>JALJVW010000206.1:11794399-14208149 GCA_024865655.1 Emberiza elegans
CGGTCCTTCCCCAAAACCAGTAGGTGTTCTGTTGCCAAACCAGTCCCAGGAAACCTCTTTCCAAAGCTCATGCAAAGCCAGCTGGTGAGGAGCAGAGTGCCAGTGTGTCAGACTCCAGGGTCCAGAATGATTCCCAAGAGTCCTGGAGCTGCCCTCTGCCTCTCTAATAACTTTTTTCCTTCTATTTCTCCAGTTTTGGGGGGCTTATAATTACATCCAAGAACCCCATCCTGACTCTTGGCTGCTTTGCTTGTGCTGTGTTTCACTGAACATGAAAAGCCAAGGAACACCTTGCCTAGAGGTGGGGAACAAACCGTGGCAGCCCCTGCCTGGTTTCATTTCTCTGCAGCTGCAGTTTTCCCTAATTCCTTCCAATGTTGCCATCAGGCCAGCTTCGACAGCAGAGCAGGGAGGCACGGAGTGCCACGGACAGCACCTTTCATGTCACATCAGACAAATTAACCACCCACTTCAAAAGCTTTCCCTCAGCCTCCATTCCTCAGTGCCTATAAAATGCCACGACTCCAGGACTCAAATCTACAAACAGTGAGAGCTATTATTTATTTACCAAGTGTAAAAATCCCCCGTCTCCTCCTTTCAGACTAAGCCCATAGCTTGAACTTCCAGAAATCAATTTACATTTTTAAATTCGTTTATGAGTCCTTGGTATTTGACAGCGTTCTCTTTGCTCACAGGGATCTGACAGGCTTTGTTCCAAGATATTTTCAATATTTAGAACATCGAAGAGATATTTAAAATATCAATTATCTTGTTTGGGTAAGTAGCCATTAAACATGCAGAGTAACTTGCTTGAACTGCAAGTCTGCAGGCTAAAAGCGCCTCGCATTTTATATGACATTCTTCATCCGTGCTTTTCAAATCATTTTATAAGTACTAATGAATAAAGTTTATTAACAATCCAGTGAAGGAAACAAGAACTGTTATCCTCTTTCCATGGCATGGAAATTGGGAGATATTTGTGTGTAATCTCGTTTGTGCTCTCTAGATGCCAAATGAACTCAAGTTCCTTTGCACCTCTCCAGCACTATAAAAATTCATTAAAATCATTCAATACATGCTTTAAACTCTGCCACAACGAGACCCTCATTAAATGAGAATCAGATCCTACATCAGGTTCTGGCATCACTGTAACAGCCAGTCTGTGCTCCCATTAATGACATGAGCCATGACCCCAGGCCCAGATTCCATCATATTTGGGAACAACAGAATAAAGGCCACAATTTTAACTTAAAAACCTTTATTGGAATTTTTTGATCTAGTGATTTTTCAAACTTTTATTTGGTGGATTTTGGATGCACTCAAACTGTGGTTTTTTATTCTCCTAATTTGATCTAAGTAATCAAGGAGTTTCAACATTGCAAAAATTTTAAGAACAAAAAAACCCCAACCCTCAAAGGACCATTCTTAACAACTTTAACTGAAATGCTGCAGTTCAGCATCTGCAGACACCTGCATGTGACCAAGGTGATGCACTTACTGAAGCTGCAAGAGAGGCAATGTGAGGGGAGAGGACCTGCCCTTCTTCCCTGTGGTGCATGAACTTACCCTGCCCCAGGTAATTTCTTACCCAAACCCCAAACTGGCAGATTGAGTCAGAGTTTGAAGTGATTATCCAACTTTAGAGTGATGTCTTTCCTTGCTCAGAAGCACACGTATTTCTGTTGCTAATTGTAGCCCCAATTATTCTCTCTCATCCCATAGGGGAATAAACCAGCAAAGCACTTGACCTACTAGTACGTACACCCGGGAGGACCTTTCCCACACAGGGTCTCCTCTAGTTTGGGATTTGGAGGGGACACTCAGGTCCCCGCAGATGTTAACTGCTCCCCAGGGGTCTCTCCTTGCAGCTCTCCAGCTGAGGGAGTTTCGTTCCTCACGTCAGTAGGTGCAGGATTTGTCCCATGTGAAGGACAACTGTCACTTTATTAAATAGTGACATCAGTGATTGTCTGCCTGGCAGTAGCTGTGCCTTGGTTCACAGCTCTGCACTCAGAAACCAGAGCATCGCCTGATCGGGGAGACCACTTTTTATAACCTCATCCCACACAGTTTTGCAGGCAGTAATACATCCCAGTGAGACTATTAGACAAATAGGGTCTTAAAATCTTATCTCAGATCTTGCTCAAACATGAGATTTTTGTAATCATAAATGCTAAAAATACTGCTCCCATGTAAGAGCGAGAACTGCAAGCAGGATTCAGGCTTGCCTGAAATTGCTGCAGTCCAGGCAGTTTATAGTTAATACATAACTCTCTTGACAAACAGCTCAGATGACAACACACCTATAATTATAGTTCTATCTGATCACGTCGCCGGGGGAAAAAGGAAGGTGATACTGCAAACGCAGAGGGGCTGCATCCTCCTCTCTATCTCCCAGCCAGTGCTCCAGACTCCCCTGGACCTCTGCAGGAATTACCTTTGGCTAGATAGACCTGGGAAAGGATGCTGTGCACTCACCCGGGCCTCCCTAATTCTGGGAGCTGTGTGGTACCCACTTAGAGTGATGCTGGCAAATTAGAGCAGCCTAAAAAGGCAGGCAGGTAACAGAGGCAGGGTAGGCTTGAGCTTGTGTCTTCTGTCCATGGGAGGTTTGCAGGGCCAGCAGATGGGGAGCCAAGTGCTGACACTGTCCTCACTGCTGGCATGGCGTCACTTGTGTGCCAGCTCCCCAGGGTGGGGACAGGCTACCCATGGCAATGCAAGGGACAGAAAGGGAAGAACATGACAAGGGAGATGGAGAGAGGCCACAGGGCTGGGGAGGCAGAGGGGTTTGTGTTCTCCATCCTCAGGGATCACCCTGCCAAGAGCCACCTTCCACATCAGCATCAGCCTGGGCCACCTCTTTGCTTGCCAACAGAAGTGGTGCCCTTTGTACCCAGCCTGCAGCTTGGCTGCTCTTTGCACCTTATGTGCGTCCTAAATCTGAGAAAACCTCGACATGACTGGCTCAGCTGGGCAGGTTTCTGCCTGTCCCTTTTCTTCCTCCAGCATGAGCACTTATCCCATCAAACACAACCCCACTGCATGCCCATTTTCCAGAATGACCCCTGTCTCTAGCACAGAGTGAGCACCCCTCTATTTGCACTGCTAGCAGAGTCCTTCTCCCTGAATTTGTTATAAATGCTCGCTAGGTTTCCAGGACTAATATTTCCAGGATGAATATTCTTATATGATATTGCAGCCTTCTTCTTTTGGCTGAGACAGCAATGTTCCCTAATGTGTAAATTTTCCTGGTTTTTCTCTATGCATAAAACTTAAACTCTATCAATAACTAATTGTTTCATGTGTCTCAGACAAAGTGTAATCAACAGAGAGAATGGTGGGGAAGTGTGAAATGACAGAGTGACATTCTATGCTTAAATAAGCAAACTACACCCAAATCAAACAATGGCTCGCAAATGTTTCCATAATAAGGGTGCATAAATTACCTCCATTACTTGGAAAGCTCTTACTTGCATCTTACCAGCCACAGTTGTAGTATTCACAAGAGCTGATACACTCCAATCATGATAGACATGCCTCTGTTACAGTAATTATAAAATGCTTTGTGAAAATATCATTGTGTCTACAGAGCTACTGAAGTTGTACTGTCTCTTTGGTGTTTGTTTATTGCCTCCATGAATTTAAAAAATATCATTGTAAAGGGCAAGAAGAAATACATTTAAAGGAGATAGACCACTTTTTGATATTTATTCTCTGTGAGGGAAAAAAAGAAAATGTATCTCGGATTGTGCCAATATGTGATATTCACCATCTGGATAATGTAAAGAGGGTGTGATTCCTTGAAAAAAAAAAAAAAAAAAAGATCCACTGATGGTTTCTGGTGTAAGATCTCAATCACAGGTGCATATGTCCATATATACAAGAAGGTTCTGGGAGCAAGGAGATTTTGTGTGAGAGCCAAAGCCACCCGGGGCTGGGTGCTGCAGGTGGTGCTGCCCCTGGCCCCACACAGCCCCTCTGGAGCCTGTGGTGGAAAGAAAATCACTCCTCTCTCTTGCTCTCATCTCACAGGTTTGTTTTATTTTTGGCATCCTACAACTTGAAAAATAGCAATTTTTATTTTTTTCTCTATAGGAAAATCCTGTACAGTTTAACCAAAAGCAGAGCCCTTACAATAATTTATTCAGTCTATATATCTCATCATTTTATGTATTTTTTTCCCCCTCAAATATTTTGTTCTAGTTGGATACATCTAATGATGTAAAGTTAGGAGTCGAAATTCTTTAGGGAATAGTCAAAATTCTATAGTCAAAATTCTTTAAGGGAAACCTGGAAAATAATTATACTAATAAATGAAAAAGAAAACACAGTAATAAAAGAGATATTGTGTTCTTTAATTTTGTGGCTGCATTTATCATTACACCAAGGCAATATTAAATATCTGACCTGAACATGATTTCTGTCCTTATTACAATTGCTGAATTCATTAAAAAGACCATGTTAACTTTAATACTGAAGAATCTTGGAGTATAAGTATTTTCAAAATTAAAATCAGTCAACATAAGTAAGAGCCTTGAACAAATCTGAAATGCCTTAAAGGATTGTTCTGAATTGATTTTAGCACACAGTGTAAGAGGAAAATGTACTTATATACTGCTACTTTTATTATAAAAATGTATATGCAGGAAGTTTGGAGAGAAATTGTCCACAAGCAGTGAAGTGTAAAGTGTGAAATATTAGATATACTCTTAAAAAAAATTGCCCACTTTTAACAAGCCAAGTGGGTGTGAACGCATGAAGAGCATCAGCTGTATTTCAAATTAACCATAGCAAGCCCTTCTAGGTACCTGGAAAACCTGATCCAAAGGCTGAGATTTTGTATGTTAATTTATACTGCAGAGTTCTTAACATCTGACATCGGCTGTAACATTACAAGTTGTGCTATGACTTTATTAAGGGATGATTTCCAAAGCCCTAAAGAATACTTATTATGTTGTAATATATATTTCTGAAGAGGATTAGGTCTTTGATGCTAAAACCTAGACGTTTTAAAAGCGAGTTTACTGAAATGAAAAAGATTACATAGGTTCCTTTGTGCTGCACCAGGTAGAGCTTTTCCACCTTCATTTCAACTTGGTTTCACAAACCTCAGTGGTATCACAACCGAGAAATGCATTTAAAATCCCTCAGAGTTTCATTACTGAAATGGGATATTCTAGAAAAGGACCCGGGGCTTGTGCTGAACCACAAACTGAATAGGTAACAATGGGGAAAAAAAAACCCTGGAAAAATACAAAAAGCCCTTCCTGCAATGTGTTAATGTTAATATCAGACTGAGCAGCAGCTGGATTTCAAGGTCTGCGTCTGATTTTGGGTGCCAGTCTTTTAAAAGGACTGAAAAAGTTAAACGGAGAGCAAGAATAATGAAAAAGTTTAGAAAACTTGACCTGTGAGAAAAGACTGATGAAACTGGGTTTGTTTAATTTAGGAAAGAAAGGACGAGTAATGGTTTTCCAGGATGTAAAAGGTTGTTGCAGAGAAAAACACCATCAGTTGTTCTCCAGATCCACTGGGGGTAGAACGAGAAATAATCAGCTTAATTTGCAGAAAAAAAAAATGTAGGTTAGATATTAGCTAAAATGTCAAACTATAAAGAGAGTTAAGCACTGGGAGAGGTTACCTGGGAGTACTGTGAAAAATCTGGCACTGGAGGATTTTGAGGCTGGGTCAGAGGAGCAGTGGGGGATGCTCCAGGTGCAGGACCTGCCTCGGGCATGGGACACTACAAATCCAGGTCCCTCAGGATGCACCCAGCACTGCAGCACTGCACGTTTGCCAGCACAGAAAGAAAATCATTTAACTTCATTGCAGAAATGTCCGGTCAGGTTGGGGCTTTCAGACCAAGGGCATGTTGTCATTTTGTTTGAAACAGCACGTTTTTCTGTTTTAAACACCAGGAAAAAAACTTTTCTTTTGGCATTCTCCCCTCACTTCATTGACATTTCAGCTCTCAGGTCAATCTCTATTTTAATATGTACATTTATGTATGTACATATATAAATCTAGCTTTTAAATAGGAAAACTGGATGATTCTTTTTTTTCCCTCCCTGCAACCTTTGGCAGTCTCATCTCCAATACACATTCCCCAGAGCCCAGCAGCCAAACCAAACTTGCCTTTCTCTGTGGGATGGCTCATAAATCTCTTGGTCCTCAGCACTGAAGTCTACTGTATCCTCAAGGTCACTTCATGAGGAGATATTGGATATTGGTCAATACTGCTTTTCTCCTGCAGGGAAAATGCAACTTTTTGTTATTATGGTAATATTAATTTGCTCAGAAGGGAACTTTCTCAGACACCCATTTTAAATAGTGCCATGAGTATGAGTCCCTTTACAAGATCCAGAGCACTGAAAACTCCACTACATCTGGGGTTTTGCAGAAAAAAGGAATGAAATCTTGTTTTTCTGTAGGAAAGGAAAGGGGAAAGGGGAAAGGGGAAAGGGGAAAGGGGAAAGGGGAAAGGGAAAGGGGAAGGGGAAGGGGAAAGGGAAAGGGGGAAAGGGAGGAAAGGGGGGAAAGGGAAAGAAAGGAAAGGGGAAAGGAAAGGAAAGGAAAGGAAAGGAAAGGAAAGGAAAGGAAAGGAAAGGAAAGGAAAGGAAAGGAAAGGAAAGGAAAGGAAAGGAAAGGAAAGGAAAGGAAAGGAAAGGAAAGGTTTTTCCTTTTGACAATTTGTAAATAAATGTAAATCACTCATGGACAACTGAAGCATTTATTAATGTACACACAAGGCATTAAGCACAGATATCAGTAAGAGACTGTAAGAAATCTAGACTGAGACTCACATGTTTAGCCTGACCCTGCAGACAGCAGCTGCCATGCTCTTTCCTGCCTCTTTCCTGTGATCCTGCTCACTCTACACCTGGGTTTGCATGGAGTGCTGTGTCCTGGCACACACACTCCCATCCTCCCTGCTTGTGGGCAGTGCAGCTGGTGAAGGGTTTGCAGCACCAGTCTGATGAGCAGGGGCTGAGGGAGCTGGGGCTGTTTAGCCTGGAGAAAAAGAGGTTTAGGACTGACCTCATCACTCTCTACAAGCACCTGAAGGAGGGTGTGGTCAGGTGGCAGTCAGTTTCTAATCCCAAATAACAAGTGACAGGACAAGGAGAAACAGTCTCAAGTTATGCAGGGAAGGTTTAGACTGGAGATTAGGAAAAAGTTTCTTCACTGAAAGGGTTGTCAAGCATCAGCACAGGGTGTCCAGTGCAGTGGTGAGGTCCCCATCTGTGGAGGTATTTATGAAACACTCAGATGTGGCTCCTGGGGACATGGTTTAGTGGTGGGCTTGGTGGTATGGGGTAATGGTTGGACTCAGTGATCTCAGAAGTTTCCTCCAAGCTAAATCAATCAATGATTCTATTTTGCTATGGGTAGTTGCAATGAGCACCAGAGTTTGTGGGTGTCTGGTGCAGGAGTGCAAGGCATCAGGGGGAGGGATCCTCATGAGATCACAGCCAATGGCTTGGGACAGGAGATCCCTGGGAGAAAGGATCCTGGTCCTTCCACTGAACCTGTATTTTCTATTAAACTGGGTAAGATATAGAAAGTCAAGAAGAAGCTCTCCCTAGCCAGGGGCCAGGTCTGGGGGGGCTCCTTTTGGGGGATGCAGCTGCTGGTTGCAGATCCATCAGGGCAGGCTCAGCCTCTCACCCTGTATTGTCATCAGTTTTCCTCTTACAGGGTCAAATGTCTTTGTCTTTATCAGGGCTGCTGGAAACCTGTCCAAATTCTAAATGTGTTTTAAATTTATGAGATGAAAAAAAAAAAGGAGGGTGATGTGAATGGAGCACATTTGCACAGTAGCTCAACTTGAGAAGAAGTGTGTAAATCTGTATCTTTTCATCCAGCTCTGTTCTCTTCTCAGAGAAAATCCCCAGTGAAATACTACTCAGAAAAAGAGTCACTTTCAAACACGGGGAATGGCAGTGCTTTTAAAGCAACACCTATATGCCCCAAATCCAGGGAAACCTTAAAGACACAGCACGAATCTGTGCTCAAGCCCTGATGTCATGATACTTCCAGACATGGAATAAACTGTATGGGATGGAAAAGCTGCTTTGCCGGGCTCTGTGTGCCAAACAGACCCTGGCTGTATCCTGGGTATGAAACCAAAGACTTCTCTTGCACAGCAAAAAAGAGCACAGACCTGCAAGAACTGGAACAAACACCCACAGGTGCTGCTGGAAGTGAGGGAGCTGTGTTTAGGTGAGGTGTTACCAGCTCACAGCCAGGTCACCCCAAGGCACCCAACACTGTCAGGTCCCTCACCAGCACAGTTTGGGAGCTTGTGTTTGTTTACAGGGTATTTGCCCACTGCTCCTACCTTTAAATTGTGTATTCCACCATTTCTGCTGATGAGGTTCATCAAAGGATAGTTTAGGATATTAGAAAGGTTTTAGACAGAAACATCCCTGTTTGCCCCAGTAGCAGAAAATCCCTGTTCAGAACTGCACCCCATCACTTTGTCTAATTGGTCCCCAGTGTTGCCAATATTTGAAAAATTGCTGTAACAGATGTTCTCTCACTATAACAAAGAGCTCTTATCATGACCCTTTCTTAGTATTTCTCCCCAACAAACTCTTTATTCTATAGAAAGATAAAATAGGCTCCTCTTACTCTCTGCAAACCTTTGTATCAACTCCAAAGACTCTTCCATTTACCTGGGCTCCCTGGCCTGGCTCCTCTTCCTGTTCTCCACCTTCTGGGAATCAGCCTTTCTCCACTCTCTCCCACCTTTAGAAATACACTCGCATATACTGCTGGGAGAAAAATAAAAAAATAAGAAAAAAAATCAGTAAAATTCAAACAGGCACAAGAACACCAATTTCCAGATTTTCAGCTGTGTTGGTACTAGAACTGCAAAGGTTTTCTTTTTCCATCCCTCTATCCGCAGCCTTTCCTCCCCTGAGCATCCCTTTATTCTGCTGTTTGCATAGTGCCTCTCCCGTTCCCAATCTCATTTCCATCTTTTTCTTTGACTTGCTGTTCCCCAGGAGCCTCCACCCATTTCTCCATGGCAGCTCACAGGCTGATCAGACACACAGGGAAAGGTTTAGCTGTGCCCAGCCTGTGTCTCCTCTGCCTCCCTCCTTCCCTGGGCTGGAGGTGGAGCAGGTGCTGCACTCAATTGGTGTCCACCACACCATGACCTCCCTTCCCTGAGGTATCTATTGACACCTGATTGATCACCCAAAACTGGGGCTTCAGAGGAGAAAGGGACATAAGCTCAGCTCAAATATTTGATGTTTTTCTTCTTTCTTCTCTCTTCTGTTCCTGTCTCTCCATACACACCTCAAGTGGGTCTGGCAGCCACGAATTGCTGCAGCCACTTTGCTGCATGCCCTGTCCTTCACCAGATGCTGATGGCCATGAACACTCCCAATTCCATGCTGAAACAGGGAAGAAATGGTGAAAGGCAGACCCAGCTTTGCCATCACACACTCCAGCTTGTGGGGATAAGCACCTTCTGGCGTGAGCTCTGTGTCTGTATTATTCTGCCATTTCATAACTCAATCCTGCCAGCCTCTGAACTATTTTTATTGCTCTCCTCTGAATAATTTTCAATCTGTCACTATCTTTCAGGTAATATGGTGCCCATAATTAAATACTGCAGGCGCTACCGCACCAGAGCCATATGCAGACGGACTATTACCTCCTTGTGCTCTGATGTCTTCAGCCCCAAATCAAATTGGCCTTTTTTTGCTGCCATATCTCAAGGCAAACTCATGTCTAATTTACTGCACACTATCATCTCTAGATCTCTCACAGCATTACTGCTCCTCGGGTTTTTATCGCTGATTGAATATCTGGGGTTTAGATTATTTTTCCACAAATGTCGTAGCTTCTATTTTCTATGTTGAATCTCATTTTATTCTCCACTCATTTTTCCTGCCTTTTCAGATTCCTTTACATTATTTTTGCTTTCATATTTGGGATTTTCCAATCCACCCAGCTTAGTTCAGTTTGCATAATTCATCCCTGAAACATTCATTCCTTCCTTCAGATCAGTGAAGGAGTTGGTAAACAAGCTCCCCATTCAGAGAATCTTTTCAGCCCGTGATTATAACCTTTAGGAGCCAACAGAGCTCAGGTGTGGGATGAAGCACCTGTTGGAACCCATTAGTTTGGTAATAGGGAGAGAACTCTTCATATTTGATGTGCAGAGAGTCTCTGCAGAGGGAGGGACAGGGATGTGGGGCAAAGGATGCAGTGAATGTCGCTGGTGAAGCAAACCCATCACAGGCTGCCAAGTGCATGCTCACATCCTCACCTGCGTGGTCAGGGCCTGTGTTAGGGTTCTGGCCTCTTGAGATGCCACCAGAGGCTGCCCCAGATCAGCTCGTGGCCATTGCCCTGCTCTTTCTGCTGAGAGACGTTCGAAGCCACGTCAATCTGAATTAATGTTGGGAGTGAGATGCTGGGTGACAGCAGTGACTGTTTTATTAAAATCCAAGGACCCAACTGAGCACTCCTGAACTGTGCTCACACGAATAATCCCATATATCTTGAGCATCAGAGCTGAATTCAAAAATTTTCAATTTTTATAAAAAGGAACTCAGTGTTTGGTGGTCAAAATTTGTTTTATGTAAATCTGTGCTGTTTCTTTTCTCTGTTAACCTCTAAGTTCCCAATCCCAACAAAGTCAATGGAAAAATTCACTTTAACTCCCAGCACCTTCAGATCTGGCTACAAGGATTTATCCACCTGGAAAAAATATCTGGAATATCTACACTGAAATAAAATCATTCCCAACATCCAAAATACATTATTTGGATAATCTCATCTAAATTTAAAAAGCCATTTTTTTCTGGAAAACTCCACTCAGAAAATATATTGATTATTTGGAAACAAAGCCTCTTTATTTTGATGATATTGACCACACAGGCAGGTGCTCCAGACTAGCTATTTCTTAGTCTGACTCTTTTTTTTATTTTTTTCAGGGATGCAGGGTGGTGAGTGGTGACAGAGTGGCTTATTTTGGCCAAATTCACTCCAGGGACAAGCTCAAACTGATGTTTGTTTTATAATGTTTGTTCCTTTACTTGAATTAGTGCAGTTATCTTTTCTAGAAAAACAGGACCATCTTTCTTCTGGCATCATAACATTTTCCTCCTAATTTTTCTATGGCTCTTCAGCTTTTCATTAAGAAAAGCAAATAAAGTGGCAGTGCTTTAGGAAATCTGTTAATTCCCTTAGTGGTGAAGAAATCCAGGTTAGGCAGTTTATACACATGGGCACATTTTGTAGAACCAGGCTGAATTGCCTTTTGCATTCTGCTTGTCCTTAAGAAATTCCATTTCAGATCCTGTAGATATTTGGGTAAACAGGTTTGTTGTAGGATTACTTTGGAAAAGCCAGTTTTAAGTAATGTTTAAGAATATTTGAGGGGGAAAAAAAAGTGATGCTGGAGAAGGCTGGCTGGTGGAAAGCTGGTTCCTGATGGGGAGGCTTCCCCCTCCTGGCTCTGGGAAGACAAACAGACTCTGCCCTCTCCATCCACTCAGATGAACCCACCTGGCCTCAGGTTGGAGGAGCAAATGCTCCCAGTGAACACCTTGGCCTCAACATGCACCTCACAAATAATTTTCGTAAAATACCATGCAAAGCCATTTAATAACTGACGTCTCAGAAAGCTGTAATACCCTTCCAGACAGCCCATGACCAAAAAGCAGGAAAAAATTGAGCAGGTGATTTCCTATATGTTTTCCCACTGTTTTTACCTTGCTTATTTATTTTACTAAGTTTTCTGACCTTCCTACAAAAATTGTGTCGAATAATTTTATTCTTATTAAGAATAATTTATTTTTTTAAAGTTAATAAAAATAATTAATTTTTTTAAAGTTCATCCCACCATTTTTTGATTCACCCTTAATTTAATCCCCTTCTAATTAATAAATGGGCCTGCTGTCTCTCTAGAATGTCTTTTCCATTTGATATACATTTTAACATCCTTTTAAAGTTCTTTGATTAGCTTTAAATTCTTTTCCCCCCCTTATCCTTATTATTTCCCCTATAATCCCTAACTGAATTTGAGTATGCTTGTTTGATTCCTTCCCCTGCCCCCTCTTGCTTTCTAATTTTGACTACAGCTTTTTGCTTTTTTTTCCCCCCTTTTTTTAATTAAAAAAATTAAAGCCTCAGATCTTTGCACAGTCCCTTATGAAGCCACATCGGCCGCTTCTTGTTCTCTCTGTTCTTCATTTTGAGAGGAGCAGGAGTCTCTTGCAGCTTAATTATGGTTTCTTGCAGGAGTCCCCCTGCTTCCCCTCACACTGGTGGCTGTACAGTATTCCTCCTCCTCCTCCTCCTCCTCCTCCTCCTCCTCCAGACTTTTGTTAAATACAGTATGCACAGTGCATACCAACCTTTTAGATCCACCAGACTCCTCCCTCATCGGTATGTAAAAACAACTGCCTAAACATTTACATCCCAGCAGATTTTTTCCTGTCCTTTGCCTTCTTTCTGGAATTAAATCCACTTCCAGAAGGACCAGAGGATGCTGCTCCTTTTGTCAGCTTCAGTGTCCATTTTTAAAAAATTGTTTCCCAGCAGCTGCAGCTTCAAGGTCACAACTGGTCAATGTTTTGGCACATTTCATACATTTCACCTGAATCCAGCTGAAACAAGGGCCAGATTCTGTGCAGGGGAAAATCTCTGCAGCCTTTATTCCCTCAGACCTGCTTTCTGAAAGCAGCAGATGCAGCTCAAAGTTCCTCAAGACACTTGGGAGTGATTTCAAAGCCCTTCTAATTTTCCTGATAATATTGGCACTCCTGGGTGCTGCTTTCCTGGTAGCTTAATTTTTTTTTTTTTCTATATATATAAACCTGCCAATGTTGATAGCTTGAGTTTCTGGAATCAACTCTCAGGCCTCATGAAGCTATTTTAATTAGAATGGGAGGGCTCTGTTAACTAAAAGTGGAAGAAATATTGATATGAGGATGTTCTGAAATGTGCTCAGCCTAGCGAGCATCTTGTAACTCCTTGTGAATGATGAACTATAAGAAATTTTAGACAGAGTTAGGGGTGGGTGACTTTTATCTCTCCTTTCTTTTTCTCTCCTTTTTCTCTCTCTTTTTTCTCTTATTTTTCCTTACTTTCTTTTTTTTCCCCTCTGTTTCTTTTCCTTCTCCCTCTTTCCCCCCATCACCTGCTATTACCACCCAAAATCTTTTGTTCTCACATCTGTAAAATACACATTCTCAGCCACCCTTTTCACAGCACCCAGAAGGTTTGCAGCATCTCCCACCACCCCTGGGCCCACATTCGGTGCCTTACAGCCCTGTGCTGTTTATTTCCATCCACTTGGGTTTAGTTCCTCGCTCTATCTCCGTGCCGAGCCCTCTGCCCCGGTTCCCCCTGAGCCGCCTTTGATGCCGGCGGACCCTGGGGTTGTTTGTCCAGCCGGGACAGGAGGCCTGAGCCGGGCTGGGCGCGGTTCCTCTTGTCCTGGCAATCGTTCTGTGACTCTTCTCACTCCACTCTCCGATGGGTTTTTCTCTCTCCGATGGGTTTTTCTCTCTCCACTGCCCGCACAGCCTCGCTTGGCTCTCCCACCCACTTCGCCACTGCCTCTGCAGCAGATTTTTGCCCATTTGGGGTTGGGGTTTTTTTTGCCATCTTCTGTCGAGGATGGGTTGGTTTTTTTTTTCCCAGAGTGAGCGTTGTTGTGCAGGCTGCCCCGATATTGATTCCCAGTCCTCCCGGACTCTTATTTTATTTCATTCAATGTTGGCACCATATGGCAGCTATGGCAACTGAATATATAACCCTATTCAGTTTATGACTCCAGACTTGTCTGGTAAAGGGCTTCATGTTCTGGTCTGGAGGAAAAAAAGTGATTCCTACAGCACATAGTGGTAGAGTGTTGTTCAAGAAGAGCGTTTCTATATTCTCAAAATCTTTTGCCAGGCAATCATGTTTATAAGGCTTTCCTGTCTCATCTTTCCCAACAGTAGAGAAGTTCAGATAACACTGTGCTGCCTTTAGAGTTCTCCTTTTCTTCTTTTCTTTAAAAAAAAAAAAGAACATAGACATATTTCACAGAGTTTCAAATAGGATGAAGATATATGCTATCGAAAGAATAACAGGTTAGTTTGAATTAATAACACAGTTAATAGCATATATAAAATCACAACATGTGCAGGGCCCATGAGCAACATATTTGTGGCTATTTTTGTTTCACTGTATTTGCAGAGAAATCTGTAACCCGCTGCTTCTCAGGAAGCCAGCTGCTAATAAAGAAACTGGCTAATAAAGGGCAGAAATAAATGTCTGAAGGAAATATTTAAAAGCATGCCAGTGACTTAGGGACATGTGTCAGTTGGGACACATCATTTATTTAGGCATTTTCAGAAATTGCAAGTGGAGCACGCACTCGCTCACATGAGTAGCTTTACTTGTGCACTGCCTTTGAATTCAAGTTAAGGTTACTCATGTGCATAACTCTCCTCAGGACTGGGCCCTACGGCTGTTTCTTCCTCCTGAAAAGATACTGAGGGAACTAATTTTTCTGATGATTAATCTCCAACGCTGCACCTGCAGTGCCTGCTTTCACTTGAATGAGAAGAGATTGATTTATCTAGCTATCTTTCTGTCTGTCTCATTATCCATCTCCCATAGCATCGCAGTACCTCAGAAAATGATGACGAACTTATCTTCCCAACAGCCTGTGTGGGGCAGGGCAGAATTATCTCCACTTGCCAGATGGGCAGATCAAGGTAGGAATCAGCAAAGTGATGTGCCTGAGGCCATGTAAGAAGTTAGTGTCAGAGCCAGGCAGTGCAAAGAGCTTCCTGGACTCCCAGACCCATGCCATAATTCCTGTGCCATCCAACTGTTTTTTAGATTCCCAGCAAAGAATTAACAAATCCTGCTTGAGCCCAGCTCCACTCCATGGCAGAGCAAACCTCACTGTGGTCCAGCACTGCTGATGTCTTGCACTGCTGATACCTTGCACTGCTGATATCCTGCACTGCTGCTTGAGCAGAGAGCTCCAAAACACATGTGCCCTGGCAAGGGAGCTGCAGGGGGGTAGAAGAAAGGAATAGCTTTTCCTGTGCTTTAAGAATACACAAAATATCATGATCAAAGTTAGGATAAAAAGTAGACATCTCCTGAGGTTCCTCCTGTGGTTCCTGTGGTGCAGGAACCACAGGTTCTGATTCAGCTCCAGTTCTGCAGGAGTATCGGGGGGAAGGTGAGCATGGGGGCTGCTTGAGGGGAGCCCAGGGACGAGTGTGGCATGGGCAGAGCAGGGTTGGGTCTCCTTTGGGTGGCTGAATGTGTGAGGGGCCAGTTGGGTGTTCCCACCACTTGGATCATGGTAATGGCAATCCAGTCCTGGCCATGCTGTGTGGAGAAGAGAGCCCTTGTGCCACCTCCCCTGACATGAGGTTTTTGCATGAATATTTCAATGTTTGTGGGTGTGATTCTCTGCCAGTACTGAGGGCTTTTCACACAATCACACAATTCCATCCATCTTCCAAGATAAACCAACAGAGAGTAGCTTCAGAATGAGGGACACCTACCCAAACATGTGGTATACCTGGGGCAACCTGTGCTTTTTGTCTCACTCCAAATCACAGCTAAAATAGAGGCTCCTCTTAGGTGTGACTCAGTACATGATCATTGCTGGTGCTTCCCATCCTGTTCTGTGAGTCCCAACCAGATGCAGAGCAGATGTGACCTGCTCCTGACAGGACCTGACCTCATGGTGATGCCACCAGGAGCATGCCTTGAGAGAGATCATCTGACAAACTCTCAGGTACCCCACAGTGAGAGGAGGGGACATTTTTGCAGATATTGGTAAAGGCAAACATCAGCCAGAGCTCAGTATCCTGAGCAGGGATACTGAAATTTCAGGCTTGCCAAGATGAACTCCTACAGCTAAAAGGACAAGAACATTAAATGACATTCCTACAGCACCAGTTTTAACTAACTTTTATCCTGTCCCAGTGCCCAGTAGCATCTCCTACCCCCAGCACCAGGACACTGTGGTGCCCAGCAGCTGATGGCGGTGGCACAGCAGAGCCCACAGCAAAGCCAGCCTCATTCTCCTGCCCCAGCCCCAGCCAGGCCCCAGGGGATATCTCTGCTGAAGGCACTAACTTTTCCAGGCATGTCAGCTCCATTACATTCAACAGTGCTACAAGCACGGAGGACCTCACCTTTCTTTTTTCTTAATGTGTGTTTAATGTGCAGTCGATGGGGATGGTTATCCTGTCAGGGGCCTGGGGTGAGCGCGGCCTGATGGGCCCTGGCAGCCAGCAATAGCTCTCTGCACGCCTCTTTGTAGTGTGCACCCAGGTATTACAGGCCTGGGCCCAATACAAATAAATAATTAAGTGCATTTCCCGGGGCAAGAAAATGAAGACTTGGAGCTGTGGCAAGAATGAATAAGTACAAGACCTCTGGAGCTGCACTGCACACACGCAGAGTGTGACTGACAGGGGGTTTCTTGCAGCCATCACATCAAAGACTCCTGGAAAATGCTGTGTTGGGTGTCACTGGGAGCAGAGGAGAGGCTCCTCCAGAGGGGGGGGACACAGCAGGACAGGTGGGGGCTGTAAAGCAACCCAAGGTACTCAGAAAATTAGGAAAATTTTACAGGAAAACTTTGCTGTTCTTCAGGCAGCACCATCAGCTCTAGCACGGTGGTCTTTGAGTGAAGAGGAGGGTAAAGGCCTTCCTCTCCCCAGCCTCAAAGGTGGAGGGTGGGCTGCATGTGACAAACCAGATAGACCCCAAGGGAGAAGGGAATTGTCACCTGTATCCCCACAAAGCCCCTGGCTCCTTCCAGAGCTGGCTCTCCTCCCATCTCCCACCTTCCACCTGCTCTTCCTGTCCCTCTCCCACTCAGGCCTTCCTTATCTCCTCAGTAACATTGGTACAAGCCTTGAGAAAGGAAGGAGCTCTAATCCCCAGGGCTAAAGATCCTCCCATTGTGTAGGATGCCACGCTGGGGATGCCTGGATCTGCCCCTTGGGGCTCTTGGGAGGTCACCATAAAAGCCATCCTTTTCTGGACCATACTTGGGATGCCTCCTAAATGTATTTCCAATATATAAAACAGTGTGGGGATAGTTGGGCATGGGCAGAAGGAAGGCTTTACACACACCTGTGTGCTCAGCAGCTGGTTTAAACTTAGCTTTTATTTAATTTCCTTCAGGGATATTGGTTTCTGTTTGATTTTGTAAATAATTTCTCTCATCTTTGACGGGAAGGGAAGTGCAGGCCAGTGTTTGCTGCATCCCACAGCAGTGATTACAGTACCACTTGCACTACTGTCATGGTTATCTGGGGGAAGGACTCCCAACACCTTCTTAGTTTTGAACAACTTTGCTAGTTTGCACAGCTGTTTTTATTAAAAATTCATCTCAAAGGTAATTCTTTAAAAAAACCCCATTAACAACAGTACTTAATTTTGCCTGGTACATGTAAATCTCTCTGCTCCTGTGCTCAACTTGTTTGGGTCTTCCTCCTTCCAGTTTCTGGTACCCCTTGAGCCTTGTGCACTCCCACGCTAACTCCTGATCCACACTAGACCTTTTCTCTCTCTTTATTCTCCTGTTTCCTCTCTCCTTAGGTTTTATTCAGCTTTCCTGCCTCCACCTCAGCCTTTCTCTTCTTTTCCACAGCCTGGCTCCTCCCCAGGGTTTCCCCTTTTGTTTTTCCCTGAGATTTTTTGTCCTGGAGAAGACACAAGCACTCAGAAGGACACAACTGATCCAGAAGGGACAGTGGCACCGAGCCTTCATTTGTAGAGAAGGCAGGGACCAAACTCGGGCCCTTTGGACAGGTGTGAACCTTGGAGTAACAAATGGGCTGTGTAATGTCAAGAGGTTGGTGCTTCCATTGTCAGACACACCTGTCTGACCCCATGCAATCCACAGCTTTTCTTGGTGATCCAAGGATCCATGTCTTGTGAAGCTACAAGTGTCTCTGTGGATAAGCTGCTTCTGGTCTGAGTGGTCCTGGGTTTGCTACAGAAGAAGAAGAAGAGCTGCCTGTTGAGATGGGTGTCGTGATTCCAGGTCTCAGAGGCACAAAAAAGCAGAGCTAAAGTTAAAAACTCCCACTGTTTTTGGTTTCTGAAGAATGGTGTCCATCAGGAAGCCATGAAATTCTGCAGCAGAGCTTTGTGTTTTCCTTCACAAAACTAGGTGGATTTTTTCAGATCTTCCCCCTCTATAGGAGGAAGAAGATGGAAAACACAACAAAAAGAGAAAACATAACCTGTGTATTCTAGGTATGATTCACTCATGATCCAAGATGTGATCCTGAACAAGAGCTGCTAGAGATGGTACCTGGTGATGAAAAGACTGTTCCTAGGTCTGAAAATTTGCAGACAAATAGAAAGATGTTCCTGTTGATATGGACAATGTCCATGCAGTGAAAATAATCTGTTGATTTGTTCTTAACTTGAGCAAGAAAACCTCAAAATGTTACATGAGTTGCCTTGATTCGTTAATGAATTTTTATATGGAAATCTCAGCTCTTTATGTATTTCTATACAACCCAGCTTTTCCAAAAATCACCCATTCTTTAAAAAAGTCTAAGACATCTCCTATATTCTGTCTGAAGTCCCTCTTAGAACTGCCTTCAGGTAGTAGAGAACAAAGAAAAAGTCTTTTGAAATAGAAAAGCTTAGATTTTTTGAGATGTGTTTCAAATGAACTCTCTGTGTCCCACTGAGGTTCATTCACTTCTGCTATCCAGGTTTCTGGAAGCAAAATTTAAAACATGGCAAAGAGTAACACTCTTGTGGAAGAAACAGTTGTAGTCAGAAATATTATTTGGACAATTAGTCAATGAGAAAACCTCTTCCTTGTAATCACATCAAGATGTTGGGTTCATTTCTCCTTTGGGAACATCAAGAGTAACTTCAGTCAAATCCCAGCAATTTTCCTGGTATTAAATAAGTCTCATCAAGAGGAGAATGAAGCACTTAAAGACTTTTAGGCAAGTGCTATGTCACAATTCATGCCCAAACTCCTTCCAGTGTCTGTGGAGCTGGAAGAGAGTCCAAACTACCAGAAAGGTGTTCTGGATGCCTTCTGGAGATGTTCCCACAAACATCATCCAAAACAGGACCTCCCATACCAACCTGTGGCTTATATACAGCCTAAAAACCTGAAAATATTGTTGTAAATGGCAACTTATTTTGGGGATTTGAAGAGAATCTCAGAACACCCCTGGTGGCTCCAGCTCACATTCTGTATGCAAAGCTCTGGCTACATCCAAGGTGCCACAACTTCAGCCATATGCTTTCCTCCCTTGAGTCACCCTGTGAATAAATGACCAGGACAGGCCATACAAACACTCTTTCCTTACATCTTGTGGCAACTGGAAGTGTCTGGGCCAGCTTGGATGTGGCCCTGAGCAACCTGGTCCAGAGGAAGGTGTCCCTGCCCATGGCAGAGGGTGGGAACTGGATGATCTTTAAGGTCCCTCCCAACCCAATCCATTCTCTAATTCTGTGATAATTCTCCCTGTGTGTTTCATGTGCTTAGAAGTCACCCCTCCTAATTCCTTGCACAATCAAGACAAGGGCTTGATGTCCATGGGGCAGGTGCAGTGTTTTCCATGCAGACACCAACTTCCTGCTGAGACCCCGATAAGGAAGTGGAACCTCCCTGCCCTCCTGAGTGCAGCCATGACAAATCAGCTACCAGTCAAGGTAAACTAATATTTTATTAAAAACTGTTGTCACACAGAACTAAAACCCAAAGCTGTGAAGTATAAAAGAGGCTTTCAAGCAATCTTCCCTTGAACTGTGGCAGTTTAAGTCTTGTTGCCGTTGCTGAAGCGCATCAGGAAATTGTTTGAAGGGCCCAAGGGTTAAGAATCTGTGTTTTCATCTGCACAGAAAGGTGAAAGATCAGATGGCTGACCTCAGCTATTTGTGTTTTGTCTTTTTATCATCATCTTCAAATGAATCAAGGAGCTGCTCATTCAGTTTCATGAGGGCAGGGCTTTCCTAGACATATCCAGGTTTGTTTACAGGCTTTTCAGGAGAGATGGAAGACCCTTCCCAAAGAGAAACAGACAGAGGTTGGGATAATCTTTGTTATCCCCATCACTGTATTGTTTCAGCAGCCCCCAAAATTAGACAGCCCATGATATTGTTTTGTACCAATAATTAATGAGAAACATGAACTCCATCCTTACTGTGTGGAAAAGGAAAATAGGTGGAATCAAATAAGCAGATTAGACAAGAGGATGGAGGAACATCTCCCACAATAATGACTTTGCAAAGTCAGTCAGAGTGAGTGTCTGCTCGTGCCTACACTGCATCCTATCTGGTGTCCACTAAGGAGAGAGCTGCTCTCTCTTATTCCATATGTGGGTACTCCAAGGCTCTCCTCCAATAATTTTTAAACTCTCCACAAAGCAGCAGTTCTGGTCAGAATGAACAAGGGTGATAAAATCCCCACTGAGAAGAAGTAGTCTTAACCTAAAAAAAAATTATATTTATAATGGAGAGAAGATATCTATTCTTTTCTAGGTATCTCACTTTCCTATTCCCTGAGGTTCTGTGTGGGAAAGGGCTGCAGGCAGACAGACAGATGCTCATCCCTCTTTTGAATCTGGGACACAGCAGACAGGAGGCTTTCATGAGAACTTAAGAATTGGCTGTACAGAGGAATAAACATGGTAGAATTTGTGAGGGTCACTCATTTTGGGAAGATGAGGCCATCTGAAAACAGGAAATTCCCTGTGCACTATGCTGTGCTATCACACCAGGAAGCCTCTCAACCACAACCTGCCCTAGCTCATGTCCTTCCAAACATTCTCACTGCCCTCAAGTGTCCCCAGCACAGGTGTGGCTCAGCCCAGAATGACCTTGGCTGTCATCCTTCCCTGTGCTGCCTTGGAGGGTGCTGGCTGTGCTCAGTACCACCCTAGTTTCAAGCTTGAAAGACATCTGCTCCCCCTGGTAAAGTGCTCTGGTGTGTTCAGGCTGCCTGAGGAGGAGCACAGTCAAAGGCCATGTGAAACATGACTCAGCCTCAGAAAACACCAATATTGAAATGCCTTTTATGATCTTACTTGGTCATGTAAAGTTAAGTCTTTCAAAGTCAAAGCAAATTTACCCTGAGAAAACCAACCCCACATATTCCCACAATCCCTGGGATTCAGGCATCATGATCATCCTCCCAGGCTGTGCCATCACCAGCTGACTACAAATCCCTCTGCTTCCAAGTGGGTAAGAAATGGCCAGGAAGGCTCTGGGAAACACAAAATCAAAGCCCATTCCAGCATTCCAGGTAGGTGAATGTTGCAGTGCCAGGTGAAGGTTGGAGTTAATTATGTATGGGAAGAAGAAAGAAGGGAGGAAGGGAGGAATCTGAAACCATAAAACCTTTCAAACCTTGCTAGTTCAGTTTTATGTTCTGAAATTCACTGGCAATGGGGGAATTTGGAGGGAAGGACACACATGAAGGACATTGATGAGCAAAGCCACACAAAAACATCTCCAGCTCCTCCTGGCCTATAACCATGTAGGCCCAAGGCACCCAGAGGCTCATGCAAGGTGCTGGGGTGGTCTCTTTGCATTCATCAATCATCAATTTCACAGACCAGGAATGACACTGAATCTTTTTCTTCTTCTGGAAGAGTCAGGAGTATCTAGCTGGATGAAATGGACCATGTTTTGCAGTTCACTTTGTGTGCTGCAATGGGCAGAGCAGTGGGCCAGGTGCACAACCACACTGTCCTGCTTCTGGCCAACACAGCCAAACACAGCTCAGAAAACCTCTAACTCAGCTAAATGCAGTGAAAATGGGAATATTTAGTCATCATGATATAGGTTACATGTGGAAAGATGTTGAGACAAGGCTCCATCTCCTTTGGTATCAGTAAACAGGCTTTTAATCAATCTTTTTTTTGTCCCCAAATAATACTTTCTAGTAATTGACCATCCCTGTGGAGGCCAGAAGAGATGGCCATGTGGTTAAGACTCGGCTGTGGCAAGGCACAGGTGTGTTATGCCAGCCCACTCTCAACCTGTGATCACAAAGGAGCAGTGATCCTGCATGGGCTGGTGTGTGATGAGCACTGGGGGAATTAACTCTGCTGCTTGTGCAAGGCTGAGCACATGGGATCCCAATCCTGAGCAGGGCTGAGAGCCACCCCTCCAAGAGAGCTCCTAATGAACAACAGGCATAATGAAACTCAAACACAAAACAGACCAGCCCAAGGTGGGCAGGGTGAGCTGTGTGACACATTTGGTACAGTGCTTCACTTTCCCTCTCTGTACCAGCAGTGTCACACTGAAAATGACATCCCAGCCCTCAGTCCCCATCAACAGCAAATGGCTGCTGCTGGCCTTGTATTTGGTGTGTTTGGCCCTGATAATCCTGGCAGCCAGGCACTGCTCCTGTGCTTTTGCAAGGCTGGTGCTGGCTGGAGCTTGGCCCCAGCCTCAGGAATTTGCAGAATTGATCAACATGTGCAGCCAGATAAATACAACCCTGCCAAGCACCAAGGCTTTCTGAACTCTCACCTTTTGCTCATGTCACATTTAATATGACAAGGAAGATTTTTTTCTTCTTTTTTTTCCCCTACCATTTAAGAAACACTGCCATATTGAAATCTTTTTATTTCTTCCTTCATTAATGTCTGTGTCACCTCAAGGGTTGTTGTAATTCCTTATTGGCTGCTCTTCTAGAATTTGCTTTAAGAAAACTTCAGCTAGTTTTCAATGTGGCTGCAAGGTTAACTAGAAATAGAAAATGTCACGAACATGCTGGATATATATCCCTTCTGCTACCCTGCCACTAAGCCAGTTTTTCATAAAGTTTGAAACCGATATTAATATTTAACTTTTAACTCACAAGATCTTTCATGGTCTCAGCTCTGCTTAATTAGCTGACATTTAGCTCCCTCTATTCCACGGCATACACCTAGGAGTCCTTGGGTACTGGTTTATTAACATTCCCCAAAGTAGATTGGAGCAGGCGGTTACCAGAACCTTTATCAATTGCTCCCGAAGGCGATGGAATTTATTGCTGAATGCCATTAAACCAGCCAGGTCTGTAAATATGGTTAAAGGCATGAAGACACTCTTGTTTTCCAAAGCTTCTCGCTCAGTTTAAATGAGCTTTGTGAATTGGTCTCTCTTTTTCTCCCACTCTTTCGCACACAGCCTGGTTGAGACGCTCCTGAAGAAAGGCTCTGCATTAACCTGTGCTGCATTAAGCACAGTTCTGCTGTTGAGGCACTCCTGAAGAAGAGCTCTGCATTAACCTGTGCTGCATTAAGCACAGTTCTGCTGTTAATCAAGGCTCGTGCAGCGATCGCTGCAGCTCTGCTCCAGCACGGGCACGGCTGGGGGGAACTCGCCAAGCGCAGCAGCCCCACTTTGCAGTTATTTCCCAACCTTTCACACTCTTCCCTCACTAAAGGCTTTCCTTGTTCCCATCCAGTCTCAGACAACAGAAGGTGACAGTGCTGGGTTTATGTCCAACCTGCCCTCAGTAGCATCCCAAGAGCTTTTCTCTCCTTGTCCCCTTCCCCACCCCTGGCTGGTCTCCCACTGCCACCTCCACCCTGCCAGTGGCCAAGGTGCTCCTGCCCAGTGGGGAATTCCAAGAGACTTGCTCCAGAAGTAGCTGTATCCAACTAAAGCAAGGACGATTTTCAGAGACCAACACAATTTAAGATCACTCACAACTCCATAACCAAAATGCTAATTACCTACTTAAGCCCCAGAACAAAGTATGCTGCACTCGGATGTGTACACCATAATTACAAGGTATTCCTCACTGCTCCCGCTGTAAGACCCACTAATAGTATTTCATTTAATATGAATCTGGCTCTCCTCATTTCTGGTAAACTTCATATGTCTTAGGGACACCATACCAGTTAATATTTTGCTCATAAAATTCTAACATGGTTGTTCTTTATGTTAGTGAAACAATGACAAGCAATATGCATTTTCTAAAAGCTGTATTTTGATAAAGCTATCATAAATGTTAGACCACAAAGAAAAATATGAATAAATATATGACTAGTTAGTGGATAACCTTGTTTTAGGGCCTATCTTAATAAATAAAGTATCAGTCTTGACCATTTAGGATCTTGCTTCATCTATTTTTGTTCCTCAGTAAAATTAACTTAGGGATTTCCACTCATTCAACATAAGTCACATTTGAAATAAAATCTGTGCTCTTTCCCTGGTATATGTGGTATAAAAATGAAATTACTGTTTAAAAAAAAATATTAACAATCCTCATGAACTGGGGAGCCCAAGTCTCCCCAGGTCAAATGTGACAGCTCTATCCCAAGTCACCAGACTAAAGCTACTTGCTCTGGGCAAAGATCTGGTCCTCCTTCCTTAGAAATGACCTTTACACTTCTGTTGCACTGACAAAAGGCAAGATCATGCCTTTGGATACATCTCCGACCTCATCAGAGTAGGGTGAGATAAATAAGGGAGAAAAGACAAGGTCTGAAGTCAGTATGCATTTCCTTGCTTTTCCATATAGGTTTTGAGACGCTCATTTCTTGGAGGGAACCAAGGGGACCAGCTGAGGACAGCTACATAAATATCTGGATAGATGGGACTCCAAGCAGTTCATGTCATGTCACATCATATATATCAAATCATTATTTCACCTAATCTGCTGATTCACACATGATAAAAAGCATGAATCTCTCTTTTTTTTTTTAACACTTCTTACTGAACCTGAGATGAGTTTGGCTTCACGAAGATCCTCACAAATTTTAAGTTTGCATCTCAGTCAGTATCTGCTTCAATAAAGTGATAGTGAAACAATCTGAGTATTTATCCCAGAAATAAATACCCCAGGGCTGGGGAGGGTGTGTATCAGATGTGGGCCACTGCAGCAGTGCCCCAGCTGCACCAGGTTACATCAGGACAAGACTGGAGTGATACCAGGGTGAATTTGCCACATCTCTTAACACAGATGCAAAAGGCAAGAGACACCAAAATTCTCTGGCAGTTCTGCAGTGTGAAATTCAAAGACAGATTGCAAAAGTTAAATCACAGTTTAAAGAAAGGCTTTCCTTCCGAGGGAGGGATATCTCACTGCCATCCTCTCGTAGCGATTTCTCAGCACAAACCACGCCAACCACAGTGGCTGAATGCCTGCTCTGAGCCCAGCACTGACTTGATGCTCAGCAAAAAACCCAAGCCAGGTTACTCAAGAACTCTTTTATAGCACCACTGTGATCAATTTTGAAAGCATATCAAAGCACAAGACAGCACTTAAATTTTTAAAGAGACATTCTAACATATCTGCCCGAAATAATTTAACAGCTGCTGTTACAGAAAACACAAAAGTTTCCTCTATTATAAAATACAAAGGGAAAAATCCCCAAAAGTTACTCCCTGTTGCCACCTTAATTTATTTTGATCTTTTTTATAAGGGTCAGCCACTTGCACTATGCTGTTCTCCTAGATAATCAATTTTCTTAATTATTTCTATGGGGTTTTTATGTTGAATGGTAAAAAGAGGATGCTGGAGAAAGGTAAAATATTTTTAAATTTTGGGGGAGGAATATATGATTAAAATAAGGTGAGAATTAGCTAGACTTTGAAATAGCTGCACAGAATCCCAGTAGCTGTCTTCCTTTTATGTGACATGGTAACATATGTTTTTTTAAACATACTTTGAGCCAAATCTGTCTTTTCTACCCACTCAAAAATCCACAGATTTAACAGAATGGAAACAGGAGAGGAATCCAAACCTTTCTCATTAGTTTGATATGTTTATGTCTTAGTTTTATGCACAATAAGAAACATTTTCTTGCTCTCAGGCTTTAAACAGAGCCAGCTGATTGTGAATTTTGTGTGTGAGGTGAGCTCAGTATCCACACCTCAGCCTAAACTGACTGTTCAGAAGCAGAATAGAGTACAAAGGGAGTTCAAATATTTGAAAGTTTCTTTAAAAATTGCTATTTACATACACATCAAAGAAGGTGTTGGATTGAATTAAGTGTGAAGAAAGTCTTCCTTAAATACTGAAGGCATTATTTCCATTTTATAGAATATAGGTGCTCCACGATACTCAAATTATAACTTTGATAAAGCATTCTGCAAAACTTGTCTGTCAGGACAATATAGCAGAGAATGTTTCCACCTGAAGCAAAAACTTCAGTCTTTTTAAAACATTAAATCAGACAACAAATCTTTGTGTTACAGATTTTGGGGACAAGACATTAAACTGCTGTAAATCAGCGTTGCTCTAATTGCTTCTGTGAAGCTCCAGCAGTTTACATGCACTGAGGGATGGATTGTGTTATTGTTGAAATATTTATCTTTAGAAATATTGTAAAAATCTATAAATAAACTTCAAAATTACGTGAAACTTATTAACAGATTTTTATCAGAGAGGGGTTTTATTTTTCATGATACAATTAATAATTTTATATTCTTGGTTGTTTACTCAATCTATAACAAGGGTGCCCTACGTATTTTCAGAACTTTTTCTTTGTTATAAAGCTTACTTTTACCACAAATATTCTACTGCTTTGGATGAACTAGCCTTGTTACCTTAAAACCATGGCTAAGTAGCTGATATCCTTTCAAACAGTGTTTTTATAGAGTATTGGAGCCTGAAGCAGATATTCTCCCACCTCATCTTCTGGAGACACAGCAACAACCTGAACCGAGTCCCATCTCTGGGTGAGATTTATGACCAAATGTTTTATACTGATTAATAAATATTTTGAACATAAAAAACCACCCCAACGATGAAAGGCATAACCTCTGTCAGGAATGTTTTAATTTTTTTTGCCATTTCTTCAGCAAGAAAGCTTTAATTAAAAAAAGTTATTACAATAGTGGTGTTCACATTGAGTGAGCATTCATATCGGGATCAGTAGGACTTTGATATGGAAATTTTAAAGGAAAGGCTTGTTTTAAGGACTGCACACTCTTTACTAAGTTATTTCACCTTCAAAAGGACAAATTATTTCAAAAGTTTGCCATCATCATCTCAATAACAGGGATAGAAACTCTGCAGCTTTTAGCTATAAACTCTAAACTCTTTCTGGTCTGGAAATACAGATGAAAAAGGCATCTGTTAAATGCATGAAAAAAATAATAGGTTTTTTGGAGTTCTCTGAATTGTCTTTTTCTGCTGCAGCAGGAGGCTCAGTTTTTACAGACCCCGACTCTGTGACAATCAGATGTTGATTTTATGAAAATCAGCACAAGTGAAATGAAAACCTTGGGGTAAATAAAAACCTGAACACAGAAATAAGGTTGAAAATCCAGTTGCCCATTAAACTCATCAAAAGTGGACGTTCTCATCTGCACATTTCATATCAAAACATCAGAAACAGAAAACAGTTAAAATACTACTAGTTCTAATAAAATAATTAAAACCCCCCCTGTGGAATGTGGGCACATTCAAAGATTAAAAGTAGAAACCAGCAGAGATATTACAATAGCAAAAATTGACTAGGCAAGGAAAAAACTGGAGTTGTGATCTTACTTCAGTCTGCAATGTGGAGCTGATCTCTTCTGCAACCTTTGTGAGCAGC
Source organism: Emberiza elegans (assembly GCA_024865655.1). Lineage (NCBI taxonomy): Eukaryota > Metazoa > Chordata > Aves > Passeriformes > Fringillidae > Emberiza > Emberiza elegans. Next base: position 11,821,939 of record JALJVW010000206.1, read on the forward strand.
AGCCTCTGCTCAGGCACCTAAGGTAGGAAAAGTTCCATGTGATTTACTGATGTCCTGAAGAGTAATGTTTTGCTGAAATTACCTGTTTCTTTAACCAAAAATATATATTTTTCAAACTAGAAAAACAGAGGTATTCTTCTCAAAGCACTTTCACCAGTGAAGGTGTGAAGGTGAAAATTAAAGCATGTTAAACAACTTTGGGCAATAAATCAGGAATGAGGGACAGCATGAGGCATAACCATGACACACTGACAGTGAGTCAGACTCTTTGAGATATTTTCTATTGAATCAGATAAAGAAGGTTTTAAAATAAAATAAAATAAAAAAAAAGTAAAGCAGTCTATTTATTCTCAATTCCTGTCATCAAATTTGCTAAATAATTCAGTGTCTGACCCTGTACTGGACAGGGACACGATTCATACTTCCCCATGTGAGAGGGCATCTTTGTAAAGCCCTGAAAACTCTGGCTCATTTGAATTGAAAAAGTTATCCCACCACCTTGGGCTCTCTAATGATTGTCACATCACATAAACACAGTTTATGGAGTTTTTTAAACAGTTGCTGGAAGACCACCGAGGAAGCACCCAAGCTCTGGTGGTGAACCTGTCGCTGCCCAGGTGGGTTTCACATCCGGCTTTGGGCTCTTGCTGGTGCTCCTTTGGGTGGGTTTGGCCATGGATCAGCCTTGGAGAACAGATCCTGGCATATTGCACAATATGACACTAATAAATACAGAAAATATCCCATTTTTCTCTCTGGAGGGGTCCACGTTTGTCTTCAAATTCATTTCCCTTGTCTTCCCAGCACAACCTCACTTCAACATTGCTAAAATCTGATGGTATTTTTAGATCAAACTTTGTATTTTAAAACAAGGACTGTTACAGCCCAGTTCTTTAATAAACCCCACTGATATGGATCCTCCAGCCCCTTGTAGCGTTTGCAGAAATGCGGGCTCACAGATCCCATTTCAAGGCAGGGACGCAAAGGCTAATCTCTCTCCTGTTCTTTTTCCTTGTTGCGCAGAGAGAAAAATGTGAGAAAATATGTCATTCCAGAGTGCTGTGACAGCATTAAACTACAGCTTCTCACCCCATACATTGCCTTTTTAAACCACAATCTTGCAGAGAGTGTTAAGGTGAGCGGTAAATGACTTAATGGCAGCTTAATATTCTGCACATACCCATAACAGACATTTTAGTTGCTTTTAATTGATGTAGCTGCTAGCTTTGTTAAACTCTCCAGGAGAGTAGTTCTCACTGGGAATGAGCCTCCTAGAAAGTATCAGTTTGCAAAAACACAATAGTTTGCACGATAATTGTGCAGAAAAAGACTTCTGGATTTCTTTGCAGTTGAATAAGAGCATTTTGTTTCACTTTTGTACTACTCAACATTGAGTGCCTAAATTATAGTCAAACTTTCCCAACAGCTACGTAAAGAAACACATGGGGTAAGTCACTTTTAAGATAAAATGGGGACTCTAAGATTTTAACCAAACAGAACATTTTTATGGCTGTGAGCACATAAAAAGAAAATTATGTAGGAGAAGTCCTGCTGTTACTTAAACAGTAGCTTTCAGCACTCATAAAATACATGGTGTTAAATTATTTTCCACTTATAAATCAGCTGGCTCTGCTCTCTACATTAGCACAAGCTTTAACTGGTTTCTGTCTCCTTCCTGGCCTTCGCATAACTCCATCTAACCTTGAATGAAATGCTGCTGGCATGGCACTGAGCCCCAACCATCACAATTAAAAATATATGTATATAACCCCAGAAAGAGCACACAGAAAAATGATTGCAATCAGCAAAGAAAATTAGAGAGCAATTAAAAAAAATCTTTATGTTATTCCATTGGGCCGACTGGCAACCGCGCCTTCTGTTTGGAGGTGGGGGGGATAAAAAAAAAGGTAATCTCCTTGAAAATTAACTTTTAGGGTTTTTTTAAGCTTGTAAAAATAGTAGAGGATCTGAAGGTGCGTCTCAGCAGGTTTTGCCTGCCTGTCTAGCACTGAGACTTTTTGTGTGATCAAAGAATACATGACAGCGAACGGATCTATGCTTGTAAATATCAAACGGTTTGATCACGCTAAAAGACTTTATTGAAGTTTCCCACTTTTTAATCAAACAAGGAACATCCACCTCCAGTAGCCATAAAAAAAAAAGTCTGCTATGATATTAGAATTAAAGAAAAGTACTAAATGGGACTTGTGGAGAAAGGGTTTGCTTACCATAATATGGGACTTCCATTAATGTCATGTTTGTAGGCTGACAGAAAACTGCAACCCTTATTATTTTACCACAGAACAGTAGAAAAAGGATTTGATTACACCAATATTAAGTCTGCAATGGCCCACAAGAAATAAGCCATGTTCATGTACACAGCCTTTTAAAAGAAAATTAAAAGCATAATAATGAAATGAATACATCACTGACTTGGTTTGTTGTTTTCTTTCTCTCCTCCTTTATGGTGAAATCCAAAGTATCAAAATCTACAACTGGCCTGTGGAGAGGTTTTCTATACTATTTCTGTCACTTAGTATGATAATTTGCACCAACCACCCCCCTCAAAAAAAAAAAAAATAAAAATGCCATTCTGAATGAACACACGGAGCTCTGAATAAAAGGAGCCAATAATTTACAGTAGGATGATAAAAGTGTAATATTGCTTTAATATAACGTATTAATGAAAATTGCCATTGTAAGACAGATAAGACCTAATAATATAAGTCTCATTGTGTTCCGTGAGTTGGAGGCTTTGGTAAGTTGTATGTTGGTGCTGTGTGGCTGGCAGGAAGCCTGACACAATTTTGAAGATTCGCCATTTCCAGTGCCACCGGTGCCTAAATTTATTTTCCCTGGAAAAACCCAAGCAGGCACTCCCCTGCTCTGTCAGGTACTACTGTGCTCCTCTGCCATCTTCTGCCTGCTGCAGAGTTAATGAAAACATGTTTTCATTATTTTTAATGCAATTTAATACATTTATTTTCATCCCATTTTAAACATTGGGTGAACTAGATTTTAAAGAAGTCCCTGTGGCTTTTTTTAGTCTTTACTCTTTAATGTACTGACATTTTTAAAATGGGCAACGCGGCGATACGGGGAATGGCAGATTAATTTCTTGCTCTTATTTTATATCAGTGTAGCTCAGCACCACTCTGTAGTGTTCCTGCTGCTTTTGCAAGCATCCTATATTTGCAACAACGAGGACTTGCACTCCTGTTTATTAAATGGCAGCTTGTTTATCTGTGCTAATTGCCAGGAAGAAAACTAAACTACTTTCCCCTCTGCGGACCACTATTTATAGTCAGGAAGAGCAGCCCTGCATATATGCAGGGGGGTATTTGTGTGAAGGAGGTTAACGTGCAGTTACAGCAACCTCGTCTGCCAGGAGGGAGGAAATTATCTTCCTGATGTAAGAAGGCTGGGTGAGAACACAGTGTGGGTTTTAAACCCAAAATGTATTTCAAGGAGGAGGACAAAGCTTTCGAGCATATCCATGAAAAATCAAAAAACAAAACAGATTTTTAACAGCATGGACTTTGTTACTTTCTTAACAATATTTTGCCTGTGCCTTTGGAAAATATTTTTACTGTGTTACTGAAGATGCACAAAACGGCAATTTGTTCTCCAAAAGGTTCAGAGGCTGCTATAAGAGGAGCCAAGGAGGAAAGGGGACTTATACATCTCCTCTTCTCTGAGAAAAGCACTCTGGAAAGTGCTGATTTTTCTACACTATCCCACAGACTCTTCTGGGTTTTGTTTCTGAAACGCTCAGAAAGTTTTTCTGTGTAAAACCCACGACCAGAAATCCTGCCGTCCATTTTGGAGGAAGTATGTTGTTTTCAAAACAATTTGCTGCTCACTGTGTCTGTTCTGACATAACCAAGAGTAGCTCCATGATGGCAGAGATGACAAATAGGAAATACTTGTAATAAATCAAATTTGTTCCAGAAAGTTTATTTTTTGGAGTTTATTTGCCCAAGAAGATTATGGAGAGAACTTTGTGTCTTTACAGATGGAGTTCCCCTATTCTCCAGACTATGTGTTTTCAATAAGTATTACAAATACCCTGGTGTTTTAAAGTATACAAACTTATTTCTATGAACTTCTTTTCCAGCCTCTAGTACTTTTCACGGGCCCTGTTTCCTACATTTCAAATAACGCTTACAGCCTTTAAATCTCTAACCCACAAACCAATATTTACAAGCGTTGATTCAGAGATTGATATTTTCATGCATATTCTAGCACTGAAGGCAGCACGCTGAGGAGGGATAAACCAACTTCATTTATAATCTTATAATACTTAGTGCCTCAAGTTATGTGCTTTTTAGATTCAGAAAAGAAAATGAAGCTTGAAAAAATACCCCAAAACACTGAAAATGAGGGAAGGAAACAGACAAATGGAGGAAGATTTTAAATAAGCTATAATTAATTGTTGAAAGCATTTTCTTACTTTGTCAGGATGGAAAAGAGGCCTTACTTATATGAAATTACATATTTTACAGAGAAAGAAAACATTAAATGATTACAAAATGCATTTTCCCCAGGAGGTGATGGTGGTGGGCTGGCTAGCCCTTCTACGGACAGCTCCTGTCTGATGGCAACGAAGAGTTCACCTAAAAATGAACAGCACATTTCTAAACCTGCCCTCTCATGGCTCCCATTTCAGCTTAGTGGCTGCAATTAGCAATTAAACAGGAGAAGCAAATGCCTGTATTTTCTTGTAAGAGGGTTAGTTTCATTTCCGACCTGGAAATGACAGCGCAGACACACAAGGAGCAAAAAGTCATGTAACACCAGGAGGAAAACACACCACATTAGCTGGGATGCTGGAATCATGCTGCATTAATATGCACAAAAGAATTAAAAGAATTAAAAGCCTTTAAGAAATGGGATGTTTGGTTGTTTTGCGTTGTTTTGTTTTTTTTTTTAAGCCACGTAGTGTCATTGCTTATTCAACAGCAGCCCACTTCTCCTGCAAAGCAGTACGCTGGGTTTGAAAAAAACACCCAACCCCACACGGCTGTAGAGAGAGCACATGTTACATCAGACACAGTACCTGATTTTTCACTGCACAGCTTGTCAGCTAGATAGTCTGCCTCTTGGGCGATAAGTGAGAATATTTCATCTTCATACTCCTCTACGATACTTTCCCACTGTAAGGATGGAAAAAAAAAAAAAAAAAAAAAGAGGATACTCGTACTGTGCTTTTTTTTTTTTTTTTCCTTTTTTTTTTAGCTAGACACAAGCAGGGCGGCTGCAAGGAGCCCTCGGCTGGCTCCGCTCTGCCTGCCCCGCTCAGCGCGGGGATGAATGGGGGCTGCCTGAGAATTCATGCTACCAAATATTACTTAAACTTCATGCCCAGCCTCACTGTTGTTTCCAAACCACATTCATGAGTTGGGGGTGGGGGGGCACCCCTCCAAAAGGCATTTCACTTGGTTAGGGACACCACCTTCCCCTCCTCCCCCCCTGCCCCTTTCAACACAGGCTCATGGAGGAGGCACTGGAAATTTAAATAAAACGAGCCCATTTTGTGGTCTGATATTAGTGGTGACGATGTGCCATAAATGCAGCTTGCTGGCCTTGCAGATGCAGCTCTGATTTCAGGGCAGATTGAGCAAAGAGCTGCCGAGCTCCCACTCTGCATTTTGGGAGCTGCTAGCAATTCACCTCCGTGCCCCAAAATGTGTCTCTACCCCACTGGATGGGGCAACACCCAGTCTGGCCTTTGGCACCTTGTAGGAAGTCAGGGTTCACGTTAAGAGGGAATTCCTCTCTCCAAAACACAGCCTCCGACCCATAAACAAGGGGGAAGCCGTTTAACGTGGGCAGAGTAAAACCACAGTGGAAGAAAATCTGCCTGCTGAAAGTTGTACACACACGCACACAAACACACACACACACACTCCAATAAAGGCCCTTTGCTGTGCTTGGCTGCAAAAAAATCAAAGCAATACCTGCCAGGACACGCAATCACCGTGAGCTGGCAGTGACAGAGGCAGAGCTGTGCCTATGCTCCTCACTCTCTCACTCGCCTGCTTCTCTCAACTGCTCAGAAGGCCATGGCCAGCACAACCCTCTGGCTTTTCAGAGTCTTTTTTTTTCGGTTTGTTTTTGTTCACTTTCTACAACAGTTCAAAAGAAAAAAGGCCCCAAAAGCATTAAAGAAAAATATATAAAATAGAATTTTGAAGAAGGCACTGGCATGAAGCCAGGCAGAGCACCTCTGTGTTTTTAGCAGAATTAGCTGAGAAAAAACTCATCTCTATACCACAAGGCCTCAGGAAAAAAAAATGACATCCCTCCCCTCCTTCCCTAATTTGTCTATAAATATTTGAAACTCCAGTTAGCAATCTGGATTTTAGCCACTCGTATAATTCCCTTATTTCCTGCACATAAACCTGCAGAGATTTTTTTTTCTGGAAAATGCTAATTTGTAGTTAATCACTTAGAAAAAAAAAAAAAAACACAAGTAAAATGTAGTTCAGAACTGTTGAAGTTTAGGAAATTTGTAACGTATAAAGCATCTGGTCTAATCCGTGAGTTACTTCTGCCTTTTGTAAATGCTTTATTCATATTTATGAAGGCCTAAATAGATTCAAATATGTTTCTAAATAATGTTATAAAGCATCTGACAAAATGCAGTGTTATCACAAAATACTCAGCCAGTTCCTGTGAGGAACCTGTACGGACCATGTTAAAATATGGCAAGAATATTAAAACAAGGCACAATCTGCATGAATTTCCTAGTGATGAGAAAGAGTGGGCACACTGACAGACACAGCTGTGGCTGGAAAATAAAAGGTTACTTGTTTGTTCTGTTTGCCTACCCCAAATTTCAGAGGTTGGTAAGCATCAGATTAAATACTGATTTTTTTTTATAGGCTGCACAGATTTTTCTCCCCTGGCCTAGGAGTAAATCTATCACATCTCCTTTTCTGTCCTAACAACTCCTTTCAGCTGCTAAAGAAACCTCATGCAGGAAAAAGCTGATGTTGTTTGCTTATTGCACCCCCAAAATCCCACACTTCACGCAGCTAGAAGTTAGATGCTAGTTAGATGGCAGAAAGAGCATCCCTCTCACCATGTAGAACCGCCAACACATTACATTAGACACATCATTAAAAACGTCAGCTCCAGAAAAGGTGGCCCTGGAGAACCTGTGTGGGCCCTTCAGCTCACACCCCCACATCCCCCCGTGCCCCTCGCCCTCCTCCAAAGCCAGCCTCCCACTTGGAAACCTCCCGGCAGCCCGAAGACACCGCGGCGAAGGGAGACGGACGTTCGGGCCATGAAAGCCCTTGGCGCTCCAGCCACTTGTTTCTCTGGTTGAAGCGGAGTTTGCCAAAGTCCTGGGCTCTCAGTTGTTGCTCTGTCTTTTAGCCGCTGCTCGCCAGCTCAGATGCAGCTGTTTAATACCTCCCAGGGGTTTTGTGCAGAAAATAATAGCTTACAAAACCTAGCTTCTCCCAGGTTCTACTATTTCAGCTTTATTTCCGAACAGCTGGTCCGTGTCTTTGTCCATCCCCTTCCCTCCCGGCCGCGGCGAGAATTCGGCAGGGAACCTCTGGCCGCTACCTTAGGCCCTGAGAGCCACCACCGCTGGTGGTGGGGGTCAAAGAGCAACCCTCGCCCTTGGAAACGGGGACAAAAAAACCCCCAAACTTCGCGCCCCGTCTAGACAGGTCAAGGTGCAAGATGCTCCTCTCCCTGTTGCGTCTTCCGGAAAGGGGCGTGAACCGGAGCCAAGTGCACAGCAAACACCCGCGCCGCATCCCTGCCCCTTTAGAAGACTTCTTTTTTTTTTTTTTTTTCTTCCTTCTTCTTCTTTTTCTCTCCACCCTCTGCTGATCAAAGTAGGAAGTTTTCATGACAACCATAGTCAAAGGGCCTGCATCGCAAATGAACTCGATTTCGGCGATGTTGATATATCCCGGCTCCATTGTCTCTTTTCAGACACAGTATGAACCCTTCCGGTCTCAATGATTACATTACAGAAGGACTTTCACATGTGGGCTTCATTTGCACAAAGGGGTTGCCTTGCTTCACCACCATCTGGCCACAAATCAGATAAATAAAGGCAGGAGAATTAAAATTAAAGCTTAGAGGGTTTTTTTCCCCTCTCTCTCCCCCTTCGTCTTCTTCTTGCACCAGGCCCATTATGAAATCCCTCCCTCCCCCTGTCACATACGGATGGGGAGTCTACTTTTTATGAAAACTGGGAAGAGCAAAAAAAGTGTCTAAAAAAAAGACACCAAAAAAAATGTCTGGGAAAAGCAAAAAAGTGCCTAGTAGAAAATAAAAGCACAAAAAAAAAAAAAGACAGCAGCCTTTTAATCCCAACTCTGTTTGTAGGGCAGCATAACTTATTTTACAGTAAAGACGGTCTCTCACAAAACCATGTTTTGCTATTAAAATTCCATCACATTCACAGGGATGCAATTTTTTTTTTTTTTAATCAGGAAAACATAATGTTTCACAAACTGAAAAAAAAAGCAAAAAGCTGGTGGAGGCAGAAGGTGGTGGCAGAAGTGGAGTTTGAAACTTGTGCTCCAGACTCTGCTGCTTCTTCCTCTCGCTGGGACAGGGACTGCAGAGGCTCTGGCAGCTCAGGCACAGAGCAAGCTTTTTCCCCCCCAAAATTCCAAGAAATACATGGCAGTTTATGGAGGTAAAAAAATAAAACCACCTGTGAACGTGGAAGGAAGGTTTTATAGCCTGTACAAGAGAAGGTGGGACTCGACCTCACAGTCTAATTTCAGCCCTGGCATCCCTTTAACTGAGGTCAGTGTTGCTGTGGGAAAGATTGGTTTGGGGTTTTTTTTTTGCAATCTGACTGCTCTAGCAATAAATTGCACTAAATTTCATCCACTTTGTAAGTTTACATCCAGGACAGTAACTTAAGTTAGTAGATGGGTAAAGGCACTTTTCGTGGCTGTGTTTCTTTTCACATAGAGAGATCCAGTATATGCAGCAGAAGGGTTTTACTCTGCAAATTTTGAAAAAAAAAAAGGTTTTCCTATGGCTGTACTCCAACCAATATCCAGGTGTGCAGTCATATCTCCTGCAGCACTTTCCTGCGCCTTCCTGGCTGGGCAGGGATGTGTGAGTGTGGCTGAGCCAAAGCCTGTGGATGCCACAGGGTACCCTGCCCAAACACAGGGCACTCCCTTCTCCCGAGTGTTATCAGGTGCAGCGCAGCCAAGGACTGAGCTGGAAGAAAATGTATCCAACAGCAGAAAGAAATAATGAACCCTCAAAATCCATGTGATGACCCCCACAAATTTACAGAGAGTGTTTTGCTGTGTGAACTTTTTTTTTGGACACACCAAAAGTAAGTTTTTGTACTAGCACTTCTGTGATGTGGCTCAGGCTTTTATTTAGTATCATATTTAGATTTGGGCTGTATTCCCTTGCTACGGTAATGAAAAGTATTTGAGAGATAGCATAGACAGAGAAGATGAAAAAAAGCACAAGAGATTGACCTGCCAAGAGCTGGATTTATGATTTTTTTTGTTTCTGTCTAATAAATTATATATTGGATGTGTAATCTCTGCATAACTTTGCCTTCCCTCATGTGTTTGGAGTCAGATTCACAGTTTGGGTAACAACTACCATTTATCTCAGCTTGTTTCTTGTAAACCCATGGATGCAGAAGCTGCCAAGACTATCTATTAGTTTCTGCTGTCTATTTGTTGAGTTTTACCGAGGGAAATTTTTGCAGACATAAATGCAACTTGAATTTAAGGGAAATATTGTTTTGCTGAGCTGTGCTCTGCCTGGTGTACAGGGCTCCAGGCAGTTGAGAGTGCTCTTTCTGCAAGTGTTTTAATAGTAAGAGAGGAATAAGTGTTTGGACAAGTGGTGGAAAACTAAAGCCTTTCTTTCTATACTGTGAAGATTTTGAATAGTACTTGTCAATAAAGCAACTCCTATTGTAATTGTACCGGAGACATGGGCCTCCACCCCGAAAAAGCTGTCTCAGAGATACTAACCTCATTAAAATATGAATGAAAAGGCAGCCATCATTGTAATGGGAGAAAACCATGTACTCAGCAACCAACTTTATCTTCTATCTTGTGCAAAAAATATAAATATGATTTTTCATTGCGTTTGGCGAGGAGATTGATGAACACAAGATTTTTTTTTTTAAGATCTCACAAAAGTCAAAAAATTTGCTTCTTCCCTCCCTGATTTTTCTACTGAGTGTTTCAAAATTGGAAGCACCTTCAAATCATTTGAAACCTTTAAAAAGGAAAAAAAAAGGCTTTGTTTCTTTGGGGTATTTTATTGAATGTTGGAGGAAACTTTTGGATTTGTTTTTGTGGGGTTTTTTTCCTTCTTTTTTTTTTTGCGGAATATCTCATCCAATTTCAAAAGAAAACAAGAGAATTCATTACAGACTACTGTGACAACACCTTAATAACAGTCAATTATAGGGTGCTCAAATGCCTGTTCATTACTATGTCTCTGTTAATCTAGTCCTAAATTTCTTGCTTGATAGATACCACAACTGGCCAAGAATACAATTGCATTACAAAGTGCAATGAAAAATATACAAAGTGTAACTGCAGGAAGGAGGCCGTTTCAAAATAATCGAACTGTCAATCCAACATTTGTCAAAATAATTATACATATCTGGTCATTTTTAAAATAAAATATGGACAGACTTGGAATGGATAATATGGGAAGGTTTAGTTTTAAATAGGAATTGTTTCAATGACTTGGAAATAAGTCTTTTAAAATGTTTCGTGTAGTTTAATCATTATCTTTTCATCCACAAAAGTGTTCAAATCATTTTTGATATTAGTTAAAAGTCAATATTTAGAAGTGAAAATTCAAACCTCCTTTGCTCTAGGCTAAAACAGGAGCAACATGAATGCTGAGCTACTCTAAAGGCTGATGGGATATATAATTAGCTATTATGTTAATTGAATCCACTGTGAGTTTGTTGTATGAGATTTCTTCATATAATATGCAAATAGCTTCGAAGGTTTAGTTTTATTAGACAATATAATTAGAAATCTTCTAAAGGACTGAATTCTAATGAGGCGTAATAAAGCTTTGTAAAATATCTGTTTGCTGGGTGAGCAGACCACCTGGGCTTAATCAATACCAGGAAGTTTGTTGTGCAATGGCACATTTTAAAGAAAGTTTAAGAATTTACCTTTCTAGTTCCATTCATCACAGTTTTATTTTAGGGGAAAGAGAGTTCATTTTGGCAAGGAAGGAATTAAATTCTTGTCATAAGTAAGGAGGTGAAATTCTTGTAATCTGAGGGAGGGGAAGTAACTTAAAAAATAAACAGCTTGAATTGTGCTTATTTAAAAGAAAATAAAAATAAATAATAACAATTTTAAAAAACCCTCTCCCAGCTGTAGTGTCAGTTATGTGTATCTCTTAAAGATCCTTAAAGTGAAACGTTACATGAGCAAAGTTAGCCATTTTTCCTGCCATTAAATGCCTGCTTCAAGCAGATGTACATACTTTAGCTTCTGTAGTGTAACTAATCAGCGTAACTTCACTTTTAGTAAAATAGCCCAACATGTTAATATGTGGAATTAAACACTCTCTTCTAAAGAAAGAAATTCACACCAGGGTATTCCGGAGCCGGTCCTGAATTCCACCTTCACATTCCACTTGCTTTAAGACCACCACCAAAGACAAAGCTTAAATTATTTTAGTTAATGCCAGAATGCCAAAAATGTGTAATCTCTCATCTAATTCACCTTGTTCTCAATTCAGACTGTGCCAGGGCTGCGCTATTCAGTCTCAATATTAATTGAAAATAATAAAGACAGGACACTTTGCGCTGGTGCAGCATTCAGGGGAGGGCATTTTTTCTCTCCCTGTCAACAACAATCAGTAGCAACACATTACAAAAAAAAATCAGAAGTGCTGATTTAAGCAGTAGATTTAAAGAAACCTGGAGGAAGCACGATCCCAGTAAGTGGCCTGCCAGCCTGCTGGGGAGGAGAGGCAGAAGACAGCGCAAACTGCAGCCAGGCTGAGGCTATCCAGCAAATGTTTCATTTCTCTGTGCCTCACCCAAATACTGCTGGCCCCGTGCTTCACAGAGATGCTCTCTGCAATGCCAAAAATCTGACAAACCCACATTTAGTAAAGGCAATGAATATATTGCTGTGGATGTATTATAAACTTACCATGCTTTGCACAGCATATTATAAAACTGTTGTACCTAGGTCTGGCTGGAGGCCTGGATGGTACCAGTAGCTGTCCATTAACACTTTTCTGATCCATGCACATGAAATCTGCAGCAGCAAGTGCTTGTTCCTCTGAATAATGAGAATCTCAGCATGATAGAAAAGGATAATACTGTACGCATCATTTTCAGCTGAAAGAAAAAAAAAATCATTGAGTTTGTTTTTCCAGGTTCTGCTTTAAGCTGTCCCAAAGTTGTTCGTGATCTCTCAGAAAATCCCCCAACTCCCTGCCACCGTTTGAGGAAACAAATAGTCAGTCAAAACCAACCTTCCTCTCCAAATGTGAACTTTATTCACACTCTGTTTTTATTTCTTCCTTAGATTCAAAGTGTCTGGAGAAGATAGCCTGGAGCAGCCTTCAGAAATCAGGACTGTGCCCTGGAGAATTAGTGTCAGAAGAGGATGTTACCTGTTTGCCTTGCCTGCTATCCTCCCCTTATCCCCTAAGGGAACAAAACCAGGCTGATTCTGCCTAATGTTAATTAAATCACTCTGTTAATTAGAAGTAAGGTGCTTTAGCAACAAGCAAACAAAGGGCCCTTTCCCTCCCTTGCTCTGCAGGATGGACTCAAATGCATTTAAATGTTGACTGGATAAACTCAGGAAGCAAAAAGGTCTGAGGAGGAACCCATGTGCTTTGATCATCCTTTCCCACCTCTTCCTCAGGCACAGGAGCTCTCCTAATGAAAGGCTGCCTGGAAGGGATGCTGGATGCTGCTGCAAAGCCTGGCTGGGCAGAGAACCTGGGAGGAACTCATATGGGTGACAGAGAAGTCAACAAAGGAAAGAAAATGTGAAACAAAATTGAGTTTGATAGTCTGTCGTGCTGGAGAAGGTTTAAGTGTTCAGACCCAGTGGCCACATCTGGGCTAAGACTCAACAGGCACCACTGCCAGCCTGTGCTCTTGGGCTTGGGGCAGCTCTTTGAGGGGACAGCTGGGCAGGTGTGAGGGCTGAAGGGCTGAGGAGATGAACACCCTGTCTTGGGCCTCACCCCTGTCAGGAGGCCTCAGTGCTGGAGAGTCCACAGTGGAGTTTCCCTGAGGGAAAAAGGGCTAAGATGAAGTGCTGGCATGCTGGGATTCCCATGGGATACAGCTCTGGGCAGAGTAACTGCATCCCTGGAGCTCCCAGATAAGGGATGACACTCTCCACTGACCCCAGCTAGGCCACCTCTTCCCTGGGCATGACAGCCTGGGCTTCCTGAACCCCTTTCTCCATCCCTGGGAGCAGGTGAGCCAAAAGGGCTGCTACTCCCTGGTGCTCAGAATAAAACAGCCAGTTCTTCTCACTGCTCTATTTAAGTTGTAATTTTAAAGCAGCAACATTCCTGTCAGGGGACAGGCTGTGACTGGAGCACAGGAAATAGCACTGATAAAGGGAAACCCCACTGGAAATTTTTAACCAGTCTTATACATGACAGTAGATAAAATTTCCTAATCTGTGGACAATTTCTGTGCTTGACAGATTTCCATGCTAAAACCCCAGAATGTCTCAAACTCCTCCGCCCTGCTCTGCCAGCAGTCTCTGCTCAGGAAGGCAGCTCTTCAGCCTCCCCCAGGCTCGCTGGGGAAATCCTCCACATCCTCCACATGCTAAACCTGCACCAGGAGCCTCCATCCACTGCTGCTGCTTGCACGCTCCCAGCCCTAGGAACGGGTGGTGGGTTTCAGCTACTTGGCTGCAGCCCTCTAAGACCACCTATGGACTTAAGCCTGTTAAATTAACCTTAATACCTTCATTATTCGTCTGCTGGATGGTAACCATCTGGCCATGACTTCGGGTTACAGCTAACCTAGGCTCCTGCTTGGGTTTCAGCTGGAATCCCCGGGCTTTGCCTGCACTGTCACAGCAGTGATGGAGGCTGGGATGGGTTTAAGCTGGTACATGTCTCCCCAGCATCAGGAGGGTTGTGGATTGATGAATCCCGTCCCAGAGCTGTGCCAACTGTGCAGTGACTGCACACTGCCTGTCCTTTGATACCCACACTCATCCTTCCATGAGTGCAAGGCTCTGAAACAACAGGTCTCCATGAAAATGATCCTTTTATCTTGGCTTTTCTCTTTGCCTGGGGACTCAGTTAAAGCGGTTCCATTTCCACTCAAATCTACCTCTAACATGACATTAGCAGCATGGATGCTGCTACTCAAGCTAGAGCTCTCAAGGTTGCTCAGGGGATGGGTTTTGTGGTTTTGTGTCTGCCCTGCCCACTCCATCCTCACTCGCTCCATTGTGCCTGAAGCTACTCACACACCCCTGACCCCTGGACACTTCTCACAGCCCCATTTACCCAGCCCTGCTCTACAACAGGGCCTTTTCTGCCCTCAGGGTCCCATGAACACATCCCACATCCCCACTTTTACCAGAAATGATCGCAGAATCACAGGATCAGTTGGGCTGGAAAAGACCTCAGGGATCAATGAGTTCAACCTATGACTGAGCACCACCATGCCAACTGACCATGGCACTGAGTGCCATGTCCTGTCGTTGTCCATAAACATCTCCAGTGATGGGGACTTCACCACCTCCCTGCACAGTCCATTCCAATGTCTAAATGATGGAATACATTCTTGTGGACAGCAGCTTTGGGGACATGGCCTGTCCTCAGTCAACAGCAAGAGACGTTTTCCCCTTTCTTATCTCAGGACACAAGGTAATACATCCTTTCCCTGCCTGAGGAAGCTCTTCCCAACTCTGTTGGGCCACCCCAGCCCAGTGACACAAGACTTTTGAGCAGAGAGCCATAAATTAGCAGACAGAAAAAAGACTTTGCTAAAGAAACAATGCCCTGTCTGGGCTGCCATGCCTTCTTATCACATCTCATCACTTGTGATTTCTTTTTAATTTCTTTATAGGTCTTTCCATTGCATGCTGCACTGGCTTTTGCATGCCCAGGAAACAAGAAGTGAGCAGGAGGTTTACTTGAAGGATGTTGCTGGGTCACAAAGTACTACAGAGCCGTGGCAAATTGTCCATTTGAGGTGTGTTTGAAAACATTGCACAGAATCATGCTATTTTCCACCTACAGTCAGTGTTCAAAGCATTTATCCTTTGACTCCAGGGCAGGTAAGTGTGTTACTATGTGTGTTATATATTAAATATTTGTATTGAGCTTATGGATTACAATAATACAATACAATATAATCAATACAATACAATAAATACAATACAATAATACAATACAATACAATACAATACAATACAATACAATAAATATTGTATTGAGCTTATGGAGGGTATCCCAGCACACTGGATCCAAAATGTCCAGAACAGCCTCACTCCAATTTTGCAGCACAAAATACATCTCTGGGTGTGCCTGTCCTGAGAAAGGGCATCCAAGTACAGTTTAAGTCTGCCTGAATGATGGACCAAGAGCAGAGGAGATCCAGGTAAGCTCTGCACACAAAAGAACAGTTGGCTGCCCAGGAGATTTATGTATTTAATGCCAGCTTTTCTTTGGCAATGCAGACTCCCAGCCTATGTCTTTTTGGTATAAATCCTGCTCAAAACTGGGGAGAGCAGAGTGTCCCAGCTGCAGAGCCCTGCTCCTGCCTTCTGCTGGAGACAGCTGTGACTCACAAAGCTGGGATGCCTGGGACATGGACAGGGAGCACAAAAGTCATGGATCTCCTCCCCACTGCCCCAGAGAGCCTCGCCAGCATCCCAGCAGCCATGAGAAAACCAGATACTGCCTCTTCCTTCAGTCTGAACAAAAACAAGGGCATTCAGCATCTGTGAAAGGTATTCTAGGAATGCTGAAGTTTTTGTTGATTTTTACCTTGTCTTTCTCCAAAAAATATGTGCTGCAAACATTTAGGGCTGTCCTCCAACACATCTGCCCTCACACCTGCCCAGAGGGGGCCAGCAGAAATTCATAACCTCACCTATGAGCGATCTAAACTGAGCTTCCCTACCCCCCAAAAAATTGACTCTGAGTAACTTAGTGGTGAAGAGAGCCCCAGCTGATAAATAAACATCACTGAGTAATTCTGTGCAGACTTATCAGCTATCACTTCCCAGAGGCACAGGGGATTATCACCCCAGCTGGCAGGAGTGGCTGCCTCCCTGCTGCACTCACAGGTACCAAAGGTCAGCTCCTTCCAGACACTTGCTGGGTCTCCCTGCCTTTCTCCAGGGAGCTAACCCCCATTCTCCAGAAAACTAAGAGCTGACTTTACTTAAACACTGGGAAATGTTTATACGCGTAGGGAAATTAACAGTAAGAACTAGTTTGTGGTTTTATCTTAAGGGGATGGCTGTCCCTAAAGCATCCCTTGTGTGCAGCTGGTGGGGCAAAACCCAAGGCTGCCTGTTTTTCTGTTCAGTGCACAAAGGTATTTGATAAAATTGGATGTTGTTGCAGTTAAAATATGGAGAACAGTTGCTTTCTTGAAATAATGCAAATTTTCTGAGTTAAGCCTTTCTAATTTCTAGCTTGGTTTCTAGAATGTTTCTAGGGATGGTGTATCCAAATATTCCAAGCACATGCATATTTTTATGGGCCATCTGCTCCAAGGATATGTTTGATAGTGCCTTAGATACAGCTGTGTAACTTTTCCAGATCACCCTACACATTTACGAGTGCTTTTTTCCCTGTAAAAGTGCACAGAAATCTCTAAATACCAAACTCATCTGTTTTCAAAGCAAATGCAAATGAAGGGGGATGGTTGCACATCGAAAAACCTTGTGCAAAAGCAGGCATACCTGCATGCCATGAGCTAAATTCCATGAGCACAGACCCGTGTTGGAGCCCAGGCACCCCCAAACACCCTCCCATCCCCAATTCCCGTCCTGCAGTGCCGGGCTCTCCACGTGATGTTCAGGAGATTGTGATGAGCACATTACCCCACCTAGCACTGCTGAGGAAAGGCTCCCACGCTGAAGGGAGTCACAAATAATTAAATGTTTCAAAACACAATGGATATGACATGCTTTCAAAATAGCATCTATAGAATCACTTCCACTAGGGCGAGGAGCTCTCGGGAGGAAAAGCCCTTTCACTCACTTCAGTTGATTACCTGTATAAAAGGGCTTAATTTCTCTGGAGCCTTTCTTTTCCAAATCACCTCCTTTCTCACCAAAGCCATAGCAGCAGGAGTGGCAGGTACTCCTACAGCCCATGAGGTGATGCTTCCCCAGACAGGTCTATGAGGACGTGGGTCCCAGCTAGACTTAATTTTTAACATGCAATTAAGGAAAAAAAAAAAAGGAAAGAATTGGGAAAAAATTGCCATTCCTGGTTTTGTGGCTCACTGGCAAAATGCCCAAGCTATTAACCAGAAGGTCTGACCATGATTTAAGCCTTCAGGATGTTTCAGCAATGTCTGGGAGCTTTTTCTTGGAAATCACCTTTTCCATCCCAGTTCTGCTAACCTAGACCTTTTGAGAGATGCCCCCTTTTAGCTCAGTTTGGCAAGCAGAGGGTTCCTGAAGGATTTTGACATCCCCTGGCTGAGAGCCAGGCCAGCTCCTGGCCTCCTTCAACACCCATTTGGGAAGAAGGGGTTGCCCAGCACCCTTGGCCATTGTGCCCCATGAGTCCAGAATAAAATCTTGCATTTCTTTGCTGGGTTCCTGGGTTTGTGTCCTAAACTGGTGATGCCATTTTCAAATGCATTTTGGTGGGAGATATTGGATTGTCTGGGGTTTTCAAAGATTACTTGACTTCCTTCAATGAAGAAACAACTGTTAGGGAGTGCAACTGCAATTGCTCTTTAAGAAAACTTTGACCAGGTGGAAATGTCATTAAAAACTTTCTCGACATGTTAACATCAACAAATACATTAAATATTTCAAGAGAAAAACAAAAGATGTGCCATTATAAAGCTGTGTAAAACAACCAGATACCCAAAATTGTATGGAAAGACAGTGCAAGACACAAGGAAATGACATCACCTTTCATCACCTGAGGTGAACTGTGATCCCATGATCAATGACATCAACAACTGTCCCTCCACCCCTCCCAGCCTACGGCTAAATCAGGATCTGTGTCCCATTGACAGCAATAGTATTCTTCATTTATTCTGATGGAAGCCAGATCAGGTCACTGGATACTTCTGTGTTTATTACCTTAACGTGCTTTTAATTCTTCAGTAGTGCATATTTATATCTGGGCTTCCTGGGGGGTTTATGATCTTTTTAAGGATAATTACAACCTGCTAGGAAAATGCCCTTAAGTTCTATAAATACATTCTGATCTTCATTTTACACAGATGTTGTCTCTGGGATTTTCTCTCATTTAAACATATAAAATTTAAAAGGGAGAAAGGGAGTGAGAAAAGGGAGTGAATAAGGGAGTGAGATTAAGAAATACAAGATTTTTGGTAGGCATGCATTGCTGGAGTGATCATGGATTTGTGGGCTTTCCCAAGGACTTTATGAGACCTAAAATTTTTACCAGCTTGAGACAAATGAGGATAAATCACATATTTTTTCCTAGAGAAACTTGATGGAGATAAATACAGCCAGTCTGGGCTTTCTTATTGTTGACCTTGCTTTTCAGAGGGAAGGTTTTGTGTTGGCTGGCTGATAAAAAAGGATGTTAGTGTCCCAGGGTGAGCACAGCCACGAGGCTGTTGCCAATAGAAATGTAACTAGAAGAGAAAAACCACAGGTTTTAATACTTGTGGGCTTGAATTTGGGATTTACTGAGCACTGATATTTTCCCTGGAAGGTTGTGCCTGTCCAGTTGGCCCTGATGCCCTCTGATACAAATCCCCATTTGTGCCAGTGGAACCTTTTTCTTCAACACCTTTGAGCTCTCTCTTGGGGAAACCTCTCTCTTCAGAAAAACTCAAATCACTGAGCAACTAAACAACTTAAAACTCCAATAGTGACAGAGAGAAGAACAAAAAAGAATAATTAAGCATTAAAAATCCTATGTGAAAATGACTTCATTCTCAAGTGGGTATAAAGCTAATATACGTGTGGGACATTTGAAGAACACCAAAGGCTCATGAGATACCGCGATGAAATTTAGACCACAGCTAATTTTATCTTCTCTGATGGAATGGGCTTTCCTTTTATCCTCTGGTGTCCAAATTTTCTGTGCAAACTCTGATTTCCTCTATTTAAAATATACCTATTTCTATTTTTGACATTGTTTTGATTAGAAACACCTTTGTGCAAAAGCTGATTTCTGCAATGCCTTTGTGCTGGGCCATGTGGAGTTGGCTGCTTCATGACTCAGACTGTTGGCAGCACTGAGGTGCCAGCACTGAGCAGTAGCAGCTCCTTAATGCACCTTTCTTTTTGCATCCCATCTCCTCAGAAGAAGTGCTGTAAACACCACAGGATGGGTTGATTGAAGAAAAACCTATTTGCTTTGTAGCAAAATTAAAAAATCATTTCCTGTGAAAGGTTCTGTTTAGCTATCATATGACAAAACCTTGGAAAGGTCTGGGAGAGATGAAGGATCTGTTTCCTTCCCCAAAATCCTGCACAGCAGCTCTCCATGGAGGAGGTGACAAGGCCCAGGGAATGGTGGCACCAGGCTCCAGCCCCTTGCCCTGCTGCTGCCAAGCAGGTGAGTCACAGAGTCACTTATGGCTCTGTTTCCTCTTCAAACTCTTCAGAAACAGCAACTCTGCTTCGATGTGCATGTCAGGGGCTGAACTTCGCTTGGATAGAAATTTTTATTTCCATTTGTGTCGGGACTCAGGACATTCCTCTGGCTGCCCTGGGGGATTCAAGACCCTGGCAAGGGGCTCAGAGACCTTGGCATGGAGTCAAAAACACCTGTGCCTTTGATTTTAGCCCATGGAAAAAGTTACCAGCTTTGTGTGAAGAGTTACAAGCCACAAGAGTTTGAGTAGAATGATAGTGAATTTATCACAGGGTGAAAAATGTAGAATTTTAGGGTTTTAGAATGGGAGTTCAAGAGGCAAGATGGAGGAATCTTGTCCTGTCTTTCTTCTTCTTCTTCTTCTTCTTCTTCTACTCCTCCATCTTCTGCTGTGATGACGACACTTCTGGATTGGTTTATAGTAGAGACAGACTGTCTAACATAGGTGATGGGTATTGGAAAATTATTGTAAATAAATACACGTAGTTCTTAGTATTAAAAGGTAACACCATCCCAAGGGCAGTCAGTGTGCCACAACCCAGCAGGTCAGAGAAAGAATGCCATAGATAGGAGAAAATAAAACAACCTTGAAAAGCAGAACTGAGGAATCTTGACTTCTTTAGTCGCAGGACTGGGAAAAAAGACTTTCTAATACCTCAAAAGTCATCTCAACCACAGAAACCCGAGACATTTGGATTGTTTGGAGGGATTTGGGGAAGCAGAGCGCAAGGATGATCTGACTCTGTATTTCACCAGCATCTTTGAGGTGTCAGACTTTGTCTTCAGCTGCAGTTCCTCACAAGGAGCTCACACCAGTAAAAAATGGGTGGCTCCCAGGGTGGGAGATTAAAGCCATTCACACCCCAGGGGATATTGGAAGTGACAAGAATATCTAAGGAGAGCTTTAGAAGTACAGCTTATCCTCCTTACATTGCCAATCTGCCTTTTGCTGAGAGCTGCTTGGGAGTGGATTTCCCACTGGATTAATTAATTCTAATTATGACCTTCCATCATCTACCCATAAATTGGCTTGGTGTGGACGTAGGTGAGATTTCAAATACGGGCTACCCATTAAATATACATATATATATATATACATGTGTGTGTGTGTGTACATCTGTGTGTGTGTGTACGTGCACCAGCAGTTCTCCATCTGGGACTGCATGGTAGCTGAGCTGGATGCTGTGTGCATGCACCAGCAAAGGATATTCCTGTCTCCACTGAATGGAACCAGGCCAAGAGGAAGGTAAAGAGCAGCATTTTGTAAGTGACCTGTACCAAGTGTTGGGCTTTGACCAGATTCCTTTTTTTCTTGGTTGTTTTTTCAGCAGGCGCACCCAGTCACTGCTTTCCCCCACCATTCAGTGTCAGTTTAGGCTCTGGGTTAATTTTCACCTCTCAGTGTTTCTGTGGTTCCAGCGTGCTCCAGGATGTCAGCACCATCTCTTGGGATGCAGCAGTGCCTTCGAGGCTGTCCTCAGGGCTGCTGCAAACACTGCTGAAAGCACCCACTGCCCCCACTTCCAGCACACTGCAGAGCACAAAAGGTGTGTGTGGATACAGGACACTGACAAATAAATTAATATTAACAATGGTGTTTAAAATAACACACTGGTGAGGGCATGAGGGGTGCCAAGCCAAGGAAATTACTGTAAATCTTCCATCTGTAACTGAGTGTGGAATGAGCAGTTTACCTTTCCTTGATGAACCCAACTTCCCAGACCAGACTGAGGGGCCAGGGCTGCCCCAGCCTTGCAATTTCCTGCCCTTGGGAGCACAGAGCAGGCAAAATTCTCCCTGCCAACATGAAGATCTTGTAGTGCCAGCAGGGAGCTCAGGCACTGCCACATCCCTTGGTGATGTGGATGGCAATACCAGAATCCAGCCTTGGCCAAGAGTTTTCTTCTTCCCGGGAAAACTTCTGAAGAAAAGTGCTTTTAGTGCAATATTTTGCTCAAGAAGATAAAAAAAAAAAAAAAAGGAAATATTATCCTGATTATCCTGATTATCTAAAGGCAGAGGATTAAAGAAATAACTCTCTTTTTCCTGATACTCTGCCGTAAATCTTCTAGCACAACAGTTGCAGTCAGTATCAGCTACTGTTTGTAATCCATATGTGTGGAGCCATGTGTGTTGCAGCCTGGATTAAAGGCAACCAGAGCCCATCTGATCTTGCTTGTCAATAAATCCTACAGACCCCAAAAGACTCAGAGGAATCTCAGGAATTGAAAAGCTATAGTTACATCTTTGGCCTATAGTATTACCAGTGATTCACAGAAAGTTTAATACTGGTGACTTAAAGAAAACTCCTAACTACTTTGAAAACTCTAGGCAAACAGAACTACTCTGAAAGTGCTCAGAAAGGCTCTGTTTTGAGAGCATTAAATCTGAATTGCAGGAAATTTCTGAAGAAAATAAGAGCCAGAAAATACGAGTCAGTCTTTTATAAGCTTATTTTTGAGTGAAAAATTAATATTTACAGGGTTATAAAATTTTAGTGATGCTTATGACAGCATTTCCCCTTTAACAATTTTTTGCAAGATCTGAAAAATGGACAAGTAATGCTCCAAAAGCCTCAAGAGTTTTTCTAAGTTAAGGAAACAAATGGCAAAACAGCTCTTCCTTAAACTTCAAATTCACAAACTCCTCCCACAAAAAACAAAAGTACAAATTTTTCCTTAATTTTTGGGGGGATTTTGTTTGAGTTGGGGTTTTTTGTTTTGTTTTGTTTCATTTCGGGTTTGTTTTGCTTTGTTTTGTTTTGGGTGGGTTTTTTTTTTTGTTTGTGGTTTATTTGGGGGGGGTTGTTTCTTTTTTGGGTTTTTGTTGTTGCTTTGTGGTTTGGGGGGGTTTGGGTTTTTTGGGGTTTTTGGGGGTTTTTTTGTTGTATTTGTTTGTTTGTTTTGGTGGGGTTTTTTGTTTTGTCTTGTTTTGGCTTTGTTTTGGTTTTTTTATTTTTTGTGCGTGTCGAAAAAAGAAAAAATTGTGCTCGTTTAGGAAAGAGGCTATGCCAGATTAAAAAAAAAAAAATTTTTTTCTTTTCGGGTCATCTTTGGGGGCATCCTTTTGGGAGAGCAGGGCCCGAAAGAGTGCCTGCCCTGCAGCCCAGAGGTGCAAAGGCAGAAGTGCAGGTCCAGCCCCGCTCCGGCCTCGGGGAGCCTTTTGTGACTGGGATTCTTGGCATTTCTCTGCACAGAGGCACATCACCCTCGCACACACAGGGCACGGTCTGCTGTCCCCGGTCACCTCTCCATAAACCAGGAGAGAATGGGACTGCGCACTCAAGACTTTAGGTTCCAATGTGTGAAATCATTAAATACAGAGGGTTTTTTCTGTCCCACCCACCTTTTTGTTGTTGTTGTTTTTTTTTTTTTTTCCTAAGGAACACATGATGTTCGTTTTACAGGTCCTTGTTGAACCTAGAAGCAAAATTCCCTCCCTTTTTAATTTTCAGAGGCCAGGTATCACAGATATATTTAACAGCACTGTACTGAACCCTGAGATGCTCTGCTTAAGCACCTCCAAAGCAAATCCTCAGCTCTTTCACTGCCCAGGGCTAGAAATCCAAGGCCAGGGCGGCTCCAGGGCTGACACTGGCACAGGGAAAAGCCTCCATGGGTCCCAGCACGAGGTGTTGCTATCTCACCCCTTGCTGTCTCTTGTGCCCACCAAGTGCCACCTGGGTGTGTGCTGCTGCCCTTATGACATGCTTTGGTGGCTGCACAAGTCATTTTCCCAGTATTTTATAAGGGAAAAGACTTTATTTGATTGCAGGAGTGAGAGCTGCCCTGCCAGATATTTTTGTGGCTGAGAGACCAACGCAATCAAACCAGGCAGATGCAGCGTAGAGGAAATAAGGACTCGATGCCAGGGAGATGCCACCTCAAATCACCTGCCTTTTAGGCAGGAAATGGCACAGGAAATGAAAATCCCAAGGAGAATCCAAAGAAATGAAAAATAGTTTAACATTTTGATATTTCTGTATCAAAATCTCCAGGTTACAGCCAATACCAGTCTTCAGTGATTTAGGAGCCTTAGCAGCACCACAAGGAAACAGAGGCGAAGACTGCCAGGATCCAAATCCTGGCAGCAACAGGGGGACAGTGGGTGGTTTATTCGCCAGCAGATGGGTGGTGTACAGTGGTGTGCAACCCTCAAAGGTGGGCAGGTTACGAGCCAAGTATGAAATGCTTTCCTTGCATCTAGTCTTTCAGCTTAAAAACTTCAACTCTTCTCCTATCGCTACATGCCCAACTAAAAAGTCTGTCCACATTTTTCTTGCAAGGCTCCTTTAAATACCAAAAGTCTGCAACAAGGTCTGCCCAGAGCCCTCTCTTCTCTGAGTGAAAAAACCCAGACTCTCTCAGCCTGGTGGAGAGGGGTTCCATCCCTCTGGTCATCCTCATCACCGCCCTTTGGACATGCTCCAGATGGGCCATGTCATTCCCTTGATGATTAAAGTCATTTGGGAACGTGCAGCTGATGGGACCTCTGTGCATAGGAGTGCCCCAGTATCTGTCTAGTTTTGGGAGCAAGAAGATGACAGAGAAGAGGGAGGAATTCATCTTTCTTTCCCCACATCACTGGGAAAAGGGGATGCTCTGCACAGAAGCAGGAGTTAGTTTTGGATCTCATGGCTTTAATATTTCCTGAAATGCCTCCAAAAGCTTGTGGAGACACCAGCATAGCTTAGCCACTATCACTTCTAGCAATTTGTCATTTGAGGCACTGAAGTCCAGGCCAGTATCCTTTCAGGATAAGGGGACAGAGGAGATATGGTTGCACTTTGTGTCACTGTAGGACACGAAATAAAATGACATGGACACACAACTCTCCAAGGTAAAAAAGAGGGTGTTTAATTTCTGACTCCAACATTTATAGATTTCCTAAAGTGACAATGGATTGGAGGGTGACAGTGCCACCTCTCCAAAGACACTGGACAAACCAACAGTCTATCAAATTTCTCTTCTTCCATAAAAGAATGCAAAACAATAAGTTATTTACATAAAGTGCATAAGAAAGTTCATTACACGAATGTAAACATCAGAAAACTTAGAAAAACTTAGAAAAACCAAACAACACACTTGGGCATCCTGACCAGGGTTAGGACCATGGGGGTGTTAAGAAGAGCTCAAACAAAGGCCAGGATGTGCCACAGCTTTGTGGGTTTCAGAGCTGACTGCAGTCAAGAGCTGCCTTGGCACAGGTTAGTGTCTCCTGCATTGCTGCTGCTTGGGCACTCCTGGGCTGCCCAAACCCTGCTCTGGTGATGCTCTTGTGGAAGCAGCTGGACCCAGCACAGTGCAGGGGCACACAGAGAGGGATACCTGAATGTCTGCTCTAATATCTATGTTTGCATCTCCCTTGCAGTTCCTTTATAAATATGGCTGCCTTCTTTCTATCATTTGCTATCAGGATATCCAAGATTTATCTCTAGATTTGAGACTGAAGAGGGCATGGACTGCCTGAGTCTCAGGGCTCACTGATCACATTTGCTGTTCTGTGCTGTAAGCTCTCTGCTCTGCCTGCTCTGTTTCTCCTGGCTACCTTTCCCTCCCTAGCTTTCCATATTTCCCAGCCTGAGCTCTCTGAAGGGCTGAATGAAAGTGCTGAGGAAAGTGGGCAGACATCACCTCCTGTGTCACCAGGTACAGAGCTGTTTGCTCACTGGAGCTGCAAATGCCCTCACAGCCTTGACATGGAGAGCCTGGCTCTGCAGAGCCAAGCTCAACAGAGCTGGAACCAGCTGGACCAAGCACAGTGCAGGGGCAACAGAGAGAGATACCTGGATATCTGCTAGTTTCCCTGGTGCTCTTTTCCATCCTGAGCCATGCAGATTTATCCTGAGTCACACAGGCCCCATCACAGTGGCTAGTTCAGACTGAGTAAGACATGAGAGGGGTCAGCTGCTGAATTCTTCAAACTAAACTCAAATGGGACCAACATCTATGTCAGAGCTGTTATTTGATGACTATCTCACTGTGGAGACCTCACGGAATATCAAAGGGTCTAAGTTTCAATGCCCTGAGGTTAGACAAAAAAAGCTCAAAGAAACACAAAGCAGAAAAGCATCCCTGACAGGGCACTTCAGGGACAGGTAACAAAGAAAAGCAATCTGTATATGGACTGTGTGATAAAAGCATCCCAATATTCCTGGACAACATGTCTGTTCAAGAAGTTGAACAGTATTTGTTTCTGAATAAAGGTAAAGGTGCAGCATTAGAGGGAAAAGCAGTGGAAGTGAGACTCATTAACAAAAAGCACGAGAGTGGGATGTGCTCACTGCCTGGTTATGGCCCTGCTGAAGGGTGCTCAGGGAAATGTCAAGAGCAAATTTCCCTTTCTGCTACCACAGCCCAGTTAAGATCTGTTTGTGGAAGACTGTAAGCAACAAAACTGATCAGCAAGTAAATGAGAGGTCCTTAATTCCTGCCAAGCCTCCTGGATCATTTCCCTTTAAAGGCTCTAAAATGCGTGGGACTTCTGACAGATGAAAGCAGAATGGGTTCATTTGTTGAATGCAAACTGAAACCCCTCAAAAACATTGAGTCCCATTAGTTGTGTGCCATTAAAAAAAAAAGTCCAGCTCAGAAGTGAGCCTGCAGATCTGTGCTGTGGAAAACACAAAGGATGAGCTCTGTTGAGCTTGACTCTGCAGAGCCAGGCTCTCCATGTCAAGGCTGTGAGAGCATTTGCAGCTCCAGTGAGCAAACAGCTCTGTACCTGGTGACACAGGAGGTGATGTCTGCCCACTTTCCTCAGCACTTTCATTCAGCCCTTCAGAGAGCTCAGGCTGGGAAATATGGAAATCTAGGGAGGGAAAGGTAGCCAGGAGAAACAGAGCAGGCAGAGCAGAGAGCTTACAGCACGAAACAGCAAATGTGATCAGTGAGCCCTGAGACTCAGGCAGTCCATGCCCTCTTCAGTCTCAAATCTAGAGATAAATCTTGGATATCCTGATAGCAAATGATAGAAAGAAGGCAGCCATATCTATAAAGGAACTGCAAGGGAGATGCAAACATAGATATTAGAGCAAACATTCAGGTATCCCTCTCTGTGTGCCCCTGCACTGTGCTGGGTCCAGCTGCTTCCACAAGAGCATCACCAGAGCAGGGTTTGGGCAGCCCAGGAGTGCCCAAGCAGCAGCAGTGCAGGAGACACTAACCTGTGCCAAGGCAGCTCTTGGCTGCAGTCAGCTCTGAAACCCACAAAGCTGTGGCACATCCTGGCCTTTGTTTGAGCTCTTCTTAAAACCACCATGGTCCTAACCCTGGTCAGGATGCCCAAGTGCAACCATATCTCCTCTGTCCCCTTATCCTGAAAGGAGACTGGCCTGGACTTCAGTGCCTCAAATGACAAATTGCTAGAAGTGATAACTCTGGCTAAGCTATGCTGGTGTCTCCACAGGCTTTTGGAGGCATTTCAGGAAGTATTAAAGTCATGAGATCCAAAACTAACTCCTTCTTCTTTGCAGAGTATCCCCTTTTTCCCAGTGATGTGGGGAAAGAAAGATGAATTCCTCCCTCTTCTCTGTCACAGGTCTCTTTGCACTGACTAGTCAGGATTATTCCGGATGAGTATTTTTATTATGGCAAAATGTTCTCTCTGTATTCCTGGGTCCTGGCTGCAGTGCCCCAGTGTGCAGTGCATGGCAGAAATGGGGCCATGAAGCACTTGCTGATGCAGCCACTGCTTTGATGATCTATAGGCAGCAGTCCCTACAAAGAGCTGGGCATTGCACAGGAATTACAAGCTATGCTCTGGAACAACAAATGGAGAACTGTAAGGAAGACTTGCTCTATGTCTATGGATTAGGGAATTAATTTTGTGCTACCTACCCAGTTTACCTTGGCTTTGGAACAAATAAATTGGTATTGTGCAAAGGAAATTTGAAACCTGGAAGCCTAGGGATACAGTCTTACTCATAACATCATGAAGTAGATATCCTTGCCATGAAGAGATGGGTCTGTGTAGATTGAAAGCAAAATTTTTCCATTGTTGAATGCACATACACTGCTGGTTGCATGGACATTAAATATCTCTGCTTGCTTCAAATTTTTCACTAAAGGATCTAGTAAATGGGGACACTACATAAAATGCAAATATAACTTTTTGTGGAAGGGGAAGGAGATGCTTGCCAGTACAGCCTTTCTGGAAAGTTTTCCAGGAAAGGATTAGGAACTATGGATGGAATTTCCATAAGCCCTTGTTTTTGGCCTGACCATGACTCCCAGAGAAGCTGATGATAAATCTGCCATTGTATCCAGGAGGAACATACTTGAGGCAGCACTGAGCAAACTGAAGATCCCAGCCTTTGACTCAGGAGTGTAAATATTTTGCTTTTATGCAGAGAGATTAGTAAATCCAGGGATGTTATTCAAAAGGCAGTTTGGTAGCTGCCTCACTGAGCAGCATCCATGCACACTGAGCATACTTATCTCCCCCACTTTTAAAAACTGCTTCTTGTCTTTAAGGGACAAGGACATAAACCACAAAGACAGCTGCAGTCAGTGGTGTAATCTCAGCACAAAGGAGACAAACGGTTCACAGACACATGATTCCCTCTGCACCCCTTGGGATGCTCCCCCTGCCAGGGGGATTCGTGGCTGTAGGGATGGGTGCTAGGAAATACCAACACTGGCACAGCTGCCTGGGTCTCTGCAAAAGCTGGTGGAGCTGGTCTCTCCTGCTGCTGATATGCTGGTTTTTAATGGGAAAGGAAAAGAACTGTAAAGGGGAAAAGGTAAATCCCTGTTCGTGTTCAGAGTCAGAAATGCTGTTGTGTATTGAGAGAATTTAATCCACTCAGTAGAAAAGTGCCTGTCTGAAAAGGTATCCAATAAAGATGTTCAGATGTGCTTAAATGAGTTGCAGAGTGGATTTTTCTGAGTTGTCTGTCCAACATATGTAGCAAAGATAGGAGATGAGAGCAGGACTTCTTCCCTTGTAGCTGTAGCAGGAGCCAGAGTGGTCACAAAAAGCTGAACCATCCACAGACACTGCTACCCATAAAATGCCTCATGCACTCAGTGTTACAGGAAGAAATGGGATTTCAGGCTGACATTTCAGGCAGCCAGAAGAATGTGTTTGTGCTTTCCTGAAGCACTTCATTTTGAGCAAAACAGCCTACAGATCCATGCCAGACTTCACCTCTGTAGTCTGCCTTGGCTAGGAAGCTCTTCTGCCTTATTGCTAAAAGCTGGAAATTGAAAATAAGTAAAAGGAAAAAAAATATTCATCTTCTAAGGTTAATTTGTTTGGGTGGGGTATTTTTGGTTTTTTTGAGGGGTGGGGGGTTGTTTGTTTTCAGTTGTTGTTGCAGTTGGGGTTTGTTTGTTTGTTTGTTTGGGGTTTTTTTGAGACTTGTCAGGATTCCCTATCTGGCCTTAAAAAAATGCAATAATGGAACTTGTCAAAGAATTCAATTCAGACATATACCCTGACTTGAAATTTGTGTGTCTGGAGACTCTACCTCTACCTGATGCAGACATCAGCTGGCACAGTAATGCAAGGTGGAGAACACCATAGCAAAATCGTGGTGTGAAACTTAAAGAGGGGAATTACAAGAAGCATTTATGTCACAGCAGTTTTATTACTTGGAGCTTTTCCCAAACAAGCTTGGTAACATCATGGCTAACAGAATTGACATTCTGAAGAATTGACATTTTACTTAAATATTTTGCTCCTGCTGCAAGATCTGACCCTACAGCTACATTTAACCTGGCCAGAGTATTAGCTGAAGAGCAACATTTCCTGTCACACACTAGATTAAATCCTGCTCAGTGACTTCTCTGAGTGTCCAAGGCAGCATTAAGAAGTCCATCCATCTCTATACTTCAGTCTGACAGGCACTTTCCTCAATGAGTTTTTGCAACAGAAAACTTTTGCTGGGAAAAAAAAAAACAACAACTAAGAAGTCAAAGATTTAGAGTAAAGACTTGAGAGAAACCATCAGAAAACCCATGTGACAAAAAGGGGTGGACAGTAGCAGAGGTTTTCAGTCTTTCTAAAACTCATGTACAGTTTTGGAGAGCAGTAGAAAAGTGGCAATTTGAGAAATTATCTGAACTTATTTATTCTCATTTATGTTATATCTTGATAGATCCAGAGGAAGTCTAATCCAGCCCACCAAAGTGACTTACATGAAATAGGACAGCTCCCTAATTTAATTTGTTTTAATGGAAGCCTCAGTGATATCCACCATGGGCAGACCATTACAGGTGGAGCACCTGAAATGGGAAATATCTCTCCACCTGAAGCTGAGAAGCTGATCTACCTGAGCTGCACTGAGCTGGTCTTTGTTCCTTTCAGTTTGTTTCTGCGTGTCCCATTAGACCTGCTGAAACAAACAGCCCAGGAGAGCCCTCAGACCTGAGTCAGAATGTTCACAAATCACTACTCTGGCTGCTGAAGCCTTTATTCAAGGACTCATGAAGTGTTCTCACAATTCTGGAGATGAATGCTGGATTTTAAACTGGCGCTTGAAATGATAACCAAGCTGGCATCAATCCCACAGCACCGGTGTGTCACCACCAGGGTGATATCCACTCACAGCAGAGACAAGGAAACCTCTCCCAGACAGGGGCATGAGAGCTGGCAGAGGGCATGGAGAAGAAGAGATGGCAGAAATTACTGCTCTGCCCTCATAGGAACAGAGCAAAATCCACCATAAGTTTCTGGGAGAATTGGATTCTTTTTCAGCGTGGCCATTTTTTTCCTGTATGGTCATTGCAATCCTCTGTCACCTTCCTGCTGAGGTGACAATTCTGTTTGTCTGCACTTCCTTGGCTACATCTGCCTGCATGCACAGTGAGTTCAGGATCCTCTAGAAACAAGTTTCTTGGTGTTTGCTCCAGCACTCCTTCCAGTCAAAAACCTTGACTAATAGCCACAATAACTGTCTGATGAATTCCTCTTCCTTAAAACCAGAATTAACACTACCATGACCCAGAAAGAGAAGAATTTGTCAGATCAAACAGCAGTGATCAGACATGGGGAAGGGGGAAAGTCACCCTGCAGATGCAGCATGGAAGAACCATGTCAGAGGAATGTGGAAAGCAGCCACCTTTGGGAGCTGAGTCAGACACAGAGCCCTGCTCTGCTGCTTCCTTTCCACACAGCTGGAAATTGGACAAATGAAGGATTGTACTGCCATGACCCAAAGCAGATGAAAAGGGATTTCATTCACACCCCTGGTATTTCCATGCCCTGGCTGAAAAATGCAACGTTTGAGCACAGGAATGACAAAGTGGTGTTACATAATCCCAGGGTAAACTTTCTGGACAACATCCAATGATATTCTCCTGAAAAAAAACTACAAGTAGCCATTTCCCTCTGGACTGGAAAAAAACCCTTGCCCCAGTCCTTGGGTGTGATTCTGGGCAGAGCTGAGGTGCTGCTACCAAGGGCTGCATCTTACACCACCCCCTGCCCTTGGCCTGCTCACCAACAGTCAGGTGCTGCTTTATCCTCTTGCTGCTCAAGGGCTCCAGATATTCCCATATGGTTTGAACTCCTGCCAAGGCTATAACTTGATTTTTTTCCTGATGCCTGAATAATCTGGGGCTTTGCTCTATGACTTTCTCCTTCTGAAAGAATTCCCTCCATGTATTGGCACCTGTACCTACCTGAGGTGCCCATGATGGCCA
Organism: Emberiza elegans; assembly: GCA_024865655.1. Classification (NCBI taxonomy): domain Eukaryota; kingdom Metazoa; phylum Chordata; class Aves; order Passeriformes; family Fringillidae; genus Emberiza; species Emberiza elegans. The sequence continues at coordinate 11,853,378 of JALJVW010000206.1, forward strand.
GCAGTTTCCTTTCTTCTTCATTTTGCTTTGTGTACCAATAGCATTGTTTTTCTTCCCTTCTGTATGGATGTCACCCTTGAAATTTGTCCCCATTAGTCCTCATCAGGAGGAAGAAATTCTTCCCAAAATAGTTCTAGTGGCTGTTTGAGTCCTTCATCTCCAAGACTCTGAGCTTGTTCTTCCCCTCCAACTCTTATGGGCCCTTCTCAAGAAAGGATCTGGAGCATCCCTGAGAGTTAGGGCACACAGGGAATGGAGAGGAGGGGGCAAGGAGTCTGGGATGGGATGGTGGGGTTTGACTCATGAGCAATTTTTTGCTTTCTTTTTTTCCCAAGCAGCCCAGCCCATGCTGTGCCATGGGACCCAGCCCAGTGGGCCAGCCTGGCTGACCTCCCCTAAGGGGAGCATCGAGATATATGGAATCATTGAACCACAAAATCACAGAATGGCTTGGCTTATAAGGGACCTTAAAGATCATCTAATTCCACCCCCCTATCTGTTCCACACCTATCTGTAAAGATGTTTCCTCTCAGGTCTGCCTGGCAGCCCCATTTCCCTGTGAACCCTGCAGAGGAGCCAGCCTCAGTGCATGCTTTGGTAAGAAAAGCTCTGTGAACAGAGAATCACCTCAAAATAAAAGTGCTGCTCAAAATGAAAGGCACATGTGTTTGGTAAAACCTTGACTTCAGACATTTGTGCCACATTGAAATTTTGTGGATGGAAATCCTGGCCAAGGCACCTCATCCCACCTCTGCGGGGTTTGTGGGATAGCTACAGGATTTGCCTCCAGCCTTTGGCAGTGGTTTGCTTGGGGGATCATGCAGGTAAACAGAGTGAAAGTGTTTTTGCTTTACTGTAGGGATGCTGCAGAGGACAGGGGCACCTGCTCCTGCCTCCAGACTCTCTGGAGGCTGCTGCAGCCACTGGCTCTTGGCACAGCAAAGGCACTGCAGTGTTCCTGCTGTTTTAGAGAAATAATGGCTACAGACTGCCCTGCTCAACTCAACTAATACTCTGCCTGGCAGCAATGTGAAAGAAAAACATGGGTTTAAATAAAACCAGAGTTTAGCAGCTCTGAGATGGAACTACAGGTGTGCTTAAATTCCCTATGACTCCCTGACTCTGAAAGGTTCCAAAGTCATGTCACCTCCAGCCTGCTGAAAGAGCAAGGGGAAAAGGCATCCCTGAGCAAAATTCTTTCCCTGAAATATGTTTATCCTTGCTCTCACCTGAGCAGAGCATCTCCCTTCCTGGTGCTGCCATCGCCAGCTGTGCATGCACAGATGATGCTCTGGAATGCGTGTGGGGCTGGCCTCACCTCTCTGAGCAAGTGATGGGGAGTGAGACAGAGCCAGCCTGGACAGGGCTTTCCTCACCAGCCTGGCCTGGGTGCCCAGCCAGGTTTTCATTGTCAGCGCTTCCTGATACCACAGACCTCCTCTGGCTCACTCTTTTTTTAACCTCCTCTGACATTTAGGGCTGGTTCTATACTGGGGATTTAATTCCAATTGTTTGAGGATGTGAATTTAGAGAGGAATAATTATTCTTGATTAACTCCCCGTGTGGACAGTCTTGTTCCAAAATAAAAGTGCTTTTTTGCAGATGGGTTTAATTGACTCCAGGAAAATCACTAGGTTGTTTTCTCTAAGAAAAAGAATAGATACAAAATGAAGAATACTTTTTCTCCCTCAATTTCTTGAGAAATGCAAGGACTTTTGAATGTTATGCAAGTTTTAACTGAAAACTGCTGTATGTTATTATGTATAATTTGCACCTCTGATAAACTGCACGCTGTTAAAATTATTGTTCCATGAAAATAATTACACAGCAGCCAACATAATTAGACAAGCAGTGCAAAATCAGAGGCAGAAATGTAGGGCAATATTGTGAGCTGTTTATAAGGGAGGTTGCTCTTAGTTGTATTTTATTCTGTGCACACATTCACACAGAGCCTGATTTACTGAAACCAAACCTGATTACTGAATGTAACAAGCCTCAAAAAACTTGACCAAAAAAGGGTTCTCAGCTTTAGGATGAATGTTTTGTTAAAAAATACAAAACAATGCAAGACAGAAGATGGATCCCAGAATAATCAATACTTTTCTGGGGAAAATCAGAAATTGGGGTGCCAAATAACGTCCAGGAATAATACCAGTAGTGGAGGCACTGAGGCTGCTGCTGCCTGTGGTACCCAGAAGGGAGAGCTGGAGCCAGGCAGGGCTCTGGCTGTCACACATGGGCTCAGGCACTGCTCTTGTGCCATCCAAATCCTTGACCTCATCTCAAATATCACCATTTAAGAACATTTTATGGGGACATTGCAGGATGCAGTGAGCAGTCTAGGGTGAAGAATGTTTGGCATGAATGCAAACCCAATCCTCCTTTACATGGCAGGGAACTGGTCCCTGCCTTGTTGGGTACCAGGACAGCCCTGCCCATAAACCTCCTCTTCCCAAAATGTGCCCTAAGTGCAATCCAGCCTTGAACAGAAATGTTCTCCTGGAACTAAACATTTTGCCCTTATAAAATTGTCATCAGAGCTGCTTCATGTGATTCTTCAAAAAAAAAATTTTGTCATCAGCAAAGCAGCACTTTCTGAACTAAAACAAAGAAAAAAACCCAACCCACCTAAAGCAACCAAAATTCTAGTGTGAATCAGTAGATGAGAAATCCTATTCTGGGGCTTCTCAAACAGTAGGAGCTACCACTGCTGGCCAGTGGAAAACACAGAACACAGGCTTTTCTCAGCTGCCTTTTTTCCACCCAGCAGCAACGGAGAGCCAGCAGCCCCTGGATCCCAGCCCTGATTTTCAGGACACAGAGGAACAGGCTGGGATCAGAGGAGTACAGAGGTTTACAGCATGGCTCATGTGCATAAAAATAGGCAGAGTTCTGCAGAAACAGAGCCTAGAACTGAGATTTCTGCAATCACACCATGAGAAGTGGGAATCTTAATGCTCCCAGAGAATGTTGGTTTCTTTGCTTTTCTGACATTACTTTCAATTTTGGGTTTCCCTGCCCCTTTGCCCCTTCTCCTTGGCAAAGGTGGAAGAGCAATGAACAGACAGGAGGTGATTATTCCACTCTTTTAAAACCTATGGTACATGTTACACATTTAACAGCTCAGCAGAGAAAAGAAAACCTATTTCCATATTTATCCATTCTTTATGTTCACTTCAATGTACAATATAAACCCCTACTCACACATACCAAGCCAAATCTTTCCCTTCTTCTTGAAGACCAATATCCTCATAAAATTCCTTCTTCTAATTGTCTGGCCCATCAACCAAACCAGATCATGGCCAGGAGTGTTTAGGTGCCCATCTCACCACCCTGGCCACCTTTGCCAGGTCCAGGAGGAGGAGCAGGAGCAATTGTTCCACTCCTGTGGCCTGTGGTGGGAGGGAAGGCAGTGGGAGCAGAGACCTCGCTGTGGGGTGGAAATTGGATGGGCCAGATGCAAACATCTGGACTCAGGAGCTCGGGAAGGAACTTCAGTGCCACGCTTCAGGTACAGCCCTGGTAACTTCAGGGACTTTCAGCAGAGCTTGGGCTTTCTGGGGCCTGAGCCATCCTGAAAACAGGACTCTGGGATGCTTTTGTAAATTTTAGTCAAGGTGAATTTATACTGAAGCCTAAATCCACAGTTAATTACAATGAAGAATAAATGGTTCTGAAGAGATTAGGGATGAGCTTTTGAAGGAGGCCTCTGAATTTTAAGTAACCAATTCTCTTTGAAAGTCACTGGATTTGGGCTTCTAACTCCCTTGCTCACTTTTGAAGATCCAAACCAAGGTTTAAAATTCATTCTGTTAACAAGCTAGCCAATATTTCTTTCCTGGGAAAGCAGTCTTCTGTTATCCTAAAATTAAGACAACAGAGGGCTACATTTTTTGTTTTATTCTCCAAGGCTAATAATGAAACAATATAGAAATTGTGAAAAATAAACTACAGCAATTTAGATATTTAGTTTTCAAATCAGTTGACAGGCACAGCAAGGAAATGGTTTTGCCTCTGAAGAAATAAATGTAATAAAATCCTGTTTAAATAATGTTTAAGTGATGTGATGAAAGACGGGTTCACGAACCCTCTGTTATGTTAACAATTAGCAGTGCAGGACATGGATTTTGTTTAAGAAATGTGTACTGCTAATACTGGGGTCAACATATGGATAAACAAGAATGGCACTGTGCAGTAGAGTCAGGCTCTATTAATATCTGCTTGCTTATCTGCATTGCTTTATTTATCACACCGAGATCTGCTGCAGTCAGGTCCTGTGTGTCCACAGGCAGCTGTGGGCAGCCAGCCACACTTGCCCACATTGAGACATTGCCCACTGGAGGATCTTTAGGGAAACCCAAACCATTGTGGAGTTGGGACTTTTGCTCAGTGAGGGAGAGCCATGAGCCAGATCACTTGTGATTTGGGCTGGAGTCCTTTTGCTCAGGGGTGAAACCCAAACCACTCACTCTGTGATTTGTGTGCTGGAGTGGCTTTTGCTCAGTGAGGGAGAGCCCCATGAGCCAGATCACTCTGTGATTTGTGTGCTGGAGTGGCTTTTGCTCAGGGTGAGGGAGAGCCCCATGAGCCAGATCACTCTGTGATTTGTGTGCTGGAGTGGCTTTTGCTCAGGGTGAGGGAGAGCCCCATGAGCCAGATCACTCTGTGATTTGTGTGCTGGAGTGGCTTTTGCTCAGGGTGAGGGAGAGCCACATGTCAGCCCAGTCCTGGAGTCTGTCCTGTGCTGTTTGAGCCAGCCAGGTCCATGGGTAGGGGCACTGACCTGGGACCACTCCAGCAGCTTGTTCTGCTACACTCTAACCATGCAGTGCCATCCAAGGCACTGTGCTCTCCTCTCGCATCCTCTTGTAAGTTGTTAATCTTACCATGAGCTGGTGCCTTGCTGTTGGCCACAATGGTACCCTGAGCATGCAGCTCTCACTGACAGGAAAGACAAAATCCTTGGAGCTGGACTTCAGAAGACTCAGATGCCTTGGACAGCTTCTGATCCTCTCACTTCCAGCTGCCCTGGAAAGCTGCTGCCTCACTCCAGACACATCCTTGGACAGCTTGATCCTCAGTGCTCCTCAGTAACAGCTTGAGAATTGACAAAATTGCTACAGACTGACCTGAGAACCATGAGAAGGCTCTGCCATTTATAAAGAAGCAGCTTCCATCTTCTTACGCTTATATACTCTCTTAAGTCTTTGAGTTTACACTTGGGGGTGATGGAAAGGTTTATTATTATATCTGAGTCAACAACAATCCTCTGGAATATCTGCTAAATGACCTAGCTCACCAAACATTTCCAGGGGTTTTTCTATCTATGTATGAAGTTCAATCTGTGATTTCCATGCTGCAAAACACAGAGAGTAAGCCAAGCCTTGCTCCTGGAGGCTGGCAATGTGATGGCTTGGTCCAGGAAAAGGCTGATGACCCTCAGTTCCCACCACAGGCAGTGGAAGTTGAAGGTATCCAGCTGCCACAGGAAGCCCATGGATGGCAATGGGCACTGTTTGGACCTCAGTGCAATGCCTGATTAGATAACAGCCTGTCTCTAGGTAGAGTATGTATTCTCTCTTTCATTCTTCCTTTTTCTTTCTCTGTCTTAATAATGCATGTAGCTCTGATTTATTTTTTATCGAGATTAACAATGGAACAATACCACTTCAAATATTAAAAAGGCAAAGAAATGTAGGTACTGAAAAGGAAGGAAAATACCTCAATTTCAAGCCTAAAGATTACTTTGGGTCCCAGAGGAAGCAGAAGCAATTTAGTGGCTGATACCCTTAGCAAGAAAAAAGGTTGTAAGATTAAGACCAACTGCTGTTTGGATAAGTGGTTGGTAATTGCACATATCAGCAATTATGTGCTGTCATATCATTTTTCTGCTACCTTACTCCTCTCTTGTGTCCCGTCAGGGTTTACTTGGAATGACCCCACATCCATGGTCCTCTTTGGATTCACCTTCCTAATGTCATAGCACAAGTTCAAAGAAAAAAGAAGTCATTATTACAGGAGGTGCCTCACAGATGTAGCTAGAGGCAAGTTCAAAAGAAAAGAAAGAAAGAAAAGAAAAGAAAAGAAAAGAAAAGAAAAGAAAAGAAAAGAAAAGAAAAGAAAAGAAAAGAAAAGAAAAGAAAAGAAAAGAAAAGAAAAGAAAAGAAAAGAAAAGAAAAGAAAAGAAAAGAAAAGAAAAGAAAAGAAAAGAAAAAGAGAAAGAAAGAAAGAAAGAAATAAAGAAAGAAAGAAAGAAAGAAAGAAAGAAAGAAAGAAAGAAAGAAAGAAAGAAAGAAAGAAAGAAAGAAAGAAAGAAAGAAAGAAAGAAAGAAAGAAAGAAAGAAAAAAAAAGAAAGAAAGAAAGGCCTCCTGAACCTGCAAAAGCCCTCTTTGTCCTCCATCCTCACAGTGGGAGAAGGGGGTGTGTGAGGGGAGAGTTTGAGTGGGAGAGGTTTGATGGATTGGGAGGGGTTGTCTGTGTGCGTGGTTCAGGTGCCACCCCACCCCAGGGTGTGCAGCACTCGGCTCCAGATGACATTGGAGGGGCTCAGGGGAGTGTGACCGTGTTCACAGGGGTCTCAAGATGAGGGAAGAGACGAGGATCTGACTCCATGTTTCAGAAGGCTTGATTTATTATTTTATGATATTTATTATATTAAAACTATACTAAAAGAATAGAAGACAGGATTTCATCAGAAGGCTAGCTAAGAATAGAATAAGAAGGAATGATAACAAAGGCAGCTGTCTCAGACTCTCTGTCTGAACCAGCTGACTGTGATTGGCCATTAATTAGAAACAACCCCATGAGACAATCCCAGATCCACCTGTTGCATTCCACAGCAGCAGATAACCATTGTTTGCATTTTGTTCCTGAGGCCTCTCAGCTTCTCAGGAGGAAAAATCCTAAGGAAAGGATTTTTCATAAAAGGTTTCTGTGACAGGGGAACTGGGTGCTCTGAGTCCTGCCTTGTCAGGGCAGTACAGGTCATGTTGAATCCTTTTCAAATGAAAAGGGGGAGCTCCTGTTCTGTACATGCAAGCTGCTCATAACTCCTGCCCCATTTCGGGGTAACAGAGGCTGCCCCTTGAGCTGAGCTCTGGGGCTCACTCCTGTCGCTTGCCAGAGGCTTTGCACCGCTCAGAAAAGCAAACAGCATCAGAAACACCTTTTCCCTCACAGAAGTAACTGATTCCCCAGTAAAGTGTCAAAAGATAACAAAGTCTGTTCCAGCTAAACTCATCTGTTCATTGCCTGAGGGAAGCCTCCAGCCTATATGGCACCGGGTGCTCCCATGGAGCAGAAAGTATTTAGCTCACTAATCAGACCCAGGCAGGAGGCGTGAGTGTGGCTGCCTGCAGTGTGCCTGCAGTAGGTCTGGAGAGGACAGGCACTAGCTGGCTTTCCAGGGTCCCAGGCTGACCCGCCGTGATGCCTCTGAGATCAGGGATGGAAAGGAGAGCAGGGTTTTACACGGGCATCCCACCACAGCAGCAGAGCCAGCCCTGTCTCTGGGTGGAAAGGACCAGCAAGCCCTGGTGTCAGGCTGTGGGAGATGCCAAAGCACAGCCAAATGCAGGAGTCTCAGCAGAGATAGTGAGGTGCCACCTCGCAGCTCATGGAAGAGCTAATACCCTTTGAAAAGCAGATAAAAGATTCATCAGCACAGATGAAGATATGAGGGCTCAGGCTCAGACAGCCTGTAGCTCCTGCCAAAAAATTGTGTGGAAGGTAGAAACGAATTTAAAAGGTTGAGTGGGGGCCAGCAAGTCAATAACTGAATAATCCCACCCAGATAGGAAACCAAAGCATAAACAAGAGTCTCCACGTACTGACAAGTTAGCACTGGTTGCACTCTGGAAAGGATCCTAAAATAACAGAGATTCCTGTAGACAGAATAAACACATCTCTCAGTTGTCATCCTGAGCAGAGGGTAATTGCCTAGATGTCTGATTGACTCGCTGCTAGAACTAAATATGTACTTCTCTGACATGCTGTCACCTCCTTCCCTGTACGTCTGAGATTTCTCAGCAAAGCACATCAGGAATCAAAGCAAATGTCCACAAGGAAAGATGCAGCTCGACCTTGAACTTTAATCACTGGCAAAGGGCTGAAAATGTATTTAAAAGGAAGTGAAGTTGCTGCATTCCTGAGAGTGACATTTAATCTCAAAATTCCCTGGGGGCTTGTGCATGTGTGCCCCAACCCCCCAGGAGAGGAATACGGGGCTGCAGCCCCTGCCTGAGGGCTGGAGCTGGCCCATGGCTTCCTGAGCTGCCCAGGCACACACAGCTGGATCCCCAGCTCCCCTCTGATCCCCACTGCTTCCCAGAGGCTTCCTGAGCTCCCCAGGCACACACAGCTGGGTGCCCAGCTCCCCTCCGATCCCCACTGCTTCCCAGGAGCTTCCTGAGCTGCCCAGGCACACACAGCTGGGTGCCCAGCTCCCCTCCGATCCCCACTGCTTCCCAGAGGCTTCCTGAGCTGCCCAGGCACACACAGCTGGGTGCCCAGCTCCCCTCCGATCCCCACTGCTTCCCAGAGGCTTCCTGAGCTGCCCAGGCACACAGAGCTGGGTGCCCAGCTCCCCTCCGATCCCCACTGCTTTCCAGAGTCTTCCTGAGCTCCCCAGGCACACACAGCTGGGTCCCCAGCTCCCCTCTGATCCCCACTGCTTCCCAGAGGCTTCCTGAGCTCCCCAGGCACACACAGCTGGGTCCCCAGCTCCCCTCTGATCCCCACTGCTTTCCAGAGGCTTCCTGAGCTCCCCAGGCACACACAGCTGGGTCCCCAGCTCTCCTCTGATCCCCACTGCTTTCCAGAGTCTTCCTGAGCTCCCCAGGCACACACAGCTGGGTGCCCAGCTCCCCTCTGATCCCCACTCCTTCCCACAGGCTTCCTGAGCTGCCCAGGCACACAGAGCTGGGTGCCCAGCTCCCCTCTGATCCCCACTGCTTTCCAGAGGTTTCCTGAGCTGCCCAGGCACACACAGCTGGGTCCCCAGCTCCCCTCTGATCCCCACTGCTTCCCAGAGATTTCCTTCTGCCTTTCCTTCAGCATGTCTCTTCCCAGTTTTGCACTCCTGGAAGAGATGGAGGATCACAGTTCCTAAATTAATCCTCCTTCTAGTTTTAGCAGCTCTTTTACCCTGAACAAGAGTGTTTGATGCCTTCTCAAAACCACTACAAGGCTCTTGGTCAGCAATTCCTACCAAGTCCTGTCCACACTGCTCATGTTTTGCTGCCTTCCCACCTCAGTGCCAGTCTCTGTCAAACTTTCATCTACAGAAATGTAAGAGAACCTACTCAAAAGCCTTAACAGTGGAATATTAATATGAATACTCACTAAGCCCTGGAAGATGCAGGGGCTGGACAACTGTCAGCACAATAGTGATTTTCAGAAGTGAAGTGACCTGGCCAAATCCCAGGCTGGGATTCCTTCCCATGGGAAGGATGGTTTAGAATTCAATTCATAATAGGTATAAAAAATACTATATTAAATGCAATTCAGAGTGAATTCATGAAGGTTGTTGAGTTGGTATTGCACTCTAACACGTAAGAGGAATTGCATTTTTCTCCATATAAGTGACAGGTTTGGTACTGAATTCAACTGAAATTAACCTGGTATATCCTATGTGAAAGGAAAATATTTAAAAACATGCCTTTAATGGTAACTACAAAAGAAACCATCAGTAATTGAAGGTAATTTTGAAAGAGTCCTGGTTCTAAGTCTCTGGTCTTTCATATTTTGGAAAAAAAAAAGAGATCATCAGAAGGCACAGACATTTGATGTGTGATTGGATGGAGCCCTGAGCAGCCCCATCCAGTGGGTGGCATCCCTGCCCATGGCAGGAGAGTTGGAACCAAATTGTCTTTAAGGTCCCTTCCAACCCAAACCATTCTGTGATTCTATGACTAACAGCAAAAGGACAACCATGGATGTGGGGTAAAATGCATCACTATCAAGTAATGGGGTCAACCTGCATCACTCATCAAGTGCACTTGGGCAGTTGGAGTGGCTGGACACGAAATCACTCCTCACCAAATGAGGAATGCTGGAGAACTTCCATGCAGGCTGCACTGGAACCAGGCAAAACAGCAGCTCTGAACCATGGGGAAAATCTGTGAGAGGCAGCTGGGAAGGAGGAGGTCACACCACCTCCAGTGCTGTGAAACCGCCTCCAGGAGAGCAGCCCAGCACTACCAGCAGCTGATGGAGCAGGAGAGCATCTGAGAACCTCTGCGAAGGAATCGTGGCATGGGTGGAAGGGCAGGCTCTCTTTTCTTCCCTCAGGAAGCACAGGAGGGCTCAGGCACATGGTGAGGCAGTGGAAACCACGCACCTCAAACCTGACCTGGTGGCCCAAAAACAAGACTATTTTCTCTATCTCTCTGCATTTGAGAATTCACCCTGGAGGAAGCTGAATCCCAGGTCAGAGTGAGGTTGTGAGGGTTGTTTACAAACCCATCCCCTCCCTTCACCTCCAGCCTGTGCAGAAAAAAGCATTTTCTAACAGAAACTTTGACAGAGCCATCACTTTGTGAACACTGCAAATATATATATAAAGCAACTTGTCTAATACATGTTCAAGATAAAAGTTTGAGATGTCAGAAAATTTTATCTGAAAAAAACCAGGCATTCATGCACAAGAGGATAACTTGAAACTATCTACCCATCTATTAAACTCCAAGCTTTAGGTAGATAAAGAAATCAAGCAGAAGCTAAAGCAGGCAGACACATGTAAAATGATTTCTGAAGGCAGAACAGGCATCCCTAGGAGTACTGCTAAACTGAGTTTTGGGGGGGAAAGTGGCAATTACCCAGCCCATGCCTCCTGCCCTCACTGCATGGCCCCAGGAGTGAAGGGATGCCCTCAGCTGAGAGAGGAGAACGTGCCCAGCCCAGCCCCAGGGGACTGGGATGGCAGGGTGGCACACATCTCCACTGCAGCCAGCTCTTCCTCCCCCCCTAATGACCTACTCATCTTTCTCTCTGCCTTTAATTTAGGAATAACACAACAGCCCAGGGGGAGCTGGGTTAGGAAGGCGCAGAAGAGGCAGGAAGGGCCCAGCCCAAGCAGAAGATGAGGTGCTCAGCTGGTCTGATTTCATATCAGTGATGACAGCAAGTGAGCCCAGTGACTTAAAACCAGGATAAATGAGTCCTAGCTTGGGCTTACCTTGGAGCAAATTCCCTTTTCCTCCGAAATGGTATTTGTCGTGAAGAACCTTCTCTCACAGAGACTGCAAAGCCAGAAGGCTTCCTCCATTCATTTACATATTAAAACTCAACACATGATGAAGGAGAAGCAATTATTGGAGAAAGCAATAGTAGTTCTCTTAGTTAAATTCATTAACTTTTTTTTCTGTTTTTCAATAAAGTCTTTGCTCAACAGAAACCTGATTATTTGTATCCAGCACATTAACTTAAAGTGATTTAACACCGTCAAAAAGAATGAGAAAATGCAATGTGAAAGAAATATGTGGCACTTCACAGGCAGGGAGCCCCTTCATTTCAGCTGGGCTGTGTCTGTCACTCTGTTAGAAGAGAGGTTTGAGCACAGAGCCAAGCACTGAGCCACACCTTGAGGCAGTGCTCAAGTGCAGGGTGCTGCTCCCCTGCCCTGGGCAGAGTTCAGCTCTGTCCCAGCAGCAAGGTTGACTGTTCCAACTTCACCCTCATGATGATGAGTGCTCTTTTTCACCCAGAATCATCTGCACAGAGGATGCATCCTGAAGATGACATTTTAAATTTTCATTTTCCCTTCAGGTGCCATTTGGATTGGTTTTTCTTCCTCTCCCACATTGTTTCACATTAGCTATATTCAACTACAGGGAGTATCAGAAAATATTACCTCAGCTTGAGAATAGGTTTGCTCTCAAGTGACACTTCCCAATACTTCAGATTTATACCCTTTCCCTGCATTGATCTGTTGGGAGATTTCGTCAGCTATATCTGACATAAACACTGTATTATTCTGTATTGCATTATACCCTAGAAATCCACTCAAATCCCTTTGCTCCTCAAATTAAAGCAATGTGCATTACAGTGTCCTGATTTCCTTCTATTCTTGCATTTGCATTTTTGTATCATGCTCTAGATTACTCATGTATATTTTGGCATAAGCATCTCCCTCCTCATTTAAGAATATTGCCTTTAATCTTCCTTATACCTTGAAGCACACAAAACCCTGGCCCCAAAGGACACATGGAGGCTTTTAGTTCCCACAGTGGCTGAATTTCTGTGGAAGTTATTTAAAGCAAATGTGGTGTTGTTCAGAAGCCCAAGCCCTGTTCCAGGGCAACCCCATGGACACCCACAGTGTCCCTCTGGTCTCACTGCTCCCCACAGCACCTGAGGTTTGGTTTCTCTGCCTCCCTGCAGATCAGCACAGCTTTGGGAAGGGACTTCTCCTCCTTCCACAGTGCTGCAGACTGCAACTCTGCTGCCAGAAGGTTTCAGTTGCATGGCTGTGCTGGGTGCCTGAGCTGCTCAGCAGCTCAACCATGCAGTTCACCTGCCTGCAAGCAGCTTTTTGGTGGCAGAAATGGAGTAGCAGCTGGAGGCTGTACTTTTGCTGCAAGAGGCTGAATGTGTTCACTCCATCATTCTTATTCACTTTAAACACCTTCTGACCATCAGAATAATCCATTATTGCATTTCTTACAAACATAATTCTACCAGAGAACAGCTAATAATATCTCACATATTCTGGTAGGGTTTTTTAGGAGGATCTGCCTTATTTCCCAGATTTGTTCTGTGGTAGGAGTCCATGTAGGTCCAATGTTTGCCCCGGTCAGATCCCAATGGTTGCACTGGAAATGTGTTCAGTCAGACAGAGCCCTGAGTTCAGTAAAGCTACATGATTGATGCAAAAGGTCAGGAAATTCCTTGAAAGAGGAGCTTCTGGTTTTTCTGAGATGGGATATAGGCATGTTGGTTCAGAATTGCTCTGTTTCATAACCAGTCTAGATAATCAGACATACTCTTTATTCTAGACTTTCCTGAGCCACAACATCCCCCAGAATGTGGACTGCAGCAAAACTGGTAGGAAAAAAATTCCTGTAATTTAGGGACAAGTAATTCTTTTCAAAGGTGGGAGGGAAGACCCAGATTTTACTCCAGGTAATGCTGAGACCATCATATTCAAAGCAACCCTATTGTTGTCTTATTTTCAAACATCTAAGATATCCAAGATTTGGTTTAAAGATCTGAGTACAACAGATTGGAGGCAATCAGACCCAAGGTGCACAGAGAGACTGGATGGGCTCTCTAGAAGTATTTGAAAGCTGCAGTCCTTTACCTTTATCAAGAAACCCACAATGCCAAGTAAGATCCATGTGCAAACCATGACCCATCTCAGTGAGCACTGACATGTGGGTCCGGTGTCAGCAAAAAAATGGAATATTGATCATTGTACTTGGAAAGGAGGAGCCTTTGTATAAGGCAAAGCAGAAGTTGAAGGCAGTTTGACAAGGAAACCACTGTCACCTGAAGTCATAGAGGAAATGAGTCTGCACCTTCCACGTCAGCGCAGGAAACTTCCTTCTCCACTTGTATTTAGGCAATGCCCTCATGCAGAGCCACTGATCAGTCCAGCATTGCTCCAGGAATGCAAAACTTTCCTTGGAGGGCAGTCCAACATCATGGCTGTGAGGACAACATGTCCTGAAACCTCCCACAAAATGCCCTTCCCTGGCCTGGTCACATTCAAGGGCAAAAGATGCCATTACTGCTGAAAATTAATGAAACTCTATGTCCAAGCAGATGAGACCAACCTCTGCTAATGTTCACGGGGCAAGGAACAAAAAGGACAGACAAATAGAAGAGGGCAAAAAAACCAGTTTCATTGTGCCTACAAGAGCAAGTAGAATACCATTGCATATTCATTAAGATTTGTTCAAAAGTTCAGAAAATTCCCTCCAGTAACATAATGGGTGATAATTCAATTTATTTATGTTTTTAAGGCATGAAGACTAGCTTTAATTTCCCTCAACTGTGCCTCTATTATTATTAATCTACTTATCTTCTAAAAAGATCTTCTAAACTACACTTCAATAGGGAATGTGATCTTTGGCCATGTAGGGCTTTGCAATTATCCAGTTCTGAATGAACTTGTTGTTGAAACATTTTTTAAGTCTAATGAAAACATTAGATCAATTCCTCGCAGTGATAGCTGTCATTAAATCAATAGTGTGTGTAAGTCCATTACACTGATATTTGACACGAACTGCCGAAGGTCTGCTAACAATGAAACCATGCTGAAGTGTGTCCTCTGCTAGGCATATTTCATATGAGATAAAAATCTGTTAAGTCTACAGTAACTGAAACTTTTCTTCTTTAACTAAAATAAACAGAGATGTGAAATGTTGCTGTAACTCACACTAGGACCACCATGATCCACACGGGTTTTGGAGCTGGTCCTTTTATCACACCTCTGTCACAGCTGTGCTCTCAAATCAGTCAGGAAGGCTTTTTATGATTGTTTATCTGTGTGGCTTACAAAGAGCAGGCAGAGGTTTCACAATAAAGCTCTGATGGAGGACTTGGTTGCTCCCCCTCCAAAAGCAACAGCGCTGTCACCAGCTCCAGTGAAAGCTGGGCTGCTCCTCAAGCCCTGGGAAATGGAATTGAGGAAGAGTCTTGTGCCTGAGGATGTTCCCAAAGAGGAACAGCACCTTTGCATCGCAGTGCAGCAGCTTGCAGGGCCAGGAAACACAACCAGAGCCATTTCTCCATGGGAAGGAGCAGTTCCATTGCATATGCCATTATATTGCAAATGGAAAAGATAACTGAAGGAGACCTCTGGCTCTGTGGTTTAAAAATATTTTCTAGTGCCCTACAAATTCAATTTCCCACTCGTACCTCGTGTGCTTCAGCTACAGCCTCAATGCAATCCTGTGAGACTGTGATGTCTGATGTAACACATGATGGGACTCTTACCATGAGAGAAATATAAAACTTGAGAACACGGCTAGCTGATAGATGGTTATGAAGACTGCTCAGCCTGCCACTTGTTGAGATTTATAAACCTAACAAAATTTCAGTAGTAGTAGGTAACACTTGCTCACAGGCAAGGGAGCTGTGAGTACACAAGTGTAATGGGAAATGACAGTCAATGGCAGGCACTGACAACTTTCTGGCTCAAAAGATCACTTTAAACTGAAAATCCAAACTGATTAATTTTGAATATGTTAAAGATTTACTGTGAAGTGGGCACAGGACCATTTAATTTTTGGAAATCTGATCATTAGAAAATGCATTTTTTTTTCACAAACAAATGCAATAATTGACAGGGGAAAACTCCAAAACAATCCCACCTGAGACATTCTCTGAGACTTTGGTTCCCATAGTATTTGGGGCAGACAATCCCAACCAGTTTCGAAGGGAGCGAGCCCCAGGGAGACACGGGTCCTGCCCTGCCCTGTGCGATGGCTCCCACTAATGGCAGCAAGGGAAAGCTCGGGCACTCCCAACAGAGCACAGAAAAACCCTCCGCAAACCCTTCTTCAACCCATTTTGGTGTTTGGTTTTAGATGTCTAGAAGCACAGTTACCAACTAGATTTTCATTATTTTTTTTTCTTTTGTCAGAATATGAGCATGACAGAAAATAATCTGAATATTAGTCTCCTTGGATGGGTTTTATCTCACCAACAGACAGCTGCAGTGGAGACTTCTAGAGATACAAGGGAGCAAGATGCAGGGTGTGATTCCCATTGATGGTCTGACCTATTTCAGGCATGGGCTGAGTCATGAATTCGATTTTCCTACTAACTTCTATCTTGACTACACATGGAGTTGGGGCAACTGGTCCAGACACAAGATGGAGATGGCCCCGGTGTGGCTGCAAGGTGATGTCACCCAGAAAACACCATCTTTGTGCTCAGCCAGTGAGGAAAACCAGGGCTGAAATGAGGACACTGTGTAGAACTCCCTTCTAGGGAGCCCAAACTGTGGGATCAGGGCCATGGGATGGAGGTTCTTGTTCATGGATGGGGAGACTTTCAACCCCCTTGAAAGATTGTCTTGCGATTTTGGTCAAGTCTGTGCTCCACTTCTGTTACAAGGAGAGAAAGTCCAAAAAAACTTGGATGAGGACTGGTAACCACAGCAAGTTACCAAATAAATTTATTTTACATTTCAGTTTTGAGATTATCAAAACAGCTGAGAAATTTTCTGTTGGTAACATTGCAGAGATATCTTCTTGCAATCAGACACAGAGACCAGGTGCAGACTGTCCTTGGGTCCCACTTCTAAGTCTCAGATACATTTTATAGGATCTCTGACTCAAGGAATAAACATGAGAGGATTACAGCTAATCAGATAAGTATGTCTTTATTTAACTGTAACATCAAAAATTAGGCTTGCAGTATGTTCTTAAGAGATAGAGTCTTCAATCTAATTCAAAGATTTCTTTTGAAAGATTTTTTTTCCCTTTTAATTAAATTGTGTTGATTTTATTTGACATTTGATTTCAAGCAAGCCACCAGAATTTCTCCTTCACCGTCTGCCTTGAATTTGTGCGTAACATGGCACAGTCAAAAGGCCACCCCACTTCTCCTGAGCATTGCTGCATTTTTGGTTCTCTGTGGATGACACAGACCAGCCCAGGTACAGATCTGTCAGGACCCAGGCCATCCCTCTGGCTGTCCTGAGCAGCCCAGACCCCTGCCAGGGGGCTCAGAGACCCTGGCACAGAGCCCAAAATGCCTGTGTGGGTTTGATTATGACCCATGGGGCAAGTTCCCAACCTTAGATGAAGATCTGCAAGCCATGACAAATTAGGTAGAATGATAGTGAATTTATTACAAGGTGAAAAAGTAGATTTTGGGGTTTTTTAGAATGGGGGTTCAGGAGGCAAAATGGAGGGAACTGGGCATGTTCTGCCTTTCTCCTTCTTCTTTTTCTTGGCCTCCATCTTCTGCTGTGATGTTGGCACTTTTAGATTGGTTTAGAGTAGAAGCTCACTGTCTAACATAGGTGATAGGTATTGGAAAGTGATTGTAAACATTGTACTCGTAGTTTTTAGTATAAAGACATAACACTGCCCCAGGGGCAGGCAGAGTGCCTGGAACTGTCTTGCTGAGCAGACCTCGGCTGGACAGGAGAAAGAATTTTATAGATAAGAAACAATAAACAGCCTTGAGACCGAAAACTGAAGAGCTCTGACTCATTCTTCAAGCGTCAGGCTGGGAAAAGAGACTTTCTCACCTTTCTCAGGGTCACTCTGACCAGCTAGAGATCCTGACACAGATCAGCCCTGGAACATTTCCCACTGAGGACTTCTGTCCTGTGCAGGTAGCATGGTCTGCATTTGGCACATGCGCATGCAGCAAAAGTGAACCTGCTGGCACAGGATGAGCTTTCCTTGCACCAAAGAATGAGTTATGCTGGGATCAGCAATAAAGCAAACACCCTGCAAATACCCAGGGAGATATTTTGAATAGCTGGTCCCCCTGCACTGGTGTGACTGTGTTCACAGGGGTCTGAGGATGAGGGAAGATGCAAGGATCTGACTCCATGTTTCAGAAGGCTTGATTTATTATTTTATGATATTTATTATATTATAACTATACTAAAAGAATAGAAGAAAGGATTTCATCAGAAGGCTAGCTAAGAATAGAAAAACAAAGAATGATAATAAAGGCTTGTGGCTTGGACAGCGTATCTGAGCCAGCTGACTGTGATTGGCCATTAATTAGAAACAACCACATGAGACCAATCACAGATGCACCTGTTGCATTCCACAGCAGCAGATAATCATTGTTTACATTTTGTTCCTGAGGCCTCTCAGCTTCTCAGGAGGAAAAATCCTAAGGAAAGGATTTTTCATAAAAGATGTCTGTGACACAGTGGTCCACAGTGGGGCCAGACCAGCACCCAACAGGTATGACCAATACCAGGAGGCTGAAAAGAAGTAATATTGTTCCTTTTCATCAGCCTGTCCACATCCAATGTGTTTTCTATTTCAGCTCCATGGGTGAAAGCCTTAGGGCTCATCTGGGTCATTCCTCTAGTCTGGACCCAGTCACATACCTGCCATGGTGGCACAGTGGTGGAGGGGGAAGGACAAAGTTGTCACTCTTGGTGGCAGTGCTCCTTGCAGGACCACAGTGGTGGCCTGTGAGAACATCCTCATGCTCAAATCCACACACATGACTGCAGAACCCAAGGAGGAAGTTACAGAGATGCTCCACCAGCAGCAAAAGGAAGATTAGAGAAAATATGGGGCTGCTGATGAACCAGCTGGGTGTCCTGGAAATCGAAAATATGGAAAAGGTGGAATTACCAAATGCCTTCTTTGCCTCAGCCTTTACTGTTGATGTCAGGAGTTCCAGACCTTGAGGCAAGAAAAGAAGTCAGGACAAAGGAAGGCTTCCCTTGGTCACAGAGGATTGGATTAGAGACCAGCTAGAGATTACTAGAGACCTCACATCCACGGGCCCTGATGCACACACAGGTGTTGAGGGAGCTGGCAGATGTTGTTGCTAAGCCACTCTCCACCATCTCTGAAAAGTCATGGAGAGTGGAAGAGGTGCCCAATGACTGGAAGAAGGCAATATTAAAAAAGGAGTACCCAGTACTTTAAAGCAATAACATCCAGGAAATTACTGGCCAGTCAGCCCCATCTCCATCCCAACAAAGGTGTGGGGCAGGTCATTCTGGAGGGCATCACCAGGCATGTAGAAGAAAAGAAGGTCAGGAGTAATCAGCATGGATTCACTAAGGGGAAAGAAATTTCATGAGAGCAGGGCCAGTTTAGTCTGCAGAAGACAAGACTGAGAGGGGAACTCATTAATGCATATAAATATCTCCAAGGTGGGTGTCAAGAGGATGGTGCTGGACTCTTTTCAGTGGTGTCCAGCAACAGGACAAGGCACCATGGCCATAAACTAAAACACAGGACGTTCCACCTTAGCATGAAGAACTTCTTGACATTGAGGGTGGCAGAGCACTGGAACAGCTGCCCAGGGAGGTCATGGATTCTCCCTCTTTGGAGACATTCCAAGCCTACCTGGACACATTCCTGAGTAACCTGCTCCAGGTGATCCTGCCTTGGCAGGGAGGTTGGATTGGATGACTTCCAGAGGTCCCTTCCAACCCAAACAATTCTGTGATTCTGCCACATGTTAAAAGGAGTGTAAATTCTTCAGAATAGGATGAAATAAATAATAAAAAAGCAAAAAAGAGGATGCTATGCTCTACATAAGTAATCGCACAAATATATTAAGGCTGTCAGGATGTCAGAAGTTTGTAAACACCCACCTTAGCATCTGCTGGGAAAGAGTCCTGTATCCACTCAATTCCCCTCTCATTTGTTGCTGAAACTGGAAAGTGCCCAGTGAACAAGGCAGGAAATTTGAGGAGGAAGGAGACATGGTGAAGGCAGCTGAATGGTGTCCTGGGGCACTGGCTGTTATCTCTGTCCCTGCTGAAGACTTTTTCTGAGATACTGCCAAGTCATCCAAACCTTACATTGAAAGCTGTGTCTCAGTAATTGTGTGGGGTTTTGTTTTTTGAATGCATAAATTAATACCCCAAGTTCTGATTCACAAAACTGCTGAGCACTCGTTGCTGTGAAAGAAAACAAGGGCATTGTCCTTCCAGCACATAAAATGCTAAAAGACTTGGAGTGTTCAGAAAAATCAGGTCATTAGGCATGCAAATTGGGTCATCAAAATTAGTGGATCTTTTTGACATTAATCTCTCTAGACTTCTTCCTGGGAAAACAGGGAGATCCCATACCCTACAGGAGAGTTGTGAACTAAATTAATTTAATGTTTGTTTCTCTACCAGCTCCAACCCCATCAGATGCTGATGCTATTTGCATATTGGGTTGGTTGTTTCTTTCTCTTTCTCACTCATCACTGTCACTGAGGACTCAGCTGTACTGGCACAGCATCCCAAGCCCTGGACAGACATGGAATGGGAGTCCTGCCCTGTCCCCGACAGACACACCAAGAATCTCTGGTGATGATGGTTCTATCTGGGCTGCTGACCACTATGATTTTTGAGCTCCCAAATTTTCAAATTTGCTCATATTTGAGCATTGCTTCACATGTCCAGAGTATTCTTAGGGCCAGGATGACCTGACCACTGCCCAGTTTTAGGGCAGCATTCCACTCCACAGAACTTCCCAACAGCAAAAGCAACTTCAGAACATGCTTTTTCCTCAAAGTGCTTCTGCTCCCCTTCCATTTAGACAAGCCCAAATCTGTTATCCCTAAAGTAAAACGCTAAAACTCCAACCACAGATGTCTAAAGTTAGAATTTCTCAGAACAAAGAGCTTATTCAGCTCGAAAAGACTTACTACCTATGGAGAAGTGCTAATGTCTTCTCTCCCCGCTGCTCCAGTCCCCGGCATCTGGGGGCTGTCTCAGTCAGTGCTCAGCCTGCCCCCCCAAATCCTGCTGCAGGCACAGGCAGCAGGGTGGGACCCCTCAAAACTGCTGTGCCTCCATCACCCAAGGCTTTGTCAGGGGATTCAGGGAGGACTTATTTCAACATGTTCTTGAAGCGATCTGATGTCAGGCTGTGTGTCTCAGGGGGCCGCGAGCTCCGTGTAGTTTGTTGTGCCATCTGTTGAGGAAGGCAGCCACTCGTCTCTCCGCTCCGTGACCACAGATGGGGAGTCTTTCCCCCTGTGTGCATTACTGTCAATACACGCCAAAGCCTTCCTAGCTGGAGCCAGGTGGAATCACCACCACGACGAGCACGCCTGGGAAGAAGGGTGCTGCTGCACGGGCCTCCCCAAGAACCTTGGCTCCGGGTGTGCAGATGAGCTGAACGCACAGAGCTGGCCTGCAGCAGCGAGGGCAGGTCCCCAGAACACCTCTGGCTTGCAGGACACTGGGCAAAAACTCCAGCAGAGGAGCTCAAGGAGGAGTTTGAGAGGCTCCATGCGACACATGCAGCCCCACTGCAGGGTTTGACTCTGCTGTTGGCTGGCTGTGGATGGTGCTTGCCCCAAATCACCGTCTGGCAACAGCACCGTGAACCTCAGACACAGAAAAAATGCAAAGCCTCAACTGCTGCCTCCTGGAGATGCCTCAGCTCTCAGTGGAGGCTTGGTGTGAGCTGTAGCAAACATGGTGTCCCCAGTGCCCCAGGCTGCAAAGGAAACCTGCTCTGCTGACTGACCCAGCCAGTCCTGCAGGGAAAAAGCAAACACAGAGTGAGCACCAGGGCCCCCAATGGCCATAGGCAGCCATTGACTTCAGCATCAATAACACTCCTTTTCTCCAGGGGTGATTATAACACCTTTTAATATTGAGCTGACAATTTTCCAGTGTAACTGGGTCCATTTCTGAGCCTGTGGGCTGGAAGTTTTAAAGGGAGACTTTACAGAGAGGAGACTGTAACAGCAAGTTTAATTCAAAATTGGAAGACTTATGGAAAGGGGATGTTGGTTGGGAAGGAAAGTTTTACAGAAAGAGCCAGCCAACTCAGATCACTCTCACTTGTGATCTCTTTGGAACAGGTATTTCACCTGAGCAGAATAGAAACTGACATTGTGCTTATTTCCACTGGAAAGCAAATGTTTGTCCTGCTCTCACAGCACTTCTCCCATCCCAAGAGTGACAGCAGCCAGTGGCATTTCCCAGTGCAAGCAGCTCTGCTGTCCTCTGGGAAGACACAATACAACAGCAAAAGCAGCAAAGCATTTGCCTATGAGGAAGCAATTCTGAGGTGGGCATGCCAGAAAGGCCTTCTGAAAATGAATCAAAAAATACAATTTTTTACACCAGCATCAGAAACATTTTCCCCCCTTCATCCCCAGCCCTGCTCCCAGCAGCCATAGGTGCTCAGCTCTTCTGCTTTCTAAGCTCAGACCTAGATGCTCCCTTGGGAAGCAGCATTTTGGGGTGCCAGCAGATGTTTGCATCTGTCACTTCTTACAAAAGCCAAGCATGACTCAGTGAACACAGAGCCCAACCAAACCTTCCACCTTGGCAAAGCCCCAAGGGCTCTTGCTGCTCACACCTGCTCTGACCTGGCTCTGTGCATCTGCAAAGGCAGCTGAGGTGGTCCCTGCTTCAGATGTGCCACACTGGGCATCAGAAGTGACCCCCAGGAATAATGAGGGATGTGGGGAGAGGCTGAGGTGCCACGGATGCACCAAAGGACCAGCACTTCTCAATCAATATTTTTCCAGACAAATGCAGCTTTTGACTGATGCCCAGTTCATTCATGCAGAGATTTCACCTTTGAAGTCTGTGTGCAGTTAAGGGTCCTTCCACCCATCTCACCCAGCAGAATCAGGAAGGAATTTACCAAGTGGTATAACTAAATAAAAAAAAAAAAAAAACCACTTAAATAGAATACTCTGACTAGAGGAAAGGATAACTTAATTTGCAGATCTCTTCTCTACTTCCTCCACTAATTTACTTCTGCTATAATTTAAGTTCACACATGACTGTGAAACAACCCTAAGAACTCTTAAAACTCTTTTCAAAAACAAAAAAAAAACAAAACAGATGAGTTATGGACATGCATCTCTGAGGCATGTGGATCTCTGTATTTAAAGCAACTTCCAGAAGAACTCTGCCTGCCATGAGCCCTCAGCAGGGTCTGCCTGCACACATTGATTCTGAGCACCCACATACTGCACCTGAACGCCTCATGGCATTGCCAGGGGACAGCTGGCAGGGCCCCTGGCCTGGGGATGCCTCAGCCATGGACCAAGCTCACCAGCATTTATCTGAGGACCCACACAGTCAAAATTTTCCTCCAGGTCTCTTGCAACTGGGAATCTGCCAGTGCTGCATCTGCTTCTGGAAGCTGAGTCCTGTAACAAGTATTTGGACTCCAAAAAAGAGAGCCCTGGGAGGGAAGGGATTAGGCATAACCCTTAAAACAAATGAAGTCTTTGTGTTTTAATAACTGCTTTCACATCTCAGCCTCTGTCCAACTTTCCTCCCAGTGCTTTGGGGGGTGGGCAGACCAGAGTCATGGCACCTTGGGGGATCTGCTGGGTGAGGGAGCATGTCCTTAGACACCAGGCAGGGCAGAAACAACACAGACCTCTGAGAAAAGAAACACTTGCTCCTTTCTGCACCTGTATAATTCCCCAGATGGACATCCACTAGGGCTGCCAGATCTAAAATCTGATAGCACAAGGTGCTGCAGCCACAGCAGCTGGAGGAAGCTGTGAGGAACTACTTTCCATCATGCCATTCAAAAAAATGATTTGAAATGAAAAATGAGATGGAATAAAAGTGGAGGAAAAAAAAAAACTAAACTAAAAAACAGAAAAGGAAACATAAAAGCTGCTGACAGCCCAGGGTAGAAAGGAGAGGAGCAGAAGCAACAGAAAACAGGAAAAAACCCCAATCACTTTCAGTCCTGAAAATGAGCACTTTTGGAGAAAAATAACAATTTTGCTCTTAAAAAATTTTAAAGCAAAAACCCAAGCAAAGAACTCTAAAGGGGGAAAAATGCTGGCCCTAATAAAAAACTCACAACCTCCTCAATTTTTTAGGCAAATGACCAGCAACATGACAACTTTTACACATGGATCCTTAGGAAGCAGCTCTCTCCCCCGACTCCTGTCAAGGAGGACAAGGGATTAGCCCAGGCACTGAGGAGCTGACATAGTTAAACACTGCTGCTGGCAGATACAGCCCAGTTTATAACTGAGGTTGTAAAAATACGCATGAAAGCAAATTCGTAAGAAAGAGGCTCTAATGAAGATGTAGAGAAGGGCTGTAATGCCACGTAGCCTCTTGATAGCTAAGGCCCTGATCCTGCAAATTAAGCTAAGCGGAGAAGTTAATCAGATGCATAAGCATTTGCAACATCAGTGGTTTTTTTTCTTCCCCAAATGAGCTAAATTCAAAAAGCCTTGGTTTAAATTACACGAAGATATTAGCAACATCAGTTCATCTCAGCCTCTGTCCAACTTTCCTCCCAGTGCTTTGGGGGTGGGCAGACCAGAGTCATGGCACCTTGGGGGATCTGCTGGGTGAGGGAGCATGTCCTTAGACACCAGGCAGGGCAGAAACAACACAGACCTCTGAGGAAAGAAACACTTGCTCCCTTCTGCACCTGTATAATTCCCCAGATGGACATCCACTAGGGCTGCCAGATCTAAAATCTGATAGCACGAGGTGCTGCAGCCACAGCAGCTGGAGGAAGCTGTGAGGAGCTACTTTCCATCGCGCCATTCAAAAAAACGATTTGAAATGAAAAATGAGATGGAATAAAAGTGGAGGAAAAAAAAAACTAAACTAAAAAAAACAGAAAAGGAAACATAAAAGCTGCTGACAGCCCAGGGTAGAAAGGAGAGGAGCAGAAGCAACAGAAAACAGGAAAAAACCCCAATCACTTTCAGTCCTGAAAATGAGCACTTTTGGAGAAAAATAACAATTTTGATCTTAAAAAATTTTAAAGCAAAAACCCAAACAAAGAACTCTAAAGGGGGAAAAATGCTGGCCCTAATAAAAAACTCACAACCTCCTCAATTTTTTAGGCAAATGACCAGCAACATGACAACTTTTACACATGGATCCTTAGGAAGCAGCTCTCTCCCCCGACTCCTGTCAAGGAGGACAAGGGATTAGCCCAGGCACTGAGGAGCTGACATAGTTAAACACTGCTGCTGGCAGATACAGCCCAGTTTATAACTGAGGTTGTAAAAATACGCATGAAAGCAAATTCGTAAGAAAGAGGCTCTAATGAAGATGTAGAGAAGGGCTGTAATGCCACGTAGCCTCTTGATAGCTAAGGCCCTGATCCTGCAAATTAAGCTAAGCGGAGAAGTTAATCAGATGCATAAGCATTTGCAACATCAGTGGTTTTTTTTCTTCCCCAAATGAGCTAAATTCAAAAAGCCTTGGTTTAAATTACACGAAGATATTAGCAACATCAGTTCTTTATTAGGAGCAGTTTATTCATTCAGGGTGTACAGTACGGAGCAACACGCCTGGCATGGTTAGCGATGCGTGAACCTGAAGGGGAAGAAATCCCTTTGCATTCCCTTCACAGCCAAGTTGCACAACAATTCAGGCTGCTGCCTCAGCAGCCAAATGGGCATTTTTCCAAGCCTAAAAGTCAGCAACAAACCCAAGTGTTAAAGCAGCTTTGTTCTCCTTAAAGCTGACCAGATATCCTTGGAAAACTCGTTTGGATCTCCCTTCTTCCTCCCCATCAGCCCCTTTCTCTACAGTATCCCAACCATGATGTTCCACTCCAAATCAAGGGCTGAAAGCATCACATGGCATCACAGCAAAACCTCTGGTTCATGGCAAAGCTATGGAGGTCCTGGT
The DNA here is from genome assembly GCA_024865655.1 of Emberiza elegans. Lineage (NCBI taxonomy): Eukaryota > Metazoa > Chordata > Aves > Passeriformes > Fringillidae > Emberiza > Emberiza elegans. The sequence continues at coordinate 11,878,646 of JALJVW010000206.1, forward strand.
GAGGGTGGTAAAACCAAAGCAATCCACCTGAGGTATGAGGAGAAATTACACTCCAGGCTCTCCAGCTCTTCTATCTCAAAACTAAGTTTTAAGCTGTGGCAAACATGTGTTTGGTAGGGTGACATTCAAGAGTCATCCTGTGCTTGTCTTCATGGCAGGGAATGAAGCAAGGCAGCAAATCCTGCTTATAATTTGCACACCTCAAACACATCCCTAAAAACAAGTCTTTTGTGTGATGCAGGATGTCTTGCTCAACAAGGGAGAAAAACTGTCAGAAGCTGAACAGGCAAAGGAGAGTGAGAATATTGATCCATGAGCAGGGCACCTTCATGATCACAATATAACATGCTCAAGGCTGGGGGGCCAGGGGACCTTGTTGTTCCCTCAGCACACCCATCAGCACCCTGGTAAGGCTGCATGAGTTGATCAGTGGAATGGTAATGGTTTCTTATTTCAGTAGATTTTTAGAGAGGATAACAAAGCTCATGAGACACTGCTGTGAGGTGACCAGGGATGACCTTCTCCACAGTGAAAGGCAGGGAATGTTGGGATGGGATGTTTAAGCTAAACCTTGATATACAGCAATCCTTTATAAAGGGTAAAATTCTGTAAAACCTTTTAGAAAGAAATTACTTTATTCAGGAAGAAATGCAGCACCATGGTGAAAGAAAAGGAACAAGCAAACAAATGGCTTTTGATCTTCTCCAACACTTCCTAAGAGGCTTAACTGAAAATTTCTAAACATATTTTTCTTGGTATATATCCTCTCCATTTTCTATTGTCTCTGATAAGATTAATTTCTCACTCAAGGATTCCAGCAACCTCCTTGACTAGTATTTAACAAATATTTTCATCCCACATCATGGTTGTATTTAACACCTTCATGCAAGTGCAGGGCTGAAGGGCTGAATAGCCACAATACATTTAGAAACCAAGAGTGCCTATAAAAACTTCACTGTGTAAGACCTGAAACTTCAGGGATGTCCCCAAAATTCAGAAGTCACTTGTAGTCATTCATGACTTAAATTTTGCAACCTTGTCATTGAATCTTAGTCTAGTACTGAGGAGTAAGATAACAATGACAAGAGTGAAAGTTATACTCACAAAGATATGATTTTTGGTTCCTCAGTCACAAATGTATGGAAAACACTTTGAGTACATATAATTGTTCCTCCTTCTTAAATCTTGGCTTTAAATATCTCCTACTGGTCTTTCCTGCAGATAAATACTATGTCAGATGGACTTTTGCTCTGACCTAGTACAAAACTTACATGGTTGTAGGACCAAGACCTAGCTTTCCAAAATCTTCCAGGTTTGGAAGCATTGAAAAATAGAAAAGGAAAAGAAAAAGGAATGCCATCAATCTAAGTTTTGGTGGGTGTTAAGATTATTAATATTATTATCCCCTGCACTATTCATAATAACCAGGAAAGTATTAAGTAGTTACAGGGTGACAAGAAAAAAAACAAAGGAAAAGAAAGAAATCCCCAGCTACTAATTTTATTTCCCACAAGTCAAGAGGAGATGAAATGAGTATTTAATTTATCTTAAGAAGTGCAAAGAAATGCTAAATATTATTAGCTAAAACAAAATGCTGCTTCATTTCAAATCTGCAAGAGAAAATCGGCTATTTTTAAAAAGTATGAAATATTAATTAAATTAATCCCATTCATTCATGAGGCAACCTCTTTATTTCAGCTTAACCTCTCTGCATCAGAGTGCCAGATGAAGGGGACATGGAGGGAAAAGAAGAGGGAGCTTCCTGGAGTGCTTTGTGCTGAGCCTATTTTGGGTTGCATAGCAGCTGATGGGCACTGTGGGCAGCATCCATGAGCTATGGCAACGCTTGGGGTGACGGTGGCAGCTGTGCCAGCCCTTGGATCTGTCCCCAAGCCCAGAAATGCAAAGACATCATGAAGCTGTTTTCCTCCCTTGTCTTGTGCTGAGCCTCCTGGGAGGCACGAGACAAAACCAGGCACTGGTGTAATTCTTGATCTCTGCCAGCCAGAGCTTCCACACCCAGACACATCCAGCCCATTTGCACCCACGGAATTGGAGAAATGTGTGTCAGAGAGCTCCTCTTACAGTCAGGACCACAACAAACTCCACATGGGTGTCAGCTCTTGGAATAACTGCTGGAACAAGACCAGACTGGTAGGCAGGAAGTTTAGGCCAACAAAGCCAGGCTTTCAAACGTGGAAAAGTTTGATAGCAGCGCTCCTGTGGCTTGCTGCAGAAGATCCCTTTTGCTAAATTTAGGCACTAAATAGCCTTGCTGACCTATTCTCTTTTTAGGATGCCTGGCATGGTGCAAAAGCACTTTCTGGAAAAATCTGTTCAACACAACTCCACAGCTGCTGGGCACACTTAAGAATACACCATGAGCTGGTACTTGTGCAATCACTGACATTTGCTCTTGGGCTGCTTTGTATTGTCAGTGTAAATATAAAGGTGAACAGGTTCTGGGAGGTACAATGCAAAGTCAGCACCACTGGTACCAGAGCAGGCAGCACAGGCCCATGACAGGCAGCAAATGTGCATTTCAGCACAGCTCCTGCTCTCCTGCTGGAAAGAGAGGAATGCAACCATCAGTCCCTGGCTTCTGGCTAACTAAACACAAAATCCTTGTCTACAAAAAAACCCAAAACCAAATCAGTCCTGTTTTTAAGTGGCTTCCAAACCTGATGTAGCCAAAACATCAAGCAGGTGAAAGATGCTGCATTTTCCCCTGAAAATTTCTGCCCACGGAGAGCACTTGGACACAGATCTCCCCAGAACAACAAGGTCAGCAGGTCCCATCACAGAGCAGCCTTTGCTCTGCAGCTGCAGCCTGACACCTGTCAGCTTAACCAGCTGGATTTGAAACCTTCCCCAAACCCACCACCTCCATCTGGGAGCAGGCAGCCCAAGCTGAGTTCAGGCTGCACTTACTCAGAGGCCAAGGCTGATGGATAAATGCTTTTCCTTCCACTGGTATCTGCCATGTGGCACCTATGCTGAAAAGACACACCACTTTACAGGTATGTCACAGGTCTGCTCCAAGGGCTCTCTGCTACTGCCACCACCCTGGGAGGTGACAACAGCAGCCAGGAGAAGCAGGGAGCCTCGGCAGCAGAGCCCCTGCCATGCCTGCCATGGAGCTCTGGCCAGGCAGTGCCAGGGTGAGGCTGGAATTGGAGCTCTCATGGCAAAGCACCTGGGGTGAAATGACCTCACTGGAGACTTAGTACAGGGTCTGGATGATGCAGTAAAGCTGATTGTAATGCTAATTCTCTTACAGGACCTGAGCATCATGGTTGCAGGATCTGTCCCCTCCACTTCAGGGAATTTGCATCCTGCTTTAAGTCATCAGTTAAAGTAGGATTTCACGAATTCCCAGTTGATTGTGTCACAGGAGTGTTAGACACACACACACACACACACACACACACACACACACACACACAGAGTGTCTTCTCCAGAGAGATCTAGAGCAAGGATTTTGGGGCTATGAGGAGGTTTGGGTGGCAGTTTGTGATGGCTTCAGCATTGGTTGCTGCAGTCACAGAATCACAGAACAGTCTGAGTTGGAAAGGACCCAGAAGGATCATTGAGCCCCACTCTTAAGGGAATGGCCCACACAGGGATCGAGTCTGTGACCTTGTTAGCACCACGCTCTAACCAAGGGAGATAATTTTGCTCAGCTCTTATAAATTCTTATAATCCTTATAAATGCTTTCATAATAAGCATAGTCCCCTCATCCCATGGCAAAGGTGAATGATGCTTCCAAAATAACCTTAAATGCAGCAGGTTGAACGTGGCTGGGCTGCCTGGAGCTTTTGCAGTACCTTATGCAATGGGACAGTGCTCTTGCTTCAGTCTTTCGATTGACACTGGAAGGTTGAAAACACAAAGAGGAAATGGAAATTTCATTTTTTCACCCCTGCTTTGGAAAGACTGGAGGTGAAGATTTCATCTCACCCACCTTCACTTCCCATCAAGCCAAACTGAAGGATGCTCCCACAGCTGTCATTCTGAAATCAGACCACCTGAACAGTCAACAAGCAAAGAGCCATGCAGGCAGTTCTGCTCTTGCCCCTGGGATTGCCCAGGGATGTGGAGCAGGAACACTTGCCTACCAAGACCCAGCTGCCACTGTTCTCCCTGGACAGCAGGACATGAAGTCCCCAGTCTGGACAGCAGGCGCTTCACAGTACAGTATCCCTACAACCTTCATATGGACATCTCTATTCCTCTGGTGCCTCTCAATTCATTCCCTTTTCTGGTTTTAAGAAATGAGAAAATGGTGGAAAATGGGTTTTTCCTCAGAGGCAGAACTAAAGCTTGTTGCCATATTGCTAAGCTGATTTTTAATTGTCTGGGAGCTACTGAGAAGAATTTTCATGGTATTTTGTGGTTTGAGGTTGAAAAGTGTTCCTGTCTCGAAATATTTTGTCTGAGCTTAGTTTCTTTGTCTAAATAGATCAGTAAACAAATGTGTGACCCAAACATAATGACTTCCTTTTTAGATCTGTAAAAACTTCAAAAGAACATGTTCATTGCAGACTACAAAACTGTCCTAGAATATTCACTGAGATACTCTGCATCAGGAAACATATACATATTCATTAGCAGTTTTTATTTATCTTCAAAACACTGCAGTTCTGAAAAAACAAATCAAACAGAGGTCTAAAAAGCCTTTGTGTTCAGCCAAGACTACTTGGGAAATGATTAGTATTACTGCAGTTGTACTGAGTAGACAGGGTTATTAATTAAGACATACTGGTTTGCTCTGGCGCACTCTATCCTCAGCAGAAGATCTGTCAAGTTACCGTGGGTTGTACAAAAGTTTTCTCCACATACCATTTCTCATGTTTTCTAAAATAAAACCAACTCGAGTCTTCATGCTTTCAGATTTCTCAGGGCTCTATTCCCTGAAAGCAATGTCAAAAATCCTACCCACCACGACCCTAATAGACTCAATTTAGAAATGTATTTGCTACAATTTAAAAGTATCTTTCTGTTCTCTCAGTAAATAACCCCATAATTTGTTTTATGGGCCTTCGAGTCTGGGAACAACTGCCAGCAGTCTGTGTTCTGTGGAACAACAATCTTCTGGAGATTTGTGTTTGATTCGCCACAGAAATGAAATCTAACCTCCTAAGAGGGGAACAATGACCCAATAGTCCTGTATGAGGCTGAGAATTAGGGCAGAGGAATTCAGTTTTGCCATAACATCAAACTTCTTGTGTGATCTTGGGCAACATCCTTGTGAAGGTCCATGCTGCTGCGCCTGGGAAGCAGCGTGACTGTGGTGAATTGGTGTCTGCACGTCACTGCTCTGCTCCTGGCTCCTGAGCCAGGTCCAAACAGCCATGCTGCTATCCCTACGCTGAGTGCATGCTAGCCCTGGGAGTATCTGTGGTCACAGACCCCAGAAGTCTAGAAAATGAGCTTTGATTCCTGTGACATGACCCTTCAGCAATTTCTGACGTAGTTGATATGTCTCTATAGACCCTTAATTCTCCTGTAGCATTTTGTTCTTATTTTAAAATGGTAATAATAGTGGTGAGTGGTGAGGAGAGCCTGGCCACCCTCTTCTAGGGGGTAACAAGAGTTCAGTGAGCTGAACCATTCATCCTGGGGACCAGAGGGTGACCTCTGATGTCGTCTCTTTACTGACACGGGTGTAGCCATTGTCTCAATAGGATGACTCATTTGCTTTTTAAATAATGGTCCTGTGGTGAGTAGTGTGAGATAGTAGCGTGTCAGCACCTGAGAATGTGCTGACTGAATAAATGGCCTGGGAATACGTCACAATAACATGGTACTGATGTCTAACAGAAGGAAATCTGTATTTTCCCTAAACCAAACTGTAAAGAAATATAAGCAAATCTGATCCAGACTTCAATAAAAGGCAGTGCACAAGATATTTTTTCTGTTCCTTGAGCTAATTTTGCTGATAGCTGCTCAGAGTAGAACTGCATACTGATTCCTAATCTTTCTCAAGTTCTGACCGAAGTGATGCTCTTATGAGAGATCTTTGTGGTTTTTCCTCCTATTGAGAATAGGATCTGCCTTCTCCTAGCTTTTGTGAGTGTCCCTACCTCAAAGATCTCACAGACTAAACATACAAAGCAATAAGAGCAATATGGAAAACACAGCAACGAGGATCACAAAGGAACAGAGGGGCCACTATGGGAAGCGAAATGGCCACTGTCACAGCACAGCAACTCCACAGAAAGCAAGTTCCATGGTTTATGTCCTACAGTATTGCATGAGCATTGCATGAAGGTGCTCTGAGATAAGCACAGCCACTCTTTACCCCTCACACACTCAACACACAGTCCAAGGCTGCAGACTGCACTGGCACAAGCCTCTTTTTACATCTCCTATTAAAACTGGCCTCTCTTAAAAAGTATTCCGCCTGGAAATTTCAAAGATAATACTTTGTCTGAAAAAAAATCATCAAATGCCTTTTGGAGATGGGTTTTTTCATTATTCCCTCAAAGTTAAGAAGAACATTTCAGTCTCAATGGCAAATTTCAAAAGGTTTCATTGATATTCTTATCTTTTCTCTGATAAGTAGACATTACTGGATTCAGCCCAAATCCCTGTGTCCAGCAAAGCCTGAATTATCATCAGCAACCTGACACGACTATCTATTGTTTAAGTTCTGATGTGCTTAGCTGGAGATACATTTTCTTCTTTTTATAGCTTTTATAGTTCCTCACCTTTTTTATTTTTCAATTCTCCTTACTCCTTCAACTCCTTTTCCTTCATTCAGGTTCTCTGTAAGAGACTCCTCATGCCCTGCACTAGGAGGACATACACAAAAGTGTTACACTTTCAGCTTCTCTGAATCTGCTTCTGAGCCTGGAAGTTCTCTCCGCAATACAGGTCACCTCTGAATATAAAACTTTAGCCTAGATGGATGCTGTCAAATACTCCATGGAAAATCCTATGACTATTCCAATTAACATGAGTAGTCTTCATACACCATCTAGCAGATGGAGCAAGACTTGATCTTTGATTTTACCAAAAGGCTCTTGGCAAACATTAGGGGATTGTCTGTGCTGAGATAATGTGAATGTCTTCTACTTCAGTGGATTTGGGGTCAAGCTGTCAAAGGAAAGCAACCATGTGGAGCCCACTACAGAGTTTCCTACAGTGAGCAGCTTGTTGGTTTCTTCAAGAGTCTTCCAGATGAGATGTTGGTGCTGAAGATTTGTGCACACGCACACGCATACACACAAATCAGTGCTCTGAAATAATGAAAGCATTTAAAATTCCCGGATGGTAATAATATGAAGAGTACATGACATACACATGGAGGATGGGAAGGAAATAAAAGCAGAGGAAGGTGTCACGTCTTGAGGAAGGTCATGGAATAGGTTGGTAGCAAGACTCAGAGCACAAAGGAGATGTTCTGGCTGGGGTTTTTGTTACAATAAAAGACTGTCTCTCTTCTGATAGAGATCCCTCATCTTAGCATAATGCTGCAATAACTGCTGCAGGGATCCCACAAACACAAGCAGCAGCCAGCCACCTTTTCCAGAACATAAACTCTAAGAAATTTCAGTAGGTATCAAATGATCTCTTCCCCAGAATTCAGCACCAGCATAAGGCTGGGACACATGCACCATCATGGGACTGTATCAGTAATACCTGGCAATGCCCTTTGAAAAAAATCTCAGTCAATAGATGGCCCATTCAGATGCACACAACTTAAAAACCAGTAATAACAAAGGTAACAGCTATAGAGTCACCCCTGGTGGACTGGCCATTTCTATCAGAACTGTTTTACCTGCAGGCAATGTTTTTCCTTCAATTCTTGTTTAAAGATTAAAGGACTTTTTCTTCATTATTTTCTCACATTATACAAGGTATTGTAATTACTGTTGGATGATGACTGTGTTAACAATATATAATTTACAAAATTTATGCCAAAAATACATATTGACACCAAAATAAAACCTGAGATTGCACCACAGTACTGTGGTTTTATTATACTGTAAGTACAGTTTCAAACATAATAGGATTTATTCATAGCATATTTACTCTGCTGAAGTGAGCATAAATATGTAAATATCTAAGGCTTAAACTGGGAATTGCCTACTGCTGCTTTCAAGTCATGCAGCACTCTCTGCACTCTAAATACAGGCTGACAGCAGAAACAGCAGAACCGTACTTCCAAGGAAAGTATTACAGATGGATCAACCTTGCATATCATTACCTTACCCCTGACTTCTAACACAGAATGACAGTGGACACACAGTTGTAGTTTTCACACAACTTTAATGGAACAACTACAGAGAGAGAGAGAGAGAGAGCACACATTGCTGATTGGGGCAGCTCCTGCTGGAGTGCGATTTCAAGGAAGAAATATCCCTTTTTATAAGATACCATTCAAATGTACTAAGCAAAATAATTTTCATTTTTAAATACATGTAAGTGAAGGAGTGTTGAATTTGTTCCCATGTTCCCAGGGAAGAAGAGGACAGCAGAAGTGCCTGTGAGCAACACCAGACAAAATCTTTTTCTGAGTGAAATAAACATGAAGTGTGTGGTGAGAAAGTTATTCTGCTGAAGCCAGTGGATGCATCTTCATTGGCTTCTCTGGAGTATGAGGCAGCAAAACCTGTTTCAAAGACTTGCAGGCATGAGAGTTACACCAGTGTGAAGGAACTCCATGTGGGGTATATTAAAATGAAGGGACCCTACTTATAGCTTTCTCAGAGGCAGAAAGCGCAATGAATTTTCAAAGTTGCAAATAAATAAGTAAAAAGGACACAGCAGAATTGCACATGGGGCAATTACTGGAGGGTAGTTGGAGCGACAAATAATACCAGCTTTGCAGCTGGAATTTCAGATCTAAGCAAACACCTGAGCAATCATATTTAGCCATGTACATATTTTAATTCACACCTTTCCACTCACTTATTGCTTCTGTGCCAGATAGTTTTTAAGAATGGGAATCAATTGCCCATAAAAGGTGTCATATTGTCAACAATGGCAATGAAATCCCCTGGTTCCTGAACAAACAGCCTCAAAGCAGCACTACAAACTCCTGCTCACCGCTGAGGCAATTTGCCTCTCGTGTAACCTGGAGGGTATCTCTCATTATAATTGCTACTCAGTCCTGGCTTGAATTGCTCCAAGCTCTTCTAATACAATCTGATCCCTTCAGACTCTGCTTTACTGCCCTTGTTCAAGCATGAAGAATTCAAGCTGGAACAGGTGCAGAGCAGGATGATTAACAATCTGGGGAACAGGGGGTCTTTCACAAGCAGAGCTGCCAACGCTATCAATTTATGTGGTAGACAACTGCTTTGGGCAGTAACCTACTGGATTTCCAGTATGTGGCAGCTTAGGTTCTTGGATGCCTGGAAATTCAGGAGAATTTCACAGAGCATACCCAAAGCAACTTGAGGTGGAACGAACAGTGGGTCTGATACGTCCCTGGTCCCAGAAGCGGCACAGAGTCAATTGGTGGCTGTCACTTCTGGACCAGCATGGACAGAGTGGCCCAAGGAGGGCTCTGTCCATGTGCTGTGGTAAAGGTTGACTGATGTCTGGGCTTACATGGGGATGGCAATGAAAAACACTGGGAAGGAAGAAGAAATGTCACTATGCTAAAAGATAGCATCAGCAGGGAAGAAAAAACAAGTATGGGCTGGCCAGGGATACAGTCATACTGTAAACTGGAAGGTGCCAGGTAATTATGAGTGTGCGGATGTTGCACAACAACCTTCCTCCAAGGAGGGGGAGGCAACAGCCCAGCTACTCCCAAAAAGAGCTTGAGCCTTTATGAAACAATTCTACTAAAAAAGTTTCTGTAACATTAGGGATTAAATCAGCTAAATCCAAAGATCCTGTCCTGTTTTCAACCATGCAGTGGCCCTTATGTGTGCCTTTCTCATAAAAAACATATGCTCCTCTCTCCTTTCTATGGAATTTACTCTGTGTTTTTCTCTACTGAGCATTAGCAGTAGTATTATTTTGTGTTTTCCAGTGTGTTAATCTCATTCTAACTGCCAGTTCTTTGCATTAGCTTTAATTTCTTTATATGTTTTCTGCTTACATATATTTACACAACATAGGCAAAGGACTAGGCATCATTTAGCTTAGCTGCCAACACAGTCATTAAAAGAACTGTCTTTAAATTATTTTTCTTACATTTTTGTCTATTGTGAAACCACAATTTTTTCTAAACTTCACAACATAATCACAATTACAACTCTCTGAAATTGTCAATGAATGAATCTTTTTATGGCCATGGGATCATGAAGTCACAGGAAAATATCCTGGAATTTCTACTTCATCTGAGAGCTGGTACCTAGTGAATAAAAATGACATAAATCCTATTAATTTCACACAGTGAAGGTGACTGTTAATGTTCCTCCCTACTACAGCCTCCCTCACAAAAATCCATCTGAATCTTTAATACTATGTCATGAAGAAAAAACAACCTAGAACTTAAAAAAATAACGTCTTTTCAATTAAAGATTTAAAAGCAGAAGGCACCTTATGTACCTTTTTCTTATCTTTCAGATAAAGACCTCTTGGGTAAGCTTGGTAAATCCTTATCTGCTAGATAAAGGACCACTATGATGGGTCTTATCGCTTAATTAAATCCTAGTACTATGTACAATGAAGTCAATAATTTGTTATACAAGATAGCACTTCACCCTGTGCATTGGATAATGCATCTCTGTAGGTTCCCTGTACCTCAGCCCACTGCAATGGGTCATGTTCCATAACCTGCTCCTGGGCTGCCAGGAATTCATTACAAAAAGGGGACCCAGCTTAACATGGACAGGCTGTGATAAATAAATCTGTTGGACCAACTAAATAAATTAAAGTTCCCAAATCAAACTGATTTGATACATAAGCCCTAATTCTATTATTCTTCCTTGTAAGGAATTCAGCTGAATGTAAAAAAATTGTGGATTTTGGACCAAATAAAATACTGGTTCTGCTAATGACTGTATTGGGAAAACAGTATAACCAAACTTAATGTTAGAAGGTGTTGCAAAACCTGTGGCCCAAATGTAGCTACTGAAAGAAAAACATGATAAGGTCTAAATCCTGAGCATCTTTGTGTTCATTAAGGCTCACATCACTCATTACATTTGAATCCACACATCTCAGGATGAAAAGAGAAACTGATCAATAACAGCTATAGCAACTATCAGCACATATCATACTGGCAAGGTCTTCCTGAATGTAAACCCAATTCAAATGATTCTATTTTCCACACAAACATATTTGCATAAAGCAGTCTAATACTTGCAATGCTTCATTTCACTAATTGGCTTATTAGTAATGTGCTAGAGTGATCTGTTCCTGAGTCTGTTTGGCAACAACACTTTTGTACATATGGAAAACCCATAAAATCAGGTGCATTGTAACTCTGAGTCTTTGAAGGACCCCATTATAGCCTAAACCCATTTCCCATTAGGCCCAGCAAACACAGAAATTACTTGGTTCTGTAATAATGCACTGAAGCTCTCCAAGCCAGGAGTCTTGCCCTGGTAGATGTGGAAAATGTTGGAAAATCTGCTACAACACTAACCTGCTCAGTTCTATAAAAATAGAGACTCTGTGGCTGGGATTTATTTCCCTTCACTTTGACCAAGAGAGGTCTCCCCCAGCTAAGAGACACCATTCAGCCCATCTAATGTAACTGAGTGAAGGAGGTTACACAACGAGCTTAGCTCTGACCTTTACACAACCAGAGGCAGAGAACATTTATCCTCCCCTTAGAAAGAAGCCCTGATGAGCATCTGATCATGGAGCTGCGCCTGTGCTACAAGGCAAGATGTCTGTCTGTGAAGGATGGGACATGAAAATTCTCAGGTGCTCAGTAAGACAAAAGGTCCAGATGAGGATGTGGTTCATGCTGAAGATGCTGAGAGCTTTGGAGTGTGTTATCTTTAGTAATTTATGCCAATGATGTGCTCAGACCTGCACTCTCAATGTTAAGCAGAGACAATTCCTAGACACTGGGATAAACCATAAACTGACTCTAGATTATGCCACTCCAAATCACCCTCATTAGGATTATTCTGTAAATTTAGCATCTCCACACATTTACAGGGTTTATTGCTATCACATTCTGCTTTCATAAAGCTGAGGGTGCAAAAACTGCTTCCAGGAACCTGGTATTGACGCCAGGCTAAATATGCACTAAGTTGCTTGAGCTGTGTGCAGGAGTTCCTGGATTTCACAGCTGGCTACTCCTAGCAAATTGTACTCCTTTCTGTGCATCGTCCCAGAGGATTTACCCATAAATGCATAGACCTAGTTCTTGCATGTCTGGCAAACTCTTCTTGTATGCTTGCCAAGTTTTAAAGGGCAAGGAATCAACAGCTGATAATTTATGCCAGGAACCTACAATGATCCAAACTCACCCCTCGTGTAATTCTGGTAAAGACAGCAGAGTTCCAGGGGAGAAGTTGTTGGCTTAGCAAAGCAAATTTTCACTGACATTTGAGGAATACACAGTATCAATTAAAGCAGAGCTAATTATTGCTACTATTATTTGCATTGCAGCAGTTCCCAGAGGCTTTTAACGGGATTATAGCCTTCTGGCACGAGGAGTTCTTAGGAACATGAGCTCGTATCTGGAAGTTTGTACATGACTGCTGACATTTGCTACCTGTGCACAATGTTCAGTGGGGCTCCACAGAGCACTGTGCTTTGCTCACAGGTACGGGTCACAGGAATCTGAGCCACAGGAGCTCCTTGTGATGCCCTGAGGTTTGCCTAGAGCCATCACATGTCCTCCTGCTCTTTTACAGCCTGGCCTGCGTCCAGAGAAAGCAAGCTCTTCCCAAAGCTCAGCACTTGGGCAAGGCCAACAGTGCTGTACATTGGCTCCTTGTCAGGAAGTCTTGGGAAACAATCCTAACCTTTATATTTATTTTGATATGTTTATCATGGGGTAGCACTCCCTTTACCTAAGAATGGGGGATCTTAGACATTATCCACTATCCAAGTCTTTCTTGAAAGGAAGGAGTGCCTTACATTTGTCAACTTCACCCTGGTTCACGTGCTGTCCCTGACACCAGATGGGATCCTGATGAAATGAAGCCAGACTTAGTAAGATTTCCAGCATCCAGACTGAAAAAAAACCCAACTAGAAATAAAACACTGTGAAACATTTAACACTTGAATCTCCTTGGTGTTTCTTGATTTCTTTGCAGTAGATTCCTAAAATATATTGCAAACACTGGGGTCCAGAGCACTACCCAGGCTTCTGAGTGCTGCTGTCTGTTCAGAACCCAAAGTACAGCCCAGTTGGAGCTGATAAAAATGTATATATTTTACACTACAACAAGGTATGTGTTCTGTTGAGAGTTTGGTCTTTGGTGGTTGATCAGCTTTCTAGGGACTCCACACTTGACACGTTGCTTGCTCAGGCCATTTCTCAGCCCACAAGCTCTCCTGTTCTCCATCCTCACAGCTGTTTCAGGGTCACGTTGCTCTGAAGAAATTACAGCTGAAATAAGATGCATCAAGTGGATTGCAGACTACAAGGCAGAAAAGCTGCAACAAGGGGATAAATATGTACCAAGAATGCAGGAGGAAACAGAAAGAAGAATTACAGTGAAACCAAAATTGGATACACATGAACACTGCCCACAGCTCTGACACTACAGTTAGTCATGGGGCTGTAACACTCAGAAATGTTTCTGTTCAAGGTGTATCACCAGTGTTTTTCATATACTTTGTTTTAATCCTCATGCTGCTCTCTTCCCTTAAGTAAGATATTTATTAGTGTTTAAGACTTTGCAATTTCCTAATCTGCCTTTGCCCTTCCAGGGACTGGCTCAAAGGGAAAACACCTTTCACCTGTGTCTCTTTCAAGAGGTACTGCTGCCTCCTATGATTGCTGTCACTGCCAACAGGTCCAGTCACACCTACAAGAGAGCAAATTTCCTTTTGCACCCCTCATTTGTAAATTTTAAATCCAAAATTTCCTGTCGGGTGCGACAGAACATTTGCTGCATCACAGGATGTTGCTGAAATAACCCAAGAACTGTTAAGTGTCTGGTTTGGAAGACTTTACCCAAAGTCAGGTTTAACTTTGGATGGAAGATGTCAGGTGTCACTGAGAGCTTCAGCACAAGGAGGTTATGAGCCAAACCCAGACTGGATCACCCATCTGGGCCAGCCTGCTATGCTGTGAAAACTCAGTCTGGTTTTGCCAGACTAGAAAGCAAGCACACAAAGAGGTAACTGTGGTTCAAAAGTAAGTAAAAATTATATTTTGCCTACGGAATTAGGAGCCATTTGCTGTTGGTAACACTGTTCTAAACACCCTCATATTAATTCCATGAGTTTCATGGAATTAAACTTGGAAGGTTGTTGTAGTGGATTTCTGACTGATTTTTAACCAGAGTGCAAAAATAAATAATGATTTAAGTATAAAAAAGATTTTTAAAAAGATTCTTTCTGCTCCAGAAATAAGTTACAAATTATTTTGAAAAGAAAATGTTAACATCCAAACCCACTGTAAATGTACTGATAATGACTATTACTGTAGAAATAGGTTAATGTAGAAAAGTTAGGACACAACAATTTTTACTGAAAGGTTTAAAAGAAGAAATCTGAGGCAGGAAATTAAAGCAACCTGCTCCAGTAATGCAGTGAATGCAGAACCAGGATTACTGGATCTTGAGTTCTCTCTCTGTCATTTACTTCAACCCTTTCCAAGACAAGCTGTTGCATTTCTGACTACAACAGGATTTGCTGGGAAGATGCACAGACAAATACATTACTTATGCAAAACTTGCAAAAGTATTTTTTAAACTGATGATGATTAATTCACATACAATAATTTTAATTCATGGGTTCCAGAAGCTGTACGTTAACTTACTGAAAAGACATAAGCACATTTGCATTTTATAGCATGGCACAGGAAGTACAGAGAAAAACTTGGGGCTTTTTATACAGAATCCAGAGCAAGTACAGTTCCTGGAATTTGAAAATTCATAAAAAGTTCTGAGTGAAGGTGAGTAGAGTCACCATACTTGACTCTGTCATTACTGTTTAGGTCCCTGTTTCACACCTGCTGAAGTTTGGACACCTGGGAATGGCCACTTTTTTGTACCAGAGCTGTGCAAAGTGGCTAAAGTGTTTGTACATTAACAAAATAATAGTTAAGTGTCCTGTTATTCCTCTTTAACATTGGACTGGTCTGTTAAGAAAATGGTAAATTGGTTTCTGTTTGGACTGTCAGTCAAAAAATTTGCTATTAAAATGAGCAAAAATATGGAGTATAAAATATCCATAAAATCTACGTATGTGAATTCCACAAAGCTGCCCAGTGTGAACACTGTTTATGTTTAACAATTTCCCAGCATCAAACAAAAGGGATACAGGGAATTTTGACAGGAGAGCTGTGAATTGTAACAGGCTGCAGCTGAGCCTGGCTGAGTCTTGCCCCACACAGCTTTTAAAGGGTCCAGGAAACTCCTTCCCTTGCCAGGAAACCCTTTTGTATTGCAAACCAGCTTCAGGAAAGAAAGATCAATACCAAGAAGCAATTGGTGAACTCCTGACTCCCCACTGAAATCCTCATGGGTTTTTACCATTGGTAATTGTTGTATTCACTCATCACCCCCATGTCAGGCACTCAGAGCTGGACCGATGGACTACACATTAAATTATCAGCAACCACCACCTACTGATGGCCTGTTTCCTACATTAAATCAGAATTTGGCTGTGAGTTTGTATACATACATAAAGAATAAACCTCTAGCTGTATGGTTGTGAGGAAAACCTGAAAAATGAGATCAAATGCGGTGTAGAGACAAGTCTGCAGGGAGCACAGAACAAAGGTGACATGAGAACTTCCCTATTCTCCTAGCGAGGGTTTAATCAGATAATGCTGATAATTTAAATACTAACATTGTTAATTATTTCCATGAGGACTTGTCCACCTGGGAAAGTTTTGCCGTTTACTTGAACTAGTCTTGTTATAGTAGGCTCCATTAAATTGTTTTAGGTCAGATTTGGTTTCCTTACAAGTAGTGTAACCTAGAAGTTTGTTTTACATCATGGCATAATTTTATATTGCATTTAACCTGGCCTGTGCAGAAGTCTGGATTTCCCTGTTAAAACTTGGAGAAGTCAGGAAGGAAAAGTTGAAGGGAAAACTTTTTGGTAATTACTTTTCTGATCAGTGATCCAAACTGATTTACTCAGCAGCCACAGTGAAAATGAGAGGGGAGCAAGTAGCCAAGGAGCCCGGAGGGCCATGCTTGGAGTGCCAGCAGGAAGGGATTCACAGCTTGCTGTGAACTACACTGTGCTGTAACTCTGAACCTGTAAAGGGAGAACTCGGGTGAGGTTTGAGTGGGGAAGCAAGAATCACAGGATCTGAACTTCTGCAGTTCAATTAATACACGGGTTAACTTCCCTGCATGCTCAAGCCTTGAAAGATGAAGGACCACAGATCTCCCTAACCTGGAGCCATCCCCTTCATGGTGTATTTAATTAATTGACTCGTGAGGATTTTTGTCACCCAAGAGGCAGCTGAACTCGGTGGTTCAAGCTGGACCTGTGACTCCTGAGGCCTCAATACAGCCCCGTATCTGCAGCTCTGGGACCTTCCACTCAGGAAGGACATTGGATCTGCTGGAGCAGCTTCACAGAAAGGAAACGGAGCTGGTGCAGGGTCTGGAGCACAAGAATGATGAGGAGCAGCTGAGGGAGCTAGGGCTGTTCAGCCTGGAGGAAAAGGAGACTCAGGGGAACCTTATTATTCTTTACAACCACCTGAAAGGAGAGTGTGGTCAGCGGAGAGTCGATGTAATTTCTAAAGCCATCTGCGATAGGACAAGAAGAAATAGTCCTGAGCTGCTCCAGGGGAAGTTTAGGTGGGACAAAATGCGCGATGAGAGATCGGAATGGGCTGCCCAGGGTGGTGGAGGAGTCACCGTGCCTGGAAGCGTTTAAGGAAAGACTGGACGTGGCACTCAGTGCCCGGCTGTAATTGCTATGCCGCTCTTCCGTCACGGGCTGGCCTCGATGATCTCAAAGGTCTTTCCCAACCTGAGCCCGTGATTCAGAGCGGGCCGCGCATTTCAGCGGTGGTACGAGGAGTCACCCACGTCTGCAAGAGACACGTACAGACCCCCATCAGGGAGTCTCTCCCTCCCACTGCCCCTGTTTGTGCAGGCCAGGGGAACCTGCACCAACACCAGCTCAGCCGCCCTGCACGCAGCCGCCACAGCGAACGCCGCCCTTGCCCCGTGCCGGCGCCGCGCCCCGCCCCGGCCGCCATTCCGCCCTCACGCCGCCCCCGCGCACGCGCCCGCCCGCCGCGCACGCGCGCCGGCCTCCCGCCCCGCGCACGCGCGGGGGGCGCCGGCCTGACCAACCAGCGGCGCGCGCCGCCCGCCCGCCTCCGCCGCGGAGGGAGGGCCCGAGGTCCGCCGCCGTCCCAGCATGCAGCGCGGCAGCGACGGCGGTGGCGGCCGCCATGTCGTGCTAGTTTGTTGTTCTCCGGCGGCGGGAGCGGGGCCCGCCGGGCGCTGAATCCGAGCCCTTCCCGGCCCCTCGCCCGCGTCCTTTGCCGCGGCACCCGCACCCGCCGCTCCGGCGGGCGGCACCGCGGCGCTGCCGCGACCCACCGCCGCTTGGGCCGGCCGAAGAGCCATGGCTGCCGCGCTGGGAGGAGGCGCAGGTGGGTGCTGGGGCCGCGCCCGGGGGAGCGGGGCCGGTTCGGGGCGGCGCGGCCGGCGGGGTGAGGGCACCGCGGACTCGGCGGGGCCTGCCCGGGGTGGAGGCGCTGCCGCTGCCGCGGGCCCGGCTGGGGGCGGCGCGTCCCGCGTGGCCGGGGCTGGGGGCGCGGATCGGGGGGAGGAGGAGCGGCCCTGGCACCGCGGGGTCCCGAGAGCGCCGCTCCGGTCCTGGGGCCGGCCATGGCAGGGAGCGGCTGCGGCCGCTCGGCAGGGCAGGGCCCGCGGCCTCGGCGCGGGTGCGGGGCCTTCGGGGGACGTGGGTGGGTTTATTGAAAGACATTCACAGGATCAGTTAGGTTGGAAAACATCTCTGAGACCGTCCAGTCCAACCTATGGCCGAACACCACCGTATCAACCAAACCACGGTACTCAGTGCCACGTCCCATGTCCAGCCTTTCTTTAAACACCTCTAAGGATGGTTGGTATTTTTTCACATAGTTTTTACAGGTACAGGTGTGTGGCTTGAGTAACACGTCTTTAATCTGCAGCGTAGCTATAATTTATTTCATAGACTATCTAGAAGTAGAGGATCTCACTTGAGAAGTGTAAAATGAAGGCAGTGTTTGACTCCAAGACTCTCAGGTGTTTGTTACACTGTGCTTCTTCGTGAATACAGATACTTCCACAAGCAGGATTTTAACAGACAGCTGTGTGGTTCTGATTAAGCAGACTTTAGAATGAGAATATTTAGTTGGATGATTAAAAGAAAATCTTTCAGGGGTCTCTCTGGAGTCTTCAGGAGAGATACAGTTAAAACGATTTGTGTGTTTCTGTGCTTGCTTTCATTAGGAGTAGCAGTTTTTGGTAAAGACTGATCAGAGTGATCAGTTGACCCACTTGTCCTTGTCTGTACAAAAGTTTTTGGTGATTTAGTCTCTGTAAGTTGTTGTCGAGGAGGAGAGGGGTGATTGGTTCAGTGCTCACTCAGCTGAGGGGTCTGACTGTGCTCCATGGTTGGTTTGATGGTAACAAAGCATATAACCATAATTACATTTTTATGGCAAGTCTTGCCATATATAAAGGTAAATGTTACAAAGAAATTCCCAAATTTAGGAGTTGAGTTTGGGAAGAAGACTAAGAAGGACAGCACTGCTGGTAAAACAGTGAATAGTTTAATTCCTTGAGCATTGTTATAATAGGATTAAATATACTGCAATATTGGAGTTACTTTTTAAAAGTCTTTGTGCTAATTTCTGTGGTTCAGGTCTGTGGTTCCACTTGTGATGTGGAAGTAAGGTTGCCATTCATGTGCTAGGTGGAAGTTTTTGTGGTATTGTGAGGATGGAGTAATTTAAGGAAAGTTTCACTTGTGGAGCATTTTGGTTCTCATGTTTAAAACTGCTTCAAGTTGAATGAACGTGCTTTCATGTGCTGCAGCAGGCAGCCTTCAACAAAGTGGTGAAACTGCCATTTCAAGGCTGGTTTTTGTTGTTGTGGAGTTTCCATTTGTATCCAAGGGTGAATTGGGATCCCTTTGTTTTAAGTGGGCACAGCAGTTGTTTGTTCAGCGTTCACACTGTGCTTGTCTGTAAATGGTGGCCACTTAAGTATGATCCCTGCCCCATACCAACAGTGTTTGTTTACTCTTGGTGCAGCACTTGCTGAATGGAGGAACCCACAGGTCACACACTTATGTGGTCCATGTGACTGCTCAGGGAAAATTCCTGGTTGAGGTTGTTAAATACACTTTTAAAGCCCAGTTGAGAAAGCCTAGGACTTAGAGAAATGGAATATGCAGCTGTTTTTGGTAGGGTTATCTAAAGTCAGTAGCGGTAGCATGTGAAAGAAGCTCTGAACTGAGTGGTTTTGGTCATTTAAAATTTTAACTGTAGAAACTAATGTTTGGGATTTAGTTTTTAAATTTTTGGGGCAAGGAAAAGGCTTTAAAATATGGGCATAACAGCGCCCCACTGTTTTCTTAAAAAAAAAGGCTAATGATCAGTAAAATAGTACAAAATAGGTATTAGGAATACAAATTAGTGTTAATTTGACATTGTAGCATGACAGCTGACAGAATTGGATAGTTTTGGCTTTGAGGATGCAGATTAAAGTTTAAGTCCTCTGTAAGGGTATGTTACAGGACTGAGGATGAAATGTGGAATGTCTGTGTTGGCTGAACATTTCAATGTATTTGGTGGAAGGAAGGTGATGTGTCTGCTGGACTCATTGCTCATTCATAGTCTTTAAAGATTTGGGGAAATGCTGGGGTGATTCTTTAGACTAAATCATTCCCAAGTACTTTTGTGACCAGATGTGTTGGTGCAGCAAAGCTTTCTAAGGATGAAGGTTAAGACTCTTTTGGTGTTGGGTTTCACAAACTAGAAAGTTTTGAAGTGATGGTCTGTGAGGTCTCTGGGAGTCATTCACAGTTGCATAATAGCTTGCAAATTCTTTAGCTTATCAGCCTGATCCAGCCTGCTTCCAGTTCTAGAAAGGCTGCATGTTGAAACATGGAAAGTCGAGATGGGTGTGCAAGTGATGAGGGACCTTGAGGGCTCATAGTTGCTCATTGATAAGGCACTGGTTCCCAAACTTTGTTCCAGTTTGACATACAAAAATAGAACCTGCAGAAACACTGGATATTGGGTAACATAATCTTAAAGGGTGAGGATGGAGGCTTTTCTCTTCACAAGGATCCATGCGGAGCAGGATCAGTGGCAGGGACAGTGGCTACAAATTGCACCAGGAAAGGCTTCACTTGCTACAAGAAAGACTTTTAACAGGGAGGATAATCAGTCACTGGAAGAATTTCCCCAGGGACATGATGGAACCTCTGTTACTGGAGACTTTCAGGATATGTTTGGACAGGGTGCTAGACAAATTATCTCCTCTAGGCTCCTTTTTCATGGGAGACCAGGTGGTGTTGGAGAGTCCCTTCCAATCTGGACTATTACATGGTTTAATGATCATATAAGGTAACAACCATTTTGTATAAATGCTGACTTTTTTTCTTGATATTTATCTTGATATTTCTGGAGTCAGTGTGTAGCTAGATATTAGTCTCATTTAGGGAGAAATGGTTACAGGTTAAACAACAAACCATGTTCAAAACAAAGCAAGGAGAATCTTTTCATTGTCTGCCATACTGCAGTAAGGGAAAATTATTGGAAATTTTCTTCTCAGGTTAGTTTACTTCTGATGAACATCAGTGGTCTGGAAGACTTTGGGTGGAGATGTCTTGGGGTTGTGAGTCATGACACGGGATGGGGTGGAGGAGGGGTTGGAGAGGGTCCATGGACAGATGTGTCCCTTCCTGCTGGAAGTCCTGCATGGAGAGTAGCAGAATGGGTGTTTCTTTACCTCTGAGGCTGTCAGCAGCTTCATTTCATTTGAGCATGTCTGAGGTTTGCTCTTGCACTCTCGGCAGTGTCAGGGCTTAAAAAGCCTCCTTGTGAAGCGGTTGATAAAAAGTGGAGCAAAGCTGATCCTGCTGGCACAGCATGTGTAGTTCATTCTGTGTGTTGTGGATCTCCGTCCAAGGATGCAGGAGAAATTGTCCAGGGTGACAGATTCAGTTGAAATTGTGCTTCAGGCTGTTCAGCAGTGGCCTCCAGGGGCTGGAAATAGATTCTGCATTTGTGCCTGGGTGATGCACACAATAAAACTTCTCCAAGTCTTAGAGGTCTGAAGAGTTTACAGTTCATTAAATAGTATGCTCAGGGTGTACCAAGGACCAGTGCACTTGTGTTGTATGTAGTATTGTACTAGGAACTAGTGCCAAAACCCAGCGCTACTTCAGTGTGCTTGAGGCAGGGAGATGTCCTTTAAACACAGCAGTGTTTAATCTCTGCTTTTTTGACAAGGTCTCACTCTTCTGAATGTCTTCTTTCCAGGTCATCTGAAATAAGAATAGCCTTAGTATCAGTTGTTTTTACAAAAGCCAGGCCAAACTATTTTGTATCAAATACTAAACCTCAGGTTTTAGATCACATAGAATTTGCTGTCAGAACAGTTTAAGATGATGGCTTTCACAGGCTTGACCAAAAAACTTCCAAGTGAGTGATGTGATTCACCCTGTGTTATGTTGGGCTGTAATGCAGCCTCAGTTTTAACTATAACTTTTGTTTGCTGTGAAATATACTGGAGAGTTTCTGGAGAGTTTCAGTTTCTCATGAGTGTCCAAATCCATTTGGGAACCAAGCTCATGTGGATTTCATTTAAATTCTCTCTTTCCTTCACTGTTCAGCATTTGTAATACAAAGAGTATGGCACTTCTGGTTTTCCAAAGCAAATATATTTTCTAATTCAATCAGACTTTGAAAGTATGTTTTTTCTGGTTTTTTTTGTGACTTGATGGTTTTGGGTTTAGATGTAGTTTATTAATTAAAAAGAACCAAAAACAAAAAGGAAGAAGAGGCCCTGTTTCTTTCAAGCATTGATTAGAAAATTTCAATTCCAGACAGCATATCATAATTAGTTCTGATCTTGCATACTGCTAGTGACTTGCTTGGCATACAAACTCTAAAAAAAAAGTTGCTTATAAGATAAAATAATTTCTCTTCTGTAGTACTTACTTTTTTGCTTTATGTTTTTGAGGAAGCTAAGCTTTGTCTACAGAAATAATTTGGAAACAAAACATGAAATACACTAATTGAGGAACGTGTTAGGCAGTTGTTAGGTTGTTATACTTAGTCACCAAGTACTGAGGGCTTCTATGAGTAATTGTTTACCAATATCAAGGCTGTCTGGTGTCTGTTCCTGAACAGATAAACTGAACTGTTTGTGTTTGAGTGTGGTGTATTTGTGCATAATGTGGTAGTAAGACCGAACGTGATTATTGTGATGGTGTAGAAAGGTTGATTATTTTGTAATAAGTGGGACTGGATTTGTAGTGTGCTTCATGAAGTACTTGGTTTGTGGCACAGACTTGGATTCAGAAATTCGTGTTGACCTCATGGGTTTTTTTCCTGCCAGATGCTGTCAGGATTTGTTACCAGAAGTTTTTGTTAAACTGATGTTAACAGTTCAGTTACATTGCCACCCTGTGCTGCAGGCGCAGACATTGCTCATGAAACCTGTTTTTTTGGTTGCATGGCAAGAGATATCAAAATTCAGTTCACTGTTTAGCTGTTTCTACATGGTGTACTCAGGTGCAGAAAATCAAGTTTTTACAATTCCTATCTGTTTTGTAACCTTTAACAATGAAATATGCAGAAAATATTTTGTAGAAATATGTTATTACATAAAGACAATCTGATAAAATGTTTTTAAGCTGGAGTCTTGCTCTTGAAATGCTGCCAAGTTGTCATGTTTAGTGTTTTGAATGGGATAGAGCAAGATGGGCTTGTTATATTCAATATTATTTGAAGAACAGAGAAATGGTGTTTTTCATGTGGTAAATGACCTTTTCTTCTCTAATTTTCTGTTTTTTTCTTTTTCTTTTTTTATTTTACCAGCTCCCTTACCTATCAAAGAGTCATATTTGTTTTTTTTTTATTTTGCCCCAAAGCAGTGAGTTTTAGTCACTTCATTGAGAGACCTGTTGGGTAAAGAGTATGTAGGACTTTTTTATCCATTGAATTACAGGATCATTGTGGCATCTCCATCTTGTTTTCAATCAGGAGAAGTCTTCAGTGCCTAAAACTGCAATAATAAGCTTTATGTTCATGAAAGTGTAATGCTGAAGCAAACCAGAACACAGAACTTTGAATTGTTCAGGTTTGTGAGACAGTACCTGGTTAGTGTTCCAGAAAGCTTTCAGGTGTAGGTCTGGGAGGACTGAAAATGCAGTTGTCAAAATGTTTTCCTTACTCCAGAAGTCTTGGCCATGTCACTGCAGTAAAATACTCCATCGTAGCAACAGTTGCTATGTGTGACTACCTTTTTAGGCTCTTAGTACCATTTTAAGATGTTAAGAGCTCTGCAGTGTTCTGCTGATTCACCTCCTACGCTTGTGAGACTTGACTGTGCAGCTTAAGACTTCCATTTTACACAAAATAATTAGTGAGGATTTATTGAAGGGGTGTCCACAGAGTTAGAAACTGCCATCAGCCCAGCCAGAGAAGAAATGAGGCCTTATTTTGTGGATTTCTGGTGTGGATGATCTGTTGTTATTGAACAGGAAAAAAGATACCAGTTTTGACTATATATCATAAAATCAGAACATAAACTTTGTGGAACAACGTGCATCATTGCTGGTGCAGCACCAGGTTAAATATCAATAAAATAGGAACCTTTTAGTGTGGGGCCTATTGGATTTGCTGGAAGATGCCCCAACAAAGGCAGGAATGAAGCATTTGACTCCCATGTTCTCAGAAGGCTAATTTATTACTCTATAATACTATATTATATTAAAGAATATTATACTAAAATATACTAAAGAATACAGAGGGGATACTTACTGAATGCTAAAAAGATAATAATGAAAACTCGTGACTCGACACAGCTTGGCTCTGATTGGCCAGAGTGTCAAAACAACTCACACCAGAAACCAATGAAGCAATCACCCGTGGGTAAACAATCTCCAAACACATTCCACATGTGAACACAACACAAGAGAGGCAAATGAGATAAGAATTGTTTTCCTTTTCTCTGAGGCTTCTTAGCTTTCCAGGAGAAAAATCCTGGGCGAAGGGATTTTCCAGAGAATGTGAATGCCACAGGGCCCAAGTATGTTTGTGTTTATTGTGCTTCACAGCGCGCCAGAGCCTTGCACAGCAGGCTGGTCTGACAAATCAGCCAGTGTTGGTCCTTCTCTGCAGCATCCCGAAACTTCCCTGCCACTTTAGGAAGAGCCAAGTCGAGGATTGCTTTGGTTTTCCCTCTATAACTGGCCTGTTCTGCTTCCTTATTCACTTCATGCTTTTCTTGGTGTTCAATAGGTCTCCTTTGGTTTGCTGTGGTTTTTTTTTTGTTTTACTAGCTGATTTTGCCTGGAAATCAGAGGGGGCTTAATGTGTTTAGAGATCACCTCTCAGCATTTTCCAGTTGGTACCCAGCTGATGCACAAACATCATCTTGGTGAGCTTTGCTGGGGGAGGAGCTGTGGCCAGTGCCTGGCAAGTCTTAGCAACAGTTGCTGTG
This sequence comes from Emberiza elegans, assembly GCA_024865655.1. Taxonomy (NCBI): domain Eukaryota; kingdom Metazoa; phylum Chordata; class Aves; order Passeriformes; family Fringillidae; genus Emberiza; species Emberiza elegans. The sequence goes on from JALJVW010000206.1 coordinate 11,903,408, forward strand.
TAGAGTGCTGGAAGAGATACAGAATTTCTTCCCTGCCATAAGCATTTGAATGCTTTAAACCCTTATTTTCATGGGTTTCCATCATCCATTTTTTTCCTACTATCTTCCACACAGTAATACTGGGAATTATTTTTAAAAAAAATTAAACTTTGGCTGTTGCTCTCAGTGGTTGTGAACTCTGCTGATGCTGAGTGTTTTATTTCTGTACAAGTTAATGTTTTACAGGCATTTAACCACTTGTGACGCAAACATTGACTTAAAAGTTTTCAAGGAGAAGCAGCTATAAATGTTACATTGATTGTTACTTACTAGTATTTTGCAATGTTATTGCCTAGGCAGGTCGAAGAAAAATAAATGTCAGTGTGGTTTCAGAAATGGAGGGAAATTGATGCCTCATGAGGACTGTTAGGTATCACAGCACATTGCAGGTGCAAGGCCTGAGTCCATTTCAGAGCTGCTGTCTCACAAATAAAGCTGGCACAGAATGCTGCTTGTAGGTGTGTAACTGTTGTGACCTCTTTTCTAAAGGAAAACTACAACCTGCTCTGGGCTCTGACAGTTCTTAATGTCAAAATGGCTTAATTTGTAACACTCAGTGTCAGCTGTCACAGAACAAATAAGCATAAAAAAGAAAAGCTGTCTCCTCCTGTCCCAAAGATCTTTATGTCCTGTGTGTTGAGGTGGGGAGAGAAGAGATGAGAGAGAACAGGGAGGTGAAAGGGACGTGTGGAGCAGTTCTTGCAAGATGTGGTCACTACAGGAAAATGGACCAGTCATTTTTGAGGATTTTATGTGCATCCTGCTAGAGGGCACTTGGGAAAAGGGCTTTGCTGGATGTGATTCAGTTCAGAATTTTGGTAGAAGTTTCTCATAAATAAGAAATAAGGTATGAGAAATTTGGAGGGGTTGGAAGAGCTGGAGCATAGAGGTTCATGATGTTGGCTGAGTGGTGAGAGTTCAGGTCCACACTTTCCAGGTTCAGAAACTTGCCAGGAACTTGGACTGTCCTTTGCTATAATTTCTTCGCTAGCAGCAGTAGTAGGTTGAAACATTTTTATGGCTGTGAAACTTTGATATCTTGGTGGAAAAGTCAACCATGAGTTCTATCAAAAAGTGTTTCACTGTGCTGTGGAGAGAAGAAAGGTTTGGTGTGTAATTTTGTGTTGTCTAGATTTAAACAGGCTGATGTGAAGATCCATCTCTGGAAGGATTGTGTGAAGGATCTTCAAGTGCTCCTGGTTTATAATGCAGCTCTAGTGATAAAGGGGTGCCTGAAATGAAAAAAATATATCTTGCAAGCAGGCATACCTTAAAAAGAATTTACAGTCTTCCTGATGGTGGTCATTTTCTTGAGCTTAGGCAGTATTTGGACGCTTGTTATTTGGGTTGCTGCCAAACTAGTTATTTTACCTTAAAAAATAATCTTTGGAGGTGGTTACATCAAGTGAGTGGATTACAGTAATCCAGCCGTAAGGATAGTGTCAGTGTAGGATATTTGTGCCCTTAAAATGTCAGTGCACTAAGACGGGCACTGCAGCATGGTTTTGAGTGACCATAAAGAGAGCAATGTGACCTTTTGTTTTCCCTCACAGAGACCACAGAATTAGTTAATTTAGTGTTCAGGAGGAAGATGGGAAATACTTGTGTATTTGTTTGGTTTTCCTCTGTGAGTGAAATAGGGATTGGAATAGGAGGTTGCAATATGTAGATGTCTGAGCATAGAAATGTAAAACAACTGTTTTCAATGGTTTTAGCTTGTGCAAGTCAGTTAAAATATAAAAGATAAATTAAAATATAGACATCTGTTGACAGGAGAGAACCTCATCAAGGAGAATTATTTCTAGCTACTATTTCAAAATAAAAGAGTTGCTACACTTGCCTCATGTTGCATCATAATTCTTACTGAGCACTCTTTCTTTCATAGCTATTTATGATTGAAATTTCTGGTTTGAATATTCTTAATATAGTGATGTTGCAAGATCTGGATTTTCTCTTATTAATGTTTTAACCTTCTTTAAACTTCCATCAGTCACTAACACTGATATTTTGGTAAGATGAAGTGAGGAGTGAATAGGTTTGTCATTGCATATGGGAAATACTCAAGGATACTGGGCTGATTTTAGAGAGCTGAAGACAGATTTGGTTTTGGAGGTTTATTAAAGAAACCAACCAAACAAAAACAGTTGAATAAAACAGTTGTTCCTTGGCAGTGTACTTGGTCAAAGAGTTGAATGCAGATAGACTCAGGAGGGCAAGTGGATTTGTGGCATTTTAGCAATCCCAATTCAGTGTCAGACTGCAAGGACTGGATTGCTTGACCTGTTGTATTTTGCAGGCCATTCAACTGCAGCAGGTTTCCCTCCACGTTGAGCATAACCTTTGTCTAGTTGTTTGATTCTTACCCGAGTTGTTAAGATGTGTGATCAGAGAGTGAATCCAGCTGTGCATTCTCTGTTGGGCTGTGGTCAGAGAAGGGGAGAGTGGAGGTTGAGGTGCATATGAGGGTATGTGCTTCCAGTTTCCTGGTGACAAGACGTGATGTCGGAACAGAGCAAATGACCTTTGCATATTCTTGCAGAGAAATGGAAGTTTTTACATATTTCAGTAGCAAAATTGTCATTTGCAAGGTAAGCTATTTAAGAGGAAGTGGTGGGCTAAGTTAGGGTATTTATTGAGAGAAATATGGAGCAGCAGTTGTTTCTTGGAAGGCAAGTGCATGTTTAGGTACAGAGTGTAACCTGCTTCAGTTACTTCTGGTGGTTTTACTGCCCCAGTTGAGATGAGTGATAGTTTTTCCACCTGACTTCTCTCTTGTGCTGTGTTGCTGCTGCTGACCTGCCCTGTGCTGTCCTGATGTTTACTCCTTCCTATTTTCACATTGCCTTTGCAGGCTCAGTGTTAGTGGTTGAGCTGGTGGGCCTCCAAGGCAAGCAGAGATTGGGCAGGTGATGTTACCTCCACTGCATCTCAGTTCCATGCATTTCTGGGGAGCTGCTGTTTCTGGAATGACCTTCACTGGCAGATTTTGCCAGTGAATTAGCTCATGCTCTGTTTCCTTCAGGTGATCCTTGTTGCAACAGTGAGAAGAGACAAAGCTGTGTAGTTCATTCTGGGGTTTTTTATTGTTGAAGCATGGAGATGTCAGTTGATAGTGGCTGACCGTGAGCCAGAATTATGCCCAGGTGGCCAAGAAGCCCATCTTGGTTTGTGTGTGTGGCCAGCAAGGCAAAGGCTGGGATCATCCCTTTTTCCTCAATACTGGTGAGGCCACACCTCAAATCCTGTGTTCAGTTTTGGGCCTCACACTACAGGAAAGACACTGAGGTGCTGAGTGTGTCCTGAGAAAGGCAGGGAGGTTGATGCAGGGTCTGGAGCACAAGTCTGACAAGGAGCAGCTGAGGGAGCTGGGAAGTCAGCCTGGAGAAAGGGAGACTCAGGGGGACCTCTCTGAAAGGATCATCTGAGAGGAGGCTGTAGCCAGGTGGATTTGTCCCTTACCCCAGGTAGCAAGGGACAGGATGAGAGGAAAAGGCCTCAAGTTGTGCCAGGGGAGGTTTAGATTGCATGTTTGAAAGGATTGTAAAGCTTTGGAACAGGCTTCCCAGGGAAGTGAAGTCATCATCCCTGGAAGGGTTCAAAAATGTGGATATGGCGCGTGAAGACACGGTTTAATGGTGAACATGGTGCTGGAGCTGGTTGGAGTTGAACTTGGCAGTCTTGCAGGTCTTTTCCAACCTTAATGATTCTGTAATTCTGTGCTGGTATTTGTCTGTTTTCTTCATGCTAATTGAAAAGTAGAAAAAGGTGTTTTTGCATCTTCTAAACAACATGCACACTCCTACAGCCACCCAGAAAATCCCATCTGTGTGGTTGCTTTGGCAACCTTTCATTTGGAATCAAAGGTTTAAAGAAACTGAAGGGGTTAAGAGTTTAGCTAGATTTTGTTAGGAGGATAACGACAATTTATAATGATTAAGAGTATACCAAGAAGAGTAGAATTAATGGGGAATAGGTAATTATTAGCAGATAGAGTGGTTAAGGCTAAGATATAAATCACTTACTTGTCTTACTGTGTTTGAAGAAGCAGGATAAATATTTGGAGCTATTGTGAAAATGAAAAAACTGTGACCTACACCTGAGCCCTGAAACTTGAGCTGTAGCCAAGGGGTCCAAAGCCTGCCAACAAGGCAGAAGTAAAAGGTCACTGTGCTCTCAGAAGACCACAGACCCATTTGGAAGCCCACTGACTTAATTCAACCAAGAGGCTGTGCAGGTGTAAAAAGAACTTTGGACTCCTATAGGAAGCAGGAGTAGGTGGGGTTAGGTAATGCATTTGTATAGGTGTATTGGGTAATTATAGGAATTTGTAAGACTTTTGTGAATAAATGGAGAGCCAGAGCTCTGAATTTTGCACATTTCTGGGGGTTTACTCCCAAAGTGTGTCCAGTGCTGTCAATGAACACACCACTTTCTAACTAGTTGGAGAGTTGTAGTCTGTGCTTCAGTTTCAGTAAGAATTATTTAATGTAGTCACTTTTTTTTACAGATGATGACTTTGATCAGTTTGATAAGCCTGGTGCAGAAAGGTCTTGGAGAAGAAGAGCTGGAGATGACGACTGGGACAGGTAGGTAGAATATTTCCATGTTCAGTTCTGTATGCTGAATTGCATTGTTCTGTTTTCCCATTCTGACATTTTGTACTCTCATGTTTAGAGCAGTGCGCATTTAGATTCTAATGAAGATGTTGTTTTGCATGTGTCAGCCAATGCTAGATCATGCCAAACATGTACTTGCCTTGAGGAATATAGAGCATTGTGAAGAGATGCCTTTTAAAATTGGATAAATACAAAGTATTTGTGGTGTGTAATTTTGCAATTAATGTTTTGGTTTTGCTTTTAAATATTTAATAGAGCTAGGTTGTTTAAATAGAATTTGCTAGTACTTGAATTTGCCCAACTTAATTTTTAAAATATGTTGAAGTTAATATAATGTTTAAATTTTTTTACTTCGATCTGTAAATCCCTAGCCTCAAAGTTCTACTTCAGTTTTAAATTGGGAAAGAGGAGGAGAGCTTAGGCATGGGTTTCTTCAACAGTGCAACTGTTCTAAAGATAGAGAAATGTGTGTGCTCTGGGTTATTTTGGGGGAGAATGTGTGTTCTTTTATGAGACAGGAATCAATCTGCTAGCTACACTGACCTGCTCTTTCTGGGACAGAACATTTCACTTATTTCTGTTATTTTTCTATGATTCCTTTTTAGTAATAGACTTGTTCAGACTTTGCCAGTAGTTTTCACTCTAAAAGGGAGAAAAAAATATGCCAAGTAGATTTCTGTCTTCTCTAATAATCACTCAAGTGATTGTAGTAAACAAATTTTACTGTAAGTAGTTTTCCACTGAGCTGAGCCCTGGGAGTAAATCAACTGCTCTACATTGATTGTCATTCCAGAGGCATTAGTTTCCTCTTCCCTGGTGTTCTGCTGGGTTGAGTGGGAGTATGTGAGTGAGGAATTTGGGCAGTAGCTCTGGTATATCCAGGGTTTTCTGCTGTTTGCTGGTGAGCAGTGCCTGCTCTCTGTCAGCCCAGTGCAGCTGTTAAAAGGTTGGATGGTGAAGCGCACCAAGGAGCTGCTCTGCTTTGAGAGTGGAATTAAAATAACTTGCTCAGGCTGCGTCTCTCCTGGGCTACCTCCTGTCCCCAGGACTGGCTCTTCAGAAACCTTAAAATTGCAGGCAGAATGTTTTGTATTAGAATATTTTCTGAACTTTTGCCCTTTGGTGCATAAATGGATGGGCTCTTAGCTGCTGACTGGTCACATTCAGGTTTAGCTGCCCTACTCATCACTTGATAAGATCTGAAAGAGTCAAGCAGCTGTTACATCCGAAGTTGGAAGCTTTTACCCAGTGGCAAACTGCTTGTGCAAAGCTGGTTTTAATAGGGCTTGACAGTAGTTTTAGAGTATTTTCACTGAGCTGAGACTTTGAAGTATACAAGGATTTAGTTTCAGAAAAAAGTTCTAATTTATGTGTTTATTCTTAGATGTATTTAATTAAAGAGAGGTGATGAGAAATTCAGTAATGAAGTTGTGAGGGAAGTGCTTTCAGGTGCAGAGCAGAAGATTCTGGAGTTTTATTTTGCTGGTCATTTCAGAAGTTTTATTTTACAACTGTATCTAATAAAATACTATTTGTATGTGTTAGAATATTTTTTTGGTTAATATTATTCTCTTCAAATTGCAAAGCTCTCTTAGTAAGTGTTGAGTTCTGTGGTTGTCTTGGCAATTAGAGATGCTGTTCATGAATATGTTGCCTAATGTAATTGCTTGGGGGTTTTACCTACTGGCCTAATTCAGTGTAGGACATGGTTTCTCAAAGATGGAAATAAGGCTGGATGAACACAATAATCTTGGTTTTAATCCTTCATGTGTTATTTTCAGCTGAAGCATCATTTGGGAGGGGGAGATGAAGGAGTTGTGATAGTCACACATCTTCATCAACCATCAGCTCCTGCTGTTGTGTTGTTACTTGACTGAGTCCCATCCCCCAGTCACTGAAATAATTAAAATAATAAGATTTTGAATCTAGAAGTAATATATTTATTAGTAGTATATTTATTTTATATACAACATTTATTTTATATATAATTAAATGTTGAATTTTCAGATCTCTGTCCTTTCTCAAACCCTGGAGGGTGTTAACTGAGAATTGGAAGGCCCCAGTTATTTGGGAGTACAAAATGTAACATTGTTCTTGGAGACTTTTCCACATTTTTTCCAAGTCCTTTTTCTGAAACGTTTGTGTCCTTGCTACTGCTCATGTTTAATGAGGCATGCTTATGAAACTGGAGACTTAAAAGGGTCAATCTGACATCTTTATCACGTTAATTTGTACATTTATCTCATTAAGTAGCCCAAAGCTTAGGTTTGGGAAAAACCTGCATTTCTGGTGCTCTCCTTCAAGATGACAGAGCAGATTTAGTAGCTGGTATTTGCTAAAATTCACTTGTTCAGACCCTTCTTTGAGATTACTGATTTTGCTATTCTGACTGAAATCTTTCCACTTTTTATTGTCTGCCTTTTTTTGGTTTTGTTATTTCTTTCTTATTTGAGAAGCCTAAATTTATTCAGTGAGGAAAATGTTGGGTATTGGGAGTTGAGGAAGGGGAGGAAAATCTCTTTCTTGTGAAAGCAGCAATCCCAAAATTATCTTAACGCAGTATTTCCTGGTATTGTGGTTTTGGAAAGACTTTTGTGTCTTGATGATAGCAAGGGTGAGATGCTTTTGGAACTAGAATAGGTATGTACTTTTATTCCAGTTTATTTTATGTGGATTTGTGTGATATCAAATTGCAGCCATTCATTTTTGTCTATTTCTCTCAGCTAGCCTAAGATCTGTTAGTGTCTGGGAGTTTTCTGTTTGTTTTCTTGGTGGCTCGTTTGTTTGTTTGCTCTGTTCTGTAATGGTCAGATTTAGTCCTTGTGGTCCCTCTTTTTTCTGTAGGCACCTTCAGATTTGGCTGCTTGTAAAGGAGCTTGAGGTAGTTCCACTTTACTGTGCAGGTTTTTCACTGTTACTTTGTTTACTCAAAAAGTTACTCATGGTCATTTTTCTTCTTCTAATTTATCAATGAAAATACTGAATGATGTTGAATATTTTAATAGATTTTGAAGGGTGCACTGTGAACTACTTTTTGCTTCTGATACAAACTTCATTTATATCCTAGTGTTAATATTTTTGACTGTCAAGCAATAGGTCAGAGTTTCTGAAAATTTAGAATATGTTTGCAGTTAATTCTGGAGATCAAATGTTAAGTTTTTTTGTAAACAATCACATCAAGGATGCTTTTTAGTAATGTGATAAATAGGCCTAAGTATGTTGAGATAATTAAATTTATCTTTCACTTTCTTTTGCATTCCTTTCCTTAATCTGAATTTCTTGCTACCCAAACTTGGTTTTTATCTTTGAATGCTGCTGCAACATATGCTCTTGCCATCTCTTGGAATTTCTCTAGTGCAGTCTTATTAAAAGCTGTCAATGGTTGGCCATAGTGCTGGGAAATATTTTCAAACATTTTGGTGCATTTGTCAGATAACTGGCAGTTGAAAAGATTAGTGATTTTTTTTTTTTTGAAAGACAAAATTGAAGTAGGAAATTCTTCTGCAACCATTTCTGTTCCATAGAGTCTCCTGTCTCTAAAAGAAAAGGCTGAAATTCTAGTCGGTTTGCTCTTTGGAATGTGTGATATGTCTTATCTCCTAATTTTTATTTAATATTACATTGAGCACAAAACAATTGCTATTTGTTAATGTTTCAGTCATTCCTGGAACTGTTTGTGATGAGTAACAGTGGATAAATTCTGTGTACTGATGTTAATGTACTATTTAGGGCTTATTTGGTGTAGCATTTGTTCTTTCCTAGCCCACAAGGGTTTTACAACCCTCACTACCCCTTCCCTCCTATGTTATCTGTACAGTAATTGGCTCTGAAAGAGATTGATCCATATGAAAACCAACTGATGTGTATTTTGGGATTGTCCCCCCATTTTCAAGCATTTGCCATGTAGTCCTAATGAACTCTTACACAAATTCCTTTGCAGTTCATATAGGCTGTTCTCACTTGGGATGATTTGGTTTTTATGTACTTCCTAAGGCATGGTGGGTTTTGTTTCTCTTTGTGTTTTTTTTTTTTTTTTAGGTGTGCAGGTAGAAATAGTCTCCTCCAAAAGTACAGCTCATATTTCAAATCACTGGCATCTCATTTTAGTATTGATATGCATATTCTAATACATGTTTTTGTCAGTAACAAGTGTTTATTCTTGAAGGGGATTGGTCATCCCTGTCACTAGATAATTCTTTTACTGAAGGAGAAATGAAATTAAGCAGTTTTTCTGAAGTTTAGCTCACCTTGGATGTAGTTCCTTGAGCTGAATTGTATTTATGGGGCAGTTGCACTGTGATGGCAGAAGTGTTGGAAGCCAGTATTTCTGTGCTTCCTGAGTTCTGGGGCACAAATATAGAGCTGATGAAATGTGCATTTGATTTTTTCACCCTGCAAATGTGTGTTTGATCTTACCCTCAACTTGAGGAGATGGAAATAAAGTATTTATGCAAGATCAAGGCCTAAGCCTGGCTTTCAGGGCAGGTCCAGGCTCCCAGCTCCTTGCTGAGTGCACCCTGGGCCACGTGGGCACCTGTGGACTGAGCCTTGCCCACAGGACATTCCTGTCCATGTCCTCCCTGGGGAGCTGGAAATCAGCAATTTGGAGTTTGGACAGTGTGCCCAAATGGCCTTGGAGTGAAGGATCTGGAACGGATGTGCTTTGGCTGGCTGTGCCTGTTCCTGTGTTGTGTTTAGTTGAGGGAGTATGGAAAGGAGAGCATATAGAAATGAAATGACTGTGCAATAGCAGACTTATTTAATAGGTATGATTTGTTGTTTCACTGAAAAGTAAAAACCTTTTATTCCCTGAATGCTTTGCTAAAATAGGCATTGTGCTGGCTTGGCAACAACCCTCCTTGAGGCAGTTTTTTAAGGCATAAGCCCTATAAGGTTTTTGGTTTTGTTTTGTGAAGTTCAGCTTCTTAAATTTGTTACTGTTTTACAGTGAACTTGATGATGACTTGCTTGGAGAGGATTTGCTAACTGGAAAAAAGGTAAGAGATGTGCATTAAAATTGCAGATATTAAAATGTGAATGTTGTTCAGGTTAGACAGTTCAGATCTTTGGTTTGTATTTTACAGTCACCTCCCCAAAGCACAGCCACAAGGTACCTGAGTCTGCCTGACTGCCAGAGCATTCTGCACCCAGGGCTTTGTTTCCTTTTGTGAAATACCTTCAAGTGTGACTTTTTAAAATAAAACTTAGAGGAAAATTTTGTTTTCAACCCAGTTAGGTTTCCTGAATGCTAATTAGCATGATGGAGAATTTAATCCAAGTGCCAGTTTCCTGGCTATTAAAAATCACTTGTCAAAATACCAGCAGTATTTACCAGAGAGGAAATAAAAAATCAGTCATTGTTGTCTGTGAAAGTTCACACTCAGTGTGCACGATCTGCTGCCTCGTTGTCTGATGAGTAAACAGAGGATTTCCCCTTTTAAAGTGAAGGGAAAAAATATGGCAACAGCTAAAACTGGGGAACATAAACAAGTTTTCTCCATGTCTGCTATGGACTATTCCTGCTATTTCCAGGATTGAACTCTGGGAAAAGAGCTAAATGTATCTTTGGATTTGCCAGATATCAGTAGGAGAAGACAAGTTATGTTTGAGAAATCAAATTGACTGGTCACCTCTTTCTATATTTTGTCTTCTAAATGAAGATAGTAGTAGTTGAAAGTAGTGTTGAAAGTAGTTTTAAGAGTAGTTTTTGAAGTTTTAGTTGGAGATCAATAGGTTGTCAAGAAACCTGGCTCTATTGAGTTGAGCTTTATTTGTTGTAGTTTTTAATAACCATTCCCTAAGTATTGGAAATGAAGCTTCTTGAAATTATTATAGCTTCTGTAAGCATTTCCTATTAAAGATAGGAGGTGATAAAGCTACTTACTTATCTTTAAAAATTATATATGTGAATACTAGCCAGTACTTGATTCTCCAGTGTATTATGGGTTTTTTGTGCTTTTTCTATTCTTCTTTTTAATTTGCCATGTTACAGGGCAGTATCTGTGGGTATGGACTCGTGATGGGGTAATAATTTCTTAGATTTCCTAGAAAGTTTTCCCTGAGTCATTTAGGCTAAACTTCCTTCTATTTAATCTCATGCCAGTGCCTTTAGATAAATCTGCCTTTGTGTAACCTTTCTGGCCCTATTACTTTGGAGGTTGGAAATGTTGATCAGCAGAACTGCAGTTATCTCTCCCTAGGGGGTAATTATTAAAAAAAAAAGAAACAACTAAAAGTTCTTTAATTTGAGAGACAAATTAGGAGGTTTTTTCTTCTCTGACAAAGTAATGATTTTTCAGTTTTCTTTATCATATCCTTTCCTCCAGTCTCCTATCTGTCTCTCTAGAAATTGCAATTCATGTGTTTTCTTGACTTGTCCGATGCATCAAGGTCACAAGGCAGTGTACAAGAGCTAACCTTCCTTTCTGGTCTGTCTTAAGTGAGGTGTCATCTTTGGCCATATTTGAGAATATATCAGTAAAAAAGCAGTGTTTATAGACAGGCAAATTTGAGTTCTGTAAATTTCCTTAGGATTGTCAAAGATGTATTTTAAGATTTGTGATCTTGTGTGTTTTTTCTCATTGAATTATGTAATTTCTTTGAAGATATGGTCTTACTTTGGGATGTATTCTTCATGAAAAATACTTAGCCTTCAGTACTTAGTTAAGTTTGTATCTCTGTGTTCATGATTGACTTTTTTTGAAACCTAGAATCAGTCAGACTTGTCAGATGAAGAGCTGAATGATGATCTTCTGCAAAGTGACAATGAAGAGGAACAAGAATTTCGGTATTTCTTTTTTGAATCTTGTCTTGGATAACTCAAAGCTATGAATGACTCCTATTACTGATAACTAATAACTACTAAACTAAAGTTATTGGTATATACTTAAAATAGTTTTGCTTTTTACCTAGCCAACTACTTAGTCATGTATATATAATGTACTCAGTAGCATTGTTAACATTTCAGGAAAATTATTTCTTGTTAATTTTGATCTAATAAATTTATTAAAATCTCTAAAAAGCTTATAAGAAGAAATAATGTCATCTGCTGTGCATATAAAATTAATTATAGGCACTTACAGAGCTTTCTTTACTGCCTCAGTGTTGCTTACTCTGGTAGGCTTCCTTCTCGTGATGCCAGATGATTTTTTGCCTTTTCTTTTATATATCCTATCAGTTTTATGTATCCTCAGTACACTCAGCATGCATACTTGTAATTCCTGAAGTCTGATAATTTATCATAGTCCTAGTGTTCTGTTAGGCCAGGAGACCAAACATCCTAAAGGCCTTGTAGTAGGAGGCTGGGGAACCCTACACTATCTTGGGAAGCCAAGGTCCTCTCTAGAATACATCCTGTAAATTGGAGATTTGGCCCAGCCAGGGGGGAATTCTTTGGGGTGGGAGGATATTACACTATTCATTCAAACCTCTCATTGGGGCATCTTTGTTGGATATGCTGATTTGTAAGGTCTGTAAATTGTAGATGGGATCTATCATGTGTTGTGTGCATTTTGTTCGTTCCACCTTGGTGAAGTGGTGCACCATAAGGATCCTTATTAAATACTGAGGTAAAAACCCTTTTTCTCTTAACTGTGTCTGGCTCTTAATTTTTAGGACCAAGGGAAAGGCATCACTCCTATATAGTTCTTTTATCCCATCTTTCTTTTAAAAATCTATCTTACCTCCTAAGACTCTGAGGAGGGGAATTTGTGACTTAAACATTTGTCTACAATTACACAGCAGAAAATTTTGAACAGACTTAATAGGATTAAGATATTTCCATGGGAGTTTACTGAGAATCCTGCCCTGTGAATACCCTGTGGTAATACAGTTTCTCAGCTGAATTTTGGGCATTACAAGTCAAAATGAATGTCTTGTTTTTGCTTTTCAAGCTGGAGTAAAGTAGGAGAGAAAGTGCTTGTAATGCCAAAGTGATGCAGTGCCATTGCTGCTTTTACTGGCCTGTTTTTCCAGCTTTCCCTTACTGCATTCTGTGCAGGGGAGGTCATCTGAAGGGCTGTGAATGTGTGTATATGTGTAACATACATAGACCTCTATCTCTGAGATCTCCTGTGTTAGCTGTAATTAGGATAAAGACTCCAGTCCTAATGTTGGACTGGTGAGGATGGGATAAAATGCTCCACCATCAATCTCTTCATTGGCTGCCATTTTCCTCCCTGCAGGAGTGAGGGTGGGGCTGTTCCCTTCAAGAAGGGGAATCCCAGTTACAGTTCTTGGCTGGTTTTTTGCTGTATGTCCTCTTGAGACCCCTGGGTAGCAGGGATGGCTGTGAGACCGAACACAGTGGTGATAAAACATCTCAAATGTGATGGTCTTGCTCAGTGCAAGGAGGTTTCCTGTAGACAAGTTTAGCATTTTTAGCAGTTTTCTTACCAGAGAGAGCCTTCCCCTTCCCCGTATATTTCCAGTCAACCTTGTGTTTCTGTACTTGGGGGGATAATGATAATCCTGCATAATGTCTTCACTTTTGTTTTAAATCTCTCTCTTAGAGATGCAAATAGCTCAAAGCTGCCTGGGTCTTGTTCCCCCAAACTTAGGAAAAGGGAGAATAATAGGAATGTTATTTAAAAAAAATTTCTTTGTGTTCCTTATACACAGAGCCCTCAAATCGAGAACTAGTCTGCTGTTGGTTAGTTGATTTTTTGTGTTGATGGCACTGGCTTTTGTAAACAGTAAACCCTGAGCTTTGCTTTGCCTGCCTGAAGATTATAAACTTGCCAGTTTTTCTATTGATTTTTTTTTTTTCAGTGTCTGTGCTAGTTAAGAATGTCTTAATCATTTACATTAGTTTTGACTATTTGTTTTATATTAAGTAGAACATTAAATCTATCATAAAAATGCAAGTTTGAATTCAATTATCAAGAATGAACAATGTTAATACATTTAGTAAAAAATGTTTTACTGGTGTATTCTGAAAGATGGGAAAACAGATGCAGTTATAGTAATTTGTAAATTGTAGATGGGATCTATCATGTGTTGTGTGCATTTTGTTCGTTCCACCTTGGTGAAGTGGTGCACCATAAGGATCCTTATTAAATACTGAGGTAAAAACCCTTTTTCCCTTAACTGTGTCTGGCTCTTAATTTTTAGGACCAAGGGAAAGGCATCACTCCTATATAGTTCTTTTCTCTCATCTTTCTTTTAAAAATCTATCTTGCCTCCTAAGACTCTGAGGAGGGGAATTTGTGACTTAAACATTTGTCTACAATTACACAGCAGAAAATTTTGAACAGACTTAATAGGATTAAGATATTTCCATGGGAGTTTACTGAGAATCCTGCCCTGTGAATACCCTGTGGTAATACAGTTTCTCAGCTGAATTTTGGGCATTACAAGTCAAAATGAATGTCTTGTTTTTGCTTTTCAAGCTGGAGTAAAGTAGGAGAGAAAGTGCTTGTAATGCCAAAGTGATGCAGTGCCATTGCTGCTTTTACTGGCCTGATTTTCCAGCTTTCCCTTACTGCATTCTGTGCAGGGGAGGTCATCTGAAGGGCTGTGAATGTGTGTATATGTGTAACATACATAGACCTCTATCTCTGAGATCTCCTGTGTTAGCTGTAATTAGGATAAAGACTCTAGTCCTAATGTTGGACTGGTGAGGATGGGATAAAATGCTCCACCATCAATCTCTTCATTGGCTGCCATTTTCCTCCCAGCAGGAGTGAGGGTGGGGCTGTTCCCTTCAAGAAGGGGAATCCCAGTTACAGTTCTTGGCTGGTTTTTTGCTGTATGTCCTCTTGAGACCCCTGGGTAGCAGGGATGGCTGTGAGACCGAACACAGTGGTGATAAAACATCTCAAATGTGATGGTCTTGCTCAGTGGAAGGAGGTTTCCTGTAGACAAGTTTACCATTTTTAGCAGTTTTCTTACCAGAGAGAGCCTTTCCCTTCCCCTTATGTTTCCAGTCAACCTTGTGTTTCTGTACTTGGGGGGATAATGATAATCCTGCATAATGTCTTCACTTTTGTTTTAAATCTCTCTCTTAGAGATGCAAATAGCTCAAAGCTGCCTGGGTCTTGTTCCCCCAAACTTAGGAAAAGGGAGAATAATAGGAATGTTATTTAAAAAAAATTTCTTTGTGTTCCTTATACACAGAGCCCTCAAATCGAGAACTAGTCTGCTGTTGGTTAGTTGATTTTTTGTGTTGATGGCACTGGCTTTTGTAAACAGTAAACCCTGAGCTTTGCTTTGCCTGCCTGAAGATTATAAACTTGCCAGTTTTTCTATTGATTGTTTTTTTTTCAGTGTCTGTGCTAGTTAAGAATGTCTTAATCATTTACATTAGTTTTGACTATTTGTTTTATATTAAGTAGAACATTAAATCTATCATAAAAATGCAAGTTTGAATTCAATAATCAAGAATGAACAATGTTAATACATTTAGTAAAAAATGTTTTACTGGTGTATTCTGAAAGATGGGGAAAACAGATGCAGTTATAGTAATTTTGTGTATTTTTTTGTTATTCTTGGAATTAAAATTGAATCTGGTCTGCTTTGGTTACCAAGCAGGACTTTTGCCAGTTTGACCTGCTAAACCATCTGGTTGGTTTGATTCCCCTGGTCAAATAGCCTGCAGCTGGTGATAAGCTGCATTTTAGTATGCATTATGAGAGCATGGCATGGAGTCAAACAGTATATGGGGTATAATTCTATCCACCAACTTGGAGATTTTACATTTGTTGGCTTTGTTTTGCTGAATCTTTGTGAGTAGTTGCCAGTTAGACTTGAGCCTCTGAATTGTGCCCCTGTTCCACAGCTCTCCAGGTGTCACAGTGAGCCTCAATGCCACATCTGGCATCCTGACATCGTACGAGTCCATCAACGACCCCTCACTGGAACACGAGTCTGAGTATGACCAAGGGGAAGATGAAATTGGTTATGACAAATCTGAAGCACCTGAAGAATATGCCTCAGAGTATGCAGAGGAAGGACATTATGAAGGCAATGATCCTGAGCTGACAGAAGACCAAATAGAATATGGGGAAGAGCCTGGAGAAGAAGATGAAGTGCTAGACCTTGAAATCAATGAACCCCTAGATGAATTTCCAGTGAGTTTCCTTCTATTGTATCTTCAAAGATAACATTGCTTCATGTGCATAGGGTTTTAGACTGATTTAAAATCTGTTTACCTCCCTGGGGAGGAGGGGAAATTAGACCTATTATCACTGTCTGCCAGTTTCTTTATCTAGGCTGTGACAAAGTTTGTGTTGACAGCTTGTTTGGCGGTAGGTAATGCTCCTTTGTCATGCTGGAAAGCAGTTGAGAATCATGACCTTGAGGGTTGTATCCTTAAGGAAGAAAACTGCTTTGTGTGGTGGAGATACACTGCCAATTGTTAGAAGTACTTAATGCAAAAGCTTTTATCCAGGCTTTAGACAAGATCTGATAAAGTCCTTCCAAGGTGAAAAGATTATTGACCTGCTAAAGACATCTTTAAGGTGCTAATATCCCAAAGTGATTGATGTCCTGCTTGTTCATCCTTTTTGTAACTGAGAGCTGTCTAAACCTGAATAAAGATTGGAGGTTAGTTCAGAAAATGTCACCTGCATAATTCAATATAATTTAAGCAGCGTATTAGAGAACATGCACTGACTTTGTTAATGAAATGATTTAATCTTAATCAAAACTGTATGTGATCAGTGAGGTGTTTCAAAATACAAGCAAGCTTAAGCAAGATTTTGCTTTTGTTTTATGTTCATAATTTTTCAGTTGAACCCACTCATATGTAAGCCTTTGCAGAATGCTTTAAGAATGTTTATATTTGATGGGGTGAAATCTGATGTTAATGTATATGTGCTGTGGCCAGAAAGTTCTGCAGTGTTTGCTTCATGAATTTGTAATCAGTGGATGCAGATGTATAGAAGTAGTTGGGACAAACAGTATTAAATGGGATCTTTATGACTTGCTGGGATATGAATGGAAACTGTTTTCATTTTGATAATATTGAAATAATTGTCTAGTTAAAACCCTGCTAATTATGCTGTATGTGTGCCATATCACTTATAGTTGATTATTCCCAGGGATGCAATACTTCTCTTCCACTCTGGAAGCTGCAGCAATGCAGTCAGACCCCACCTATTCATTGGCCTTGTGTCTTTTCACCTTCCTGTTTACTGCTTTAGGATGAAGATTACATGCAATCATATAATGAGCAAGCAATGGAAGAACAAGGAGAGTATGCAGCTGATGAGGAGTTGGGAGAATCCCAGACAATGGCTAATGAATCAGAAGAGGTATGTCATGAATTTAATGGAAATTTTAAATAACTGGTTCTGTTGCAGTTTGATTTTGTAGAATTGTACATAGAATTGTGCTGGGTAAGAATTGATGCAGCTTTTCCTGTGTTGAATTATTGGTGGTAGTACTCTATGTATAAAATGAATACATGTATTTAGAATGAATACATATATACTCTTTGTATAAAATGAATTGTGATAGCATCTATATTGTCAAATACATCAGATTCCCTCTCCCCTTGGGATTAGAATCATAAGGGAAAGCCCAAAATGTGCATATTTAGTTTTGGCTTCAACATTAGAAACTTCTGGGGCCCATTTGGGTAGGAAATGACCATAATACTGCACACTCTGTTAAATCTCCCAGAGCTGTGGTGCTTCCCTTTCCAGGTGGATCATTGTTGCTCTTGGGATGTACACGCAGTTCTTGGGTATCACCCTTTGAGGGAAGGGAGCGTAAGCATGGAAGGTTTGGTATTTTAGACAGGCAAAGAGATTGCTGTTTTGAAAGTTGTGTTGAGACTGAAATTCCTGTGAGATTTATCTTCTTCAGTGAGGAAAATGGAGAGTTCCTTCATTTGCAATAAGAAAGCTTATGCCAAAGTCTGTCTGCCAAGTATGCATTCACTAATTATAGCCTGGTAGTGATGCCTAAAGGTTTTTTAGCTTTTTATATATTTTTCATATATCTACAGCCTTGTAGATTTTTAATACATATTTGTGTAGGTTCTAGTATTTTTCCTGCCCTCTCACACAGTTAACAAACCTTTACTCCACATTCTTGAAATTCTGTTTAGTCTTATTCTTAAGAAGAGAATTCCTGACAAGGTCATCTTATGTTCTACCAGAACCTAAGAGACATAACAAGATAAAAGGGAAAGGAGCCCCGGACTAGCTGACCCGGGGCTGAGTTACTGGCATAACTGATTTCCTATTGGGTGTACTGACTAGATAAGCTGATTAATTAACCTTACAAAAATTATGGAAATCTTGTATCATGCATATATGCAGTGTCATATTTTGTGCACCTCCAAGCTTTCATAGAAGAATTGCTTTTTTACCTTACCATTTCAACTCTGTTGCAAGGTTTTTCCTTTTGTTATTAGTCAAGAGTATCACAACCATTTTTAATTTGCAGCAAGTTTTTGATGTGAGATTTTTTTCCTTTCCCCACCAGGAATCTGCTTTAATATTACTTTTATTCCAATTCTTAATTAAATAGGATTGAATGGATTACCTGCTGAGAAGTGTAGTCAGAGTGTATTTCCTCTTTGGAGCTTTAACTCATCAGGAAATTAATTCCTCAAAGACACAGCAGCGTTACTGTATGAAGTTCTCACAACTGGGTGTGCTGTGATGCTCCAGTTGTAGCAAACCTATCTTGGTAAAACAACATTTTTTGGTAGGTGGAGATCTGCGTTGAAAGGGACCACCTGCATCATTCAGCCTCCACTGCTGCAAGTGTAACATCTTGTACCAAATACACATTCATGTCATTAATTTCCTACTTCCCAAGTGTTAAATCTGCCCTTCAAAAGAGCTGTGAAATCCTTGAACACTTTTTATTCCTTCACTGGATTGATGATGCACACTTTTGTTTCGGTGTTTTGGAGGTGAATTGGTGCATTTGTGGTGTCTGCAGCCACAGTCTGAGATGATGGATACAATGCACATCATGTAAAATTAAATGCATAGCTGGGACTCAGTGCCAAACCTTATTGCTGTAAAAAAGCACAGCTTCATTTCGGGAGTATGAACTCCAGAGCACCATCGATGCAAATTTTAAATTTATTTTGTAAATGGAGGTTTTATGGAATTTGTTCATCATATACGGTGAATGTTTTGAGCATACCTTCAGTTACTCTACATTGTGGCTTTATTCTCATGGTTTGTAGATTGTCACAGGTTTCTTTTTTCCAAAACAGTACCACCCTCTTTTTCTTCCTTTATTATTTTGTATGGATCTTAGTTCCATTTGGCAGTGGGTTCACAGTTGCATTCTCTAAAGACTGGGAGAGAAACTTTGTATTTGCTTCTGTTCATTGCGTGGTTAGATACCTGCCTCCAGCTCTGAAGAGTTTTGTTCTTTTGTTCTTTATTCAAGTTTTATTTAACAGCACTTTTCCTTAAATCTCCTAACATTCAGTGCTTGTAAACAGGGGTAAGGGTTGGCATTCTCCTGCAACACAGGAGTGGAGCTGTAATGGGTGTGGTACAAAGAAAGAACATTATTATCTCTTGGTTGAAGTTTGGCATCTGAGTAACAGAGGAGAATGTTGGATGGTGTTTTATTTTGAGCAGTTACATTAAAACCAGCTAAAGCTTCTTATTATATTGCATGAAGAAATAAGACATCTTTTTATAAACCAAGGAAAAAAAGCTGACTGGCTGGGGAATTGGAACATGATGGGGTAAACAAGTGAATAAGAGAGCTGAGACAATTGTTACAAGTGGCACTCAGGTGGGAGAAGTGAGGAATAGGCAGGTAGAGTTTGTTTTTGAAACAGTGCTTAAAATTGCAGAACTTGAATTTTACATAAACAACAAGTCTCTGTGACTTCCTTGAAAAATATATCAGTGCCTCAGAAAATATTTTTGTCTTCCTGAGGTGTAAAGCAAAACCCAACACCCAGAAGTTTCAGCAGCAAATTGGTGTGACAGAACAGCCACATAGTGTACCATGTCCTAAATATTTTAGAGGAAAAATATTACTAATTACTTCTGTGAAGTGTTCATAAAAATTAAATCTCATTAAATTAGAATTCATAGTGTCTTTGTTTTATATTGAAAGTAATCTGTGAAGTCAATGATAGAGGATTTATCATTGCATAATTTAAACTGTGTCTTGGGTTATGCTGATAAGACGTGAAGAGTACTTTAGTCAAGAAAGCATTTCATGAAGAAATACTGCATACTGCTTTTCTTTTGATAGAATGAGGGCTTGGGAAGAAAAGACCAATGTGTCTGTCTGATGTGTTGCATCTGTGCTTAGCCAAAACTTCTGCACTTTAGTTCTGTTGTTGAAGTTTTAAAACATGACCTGCCAGCCTGGAGGAAAATGACGAAAAGAGTGCAAATCAAAACAACCAATTTTTAAACATATTTTAAGACACTTAGGCTTGTTTTTTGGTTCCATTTTTCATCTGTGGAATTGAGGTGCCCTTGGAATAGGTATAGTCTCCTCCTATCTCCCCTGTTATTTCTTGATCCCCTGGGATTGAACAACTGCATCTTCTTCAGTGTTAACCTGTAGGAGATGCCTCCACTTCCTTTTTTATGGCTTGTTAGTAGAAGTTCTTTGTTTCACCTTTAATGTAGTTGTTTTTGCACATCTTCTGAATGTCTGGCACCGAGTTCTCCTGAACACTTTGGGGGGGAATCCCATGTCTGGGAGGGGATCATGCTGTGTCAGTGTTTCTGCAGCATCCCTTGGGCTGTGTCTGTTGCTCAGGGCAGGAGCACTCAGCCCTTCTCCACAGCAGATCATAACCCAGTGTGGGAAGTCCTGCTCAGTGGCTGGGATTTAGGGCACAGTTGTTGAATGAGGATGGCGGGAACCCCTGACCTCGTGGCAGAAGAAAGGTCATTCTGTTTCTGTGTAAGGGTCAGCAAAGCTCTGTGGTAGCTTTGTGCAAGGTGTAAAGCCAAGCCCTTTGGGAAGCCTGGGCTGGTGAGTCCAGTGCAGTGACCTCAAGTGGCCATTCAAGGACTGTTAATACCTATGCAGAGATATTAATGATTAACAGGTATTAAAGCCAATCCTGTAAGTAATCATGTGGCTTAATTCTGTGTCTGCAGTTGTCTTTTTGAAACATAGAATCCATTCATGCTGTATCTTGGCAAAACAGCCAAGATACAGCTGGAAGATGGCAAAGATCATGTAGGAATCTTGCATTTTCCAACTGCAGAACAAACTGCAGGGGACGGGTGTGTGCTCCTACCCTGCTCAGCCAGCCTTTCCTGGAGCTGTGTGGAGAGAGCATATGGGTGGCTGTCAGACATGTTTGTGTCTCCATTGCATAAATCCCTCAATAAAAGGTGTAATCAGATTTGGGCATGGGTCAGTTACCATTCTCCAGCACTGCCTTGCCTTGGTGCCTGCTTTTTCATTGGCTCCTTTGATATTTTTTTTGGTCTTTGATATTTTATGCTTGTATGGCTGTTGCTGGTTAATGGGTGGCATGAGCATTATGCTGATGAATAAAGTGAGTCAGACCAAGGCTTCAGAATTGGTATAAGTGGGTAAGAGTAGAATAATGCTAGTCTAGAAAAGTTTGGAATTCTTTTATTGTTCTGTAGGTAAGTAGTTGTCTGATAGTCTGTCAGAAATTGGGATATTTTCTTTTTAGAATAGATTTTTTTTTTGCAGAATGAGTAATTGTCAAAATGCAACAGAGTTTCAGTTTTCTTTTAATAGCATTTCATTAAAACATAGCAGAAGTTTTCAGGACAATGTAGACTTCATTACCCTTTCTAGTCCTGATTCTGAAGTTTGAGCTACACCTAGAACCTTGCACGATTAAATTTAGCCCTAACAGATGACATTACAGGACTGAGACCAGTCTTTGATTAATAAAAACCAGAATTCCAATGTAGCTTTTAAGGGCCCTGGATGTGTCTGGAGTTTGTGCTTTAGAGTAAAGCAGGAGGCTCAGTGTAGAGTAAGCATGTCTTGCAAAACAGCTGCTCCAGTTCTAACTTCCAAATCCTGATCCTGAAGGAAAAGTTTCTAAAAAGAAGTGAGACAGTAAAATTATGGAGTTTGTGATGTTTATGAAAACATAGATTTAATAGAGATATTGCTTCTCCTTGCTCTTGTGGGAGTCCCTCTTTTCAAGTGAAATGCCAACCCTGTCTTTCTCTTGGTGTTGTTTGTTTTCATTAAACCATGTTAGCATCTCTTTCCTTGCTAACATCCCTCCTCTGTTCCACAAGTATCAAATGCTTGCCCTCAAAGGTATTTTGATTATATGTGGATATGTTAATTAGAACAGTTGTGCTCAGTTGGGTTTGCTTTTGAGGTTTGTATTTCTTTCAGTCTTGTTGAAGGTGTTTTTTCCTCTTGCTTTCCCTGTTGTTTTTACCTGCTTTTTTTTATTATTGTAAAGTTGTTACACCAAAATAAATATATTTGTAACATGAAAGCCTTAAAACCTTTTGTAAAATTTGACTGCTCTCTTAGTTGTATCTTAAAGCAGTTTTGTGAGGTCGGGAAATGGAGTGCTTAAAAGTTTGTCTGGAATGGATAAAACACAACTTTGGATCAGTAGCCCATTAAAGCCCTATAACTGAGTACACAGATCACTTATTCATCAGACCAAAGCTGGAGTAGGTTTGAGCTTGAGTTCATCAGGTTTGCTGTCTTTTAAAACAGAAACTGTTTTGCCAGGTCACCCTGTCTCTGATCTTGCTTTTCACACATTTTTATTTTGGTTATGGATGAAGTTAGGCTGCTGGATAGGGAAATTTGCCATCTCTTGCACAATTATGCTATTAATTCTTTCTTGATTTGTGATTTAATATCTGTCCACCTGACTGTCACACTTGCTGTGCCTTTCTCATATAAATTTCTGCACTGATCTGGTTAATTAGAAGATTAAACCGTTTTTGCATGTTAGAATTGGCTCATTTTTTACCTGTCCTCAAGCAGCATTAAATTTATCATATATTTAGTGGCTTTGCATAGAATTAAAATGCATGTGCATTTTAATTTACCAAGCTCTAAGAAATTAACAAGTAGGCTTGTACAAGAAATAATCAAATACACAGTAGCCAAATTTTTTATGGAGAATCACACGATATTAGAACACTTGTAATGCTGTAAAAATCCAGTATAACTTGTGTAACACTCTGGATACTTTCATCAGACCTACATGTGAAAATGAAATTTTTTTTAGTTTCTATTCATTTGAAGGAGAGGGATCCATTTTCATTTGGAAGTGGTTTATTTAAATTGTTTTATTTAAATAAATGTTTGTTGTTTTAGAGAGAACTGGAAGATACATTCTGGAGGTATTCCAATAGCATCCAGAATACAAGTTTTGTATTTTCAAATTTATCCAGTCCTATTCTTATTCTCCCCATCAGTTACTGAATTGAAACTGGGAAGTATTTGAGGAGCAAACTAAAGGCATACATACCTAGAGGAATGGGATTGAGATACAGGGTTATCTTTGTTGTTGGTTGGTTAAGTTTATTTAACAGCATGGTACTGACAGTTGTTAAAAAGGTGAAAAAAACCACTAGGATTTTACTGTTCCTATTATTTGAAACTGGTAGTAACCAAAGTTTGCATCATAATCAATTCAGTGACAAAATGTCAGTCTGTGTGCAGAAGTACCTATTAATCAGATGGAGGTTCTAACTGGAGTTTCAATAATCCATTAAATATTACAGCAAATTTATTTTCTAAATGTGTTTTACTTTATTATTTATTATGTAGTAAATATATTTTTATTTTTAAAAAATCATCAACTCTTAAAAGTTTACTGAATTACATATGAGCACAATGTATAATGCCAGCAAAATTTGTAGAAAGGGGCTTTTAAAGAAAGCTTGCTTTTGATAGTGTTTACAAGAGACTTGGTTTTTTGAGGCTACATGTCCTCTGGTTTTTGTGATTTAGGCAGCTATTGGGTCTCTGGAACTTCAAGAAGAAACAAAAGAGGAGTCTGATGAGGAGGAGGATGATGATGAAGAGTCTGGACGATTACGTTTCAAAACCGAGCGGAAAGAAGGAACCATCATCAGGCTTTCAGATGTGACAAGAGAAAGGAGAAACATTCCAGAAACTTTGGGTGAGGTTTTGTGGCAATGGATTATTTTGCAGAGCTGTAATGAACAATAGTAAAGGGTGTTTTAGCTGAGGTGCATTCCAAATATGTTTGGAACCATGAGACCATATTTCTACAAACCACATAGAGGCCGTTTATACAAATGGTGTTGGTGGCTTGACAAAACAGAATAGTTTAAAAACAGGAGTGCACTGGAATAACTAAATTTCTGCACCTAATTGCAAGGTAAAGAACAATTGCATTTGTTTTTGTGTATATGTGGATTTATTCTTTAGTTTATAAAAAAACAACACTAGTGAATAAGGAGAAAACCTTATAGTGGAGCTTGACTGTTAAAGGAGCAGTGATTTGCATTAGACTTTAAAATGTAATTCTAAGTGGTCTGGGATGTAGCTCTGAGATAGAAGGAAAAGATGAATGCACATGTGGATGATTCTATAAAGGGTTTTTAAATTAATGTTTTTAAACTAATGTTTTTAAACTAAATCAACAATATTGCTGTTGGGAAATGGTTTCTATTCATACTAGTTTTTCTTAATGATTTGTTGATTGAGACCAGATAACTGACCATGTGGTAGAAGGTTAAACCACAAAAAATTCTGTTTGCATATATAAGTATCTGCTTCCTTTTAAGATTATAGAGCAAATTTTTACAGCTGCTATGGCTTAAAAATGAAATTTCATTGCAGACCTACATCTCCTTACTCTAAAATATGAACATTGTTCAGAAAACACTTAAAGAGGAATTAACATTTCAGTTGAAGTTACAAACGTAATTTCCATCCTGTCACATTTTGGTGACCTTTTGTGACAGCTTGTCTCTATTGGAGGAGTGCATTCTTACTTACTGATTAAAGATGTCATTTGAAACCATTTTATTACCAGCAATAGTGAAATTAATCTTGACACTTAGAGACACTAGAAAAATAATTGCTGATTCACAGCATTAACTGTGTGTGTGAGAACTGTACAGTCAAGATGAGACCAAGTGTGTGCTGGTAAAAAAAGATGTAAAAATACAGTGTTCTCAGTAATGTAGCTAAGATCTTTCCTAAACATTTCTTCATCCAAGATAATGTAAAGAATGAATTTTCAAAGTTCAGAAGAAGGGTATTGTAGGACAACTCTGCAGTTGATTTCTAGCAATACCAAGTTTGTCATCTTTGATAAGAAGTACATATCTTCTTTCAGTGCCTGTAGGTGAAGCCTTCTCAGAGTGGGAATTGTCATTATTCTCTGGATGTAGTTAGATCTATGGAAAAATGTCTTTGATATTACCAAATTAAAGTATTCCCTTTCTATCTAATCAAAAATACACAACTCAAACCCTTAAACTTCTGCAGAACCAATTGCAAAGTGCTAACAAAGGTCAGTTGGATGTGGCAGTACTTCTTGTTGTGCCCTGCTTAGTTGGCTTATGTTCATGTGATGCCTCATGTCTGAGATTTCAGGCAGGGCTGGGAAGTTAAAGTGAGTGTTCTAAATTTGTCCAGTTGCTCTGTGTCCAGAACACAGAGTATAATCAGTTTGCAGATCTGGATCATGAGGAGAAATGACAATTTACTG
This sequence comes from Emberiza elegans, assembly GCA_024865655.1. Taxonomy (NCBI): domain Eukaryota; kingdom Metazoa; phylum Chordata; class Aves; order Passeriformes; family Fringillidae; genus Emberiza; species Emberiza elegans. The sequence goes on from JALJVW010000206.1 coordinate 11,928,680, forward strand.
CATATATAAGTAAATGAATATGTGTTTGTAGTTGTGCACGATTGTAGCCAGGGAGGAGCTGTATTCATGTGGATGAACACCTGGCTGTGCTTGGAACAGCCCAGGGAAGGAAGGAGAATCTCTTCTTGCTCTGCTCATCCCCTCTGTTCTTGAGCAGTCAGAGGTTGCTTTCACGGACTGTTTCTGTTGCTTCCCTCCTTGCAAAACCATCTCCCATGCCTTCTCTTGTGCTTGATCTCTGTGTGTGGGACACAGTGCTCTCAAATTCAGTATGCAGCCCCCCTCATAGCAGAGCTGATGATATTTTGCTGTGTGGTTGTGTGTAGCTACATGCAGCACTTGAGGTGCTCATAGTGTTAACTTCTGCAAGAGGGTTCTGAACCTGCACTTATGTGTCTAAGCAAAATTCTTCACAGGTTGGACAATTGCCCTCAGTGGCATGTTGTGGAGGAAGTATGCTTGATGTTGATGTAATCTTATTTTTAAAATCCAGTGGTTATATTGTACTTCTGTGGTCACAGATGTTGTATGAATGTGTGTGTGTGTGGTTTTGTTTGGGATTTTTTTCCAAAGTTGGTCCCTACTCTGGCTGAAAACTGAGAGTGTGTGCTGTGCCTTTAAGGACATGGCCTTAAAAATTTGAGAAGTTTTGTGTAAAGTGAGGAGGAAAACAATTTATGTATTTTTAAGGGAGTGATTCTGTACATCCAAGATTGACAGACTTTGACTTTTCATGGATGCTGTCATCCCTTCCCCAAGCTTCATCAGCGCAGTGCCCTGAAGTACTTGTGTTTGGAGCAGCCCATCCTTTCTTCCAGAGCTGTTTCTATTCAGTGTCCTTCAATGTGTGCTCAAGAGGCTCAGAGACTTGGCCATAGTCTTGCTTTTTAGGAATCCTAGCTCTGTTCCCAGGTTCATTAAAAATTGCTTTCCTCATGTGTGATTTCTAAGCTATTTAATAGGAACTTGCTTCTTATCTTGCTTGACCGTCAGGTACTTGTTGCAGTGACTGAACTTCATTTTACAGACTCCAGTGCTGAGTTCAGGGTTGTAGTGTGGAAGATGTCAGAGAAATTGCCCTACCTGTCCTATTCCTCGGAAAACAAAACAACTGTCCAAGCAGCAGAACACCCAGGACGCCCTGCAGGACTTGGATCCTTTTTGGATAAGGGATAGAAAGATTCTTTTGCAGCATAGTGGCACCATTTTCCCCCTTGGATGTATGGAGAGTAGGGTCTGTCCTTCAGGCAGGTCAGGTCAAAGCCCACATTTGCCCTTCCATGTTTGTGGGTTTCTGAAGAAACACAGCTTCCTTCAGGCGTGGAGAGGAAGAAGACTTGAAATAAGAGCTAGATGGTTTTTCCCATCTACCCAGCATTTTTGATCCCTGGCAGCCAAAGATGGCTATGGCAATTGTTTTACTTGCATCTAATGTTTTAATTGCTTTGGGCAAGAGTACTTTTCTCTTATTTTTTGTCAGAAATGCACATACTATATCTAAGACTTAAGCGACTGTGGTTCCTTCCCTCATTCTAAGCATTCTGTAAGATTTTCCTGATAAAGCCTAATTGTGTTGGGCTCTGCTGTGCCTTGAGGGCAAAGGTAGCATTTCATAAGAGTATTTGTTAAGGCTTTATGCCATTCAATTGTGGTGTCAGAGTGGAGAGAAAAGGAGGTAGAGAAATTTGTCTCATCACCAATGTGCAAAAATTAAATAGGAAACTTGGGCAGATCCTGGGCTTTTAGAAGTCTGTCCTGTCTGCTGTGTTCTTACAGGCCATCAGCAAGTTCACAGCTTTTAAAAATTGAAAAGCTCCTGCTTTGTAGAGCTGCTGAATACTTCTGAAAACTGGGACATGCAGATTTACAGTCTTTGCAGCTCAGTCATGCAGGTAGTTTTTGTAGCAAAGTGAGAACTACTGCCACAGAGGGAATGCTCAGTGCTCACCCTTTTCTGCCCTTCTGTCAATCCTCAACTTCAAAGACTAACAGAGATTACTTATGAAGATGTCTAAGATGGTGGTGGTTTAAGCAGCTTTGGCCTTTAGACTCACAAGAAATTGTTAAGAGTTTTCTAATTGATTCAGTTATGTATTCTTGGGAGAGGATGTCTTGTGGCATGGAGACATACTATTAATGTCTCCTGCCAGATACTAATTACTTTAATTCTGGTATTATGGCTACTGTGTGTAGTATTGACAAGTAAATACCATATTAGTTCAAAATATGCTTTTATTTGTCACGAGTGTATTTGTTTTCAGTAGTTTAATTTTGCTTTGTTAGAGGCATAAATCAATATTGGGGTAACAAAGGATCTGACTAACACATGGCAAAAGATTCAGCTGCATCTTTGAGGCAAAAGATTCAGCTGCATGTTTGAGTTAATTAACTCTTGTAAGTCCTGGTGAATGATTCTGCTTATACTTTCATGTTTTCTGAAGTCTGTTTTAGACCTTTTCTGTATTTTCAAGTGATTTTATTACATGGGTCTATTACTGCATCATTTCTTACTTAATGTTGTCAGTATTGTCCAAGGCTTCAAGCAGATTTGTCATCTTTGAGCACCACATGATTTCTGGTGTTTACCTGTGATGTGACTTGGGTGGGTGTTACCAGCAGCCATGTGTTTGACTTGAGCTTAGCACAGATTTTAATGTGTGCTCTCTCTTCAGTGGAATTACCACTTGTGAAGTACAGTTGGTTCTTAAACCACATACAGTAAAACAAAAATTAAGTATTTATGTACTAGAAAGACTTCAGCAAGCAGAATGTCCTTCTTTGGAATAGACCAATGTGCAGAAGAGTCTGGTGCATAAAATCTGTATATATGGAAGACTCAACAGATCCTTTACAGTAAAGTTTACTGCAGATTCATTGTCTTTGCCTGACATCTGCAGATGAGTGAGATGTTAAAGATAACAAAACTTTGAGGGGAGTCACAGCCTCCTCCTAGAGCAGAAGGCAGACTTCAATACCATCTTGAAAAAGAAAACAACCAAACCTTTTTGTTCATGTTTGTTTCATTTATCTGCTCTTTTTTGCCTCTGCAGAAGACAAATTATCTGTGCTTTTTCCTTCTAAAGATGTTTTTAACAAAATGTTAACATGCCACCTAAAGGAGATCAAAGTGCCTGCAAATTTTGTTAGTTGCAGGGATTCTTCTGTAGTTCTAGCAGTGTTTTATTTGTCATTGTGTTTTCCACCTTTTCAGCACAAAGCTAAAATAATTTTCCCCATTTCTCTCTTGACAGAGCTGTCTGCAGAAGCCCAAGCAGCACTACGTGAGTTTGAAGAGAGGGAAAGGCAGCTTAAGCAGGGACGATACGGCTCCAGGAGAGGAGGGAGAAGAGGAGGCTCAGTCATGTGCCATGGAATGGGAGATCAAAGGAGAGACAATAATGATAGGGGAAGAATGAAGGATCACAGGCCTGCACTGCTGCCAAACCAGCCATCAATGGTACCTTTCAATCCTTAGTATTTTTTGAGCATCCTTGCAGGAAGTTGTGGGGAAATGCATTTTAAATCATGAATCTTTGCAAAGATGGAATATACATTCCAGTGTAGACCTTCTGCTCTTTCAGGGCACTCTTAGGCAGTGTGGGCTTTGTGTGATGTGATGATTGTAAAGAATGTGCTCAGTCCTGTTACTGGCTTCACCTTGAGCAATCTCAAGACCTCCAAATGAAAAGTGCATTTTGACTGATGAATCATAGTCAGACTTAACTGCTGGTTTGCATGACGGTGGAGGAAAAACTGAATTCCTCTGAAAAGTCTACATGCAACATGGGAACATGTTCAGTCCCCCATTATTTATAATAATGTAGTTTAAAAAATACAATTCTGTAAAATACTTCTTGGGTTCTGTTAAGGTAATATTTTTGCTGATACTTCTTTAAAAAATGTATTTGCTGCATATAAGCTATGCTAGTATGGAGGTAAATAAAACCCTAGGACAGTAATCAGCACTTCATTACTAGAGAAGTTATTATTTTGGGATTTCAAATAAAATTTAGCTTTGTCACTACTTTCTGTTTCTCTGCTGTGCTTTGCATCGCAATATTAAGACTTTACTTTTTCCATCAAAAAAAAGTACAAAAACCAAAACTATCTCCAGCAAGTGATCAAGAAGTCAACATTTATGTTGGTTCACTGTCATAAGATATACTGGAAGCTGAGATTGTAGAACAAAGTTTTTATATATCTTTGCAGGACAAGGTCATCTGTGTTAAGCAAAGGTGATTTTTTTTCCCACAGCAGTAAGTAGGTGCTGGTCACTGGCAGGAGTCGATGCATATCTCAGTGCTTGAGAGCCCTGCAGTAGTAAATTTTGTGCTTTTTAAGCAGTGAAGGTTGGATAATTTTTTTCTGTTTTGCTGCAGTCCTTGCAAGTTATTTTAATTTTGAATGTAAATATTTTTGTGTTCATCACAGTGTCTTTTTGTGCATACTATGTAGCTGCTTTGCTTTATGTATAGGGCTGCTGAAAGAAACAAGAAACATTTGTCACACCTTTGTTGCTAAAAGGATCTCTTGTTGCACTGCCACTTGGAAGTTGCTGGTGTAGGACTGAGATCCAGTAACAGTGACTTGAGAGGCAGAAGAATGTCTCTGAAAAGGCACACAATATTTTTTTTTATTAGCACTGATTTTAGCCGTTTGTTTCTGAGTTGGGCAGCAAGAGACTTTGTTCTATGTTTGGAAGGATACCTTTGAAAGATACCTTTAAATGAGTTTTTTTTCCAAGCATATGGATAGGTGTGCTGCACTGATATTGAACAGTATTTGAATTTGTGCTGCACTGGTATCTGAATTTGTATTTTGACTTTTGTTGCTAGTGCTAGGTCTGTTATCTGAGAGAGGCTTTTTGTATACATGAGAGAAGAGGTAGTGGATTTGTTTTGGTACTAGGACTCAGATTTCTAATGATCCCTTATCAGAAACCTTATTGAAGTTAATAACACTGACCTATGCAGAGCCCTGGCTTTATATGAAACCAGACAGTTTCACTGTTAAAAATGAGTGAATGTGTCTGCATTCCCTGTGCTTCTTTGCTCTTCATTGCCTTCTCCTTCACATGAATGTTTTTGATTGCTCCTTTGCTTTCTTGTGCTGATGGTTTTTGGTGGATCCAGTTGATTATAGGGAAAAGAATTTTTTCTGTTCATAATTTGCCTTAATTGTTCTGCAGAGATGTCTTGGTTTTGTGCTCATTTATGTCAGGATATTTTAACTTTAAAGCCTAGTGACTCTGTTCTTTTGTCTGACTTTAGACTCACTCACAGAGGTTAATTCCAACACACCAGCAACCTGTTATGAGTCTGTTCCAGCAGCAACAGCAGCAGCAACAGCAACAACAACAGCAACAGCAGCAGCAACAACAACAGCAGCAGCAGCAACAGTTACAATCTCTGCTTCCTTTACAGCATCAGCATCATTCTTCTCCTCCTCCAGGGCTACATATGCCCCCTCAGATAGAAACACCTCGAATAATGATGACTCCCCCTCCAGTGACCCCCCAGCAGCCGAAGAACATCCACATCAATCCGCATTTCAAGGGGACGGTGGTGACGCCTGTACAAGGTGAGCTCTCTGAACACCTTGCCAGTCATGCAAGCGTGACTCATCTCATTCTTTGCCAGAGATGGAACAATTTGTTTGTTTATCACTTCATGGAAATGTGCTTCAGGCTGCTGGTTTTTTTTCTTGAAGCTTGAAACAAATGTTTTGCCTGAAGTAAGACATAATGTTGTTGGACTGTGGCCAGCTGAACAAGCAAAGCCTTTTCAGCTTTTACCATGTTTGCTATTCTAATGTAAAGCTTGAGAAGAGCATTAAAAATGGAAACTGAAAAGAGAATGTGCTTTTCAAAAAACAATGTCATTTTTCAAAACTAGGAAAGTACTGTAATTTGTAAATTTCCCAGGATTGTCTAGGAGTTTTGGTGAGAGGGTCCTGAGGCACTCCTTGCAATGTAATTGCTCTGTGAAAGATACCAGTTGCTGTCCTTTCTTGACAAGATACATGCCCTCAATTCTCCTTTCACAGAAGCACATCTGTAATTGTTTTGATTTGCAAATATGTTTTTTCTCTAAGTTAATACAAACATTTGGGCTACGCTTCTTAGAGTAGCTCTCAGCAAAGCTGTTCGTACTACTGCTTATTTAGGAAGTGTTTAATTCCAAAGAGGACTAAAAAAAGATACCTGCATAGCTGTGATTTATGATTATGTTGGGACAAGACAGACTAAAAAAATACATAAGTATTTATACATATTATACATATTTGCCATTAGGTTTTCTGTATTTTCCCCCCCCCTTCACATCAACAGAACTCCAAGCCAGTGCTATCTTTGCTTTATTGATTTGACCAAGGAAAAGGGGGAATTTGGCAGGGTAGAATATTGCCAGTGTATGGAGGTCTGTTTTGCTGCTCACATATGGCTTTGTCAGAGAACTTATTTTGCCTTTCCCTGTGGTGCTTCCCACAAAATTATGCATCAGGACAGATTATCTGGAAACAATCCAAAAGAATCTTTACTTGTGGATTTGTACCTTCTGTGCATTTTTCTAGCACTACCAAAGTAAGTTACTGTTTAATGAGGATCAAAAATTGCTTTTAGACTATTCTAGATGCCTTTTCTCTGTCCCTGTGAAAGAGCACCAGATCTTTTCTATCTGGCTAAGCAATAATGTGATCCCAATCTTGGGAATGGCTACTGAGGGTTTATGCTTTTGCCTAATGTCAGAAGTGTCCCAGTGTATTTCTTCCCCCTGCATTCAGCAAGGACATTCTTTGCTCTGTGTATTGATGGCAGCTGCTTCATAGGAAATCCCTTTGTGCTATTCATTTTACTGAAAGAGTCCTTGGCAAGACTGCTGAATTTTTCTGCTAATAGTATGCAGCATACTATTAAATACAATCTTTTAAGTCACTGTAGAAATTCCATCTTCTTGATTAGAGTGCATGTATTGGAAGCTGAGTCTCCTGCAGTCACTGGGAGTAGTGGCCATCTCAGTCTTAATCTGTAGCAGTATAGTTATGTTACATGAAAATAAACACTTGCACACATAAGGAAAATGTAAAAATGTGTTGGAAATGAGGAGCTTTCTGTAGGTAAATGAACATAATTCTAAAATCTTCAATGGTATTTGCATATTAAGGTGAATTTTAAAGCAGTCACTGCAGGCAAATGGTAGATAGAAATTCCAGTGTAGGAAGTGCTGTTCCAAGCTTCCTCTTAAAAAGTCTTCCTTTAATCCATCTCCTTGAAGCCCCAGTAGGCAGAGACTGGTGGTTGGCAACAAGAGGATGTGTTCCACTTGCAGCCTCATTTCTTTCAGGGTAATGGGAGGGATGAAAGATCAGATTGACTTTGTGTTCTTGAAGATGTCCTGCCCCTTCTTGGCTGAACATATTTCCAGATACATGAGGGGCTTTACACATTGGAGAATGCAGTCAGATAGGTGCAAAGTTTATTGGGATTCTGTTGTTGAAAATGTGATGCCTGGAAGCTAAAAACGCCATGTCTGGAAGTGCATTATATGCACACTTGGGTTCTGGTAATTTTAATGGTGTGCTGTCATGTCTTAGTGTAGACTGGCATTTTTTCCTCTCTAATTTTATGGCAGGATAAAGCTCACACATTTCTAATTGTCAGCACCAGGGACACTTTTCCTAACTGCAGATCATAGAAATACACTTTTCAAACATCTTTTTGGTTTGAGTTAGTCTTGAAATGCTTTGACTGTATCAGTATTTTCTAAAATAGACTCAAACCTCCTGTAAATAGTTACAAAATTTTCATGTGAATAAAATACCATGTATAAGAGCCCTGAGTAGACAGTTACTTCAGCCTGAAAAGGAGTAAAAACACTGTTGAAGAATCCTATCATTGGCTTATTCCTTTGATGTTTCAAAGGCAAATCTCTTTACAGTGGCCACCATCTCCCTGCCCAGCCTTGAATCCAGATTTGAAAAAAACAGTTACTTTCAAGTCAGTTTTGTTTCAAATGGGTTGGTACTATTTTTAGTCTTTGAAGTTTTATAAATGATTAAGGACTTGGTCTTCCAAGCCCCTAAAAGATGAGTCTCTGTGGATACCTGCTGCAGGTACTGTGCAGTTGGTGTTCAGGTGTGCCTCCTGGGGCATTTGAATCCCATATCTTTTAGCTTGTCTCATAGTTTTATCTTTTCTTTGTGTCCTATTCTGCAAATTACTTTTGAGTTGTAGATAGTAATTTTTGCTGAATGTGTGTCTAAACTTGAGCATGATGAATTTATTAATGCTGGAGAACTGTACATAGATGTACTGTGAAGTACTGATTTAACCTGTGATAATAGGTGTTGCATTTTTCCCCTTAAATGTTTATACCACCAGTAACTATTTCAGGCATCCTGTGGTGCTGCCAAAATTGACACGAACTAATGAGCAGTTTATGGCAGCTCACTATGCCATTTACCTTTTGAAAACTGTTTGGTGTCTTGGGAGCAATCAGGTTGTAATTCTCCTGAATAATCAGTGTGGGAATTGCTTCTTCATCTTTTCCAGTATAGTGTTGGAATTTATAGCATGAAGCAATTTAATCTTCTTAAAATAGTGTCTTACAACATGCTGTGTATTATTTTTGAAACATACTTTTCACACCTATGGAATATTTGACATCAAGAAAATGAGGGCTTGAGACTTCTTTGCTGCTTAAGCAAGTGTCCAAGGATTGAAAGGGCACAGAGTTTGAACTACTATCTTTCATGAGTATTAAATTAATTTGTTGCAAATATATGAATTTATATGCTACTGCTGGAGGCAGGATACTGAAATAGACTTTAGTTCATTTGACATTTCTTTACATTTCCCACCTTATGCTATTTTTCTCAGTGCCTCTTTGACCTGTAATACCTGAACTATTTTAGGACTAGGTCTATCAAGAGCATCTTACCAGTTTTTTTCTGTGTGGCCATGGCTGTTTGATACCAACAGATGTTCATTATAAGCCAGGATGAAACTGTTGCAGTCATTTTCTGGTGTAATGTGATACAAAGCTTGCACACAGTCCTCCCGTGCTGAAAGACTGCTGCAATTAGTTTACCCCATCAGTCTCTGAACCAGCAAACCACAAGTCCTTAATGAAAGTGGATAGAAGCCAGACATGGACATGAACTGAAAAAAACCCACTAATGCATTAGTTCTTGTGCCTTGGTTACCAAGGGAAAAGGGATTTTTGTGGCATCTTAGCCAGCTCTGTGTTGGGAAATGCACCCAACTTCTCTCTGGAACTAGAAGCATTTCTTGGTATATTTCTTGCTCTGAAGTGTAACACAGTAGCTGTCTGCAAAATCATTGTTTAACCCTGCCTGGGAGATGTTTCCCTCTCACTTTCAGAAGTGCTAAAAACAAAATGGAGAAGAATCTTACTAAAAGCTTTTAGTAAATGAGCAATCACATTGTGTGGTTGGAAATGCTTTATTTAACTTCTCTAGGGCTTTCATTTAACATGGAAATATTTGTATTTTTAACCACTTACACAACTGTGAGAGGAAATAAAAAGTGCTCTGGAAAATAGGAAAGCTGTCATTGCACTCAGTATTTGAGATTGGAATATAGGTTCAGTTCCCAGGATGATCCAGCTGTAGCACTTTGTGCATTTTGCCATAACATTAAGTGAATGTTTTGGGAAATAGCTTTTTGTGACTAGCATTTCAAAGTGCAGTTGTAAGAGCAAATCATCCATGTTAATCCCCCTGAAATACTAGTTGTAGAGGTTATTTTTCAGGAAAAGGTCTCCTGATTCTTCTAGGTATCTCTGTGCAATCACTGTCTTTCATCTGAGATCAGCAGTTCTGTGATCACAGTTGCACATACCACTGTGGTGGCAAGGCCAGACAGACTAAGTAGTTTTTGTGTGCTGTTAATTGCAGCTGCCTGCCTCATTTTACCCTCATGAGCAGTGATTTTTACCAGTTAGTGTCTCTCATGTTCATGCTTCTTGTGGTAGTTTGGTGGTTAGACTGGGAGATGCCTTGGAAATGTTGAGTGGCATGAACTTGAGAAGGCAAATTAATCATGTATCCTTCTATTTGAAACGTGAAATTATTGTTAGCGTCTCTGTCAGCTTTGTCTAAGGGATGTCTTTGGCTGAATAACTATTCTAGTTTGCCTTCCTGCAACAAGGAGCAATTTAATTCTGGAAAAAAGCAGAACTAAATTATGTAAATTAACTAGGAGAATCCTAATTGCCCTGTTGCATGTTGTAGGGGAGGGAACGGTTGCTCAAAGTTAATTGTAAGAACTGTGACATGCCAGAGTAAAAGTCGCAGATTTTAATCATGGCTTTTTATTGCAAATGCTTTTGGAAATAACTGCAACAACTGTTTGGTAAAACAAATGGTGTGTTAAAAAGGTGCTTCTTGTTTCAGTGCCCTTGCTGCCAGTTCCTGCCCAGCCAAGACCTGCTGTAGGACCCCAGAGATTTCCTGTGAGTAGCAGCTGTTTCTTCTTCTCTGATATGGATAAGCATACATTTGCAAGGAAATATTAATATAGCAAATAAAAGCTGTTCTAGTGAAATATAATTTTAAGGATTTGTAAATATTGACAATACACTCTGCAGTTGAAAATGTTTGTTAAAAGCTTAAGGTCAATGGATTTTTGAGAGTAGAATTAATTCTGTTTAACTGTAAAATTGTTGAACCAGTCTCTCCAGTGGGAAAGGCATGAATGCATCTTGTCTTAAGGAATATGGGCTTCATTTTATTACTCGACTCTTTCTGTATAAATAGAATCCTTATTTTATTTGATATAATAAAAGGCTATTTGAAATAATCCCTAAGCTTAAAAAGCAGTAATATATATTTATTGTAAAATGCAGCAATCATTTTTATCATTACTAAAGGTATTTCAACACTCTCATGTTTTTTATATAAAAAAATAAAACTGGCATTGCATGACCTTGCTTTATTTTATGCTTCTAATTTTGAAAACAAACCAGACACTTACTGCTTCACTAGGCTAATTTCACTTCATAATTATTTCATAATTATTTCAAACTCTGTGAATGGAAAGAGTATATGCTTCTAGAACTTTTCATTGTTTGTTTTGTTATACTAAATTTCTAGTTGAAATGATTACCAGGGCATCAAAATAAGCAAAAGACCTAGGTTGCAATATTACCTAAGGTATTTTCAAGTAAAAACCTGTATGTTATACTTCCCAAATATATAAAACACACAAAAAATGTATTGATGTGTGCAGTGCTGAAGGAGGAAAATAGATGTCTGAAAATCTGTATAGTATCTCTGGCATAGAGATAAGATATGCTAGAAAGAAGCAAATTTCAGAAACCTTCTGTGACTTTTGATTGCCCAGTGCAGACCTGGTTGTTTTTAATGCAGAATATTTTTCATATTCTGAAATATGGGACTTATGGCTGAGGAATTGTGATATCTGTATTTTGCATAGAAACAGTCTTTACATTGGTGCATTTCTTCTGTGAAGTCTTAAAAAATTGAGTTGTAAACCCACAGTTTCATTAAGTAAATTCATGTTGTATCTTGAAGAAAATATTTTTGAGCTTTTTTGAAAACTAAAAATATTTTGGTTTTCAGAGGAAATAGTTTTCACTTTAGTACTATGGGGAGATATTATTCACATTTTGAAAGTAGTTTTAATTGTTATTTTTTATGAAAACAAGTGTCATGCATTTGTTTTTCTTTGATACTAAGTTGATTTGCCAGTAAACACAATTTGGGATGGAAAAGAAATTGGAGGATAAGGAATATCTGTAAAGGCATTGTAATTGGCATCTTTGAAGTGTGTTTACATCAGCGTAGAAAAATTGGAAATTAATTTTTATTTAAATTGAGTGTGAAATTAGATTTTAGTTCTATTCACTTTTGGGGTTGCACGTTGAGAAGTACTGCAAACCTAACTGATCTATATGCAGCAGTTTTTAAAAGGGAATAAAGTAAACTGATAATTTTTTGGTCAGATTCTTGCTCCTTTAGCCTGCAGGAAAAACTTGACTGCTTGCTATCTTTTTATTTATATAAGCAGTGTGCCAGGAAAGAGTCAGTATAATTAAATTTTCATGAGGAGGAGAAGGAGGGCTGACTTAACTGTGAGGGTCTGGCACTGCCATTTGGTTGCCCTGACTGGTTTTTTCCTGCTTCAGCAGTAGGGTGCTGCATGACCCTGAGAAAGTTGCTTCATCTTTCCATGGCTCACTGAGTTATAAAGTGGACTTCCCCTATGAAGTACTTTATAAATTTTGCATGGGTTATCAGTCATATTAGGATTAGGAATTAAGTGTCACTGTGTACATATCTCATGTTTGTTTTATTAAATGTAGTATGTTAGCTCTTGAGCTGAAGACAAATTTACTTTCTGACTAACGTTTTATCTTGCAGAACTACCTTTTTTGCTGTTACATGTCAGATGCCTTTGTGCTATTATAATTCACTTGTTTATGTATAAATGTTGACTTAAAGCAATGCAGCAGTGCTTAGACAATTTTGACAAGCCATTTGAAAAAGATCAAAAACTTACTCCAGACTATGTACAGTTCATTCAGCCTTTTCTTCATTGTATAAAGAATCTCTGGATATGTAATAATGTGGATTTGCTCTTGTTTTTAAGATTGCATAATCAAAGGATAATAGTTAACTGATTTTTCTGATTGCTTTGCTTCTAAAAGATAGTGGGGTTAGAATTAAACATTTGCAGTGTGCTTTCGCCTTGAACTTTGAACTGGATGGTTTCTTTTCATTGGGTGTGACAGAGGTGGAAACATGAAGAGTAATTAAATTCTTGCAAGAAGAGACCAGAAGTGGGCAATGCCATAACTGAAGGAAAAATTTGTCTCTGAGTTTCTATCTTATTTAGGAGAGAAACCTCTCAGTGCAGACAGCCTGTGTGCTCCAAATATGGGAAGAACTTCAATCAGAGCTAATCAATTGCCAGTCCTAAATCTATTGGAAACCAGGTGTTGTTAATTTAGGGCTGATGAAATGACTTTGTAACCATGTAATGGTTAATTCTGACAACCTTCTGCAGGAGGATGTAATTGAAGGGTTGAACAAAGTTGTAATGAGCATGTTAACATATGGTGTGAGACCTAAATTATAGGAAATAATGTAGTGCTGTGTCAGGCTAGTGTTGATCAGGACTGAACCTGCTTGGAGTGGGGGCTGATTAAATTCCCTTAATCTTGAATCTCAATTTTAGTATTTCAAGGTAGAGCTCATTGTTCAGTTATTTCTTTCTTAAAACTTAACTCCTGGAATGTTTAGAGAGGGAGTACTGGAAAAGATAGAAGGGAATGAATCTGTGTTGTGTACCCAGAGTTACTTTAACACTTACAGTAATCTTAAATCAAGCAATCAAGTTGTCTTACCTGTTACTGTATAAGCATTTGGGGTGACTTGGTGTGAATGGTGTTTGAGAGCTATTTGTAACTGAGAAGGACTGAATAGATGGTGGATCTGAGGTGTGTCACAGTTGACAAACAGTGCGCTTGTGGGATCTGGGAGTTAAGGATGTGGATTCTGTTTGTCTGAATTGCACAGTCCTCCTGGCTGTAGTTCACAGTAATCCAGTCTGAAAGCATGGTTTGAGTTAACCTGGGCCTGTGCAAGCCAACTGCATGTTTTCTTTGAACAGTTTAAAGAATAGATTAAATAACCTCTTCGGCAGAGTCCTTCTGAAGGTCTGGCTTTATCTTCTGCCTTTGCTTTAAAGTGGTTAAGAGGCCTTTTCCAGAGTTCCTGTCCCAGTGTCACAGTTGGTATCTCACAAACAACAGTCTACTTTGCAAACTGATCCATTTACAGGAATGTCACAGGAGATTTTATTCACAAGCTGCTCATATGTCTCTCCTGAACTTTTCATGTGTTTCTGACCAATTTACTAATTCTTGTGGATGCCCCAGTGTCAGGGAAGGAGATGGAGGGTTTTATATTACACAAGAGGGACCACTGTGATTTCTGTCCTTCAATCCAGTGTTTATCTTGGCTAATTTCTCTTTCAATTCCTGTGTTCTGTGAAGAAAGATGGGGTAAAACAAGGGAAGAGGAGATTAAATAGAGAATTGAAGAAGTATTGCAAAACACTTTTTATTATATAAAGGCTGCTGCTAACTTACTGTTACAGAGGCCAGAGCATTAGTGAGTGTGAAGCTGGAAGTGATGAAAAAATCTGGACCATCAGCTTATCTGAGTCCACCAGCACATTCCGTGTCTGAAATATTTCAGTGTTTGCCTGAAGAAAAATGTATAGAAGCTTTTGGCTTCAAACATCATTTATTTAACTTACTAATACCAAAGTAATAATACTACATGAGACACATGTGCAGTATTTTATGGACATACAAAGGTGAAAGAAGTTTTGTCATGCCCACTTTGGGATGGAATGTGGCAGAGGGAGGGTCTCAGTGTTCTTCAGCCAGAAATTGTGATCTATCCCTAGCATCCAGATTTGTGGCTGGAGTGTGGGGCATTTGGAGAGAAGAGGGAGCTGGGGAGACCCTGCCTCCCACTGCTAAAGGCAGAAGAGAGGGATTCCTCAGCTCTGAGGCCATTCCCCTCTGTCCATGGCCTGGATTGTCTTCCTCATCTGCTGCAGAGGCAGCAGAGCTTGTGAATGGAGCTCTCAGGAGCTTGGGATGAATTCTCATTTAGCTGTTGTCCTTAAGCTGTCACCCTGGGTGATGCCCAGCCCACAGACTTTGGTCAGCTTGAGTTTCAGAGCTTGGGAAGAGTCTGAAGTGGCACCAGTGTCTACCTGACTAATTTGTGCCAGGAAGGCTTTGCTATTTTTTAATGCACAAAGATTTTCTCTTTTGATAGGACATCTTAGTGCACTGGGTGGGTGTCTTTCAGATGACTCTTGAATTCATGTCTGAAGAAGCTGAATTGTAAAACATAAATAATATTTTATTTAGTATTTTTAAAACTTTATCAGGTGACTTACCTTCAGGCCCTTGTGAATAGCCAGTGTTGTATATGTTTCTTATTCCCAGGGGGATTTGACATTTACTTGCTTTTGGAACTTAGAACTTATTTTTAAAATAATCTTTATCTCAAAGAATATTATTTTTGTCCTTAAACAGTAAAAACCTTAGTAAACTTTTTTCATGTTCTCATTCAACATGCTTCCACTTGATCTCCAGCACATCAGGTGGTGTCTCAAATGTATGCTGTGAAGGGTAGTTGACCAGTTTTGGTTAATTTTTCCATCATTTCTGGAATCAGTATTTTGATTTCTGAGTTTTCAAATGTTGTTTGTGTTCCAGACACTGTTTTTAAACACTTCTTTATTGATCTCATCTGTGAGAGGTTTTTATACAAATGACTAGTCATTGCTCAAAATAGAAGTTGCTGTCCTTCATGGTCATTGTTTGAAACATTTCTTCTAAAAAAGCAGTATATTATTGCTATACAAATTAATTATAAAAGGTACATTACTTATTTTTTCCCAGGTGATCCTTGAACTGACATGGATCACCCACTATCATTTTAGCAAACATGGGTTGGCTTAATTGTACTACAGTGGGCCTGGGTCTGTGGCTGCACCACCTCTTACAGGATGTAGAGGCAGAAATTTGCAGTGCTTTTGAAAACAAAGCACCTTGCAAAAGTGTGGGTTGTGGGAAATGCAAATAGGAATGGAATTTTTTTCCCCATTTTTTCAAATTCAATTATGAGTTGCTATATGTGAGTAAGGGTTTTTTAGCACTTGTTATGTGTGGACTCATAGTCCACATAGTAAGGACAAATTAGAGTCCTGCATCTGACCTCAGGAAGTCATTTTCCACTGATATTTAGTAACCTGTACATGTTTGCAGCAGTACGTGTGTAGGAGACAAACTGTTAATGGAAATAAAAAGCCACTTGTGAAAATGATTCTCGTACTTCCTCACAATTATTTTGCTTTAGCTATGGCTTCACTATAATGAGTAACAGTAAATGAAATTTTCCCTCTGTTGCTGTGTAGTAGTGGCAGATCACAGGTAGTGTAGAAAGCATTTTGTTTCCATTTAACAGAATACATGGTATCAGGTGGTGTTGATTGACATTTCTTGGGTACTGCTTTACACAGCATTTCATGCAAATCATGTTTGAATAAGACTGCTGCATCAAATTACATTTCTTTCAGATTATAGCCCTTGCAGATGTGAGACAGAGCTTGTTCAGCAGCTAGCAAAAGGCTTTGGTTTTTAACAGGTACAGTTTTCACAACTTGACTGCAAAGCTCTGTAATTACAGCACTTAAGATAGTGAAGGAATGATGGGCACTTTCTCTTATCAGATCTATAAGTAGTAGCAAGCAAATGCAGCATGAGATCTCTCCAGCTGTCAAGTATTGTCAGGCTGCCATGGAGGGAAAGCAGTTTAAAATGCAGGTGACATAATACCCAACATCCTCCATTTGCTAGTGGGCTTCTGATTAATCACGATTACCATACATTATCATACCATCAAATTTAATCATATCAATGAATTCCCATCTGCAGGAGGAGCAGCAGCAGCTAAACATGATGGTAACAGCTATTAAATAAGAGAGAAATAGCTGGTTTCTAAATGCAGTAACCCTTTAACTTGTCATGTTGGCTCCAGTGTGCACGTGCTCAGTAAAATGGAGCAGAAAACTTGTTCATTTATATTTTACTGTCTTTTAATCTTTCTGTAAGGTGGTTGCTGTTTAGCACAGCCAAGAAAAACCAGTATTGTTGGGGTTTTTTTCCCCTGTGTTAATGATGATGGATTTTCTTCAATCTCAGCTTTAGTACCTGCTAAATACAGAATCACAGAGTGGCTGAGGTTGACAGGGAACCTCTGGAGGTCACCTGCTCCATCCCCCTGCTCAAGCAGGGCCACCTGAAGCCAATTGTCCAGGACCACGTATGGATGGCTTTTAAATATCTGCAAGGATGGTGCAAGTGGTCAGACACCCTTACAGTAAAAAACTTCTTGTTTATCTGGTTATATAGGTTGTACTTTGATTTTTGTGTATTTCTGTGAATAAAATGTGAAGCTTTTAAAAAATCCATTGTAAGCAAAGCACAAACTTTTGTCAGGGCAAAGAGGGAAAAGTATTACATATATGCTATTTTGCTGTTAATTAAGCACTGTTAAAGAGTTACTTTGCAGAAATCAAGAAATCCAATTAAAATATACAGTCTGCTGAGTACAATACAGTAAGAGTAATCTAGAGCTTAAACATTGAATAGAGAACTAAAATATATCTATTGTAATACTAGAGAGTATTAGATGATAGTATAGTTATCTTGAGCTATTTCACTGAGATGAGAAAATGTCCTTTTAAAAGATAACTCAGTACATTTGTGTCATTGCAATATGAAAAAGAGTAAATCTATAAACTGGTGTTTGTTCACCTTCTGTGCCTTCAATTCTTGCAAATTCTTTAGAACGTGAGAGTGAAAATGCTTCATTTTATTATAAAGCAGTGAGTCACTACTGTTACAATAAAATAAGGCCATTCAGAGAGATGTTATGGGTTGAGTGTAGGATATCCAAAAATGATGAAAATGTTCAGGATTTCTTACCCAATGCATGAATAGTACTTGCAGGCATACTGGGAACTCTTAAGTATATAAAGTTCTCACATCAGTGTGTTTGTAAGGTCAGACATGTGCAGAACATCTCAAAAATGAGATTTACTAACAGAACTAAAAACCATCAATCCAGTAATTTGATTGCTAAGTAATCAGGTGCTTTTCAAAGTCCAGGGTAGTGACAATTCTCATTTTTGTTTTCTATAAAGCTGGCTGCTTCTTGACTTTTTTTGTAGCAACCTGACCATTTCCCATTAAAGAGAGAAGCATCATCCCCAGGTCACATTGGGCTGCTCAGATTTTAAAAAAATCGTAATTGCAACTTCAAGCTTGGAGTGTGATGCAGAAATCTTGAATCTGATAATCATGATCCAGTTCTGTTGTAGCCTCAAGTTGTTTCTAATTGTTAGTGACTTGCAGCAAGATACACATAAACACCATGATAATATTTCCGGGGAGTAGTTTCTGCAAAGTCCAAGGGAAAGATCTTAGTTCTGATAACAGGAGGGGTTCCTAATTTTTTATGCATCCATAAAACTGTTAGCTGTCAGCACAAAATGTATGCTGAAGGATTTTACTGTCTTTTACTAAATGATGATGAAATTCTCATCTTTCCAGGGAGAGTTCATTGCTCTAAATGACATTAATGTCTCTTACACTCTTTTCCCAATTTGTTGTGTTGTACTTAACATTAAAAGTTAGAGGGTACCAAACAAAAATGATCATGCACTCTTCTACACCCCACCCCTGCAGAGGATTGCAAACTTAAGTGAAACTGAATCTTCCAGATGAGTTAGTTTAACAATTTAGTGTTAAAGAACTTCTTTAGGTTTGTTGTTTGAGAGGTTTGGGTTTACTCTTCCCTTCAGTCTGTGCAGGCTGCAACCGCTTGTCTGTCACACTGTTTCTCATTATAGTCTGTGATGGATGGGAGTGTGGGTTTTTTTGCACAGCACTTTAAATTAGGAATTTAAATCTGGAGTTGGGGTCTTGTTACCAGTACATCTTCTCTGTCTGTATTTCATTAAGGACTCTCTGAAGCAGAAGTTCTCCTGTGGAGATGTGGGTGCTTTGGGCCCATCTGCTTTGGTACTTCTCTTAGAAACACACTGAAGTTGGGAGTGGTTTTGTCTCCATTTGCAACATGAATCTCTTCCTGCTGGATGTATTGCAGGGATACCCTGAAACATGGTGGAAAGGGACACTTTTAGTATACAGTTAAAATTGTATAACTATATAAATATAGCTAAAATTTTTAGCTTTAGTCTCCTGAACTGTTAGGGATTGTCAGTCTGCTGGGAATACCCATCTCTGTCTGCATTGCCTGTGTTACTTATTTTAGCTATTTGATCGTGAGTTGGCTTAAATAACAGGGGGTTCCATGCCTTTCTCTCCTTGCTTGTACTGGTTTACCATGTTGGCTGAATTCTGCTTGGAGACCCTAAACAGTGAAATTGGGCATTGGTGATTTTTCTTACAGATGACCTGGACTTCTTCCTGAGCCTCCCAACACACTTTCATTTCTCTTGGAGTTGTGTAGTGTCAGAGATGAACTTATCCAAGTTGTGTGGTACATTTTAATATTAAAAATTACTTCCAGCTCAGTTGAGAATATCAACCCATTCTCTGTGACTCAGTCTGCCTGTAGTGCCAGGATCTGTGCAGTCCACAGACTTGAACCAGTGCTTGGCTATCTCTGTATGTTTTCCCCTCAGAAAATATATTCTAGAAACTTTGAAAAGACTCATATATGGATAGCATAAAACTGTTGTCTGGACTTTTATGGGCACTCTGAACTTTCTCTGTCCATGACTGGCATGAATTCAAGGTGTGTCTTTTATATTAGGTGATCTTTTCCTAAATCTTTTGAGAAAACCATGGTACTTGCTAGTATTTATTTCACCTTGATGGACTTAGGTGATTGTTATAGACTTGAGAAGAACAATACTGAATCATTGAAACTGTATTTAAAAAGTATCAAAATTAATTTTATAATAAAAACTTTCCATGAGTCATTCCTTTCTGTATTCTGTGCAAGCTAAAAGAAAATACTGTGAAACTTGAAGACCCATATTTCCTGGAAGCTACAGATACATATTTCTACTTGGAAAATTTTGAACCATATCCAAGATATATGAGCAGGGTTTCCTACACAAGAGGATGAAAAGTCAGTTTCTTGCACAGGAGGTAGGCAGTTTAGGAAAGCTTTTTGAAAAGTCTGGGGGCTGCTGAAATAAGAGGATTAACATCTTGTGACAGATGGCTATAGTTTTAATTGTCATAGGTTATAGTGGTCATTATTCTTTGCATTTAAACCATATAAGAAGAATTAACTGAGTGGCCCTGCTTAACTGTCAATGGGGTTCTCCTAGTTCTTTGCATTTTAAGTGAGATTAATAAATGAAAACATGTTGTACAGGCAGGGTGTATTTTATTGAAAGATTCATGACGTTTCAATGACATTGTTAAGGTATTTAATTAGTCTCATGAAGAAAGTGGAGTGACCCTTTTAGAGAAGCGGATAAATCATATAATAGCTGTTAGATCCTCTTTATTCCTTGCTTTATAAGATTAACTTTGTGCTAAGCAATTTATGCTAAGTTTTCCTTTTTATTGGTAACCAAAGTTATCTGTGCTTCATGAATAGATTATTGGAGATAACATCATGTAATTAACAAGAGATGCAGAAAAGTAAAAGTACAATTTGTGTAAGAATTGTATGAGAGAAAATGTTAATTTCTTAACTAGGAAGGATATTTAAAGGGATAAAAGGGAGGCAAAATAGTGCAGTTCTTTGAAAGGATTAAAGTAACCTTATCTCGTGTTCTTTCAGAAGGTGGGATTGCATGAGTGTGTGAAAGTCATGTTCAATGAGCTATTCACAACTCTAATGAATTGTAGACACAAGTTTGCATTGCCTTTTTTTTTCCAAAAGTGATTGATAAGGTGTAGGTTATGCCTTAGCTATACTGAATAATTGAAATTAGTAGAAGGGGAAATTGTACAACATGCAGTTATTCAGAACTGTATGAAAATGTCAGTCTGAAGTACAGTAAATTATGGTGTGTGTGGGAAGAAGAGTGGGTACATTTTTTGGTAAGAGTAAACATCACAAAATCAAAGATTTAAGACAAAATACCTGTCAGTAGCACTTCAACTGTGGTGTTATCTTCTCCTTTGAACGATTTCTGAAATGTCTGTCATTGTATTCTCTTAAGAAATGTACACAGAATCCTATTTCCAATGTAATTTCCTGCTAGACCTCAAGTCTTTATTCTTATGTAGCACCTTTTTTTCTTCTTGAAATTTCAAAATAAAATTGCATGAGGATAAATTAAATTGTGAAGTTCAGAGCTTTCCTTAAATACAGGAAAAGATACTGTTGTCTGCTGGGTTGGTCATAGGGACATTTGGTGGCTGTCATGGGTAACCATTTCTGTATGAATGTGAACCAACCTTGTGGGATCTCACTGGGAAGGCACATAAATTTTTGTCCTTTCCCACAGTGTTAGAGTTGGCCCCAATGTTGGACTGAGATGTAGAACCTTGGAGCTGTGGCTGATCGTTTGAATTTGCAATTTTCTTTTTAAGTTGGAACTTGTTAAGTTAAAAATAGGTGCTCTGAACACTGAGTAAGGAAAAAAATAGGTGCTCTGAACACTGAGTAAGGAAAAAAATAGGTGCTCTGAACACTGAGTAAGGAAGTTTCCTGAAAGATTTAATAATGGTGAAGTAATAGTTAAAATGTTTTTTGCAGGGTCTCCTGCTGATGTGTGTACTGAATAGTTGGGTGTAATTTGAAACTGTCCGGATAGCAAAACCATGAAAAATGGGAGTAACTACTGTGCATATAAAGATTTATTATGCATCTATGTTACAGTATGCTTATTTTATCAAAAATAGACCATTATGAAACCTGGCTTTTGCACCTGCTCTTCATTAATTTTTGAAGTTAAATAGCTCTGAGTGGTCTTTTCCACCAAATACCAGAGGGCACTTGGGGGTTATTAGCAACAAATACTTGCTGAATGTAGAGTTTAACATTAATGGTAAAATAATCCACTACTAAAATTGTAGTTTAACTACTGTTAAACACAAAAAAAACCCCACCAAAAAACCAAGCCCACCCTCAAAAGCTTTAAGCAATGGAGAACTGTTACATTATTTTGTACTGGCTTTAGGACAATTAGAATTTGACATAAGTAAAAGTGGAAGTGGTAGTACTGTTATATTTTTATTGAATTGGAAAAAAAAGTAATGTCATTTGAAAATAATAGACAAAGACCTCATAATTAGAAAAATACCCATCATAGTTTATGTATTTTCTTTTTAAAAAAAGAGTTATGTGTGTCTGAAAGCAGTTGAATGTTAGAGTTTTCACATGAAGTGTGTGATATGAATCAATTGCACAACTGAATTCCTACTGGAATTATCCTGGAAGCTTTTTCAGAAGAAAAATCTCAGCAATGTAAGATATGAAAATATAAGCTTCCCCCTCCCTGTTCATACTGTTATTTAGGGCAGAAGTTTTTATCTTTGGGGATATAGAAGCAAAGCTGGTTGAGGAAAGAAGTAGAGGTCAGTTTATCATGACGGTAAGAAGGGAAAGAATCAACCTAATTTTTTTTTTTTTAGAAGCAAACATTAGTAATTCGTTTTTCAGCAAATAACAAATGTCTTTGCAATTAATTTTGCATGATTGGCCTTTGGTTATCAGCCAAGAAATGTGATCAGTCATATTTTAGTAGTTTTTCAAAATGTCAGACACAAAGTTAAAATCTGCTCAGCAATCAAATAAGTAGATTTTTTAGTGAATCTGGAATCTTAAAAAGTGGAAAAAAACCCAGAGTTCTTCACTGCTAGGGACAGAAAAAAGAGAAGCCAATAGGAAGAGTTCCAAACTTCACATATTTCCTTCTTGTTCTTTCTTGGACTGTTTTAAGAGTTATTTGGACCCAAACTTGTGTTGTGGCATGTACTTACATGACATATATTGCTAACTAGAGAAAAAAAAACTCTTAATGTATCTTAGTGAGCATTTGTTGGGATTTTTTTACACCAGCTTTTGGATAACAGATACCTGTTATTTTGTGTTAAATCAATGCAGATATTTATAGGACACTAAATGTTTTGATTCTTAAGATGGATGGACACCCTTGGTACAGAAGATCACAGGGAGCTTGAAATCAGCATTGCTGCTGTTTTTAATAGTAAAATGTCTTGCTGGTTATTGGTTTGTGGTTTTTGTTTTGGTTTTTTGGTTTGTTTTTTTTTTTTTTTTTGTTTTTTAAATGTGAGCTTTCTTGGACTTAAAATTACCTTGTATTACTCAGTTCTAAAACTTACCTAAAGCTTATTTCATAAAGCTTTGTTTCTTTATGACGGGAAATACAAAGCTGCTCTCAGTGTGTGTAATACTAACAGACTTTGGTGGCCTAAACCAAGATGTTGTGCTGGTTGCTGGCCTGATTTTGAATCCTCTTGGTTGAAATTTTCCCAATACACGTTCATTCTAAAACTGAAATGGTGGAAAAATACTTTTGTGCCCAGGTGAGTTATTTAGAAATGTTTTATTATTGCTCATTTTCCAAGGAAGAAAACTGAGTTTGGCTGCACTGAGAGGATGTTTCAGTCCATAAGGGCAGTGTGAAATTCAACAGGACTTTTCCCATGCATTTGCAGTTCAGGGCTGCCTTAGGAGGAGACAAATCTGGGCATAATAATGAGGGTACAGGTTGGCAGGAGAGGGAAGGCTGGTACAAAGAATTGTTTATTTAAAATCAACATACTGGATTTTTTCAACCTGTGCCTCCTGCTTCCCTGGCAGGAAAAAGAGGGAAAGAGCCTGGTGTAAGTGTACAGACAAGGAAATCAGGGGCTGAGGGGGGCAAGTAGGAGCTCTTGACCAGCTGCCACAACACAAGACCACCAGCCTGGAGTCTGGAAACTGGGATCTGGATCCATGCTGGGATTAGGAACCAGTGGCCAGAGTGAAAGACATGATAGGGATGAGAGATGTATCTGAAGGAATGAGCAGGACCAAGAGAACAAAAAGGTAAATTGGGCAAGGAATTAATATTGAAAGAGATGCTTGAGACCAGGTTGCAAATGTGGTTGAGAAGCAGAGATGGCTGCTTAGTTTGTAGCCTAAGACTGTTTCCTTTCAGCCTAGCACTAAAACTGAGGTCTGGGAGTGAGAGGGGAGGCTGATAAGGATCTGTTACCTCAACCAGGGCAGAATACATGGAGTTTGGAAGAAGCAGGTAGAAGAGACCATGATCTCTGCGCTGCCATTTGGTGCTTGGAACCAAGCCCAGACAGATCATTATTGCTGCCAGTTCTTCAGCTCGGGTGGCAGATATGTGACACTTAAAGATTTATTAGTCCAGGTTTCAGTAAGTTTCCACGTAATTTGTTTTTTGCTGGCTATTTTACAAATGACTAAGATATGTGTAGGCATATGCCTAGGGAAAACTGAGAGGAATTTGAGAGCTTCTGAATCAAGCTTTCTGAAAATGGGGAAAAAAGTTGTCAAGACCATGCTCTGTCCCGAGATGCAAGATGAACATGTGGCTACATGCTGTAAATCAGATGCAAGGTTAAAACCATCTTATGTGCAAGTGCCCTGTTGAACTGGGTTCTCCCATGCTCCTGTTGCAATGGCCTTATGCATTATCCACTGGTAAACTAATAACTAAATAGCTGAAATATAAATAGCTAAAAATGAGTGGGTCTGCTGGGTGCCTTCCTCAAGGATGTGCAGCATGTGGAAGGGGCTCTGTGTGTATTCCTTGGGATTGCTGTAAGAGCAATACTTTGAGAAATAGGCATTTGTCACCAAAGCTTCTGAGCTGAGGGAATGCATCTAACCTTATTTTGAGAGTAGCTCTGGCAGCTCCTATGTGCAGTGATGCTGGAGGCGTGGTTTGGGAGTGAAGGGTCACGATCCTCAAGGTTTGTGTTCAGCTGATCTTTTGGCAGGCAGCCAGTGCTGTCCTGCTCAACATGAGGGAAGGGCAAAGCTGTTCAACATCCTTGTTCAGCTAAACCTGAAAAGGTTTTTATGGAACAAACAAATGTCACTTTTTTCCATCCCAAACAGCTCCATCTTGCTCCAACTGCTGTTTGCAGACAGCCTGTGAAATTCAAAGGCAGTAGTCAGTTCCAGGGTGGCAGGAATATTGTGTTGTGACTGCTCACTTGCAGAAGTGTAGAGCTCCTCTTACAAACAGTGTGTATGTTATGAGGACTGTCATGCTTGAGTGTAATATAATGTCTTTTCACTAAATGAAATACCCACAGGAGACTGGCTGACTGGAAGCAAGGGGATATAGACCCTTTAATCTCTAGGAATGATAATGTATTTACAGTTGATGGCTGTATAATGACATAAGTAGTCACAGTCTTGGTCCCAAATAAGAGGTTTTAGTATCTCACACATCCCCATTCAGGTGTTTCAGGAAGGCCACAGATTTAATAATGGATCTGATCCTTGGTGCTTCTCATCTGCTTATTTGGGGCTTGCCAATCCCAGGTGTATTGTGCTGGTAGAAGGCTGTAAAAGCAGCTCTGTCTTGTGCTGCTTTGATAGTGAGTATGCTCCAGGGCCACTGTTGCTGTGTGAGAAATTCTTATCCTAAAATTCCAGTCTTTGTGCAGTACAAATATGATAGGGTGAGACTGTGCATACCCTTGGTGAGGTCAATTCAAGAGATAAAAGATAAGCTACTGCAGTTTAGTTTGGTCCTTTCCTGATGACAGTGCTTCAGTCTAGCAGGGAGCTTTTGGTCTGGAATCTGTTTTGAAAAGCTTGTCTTCAGCAGTGCAAGGTTTAAGCCTCAAGGTGAGCATCACATGTAGACAGAACAGATCCCACCACTGATTTCAGAATCTTTATAGAAAGCAAGGATGTTCACAGATTATTTTCTTTACTTACTTGATATACTCACATAATAAGGAAATGGCTGAGATTGTAATTTATTTGAAGCAAAGCTTACTCTGTATATCAGAAGTTGTCAATGTATTTTGTCAACTTTTGATATTAAAAAAAAACATTATAGTGTGAATTACTCCATTAAATGTGTCTTCTGCAGAGTTCTGGTTTTGTATTGACATACTGCTTCTCGGAATGTGCAAAGGCATTAAAAAAAAGAAAAAATCCAGTTCCTCACTGGAAGAAAGAGTACAAAATTTTCTTTCTTAAAATGCTTCAGATGCTAAACTGTGAATAGCCAGAAATGTTACTCTCCTCTTAATTCTTTTAGAAAGACGATTTCTTTAATTTTCTGGATGTCATAAATTGTCCTTCCCCCCCCAGTTTTTTAAGTTAAGCTGCTCCCTCCTGTAGCTTACATTGAGCTAAATTGACGATGAAGAATAGTATGGTTTATGAAGATAAATGTCAGGAATGTCTTCTAAAGTAGGCATTCAGATTTTTTTGGATTAATGGGAAAGAAGGTCAATAATTGCATGGATTTCAGAAATAAGCTTGAGAAGAAATGGCATTCCTGTCGTGCTAGTGATTATTAAAACATTGTGAATTCATTTCAAGATACTGTACTTGGGTTTAATATATCTTCTATTGTGAAGGAATGACTCAGGGCTGCCAATTTGTACAGGTGATTGATGGGAGATAATTCATACAGCAATTGTATTTTTGAGAGAAAAAAAGTTATGGCAGACAATACGTAAATTTCTGGATGGTAGCCTTAATTTTAATTCTGGCTTTTAAAATAGGGCCCTCCAGACTTCCAGCAGCATACACCTGGACCAGTTCCTACCAACTTCTCCCAAGCCCCGCGGCTGCCAATCCAGGACCAGTGGAGAGGGCCACCCCCACCACCTCCACCACTCCCTCCTCCACCTCCTCAGGACAGAGATCCTTTCTTCTTAGCAGGTGAGCATTTTCTATCCCATTAACACCCACCTGTTGTAAAGTGACTGCACTGTGACTGCATGTCCCACAACATGAAGTGTTCAGAAGAACCTGAAGGCTGGAAGATCCCATTTGATGTAGTCAGGCTGGACCATGCCAGAAATTGTGGTTGTCTAGTATATTTTTACTTCTTTTGATGTGGATTTTACTTTTTTAATATGTCTTCACCTGTAACTGCCATGAATCCAGATATTTATATAGACAGAAAAATAATTAATATTTATGTGATAGTTGCAATGAAGCTGTTGCACTTTGTTGTAATTTGGATAACAAATACTCTCCATACACTTGGGTTTCTTGTAACTCTTTGAATTGCCTGGACTGTCTGAGTAGTAAGAAATTTGTTAAGGTTAGATAAAATGATACAGCCTAGCAAACCAAAAGGGAGGGTAAGTTATGTTTATACCACATATATGTAATGTATATATATATATATATATACACACAATATTTTTACACATGTACAGTATGTTGAAACGTGCTAAATTACTGGTCCACAGATGTTGTCAATGCTTTATGAGTTCTTCTGTGGTTTAAACTGTAATCACTGTACTCCTTCATTGATTATATTATAGTAGAATTTCCAAAAGGTATTGCTGATTCCAGCAGAGTACCAGTTGTGCCGGTCTTTCAAGGATCAATTCCTTTTATATACAAATGACAGGAACAAGAGAAACATAACCTTGAGGGTAGCTCTTATAATTAAAACATCCCATAGAATTTTGCATTCTGCAAATTTCAGGTTATTTTCTGAAACAGACTAGAGCGTTATGTTTCCAACGTGTGTTTGTGTCCCGGGAAGGTTGTAATTGATTTAATTCTCTCATTCCCGCAGATCCGAGGTTCCCGGGTCACCCCTTGTTTGAGCAGCGCAGTCCCCCTCCGCCTCCGCCTCCCCCGCTTCTGAACAGCGCCCATCCCGTTCCTACGCAGAGCCCGATGCCCTTCAGCCCGCCCGGGCCCGCCTTTACCCAGCAGGGCCAGCAGCCGGTGTACCCCCGGGAGCGGCCGGTGCGGCCCGGCCTGCAGCCCCAGGGCCCGGTGGGGATCCTGCACTTCAACCAGCCGGGCTCCGCCACCCCGCGGCCCTTCATCCCCCCGCGGCAGCAGTTCCTGCAGGCGCCGGGACAGCCCTTCCTGGCCCCGCACACGCAGCCCAGCATGCAGGTACAGGCTGGGGGAGTGACGGAGCCGAGGCGTTGCAGCTCCGAGGGGGATGGCCCTGCAGTGCCATCGCTGCAGTGCCCGGAGGGTGATGGATCTTCGGGGTCTTTCCCCCGCCGCCGTGTCCGGTCTCGCTCGGCGCCGGCCCGGGGCAGCGCGGGGCGGCAGCGCCCTCTGCCGGCCGCGGAGCGAGACCGTGGGGCCGCGGCCGCTGGAAGCGGGGCAGCGCTTCGGGGATGGGCAGGGGGCCAGGATAAACCTCATTTAAAAACTGTGTAGAGGACAGCAACCCTTTAATTCGTATTTTTCTTTTTACTTCACCTGTTGCCTTACACAGGTTTTAATAGTAGACCTTACACCTCTCTGGTTGGTGTTTCCTCTTTCCTAGAGAGTAACCTGGTTCATAGCTACTTACAGTTCTGAGGACTTGAGAGGCTGGAGCTGCTTTTCGGGAGTTTATTGCCTTGAAACTAAAATTTTTTTCTTTTTCATGTGAAGGGTCCCATGCATCCTCCATTACAGCCTCAGCCACAACCTCAGCCTCATCAGCAGCATCACCAGCAGCAACAGCAGCACCATCACCAGCAGCAGCAGCAACATCACCATCTCCAAGGGCCTCCACAGCCCTTGATGCCCATGAACCAACCACAGTTCAGGCCTCACATGCAAGCCACACAGCAGCAGCCAAATAACAACAGAATGCAGTGTCAGCCACGACAGGGTCCAATGAAGCCAAGGCATGTAAGTACCACATACAGCAGTGTCCTGTGTGAGTAGCAGGCATGTAAGCACAGGTTTCAAAACTCGCCAGCATGGGTTTTCAGTTCTATTTATTCCCTTCTGCTCTTTCCCCTACTGTTACCATTTCTTGCTCATTTTTCTGCCTTGATCATTTTATAATCTGCATTGAAAAATACCATGTGTATCTTTCTTTTCTCCTCTGGTCTTCAGGGCTCTTTTTGATTTGGGTCCAATAAGAGATGTTGCAGTTGCCCAAGAGCTAGCAATGGAGGGGTTGTGAAAGACAGGTTTGCTTTATAAGGCTTTACAACTGCTGGTAGTCTGTGATTGTGTGGGAGCCCAGTTTTGTGACACTCTTTTGATTTGAAGGCCTCTGTACCACTGCTGATCAGTTTTCTGGTCCAGATAATGCCTCTCCTGTCTTGTGAGTTTCCTCCAATGCAGCATATTCTGCTGTTTGGTAGGTTGGGTAGGACAACAGCCTGAAGCAGTGCTCAAGACAATATAACTATAGTTTAGCATAATTGCTTTGATTAGGAAAGGTTATTAAAACATTCTCATTTCTGTATTTTTCCCCTGACATTAAAAATACTGTGCCTTTTCACAAAGTTTATTTTCCCAAACTGGACTAAATCAGGAAAATGTGAAACCAGAATCACTTCAGCTTGGTTTGTGGTGGAAATCAGCAGTTTGTTCTTTTGTTCCTTTGTTCTTTTCAGAGTACCCCATCCCAGAATATTGTCAAGCGTTCCAGTCAGCAGCTGCAGCCGGCGGCTCCCAGGAACAGCAACCTGCGCGAGCTGCCCATCGCCCCGGCCCACGCCATGGACATGGGCAGCGCCCGCCGCAGCTCTGCCCCTGCTGCCCAGGTCAAACCCATCCCCAGCACCCTGCCTGCCACCAAGCCTGCCGCTGCTGCTGCCAACTCCCAGGGGAGGCCTGAGATGAAAGCTAAAGCAATCACCCCAGTGGGCCAGGCAAAGTCGGAAGGAAAATGTGAACCAGAGGTAAGGGATTTTTTGTTTTGCTTAAACAAAAGTGTTGGGGAAGGTGGAACAGGAAAGCCTTATAAATATGGTTGCTTGGCAAAAGATTTTGAGAATATAGAAGTTATAAGTGAGATTGAAATGAAAGCAAGCTTTGAGATACCTGTGTTACTGAACAACTGGAAAACAATGGTGTGGCTGGCTAAAGGTAATCCCCTTTTGATGAAACAATACCCTCTGCTTGCAGACAGGCCCAAGTGTCAGAGCAGACCCTACTAGCTTAGCAGAAGGCATCCAAAGAGTAGTTTTTAGAGTTTAAAATGTAACACAGTATGGTAATGTAATGATTCTTACAGGCTGTATGTAAATGCTGTAAGATTTCTATATTGTACTAAATTAGTGAGAATTAAAACATTCAACACAGAAGATTTATTGTATTGTAAAGAGAAGCTCACTCTCTTACACTCTCTTACCCTCTTTTGCTCCCTCTTTCTCTCATCCTCTCTACCCCTCTCTTCTCTTGGGCCTGCTCTGAGCTGTGGCTGCCAGCTCCCAGCAGGGCCCTGCACCCACACCCTTTGCAATAAACCCCAAATTCCATGACCTGGCTTCAGAGATCTCTTGTCTCCATCTGTCCCGACCGTCCTACCCCCCAATGCTCCTGCACAAAAGATCAAAAACCAAACAATGAGAAACAAGGCTCCCACCACAAAGCTCCCAACTTTAAAATACTTTTCTAGGCTGATTTATGAATTGAAAGCACACTTAATGTGTTATCCACCAAATATTTTAAGGGCCACTAGAGGCCTCCCTTCTGAATTGCACTTTTCTTTTTTTGTAACAGCAGAAATAGTCTCCATTGACATAGTAGGTCAGGAAGGTGGGCAAGGCTGTGGTGAATTTGTTTTGTGGGAGGAGTTACCATTTCTACTAGGAAAAGCCAGAATTTGGGTAAAGGTGATCAGTGATACAAGTCTCTGAAATACTCATTTTGCCCATTTTTATCTTTGGGAATGATAATTTATTTTCAGGTGATCATATTCTTCTAAGTCCGAAAGCCTCTTCTCTCTCGTTTTGTACGATGCTGTGTGGCTCAAAGGCAAAAAAAGAAGGCTATTTGGAGAGCTGTCTTCCTCATGCTGTTTTCCTTTAGGCTGCTCAGTCTCTACTAGGCCTTGAGCATTCATGCAGGAGATCATAGCTGTGCTGTCTGTGGAGCTTCTTGCTCTTCAAAAACAAAATCTCTTTTTTATGAAACCTTTTCATGTAAGGGAAAAGAGGAGATGCTTTTAAGTTTCCCATTTTGAAGAAAGTGATGCTGTTTGCTCTGCTGGTGTTCTGCACAATTGAAAAAATCAGATTCCAATGTTTTCAGCTCCGCTGGATTGTGTCCTGTGAACAGATGACCATTTCCCTGCACAGATCTCCTGGAAGCTAGAGAAGACTCTCTCTCTCTCTCTCTCTGTTACTTTGAGACAGTGGGTAGGATTGGACTGATGGTGCTCTTTATATCCTGGGCATGATGGCTAAATGCACCCTGTGTTCTTTGTCAGGCTATTCAGTGAAGAACTGTAAATCTTCATAGTTAGTTAGCCATGAATCTTGTCTCAAGGACCAGGTTTTCTTCAACAGCCATTGAAGGCTTTAATTGTGATAATGCTGTCTTCCTTTTAAGCTGCTCACGATTAGCTTTTCATCTTGTTCTTGAATTAGGGATGGTCATAACTAATTTCCATAAATGAGGCACAAAAGAAACCCAAAGCCATCAGTGTTTGACCTCCTGTGCACTTGCTATTCAATGGAAATGAAAAAAAAATCCTTTTTTAGCTTTTAATTTTCACCTTTTTTGGAAAAAAAATTTAAGTAATCTCTTTCCCCTCAATTCAGTCTCTTGGAATAATTTCAGTCACAGAAAATGCAAAATGCAGTGCTTCATAGAGAAGCCTTGTCTTTCAGGCCGTTAGTAAGGTAAGTCTTGCAAAATCAGCCACAGGCCTCCCTATCTAAAACATCTTGAAGTTATTCTGTAGTATAGTCATATGAAAATTAAGGCATTAGCCCCAAAGTATCTCTGGCAGTATTTAGAAAAAATATAAGAATTTAAAAAGTTTATTTTAATTGAATAGAAAGCTAAACAATTCCAAAGCAATCATCTGGTTGTCTCCATTTTACATTTTAAACATACTCTAGTTGGTTATCAAACCAACTAATCTTACGTGTGTGAATTCTTAGTATATTACAAATAAAACTTTCTTTTTATTTCTGTCAAAACTCATTGGTAACATTCTGATACCTGTTTGATGCAAGTTTTTCATGATACCTTTTCATGCAAAGCAGGATAAAAAGCCAGAGTTGTCTTGGAACAAATGAAGTCTCCTAGTAAAGCCCTTGTAGTTATATTTGGCAGGCATTAGGAGGACCTTGTCCTTCCAAAGCACACCTGGAACAGAGCCTGGTGCTGCAAACACTGTAGTAGCCTTTTCCCACTTCTGCTGTGCCACTGCAGTGGTCTTGGTCACTGTTGCTGCTTATTGTCACTCTTACAAATGCAAATGCTGCACTAAAAATGTTCATTTGCAAGCATTTAATAATTTTCTTCACTGTTTTTGCAATGTAGGTTATTACATATCTCTCCTTAGGCAGATTGTAATGTTTTGCAGTCTTTTTTGTGTGTTGTTCTTGTAATTAGCTGACTTCATCCTGTTCTTTTGCTTTTGATGATGATGAGGAAGGGTTAAGTTCTGTCACCTTTTCTAGCTGTATGGCACATAACTGAATTGGGCAGGTTATTTTGCAAGTGTCTTCAACTGGAAAATTAAGACTTTTCTTTGCATCTTTCTTCCTAAAGAGTCAGTGGCTGTATTTATGAGTGGCCTATCATTCAGGAAGCACAAAAAAAAAAAAAAGCAATATTGGCTGTTAGAGGTTTTGCTCACCCTAAATATAGATATTTGAAAGGTTTGCAATGTGAGAGAATAGGAGATTAAAAACTGTATATTAATGGAATGCTTGTGTTCCTGTGAGGCTGCAAAATAGTGACCTTAAATGCCTGTTCAGAATAGCTTTTACTCCCCAGGATTTCAATTGTATATCCTTAGTCTGAAGCATCATTTTGTCATTGAAATAGGAAAGTCTGGATGATGCGGGCCTAATTCTGCTCCTGTTGAAGTCAGTTTAGGATTAGAGGAATTAAGGCAGTATTAAGCATTTTTGAGTTTAAAGAAGAGGGAGAATGGAGAAAGGTGATGTGTCTTTAGGAGAAATGGATATTGGAGCTCAGAGCAGGAGGGAAATTAGTAGAGCACTGTGTAGTCATCAGTGTATTGATGTTAGTACTTACACTGGGGATAATGGCCTTGATGTACTGAAGGAAAACCTTTGTATTCCATTCTTCCAAATCCAGTGAATTGTGAATTTTGTTGAATTTTACACTGCTGTCTTTTCTAACAAGGCTTGCAATATGGAAAAGAGTTGCTGCACTAAATTACTAGATCAAATGTGTCCAAATATTTTAATACTTTTGGTTATGGACTACCTGAAAAATTGTAGAATTTCCTCCAGTTTAAATAACTTGTCTTCCAGATTTTTGTAGTGGTGCCTATTTTTCTAGTCTAGTTTATATTTTTAATGTTACAGCTTAAAAAAATAAAGACAATTCTGCTGAACAGGTTTCTGTTTATGCCACAGATCAAACCATTTTGAATGCTCTGTTCTTGCACCCATTTTATTGAGACACATAAGTGGTCCTGGTTGCATGATTCCTCTTTTGTTCTTTGGGAGCCACCAGAACATTAGCAGTGTCTGGTTCTTATGACTCAGCATTTAGTTCTATTAATTGGCAATTAATCCTGCAGACTTCTGCAAAGATACGGGTTTATTTCTTTTTAATTCACTACATGGAAAGCAAGCTACTGGTGCTAGGACTTAAATTTCAGTAGGAAGTTTAATCCCTTGATTTAGAGTGTATCCTTGCTGTCTTTTCCTAAGTCAACAGTGCCATTCTAGGATCCCCAGAAGAAGGATGTGGGACTGTTGCTTCTCCCTCTTGCTGGTGCTCTTCAGCTAGATTCAGGAGAGCAGCCTGTAATGTTTTCTTTTGGTGCTTCCCATCAAAACTGCCTTGGATCTTAAGGGAGAAGAAAAACCTGCAGCTAAGGCTTCCTGTGAAATGCAATGTGTTAAAGCTGTTCAAAGCAGGATGAGAATTTCCACTTAAAAAAAGAAGAAGAAAGAGCTGAAAACAAACTCAAAACCTGGCAGAAAAAAGCCACCTCCACAAAACCAAGTGCCTGTCTGGCCTTTTGTATTCTGTAGCCTCCTGTAAAAGGAGGAGCCATATACATGTATTCAGTGTACCATTTCTTCATGTTGGGGAGTTTTCTACCCAAAACATGTGAAGCTTAATAATTTGTCTAGGGAAAAGGCTGCTCCATGTTTTTCTTCTTTTTTACCCGCAGATAATGTTGCTTCCAGACACAGGATGTGAAAATTACAGTGGTTTGAACTTAGAAGGATGTGTACTTTCTCCCAGTTGATTCTGTAGGCAAAATGCTTGCTTGCCTTGCCTTTTTTTCCCTTGGCAGTGCTGTTGCTTGTTGGGGAAATCTATACTGGGCTTACTGAACTAATGGGATGGAAGTCATTAGCATTAGGCATTGTGTCCTGTGTTCATCTTGACCCTGTCTTGCCTGTTCCATATGCTGAATGTCCTTATTACATACTCTAGGTCATTTGTATGTACTATACATCACATGTATACCCCCACTCTCTAGGGGGGTGTGTACAAGGTGCTCTTAGAGCCGAGGAGAAGGGGATTTAACTGCCTCTGTTTTCATCCTCATAAGGAGTTTGCTGTCCTTCTCAATCTGTACTGTTGGGCCCTTGTACCATTAAATTGAGTTAAAGCTGACTTCTAATGGAGATATTTTGTTAATCATCACAGGGTCTTTATATTATATTCCTCCAGCTCTGGGGGTATTTTGTTTAGAATTTAACAGTAGTAGTAGTAGTAGTAGTACCTTGCTTTTGAAGGATTTAGGTCTACTTCTAGCCTGTTAACAGACTGATCTGCAGTTGACATATAACCTCAGGGCTCTTGATGCTTGATTTTAACTTTTAAGAAAGGATTGAGTTCCTAGGATCGTGACTAATTTCCTTAGTCTAGTTCCAGAAAGGAAAGTTTCGAATTTTATTTGAGATCAAATTGCCTGAATATTCTACTAAGCATTCTTTGAACTCATGTGTGTTGGTAATAGAGTTTGTCTAGTTTATGTCAGTCATCTTTCTGTGTTTAATTCTGGCATAGTTAGAATCAGTGTATCTGTCCAAGGGCTGTTGCAGGGATGTATTAGTCAGAGTCCCTTAGGATGTTCATTCCTTATGCTGGCAGGATCATTTGAGTGTGCTGCAAAGCACACATCTTTGTGCAACCTTTGAGTTGGTGTTCTGAGCCTGCCACATCGTGATCTCTGTTTCCCAAGGCCTTCAGAACTGGTTAGGTGATAAAATGAGCTGGCAAATTCCTCATAATAAAGGGCACTGGTAGAAGTGGTGGTCTCCTGAAGACTCATGCTGCAATGTTCCAATTGAATATAAGGGGAAAAAAATTACAGGACTGCCTCCAAAAGTAAACTTGGTATTGGCTCATGGCATCCATCAGGCTTTTTTAGATAAACTGTAAAATATTACAATTTAAACCAAAGCAGGTGGATAAACTAATTCATTAAGTGAAACAAGTTTTCCCTCTGAACAATAGTGGTAATTGTGATACTTAGTATCTCTGAAAATGACTGAAAGTTTGATTGCATCAGGATCTGCATAACAGCACATCCTTCTCCTAGCTGGAGCTTATGTTTTTTCTCATCTTTTGCAAACTATTCTTAGGGTCTTAATCTTTCCCTGTATTTCATAAGGGTAATATTCTTTTTTTTTTTTTTGCTACAATCCAGCATCTCCAGTAGTCAATACAAGATGAAATATCTGGGTTTCCTCCTCTAGAAGTATGTTTCTGTACCATCTATCATCACAGAGCTTTAATTAAGTTGTCACAGTGATTATTAATCACCACCACCATGTTCCACAAAGTATAGATAAAGATAAGAACTTTGGGGTGCATGTAGCATTCTTATGCAAAGAATTGTTAGATCTCATCCCTGAACTACAACCCATACTTAAAAAATAAATACAAATTTTAAAAATGCAATTTGGTTAGTGTTATTTAGCCACTGTTTTGGCTTCTAATTAGACTGCTAATTAGATGCTTGTAATTGGACTTCTAATTTGAGCCAATGAGCTGGTTTTAGTGACTGTGAGAATAATCCCTGCCAATACCTGCTCAGGGAAGAAGCAGCTACAGCTGAAGGAAACAAACATTCAGGATTTGTGCATCTGAGTGCTGTGAGTGCAAATCTGACTCTACTGGGCTTTCACATCCATAAACTAACATGGCTGAACTTGTTCTGCTGGGTTTTTTCTTGGGTTGGGAAGGATTCTAGGTGCACTAGGATTAAAAGCTCTTAAAAAAACCAAAACCTTCAGTTCACACATTTGGGTCACATATGTTCAAAAAATGGCAGTTGTGTCAAAAACAGTTTGCACCCAGTTGCTGCAAGATACATAAAGGTTTGTCACAGATTCTCAGTTTTTGAGAAATATTTTAGCACTCTTTATGCATTAATTTACCAGAATGCAAAATATCATTAGTTGGAGAGGTTGTTGATAGGAAGGATTAATACATCTCGAGTAGAATGTTGTGCTCATTACCATTTGTAAGCATTCTCTGCAAGTCTAACTTAATATTTCAAATGGTTAAAAAGAGAGAAATAATAAAATAAAAAAATATTCTTCCTAATCTTGAAAAATATATGTGATTTTATTGCAAGAGCCATTTGATTTCTTTTCCAGGGTGATGAGAATCTGCATTTCCTTGACTCTTGTCCATTTTTATACAGCTTTTCATAAGAACCCCTTCTGCCAGAGTGGAAGGATCTTTAGGAAGGTTATTTGGTGGTGTGTAGTACTTTCAGAGAGGCCCAGGGCTGGAATATTAAAGGCATTCTCTATATACCATTAATATTCCAACACTGCATTTGGCAACATTTTGATTCTGAAGAGAGTGCATGAGTTCAAGGTCAGAGAGATTGACTTGTGCTGTTCATTATAACCAATTATTGTGTGACAAATGAGTTTGAGATCAGGCTTAAAATTCTGTGAGAAAAATCAATAGTTCTAATCAGGGCCTTTCAGGTCATTTACCACCCTACCTTTTGTTACTTTGTCAGAAAAGAGCAAGATAAAACCTGTGTGACAGTGGGTTGCCTCTGTATTGTTACCTTCCATTTGAAACATATTTTGATATCTTGAATTATATTAATAGTTTAATTGGTTTTGGAAACTTTTAAATTAATTCCAATTTGTAAAACTTTTTTATTATTATTTTTTTTTAGTATTCTGATCAGATTTCTCAAGTGGTATTAAAGCTTTTCTGTCTAGGAAGTAGTATATATCTAAGTCCTAAACCAGATTTGAGCTGTTTGTCTGTAATGAATAGCAAATAAACCCTAGCAGCAGATACCAAAGCAAGGCTATTAGCGGAGTGTATCGAGGAAAATGTAAAAAGCTCTACATCTGAACCATTTTCATGTTGTTTTGACCAAGCTGGGCATCTGTTTAGAATTCCATAAATTCATTTGGTTTTTCCTTTGTAGTACCCAGACGAAGATGAAGAAACTCGGTTGTACCGTTTGAAGATAGAAGAGCAGAAGCGCCTGAGAGAGGAGATCCTGAAGCAGAAGGAGCTGAGACGGCAGCAGCAGGCTGGGGCCAGGAAGAGAGAGCTGCTGGAGAGACTTGCCCAGCAGCAGCAGCAGCAGCAGCCCTTGCTCCCAGCAGCCCTACATGCAGCACGAGGAGGACTCCTCCGAGTTCCCCACCAACGGCAGCCCCTACGTCCCCCACTCCGGCCTGCAGACCCGGCACAATGTGAAAAGCAGACTCCTGGTTAGAAAACAAGACGCGGTAGTGGCCAACATCCACCCCAAACCCACAGACTTCCCCCAGGGCGCAGGGGACGGCCCGTACCAAGGACAGCAGATGAAGCCAGTGAAGCAGCTGAGGCAAACTAGAACGATCCCTGCGAGTCAGCCTCAGGCAGCCCAGAAAGTGTTACCGAGCAAAGCGGCCGCGGCGGCAGCGCTGCCCACGGCGCAGGCGGCGCGCGCGGCCGCGGTCCCCGGCCGGCCCCAGGAGCAGAAGCCGGGCGTGAAAAGGACAGTGATGCAGCGGACAAACAGTGCTAGTGATGGGCCCCATGGAGGCAGCAAAGTCAGGGTGATTAAGTTGTCAGGAGGGGTAAGTGTACAAGGCTCATCTCATCTCTGTGTCTCCTCGTGGTTTGTTTCTGTGTGGTTGACTCTGTGGAATCCTGAGATAAAAGATGGGCCTGAGCTGGTGAGGGAGGTAACAGGTTTAGCATACCTAATAGTCTATATATTATATTTGCAGAACTGTAATTTATTAGCAATTACTCAACAATTAGTGTTTTCTGTAATGCTTTACTGCCAGTTACCAATGAAATCATAGTGAAATACTCCTGTCTTTTAAGTTGTAACTTGGAGGCTGAAATCTGAAAGACTGCTCAGTTGAGCTCGTTTTGCTTAAGGTTGATAGGTCTGATAATTGCTCAAAGAATTTAGGTGACTTAGTTATTAATTTAATTAAGGTTTGGTTAAAAAGGACCTGCTTATTTGGTAAGTGAGGCCGCCTAATTTAGTTGTGTGCAGTTGTTGGTCTTAGTATGGTTTCTACTCAGTGGAAGATGGTTTTTATTTTCTTAGGAAGCATGTTATGAAACTAATCTAAGCAGTGTGTTGGAGGGGGGTGTTTTCTGTTACAGCTGGGTTTAAAACGTTACCATTTCACTTCTGCATCTAAATGAGATTTCCTTATCTCTTGATGAGGGGTCTTTTATCTGCAGTGTGTCCCTTGAGCACTGGTGTGGAGGACTCACAATGATGGTCTTGAGGACAGTGTGCCTATTTAAAATCTGGGGTTTTGGTGGGAAAGTCTCTCAGTCAAATTTCTTCTGTCTTAATGAAAAGACAAGTTAATTTGTTAGGGCTCTAAAGAAACTAAGATGAGGGGACATGGAGATCATGTTGTCAGTGTTTAAAGTCTGTCCTTGGGTTTATGCTGAAGAGGAAAGAACGATGTGATGTAGCAGCACATTGGAGGTGTTTTTCTGGAAGAATGCTTTTAAATTATTTGGAGAATTTTATAGGGAAAACAAATCAGTGTGTGACAGGGACTGAACAAGGCCTTGGAGGCCAGGCTTTACTCTGTAGAAATAGGGAGGAAGTTGAAAAGCCACTCTTAACTACTTTTCATGAATGTTTTTTACAGTTCAAAAACTTAATTGCACTCAGAATTGTGAATTGCATAATGACTGTATGGTCTTTCCAAATATTAACATACAGGGCATTATTGACTGCCTAGACATCCTGCAGGTCAGGTTGTAGTCAGTTCTAATTCCTCAGACGTGGTAACTTAAGTACAGAAGAATAAAGTACAGGAAACAGAAAGAAATTAATTCTGTTGAGCTAAAAATATTTATATATAAGTATGTCTGCAGGAATCCCAGTGGCCTACAAGAGGTATGACAGGTTTGTGATTCATGCATAATTGAATAAAGCAGTCATGCACAACTTCTTCTATTATGTGACGAAACAAAACAATGCCAGCCACAACTGTATACAGCTCTTCGTTACAAATGGTTATCAGTGCCCACAGCAGCATTCACAGTGAAATTGGTTTTATCACGTGCTCTATTTCAGAAGACCATTAATGATTTGCTTCAGATAAGTGTCATGGTACGCAGGAGTAATTAGCTTAATTAAATGCACGTGTAACTCCTCTTTAATTGTGTACAGGAGGAGATTTACTCTGTCCTTAACTTTCAGGTACTGAGGTTTCAGCACAGTGAAGAAGGATCTTTACATGTAGCCTTTGTCACTGTTTTCATGTTGCCATGGACTTCTTAAGTTTCCTTCCAGCTGTGGGAGACTGAAAGCAAGCATTGCAATTAGCTGTTAACACTGATCAATAGAATTGATTAATTTTTAATCAGTTAGTGACAAACTGAATCTGTGACTTTATTTCTTTGACCACACAAGGAAAAAAATATAAATTGAGCAGCAGGGCAGACAGTCATTTAGTCCATTTTTGACAGGATTTAAAAGAAGAGTTAAAAGGTGCTTGGGCTGCAAATACTACCACAATTGGAGATCATACTTAGTTTTCACTGCTTTAGTCCTTGCCACATGTTTAATTTGTTTTCACAACTTTTGCCTGAGCACTAAATAAAAAGCAAAAAGCCAAATCTCATTTTCCCTAGCCATTCTCCTTAGCATGTAATAGTGCTTCCTCTTACTCCTTGCCTTTGGCCAAAGGGTTGCTGGTGTCTCTTACCTGTATGCACTGGCTCTATCCTGCAGCTAAGCATCCCTGGCCTTGCTCTCTATGTAATTCCTTGTATTCTTCTCCTTTCCTGGGCTCTTTTGTGCAGAGATGTTTTGAATATATTTGTACGAGTGAGATGGCTCATGATCAGACAGAATGCAGGTTTCCTTTTGGAGCTTCCTGGGTTCAAGTAAAACCTGGCAAGTCTCTCCTGCTGCACAGCACCACTGGGGAGCTCTCAGCTGAAGGAGCTGCTCCAGCCCAGAACTGTTCTAACTCACTCTCTAGATCAAGCTGGCCTAAACCAGAAGCTGCTAAGAAGGACTGTTATAATTCAGTAGGATCATCTGTAGAAAGAGGATTCAGTGGTTTGGTGTTGGTGCTGAGGTTTTTTTGCATAACATTTAAGCAGTGTGGTGTGTTAGTGAGAGCTGTGGAGTACAGACACTGTCAGAAGAGAATGGCTTCTTTTCCTGAGCGCAGTGTCTTTACCAGGCTGAGCTTTTGTCTGTTTGTGTTGCTGGGCACAGCAGTGCTACTGAAGATCTCTGACCTGTGGGTAGAAATATCCTTTGAGTCCTTAAAAACAAAATGATCTTTTATCTGTTTCCACAGTATTCTTTTGTCAGAGCATTTTACTTTTGGAATTTTAAGAATGACCCTGTAAATTCCAAGAATATTTTAACTTGTTCAGCTTTCCTGATACATAAGATGCCTTAATTAACAATTTCTGTTCTTCAGGAAAATGAAAGTAGAAAATGATTCAGCATTTTCAGTATGTCAGACTAAGTCTGTGTATCAAGGTGACACGTTGTCAGCAATGATTTTGTTTGTTGATGCTTTTTTATTTTTTAAATAAATCCCACCCTTCACCTTCCCCCCAATACTTTGCCCATCCCTTTCTAATATACATATAATTTATACAGGAATGGCAGTAAAGTGAATAGTTTTCCATTTTAATTACTCCTTTAAACGTTATGTTCCTGGAAAATTAGGCAGTGTTCAG
The DNA here is from genome assembly GCA_024865655.1 of Emberiza elegans. Taxonomy (NCBI): domain Eukaryota; kingdom Metazoa; phylum Chordata; class Aves; order Passeriformes; family Fringillidae; genus Emberiza; species Emberiza elegans. Next base: position 11,969,534 of record JALJVW010000206.1, read on the forward strand.
CACATAGACTTGGGATTTTTTGTTGCTGGTTTGGTTTTGAATTGAGTTTTTTTTGGGGGGAAGGGGAGTGGGTTTTGGGGATTTTGATTTTTTTTTATTGTTGCTTTGTTTTTGGTTTTGTTCTTGGTTTTATTTTTCCAAGGAGGCCCAGATACTTTTCGATGAATCCAGTGTGCTTTGTTTTTGTGGCATTTCCTCAGAGCTGTCCTTTTCAGCTACAATAGCTCAGTATATTCACTGAGTGTTCATACTTGTAAATTTTACTAATAAAGCATCTGAGACTTGTTGGGCTTGCTGAGGAGCCTGAAGTCAATCCTAAAGTTACTTGTAAGTATAAAGTCAATGAGAGTGTAGGAAAGAAACGCCCTAATAAATCACTTGAAAATGTGATCATAAAATTACAGAAAATAAGGGAAGACTGTTGAAGTAATTTGTCTTGAGAGGAGGGGATGAACTCCAGTATTCCTGACAGATTTGTCCAACTTTTTTCTGAGATCTCATTATTGCAGATTTCCCAGGTCATTTATTCAGTATTAAATGTGTATATTTATGATAATTTTCTTAGTGACCAAATCACAGTTTCTTGCTCTAAGTTTGAATTTCTGACTATTGTATTATACCTGAAGAGAGATGGGGAAGAATTTCTCTCTCCTTTTAAAGATACCGTAACTGTTTCTGAGCTCTAATGTCTTTCATTCTTTCTTGATGAGTCATGTTTTTTAACACCCTGGCTGTTTGTGGTGCTCTTTAGGCTCTCTGTCATCAATCTGTCTGTTAAGAGTTGTAGTACTAAATGTAATTGAATTCCTTAAGTCAACATATTCAGAGTTGTTTTAGTCCTGGAAGAACAGGTTTGTACAATCTCTAACATTAGATATCTAAAGTTATATGAAATACATGCTGAACATGTTTTCTATTTAGTTGAAGGTTCTGTGGTAAATTACAATATCGTAAAATCTGTGTTATTGTCATCTTATGCTGTTGTTGGATGATTTCTCTCTTAGCCAGAAAATGTCCTGCCATGCTCAGAGAGCTGTGTGTCTGTCCCAAAGGCCTGAAAATGCTGGTTCTTATGCTGCACCAAGAACACACCAATCTTTGTCTCTGTGGAAGGCTGCACAATGAGGGTTTTTTCATAAATACATGGATAAAACTACATTAAAATCTTGGTGTTCCCTGTTGCATTACAAGCAGTATCTTGTAAGTGATCCTAGTTCCTGAAAACCTGAAATGTTTCGTATGAAAAGCTTGATAAAAGAGCTGGCAAGTTCTTCTGTTTGAAAAGCCTGTCACAAAAAAATGTCCTTGGATTGCAAAAACAAGATGGAAATGGAAGATAGACAACTTCGGTCGAATTTCAAGCAACTGGGAAGTGTGAGATGAATATGGAGTTCTAAATATGGAAAAAAATACTGATTGAGATGATTGTTGTTTGATAATGTAACCTTATCAACCAACTTTGCTTAATGTTTGTACTTGTTTCTACTTGCATGTATGTATTCAAGTTTAATTAAAAATATTTGACTTGAAAGCTCTTTAGCGCCTTTCATCTAAATATGTCAGGAATTGCAAACACAAGAATTGTGGCATTTGTGTGGGAAGTTCATTAAGCCCTTTTCCCAACCCTTGACAAAGGAACTCTTACCCTGTATGGTCCTATAACTTTTTAAGAAACAGGAGAATGACTTTGGTGTTCATTTGTATCCCAGAGTTTGAAGGAGGCATGGATAGAGCCCACCTGGGAGTGGGCTGGGGGAGCTGCACTCATTCGGAGTGCCCAGGTACCAAGGTAGAATGAGCTCTGAAGCAGCATTAATGTCAGTGCTGTTGAAGAAGGACTCTGCCTGCCATGACCTGCAAGATTTCACCCTGGAAATGTTTCACAAGTGGACATTATTTCTTGGTTGTATCAAACTGTTGAAATGTGTCCAGGTGAGGCCACAAAGTTGGTAAAGGGACTGGAGCACCTCTCCTCTGAAGACAGGCTGACAAAGTTGGGGCTGTTCTGCCTGGAGAAGGCTCCAAGGAGACCTTACAGAACCTTCCTAAAGGGCCTGCAAGAGAGATGAAGAGGGACTTTTTACAAGGGCATGGAGTGACAGGACAAGGGCAATGACTTCACATTGAAGAAGAGTTGATTTATACTGGATATTAGGAAGAAATTTTTTCCTGTGAGCCTGGTGAGGAGGTGCTGGAGCAGGGTGCCCAGAGAAGCTTGGATCCCCCATCCTAGAAGTGTTGAAGGCCAGACTGGACAGGGCTTTGAGTAACATGGTCTAGTGGGTGTCCCTGCCCATGGCAGGAACATTTGAAAACAAGCTGTGTCCTTCCTCCCAGACCTCCGGTGAAGATGGTCCCTGTAGAGACAGTCTCTGATTTCATGCACTGGGGTCAGGAGGTGGGCTGTGCTCTACTCTTTAGGACATATTCAGTTACTGGGAAAAGGAAATAAAGGGACATGTGGGCACACTCAGAAAGTGAGAATTAAGGTGACAGCCAAACCAGACACAGATTATACATTTTATGGGCTTCTCATAAAATGTGTGAAAGGGGGAAGAGATATTTGCCTAAATGGAATCTGATTTTGCTATGGATAACATGGATCTAAAGAGCAGTATTTTCCAATGTAGGCTGCAGAACAAAGTATTTTCCAATGTAGGCTGCAGAACAGATTTCTCCTTTTCCTCAGGAGACTTTTAAATTGTACGTTGAAGAGTGCAGCTTGCTCCTGGACACCCAGAAAAGCAGAGCTTTGTTGCTTGTCACTCTTGTTAAGTCTCAAAGGAGAGTTTCTCTGCCATGGTAAATGTTACAGTGCAGAATTCATGTCTATGTTACAGAGATCTTGGTGTTACAGAGTGTCTTGGAGCCCAGTTTCCTGATGAAGATAGCTGTGACTCCACTAAAGTGCTTTACAAGGAGAAAGTCAGATTTCATATGAAAATGCAGTCTCTTGGCTTGGGAGGCAAGCTTGCAGAGTTGTAGAGTTTAATATTTTGAGATGTCACACCCCTCTATTGAGAAATTGGACCACTTGGAATAGGCCTTTAGGGCAGAGGTTTGGCTCTCGAGTCAGGCGTGTTTGGGGTGGAGGGAGTGGGGGTTGTCTTTATGAAGACTTACTGGGAGCTTCAGGGAGGACACAAGAGGGATTTGACTTGTCAGTAGTCTCAAGCTTCAAGGAACATGAACTAGAAAGGCCAGACACAGCACAAGAAGGGAAGTTCTAATTGTACAGGTTTCTGGTATCCAGTACTGGCCTTCTGTGCCATAGCTGGGAAGTGCTCCTCTTGGCGCTTTGGGCCATCGCAAGTTTTGTATCGCTGATGTTTTCCAGCAGGAGCTTTTTCTCTTGGTCTTTCTCTGCATGTCCAGTCTTCGCTAAAATTCTCTGTACAAAAACCTCTCAGACTGGCAACTGAAAAGTGAACCAGGAAACTTTGCTTAAAACATTGTTTTATCTACATTAGATATCTTGCAGATGACACATAAAAATGGAGGTAATTTCTGAGAGTATTAGACGTGTCCGTTCAGAACCTTGATTTTGCTGTAGGTTGGACATACAGTTTTTATTATTTTTTTCATAATGAGCAGGTGGGTGCTTTAACTAAAAACCATGTAGTTGTGATTCAACACTGATTCAGCATGATTCAAGCTGTGCTTTTGTCACTCCCGGTGAAACTTCATGTAGCATGGGTGTATGGCTGGGGCTCTTTTTGGCCAGTCCTTCTCCATGGTTTAGTTCTCCTTTCAGGTGGATGAGCTACTTCAGTTAAGAATTGTGTTAGTACATGGGATTAAATGGAATTAGCTGCTTTTTTCTGCAAGATGTTTTCTTCTTCCTGTTCTGGCTTTTCATACCCCATTAGGCACAGAAGATGCTCATCACACCATGGCTCACTGAAGCAGTGGAGCAGTGTCTTTTTATCACAGGAAGGGAACTATTTCTGCATTATATTTCTTTATTGCTTAGTCTGGGTGCTGTTGCTTGGCTTAAGTTCAGCCTATACAAAAATTTTAGGCTGGGAAAAAGAACTGAATCACTGACCAGCATCAGAAGTGTCTTTTGTCTCTGGTGTGAATTGGGAATGATTTGGCTGTCTCATCACTTTTGTAGTCTGATGTGGCTTATTGCTGTGTGTACTTTCAGTCAAAACTAGCCCATTAATATGTCTTAAACCAGTTGTTAATGATGAGTTGTCTATTGATAGAGTGGCATTTTCCAGCCTGGTGGGATAGCAGTTTTCTTAACTACTGCTGTTCTTAAAAAAAAAAAACAAAACCTTTTAAAGGTCCTAGAATGCCTGGGAAAAAAAAAAGGTCTCCAGGTGTTTCTCGTTGGCATTTGACAGATTGAAAACAGATCTTCAACTGTTCAGAAACAGTGCTTGGTCATGTCATTCGGTTGTGGGATATTTGGCAAGTGATTAGGCTTCCTATTCCCAGGTCCCCAGTCTGTCAGCCAGCTGTATCAAAGTGGTAAAGCATTTGGAGCACCAGTCAAAGAGAAATAGCTCATTATTAGGGGTTTGCTTCTAATATCTGTTTCTGATAATTACAGTGAAAAAATACTTGTATATATTAGATACAAGTCACTGTTGTTCTGTGTAGCTTTTGCCTTAAATTTCTTTTTCTTTGTTATGTGAGGATTACAGCTGTCTTTGTAGATGTCTGTTTTGCTACAGTCAGTTGCAGTATTAGTAAAATACAAGTTTGCCTTTGAAAACCTTTAGAGCTCAGGAATAGTCATTTCTCTGCTCCTGAAAGTAAAGATGAATTTAATAACCTAAAGGATGTTTTCCTCCACAGCTACTGTGATACTTTAAAAGGTACTAATTTCTAGAAATATTGACTTAAACTGGTAATAGATGAAGGGTTTCTCCTTTCTTACAAGAAATCGGTCACAGCACAGTTTTGGACTGAGATTTCTCTACAAGATTTAAGTCTTCATCGTGCTACAGAGAATTTGAGTTGTTAAGCATCTCAGAAAAGCTGACAACATTTTGCTTCTCTGTGTTATTTTTACACAAATCAACCAGAGTTTATTTATTCCCTTATCCAGCATGCACATCCCTTTGCTATTGGATGATTTTGAATTAGCTTTACAAAGATTACATGGATAGAGCCAGCATTGTGGTGGTTAATAGAAACCTGTGCAGTGAGGTCTGTGGGCTGCAAGATCACTAACAGTGCCAATGACAGTGAAGTATGGCCTTATCGAAAGGAGAATTCATAAGAGGCTGCCCTGGGACACTGCACCACTGTCCTTCTGTGTATCCTGACAATGTTATCTGTCCTCTCAGTACGGAGTATCAAATGTCTGTCACGAGTACAGAAATTAATTTAATGTCACCTGAAGACATGCAATTAATCTTTTAGAGGTTTTCATAATACCTTTACAGAAAGAGTTGCCAGTTTGGCGGATTTGGATTTTGGGGTTTAGCAGAAGATAAGGAAAATTAATTTTTCATCAGGGTTAATACAAGCTAGCAAGGCCACAAAGGCTGAGAAAAATGGTTTGGGAATTTGTCAAGTGTTGTCACTCTAGAATAATGCTGCTTAACGTCTGATAGGTGTAATCAAGAGTTGAGATTTCTATAGAGGGGGATTAATCAATTTGCTCACTACAGAATGCAAGTTGGTGATACCATTCCTTCATGGGGTTTAAGAATGAAAATAAGATTTGATCTGTCAAATTGCAAGCAGCTCTGACAGTATCAATAGGCATTTTTATCAGTACATTTTAAAGCATTTGTTATAAATAAATTTGTCCTGCTAATGTTGGTGGCAAATAAACTTCATCTTCATCATAAAACTGTCATAATGATTATGACAGAGGCTCCAGCTTGCTAAATTCAAGCAGTCCTTCATAGAATTCTGCTTATAGAATTTGTGATCTCATATTTGACAAAATTCTAAGTTGCTCAAAACACAACACTGACTGTATAGATATGTATAGTGAGAGGCTGATGAAAACCAGCCTTGATAGGCATCAGTGGATTGGTTCTAAAAGTCATGGCCATTGAATGGCATCAGTTCTTTTTGTTAGTCTAGTTTCAGGTCAGACTGCAAATTCTTCCAGAGCAGAGGTTTGAAAAACATTCACCATGTAAATCAAATCCTTTTACCTCAATCTTTTGACCTTTGTTTATACACAGTATTTGAAATTAACTTGTTTTGGCACTGCTCACAATCTTTCAGTACTTGAAATTTGAAAGATACTTTTTATGCTTTCCCCTGAACAGAACTCCTGCAATTTAAAAAAAGGCATTTTCATTACTCCAGCTTTAACTGAATAATGGAAAAGTTTGTTTTTCTTTGAAGAGAACTCTTTCCTGGCCAGATCTTAGGAAGGCAGACTCTTTGTAAAACTTCAAAATTTGGAGCTCAAAACTCTGGATGATTTATAATCTAGAAATTAAGGAGTAAACAATAAGAGGAAATCATTCTTCCATCATTAATTTGCAGACAAAGAATGAAAATTCATTTCTGCACAGGACTTCAGAGGAAATTTGAAGTATAAAATCAGAGCTTGTATCAATCAGTCCCTGGTCTCTGTGATCAGCTAAGGTGTTCTACCTGGGCTCAGCATTTTGTACATCAAATTGTGTGAGATAGGCCATGATGATGAATAGATCCATCTCTGAAAAATTTAGTGCAGCCCTGTACATTGTGAAATACTCTAGGAAAGAAAATGTGTTTTGACATGAGAAGGCTTAAAACTTGAATACCTCCCTCTGTTGCTGCATATTTAAACCTGGGGAAGGCAGCGATGTAAGCTGATGAAAAATAACAATACAGAAATTGTCTTTAGGAAGAGCAGAAATTGATTTAAGATGAGCTAAACCTGAGACATTTTAAGTAGAAGAGGTGTTAGCAATTTAGTTTCTGTGATTTAGATGTTATTTGGGGTAGCTGCTGCAGTGCAGCTTTAGTGGACTTACCTGCTTGCCCGTAATTTGCTGTGTGATGAGGGAGCATCAGGATCAGCATTTGTACAGTCATCTTTACAGTTGGATGTCCTTTCCTCCAAAATGTCAGTGTACTCCTATGAGCAGGTGACCTGTCCATAATGTTCTGAGGTTTTAAGTCCAGAAGTTAAAAAGCTCTTTTCAGGTGTTTTGCTTGACTTGGTTCTTCATTGTTGTACCTGGAAAAGCCACTTGTTGTCTTGCATAGAAGTAAAGAATGGTGGTGGTGGTGAGAGTAATTCACCACTACATGGTACTACACAGGTTGTTCATTTTGGCTTGGACAGTGTTTGTCCTTGCACTGTTGTGTCTTTAACCACTGAAAAAGGAATTACTGCTGAAATGCTTCTTCTGGGTCGTTTTGCTTGTTGGCACATGTCACTTAGCAGTCGTGTATGGTTTTTATTCCTTAGGAAAACCACCAGGTTTTTATCTTCAGTTGAAGCCAGACTACCTGGAACAGGAATTGATGTTTTGCTGACTTGCTCAGCTCTGTTAGACCTGGGGCCCCATGTCTGACTCACAGACCTCTGGAGAAGCAGTGCTGCAGTTTTGTCTCTGCTTCCCCTCTTGAAGTTGTCTCAAAACAAGTAAATGTTCAGAGCAGGAATGTAAAAACAGGATTGGTTGATCCAGTTGCCTTTCCTTTCATTCTTTTTGCAGGAACAAGCAAAACTCGTTCCATCCCTTTTATTTATTGTTTTCTGAAGGTTTTCTTATTTCTGAAATGGATCAGTTCATTAAAAAATCCAGAACTTTCCACCTTTTCAGACTCACAGAAGCATCTTGGTAGCAGCTAAGACCAGTGGTGGTGGCATTTGAGACCCCAGCAGGGAATAAACCCCATCAGATTTTTCATCAGTGCAAACCAATGTGGTGTGCTAATGCCTTTCACTCTGTTCAGTTTATACAGTTTTATTTGGTGATAATTGAGCTTGGTAGTTAAATATTGGGTGGTTGTTGGCCATCCTAGACTTTTATGTGAAATGATTGTTTGCTTTTGAAGTTTCAGTAATGAGCATGTTGGATGTGTTTTGTACCTGAGGGCTTTGCTCTCAGATGCTCTTCCCATGTGCTGGGATCCTTTCTTGGTTTGGAAAGAAATGGTTGCAAATATTTATGGTTCTCACAGCAGGCATTTAGCAGAGATTAGATTTTAACTCCCAGTTATTGCATTTAAATTCCTCCTAGAATTTTTTTTGTTCCTTTTAGTTTCATCAGCTTCCGGCTGCTGTAGGGTTGAATAAAAGGAGTTATCTGATCAAGGCACAGAGCTTATGGTGATGTTGATATCAGAATTAATATTAAAAAAAGGATTTAATGCTGGTAAGGTTTTGTGCATATGTTTGGGTTTTTCAGGAGTGCTCTTGCTTTTGTATATTTGAATACAAATTGGAGAGAAATTGAAGGGAAAGCTTTGTAATGTCTCACTAATTGCTGCTCTCAAAGGTTTATATACCAAACTTTCCATGAAGACTTGGTGCCATTTAGTTCAGCAGAGAAAAAAACCTGTTTGTGATTAGAGTGGAAAAGACAGATGCATATTGCTGTTGCTTTCTTGGTTTGGACACTGTGGACAAATGCCATGATGAGCTTTAGGATTTTCCCTGTGGCAGATTGTGCTTTTGAGTTGTAGTGCAATGAGATTTGAAGCTCGTTTGTCTGGGATTTGAGTACTTGAGAAATTGTAGCCTGCATATATTTTATCATGCAGAGGCCTTGATTCTGAGGTGTAAATTCTGAACTACTGAACTATCAAACATGAGACTGGCCTACACACCACAGATTATTTCTTACCAAATATCAGCTGAGACTTAGTAACCAGTTCTCACTAGGTATTTCTTTTGCTTTGCTTTAATGGAGAGATACTAATTTGTATTCTTAATGAAAATAATCTTGCTGTTAGACCCTAAGTCTGTTCCTTCTGCACCCTTGTGTTTGTCTCCTTATCCACAAGAAATGTGCCAGTTAGCATGAAACCCTCTGGTTTTTGATGTGTTACAGGTGCAAAAGGAGTTTTGTGACTATTTAAGGGAAGGGGAAAAGAAAATCCTATGTAAATAAAGGTGCTTTCATAATATTTTTCTTTTTTTCCCTTAGACATGCCTTCCATTTGAGAGCTTTTGTGGTGTTACCAGAGTTTGGTTAGGGAGTTAATCAAAGCCTTCCCCCTGCAGATAAAATGTTCATTAGTATTTGAGGTCTGAAGTTGAAGTCCTGTCAAGACATAGATGCTGCTGTTGAAACCATGCAATAATACAATGCAGGTCATGGATGCAAAAATACCTGATCTTTTGTCAGACTCTGCTGGTTCATGCTCCATGGAATTTTCAGTGATTGTTCTAATCCGGACAGGCAGACACAAATTCAAGAATCACCTGTTTCTAGGAAAAGAAATTAACTTTTGGGTGGAGGCAGTGGAAGGGAATAATTTCAGTGCTTTTAAGCTCATGGTTTTACTGTGCCTGATTGCACCAAGAGATGTTGTGGCAAGAGTTACATTGGATGAGAGAGACATTGAGACGGTGTTTCACTGTGTTTATGATTACAAATATAAGAGCTTTGTAAGGCAAACAAAAAAACACCTTGAGGAACTGTTCCAAGTATAGTCAGTGTCCAAAGGGACTGCTTAAAAAGCTGCTGGTATCGAAGTTGGAGAAGGAGTCTGCACTTCAAAATAAGTACCAGTTTTTTAACTAAAGTGAGGTTGGAGGCTTCAAGATGAGCAGAGCATTTTCCTGATTCTTCCAGCCTCCACAATTCTTTGCTCCTCCTTCTGCAATGTGTATGTCTCTAATTATATTTTATAAAAAAGAAAAGTAATAGAAATAGGACACACACATAGTTCACTTGTAACCTGGAAGGAAGAATGATTTGGAAAGAGAAGTGAAAACATGAAAAGACATGATTGACCATTGTAATTATAATAAAACCTGAACAAAGTAAACTGTTCTTCAGCTAGCACGGATTTATTTTAGGCTGAAGCGCCATTTCCAGGCTGAGCCTTTGCACGCGCCTGCCACAGCCACCAGTTTGCTTTAGCAGGCAAAGCCCTGGACACACTCTGGATGAGCTGAATGTGGCAGGAGCCTGCTCAGGGCAAGGGTGTGCAGTGCCTGGACACTGAGCCGCTGTTGTGTTGTTGATTTCAGCAGGGGGGAGAGGATGCTGGCTTTTTTCACCCCGAGGGCCAACCCCAGCGGCCTCAGCAACCCCTGGAGCCGAAACAGCCGCCAGTGCGGAAGGTCACATTGACAAAGGGAATGCAGCAGCACCAACAGCAGCAGCAGGCACAGATCCATTCACCAGCTCCTCAAGGAGTCAAAAACATCCAGGGAATCCATCAACCTAAAAAGGTGATTTTTAGATGCATATTGGTGCTAGAAGTTTCACTGTCTAGCTGTGTTGCTCTATTAATAACCAGCATTCTGTTTGACAATTGCTAGCGCAGGGCTGCATGACCCAGGAGATGCATAATTGCATATAAAGCTTTTAATCTAGAGAGACTTGTTTGTACCCAGCACAGACTGGCAGTGCCTGCAGGTTGCTTCATCTGCTGATGTTCTGGCCAGCTCAGCACTCCCTGGGGAAGTGCATGTGTCCCAAGACAGCTACTGGAGGAGATGGTAACCAGTGTGCTTTTTAGCTTTAAAACCAAGTGGGTTTTTGAAGTTGTGCTTAAGATTTCATTTTGGCAGTTTCCTGCTTATGTAGGAGCACACAGTAACTGTTTCAGGATGCTCTTTGTTGGATCCCCAAAGTTGGTGTCACTCAAAACAGTTGGTGATCTTGTAACTTGATTTTTGCCCTGATCATGCGCTGGTAGGAGGCAGGGAAGGGTCAGGGTGCCAGCAGTGTGTGCCTTCTCTGCATTTGCAAGCTGGCACACTCCTTGAAGGTAGCTGGCATTTTGGTTTTTAAGTTAGTTCTTGGTTTTGAACTGTTGGCCATAATCTTCCTGTTTCATATAAGGATAAAGTTTTCTGCAAATGTTGAAGGGTACGAAAAGTTATTACCCATCACAGGCTTCACAAGTAGAAGTCAAGAAACTGTTGAATGTTGACTCAGTGTTAAGTGTTAACTCTGTTTCATGTTTGTTACTCTGTTTCATTGTTATTTTTCCACTCTATGACTGTTCAACATTTAATTTGCAAGAATTAAATACATGCATTTCCTGCTGCAGAGTACAGGGAAGAGGAACTTTGAAAAAAGTTATTTTAAAGTTATTTAGCCTTATGTGAATAAAACCAAGAGTTGGTAGCAGTAGAGATTGAAGGTGCTTGAAGCACTTTGCTGATCTTGTGAGTACATTAAATTTAACTATGGGTTAAGAATAGAAGAAGGAGAGGGATCACCTGTTGGGTATTTCTGTCCATACTCAAAATGTGGGAGTTGAACACATGCTGCTGATATGATCAGTGTTGAAAACTAGGTTATATATTTTTGTCTGAGATCCTCCACTGTGTGATTGATCAGTCTGTGCTAGAGCTGAGGCTTCTAGGATGAATGCAGTATATATAACTCAATATATTAACTTGTTACCCTGCTAAAAGAAGTTTGCATAAGCAGTGGAGGATTGTTACTAAGTGGCCTTTCAAATTGGCAAACAGCAACAAGCTGTTTAAATCAAGACTTTAATCAAGTCTTCAAGTGAATAGCCAACTTTTATATCCTCTGTCGAGTGCAGCACACAGTCAGTGGGTAAGTAAATCAAAATCCTGTTACTTTTGTTGTTGGCAGGTCATTATGCACGGCAGAGGCAGAGGAGTAGCAGGCCAGATGGGCCGAGGACGCTTGATGCCAAATAAACAGAACCTGCGAGTGGTGGAGTGCAAACCTCAGCCCTGTATTGTGTCAGTTGAAGGGCTTTCTTCATCAACTACTGATGTCCAACTGAAAAACCTGCTGATGTCAGTGGGACCCATTCAGGTAGGTCAACCTTGGTTTATCATTTTTGTGCCAAAAGGCTTTCATTCCAGAAAGCTCAATTAATTCCCTGACACTAAATACAATGCGTGTTTATGTTTGAAGGCACCCCCACCCACACAAGCTACACCTGGTTGCAAAGGCAGGCATGTGATGATATTGCAGCACAGGAGGCACGGTAGGATTTTGCTAACCATCACATTCCTGCTGCAAAATTCTCCTTCATTTTGGAGTTCCTCTGTTACTTTCACAGGCAATACAAGCCTGTCCATTCTGTGAGGTTGTTGAAGCCAGATGGTCATATCAGAGCAGATGATATTTTGGGTGCTGTCCTTGTTTATTGTTGACTTCCACCTACTCTCCTTTTTGACATTTACCTGTCACTGCAGTCCTGGGGTACAAGCACCTAATGACCCAGAGGACATTTTATACTGTGTAGCATCCTCTACTTTTTCAGTCTTCTTTGGAGGATTTTATTGATCCTTAATTTTTTAGAATGTTCTCTTCGTTAGGGGCCCGTGGGCAAGGTTATGACATGCACACACTTGTATCTGCTGTGCAGCTTCTGTTCACAAACTGCCTGCTGGAACTGATGTGTCAGTTAAATGACTTGAGGAAAGCAGGAGGTTTTCAAAGCAGTGAAAGGCTTAGGAGGCCCTCTCTGACTTATTGTTACTGCATTTAAAAATATCAGTCAATGAATAATGAAAAATACAGGTGAGAAATTTTTTTCCTTTTGACAGGAACAACATTTTCAGACAAATGCAATGCATGAATTGGAGGTGTTCTGTGAGAATTCTTTATTACTAGGATCATCCCTCTGTTGCAAAACAGACTGCTCTCCTAAAAATGAACACTCTGCCTCACTTGTTCCTAATTTAGTAAATGAAATAATGCTGAATTATTTACGTCATCAATTCAGAGAGGTTTAATTTGTTTGGGAGAGCAAAACTAGCCTCACAAAATACTTTGTGCCTTTGTGTTCTGTAGTACTCTAGGAAATTATTCATACAGTTCCAAAGCACATTTATTCAGTGTTTACTTGCTAAATCTTGCATGAGAATATTAGAAGGAGATTAATAAAAACCCTGCAATGAAATCTCACAATTGAGAGAAGTTATTGAGAATGTGCTAAAAAATTTATTCAGTACTTGCTGTTTCATAGCAGACTCCAAACCCTGGTCTCTCAATTCAATGTCACAGACCAATTTAGAAGGATGTACTTACGGGAGAAAAAACAATGACTAATTTTCTAGTGGGATTTGATGCATATCTGTGCCCTCCAGAACTTGTATTCTTGCAGCAACATCGACTGTACCTTTGGAATTTATGCTTTCTGAATCATCATCCATTTTCCTTACAAGAAATCTAGAAGTAGTGCTTCAACAAGATGCTTGAATTTAGCTAATGATGCAGAATGCTCTTGTGCTAATTCTGCACTTGAATTTCAAGTCTGACTTGTAGAAGGCTGGAAATTTCCTGGCTTGTTTGAGACTAAATGATGTTTCACAAGTACAAATGGTGAGATATGCAGGAAAAATTGATGCTTTTGTAGGAAGAATATGAGTCTGGTTCCACCATCTGTAATATGTAGCATTTTGATTTTGTTTCTGTGGTACCCTGAGAAGTGGCACCACAGAAGTGTTAATGCAACAAATTAAGAAGATGCAGTAACAATTTTAAGTGACTTAAAGGACAAGAATGGAAAACAAAATGTTTGAAAATCTGCATTGTTGCTGTCCACAGCAATTATTTTTATACAGGTGGTGCTAGATTTTCAAAGAGGTCAATATCCTGAAGTACAAAAGTGGATTTTCTCCTGGCTGTAAATTAATGTTTTAACTGTTGTTTGTGCTCAGTGCTGCACAAAATCCCCTGCAGCTGGGAGGGTCAGGAGGCCCTGATAGCAAAGGGAGACTCAATTATTTCCTCATTCTTCCTTTAGTATGTGTTTCATGTAAGGGACCTTGCAGGGAGGAGTGCTGAAGGGAGCTGCTGAGGAAGAGCCCAGCAGTGGCTGGAAGGGCTCTTTCCATGCAGCTTTTGGGGTTCCTGTGTGAGGACAGTGTGTGTGGGAGGCATGGACCACCGCAAACAGATCTTGGGTAGTGCACAGCTCTGGTCCTCTAAGATGAAGTGTTGCAGCTTGATGGACTGAAATAGGAGGGATTTGGGGAGATGGCAGTTGTGAGAAAATAGCAAGATGTGAAATTCTAGCTGCTTTTTTTGAAATTAGGCCAAGATGCCCAGGTTTTTAGCTGGTTTCTGATGGAGCTGAAGAAATAGTAAGAGGAGGGAGAGTCAGTTCTATCTGACTCAGTCTTTATGATGTAGAATATCCTGTCTTCAGCTGTTGACTATATTCACCAAAATTTTCCTTAAGGAACTGAACCCTTCTGAGATCAAGAGTTTAATTTTATTTGTCTTCAGGGGAAATAAGTGTGTTGAACTCATGCTTATTTTTTGCAATTGTAAAGGAAATTTAAATCTGAATCAAAACTTAGGGAGTTCTCTTCATAGATAGTGTCTTGAAGCAACACATATCCACCCCCAAATGCCTGGTTAAAGGTAAGGATTCACAAACTGTGGGACATAGTTAAACAAGCACCTGTGATGTTAAACAAGCAGCTTGCTTTAAACAGCATGCAGACCCAGCTCAGAAATCGAGTATCTTGTGTATCAATTTCTGCTGCAGTCAAGATTTGAAGGTGGGAGTGGCTGAGACAGAGCTCCCAGACAGGAGGAGGAAATCCAAGGAGCTCCTTGCTCTTTGACAAGAAGAGCAGACCACAAGCACTTGTCCCACCTGGTAGAGGAGCTCTGTTTCCTCTTCACCTTCCATGCTGTGGCATCTGTAAAGCAGCTGATCCCACACCAGCTCTTGGTTCCAAATACCCTGAATTTGTTACAGTGTGATCATCCTGTGTGTCTTTCCTCAGAAAGTGAATCTTTGCTGGCATAACAGTTTGAAGTTGTGGAAAAAATCTATAATCTCTCAATGGACTTAACAGGGGGGAAGAGATTACTTTGCTTTTCTGGGTCCAAAAGGCTTGGGGTTTTATTTTTAGCTTTTTCTTGTCAGTATCATTCTCAAGGTACAAGTACCTTCACAAACCTTGGGATGGGAAGTTAAAAGCTTCCTTCAGTTTATGATGTTCAATGCTCCCAGCTTTGCCATCAGCTTTCATTGAGGTGTCTGTGAGTCACAGTTTGGGAATAACTGGGCATGCATAAGACAGGATGGGGGAAACTAGAGTTGAAGTTGGAAATTTGGCATTTTTCCCTTCCCATACCCTAGAAATTGAGAAAATTACCTTTTCCCATGCATAACCTTTGAAATACCTTCTTTTGCCTAATCATTGAAAACTCTTTAATTCTCATCCCCACTTCACTAAAGGTGCTCTGTTATTAACATAGGAAAAAAAATACCATTAAGATTCTCAAGACATTGAATATAAGAAAATCTTCAGGGCTCTAGGAGCATCCCCTTTGTTACACCTGCCTTTTACAACTCAAACAACATGAAATTAGCAGAAGTGCTTCCTTCCAGCGTACACTGCTGTCATACTCTTTCTGGAGAGGATGAGCTTTCAGAAGCCTGTAATGTACCTGCAGTGAAATCTCACTGCTGATTCTAAGATAATTGCGTGTTATAAATAAAATTATGTATTCCAAAGTGTTGGAAAGTAAGGAGATTTCTGTGCACATCAACAAACTAAAGCCTCCTGAGGATGGTGGTGGAGCAGTGATATTCAATGCACATCCATCCAGAGCCACTTGATAAAGTAGATTACTAATAAGTTGCAAAGGTCATGAGAAATAGTACTTGTATTTTTCTTTTTTTGTGCCCTTGAATTCAGGTTTAAGGTTTATATTGTCTAAAGAGAGTTGTGTTCAGGTAGTTATTGCCACCCTCAGATGAACTGAGGTTTTTTGGGATGGTGGCAGGTAGAGTAGACTGCTTTCTAGATCTCCAGATAATTTGAATACTGAGGGAATTGTTCTCTGGAGGTATCTATCATCATCTTTAATCGTGTTTTCTTTCATCAAATAGGTGCAAACATAAAGCATCAGTGCAAAATCTTGGTATTTGTGAAGATAAAAGATTATAAATTTATAATAGATTATTTTTAGATTATAATTTATAATCTAAAAATTATAAATTTAATATTATAAATTTAATTATAAATTTTAAAGAAAGGAAATGGGAAGACACACTGTTGTATATCAGAAGTCATGAGAATGTTGGGATTGTAGGTGTACTTTGAGTAGTTCTACAAATAAGGGTTTTGCTCTGCTAACACTGTCATTTCTGGTCTGGAAAAGCAATTCCAGTGCTGATGTTCCTGGCTTGGCTTTCCTGGAGTGACAGTGCTACCTAGTGCTGGGCTGCTGTAAAGGCAGCCCCAGCCAGCTCTTTAAATCCTGTTTTACGCATATAATTTTCTTCTTCTCTTGACATTTTTATTTTTTTTATTAAACAATTAAACCATATATCCCTACATTATCCAAATCACTTATCATCAATACACTTTCAATTAACCTTCCTCTATATTTCCTAGTATCAAAAACAATACCCAACTGTCATCATCATTCCATAACCACCCCAGAACTAACCCCTCCCAAAAAACCAAACAAAAATATAAACCATGATCATAAATCATCAATCAGTCATCCACAGAACAGCCTTTCCTCTCGTGACACCCTGCATATGGAAAAAGAAAGCTGAGTACTTTTAAGGGCAAATAATAGGAAGTCAAAGGTGTCAGAAAAGCAGAAAAGGAGGAACAGAAGGTGGAAGAGATCAATTGCAACAGCTGAGGGTGAAATAAATACATTCTGTCCCAGCCTCTGTGCCTGCTGGTAGTGGCTGGGAAGTGTCACTGCCAGGAAAGATGCTTCAGGTATCAGGAGACCGTGAGGACAATAAAAACATGTCTGCATTTATTGATGGGAGGGAAGAAAAAATAGAATCTGGTTGTTCTGTTTAGAAAGTGCCTGCTGTGCTGCTGTTTGACTTGTTGCAGAACAGCTTGGATCACACACTAGAGATGATGTTGATTGGGGAAGTTTTCTTTCTTTTTGCACAGACCTGGTTTTTAATAGTTTATATGACCTGGCACCCCTAATCCCAAATCCACTGGTGAACTGAATGTGTGATCTGCTGGGCAGTACATTTACTTCAGTGAGAGAAATTAAGTAAAATAGGAAACCTTCATTTCCCATGTGTCTCCTATGGTTGAAACAAGTGCTTTCTCCAGTCTCATTCCTACCTGCTTGGTAGTGCTCTCTTATCTCCCTTTTAACTTCTTACTCTCTGTGTAACCTCTGGGAGTTCTGGTGTCCAAGGTGTTTGTGTTCTTCAGTTTCTTGCTTTGTACTTGAGGATGTCCTGCTGTTTTCTCAAGGCTCTTGGTTTTGCAGTGGAGCTTTACTAGAGATTAATGTGCTGCTCTGATCATGCTGGCTATTTCAGTATTGTACAACTAAGTACAAATTTAATTACAGAGGATAGAGGAGAAATTTGAGGGCAGTGTAGATCTTCAGGCCTAAGGAAATAACTTCAGAAGGAATGGTCCTTTTATTATATTCATGCTTTAGTCACTGGTAGTAGTTCAGTTGCAGAAAAAGCCAGAGCTGCTGATGATTATTTAACTTGTTGAGTCAAATAGTATGTTTTAAAACATACTATTGTATTGTTATGTATTGTTTTTTCTTGTAAGCAAACTCTCAATCGAAAGTATGATTATGAAATACTGAGCTTCTTGAATTTTCCATTCAGCCTAAGATCTGTATCTTTCTATGGCAGTTCCTAAGCAGAAAAAAGTCAAGGTCAATATGAGCTTTGTGCTTCCTAAATCCCTTCCATGCAAAATACTCTTCCTCACTCTAAACTAGCTTATTTTTAATGCTAGAAATATGTCAGAATGTAATCTCTGTCCTACAGAGTCAAACATGCTCAGAATACCTGTGACCTCAGGCTGCTATCAGGAACTGCTGCACAGTAGATCTGCACAGCCAAATCTGTGAAGTAACCAGTCACTTGAAATCCCTTGGAAGTTATTGTGTGTATTGTCAATCCTTTCCACCTGAGTGGGTCCCAGAAGAGGTTTTCATCCTCTGGTGAACATCTGACTAGGTCAACTTAAAGAGAAGATGTGAATGAAGTTGTTTTCTCAGAGCTGTGACGTTTGGGAGGATTGTGGTATTTTAGCTTAGAGGCTCATGGTAGGGGTTCTGGTGTTGCAGTAGGGAAGTCTCCTGTGGAGGAAGAATGGGGATCCTCTCAGTAAATCAAGTGATGCTCACTAGAACCAGCTGGTCTCCAGAGGCACAGCTGCATCCTCCCCTGCCTCCTACCACTGGCCTTTCAAAATCTGTAGGTCACAGAATAATACCAAACTCAGATCAAATTCCTATTGGGATATCTTGCTTTGGGGAGCGTACAACCATGTGTTTTGTCATTACAATGGAGATCATAAGACCAAGGATTGCTGTAGGAATGTTTATTTTTTGAAAAGGAGAGAGCAGCTGGCATTAGTCATGTGTGGTACTGCCTCAGGTCTAAGAACAACACACTGAATTACTTTTTGAGAAATGGGTGTTGGATTTGCATGGCTGTGTTTTTGTAGTGGGGGGCTGCAGGGGTGGATTCTGTGAGAAGCTGCCTGAAGGTTCCCCTGTGTTTGATTAAACCAATGCCAACCAACTCCAGGATGGACCCACCACTGCCTGAGGCTGAGCCCATCAGCAGTGGTGTTTGTACCTCTGTTTTCAAATAATAATGTGTTTTCAGAAGGGTAGAGGGGCTACTGAATGTTGTCACTGAAAAAAAAAAAACCAACCAAATTATTCAAAAAGGATGAAGAAGTTTAAGTGTGTTAAACTAGCAAGGTACATGATTAAGATTTGCAAAATACATTTATTTTTGGATGTATTTTCCTAGCTTGTTTGTTTGGAATCAACAATAGCAGACGCTGATGGAGTAAGTCTCTGAAATAATGCATTGAATATTTTGGGATAATAAAATACCACAGGGTACACAAGGAGTGTTTTCTTCTGACTCTAGCTGTTAACATCAACCAAATGTAGGATCAGCTCTAAACTGCAAATCTCCCCAAATTTGAAAAGACAGAAAAAATCCAGTAGTATGAGAATGCAGTAATTTTACTTTAGGTTTCTGCCGAAGTGGAACTCTTAATTTCTGTGCCCTGAGCCTGTCTGCTCAGGATGTCATGGCAGCAACTCAGGCCCTGCACCTGTGCTAAATGTTGTGTGCCTTATCATCAGTGTTCCTAGAACATAAAACTCAGGGCTTAGGTAGTATAGTGAGTAAGAAGGTATTGTCCCAAAATCAGAACATAAATAAATCTTTGTTAGCTGGATGCATAATGTTCACACTTGCAAGTCATGATAGATGAGGATTTGTTTGAAAACACAGCAAAGATGATGGCATTTCAGATCATGGTCACATCTTCAGGGAAACTTGGCTTAGTAATTGTCTCTTGTTAAAACAGAACCAGAAGGGTTTTTTTATCTATACCCAAGGAAGGTGTGGATACCTCATGTACCTTAACAAACATGAAGTGATTATGCATCATTTTTGTTGACATAGTCTGAGTTCAGCAGAGGCTGAGAATTTGAATTAAACCCATTTAAATTAATTCTTTTCAGACAGTTTCCAACTGGAGCAGTATTGTTTGTGCAGCATTGTTTATCCTTTTTTTTTGCAGTCCTTAATTCTCAGTCTTAAATCTAGGCATGTGTAACTGAAGCAGTTGAGAAGGTGCTGCCTTACCCCAGGCTGGATGATGGGTTATGTTTAGGCAGTTCAGTGAAGGATCAGATGGGTTGGTTTTTTGTTTCCATAGTTGTATTGACCAGTGAAATTAAATCTGATAAAGATGCTTTTCAGTAAACTTACCCAAGAACTGATGCCTTCTTGCCAAAGCAGTTGAGTATTAAAATGCATTTAGTGTTTTGATTGCTTTTGGGTTTTTTTTTGCTTTGGAAAATAAAGCAGTAATACAGTGTAAGAACACAGTACCCAAACTAGTCAGTTGGTAAGCTTATTAATTAATAAGAAAGTATAAATAAGTTATCTATGATAATATTTAGATGCTTTGCCTAATTAGGGTAATAAGTCTGTGTTACACCAGAATGTCTTCCTTTAGTCATTTTTTACATGCTAATTACTGAGAAACTTGTTAATAATTCATCATCATGCTTGTATAAACTGCAAAATCAAATTTTACTTTTGTGCCTCTCCAGAATATTAATGCAATAATATCTCAGTTCTTGTGGGAAAAGCCACCAAAAGCAGCTTCTCTTGTTCAGTTGATTACAACAGGAGTCTGGAGCATAAAATATTGGGAGAGTCTGCTGTGGTAGTTGAATGAGACCTGACATTGTGGTGAGGATCACTTGGCAGCAGGACATGCAGGGTGCATGCCTGGGTTCTTGTACAGCTCCTCTTGTTGAACTCTTCACTGAAATATTCATCCTTCCAGTGATTCAAAAAGGTTTTTCTCCCATTAAAAGTGTTGACTTCTTTGAACAGAAGAGATTTTTGGTTTGTTTTCGGTTGTAATTCAGAGATACTTTTGTTGGCAACTCTTAAAGTTTGTTCTTTCTGAATCTTATTTAAGGGCTGTGTTTCAATTTTAGTCTTCAAAGCATAATTCTCAGTGATAGGACTTATTTCATGGTTCTTTCTTTTTTAGCAAGAAAAGTGGTGTCAAGAAAACATGTGTTAAGATCTAGTTCTATAAATCATAAAAAAGTGAGATCAGTAAGGGAGGAGAACACAGACTTCAGCATCTCTGTCACTTATTCCTGCAGATAAACCTGTAGGTGAATTGAGCTTTATCCAGGGTCTTTCACTGCTGCTTTTTGCAGCATGACTGCATTCTTGTTGGTAAAATATGCCTAACTGTGTCAAAAGCATTCTGATTTAAAAAGAAATAAAGATCATCCTCTGAGTGGGTTTTTTTAAAGCTAAATCCTATTTCTACCAGCTCAGAAATGGAGAAGTTGCAGTGACTTAGCTATACCTTTCATCATAGCAGCTTTCCAAAAACTATAGAATGCAAATTAATCTCCTGATGCTTATCAAATTTGCTGAATCCTTTAACTTTTATTCAGCTTTCACTTTGAAATCACAGGCTGGTGGAAATACTAAACATCTGTGATTTTCCTGGAGAGAGGAAAGTTTCCTGTCAGTTAGAAGAAGGTGCAAAATTAATTGCTTCAAAATCACAGATAGATAAGTTACAGAAAGTGGCAAAGCTGAATTGTCAGGCTTAGATACAAAGAAATTTGACTTATCAGGTGCCGAGGCTCTTGTTAAATACACATTTACCAAGAGAGTCTTATGTGTTCAAAAAAGATAGAAGTAGACAATTTTAATAGCAAATTTCATCTAGGCATATGACATCTTGCTTAAAATGCTCCATTAGATTGAATGAACAGGGAACAGATTAGTGGGATTAAAAATTCTTTCACTAAGAGATACCAAAGTGTGTCACCCTCAAAATGGATTGAGTGGGGTTGTATGTCATTTCCCAAGGAACCCTTGCTTTCTCCAAAGACCTGTGGTGCCTTTTTAACAGTCTAGATGGTGATACAGAATTTTTGATGGCAAAGTTTAAAATCCTGAAGACTGACCATCAGAATCTTCCAAGTGTGGGGGATGCAGCTGAGTTCCAGGCAAAATACAGGAGCAAAGAATTATGTTTATATTATCCATCAGGAGATCATAATCTAGAACAGTTTTAAGGTGTCCATGTACATGCATTTGTTTCTGTGTCTCTGTGTATATATATTTCTCAGTATAAAACCGTACTGCCATTATGTAGAAAGTCAGAGAAAAGTAGACTGTTAATAATTCTTTATTCTGCATCCAAAGCTGTAAGAACAACTGGAAGCTGAATCAGAAAAATTCTGTCTTTAATGTGCTGCAGCATAGGCTATTAAGCATCCAGAACTTTCTGTGAGATGTTGGAATCACTGTGGTACTGTGAAATTTCATTTGAAGCCTTCAGAACTGTTTTAACCTCATTGCTCTGAAATCTCTGGCCTGTGTTCACAGGCAGCAGGATTTCAGGATCATATTTCCATCCTCAGTGTTCTGTGATGCTGAATACTTGCTGGATATTCTCGCTGATTGTTGGATATGTAGCCATTTAACGTGTGAATCTTCATCTTCTTGAATTTCTCAAGTGTCTTTTGGAAAATTTTCTATTATAACTGAAGTGCTAACTCAAAGCATAAGCTTTAATCTTCGTAAGTGTGATAACACCTCTTAACCAAGGCCACAGGACTGCTCTCTGGGGTCAGCCTGACCTGCTGCAAGCAGGGAATAAGGACATGGCTTGTCCAGAGTCCTGGCTGAGGTGTGCTGTAGTTTTGGAGAGCTCAGCACTGTGCAGGGGGTTTGTCATAGCTGAAGCTTTGTGAACTGCTGCTCTCATGGTATGGGAGGCACGTGTCACATGGCCTTGTCTGGGAGATGTGTGTTGTGTGGAGGACTTGGATGTGGTGACCTAACCCATCTCACTGGGGTTTTGTGGTGGTGTCTGCCAAAAGCTGGGCACTTGTTTTATAAAAACAGCATGAGGATGTGCAGTTGAGAGAAATTACCACTTTTTTCTGTTTCTGCCCTGCTTAACCTGTGGAAAGCCTTGATCCCTTAATGTACATCAGGTAAATGACTCCAGGTGCTTGTGTGGACAGTTGAGCTCTGACCAGTTGAATGCTTCTTATTTGGGGGGAGTTTGGCTGTGGGGTTTGGCTCATCTGCTCTTGAGTTTAAGAGTTGTGACCTTTGCTTAACAAGTGATAGTCTGGGTTTTCCAGGTGGTACAGTTCCTTAAAGCACCACCATCAGCTGGGACCCTGACTGCAGTATCAGAAGTCTCTTTCCAGTCTCTTCTTTTATTGCACAAAAAAAACAAAACAGAAATATCTTTCTGAATAAAGAATACAACAAAATTTCAGTGAGTTTCATGCAAAATAAGGGGCTGTTCTGAAGTGGATCTTGAATATTAAAAATATGTTTTGGCTTTTCTGTCTCTGCAGAGTTTACAGATGCTTCCTCAGCAACGGAAAGCCATAGCAAAGTTCAAGGAGCCAGCACATGCTTTAGCATTTCAACAGAAATTCCACAGGTAAATAATTAAGCACTGCTGCCACCATGGGTCCTTCCTTCCTTTCAGAAGATAAAATCAGTCTCCTCTGGCTCAGTGTTTCTTTAATCCAGTCAGGCATCTGTTGATTAGTGACCTTCATGGAAGCTCCATGCCCGAATCAGTCTGAGCACCGCATTCAACTTTCTTTTAACTTTTAACAGGCACATGATAGATCTGTCCCACATCAACGTGGCACTGATTGTGGAGTGATGTCTGCTGAGAGAAGCCCCTGCACCAGCCTCAGTGTACTGTGGAGCTACAGACTCAGAGGAAAATCCATTGGGTTGGAACCCTGTCAGCTCAGTCTGTAACTGCTCTCTTGAACTCCAGAACGCACCGTGACCTCCAGGAGAGGTGAATTCGAGAGGAGCTGCAAAGGTGGAATTTCTGTTCAGTTTCTTCACATTCTGTTGTAACCACATGGAATTATAGAGGTTTTTTTTTTCAAAATGCTTTTGATGCATGTAGACATTGTTCTTCAGGATCCTACTGTGTGACCACAGTGACTTGAGAGAGAACGGTTACAACGAAAGATTTGAAAAACTTTCAAAGAATAGCAAAGAATATTTGATAATGGTTGCTCTTATCTTCAGTGCAAGGTATTTGAATGAAAACTCATTTTTCTAAACAAATTAGTTGCATTGTATACCTGAGAGCACAGAAGGCATTCTTGCATAGATTTGAGCATGGCCTGCTTTGCTGAATAGCAGTTTGCTGAGAAGCTTTGGAGGTGACACTGGAAAATTGTAGTTTTGATCTTTGTAAATAAGTCTGTGCGTTTTTCTATTCCAACATAGACTTCCATTTTCTCTTTCCAACTCCACTTGTTCCATAAAACCCTGTGTAGGAGGAATAACACTGCTGTATTTTCCCTTGGTTTTTAAAAACAAGGATCTTCACCCTTCAGTAGCATCGTGGGGTAGTGAACTCTGAGTTGTAATTAGGTTGTTTTAAATTACTCTGCCAGATGTAAGGAAAAAGAAGTATTTGGTGGGTCACTTCAAAAATGTTATGCAGGAAGAGTGGTGCATTCCTGATAGTTCTTCTGGCCTAGTGTTTCATGGTTGCCTCATGTTTTGTTTTGATCAGGTTTTTTTCTTTGAGATTTATTTCGTCATTAATGCTGAACCGTAAGAAACCCGTAACTGAAGGGACTTGTTTTGATGTGGTGTTCCTGATACATAAAGGACTATAAGGACATTGTGAATCTCCTGATTAATGTGTCAGTTCCCAAAAATGCCATGAAAACATTAAGGAGCTTATATTTTATTCAAAGTAAAATTCATAATATTTCCTTTTGGTTAGAACCATCCAGACGGGGTTGCCAAAGTAACAATTTTTTCAGTTACTTCTGAATAAACTTATTAAAATGTCATCTTTATATTGGATTCCAGTTTTTATGAACATTTCTTAGTTTTTAGACCATGATGTTTTGCTTCATGCTTTATTTTAGGAATACTCTTAAGCACTCCACCTACTTTTTGAAGGGAGGGACTTGCAGAAATGTAGGTTTGTTACCTGAGTGACTGCAGAAGAACACTATGGGTATGAAATAAAAGAGCTGCAAATGGGGTCCAAAATAGGCATGCCAAGCTAGAAGGGATGAGCTAAGCAAATTTATAGTACCTTTTTTAATAGTATCTTTTTTTTTTAAATGATATAATGGCACAGATACCTAATTGGCTTTCTTCCGCTTTTGGTCCAGATTTTCAATTAAGTAAAAGTTACCAAAAATAATGAGGGAATAAGTACTGTTAAAAGACTTCTAGGTAGACCTGCTCTCTGTTCATTGAAATAATTTAGAATAATATGGTGCTTAGGAAATATTCTTTAAGTCATTTAAAACTTAGTGACAAACACAGTAACAGAATGAGAATCTTTTCATGGCAGCAGGGTTTACAGTCACCTGTATAATTCATGCATAATGTTTAATGACAGCCACAGTTGCTGTACATGGAGTGCTGTTAGTGCTTCAGGGTAGAGCCAAGCCCAGGACAGAGCTGCAGGTAGGAAGCGCCCAGTGGGAGCAACCCCAAAGACCTGCAGAGTGATCAGCCTCACACCATTAGCTCTGGGACCCCTACACTGCTCCTCAGGTTATGTCATTTCTATTTTTAAGAAATAACTGGTGATCTTTAAAACAAGGTATTAAGCAGTTGCTCATCCCACTGTTAGGGAGCAGCTTCTCTGCAGTGAGCAGGACAAGGAGAAATCTCAGAGTCACAGTAGTGCGTGCCTGGAAATGTGGGATAAATGCAAACTCCAGACAGACCAGCAGCTGAGTTCAGCACTAGGAACATCTGCAGTTGATCAGCTGTCCTGTCAGAAGCAAACATTATTGGGGTTAGAGGGTTTCTTGGAGCCTAAGAATATGGGTTTGATTCAAAAGTCAAAGAAGTTTGTAGAAACGCTCCTGCTTTGGGTTTTGAATCCATCCCAAAGAGCCTGAGGTTCAGCCAACTTAAGTTTTAAAAATTTTTATTCAGTTGGGTTTTTAATTTTTTTTTTTGAGACAAATGTGTGGCTTTGGAATAAAGACACAAAGTGGCCTCATATATATTTAAATGAAGGAGTGACGTGAGCAATGCCTGTTTAATGAGTAGATGCATCCTCTTTAACAGCAGTAGCAGGAGATTTATGCTTGTGCATAGACAGGGTATGGGTGGATTGCTGGGGATTAATTCAGCTGCTTGCTGCAGTACCTGGGTACCTTCCTCCATGTAAACCTACCATATGTATGTATGTCTATATTTGATTTATTATACACATACATACATACTCACACCCTGTGTTGTCACCATTTCTCTCTAATGTCCTAAAAAACTCAGTAGCAAAAGTAGCAATTAGGTGAGTCATTTTTTTAAATGTTTGTGTTCTCTTACTTCTCAAATCATAACTTAAAAGTGGATCTCTTGGCATTGATTGGTTTGGATGATACAGCTCCTTTAGATCCATTTTGTTGTCTCCTCCCAAAAACACCCAAAGGAAACAGAGGTAAAGCTAGACAGACGTGTTCTTGATGTGTTCTCTTCCAGCACAGAGTTAAATCTGAGCATTTTAAGTTAACTTTCTTGGAAGATCTGTTGCAACCATTATCTTGTTCTTTCTTTGTAGTGAATTCACAATACAATGCAAAATGGAAAAAAAAGAGAAGGCATTTAATGTAGTATGTAAATATTGACCTTTTAAAATTAAAATGCTACTCAAAGTGCTTACAGTCAACCACATCTTAGCTATTTGTTAGTTTTTTGTGTTGTCTTATCTAAATTTAAATGGATATGGTTCCATAAATGTTGATGTGTTTTTGTGTATATCTTCAAATTTTTATAAAGATGCTAGTAAGTCAATACATATATCCTGATCTGTGTATTATTTGTTCAGTTTTTATTAGCATAATTTTATAATTATTTAAATAGGCAACTCCAGTAGGTGGTTATATGAAGTCAGCTTTTTTTTTTTTTCCAAATTATTTCATTTCCATCTTGTACCACTGGAAAATTCACTTTATAACTATTCATATTTTGCCTTGACTAAAATATTCAAGTACCCATATGATCTGTGGTATTTTAGGTGAATGTTCTACTTTTTTTTTTTTTTTTAATTAAAAAAAACCCTAAAACAACTCTGTCCTTTAACTTCTGAGGGAAAACACTGTCAGACCGAGGCACGGGGTCTCTCTGGGATTGTTCCATTGTGCTGTTGGCAGGTACAAATTTAGGTCTGTGGTGTAATACTGTCCTCAAAAGTTGGGGCTGTTTTGGTTGCACAGTTTGGGTTTCACATGTGGGGCAGGGTGGTGGCACGTTGGTGCATCCCAGTGTTATCAGTGCCACCCCTTATCAGTGCCACCCCAGCGTGTGGTGTGGCGCTGGGGATGGATGCTCAGGGTCCTTGCTGCTTGCAGGGGCACCGGTACAGGTCTGTAGCATTTCCATAGCCAGAGGGATGCCGTCCTCAGCCCACACATATCCCCAGTGTGACTTGGGAAGGAGGAGTGGATCCAGGCACCCCCTCTGCGTGGTATCCTTGGATATCCAGTTTATCCCCCTATTTTAATCTGAAGGTTTGCTTCAGGTTTCTGATTTTTTGTAAAGAAGTCCTTCTAGCCTGTAAAATGCCAAGCAGACTGAGCATTTTAATTCACTAATGTTAGGTTTCCTCTGCAAGGACGCAGATGAGAGTAAAACTGAAGGTTATTTCAGAATAACCTTGGAGGTCCTCAAAGTTGTTGTTTTTTTTTTTAATGTCAGGTACTGGGGATAAAAAAAAACTTTCACTTGGTGCTATATTTTTTATGTTTTTTAAACATAGTATTTTTTATCTGTGTAGTTTGAAATGATGCAGTTTCCCTGGGAGCTGCTGCAGGCACTTCCTGCACTCATTAACTGTGTGGCTGTACGTGTGTGTGGGTGTGTCACCCTTGTACCCGGGCTGAGAGGGGGGTGGGAGGCTCTGGGGGTTCTTTTGAGAGTTTTTTTTTGCTTTTTTTCCTTTTTTTTTGTCTTTTTTTTTCTTTTTTTGTGTGCTTGGGAGATACCCTGGATTTGTTCTCTGGCATAGTAATGTGCTTTTCCTGTCCTTTGTGTAGTACTGTGTCTGTGATTTGAGTCAAGGTACTTGAAGGTAGAAATCTGTGTCACCTGTTCACTGTCAAAAAGGCATTTTTTGTTCAGAGAGACATAAACCTTTTTTTTTAAATGCATTTTTTGTGCTTTTGTTTTTGTTTTTTTTTTTTTAGCATCATGATAGATGAGAAATTAAATGTGAAGGAAACAAATCCTGAATAGATTGCAGAAAGTTAGCTGTATTATAAAGGTCATTTAGGGTAACATAGAGCTTTTGTTTCAATGTTACCTTAAATCATGCCTTGTCCTCTAATTAATTCATAACCATAATACTTGAAAGTCTTTTATCTTAAATTATTATCAAATCCTAAGGATTTTCTGTAAGGTTTTTTTGTAACCTGATTTTTAAGCATGGAGATAACTTACTGTCCACATGAGCACAGGGGCTTGTGTACAAAACCAGATTCATATTGGATCCTTGCGTATGCCAACTTCTGGTACAATATGGTTGGGAAGGATCATTTTGTTCTTTATCATGCTGCTTTTGGCAGGGTTGGGTTTTTTAATTTCAAACAAACAAACAAGCAAACTCCCTTTTCTACTTCTCTACTTTGGTGGAAAGTGTGGTCCTTATTGCACTAAAGAAAACCTCAAGGTGAAAGTTAATCTCACAGGGTCTTTTAGGTGCTTGTGTTGCTCTCTGCTTTCTTGGTTCACTGATTTTTCAACCTAACTGGAAATGGGCTTTATAGATACACTTTTTCAACAGGTTACACCGCTTTTATTTTATGTAACAGCACTTTTGTTGAGGGGTTTTTACCATCTAAACTTCAAAGAGTACTGCAGATTAAAAATACTTTTGTAAAAGAACCTGTGTACAGTTAAATGTAGCTGTATTGCAATGTTGTGTGTAGTCACATGGAAGATCACAGTTTCCAACACTGCTGTATTGATGTTGTGTTTGTTCAGGATTTTCTTTGTGTGCATCTAATGGATTTTAATATGCATGGTATTTTTTTTCCTAGTGTCTGTCAGGCTGAGATTGGAACCTTGCAGTTTCATCTCTATTTTGAGAATAACAAAACCATTTGTTTGCAGGTTTTCTTTTTCAGATGATGAAACTTCTTTCAGCAGTTTAACTTCTAATTAATAGACATTTTTACTTACAGATCCAGCAGAGACCAGATGCTAACTCTTATTTATTCACAGCTGATCTTCTGTACCATTGTAATTGTATTTATAAAGGACCCCTTGGATTAAGTCAATATTCTTTTTTCCTGTGGTACCCTTTGCCTCTCTGCTATGCTTTTTCTAAAACATTTTCATCTCATTTGCCCCCATTTTTCCATTTCCATTTGTATCCTTATATTCCTGCCCTTTTCACTCCCTGTTCATCTCTCTGCTTTTTTTCCTGAGTGCGTTGCATTCAATCTTTTGCTCTGTTTTCTGTTCTTCCAGCTCTTTTGAGGGTACTTGAACCCTAGATGTCCTGCCCTGAAATCCACCCTACCACACTTCCCTTTGCAGACTCTGGTGCCTGAAGTTGAGGTTGCTTTGGTACAGGTGTCACCCCTTAGGCCGTGCTGCTCGTCCCAGAGCACTGGAGAAGCGTCACTTAACACTTTTGCTTTGCAGTTTTACCCATGCTGGGCAATGTAGACATTTCCTTTACATGCTTGAGCATTTAGCCAGGCTAAACAGGATTAACAACTGTTTTATCCTTTTCACTTTTTCAGGAGCTCTGTTCTTGAATTCAGTGATAGTAATAGCACTTTTTGTTATTGCCACGTAGAAATACCAACACTGTCGACACGATTCTGCCTCCTATTACTATTACTGAATGTGATCCTTCCTAACCTGTAAAGTCCTAAGCAGTGTGTGTACATTTATATATAGATACATATTTATCTGTATCTGGGTGTTTTGAGAATCATTTCAAATGTACTGCTCTAATCTGGATTGCAGAGTTTGTTTATTAGCAGTTCAGGATATAAATTCAGCAGCCAACTGTATCATACTGACTGCACTGGGAGTGCATCTGCCTCATGTTTCCTGCAGCATCATCTGCACCAGGTGTGCGCTGCTGATTGCTTGAGTGTAATACTGGACTATGCCAAACCCTCCACGTGCATAAGAGATCTTTGTCGTACCTATTTGGGTGAATGTAAAAATGGAAACACAAAGATGATCTCGTGTACAAGTTTTTTTACATGTATTTCCATGTTTTGAAATGTGAACATGTAAATATATTTATTGTACCTAAAATATGTCAATAAAACCTAATCTTTATCATTTCCTGCTTGTTGTTGCTTGATGTGCAACTTCAAACTTGTCAAAAAAAAAAGGCTTTACATACACTTCACACACTATTTTACCATTTTTATTATGGTATTATCCTGGGCTTGCTTTTACATCAGCAGAGTAGCACAGGGTTCTTCACCAGCTATGCAAAGGTGCTCCAGATGGAAACAGAAGTGGCTGAGGGTAAAAGGAACTTGTGCTTGTGTGGCTGGTTCAAAGGGCCTGGAAAACAAGAGGAGTCTCTTTTTAAAGAGATAACATACATACAGGAGGAAAGCCTGTGAGTGTTAAAGCTTTCCTGGTGCTTTTTAGCCATACTGACATGTCAAATGAAAGATTTCTACTTTCAAATATTGCTTACCTTAATTCATGCCATAAAGAGGAGCTCTTGGCAAGCTCAGCTTGGTAACCATCAGTTACTTCCCGAACACAATTACATCAACATAAATGGGGGCTAATTCCACTGGTCTGCTGTAGATCAAGAAAAGATCTACAGAAAAGAGGTCAGAATCAGCTGTTTTACACTTAATAGGGTTTTTTTAACATTATTCACAAAGTTAAATGTAAAAATCCTGGCATCACTGCAAGTGGCACCTGTGATCCAGAGTATACATTTCCAGGGAAGCATTGCTAGCATGTCACATAATAACTGGGGTGGATCTCAGGAGAGCCTCGTTATGTGTGGCAAACTAATGACACCCCAAGTTAGCCTGATGGAGGGCAGCAACCAGCAACACAGTGACCTCAGAAGGCTCATCAGGGCTAAAAAATTGCCTCTGATTCAGTGATTTAAATAGGGAATTCAGAATAAATATGTAAGAATAGCCATCTTTGTGAGCAAAGTTACAGCTTAGTTTTCAGCCTGTGATTTTGTCATGTATGAACAGTAGGGGCACACTGTAAATGTCTGACTGCAGCATCACCTCTTCCACATCTCCTCCTTTGGACAAGGCTCCAAACCTAAGTAAACCTCACCAAAATCCCTCAAAACCCAAACTTAATGAGTCCTATCTCCTCACTTCCTTGGAGCACCTTTCCCTGCCCCTATCAGTCTGTAATCTTGGGGCAGGAATTTGTGTTTTAGTGAAGCTGAAGCACCACTGAGCATTTACTCCAGTCCACTCTTGCCCTTAACTGAATGGCTTGAACACTGCACAGCACAGGGGAACAACAAGCTCCCTTTTCAAGGGGGCAGGTGGGTATTGGGCACAGAGCTCTGTTGGTCTTCAGAAGTTAAAATGTTTTGCTGCTGATTAATTTGTAATTTAGGATTGCAGGATTCATGCAGGGAGATGCTTTGGGAGCTGGAAGGTGACAGCCAGGGAGAGAGGGATTAAATCAATGTGGATAAAAAATGGTTACTGAGGGGATGAAAAGGGAGTGACCAAGGGAGGTGCAAACAAACCTTTAAAATCAAATTTTGAGATGCCTAGGGGTGTGCTTCAAAAATTGGTCTTGATTGACCTTAATTTATTTGTAATGATTTGGGCAGGATGAGCTGGAGTGTGCTCACCAAGCGTGGTGGGAGACACATGAGGGAGGGCTCAGCTGAGGAGGAGGATCAGAGAATCTTAGAGGAATTGGATGAGCTGGAGAATTAGAATAAACAGGTGAGATTAAATTTAATCTGGAAAAGTGCAAAGCTATGCACTCTGGTATTAATAAATAAGGGCTTTTGCTGTGAGAGTCACTGAGAAAAGAGGAAGAGCAGTGAATTAATGGCAGATATCTGATCTATAGATGGGGTGATCTATGAGGAAAAAGACTACTGCCTTTCTAGGCTGGATGCATCAGGCACTTCCAGAATTGAGTTATTAGTATGTGTATGTGTGGCATGAAGATTTAATGCTGGACTTCAAAAATTGCAACCCAATCAACCACCTCCCTATTGCCCAGAGTAGTAACACCCTGTGAATATTTATTTTGGAAAGATTTTTTTGAATGATTCATCTATCAAAGATTTCCTCTGCTTTTGCTCTACACATTCAGGCTTTCAAAGACCAGGGCTTAAGCACAGAAAACATCCTTAAGTTGGGTTCAATGAGAATTGACTGGTCACACGGTGCCACTGCTCCTTGGTTTCAGATGTCAGTTCTGGTAACTGCAGAATATGCATTAAATATTTTCACCCATCTGTGCTGTTCTGAAAAGATCCCAGGGGAATGTGTGCCTTCAACTGGTGAAAAATTAAAGATGCTGACCAGGAAGATTGTTCTGTGGAGATGCTGTTGGCATTGGGGATGCTGTGGGGAGAACATGGGAATTAAACATCTCTATTTCTTCCTAATTCTAGTCCTGTATGCTGCTGATTGTTACCTAATTAACAATCTTTTCATTAAATTACTGATGAGAGGATTCTCCTTTCATAAGAAGGATTTTTAGACAGCATGAGGATGGACTGAATAGCCCCACAGCCTTTTCCAATCCTGTTTTCTAGGGTCTCAAACAAATTAGGCTGTGCCTCCTGTAACTGTGGTGCTCCTGTACAGCAGCACAGATTCTTTACTTGCAGTAAGAACAGAGGGAGGGGGGGTTGGGAGACTTTTTCCTACATTTATCTGTGCAGTGAGTCAGGTGCCTTCCACAGCCTTCATCACCATGGATCCCACTGCAGGACTTGAGAAATGGGGAAATAGCTAAAAGCTTCAAAGGAAAAAAGTGGAAGGCTGCTCTTTCATTTGTTTTGATAAGACTCAAAAGGTGTTCAGGGGTTTGGGATGCCTGGCTGCTCTTTCAGCCCTCAGTCAATTCTTCATCACTTTTTATAATTTGCTTATTAAAAAAATTAATTATTGCTATCATTATTAACATTATTATCGAAACTGGCACTTCTGCAAACAGTAGCTGGATGCAAAATCTGAGTCATGGGGACTGGATACAGTTTGAGAACCCTGGCATTGTAAATATGTCCTTTTCTGCTTCTAGCCTGGACTTCTGTGTGGCAAAACCAGTCCTAGAAGCCAAATCCCAATTAACTGATTAGAAGATAATTTCTCTGTATATTTTCCATCTTAAATACTGCCACAAAAAGGTCTCTCTGCCAAGTGATACCCACCGTTCCTCCTGCTTTAAACCTTTCAGACTGTTCAAAGGTGCTGGCTTGTTGCAAAGGGCTTGTGTTTGTTAATTTGGGTTAGAAAAATTCAAGGATTGCATCAAAATGGGGAAGATGTGGTTGTTTCCAAGCCTTCCCTGTGCTACTGTTAATCAGCCCAATCCAGGGGGAGGATGCACACTGCTTTTAGTGGGGTGAGGGGCAGGAGGAATGCAATCATCCCTCATCAGCCAGCCCCTCAATCACTGCACTTGAAACAGCTGGGGGTACATAACCTCATCTTCATCTGAAAATTTTAGTACCTTTTCTCTTAGCTGCCTCCATTTTATGCCCTTTTTTTTCCCCTCATAAATTTTTATGATTTTTTTTTTTAAAGAAGAATTTATGGGCGAAATGGCAGAGCCCGTGTGAAATGTGGGAGAGCTAAAAGGCCATCAGGGTGGTAAATGAGGCTAAATGGTTCTCTGCCACCAGCTGTGGGGAGCTCAGTGATTGAGTCTGACTGACAAGAAATAATTACCCCCTCTCAGGGAGGTGAAATGGGTCCTCACTCTGTGAATGCTGCTGATGAAGCGGCTGTCCCGGAGCAGGCAGGATCCTCTCTGGCAGATTTTGTGGCACATCTTGGCAGCTTGAGCCCCGTGCCAGCATCCTGCTCCAGGGATTTCTTGCACAGGGTGATGCCCTTCAGTGACTCAGCACATCCCTCCTGCCCTTCTGCTCCCGGGGAGCTTCAAAACCCTGACACAACTTCCTGCAGGGATGAGTCTAGAGTGAAGATACTAAAGATATTCCTTGTATTATTGATTGAAACTGGCAGGTGTTTCTCAGCCTGTTTTCTTTCAAAGCAAGAGAATCTCTTATTGCAGAGATGTGCATTAAGATTTAAAAGCACCTGGCTTTTTTTTAATTCTTGTCCAATCAATTGCAAGGACCAAATGTGATGAGTGAATTTGTTTGAAAGGTGGAGAGAAGGAAAGGAAAGGAAAGGAAAGGAAAGGAAAGGAAAGGAAAGGAAAGGAAAGGAAAGGAAAGGAAAGGAAAGGAAAGGAAAGGAAAGGAAAGGAAAGGAAAGGAAAGGAAAGGAAAGGAAAGGAAAGGAAAGGAAAGGAAAGGAAAGGAAAGGAAAGGAAAGGAAAGGAAAGGAAAGGAAAGGAAAGGAAAGGAAAGGAAAGGAAAGGAAAGGAAAGGAAAGGAAAGGAAAGGAAAGGAAAGGAAAGGAAAGGAAAGGAAAGGAAAGGAAAGGAAAGGAAAGCTTGTGGTGCTCCAGTCGTAAACCTGCATCCTCACTGATTGTGCTGGAACCTTAAAAAAACCACACAAACTAAACCCAAAATATTTTGAGTATGCAAGAAACATGAAGTCAAACACAAAAGCATGATGGCAATGGCTTGAATGCCTCTATATTTCCCTGGCTTTATTAGCTGATTTGATGACAATGCAAACACTTTGGATATGTTGAAAATGATGTATCTAAAATCTAATCAATTGTTACTGTGCAAGAGCCCATCCAGGGTTGTGCTGTGCTGCCGGAGGGAAGCAGGTACCATCCCAGGGCAGCTCAGGAGGGTGGGAGGAGGCTCTGCTGGCAGCTTGACAGCTCTGTCCCTGTCACTGCCATCCTCACCTGTCTGTAGAAGGTGGTGGCTGTACCAGATGGCTGCCGAGAGCCACCGTGGTACCAGCAGGGCTTGGGGCAGCCTCAGCAGTGGGGGAGCAGCTCAGTGAGGCTCTGCATCAGTCTCTGTTTCATTGCTCCTCTTTCCTGTGGTGTTTCTGGTGAGACTCTGCCTTTTGAGATGACACTTTAACCCATGAAGTGTCCGAGGTCCTGTGGGTTGTCACAGTGAGTGCAGGGTGTCACCAGTTTGGGCCCCTCCTGCTCAGAGGTGCTGCCTTCTTGACTTCTCCCCCTCAGTTTGGCCTCAGAAGGAGATGGGGTGGTCTTGGGTTTCTGTGGTTGAGATGACTTCTGAGGTGTTAAAGTCTTTTTTTTCCCAGCCCCACAACCAAAGAAGTCGAGATTCCTCAGTTCTGCTTTTCAAGGTTGTTTATTTTATCTATTCTATTCTTTCTCTGACCTGCTGAGATCTGTCCAGCAGGTTGGGTTGTGGCACACTGACCACCCTTGGGGTGGTGTTACCTTTTAATACTAAGAACTATGTGTACTTTATTTACAATAATTTTCGAATATCTATCACCTATGTTAGACAGTCTGTCTCTACCTAAACCAATCCAGAAGTGTCACCATCACAGCAGAAGATGGAGGACAAGAAGAAGGAGAAGGAGGACAGGACACACCCAGATTCCTCCCTCTTGCCTCTTGAACCCCCATTCTATATCTCCAAAATTCTACTTTTTCACCCTGTGATAAATTCACTGTCATTCTACTCAAACCCTTGTGGCTTGTAACTCCTCACACAAAAAAACCAACCCAAAGAACACCTTGCTGCAGTTTTACATCAGAATTGCTTACACCAAATGTCCCAGGATATTCTCAGAGAACCACTTTTAACATGTGATTTTGGAAAGGGCGTGAAAAAATCTTACATCAGACTGAGCCAGAGACATAACTAGACTGAAACCCATTTACAGGAACTAATTACCAGTGCTTTGGGTAGAGTTTTTGTTTGGTTTTTTTTTTTTTTTTTTCGCTCCTGGCATCCCCAAGAGTCTTTAGACAGGAGCAGAATGAGCAGGCAAGGAAGCAGCAGCTCTGGAGAGGCAGCCTGCTGCAGTCTGGGCTGCTGGGAGGACACTCCTTGCAGGACACAACTCCTGCCACCTCCATGTGCCATGCCAGCCCTCCTCCTGGTGTAAATCAAAGTGTCCCAGAACCACAGAATGGCTTCGCTTGGAAAAGACCCCCAAGATGCCAAGTCCAGGTCTAAACCAGCACTAAACCATGTCCCCAAGTGCCACATCTACATGTCTTACAAATACCTCCAGGGATGGGGACATCACCACTGCCATGGGCAGCCTGTTCCAGTGCTTGACAGCCCTCTCTGTGAAGAAATTCTTTCTTAAAATCCAATACAAACCTTCCCTGGAGGCCATTGCCCTTGTCCTACCACTTGTTCCTTGGGAGAAGAACGACTCCCACCTGGCTGTGGCCTCCTTTCAGGTGCTGGTAGAGAGTGATAAGGTCTCTCCTGAGCCTCCTTTCCTCCAGATTCAGGAGATCAAGTAGAAAACAATAGTTTAACTCCATTTTCTTGCTCAGTTGCAGCATTTGAGGGATGCCAGGGTCCTGTGTGGCAGAGCAGATTAATGCAGGGAGAGGTGGGAGGAGCAGGAGGAGATTGCTGCCACTGAAACTTCTTTACCTGCAGTCAGAGGGCAGCAAAAATCATGACACACCACAAGCTGGGTCCACTGAGACTGATTCTTCTTCATATTTCACAGACCCAAAACTCACCAGGCCCTTGTGCCATGTGAGACATTTTAGGACCAATGTTGTCAGCTGGTGCTGAGTGAAGTCCTGACTCATACTAACCTGGAAAAGGGATTTGGATTGGGGTGGGAAACAGGGGCAACACCTGCAGTGTGGTCTCCATATTGCTGGCTGCTTTCTAAATGAGGCTTCATTATACACATAATTAAAGGAAGAAGGTTGAATGCTATTTAGCCATGTTTTAGGGGTATTAATTTCAAGATTAAGGGCACCTGGAGATTAAATGAATTAACTCACAACCGAATCAGGTTAATTGTCAGTTTCTTTACCTGGAATGAAGCTGGGAAAAGGGAATGTTTTAGTTCAATAATAGCTGTGGATATATTAAAGAGCAGATTCTTGAACTGAAGGAAATTTGCTATAAGAAATAGTGAATTGGGCACCAAACTAGACAAGGGAAAAGCTGGGTGTGGGCTTCAAGTTTGGCCTGACAAAAGTCCCTTCATCATACTGGGGAGAAGCTGGGCTCTGAGCTGTGCACTCTGTTTGTCCATGCAGGAACTGCCCAAAACTGGACCCTGCACCAGGGGCTGCCCTGTGCCCCCCTTTGGTGCTGGGTGCTGCTCCTGGGCAGGAGCAGAGCTGGCCTGAGGCTGCTCTCAGCAGCCCACACTGGCTGAGGCCACAGCTTCACCTCCTGCCCACATCGCACCAGCCCTGAGTGCAGGCACCAAAAACCAGCAGCCACCAGTGGGAGTTCCCAGGCACCGCACCTGCGCCCCCATCCAGGTGTGCACATCTGTCCTGCAGCTCTCTCCTGCCAAACCCCTGTCCCCTGGGCTGGGATGGGTATTTCAGGGTCACCCTGAGCTCTGCCCATCTCCTGCCTGCTGCTCCAACACCCATAGGTCAGCCTGGTCAGCCCTGGAAACCTCTCCTGACACAGAAGGGCAAGGTAAACACTGTGGTGTTGTCAGGTCCCCAGGATGAGGTGAGAGATGAGAATTTGACTCCATGTTCTCAGAAGGCTGATATATTATATTCTATTCTATTCTATTCTATTCTATTCTATTCTATTATATTATATTATATCGTATCATCATATTATGCTATATTATGCTATATTATGCTATATTATGCTGTATTACCTTACATTATGCTATATTACCTTACATTATGCTATATTACGTTACATTATGCTATATTATGTTATATTACGTTACATTATGTTACATTATATTATATTATATTACTAAACTAAAGAAATAGAAAAGATACCTAAAGAAGGCTAGAAAAGAATGAATAACAAAAACCCGTGACTGACCAGAGTCCCGACACAGCTGGACTGGGATTGGCCATTAATTAAAAACAATTCACATGCTGGGTAAACAATTCTCCAAATCACATTCCAAAGCAATGAAACAGGGAGAAGCTGAAGCTTCCCAGGAGAAGAAATCCTGTTGAAGGGATTTTTCATAAAATATCCTGCTTTAAGTAACAAGTAATTACCTGTAGAGGTATGTGTGAAACCTGTTGAAATTCCTGGAGAGATGTGATGTGTTGCTGAATGTTTGTTTTTCCATGGGTGGTGTGACTGACCAGTGTAAATGTACACAAGGATGAGCAACCTTCCAGCAGAGGGCCCTTCTCTAATCCTTCCTTTCAGAGCACACAACCCCTGACTTCCTTCCTCGATCTATATTATATTATATTATATTATATTATATTATATTATATTATATTATATTATATTATATTATATTATATTATATTATATTATATTATATTATATTATATTATATTATATTATATTATATTATATTATATTATATTATATTATATTATATTATATCTCCATCATCATCAGAGTCACTCAATTTCTAAGCAAAACAATTCAACTTCAAACCCCCTTTTTTCCTGTGCCTATGTGCTTCTTCCTAAAGCTTTCGCCCCAGCTCTGGTGGAAATGCCTCACCTGATACCTCCTAGCATCATGCTGGATTTTTGCACAGGCATGCTGCATTCCTGATGGTTACATGGATGTGGTTAATGCCTGAGGGACTCTGGTCTTCCTTCTTGCCTTCCATTTATAACAGGAATAACTGTTTTTACTCTCAAGGAGCACCTCTGATTATCATTTTCTCATAATTTCTATTATTTGGTAAAGGTTGTCTCAGGCTTCCTGGTGAGTATTTTGGTCACATTTATTGACTGTGTCAGCTCTTGTCACCCACCATCACACACTCCTAAATTTCTGCCAGGACATTAGAGCAGATAAGTGAAACAATCAATGTGTGAGGAAATCCATTTGTCTCCTCCTTCCATTTTCACAGTGAGCTCACAGTGAGCCCCTCACTGCCAAGCCCTCAGCCTGCACCTCAGCCCTGTTTGTTTCCACCCTCCCAGACTGAGGTGGCACATCCTAATGTAACATCATTGCAAACTCACCTTAGATCAATTGTTCTGTCTAAAAATAAAATAAAATCGCTGACTTTATCAAAGAACGGTTCTACATTAACTGACCCAGTCTGGTACCATAAATCTCTGTTTGGCTCTCAATCTTTGATCCTTTTTTCATCTAAAACCTGCTCTGTTTTTGTTTTTTTTTTTTTTTTTTTTTGTACAATACCAGGGTCAAGACATTTGTCTTGTGCTTGCCCAGACGCTCTGCTCCTACCACAAATTAGAGTTTCTCCTTTCCCAGCTGCCCTGCTGGCACAGCTGATGTGATGGACCTGTGGAACATCATCCCCTCTGGATGTGTCATCCCAAGTGCTGCTTCCCGTCTGCTTCGGGTGCAGAGCAGCTTGGCTAAGAGCTAAAAGGGACAAATTGAATTTCTGTGGTGAATCCAGTAATTTTCCAGATGTATCCATGAGCCATTTCTCTCTTCCTCCCATGTCCAGTATCAGCATTTTCCTGGAAACCACAGCAAAGTGCTTTTCAAGCTGTGCTTCTGTTAGCTTTGACTTGTTCCCTCTCTGCAGGGTGAATGAAGCTATCCCTACACAGCTTTATCTTTACCTGGACATTTCAACAACCTTTAGGTTATTCCTATGCAAAGTCAAGCTACAAAACCTGGTTTATAGTCATTTTCCTTGTGAAACTCCAAGATTGGTTTCTTTGCTACTCAGAGGCTTGCCAGCTGCTCTCCAGGGGTGAGGTCTGCCTGCAGACTGTGTCAGGTTCTGCCCTGTGCAAGGGGGCCTGAAGAGGACTGGAAATGAATTTTCAATACTTTACAGTTATCACAAAATTGGCTAAACCATAGGAAGATACAGCAAGAGGAGCCATTAACCTCAACACCTTCAAATGGCTTCACTGTTTTCAGGCATTGTCCTTTCTATTACTGTTAGGTTTTGTTGGTAAACACTTTTTTTTTTTTTTTTTCGCTTTTGGACTCAAAATGTGGACTCCAAATGTGCCTGGCAGCTTGTGCAGCCCCACCAGGACCAGGGAACCTTGTGGAGTTATAATATTTTGTCTCACTGCCCTCTGGCATGAGGGAAGTCTGGAGGTTCCTCCATTTGGAAACCCCTGCAGGAGGTGCTGGGGAGGAGCTGAAGGGACTCCTCAGCCCCAGGGCTGCCCCTCCTCTCTCCTGCTTCTCCCTTGACATTTCTAAATCCACTCTGGGGTACCAAGGCAGGAATCCCAGGTCTGCAGGGATGGCTGTGAGGAATCCGCAGGAGCACAATGTGCAGCACTGGTTTCTCT
Source organism: Emberiza elegans (assembly GCA_024865655.1). Classification (NCBI taxonomy): domain Eukaryota; kingdom Metazoa; phylum Chordata; class Aves; order Passeriformes; family Fringillidae; genus Emberiza; species Emberiza elegans. The sequence continues at coordinate 12,009,652 of JALJVW010000206.1, forward strand.
GGGCTGTTTGGGCAGCCTCTGTTCCTGCACCCACCACTGCTTCCAGTCCCAATGAATTCAGCAAGATATTTTCTAAGGAACAGTTTGTCAAACTCCTTCCCTTAGGAAAACTTTCCTTCAGGCAGCAGTGAAGCTTTTGTAAAATATTCAATATATTCACTATGTGAATATTCAAAATATTCGCTGTTTTCTCCTTCTTCAAGCAAGTGCCCATGGAGGGCTGGGGTGAGAGTCTCTTGTGCACAGGCTGGGTGGGCTGGTACCCAGCTGGCTGCTTTACACTTTTCTATGGTTTCCAGCATCAAAGAATTTAAGTCTTCCACTCTGCTACTTCTGAATCATCTCCTGATCCCAATTTCAACTGTGCAAACTTTACCATGACATAAATACAAAAGCAAGTTTTATTTTAATTTCCTTACTTCATTTTTTTAACATTTCAGGTTCACTTGTTTAACATTTTTGCTGCAGACAATGAAGGCTGGAAGATAACTTGAAAAAAGCCAACACAATCTGGAATTGACATGCACACAAATGCTCACAGAATCAAATTTAAAAATGCCTCTGAGGATATTCAAAACAAACAAAAGTTTAGTGAAAATACTCTAAATAGTCAACCTATTATGCAGTGTTGTTATGTGAGAAGTTCTGTCATCAAGACAATATTTCAGCAGCTTTAGACAGATGAGGTTTCTAAAGGGGATTTCTAATTTGTATTTGTTTTTAATTTGGGGTTTGGATCACAGCAGCAGCAACAATTTGTTTTGTTTTGTATTTATGGCTGCACATGTTTAAAATGGTAAATCTGCACTGACCTATTAAACCACAAAAGTGAAACTAGCTTCTGTATTCTCATTCCTTAGCTGGAAAAATAAACCCACAGCATGCATGTGTAAAATAAATCATATTTTTACAGCTTTCAGGGTTGGTAACCAAAGGCTACGCAAGTATTTGGATTATCACAGTCCTGGCTTTAAAAAATAGGAAATGGTGCTTTACCAGAAAGTGATTCTTTCAAGACAAAATGCATTTTTCTAGCTGCTGCTGCCTTTCATTAAAATTATACCATTTAATCCAAAATGAAAATGAAATTTATAAGGAGCTTAATAAAATGTGCATGTTTCTTTGTGAAAGAAATTAGCTGATGCACAGAAGGATTCTGTTTTGGTTTAACACCAACAAAGATGCCTCAGCCTAAAAGATAATTCAGAGTTAGCCCCAGATCATCCCATGTTGAGCCCCCTGCTTTTTCCCATCCACCTGTTTTTATTGGTTTTGCTGGTCACAACAAACAAAAATGTTTCCCTTCAGTCTCTAAGCCTTAAGAGCAAACAGAGATTGGGCCATATTTGACTTCACACAGAAATGTGGATGGGACCTGTTGCTTGGCCCCAGTCATGGCTCCACAGAAGGTTTGCCCAGGCAGAGCAGAGCCTGGGCTGGCACTCTCTGGGATGGCTGAATCCATTATTGGGGGACAAATAGGTTTTCTCTGGCTGATTTCTAGCCCTGGACAAAGACATGCATCATTTTACTCCTCCAAGTTGCTTCATGCCTCAGGATGGAGGAGGCTGAACTCAGAAGATGCTCCTGAGCAGTGGCAGGCGAAGTCACAGTCTGACAATAACCCAACACTCAGGTCCAGCCTTGCATTTTGGGGGTAGAAAGCAGAGGTTTTTAGGAATACAGCCTGGTTTTACAGCATGGACACCCCACAGAGGCAGGAGGGTCCCCAGCATCCCTGACAGGGCTGGTGGGGCAGGCAAAGGGTCAGGCTGAGTTGGGCAACTCCCATTACAGAACTCCTCATTTCCATGTGAAATCCTTCTGAAATGTGTCTGAGGAATGTCCCAGATAGTGCTGGCTGTAGGAGTGGAAGGTGCTGACAAATCCAGGGGGAAAAAAGGGTCTTTATGGCAAGTGAATGATCAGCCTGGCACTGACCACACCAAGGGAGCTCATTCCATTGCAGTGGCTGGGGCACAGCCTCCATGAAAATTACAGGGAATGCAAAATCAGCCCTGGGAATTGGCAGGACCCAGGACATCCCTCTGGCTGTCCTGAGCAGCCAAGACCCCTGCCAGGGGTCTCAGAGACCCTGGCACAGAGCCCAAAATGCCTGTGGTTTTGATTATGACCCATGGAGCAAATTACCAACCTTGTATGAAGATCAGCAAGCCACAACAGTTTAAGCAGAATATTAGTGAAGTTATCACAGGGTGGAAAAATAGGTTTTAGGATTTTGGTACAGGGGTTTATGGAGGCAAGATGGAGGATTCAAGGCCTGCCTCGTGGTTCTTTCCTTCTTCTTCTTGTCTTCCATCTTCTGTGTGATGTGGGCATTTTAGATTGGTTCGTGGTGAAGGTGCACTGTCTAACAAGGGTGAAAGGTATTGGGGAAAAAAGGTAAACATGTTATACATAGTTTTCACTATAAGAAGACATGGCTGCCCCGTGGGCGGGCAGAGTGCTTGTGGCTGCCTTGCTGGCCAGATCCCGGCTGGGCAGAGAGAACAATTCTGTAGATAAGAAATAATAAACAACCTTGAGACCACGAAATGAAGAGCCCTGACTCCTTCTTTAAGAGCCGGGCTGGGAACAGAGACTCTCGAACCTTTCTCCGGGTCACTCAGATAAACTAATGATCCCGACAGGGAATTATTTAAATTGCATTTTGTTCTGGGGAGCTGACAGCAGGGAGAGAGAGCAAGACAGAAGCAATGTTCTTGTCCTCCTTCCTGCAGATGTCACACCTCATGGTCTTTAATGGACATAGAGATAGGGCAGGAAAGAATCAGAAGTCAGAGATTAATTCTTCAAAACATGAAGGAAACCAAAGCAGCTCAATGGGTTTTCTTCTGGTAGGAATAGGGTCCTGGTTTTCACCCAGCTCTGATTCAGAGATTGACACATCTGATCTATGAAGGGCTTGTTTTTAAATATCCACATTCTGAGTCCCAGCAGAGCTCAGCATCTCCTTTGTGCCCATCCCAATCTCCTGTGCCAGAGGAATCAATGATTTTTTCTGCCTTCCCCAGCCCTGAGATATCCCTGGGGAATACAGGGACAGAGCACACAGCCATCTTGCTGCTGACAGATCTTCTCCTGCATTGCCTCTGAATGATGACATCCCATTTCTAACCCCCTTTGGTATTGATTTTCATGGTAAACTGACATAATTTGGCTGATACACAATTTTCATTTCCCTCACTGCTGATGAATTGTAACATCCTCTCTCTCTATGCTCTTAAAAAAAAAATCCCTTAATAGTCTGGGAGAGGAAAGATGACCTTGCAGAGGTGATAATCTCTCTGGTTGAACCTGGGGATGGGGATGGCTTAGCCCCACAGCAGCACACTCCACACTCCCTACACAACTGGTAACAATTTTGTGATCAGCCTGTGACTGTTCCAAAAAATAGGAACAAATGAGTTAAATCACAAATCTAATGCACTTCCTATCCTGTCTATTCCTACAGAACAGCACGTCAGCAGTGCCAGAAGACACATGGATGATAAGTTACTAATAAATTCATTGTGTTGCTGATTTTTAGCAGACTGATAAAAACACTCCTTTTAACAATGCAGAGCTTGCATGGAAAGTAACAGTAGAGACTGGGAAAACATCCTACACTTGAATTGCAAGAATTGCTATTGTAAAGGCTGTTAATTGCCATAATTTTGCATTAATCAGGTATTGATTGCATTTTTACCAGCTGAGAGAGCAGCATACATCCCCTCTCACCGCTGAGCTCAGTGCAGGCAGCTGCCAAGCTGCACGGTTAACAGGGAATCACTAGAGGTCACTTTGATTCCACCTAATGCAACAAAGCCTGAAAGGTCTGAGGGTTTGTTTCTGCCTTTTTTGTTGTTGTTGTGAGACACGTTTTAAAAGCAGACTCTTTTTGCACATGTGGATAAGTGTTAATAGCACGTCCTTGGGCTGAATTTTATTCTGGTGTAAAGAGTGAAACTTTGAAGAAGTTTATAAAGCTGTGTCTGTATTCATCAAGAGGAAATTTGGCCGTGAGTTTCTATTTTAATATGAAACATCTTCTACTGGATTTGATATCCTGATAGCAGATGTCATTATTTAACTCTCAATAAATAGTTCTGTCCTGTCAAGATCCATATAAATAGGAAAAAAATAGCTCCAATGTATAATCTACAAGAAGATATTCCAATGTTCCTGCATATTCAGTTGCACCCAAATGAGGAGAAACATTTAGGTGTATTTCATTCCTTGCTTCAGTTGATAAACAAAGTACAGCATTTCCTTGCTAAGAGAAAAAACACCCCTAAAAAGGAACACCTTGTGATCAGGCAAAACACTTCCCTGGTGCAAGGAGCAGTTCCAAGGGGAGCCCTGACTTGGCCTTTTTTACATTTGTAAAGCAACATTTTGGGGGCCTATAGGATGAAATCTGACTTTTCTTTCATTTTGAACATTTGGGACACTTTGGTCCTACCCTGCAATCTTCTTTAGTCACAGGTTCACAAGAGCCTGAGCCCCAGGTGAGGAACCCAGGGCACATCTCCCTCAGGAATGGCATCACTGCTGTCCAGATGTCTCCAGGCTGAGTCCCTGGTGGGGCAGGGGCTGCACAGAGACATCCCCCTGCCCTGAGGAGTGGCAGCATCCTGCCTGTTTCTAAATGAAGTTGGTTTAATCCTGTTTTGGGAAAGGCAAGAACACTTGGCATGCCCAGAACCTTGGTGGTGCACATAGGTCAGCTTTGGCTGCAGCCAGCAGATCCCACAAAGCTGCAGCTTTTCTTCTGTACCTGGTACTGCTCAGTGCCTGCTGGAAGGCACCAGAGCTCCTGAGGCATCTGCTCTTGCTCCCTGTGAGCCCTTGCACATCCACACACCCCAAAGACAGGCCCCAGTGACTCCTGGTGTGTCCATAAATGACTCGTGGCATGTCCATGAGTGACTCCTGCTGTGTCTGTGACTCCTGGTGTGTCCCCAGTGACCCCTGGTGTGTCCATGGGTGACTCCTGGTGTGTCCATGAGTGACTCCTGGGATTGTTTAGACTGGAGAAGAGGAGGTTTAGAGGTGACCTTATCACTCTCTACACCTTCCTGAAGGGAGGCTGTAGACAGGTGGGGTCGAGTCTCTTCCACCAGGCAGCACTGACAGAACCAGAGGACACAGTATCCAGCTACGCCAGGGAAGGTACAGGTTGGATATTAGGATAAATTTTTTCACTGAAAGAACAATAAAGTGTTGGAATGCTCTTCCCAGGGAGGTGGTAGAATCACCATCTGTGGATGTGTTTAAAAAAATGACTGGACATGGCACTTGGTGCTATGGTCTAGTTGAGGTGTTAGGGCATAGGTTGGACTTGATGATCTTAGAGGTCTCTTCCAACCTCATTATTCTGTGTCCCAGTGACTCCTGGTGTGTCCCCAGTGCCTCCTGGCATGTCCATGTCCCCAGTGACTGGTGTGTCCATAAATGACTCCTGGTGTGTCCCCAGTGCCTCCTGGCATGTCCATGAGTGACTCCCTGGTGTGTCTGTGACTCCTGGTGGGTCCATAAATGACTCCTGGTGTGTCCATGAGTGACTCCCTGGTGTGTCTGTGACTCCTGGTGTGTCCATAAATGACTCCTGGTGTGTCCATGAGTGACTCCCATGAGTGACTAGCGAGCGGAGGGTGGAGAGCTGAGGCTGTTCTGTGTCTGGTGCCCAGGACAGCTCCTGGTGGCAGAGCTGAATCACTCAGACTGCACCAGAGCACAGACCAGGCTGTGTCCTGCCCACACTCAGGCGCTGGGGATTTCTCCTGTCCTTTCCATGATCTGCCCAAAAACTGAGCTTTGGAAGCTGGGTGGTTCCCAAGATCCCCAAAAGTCCCAAGCAAGAATCCTGTGTTGGGTGAGTGTCAGGGAAAGCCTCCATCCATGCCTCCTTGCCTTGGGGAGCAGGTTTTGGTCTCCTGCTCTCTCTCCTGGAAACACATCACTCCTTCCTTTCCACATTGCACACATCAAGGGAGATTTCTTCCCAGGGACAGCTCTCCATGGTGCTCCCTCAGCCCCCCACAGCTTTTTATCCCCATGGCATTGTCCCACTCCAGATCACATTAAGCAATGTGATGAGCACCCCTCCCATGAGCATCTGTCTTCTCCCTTCCTTCCCCTGGGGGAAAATTGAGTGGGAATAGTTTTAATTAACTAGGCTGTATGTGCACGGTGTTTATACCTACACAGGCAAGGCTGAACAAGTGTGCCTTGCTCTTGGAAAGAGAGGCACTGAGGTTTGTGGCCTCTCTGAAGTTCTAATCCCTCAGTGGAGAGCCAGCCCCAAATGAAGCTCTGGGTTTGGGCTACACTGGGCTTACCCCAGCCCAGAACAGAGAGGGGTGAACATCTGGGCCCAGAGCTTGGTCACTCTGCAGAGCCAAGGAAAGTCTATCTCCACCCCACGTGAGAACCACTGGATGAGACAAAGATGCTCCCAATGTAGCCTGGGACTCCATGGGGAGCCTCTGTGGAGGGCTGACGTGACATTTTAGGCAGGATTCAGAAGTAAGGTTAGGACACCTACATTCAGACACATTTGCAGCTGTCTCGGTGAGCTCTTGGTGTCTCAGCTCACTCGTTGGTCCACAGAGATCTTGTCCAGACAGACTCTCCAGCCAGCAGGGATCTCCTCTCCATGGTGGAGACACAACCAGAAGCCAAAATAATTTCTTACCCTTGATCTGGCTAAGGCTTGTGTGTCCTCCCTGTATGTGTGTAATGCAGAGTTTACCATCATGTAAAAAGCCATCTGTCCTCATTTCCAAAGGTATTTAGAATAAACTTAAAAAACAGACAGGAAGCATGCTGATTTTATATATAAGGATAATAAGCTGCCTAATACTTGCAGCTGTGAGACATCTAAAAATTAAATGAATTTTTTACCAATGTATAAATTAAGAGGGCTTTCAAACAGTCTGACTATTTGTCAGTAAAGGTTTTGGAGAGTCCTTGCATTTCACCATGTGCCCACAGAGGAGATCCCTCAGAGTGGCACATGGGCAGTAGATATCTGATATCTGATTCACTGTGTTTCTCATCATGTTGACCCCACAGACTGTGGAAAAGTGTCCTCAGAGATGTTTTTCTGTCCATCTTTGGTAAAGACAGGGGGACAACAAGTTACTTGTTCAAAATCAGAAGAAACCCCATCAAAGTGGCAAGGACCAAACCTGCTTCACTCAAAGCCTGGCATTGTTCTGGCAACTTGTTTGTCTGCAATGAGGAATTTTTTTACTGTTTTCTCCTTCCTACAGCTATTTATAGTTTCAGTTCATAAGCAGTGGTTAATATTTTCAAAGTAATCAAGCATGTGGTCACCCACACAGAAGATGTGACTGATTCTGCTGTGCTGCCTAAGAGGTGTTCAGGATATGATATTCAGGATCTTTCTGCAGGGATCAGTGGGGAGCTGTTGGCAGAGGGCAGGAAAGATGCCCTGCTGCCTTGGGAAGAAGCTCTTGCTGAGTCTGCTACACTCTGCAAGGCTCTGGGTGAGTTTGCAAAGCTGTTACCTTCTCCTGAAGATGCCCCATGTTGGATTTTCATGGATATATTTGGTTTTTTACTGAATTTAACCCACCCTTTTCAAAGTGCAGCTGAAAAGTTCTTGAATACATGGGTTAAAACTTCTTGCACTCTGGATCAAAGACTGGTATTTCGTGCCTCCTCCTGCACTGTTGTGCAGTGACAAAGTTCCTGGTGACTTAAGTGGGAGAGAGGCTGTGTCCTGGGAGACAAAACTTAATTGAGTGTAATACCACAGGGCACATAAAGTAGGGCAACACAGTCTGACCTCATTTTGCCCATACATAACCCTGCTGACATCAGTGGGAGCTGCACATTTGCAGTCAGGAGGTGAAATGTGCCCACTCTTGGCTCCTCTAGGAAATTCTTACTTTCCTGATAAATCCTATTATTTGATGGTGCAATATGAGAGTGTTGGATACACCAGGTAAAGCTGAGCAAACACAGCTCAGCTCCCTGCTTGTTTGAAGTTGTGGAAAAACTTCTTTTGACGCTGGTGGTTGTTGGATTGAGCCCACAGTACACAGTGATTCATAATCATTTTCCTCAATGAAAGCAACCAGGTTGGTTTGTTGTTATTTGTGGGATCACATATTCATTATTTGCAAATATTTGAATGGCAGTTGGACTTTCTGATGCCTGTGAACCCCATAGCTTCCATTGGTGTTAGCACAAAATGGTTATTCACACAAATACTTTGCCAGAACAGACTTGTTTGATACTGAACATTTATTACGCTCCTGTTTCCAGAAGAACTTTGCTGAGTAGAAAACGCATCATTTGGCAAAGCCAACAAAGCTTACACCCAACCAGTGACTATTCCGAGAGAATTGTTCATGAGCAATCCTGAGACTAATATTTATTTGCATTCATTACTGTCTAATAATTAAAACCAGTTCTCACTGCTGTAGAAAACAGGATGGGGCTGATTTACAAGGAAGAGGTGAGTTGGGTGAGTGAGGTTTCAGCTCTGTGCTCAGGGCAGGCTGCAGGAGCAGCAGCAGAGCTTGGCAAAGCTCTGAATGTCCCAGATTCTGAGTCTGGGATTCCTTAAAACTAATCTTGTTTTAACTCTTTGCTCTCCTTCCTCACAGAATAAATGCAAGGGGACTATAAAGGAAGATTCTTGGTGGATGGGATGCAAGGCTGCTGTATTTAGGAAAACTGCTTGCTTATTTAACAATACCGGTTGCTCAGAAGGATGGAGCCCCTCCATCCTTGCAGACATGTGGGACATGACAGAGGGTGGCCTCCAGCAGGTTGTTCTAAGTGGGCCCAGTGTGGGCTGAGGTGAGACCTGGGACCACCAGGGGCTGCTTACAGCCTAAACTGCTCCAAAAAAAAAAAAAAAGTCCCATGAAATGCTTTAATGCTCCCAACTAGCCAAAGCCTGATCTGTATCCTGCTTGTAAATAAGTTTCCTCCACCCAGTGAAAGCCTGTGACAGGTCTGTGACACAGTGTCTGTCTGTCATGAGACCAAAAGGAAGTTGCTGTAATTGCACACAGATGGATCATCCACTCCCTTGCAGACAATGCCATCAAAAGTCTCAAAACTTGGAATGATCCAGCATTCCCAAGTATGGTTTCCCTGCGAGCACATCCCCTTTCCAAGGGAGGCATCCTGATGTCCTAGAGGTCTGGTCCAGGCAAGCTTTGCCCCAGAGATGGGCTGAGGAAGAAGGGGTCCCTGTGCCATTCCCAGAGTCCAGTGAGCAGCACAGAGCTGCATGAAGCACATGGTGTTCTCAGAGCATCCCTGGCCATGTCCAACCCCTCCTGCCCTTGGGCAGCAGCCAGATGTGAGTCTGGTGGCCAAGGAACCCTCCACAGTCGCACTATGCAGGGCATCCCTTGTCACTTCTCCTCCCCAGTAATACAAACAGACATTTGTTCACACCAAACTGAGCAAATCTAATATTTATTTCACATTTAGGTCACAGGACATCAAAACAAATATTTTTACCCCAAACAGATTTCCTGACCTTGTGGCAAATCATTCCTGATTTGCAGTAATATTTGTCCGAAGAGATGTCTTGCTCTCACTTAAAAATGAAAGGAAAAGAAGTTATATAGGGTCCTGCACTCAGCTTTAAGGTACACAATTGCCTGTGCACCCAAATCACCTCTGGACGTCACTCTTGATTTCACTGGAACCAGGACAAGATCATTAAACTCATATTTCCTGCATTTGTTCACTCCTTTTCATCCCTGAAAACCAAAATTATTTAAATACGTAAGTCCAAACACCCCAAATGCAAAGCATTAAAAATTATATTTAACAACCTTGGCCCAAACAGTGGCTGTGGGGCCCCTGAGACAATCCCATTGCTTGTAAAGATGCTTTTTTTTAAAGATGATTTTTTTTCCCTTTCATCCCTCCTGGGCCAAGGATCACATTAACACTGCTCCTTTGAAAGCTCTGAAGGGCTCTGTACATGGAAAATTGACCTTTTTTTCAGTTAAGTTTGAACTAGTTTTAAGGCAGAAACTGCTGAAGAGAGAATTTCAAAAGCTTAAGAAATCTAGTGGTCCCTTATGGCTTGCAGTAATGAGTAAGATAAAATGCTCTTTCTGGTTTCCTTCCCCCTGTAATTGAAATAGATGCTGTACTGGGGCTGCAAAACTGCTGCCCAATTATCACCCAGCCAGGCTGATTTACATCTCCTGCTCAGCCTCAGCATGGTGGGAAATGCTCAGGAGGGCCAGTGTAAACATATTTATGTCCTGGTGGGATGTGCTGAGCTCCTAATATCAGGATAATAATGTTATATATGTAGACATATATGTGGATATATGTCTAAAAATCAAGCTAGGCAAACTTTCCCATGTGAGGACACAAAAAGCTCCTGGCTGAGGCACAGCACAGCTGCAGGCTGGGAAACACCTGGTTTAGCCCAGTGCTTGGATTTTAGTTGCACTGTGGATGTGACCCTCTTTTACTGGCACATCCAAGCTTCCCTTTGGAGGGTTTGAGCACCAGGGCACTGCTTGAACTAACACAGACTAGCCCCAGTCTCATTAGGGTCATTTCTCACATTGGCAGCTGCTGGTGGCTGCCCTTCAGGGCACCTCTGCCACCCCACAGAACCCTTCCAAATGAGTTGGCTTTGCAGAGCCACGCAATATTTCACAGGTAAATGACAGACTGCCCACGTGGCTGTGGGCGGGAGGAGAAGGAGGCCGTGGCCACCACATGAAGCCCCACTGGCACAATTCCTGGTGTGTTTGAATAGTCCAGTACCAAATCCCACAGGATCCCCACTCTGCGTTTCAATGTCATCAGGGTAAACTCCTCAGAGGCGTGCAACAGGAATGCCATCACATATCAGACATTTCAGGAAGTCTCTGTAATTTCTTTAATTATTCAGACAACAGAGCACAAGGATAATAGCTTCAAGTACATTCTTATACATTATTTTGACAGTAATAGATATGTATTTAGTCATAAACTATTCTGTAGCCACCACTATGTGTACATTTTATACAAACTATTGCCGTACTCGGACCCTGAAAACGGACAGTGACATCTCCTAGATGTTTTGCACAAAGTTATGACAGTACATCCTTCATACAAGAGCTGTGGCTGCGGGTTGGATTGGCCCATCTAAGGAAGCACTTCTAGCACACCACAGAGGGGTGATCCTGATGAGAGGAGCCAGAGGGAGAGGTGGAATTCAGACACGGTGAGAGGAAGACGTAAAGCTGCTTGGAGTAAGTGCGATGGAGAACATGGCACAGCATTTCTCTGCTCAGTGAAACAGGCTGATCCTGGTGTAAGAGCATCTAAGCTTCTCCCACACCACAAAGATCTGAGCTCATCTTGGCCTTTGGGTGAAGATTAAATGAGGGAATGTCTGGTGTGGTCCCATCCAGGCATGTGCCTGCCCTGACACAAGTGTGGGCTCTGGTCTGATGGCTCTTTAACATCTCAGTTGCAATTTAGATTGAAGCCCTCCAGCCAGTGGCTTTAAGTTGGATCATTGACATCCCTAAACACCTCCACCACCTGACCACTGGAGAAGGCACCTTCCAACATGGTCATATCTTTGAGTGTAAAGGCCTTAAAAAATGGCAACCATCTCTCAGAGACAGGGTAAGAGAGCTCAGACACCAGATGCTGCCAAACTACGGCCAGACTTACAGCAGAGACTCATTTGTTCCATGATCACATTCTCACATGCCCCAAATCATCTGGGTTTGCAGCCCTCAGCACACCCCAAAGACAGGGAGATGGCAGAGTCCAAGCTGGGGTAGGCAGCAGGTTCTCAGCACCCACCAGGCAGTCCACAGTCCCCTGTGATGCCTCTCGTTGGGTAGGCATGAGGGTGGCTTGGTTCCTCTCCTGGTGCTGCAGCACACTGTGGTCACTCCAAAGTCCCATCACCCTGGCCACGTCCAAGCTTTGGAGGTTGGAAGAGGGGCTGGACTAGAGGTTGACAGGAAGGAGAAACCACATCCATCTGTCAGGGCTTCGCACAGCAGTGCTCGTGCGTGGAACTCGGTCACCAGCTCCAGACAGCGCTCCAGAAGCTCCTGGGATTTCAGCGTGGAAGAGCATGGTCGGCACTCTCTGGAGATGGCCCCAGGCAGGGACGTTCTGGGAGGCTGTGGGGTTGCCATCCATCCCAGCAGAGAACATGGCTGTGTCTCTGGAGCAAAAGGCCTGGTGGGTGAGCATCCTAGGCTGGCAAGTAATGGAAACCAAAGAAAAGGTGAGAAGACATTCAAGGCAAGCTCCCTTCTGGCACGGTCCCGTCGCAGACGCGCACACACATGCACACACAATGTTTTGCAAAAATTTTAAAGGGATCCTGGAAACCCTCAATGGAGGAGCATGTGGTGCAGCAGAACCTCACTGATCAGCACCTGTCAAGGATGATCCCCTCAGGGTGGGTTGGGGATGGGACCAGGCAGGGGATGCAACACTGGCCCCACCACTCAGCTCCTAAAACACATCTCCAGCACATTCACCCATGGGTGGCTCGGGACAGACTAAGGGATGTCAGCATAAATGAACAAATCTTTATCCTTTTGTTTGTTTTGCAAAGGGTGTTTTGCTCTGTTCTTAGTGGCCCCAGGCTCTGTGCTGTTACTCAAAGCAGCCAGTGAAATCTGGTGGCCGTCTCCTTCTTCCAGCATCAGCCACGTGAATCCCTCTAACTCACCAAAGTCAATGTCTTTCCCTCAGATTTCCATCTTCTGGGCACCCAAATTGAAGCCCACTGAAACTCCGGGGTTGCCACAAGGCAAAGGCAGCTGCCTGCCTTCACATTAATGCACTTCAAAGGGAAAACTTGATTTAGCATCCTCAGAAATCAATTTTAAAAGCCATCTACAGTCTCCATTCCAGATTGGGAAGCGGACATGGAGTCAGGGCTGGAGCCGGAAGAGAGGAGCATCACCTGAGCAGGGATGGAGAGCCAGGGCTCTGGGAAAGGGAAACCCGTCTCCTGGTTGCTCGTGCAAATAAGTGAGGTTCTACTGTCAGTACAAGAGATTCCAGGTTATGCACAAATGTGATGGATTCGTTTCCTTAATTAAAGTACCAAAATTAAATGTTATAAGCAACACATCTAAATAAAATAACGGGCACTCATTTAGGTATCATGTTTTCTAAACCAACAAGCAAAAAGGAAAAAAAAAATGGGATGCACCAGGAACTCTTAGTTATTATATACTAACCAAACTGTGCATGGCACATTTTATTTCTATAAAACTATTAAAACTATTACAAAATATTCAAAAATACATTTTAGTAAATTTACAGCAGTTATTTCTCAATTTATTAATGCAAAACATCCTTTTCCCCCCTCTGTACAAACTACCATCTCCATCGTCACAGAATTGCCGCCATGTGCGCTTTTTAAAAAATATTATTTTCTAATAAACTTTTTCTGAAGTTAAAAATAACAAAGTTTCTTACGGTTTTTGCAAATAAAAAGTTTGTGTAACAGTCTCGACTTCCATGAACTTCCATGAATGTGGCCAAATGATGTTTTTACAAAGCAAAACATGGAAAACAATACAGGAAATGATGTTACATTTGCAACTATTTAAATTAAAATAATATATTCTCATATTTTACACTATTTCAAAAAACGAAATGTGATTCAGTTAAGTATTGATCTCTCAAAAAAATCTAATTTACAATTCTGTGTATAAAAATATAATTTACGGACCCCCATGAAGTTTGTCTTTTTTGTGTGTGTTTGTTTGTTTGTTTGCTTGTTTTTTAGACTTGCTGAAATGAAAGAGCAATGTAATGGAGAGATGGGAAAGTACAGAATTTTGCTTTCTGAAAGTCAGGACACACGTGACATGTAGAAAAATAGACTCTGCGCAGTTTTGCTTGGCCTCACAAAATAATTTTTTCTCCTGTGAGTACAGTTCACATGATAATAAATTATCAAAGAAACTATTTAAGGCTCTTGAAGGTCCGGTTCATATCATTTAAAACATCTATTCAAAATACCAAAGAAATAAATATCCAGGAGAGGAGGAAAAAAAAAAAAAACAGCCAACAAACAAAACAAAAGAACAAATAAAAATATATATATATTTATAAACTAAACAGAACAGAACTTCCAGGGGTCTTTGTTTCCCTTTAAGTCTACTTTGGACTGTCCTACTTAATTATTATTATTTTATTATTATTATTTTAAAGTCTTAATCCGTGCTCTCTTTTAAAAATATGTATTTTTTTCCTTTTTTTTTTTCTTTTAGTGTTTTCTTTTCTCTTTTTTTTTTTTTTTTCTCTCCTTTCTTTCTCTCTCTCTCTCCCTCCGTGTCTCTGTCTCTCCGTTGGAGCCTGGCGGGATGGCGCAGGGTTCCCTCAGCTGGACGACACCATCATGCCCAGCGGGTGCAGAGAGTCACTATCCAGCACCCAGCTGCCGATGCGGTAGAGGAGCCGAGAGTACCAGTGGATGCCGGGGGCCGTGGGGTCTCCCATGGGGGACCCCACCCCGGCGGGACAGAGGGCGGCCAGCAGGGCCTGCAGCAGGCGGAAGGGAGCGAAGGCCCAGTGCGCCCAGCTGTGCTCCTCGATGACGGCGTAGCACGAGGCCAGCACGCGGTCGATGAGGATGGTGCCCTGGGCGGTGAGCGGCGCGTAGGCTCCCGACGCCTCCTCCCGCAGCGAGACGCGGTGCACGGCCGCCGGCAGCAGCCGCCGCCCGCCCTCGCCCAGCACGAAGACGCGCTGGCCCGGCCGCACGCGGCTGGCGAACAGGGCCCGGCCGCCGCCGGCGCTCCCCGCCTCGGACTGGTTCTGCTGGGGGGCCACGAACAGGAGGTGGGCGGCCGTCAGCAGCAGCCGGGCCCGGGGCTGCCGGGTCTCGATGACGTAGAAGAGCTTGTGGGAGCCGTCCTCGCGGTCCAGGAAGGTGAGGAAGTCGCTGTAGAGCAGACGGCCTTCGGTGTCGGCCACCAGCACCCTGTCTCCAGGCCTCAGGTCCTTCACCAGCTTGGTCCCACCTTTCTCCAGGTGCACCGTGGCCGAGCCAGGGAAGCAACCACCAGATTTGGCCGCCACTGAGTTTTCTGTGCAAGGAGAGAGGCAGAGCAGGGTTAGAGGAGGCACATGCCGGGCTGGGGTATGGGGGCATGCAGGAACTTATCACTTCCCCAGCCACCCCAACCCACCAAGAAAGCTCAGGAGACAGCCATAATCCCCTCTGAAATTCCTTCACCCTCATGTATGAGCACTCCCTATTTGCAATCAGTGGGTCAAGTGAAAATCCCCTTCCTGCCAGATTTGAGCCAGTGTAAAATCTCCTCTGGGTTAGGAGTTACAAGAGTGATTTGTCTCATAAAGGAAATGAGCCAAAATATTTCCACTGAGAAAACTGTTCCAGAACAAAATCTCTTTTGGAAGAACTTCCCATTTGGCTACTGTTTACTCTGCACTGACACCTGATGCCAGATAACTTGCAGGCTTTCAAAGCCGAGTGGTTTTGCTGGCATAAAGTTTCTTTTCTAAGCAAGTGCCTGTGCTCTCCATGCTCAGGGTCCCCACTCAGCTCTTACTCAAGGAGCACATCTAGGGCAGCAAGCAGCAGACAACAGGAGGAGGCTTTGCCTCAGGTTGCACACAGATTTTGCCACTGCAAAGCAACAACCCAAATTTCCCAAATCCCCCTGCATCATGCTGCACAAGCCCCCATGCTGCCTCCAGCCTTCCTGCTCAGCATGGAGGCTACTGGGGCACATCCCACACTCACAGCATCCCTGCCTGGCCTCTCCAGCACTCTACTTCAATCCTCTCTCAAAAAGAAAGAAACCTCTCCCTCCCCCCTAGAAGGAGCATGCTCTTCCCTGTCTCAGAGACTGTGGTCCCAGAGCAGCCCAACACCTGTGCCAGGCCCAAGCAAATGCCTCCTCCACCTCCTCCAGCTCCTGGGAGTTACTCAGAGTTTAAGGCAGCTGTTGCTGCTTTCCTGTGCTACTGAGAGGAACAATCTCAGACTCAAAGAAAGCAAAAGTAGCAATGAGACTCTGTCTCTCTTGCAAATCACTCTTTGGAAGCTCAGCCACCTGTGGGGTGGTGGGAAAAGAAGTCTGCTGTGTTCCAGGCTGATCTCTGTCTTAACAGAGGGACTTGCAGTGTTCCTAACTGCTCTGTTTTTTTAAATATTGGTTAATGCCCCATAGTATGTAATGGTAGCAAGTGTTGAGATTCCCCATCCCTCCCTTGACTTTCCCTACTTTCTCCCAGTTACTTCCTTCACCAGTTAAGAGACCTGGTGATTTAGCTCCTAAAGATGGACAGATTTTATATTCTGTCTCTGTGGCTGCTACTGAAATTCCTATGGTTTAAACATAAACATAAAGTGTTTCCTAATGACTTTCTCAGGAAGGACAGGAAGAGTGAAAATTAGACCGTTATTGATTTGCTAATGACTTTATCACTTCTCCTTCAGAAATGAAGCAGCAAGATCTCCAAGGCCTCCCTCTTCAGGGAGGACATGGCAACAAACAAGGTATGTGCTTTATGTGGAGGCCTCTGCTAGTAAACTACACCTTCCTACAAGCTGGCAGTAAAGGTCTGGCTAGAGCTTTGTTTGCATATTCAGGGACTTGATGAATAGATGTAGTAGTGTAGCAGCTCTACAAACATGCCAGTGAATTGGCAGAGGTGTGAAAATCTGCTTCTTTGAGCAGCGCTTGTTTGGGTTCTCTAATTAAAATCCAATAAAGGATCAGCATTGTCATTCTGATTCATGTAATAAATGCAGACACTCTTGGAAGAGAGGACACTTCCATTTTTTTCCCAGCTTCTTCCCCCCCCTTTTCTCCCCTCCCTATTTGTTCAGGTGCAGAAACCCTATGTGCCAATTCACACACATACTCTCCAAAAACCCAGGACCTTCCAAGCACTATTTGCACAGCAGAGCCACTTTTCCAAGGCACTCAAGATCTGTATTTGAATTTTAAATGTAGAAGCTTGCTCTAAATACTTGCTGTAGCGCATTATCAATGTCCCTTTTACCACCCCTGCCTCTCCCTCCTCTGTTCTGGTGACAATAATTCAGGCCTTGGGGGAACTCTTCTTTGCATTCCAGTCTCCTGGATCATACTTTTTGCAAACAGAGATCTAGATAAAGAATCTTCCTGCTGGCATTATGGGATTTAATCTTCTCATGAGATGCTCTGTCATGAAATGAGGTTTGGACAGTTTAAGATCAGGCTGAGAGAGTGGAATTCAAGCCTGCTCCCCTCAGCCTGCCTCGTACAGTCACACGACCCTGCCTGACACCCTCCAAATATTGCCCCCGAGTCCTTGTGTGCCGAATCTCAATGAGCAGCTTGGGGTGGCTCCCCTCCTGTGAAACACCCCTGGGGTGGATTAGGAGGTGCTCCTGGGCTAAGGTCACCGCACGCCACAATCGGACACCTTGCGCTACAAAGCCCATCTCGGCTATTGAAAGGGGAGTTTCAGATCTCCACAGAGCTGACAGCTTTGCAGGGCCTCTTTTTGCCTAGAAAGGACCCAGGAGCTGAACAAAAGCTGTAGCAGGCTCTCAGGACAAAGCCCACATGGGCCAGGAGAGGTGCTCAGCCCCTGGGGAGCTCCAGGATGGAGTGGGGGACGTGAATCCCTCCTGCAGGTGGGCACGGCAGGGCAGGGCTGTTTCCCTGCCATGGGTTCGAAGCAAACAGCTATATTTAAAGAAAGCCCATTATTTTCTTTTGTGGCCAAGTGTCTCCTGATGCATCCAGCAGGTTGCTGGGCTAGGGTATGCTCTTAAAAAGAGCTTTCGATGTCATACAGCTGGATGGAGGGAGGCGGTGGAGCAGGGGGCTGTCACTCGCTGACAGATTTGCTCCACCAAAAAACCTGTCAAGTGTCAAGAAAAGAAACGCTGCGAGTCGGGAATTTCTTGCGAGCTGTTCCCGGGTTGAGACAGCGTGTGGCGTTGTAAGCACAGGGGAGGGGAGGAAAAAAAATTATGTGTATGTGTATCCCTATCTGGGAATTTCCTAGCGGCTACCGCTGAAGGAGGCTGGGGACCACGTTACTTATTTATTTTCCTGGCCGGCTCCCACTCGGAGATTAGCGCTCGCGAGGGAGGCGTGCAGCCAGCGGGGCGGCTGGAGACGGCCACGAGTGCTTGTGTTGAACATGCTCCTTGGATGGGGAAAGCATCGGACCCCACGGGGGGAGGAGAAGGGTGTGTGGCTGCGACGCAGCTCTCGTGGGAAGGCTGGCCAAGCAAATCACCCAAATAAAAGTGCTGTGAAGAACTTCTGGCTGGGCTTTGTTTTTTCCTTCCCCCTCACTCTTTCCTTTCCCCCACCTCTGCTCCGACGGGGTTGCTAAGAGGAGGGAGGGAGGTCGGCTGCGTCCCCGGGGCTCTGCCCCCATCCCCGAGGGAGCCCCGGCGAGGCAGGCCGGGCGATGGGGACCCTGCAGGGACGAGCGGAGGGAGCCCGGCGGCAGAGACAGGTCACAGAAGGCTTTAAGGCGCTGAGTCGCTGCCCTGGGATGTCTCCGCACCTCGGCACGTTCCTGGGCAGGCTGCCCGCCTTACCTGCTTTGACGGAGCAGTGGATGTGCGCCTTGGACTCGTAGTAGACCCAGTCGAAGCCAGCCTCGACGGCCAGGCGGGCCAGCATGCCGTACTTGCTGCGGTCCCGGTCCGACGTGGTGATGTCCACGGCGCGGCCCTCGTAGTGCAGGGACTCCTCGGAGTGGTGGCCGTCCTCGTCCCAGCCCTCGGTCACCCGCAGCTTTACCCCGGGCCACTGGTTCATCACCGAGATGGCCAGAGCGTTCAGCTTGTCCTTGCAGCGCTGCGGGGATACGGGCAGACAGGAAAGGGTCATTGTGGGGGTGCTGCAGCCAGGGGAACAACCCCCCTTCGTTATCGATACCCCCTGGGCCGCATCCCGCTTCCCTCTCCCGCCCAAGAGGCGGCATTCCTGCCCTCCCTGCCAAACGCGCCCCAGGATGGGCTCAGCCGGGGCTGAGCATCTTCACCTCCCCTGCCAGGGAGGGACGGGGAGGTGGGTGAACAGGGGGAGAGTGAAACTTGGGGACACGGGATGAACAGAGGATCAAACACCACGGAGACCCACAGGGACGGACCTTCTCCCTGCCCTGGCACCTGCTGCGGGGACAGGGGGACCCCCCTCTGCCGGCGCTGGCCATTCAAAGGCACCTGCACCGAGCAAATTCCTGCCGCTAAGTGCCCTGTCCCTTCCCGAGAGCAAAGTTTGTGCCCAGAACAAACACTCGCCATATATCTCAGAGTCACGGATTCCCCCCCCGGAATGTCTCTGCGGGTCTTTTCAGCTTAATTCCGCGTTGAAAAGGGTATCAATACATGTTAACAGCCTTTATGTGCTGGAGGGAGGGGTGTTTTTTTTCTTCTCTCCCTTCGCCCATCACTCATTAGAGCCCTCAAAGCTGCATGGGCTGGGAGCATTCACTCTGCTTCAAACATACATCGGCGCTCGCCTACAAAGCCGAGCAAATCCATACAATAATATAGCTCTTAGTGAGAAGATGAAAAGCAAGGGAGAGCCAAGGAGGGAAGTTAAGCGGAGCAGGGACGCTTTGCAAGCTAGGAGCCCCTTTGTGTGGAGTGAAACCCTTCCAACTCCGTGGAGAAAGTACTGCAGGGTTTTTCATTGACCCTCCAGAGCCACCAGCCTTCCCTGGGCTGAACTGGGCCCAGCAGCACCGGGAGCACGCAGGGATCGAGTAATGAGGGACACAGGACAGGGGAAAGTGAGGAAAAGAGGTGAGCTGAAGCCCTGAAAGTTTTGGGGAGATTCCTATCTTTGCCAGGTGGGGAATAGACGCCGTGGCGACAGGGGGAAAGGACTCTCAGCCCGGCAGAAACAGGAAATCAGCACCGAAAGCACTGAAAAGCACTTGACTAAAGGTACAGAGTTAGAAACACCCACGTTGCCAGCTCTCTTCCTCCTTTTTGAGAGGAAAACAACTCAGGTGCATCTACCCGACGTTGTTCTCTTGATGCAAATAGCGATGTGGCTGTGAGCCACGGCGGGATGCAGTAAACTGCTCTGCCCACTCTTTTGCTGGCCTGACTGCTACGCTTGGCCTTCTGCAGGCCCATTCTCCCCAGTGTGCTCACAGCACAGCCAATAACAGACCACAGAGTCCCCCTTTCACAGCTCCCAGGAACGCAAAGCCCCTCCATGACTCCGACGACGCTACTTTTAGGGACGTGACAAGGTTGCCTAGCATGGAAGTTCTCATGTGTTCACCAGCAGCCATAAAAGTGATTCCAGCAACACACAGGTTGATATAAAGAGATATAAAAGTCCCCGAGAGATATAAAACACGGTCACGAGCTCACTTTGGACTCTCTGGCCTACCGTTTTATGGAGAGAGACGGGTGTTTGGGTTTCGGCACTGTTCCCGGCAGCAAAGTGCAGCAGAACAAGGAAGTTGAGTTTGATTTATTTTATTTTTTCCCTCTCTCTCTCTCACACCTGAGTGGATAGATACGCTCCATCACTGATTTACAGGGGAAAGGGGGGAGAAGGATCAAACGTCTCAGCTGCTGATAAGGCGACAGCGCTGCGCGACACGGCGATGTCGCGCCCCGCACGGGAGGAGCGGGCGCGGGCAGGGACGCGGGCAGCGCCGGGGGGCTCTGGCCGCTCCGGCCCTGCCAGCACCACTCCCCGGCTCCAGGCGAAATAAAGAAGAAGAAACGGCCTCCTAAAGGACTTTTCTCCCTTTTATACTGCCTGAGCTGGATTGTCAGAGTCAAAAGCCGTGAAGCCCAGAGTATTTATTAATTCATCGGGTCGTGTGCCACAAATCAAGCCCAATTCTGTTCAGCCACCGTGAAGCTCAGCAGGGCTGCCTCCACTAACGCTTTGTGTGGAGGCAAAGTTGTTCAACAAGCCCTCTCCTGCCAGCTCCTAATCTCTTCACAAATGAATTGCTTGAAGGAAACACTTAACAGGTACCTGTCAGTGTAAACAACCTGGTGGGCTTCCTAAATGCCAAGTTGATCTCTAAATTCCTCACATCACGCACTGGTTGTGTGCCTGCATTACACGAGATTGCTATTTTATTTCATACAAATTCCAGCTTTATCATACTGACCTGGCCTCCTTATCTCTCTCCCCAATCCAGCCAATGGCCAGGGTGGCGGGGGGGGAGGAAAGGGAGGAAGGGGGGAGCCCTTAGCAAACTGCTGGTGTCACCTGCAAAGTTGAGAACCTGACTTACCTACCTCTGTTTGCGTTCCCCCCCACCCTTCTGGAGTTAATATTAACTAGCGACTAATGCATTCGGCAACCACTCTGCAAGTTTAACGATTCTGTCCATGAAAGATCTCTCCATGGTTGAAGGGCTCCCGAAGCCGGCGTTTAAAGGCTGGGATTTAACGAGAGGTTGCCGGCCGAGCGAGAGAGGGAAGGAGAGGAAAGCAAGGCAGGGAGGCCAGCGGCAGGACAGCACCCCGGGCCGCCGAGGACCCGGCCGTGCCCGGGCAGCGGGGAGCGAGGGCAGGCAGTGCGCTCGCTGCCCGGCCCCGCTCCGCTTCCCCGCTCCCCGCCTGGCCCGGGGTGCCGGAGCCCGCTCGCTCCCCGACCTCGCTCCCCTCTCTGCCGCCGGGTACCCGGCCCTGCGGCCTCCGCGGCCCCGCCGCTCTCAGCCCACCTCCCCCCTTTGTGTCTAAGGCACGGGAACAAGCACTGAAGGAGAGGGGGGGGGAAAGTATTTGTTTTCGTTTCGTTCGTCTGAGGGAAGTTGACAGAAGGTCAGGAGTTCAGACGCTGCCAGCTAATGCAGCGGGAGCGGCCAGCCGCGTAGCCGGCGCGGCGTGCCCCGGGAGAGCCGCGGGGCCGGGGTCAGCCTGCAGTCCGCCCCCGGCCCGCAGCGCACCGCTCCCGACCGTGCCCCGGCTCCCCCCGCGCCCGCCGCCCCGCTCCGCTCCGCTCCGCTCCGCCGCGCACACGCACCGGCGCAGCCGCGCAGGGAGGGATGCGCCGAGCCCCGGCGGGAGCCCGTCTCCCGCGGAGCCGCCGCCGCCGCCGCTGCCGCCGGGCTGCGGAGGGAAGGGTGAAACCCGAGCCGCCGCGATCGATACGCGAGGGGAGTAAGTGGAGCTGAAAATGCGAGAGATGCGGCTCCGGAGGCAGCGGGGGCGGAGGAGCGCGGGTGCGCGGAGGGGCGCGGGCCGCGCCCGAGCGGGGACCGGCACCCGCTCCGCTCCGCTCCGCTCCGCTCCGCAGCCCTGCGCGGGGCGGCGGCGGCGGCGGGCGGAGGCGCCGCCGCGCTCCGAGGTGCGGTGCGATTTAAGGTGGTCGGGAGGAGATGGTGGCGGCCGCCGGTCCCTCGCCCCGAGAGACCCGGCAACGTGCGGAAAATCAGGCCGAGGAACGGGGAGAGTTTGGGAAATTCCACCCCCCACCCCCCTTCCCCGCGTCCACTCCCCGCCTAGTCCTTCCAGGCGAGTCCTGCTCTAGCACTGAAGGTGGGGCTTAAATGTATTAATATTAAAAAAGCGCTGTTGACCTATATTTGGAGGAAACCCATTTCCAGTGTCTAGATTGCATGTAGTTTCTGAAACTCCGGGATTAGCAGAGCAATTGACTTCGCTGAGCTCTCTGTTGAGCATGAATTACAATTACGAGGTGACTCGGAGCGGTTCTCTTTCTCTCCCTCTTTCACCTTTATCTTTTTTTTCCTTTCTTTCTTTTTGTTCATAAAATAGTTCCGCAATCCGATTCCACCCGAAATCCAATATTTACCCAGTTGTAAACCTTGTGCCATCAGATTTTTTAAAACAGAAGGTGATGCAATGCCGATAAGTTGCAAGTCCCTCCCCTATGGAAGTACCAGAGCATTGGCGGCGAGCATCCTTAAAGAAATATCAATATATTTACGCTCTGATGGGCACAATTGCGAATGATGGTATTGCAATACGAGCTATATAATACGGAATCAGATGAGGAATGGTCGATCCGGCTTCAGCTGCCTTTTGTGAGTGCACGACTGCATGCCTACTAAATTTAGAATACGCTCGCGACAACAATAATAATAATGAAGGTTAAAATGAAATGAAAAGAAAAAAAAAGAGAAATTAAATAAAATATATAGAGAAAAAAATCAAGTCAGCAGGCGCAGCAACCACGGACTACGTTTGCAATAATGAGTGGGTGGCCTGGCGGTCACTATACACTTGGGGTCCTCTGAGCTGTATGCAATTCGTTTGATCAAAGTGCATCCTTGGGGACAAATGCAAACAGCAATCTCTAACCAAGTTACAGGGAACGCCATGGCACGGTAATGACTGTAAGTATCACACAGATTCCCCCACCAAATATCGAAACAGCTCCAGCTCCAGCCCCTGCTAACTTGGCCGGATAGATGGTATTTACATTCAATGGGGAAACGAGTCGAGTTTGGAGGGGCGGGGGGAGGAGGGGGAGAGGGAAAAGGGGGGGCTTTCAAAAATACTAAGACAGATGCGTCCTTTAGGATTGCTCAGAGAGGTTAACAAACACAAACACAGGTATCTCTGTGGCTCTACCTGAGTCATCAGTCTGTCAGCTCCCGTGTTCTCTTCATCCTTAAAAATAATGTCAGGGTTGTAATTTGGGGTTAGTTCTTTAAATCTCTCGGAGTTTCTTGTGATCTTCCCTTCATATCTTCCACTGGCCCCTAGGGTCTTCTCTGCCACATTGGGAATAAACTGCTTATAGGCTAAAGGGGTCAGCTTTTTGGGGTGTCTCCTTTTTCCAATGCCCCTGCCTGGTCCACAAGTCAGCCCAGAGGAGACTAAAAGAGCGCAGATGAAGCCCACCAAGAGAATTCTTGTCAACAGCAGCATTTCGTCCATTGAATCCAATTACTTCAAAGCTCTCTGTGCCTATCCCTGGCTGTCTCTCTAGAGCTCTCTCTCCTCCTATGTCCTTGTCTGCTTTCTGAATCGTATACTATCCACCGATCCCTAGCAAGACAGGTGCTGGAATGGCAGGCTTTAGGTCGCTGATAACGGAACACATCGGAGTTTGGTCGGGAGACAGCAATCGAGAGACAAAAAAAGGGTCTGATTTTAATGGTAGCAAAGCAAGACGCTAGTGAGAGGAGTCTGCCTTTAGTTCTATATTATAGCTGCCAGGGCCGAGAGCTGATTGGCCAAGGCGAGGCAAGCTTGTCTTCTGATGTTAACCCTCAAAAAGGCAACAAATTCTTGAAAGATTTTTTTTCCTTTTACCTGAAGGGCTTGGAGCTGAGAGGGGTGGAGATCGCGCTTTCTTGGGATAACATCAATTACAAGCTTTTTTTTTTTTTTTTTTTCTTTTTTTTTTTTTTTTTTCTTTTTTTTTTTTTTTTTTTTTTTTTTTTCCTCCAAAAACTTTCTTGGCAGAATGGTACATTTGTCAGCAAGAGGAACAGATGCCTCTCTGAAAGAGGGGGAAAAAATTAAGATTAGCAGGCTGCTTCAGTGCAAATCAAGTTTCTAAGGGCAGTTGTGGATAAATAAAATGCCGAATTATCGGGGAGCCGTGCAAAGAGGAACACACTCGGGTAATATTAACGCCCCGGGGGGGAATAATGCCATTTCAGAGCGCACCCACCTAAATGGTTTTGTAACAGGTTTCTGTTT
This sequence comes from Emberiza elegans, assembly GCA_024865655.1. NCBI lineage: Eukaryota > Metazoa > Chordata > Aves > Passeriformes > Fringillidae > Emberiza > Emberiza elegans. Next base: position 12,034,310 of record JALJVW010000206.1, read on the forward strand.
GCCCCTGAAAAGGGAGATTGCTCTCCCTCCCAAAGACATACATTTTTAAACACACTCGCCTTTTAGCTGATAAATGACCACTTTAACAGCAGAAACAGGTCTGATGCGAAGCGGCAGTTAAATGAAGTTAGTGTGTCTGACTTGTGTATCACACAACCGCAATGTGGCACTTTTTTTTTTTTTTTAATAAAATCAGGACTATCACCCAGTTTAAAATAACGTTGTATCTTCGGAAGTGCACGAATAGTCAACTGATTAAAAATAGATGGTCTCCTGAGCACGCTGGGGCTATATTCTTTGTTTCTTTGGTCAAAGTCGGAGAGGAGCGTTTTAGACTCTTACACCTCCTTGCGGGGTGTCATTAAGTTTTTAAGAAAAGCATAGTGTTGAAAGCATCCGCAAACACAATTAACAGAGATCGATCCAAGCAAAGTGAATGGAAAGGGGATAAGTTTAATGTTAAATTAATTGTTATCTCATGCAGCGTGGCAAGTGATGTCTTTATCCCGATCTCCAAAAGCTACTAATCAGACAAAGGTGTTGAGAGACGAGCAAAATTGCAGAGATGAGGCTGATAGAGCAGGTTAGACAGAACAGTAGAGTTTTCCATATGAACAAACACTTCCCTGCCTGCAAAGTGCTCATTTGCTTTTGCTCCTAAGAAAATACGATTTGTCCTGGGATCTAGAAAGTTTCAGGAGTTTTTTAGGAGTTCTTAAAAATTCCAGGACGGTGTGCTAAAGTAATTCAAAGTCCACTTTCTTAGAAAAACAAAACACATCCAAAGAAATAAACTTTATTTAAGTTGTGGGGTTTAAAAAGAAAAAGAGACAGAAAAAGGGAAAAAAGAAATAAAAAGAGCTCTTTGGGGAGAAAAACTAGATGGAAGTTTTCTGGTCTGTGAGAGATGAAAGTCGGAGAGGAGCGTTTTAGACTCTTACACCTCCTTGCGGGGTGTCATTAAGTTTTTAAGAAAAGCATGGTGTTGAAAGCATCCGCAAACACAATTAACAGAGATCGATCCAAGCAAAGTGAATGGAAAGGGGATAAGTTTAATGTTAAATTAATTGTTATCTCATGCAGCGTGGCAAGTGATGTCTTTATCCCGATCTCCAAAAGCTACTAATCAGACAAAGGTGTTGAGAGACGAGCAAAATTGCAGAGATGAGGCTGATAGAGCAGGTTAGACAGAACAGTAGAGTTCCATATGAACAAACACTTCCCTGCCTGCAAAGTGCTCATTTGCTTTTGCTCCTAAGAAAATACGATTTGTCCTGGGATCTAGAAAGTTTCAGGAGTTTTTTAGGAGTTCTTAAAAATTCCAGGACGGTGTGCTAAAGTAATTCAAAGTCCACTTTCTTAGAAAAACAAAACACATCCAAAGAAATAAACTTTATTTAAGTTGTGGGGTTTAAAAAGAAAAAGAGACAGAAAAAGGGAAAAAAGAAATAAAAAGAGCTCTTTGGGGAGAAAAACTAGATGGAAGTTTTCTGGTCTGTGACATTGAGCTTAATAGTAATCAACTTAAACCCTGAAAATGGATTTTAAAATCAGTTTTTTAGTGGTAAAAAAGTTGTATATCTGTAAACTGCAACAAAACAGGTCAGCACGGACTTTTCAAGGGACAAAGTAGTCTTTTCAGGTAAACTTTAGAAAAGAGGCGAAAGAAGTGGTCCGAAGTGGTCTCATGCCGACTCTAACTGGTGCTCTTTCATCTTTTTTAGCCTATGCTTTTCTTCTGCTATTTGTGTTTCTTTGTGGAATTTCAGTGAGTCGTCGATTTCTCTTCCGACCTTTAAATTGAGGAGTTTTGACTTGGAAATGGGTAAAAAGTTACAAAGTCAGTAGCTTGGCTCCTGGGTTGTTATCAACCAACTAAGTTGCAGAAACAAGTTGTATAACAGCTAAATACCTGCTTCATGCTATTAAAAAACAAACTTAAGTTTTATCTCCCCGTCTGCGTGCATGCGAGAAGACAGATACAAGGAATATATAATTTATACAAAAGAGGGTATGTTCTTTTGATGTGGTTGCCTAAACAGCATGACTTGATATAACAGTTGATTAAACAGCGCCAAGGAATAAAAGCTATTCTTAATGGTGTGGAATACTGCAAAACTTTTATCACCCCTCTTACCTTGTCCCCCTCCCCATGGAAAGAAGATCGATATCCCAGGCACTGGATGGGTGGACATCGCAGTGAAGAAGTCTAGAGAATAAGGACAAACTCCCTCATTATCAGATTGCCATATGTACAAAGCAGTCACCCAAAGATTAACAGGGAAGGAAAAGCAAAGAAGGAATTAATTAAATGCAAGTAATAAATGCGGGGGGGGTGGGGGGGGGAAGGGAGAAATCAAGAAAAGTTGTAACTGTGGGAAGCTCGAAATCCCCCTCCTATCAAATTAGATGTGAAAGAAAGCAGAGCTGGGGGAGCGGGGAGGCTCTGCTCAGCCTCAGCGCAGGCTGGAGCTGGCGGCGGCCCCGCCGGGAGCCGGGCGGGGGGAGCCGGGGGTGCGAGGGGGACACCGGGGAAACCGGCGGGGAACCGGGCCGGCGCTCCCGCCCGCCCCGCCGAGCCGCCGGGATGCGCCCTGCCTCTCCTCCCCACCAGGAGCTTTTCTTCTTTCTTTTTAATTATTATTTAAATGCCACAGCTTCTGGGAAAACAACAGCCCCCGAGTCCCCGCTCCGCGCTGCCGGCAGCACGGGGGGCGGGGGTCCCGGCCCAGCCCCGGCCCCGGGCTGCGGGGAGCCCCGAGCCGAGCCCTGCCCGCCCCACGCCTCCCACAGCAAACACCCCAAAGCTGCAGCAGCCCCCGGCCGGCACCGACGCCTTCTTTGGGGGGTCCAGAGCCCACAGCCACCGCTGTCCCCACGGGCCCCGCAGGGCTGCCCAGCGTGAGGGTGCCGGGAAGGCCCCTGAGCGAGGCCCCTCAGTGGAACTGCCCAGCTCCGCTGCCCTGCCCACAGCGCCAGGTCCATCGTGGAGCTCCTCAGCAGCCCCCAAAGCCTTGCTGGAGTGCTGGGGACTCTGGGTCATCCAGACCCTGATCCACACCACAGTCCCACTGTGCTGGAGCATCCACTACAGATCCCACTGAGTCCCAGCGCCGGTACCCAGCACAGCCCCATGGCCCCGCACTCCTCGCTGACACACAGGCTCTTCCAGGCTCAGCCAGACCCATTGAAGCTCCCACTGTGGTGGAGCATCCACTACGGACCCCACTGAGTCCCAGCGCCGGTACCCAGCACAGCCCCATGGCCCCGCGCTCCTCGCTGACACACAGGCTCTTCCAGGGGCTCAGCCAGACCCATTGAAGCTCCCACTGTGCTGGAGCATCACACAGGAGTCCCAGTGCAGGTGGCTCCAGGGCCCCGCTCAGGCTCAGACCCATTGAAGTTCCCACTGTGGTGGCGTGGATGGGGCCATTGCCAGCACTGTCCTGGGCCATCCCCACCCAGCCTGGGCTGCAGAGGGGCACTGATGGATGCACCCAACCCCCAGACAAGCTCTTTGGGAATGAGACGTTATTTACCTTCTTTTTATATGAAATCTGGATTTGCTGATGGCTGCAGGCTCTGCATAAAGCTAAGGAAGGTTCAGACTGTGCAAGAGAGGTTGCTCATTGGCCATTTGAAGTTTCCAGATTTTCCTTGCACTGATATATTTTGGCATTGATGAATCTCAAAATACACATGGAAATGCTGTGTGACTTTTAACTGGATCTCAGCGATTTATCATCCTTAATACCAACATTTGTAGTCATGCTTAATGTATAATTTTTTAAATAAATTATCCATTTTTAGAGCATGAAAGCTTCATTCTTATGTAGCCTCTTTGCACCTGTGGTGCTTCCCAAGAAATTTGGGATGAATGGCAATCATTGCCAGAGAAGTAGATCGTAAATAACTTCAGTGAAAACAGAGGCTATACTAGAATAAAACTGGCGTAAATAGAAGAACACTCAGGCAGGATTTTCAGCTGAAGTTTTGTTTGATTCTTTTATATACCCCACTCTCCTTCACGTCAGTGCTAACCCATTTCATTAAAGGAATTGGTGCACATCCCTGTTGCCCATCCTTGTGGTATTGCAATACCTATCTTGAAAATCAACTTTGAAATTTTAGTTCAGAATTACTGGCTGGTGGGCAACTGTATAATGACAAGCAGAACAAGTCTTGTTCTTTGGCATTTTCTTACAAAAACCCCAAAACCCTGGCACCAACAAGAAAAGTTAAGCTCATAGTTTTCCACGCATTTTGGTTTGACAGTAAAATTCAGGGAGCCATGCAGATGAAACTTGGTATTGCTTTGCTGTGCCCTTAGTCCGGGCATTTCTGCTACAAGAAAAAACATTTTGTGTATGGAGAAGTAGAAAATATTTGCTTTCCAGAATAACTGTGCATTGATTTTGCAGTTTTTATATCCATTTGCTAGTGGATTAATGCTTATCATTGTCTTGGATATGGTCAATAGAGCCTTTCATCATGCATGCAAAATTTTTTGTAGGCAGAATGATTCATAGGACATTGTTATCTAGGTTTTGTTGTGTATTTGCTGTTGAACCCAACTTTAAAGCAGAATTTCCCACAGGTTTCCTTATATCTTCATCAGGGCAATATGTAATGTCTGATTACAGGTTTATAGAGAAACCTTTACATTTCTCTTTTAGGTCTTTTCATTTCTCCTTGAATAACCCAACAGTTTCCCATTCCAAAAGTCCCAGGTGGGAGTGAGTATAATTTTTTTTTTCCTTCTTGGATTGTAATCTGCATCCCTTTTGCAGTCACTTCCTTCTGGTCATGAATGGGGAAAATCCCAGCCGAGGTGTTTCTGTCCACGGGGACGGGGGAGGGAAGCAGCCACTAGGGGAGCTCGATGTTGGGAGTAACCCTTGAGCACCTTCCTCACGGCGTACGCAGCTTTCCTGCAGTAGAAATTTGAAAGCAGGTGTTAAGTTAAAAAAAAAAAAAAAGGCAAAGGAAAAAAAGCAGCAACATACCAAATGGGCATGTTTTGGAGCTTTATTTTTCAATTTTCCTAAATAACAGCTTTATAGCCAAGTATCCAAATATTATTTTATTGTTGTTCTGTCCATTGAATTGTGAGGTGAGAAATGGCCACAACACGTATTTCTTAACTTCTGATAGCCCATAAAATGAGGAGATACTGAGATGAAGCAGAAGCCATGAGTACAAGAATATCTAATGTTTAGTCCCAGTTGTAAAGTTGACTTGCTTTCCTGGTCGTTGGCAGGTGACTTAGATTCAAAGTTCGCATCACATAAACATTGCTAAGAATAAACCTTCAAAAGAAATCATATCTTTCTCTTGTTGTCATTGTTATAAAAATTGTTGACTGGATTATTAATGGTGTGTATGTTAATTTGGGTTTTGGTTGTTTATCTAAGGAATTTATCTGGGCAACAGAGTCAATGATCGTTAGAGGTTGTGGGTGTATGAAGAGCCAAAATGGATCTTTTTCTCCATGCAGATCAATACCAGCAGGTTCTTACTTAGCTGTCTTTGGGTCCCACCAATTCACAAATGTACCTCAGTATGAAGAAGCTGTTTATTGTAAGAGACTTGCTCTCATCTTTTTCAGTATCAATGACTCTGGAAGATAATAAAATGTTTAGTGTAAATAATGAGCCTATATTTAATATATATTAATACTCCCCACAAATGGTTAATGAAATTATTACTTTTTAGCAAGATCTGCATTTTAATGTATTGTTTTCTTTTCAGAAAAGAAAAAAACCCTATGGATACATAAAAAGAATTGGAAAATGCAAGTAATTCTTGGCTGCCTGACTTGAACAGTTGTGTTTTAGGGAAAAAGTGCAGAGTCATATTTCGGAATATGGAGTGATCGTGCATCTCCCGCTCTGTGTGATATTAGAGCCAGACAGGGGATGCTAAGAGAAACCTGAAGGCATGAGATAAATTCAAACTTAACTTGCTGGCTCTTGCAGTGTGAGGTTGGCTCGTTCAAAGTACACAAACCAACAGACTGGATCAAGGCTCTCTGTTTGGGCAGAGATCAGAAACAAAGCTTGCCCCCTAAAGTCCACCTCATAGCCAGATCCAGCCATGGTAACCACTGTATTCACTGGGCCATGGTAGCAGGAGAGGTATGTGCATGATTGTCTTAGTTTTTCTTGTTTCCTTACATTTGCAGACTATTTTTGAGCATAGTTTACATGTTTTCTTTCTTTTTCCCTGGCATATTTACACCCCAGCTTTTTAAAACGCTTTGTTCGTGCCAGTCAGTTTAGCAATGCGCTTGTTAAAACAGTTCCTAATATATTGTATATGACTGAAAATGACTTAATTGTTCTATTTCTTTCTGACCCCAATAAAAAGTGTCCCCGATATTGTTTGAGTCACTCCCTGTTCACAAGAGCCTACATGTATGTCACCGGGTGACTTTGAAACATTTCTCAGCTACATCGGTTCAACTGCTCTTATTTATTTATTTAGATTTGTAATAATGACAGTAAATGGCCATCTGAATCAATCTGGGCACTTTGCAGTCATTAATACTGCAGCATCAATATCACATAACACAATTATAGTGCAATAAATTACCCACTTGTCTCATCTGTTGCCCAACCAAAATAAGAACTCCCTGTATCTATCACATTGCTCATTTATGCCCTTTCCCTCTAAAACACCTTGATAGGCGGAAAAAAGGGCTTTGAAATGTTCCTGAAAGCTTAACAAAACCCTGTCCTTTCCAAGGGAAGATGCAGATATGAGAGCTGAGGAAATGGCATGTGGGATGCTCCATCAGCTGTCCTTATGAGCAAAGAAGGGCCCAATCCTCCACACAGACTACTCATAAAGTTACTTAAATTAACATCAGAAAACCTCAGAACATCTTTCACTGATCACATCTGCAACTGAATTGTGTGACAGCTCAGGAAGACTTCTGCTCTCTTGTCTCAAACCATGCAGGGCTTCCAATGACAAAACCAAAACCTTGATTTTTTGTAAAAACAAATTAAATCACTGACACAGCTCTGAATCCAGTATGAAGTCAGAACTAGGAGCAGTCTGTCACACTGCACATCATTCTGAGCTTCCATGTTTGTTTGAGAAATAATTTAGCAGTGCCCAATTCAGCAGCTTAAACTTCAAGTGTGGAAGGACTTGGGTAACTGCAGGAAGATCAGCACCTCAACCCCACTATGAGAGCTGATGATGCAAGAACCTCTTTCATGAAGCCTCCTTCTGAGCAGCAGCAATGATTGTTTTTACCTTAGATGGATTTTGGAGCATCTTTACTGGAGGAACAGAGGAAGGGAGGGACAGAGGGAGGAAGGGAAAGAGAAATGGAGGGAGGGAAGTTTCTTGAGTGCAAAGAATCTTTTGTACAACCATGAAGCTCAGAGCTCCTGTGCTCTTTTGTCATGGGCTGGAAGGGGAAAGAAGCTAAACCAATGATTTTGCAGGTGCAGTAGCTCAAAGCAGCAGTAATCCTTGGATTCAAGAAACTGGAATCCTTTTTCCAATTTCCCACAGGATCCCCTTAGAAAACCCATTAGAACAGCAGACTTGACCCTGGCAGGCCTTGATTCAAAGTCCTCTGGATTCAATAGGAGCCTTTCTGTTGTTTTCGGTGGATTTTGCATCACTTTGATGTCAAGTCCATCACATTTGTGTTGCTCAGAGCAAAATGTTTGCGTTGCTGTTAACAATTCCTCAAATTCATACATAAAATCAGGGAGGTAACACTATGGTTTAATAGCATCAGAGTAGAGTGCCCTGCTCAGTTCCCCAGTGAGATTTCTTTGGGTAATTCAACAAGCAGCTCTACAGGGTAACAAACTGTGTTAACGATTCATGCTGGATGCTTGTGTCTCCTTCACAACTGCAGCAGTATTGCCCAAATCTGCTGTAACGTGACAAATAATCTATTGGTCAAATTTGTTTGTAGAATGAATCAATTCCAATCAGTAATTGCCTTTGGGCAACAGTTCAATTATGGCCTTATCTTTTGCTCCTTGCTGTTGTAAAAACATCTAAGTAAGTTTTCAAGAGCAATTTGCTTCATTAGTGCTCAGAATCAGGCAGTGTTGATGTTGATGTTTATTTTATTCCTATAACCATGTTTTCTGTGCATGGCTTCTTTGTGGGCATCGAGTAACAATGCAGTGGCAATACCATAGCACACAGTGAACCATGCTAAGTACAAATTAGCATTGATAACCAAGGAGGAGTATGATGCATCTCTCACCCCAGTGCTGGAGTTGTGAGATCTCTGCATCTCTCAAGGTTCAAACAAGAGATGCTGTTTTTATTTCAGCTCTTCTCTGTGTTTATTTTTCTGTATAGAAAAAAAATACTTGCTGGAGGTGCAGAGTTTTCTTCAGAAGGAAAAAAGTGCACTCTTGAAATATTCATCATAAAAAAAAACAACCAAAAAACCCTGCACTCTATTACTTCACTCAGCCTTTCTTTCAGAAAGCAAAATAAATCATAATTTATGCATGGAGACTTGAAAATCGTCACAAAGTAGCATAAGGGCAGCCTGAAAAAATAAGGCACAGACCGTAGGCTAGAAAATTACCCACCATGTAAACAAGGTGACACAGACAATTGGGCACTGAGAGCTTAGTGATTTTTGAGGCAGGGGAAAGCATTTTGCTGATATAACCTAAGGGAATTTGAAATCACTCCAAAATGCACTACCTGAAGACAGGCAATTTTTTTGAATGTGTGCATATTATGTCATTATATCTAAATATGCTGAGCAAAAAGCAGGATAATATTTCCCTTTCCTTTATGCTGTTAAAATGAATTCAATTTGGGGCAAAACTGCTCAGCTTTAATCAGTATTTTTGTGCATTAGTATCCAGTTGAATCCCAGGGCAAGCCAAACAAGCTGCAGACATTGGTGCAGCTTGATATTGCTATTTTTATTCATTTCTGTTTATTGCAGCAACGCTTAGAAGCCAAGAGAGAACCACCTTACTCGGCTTTATCCAAACAGTATAAGAACATCTCTTCTTCAAAGAGCCTACCCTTTTATTTGTACTGTTTGTACTTCACCTTATCTGTATGAAGACCCATTGAAGTAAGTGGAACAATTTACAGAATGAAGCATATTATGACTTCCAATCTGATGTAGCAAAATGAAACTTCTATAAAGTCCTCAGCTGCTCCTGATAGGATGCAGTAGGAGAAATGCCTCTCTTGCATTAGCTGAAGGTGTCATCCACACGTTTTAAAGCTTTCTGGCCAAACTCATCTCTAGATATTGCTGCAGCAATTATATTCAGAGTGATTCAAACAGGACTGGATACTTACATAATTGGAGTATCTATGCTGAGTAGACAGTTTTAAATGATGTGTGAGCTTCAGTAATTTTGAAAGAATTAATTATTTGGGGCCAACAGGAAACTCTCCCTTTAAACACCTTTTTGTGTAAATAACCTTTTTGAGATTTGGCCAGCAGTATTCTCTGAACTTGGCTGGAGCCAAGGGGGAAAAGGTTTTAAGGACTCCTGGTGATTTGGCAGCACAGTGATCCTTTTTAAGCAATGAGCTCTGCATCTGCAATCTCTGGAACAGAATTGGATTGTGACAGCTTCACAAGTCACTGTGAGAGGGCATCCTCACTCGTGGCAAATGTACAGGATAGGTTTATCACAGAATTACAGAATGGTTTGGGTTGGAAGATACTTTAGAGACCATCCAGTTCTGACTCCCCTGTCCTGGGCAGGGACATCTTCCACTAGACCAGGGCTCAAAGCCCTGTCCAACCTGGCCTTGGACACTGCCAGGGATGGGGCATCTGCAACCTCTCAGGGCAACTTGTGTCAGTGCCTCACCATGCTCACAGGAAAGAATTTCCTCCTAGGATCTCAACCTCCCTTCTCTCAATTTGAAGCCATTCCCCCTTGCCCTATCCCTCCATGACCCTGTAAAAGTCCCTCTCCAGCTCTCGTGTGGTCCCTTGAGATAATAAAAGGTGCTATAAGGTGTCCCTGGAGCCTTCAAGTCTCCAGGCTGGATAACCTCAACTCTCTCACTCTGTCTTCATGGGGAAATGTTCCAGCTTTCTGAGCCCCTTGTGGCCTCCTCTGGACTTGCTTCACCAAATTCATGTCTATCTTATGTTCGGGACCCCAGAGCTGGACACAGCACTGCAGGTGGGCTCTTATGAGGGCAGAACAGAAGGGCAGAATCACCTCCCTCAACCTTCCTCAGCCAGTTGGACACCATTCTTTTCCATGGAATCATGGAATCCCAGAATATTCTGAGTTCAAAGAGAACCACAGTCACATCATCACAGTCCAGTCTCTGGTCCTACACTGGGCAGCCCCAAGAATCCCACCACGTGCCTGAGAGCATTGTCCAAATGCTTCTTGAGCTCTGCCAGGCTGGTGCTGTGACCACTGCCCTGGAGAGCCTGTTCCAGTGCCCAGCCCCCCTCCGTGTGAAGAACCTTTTTTAACAACCAACCTAATAATTTTGATGCTGCCCAGAACACAATTGGCTTTCTGGGCTGCGAGGGCACAGTGCTGGGTCATGTCCAGCCTCTCATCCACCAGCCCAGCTGGATGCTGTGGATCAGTCTAGGCAAGCTCATGTTGCTTGTAGGTGCAGGAAGCTGGGAGAGCCTGAGTGGCTTGTTATGGTAGGTGAGATGCAGTGTGGTGACTAATTCAGCCTTGCCATCCCAGTGCTTCCTTGAATCCATAAGTGGCTTTTGAAAATGTCACTCAGGTAGCATAATGTTGCCCAAGTTGTTTGGTGAACAAAGAATCAGGCAGTGAATGGCAAGTCCTACAGAGGAAAGAAGCAGAAGAACTCCACACCTTTCATTTTTCAGGTCACAAACACAACGTAGATAATGGATATCTTTAATTTGTATTCACATTTTCTAACCCGATGTCTTAAAGTTCTCTTTATTTTCCCTAGAAATAAGGATTATTTCAATCTATGCTTAGATTATCAGCCTCCAAAAAACCTCTTCTAAGATCTTAATGTTCTGTACATGACAGCCACTTAGAAAAGCAAGATTTTTAAATTCTTGCACTGTGCAGTTTTTATTTCCTGTTGAATGCATTTATTATACATTAACATAATTACTTTAATTTATTACCTTAATAAATGTCAGGCCCATAAGATGTCAGCGTATTCTGTGGGTTACACTGCACTCATTCTGTTTAACAAAGAACCTCCAACAAATGATCAAACTCAGCCTCATGGTTCTACTTCACATAGGCATTTTTGAAAGACCATTGTGCAACAAAAAATATGCACTTGTAATTAAATTCTGCCTTTGTTTATACCTATTGTGTATTCCTGTTGTGATCTACACAGACTGAGACCTGTGAGGCCAAGTCCAGCTGGCTGGGATGCTGAAAAGACCCGTGTTGCTGGTTGTAATCCTAGTCCTTTTAATGTATTAAATCACTCTCACACCCTGAATTTAAGATAGAGATTGTTATTGTTTGATCTTCTTTCCCCCTAAAGTTAAAAAATATTGGAACCCTCAAATTTGCTGTTTAAAAACCTCTTAGATTCTGCTTAACACATGGGGCAGAATAAGAAAAGATCTCAAGAAACTTATCTAACTTTGGTTCCTGATCCCAGATCAGGATCATGTTCATCTTTACCTGTGATGTGATCAGGATCACAGCATAGTTACACTTATTCATAGCTTCACTATTTAAAATGCAGATTTTGGAGCAAGTGCATATTGGAGGCACTGGCTACAACACTGTACATCATCTGCTGTGCTCCATCAAGAGGGAAGTGCAACTCCCCCTTTCTGCCCTTTGCAGATTCCCCTGCAGCAGGTACTTCACAGGTATCTGCTGACCACACAGTCCTCTTAGAGGAGGGTTGAAGAATCCTCCTCAGGCTCTTGGAGTTTCTGAACAATCTTTTTCTTCCCCAAGGAAGGCATACAAGTTCCTGTTGAGGGTTACAGACTCATGTTTTTCAAAAGAAATTATTGCAAACCCTATTCCTGATCTGTATTGGCGGAATGCACTGGAATGACTCCATAAAAGTCATGTTTGGTTCATATACTGTCAATAATTACAGGAGTAATATCCTAATCTGGCATTTTCACAGACTATATGATTTCAAATATTTGCTTCTGATTATGCCAGTGCAATGCATTGACAAGCTCAAAGAAGGCAGATCTTGTCTTGACAAAGCATCTGTACTCTCTATTTCTGTGAAACATCCCCATGACTTTGGAGAGGCCTTCTTAAAACACTGCATATTTTTTGAGATCTATGCTACAATATTTAAAATATAAGTTATTCATGATTTTCTACAGAACAAAAAAGCTTCATGGGCTGAGAGCAAGGGAGATGAAAACAAAACAAAAAAAAAAGAAACAAAGCAGGGAACCTGTTTCTCTCCATATTGGAAAGAAAATCCAGTGTTTTCTTCAAACCCCTCATCTAACTGTGAGCAGACCACTTTGTGGGAATATATAGAGAAGGAATGGACACCTCTCTGAACAAACTTGTTTGAGTAGGACTCTCTTAGACCAGGTTTTCTATATGTGTGCAGCCCAAAGAATGCCTCAAGAGAGTTGTTGAAGTCTAATATAGTTTATGAGAGATCCTAAATATCTCCTCTGCAAAGAATTTAATTTATTTTCGAATTTGATGGAGTTCCCAGAACAAATGGATAATCTTTCTAAAATTCAGACATAAACTATAAAGACATGTTTCTAAGAAGCAAACCAAATGACACTTTTGATGAAAATCTACTTTTTTTGTCTTGACATAGAAATCTAACAACTTTTCTCTGATTTTTTTTTTTAAAAACAGGATTAAAAATTATTGTGCTGGGAAATTTTTCGTTCTAGATTAAATGAAGAAGTACATCTTCAATCCTTCCTCTCTGAAATTTTTATTGGGATGACTGAAATCTTCCAGTTCATCACATTTTAGGCAAGAAAAGTTGCACCTATGTGTCAGCTAGAAACCATCTTCTTGCCAGTGCTGGAGATGCCACCAGGACTCTCAGCTCTGATCATAACTGGGTTTCTCTCCTTCTCCATCACTCCTGGGGAAACAGAGGTCTGCAGGCAACAACCTTTGCAATGAGTATCTTTGTGGATGATTTCTCATGGATCTATGAATGAAAACCTACTGTCCAGCTTGTCCAGCTTTTTTTTTTTTCCTCTAGAACATTGTTCTATTCTTCCTTGCTGAGAAATGCAGAGAATTTCAACTTAAGACATTTTAAAAAGAAATACGATCAAAAATGTCTGTTTTTTCTTTCAGAATGGTACACTTTACTTGCTCATTCTCTGCTGAAGAGTGAGAAGGAGCATTTACCCCTGCTATAGAATAATTTTTAAAATTCTAGACTGTCAAGTACCAGACTGAGAAGGATCTCAGCTGGGACTGTGTTTGGTGTGAAGGTGCAGATCTTTGGACTTGATGATCTTAGAGGTATTTTCCAACCTTAATGATTTTATTATCTTATTTTATGTTGGGGTCCTGTATCTACTTTTGATAAGAGGTTAAACCTGTGAAAGTTCAACCTTGCAGAGGTCTGTTGCATGATCTAAGTAGTGTGGAGGACATGGCTGGGCTTGGATGAGGCTTCCTTCCCTCCATGGACAGACAGCCATGGCACAGCTGTCAGTGACCCCAGGAATCTTCCCCCAGGTGGGTAAGTTGGACTCTTGTCCTGATGACATCAGCTACAATTATAATTTCATCTTCACAAGCTCATTTTGAGGCCAGTCGTGGAGCAAGGGACTATCCCTGTGAATGTGTTGTGGGGTAAGCTGTTTTCACACTTTGATCTCCTTTCTGCTGGAATCTCTTGATGCATCCTGGATCCAAGGAGGAGATGAACTGGAATATGCCCTCTGTTACTTGTGCAATTTGTGAGTTTAATTTTATGAAGCAGTGTGCCCTGGGTTTCCTCAGCACATTTTTGAGGGAAAAGAGAATCTCACAAGAATTATTAAAGCATCCCTTAAGATGAACGCCCACCACACTTCTGGAACCTGTGCTTAGTTTTGTCCTTCTTGCGAGGGTTTCAAGCACCTTCAAGGTGAATGCTAAGACAAATAAGATGGTCATCTTGGAGCTCTGTCTCTTGAATGAAGTGCAGCAGAATTTCTCTGTGCATGAGCTTTCCAGCAGAGCTGGCTCATTAGATTTCAGTCATGAGTGGCCAGCAGCTACAAGGTTTTTCTCAGTGCAGAGACTGTCAGTCACATCAGATCTGATTCATTTTGTGATGTGGCTAAGCATCCAAAATGTAACAGGCTGAGACCAATAAACTAATTTCATTTTTAATCTATGGAAGATTTGTGGCTTTTATGCTGAAATACTAGGGTTCAAAGCAGCTGGTTTCACCACATTCTTGGTGCTGCCCCCTCCTTTAACCCACAGTAGCAGAATCACATGGAACAATTTATGAGCTCGTGTTCATCTGAGACCTTGTGTTTCTTTGCTTACTGTACCTTTCTATCTATAAAAATATTTAAATAAATATGCTTAAATGAGTCAGTGATTATTGAACTGGGAAGCAGAGCTGAATTTGACAATTAAACAGAACACATCCATATTGGAGTACAGGAAGTAAAGAAAAAAAAAACCCAAGAAAACTTTAATATTTTCACATGCCAGAAGAACTAGCTTTCATGTACTCTAAATAGAAGAAAGGTAAGTTGTGTTTGGGAATAAAGACACAGCCTTCAAATTCACTCTTCAAGTATACTCTGTTACAGCAGCATGATTCCTTTTATGATTGTATCCATCATGCTGTCAAAAAAAGAAATCTTATCTTCACTCATTACTAAATATACAAAGAGCTGGGATTTCCACTTGGCAAATGCTCCTGTTTACCTGAAGGCTTGATTTTCCCTGCACTTTGATAAAGTTCATTTGCTGAGATAGACTATACTTTTTAATCCTTAAACTGCTTGAGTTTGTAAACCAAGTTTTGCTCTGAAGTAAGCAGCATGTGCATGGAGTTGTTATTTTTCTTTAGGAAAATTAAAGATTTTGTTATGGAAGGAAGCCAAAGGGCCCATCTGGATCTGTCCTGTCTGGGTTGTGAGTTATAGCTCCTGTTTACAACTGCTCTGCAAAATGAAGTCTAGGTGAGGATGCCTTCAGTAGTCACTGTCAGCCTTGTCTTCTTCAGTTTTTTGTCTTCAAGAAAGGTCTATCACTAATGGAGACAGAGTCTTGGCATCTGTCATCCCAGTATGCTTAGACCTTTCTAATGCTCTCTCTCATCATCAAAACCTTACATTAAATATATGAAAAGAATGTTGCCAGTTTAAAAGATCCAGAACCAGGCTCTCATGTGCCATAGATGTACTCTTCTTTATAATGAATGTGAATAATCCTCTCTGAACATGTTGATGGAGACAAATTTCCTGAATCTAAATATTGCTCTGAGTGCCCTGGATTGCTTCTCTTTCTGTTGCACCCTTTCAAAAATAAAATAATTATTATTATTATTATTATTATTATTATTATTATTATTATTATTATTATTATTATTATTATTATTATTATTATTATTTATTGTTGTTGTTATTGTTGTTATTGCTATTATAATGGCAACCACAAGCCACTACTGAAATCAGGCCTCAGTTTTTTGAGCTGTGTTTAAATGTGAAATCACAAACAGCTCTCTACCTGGTTATTGAAACAAACACAATGAGGAAAGGGTGTTAGGGAACTCAAGTGCAGGAGTAATTTGCACAATAGATATGAGAACTTTCCCTTTGGTTTGAGGCTTTATCATCCACTTTAGTGGTCACTACTTTGTCTGTGTCTCTACAAAGTCTACTATTGTAGATCATTTGTTCTGTCTGAACCTGTCTCCTTTGATTTGCAGTCTTGAAGTTACATGGATTTCTTTCCCCTCCCTATTCTTTTCTTACTTTTCTTTTCAGCATTACCCAATTTCCTGTAGGATTCAGTCTCTAAACATCACTCTGGAGACACCAATCACTACAGCAACCTAGTCCTGCTTTGTCTAAGATGGGTGCACCCACCTAAAATTCACCTGGGTAAAAGAGTTCTCCTTCTCTTTAATACTTCTTTCTTGTTCTAAGTATTATTTTCTATTATTTAGTCTGTATCATCTGCAGTGTTCAGTCTCATTCATCACATGTTCTTAATCCAGTGAATTAAGTGCAGCTTTGGAGTCCTCATTAATGACTCCTCATTAATGTACAGGTACAACCTGGTTAATTTAACCTCCTGGCTCATTGTTTCTTTCAGGTTGCTGGCATAACAATATGAGCAATGATCACCCATACACTAATCCTTTTGAATTTTCCCCTCCTATCCTGACCTGATTTCACATTAACTTAAACTATAGACAGTTCCTCATGAGCAGAGTGACCTGCCCTTCAACCATTTGTGTATGAGTTTATGCTTTTGCATGGTGCTTTATCCAGAAGTTGAGAATTCTGATGTCCTTACATGATTTCCCCGTAGTTATGACTATCTTTAATTAAACAATAGCTTTCTAGGCGTTCCCCTGCTGTGTTCCTGATTAACCTTTCCAGTAACTTCCCAGTTTATGAATCAAAATCTGCAATCTGTTATCATTTTTGTGCCACCATTGACTGAAATTCTTTATCTGTGTTAAAGATGAACTTGCCAAACCCTATGAGATTTTGCTGTGTAATGTGTGTAGGTGCACACATACACACAGGGTTCAAATCTGCAACTCACTCCCAGCTTATCCCCAGCTTCTTGGTGGTGTACACACAACTTTATCTTCTTAATGACCTGCAGAATATTGGATGAATGCTGCAAAACACAGGAAGGTTAAAATAGAAGAAGAGCTATTTGTGTTCCATTTATATTTACCCACAATTATTTGGTTGATTTTCAGTGACGGGGATTTCATATAGGATGTGGAAAGCTGTTTTTTCCCAACACCTGGCTATTTCCACATTGAATGATCTATTTCACAGGGGACAGAGGCCGTTAGAATGATGATAGTCAGAAAACTTCCTTTAAGAACCCTGACATCTTAACCTAGGGAAGTGTTAGAGGCTACCCTTGTAGCTCTCACACAGAGTTGCATCATTCTCTGGGAGAGCCAGGGTGGTTTTTGGCGTGTGCAGTGGTGCAATCAGGCAGTGATCAGATTCAAAGGAGTCCCAGCATTTCCAGGCATTTCCTGGAGTTGTGCACTTCTGTCCTTTCCCCACCCCGTGACCCACAGTGGGTATTGCTCACTCCTGGGCCCTGCTTCTACCTGCCCCGGTGAAGGTTTAAATGAGGAATTGTCTTTATGTAGATGAGTTTAGAGCTGGTTTTTTTTGAAAGTAATGATACTAAAAGTTTCCTGATTTCCTTCCAAAATTCAGTAATTTTGCTGGCTGCCTGAAGAGATGTGAACCCAAATACCTGAATGATGTGAGTCCTCAGTAGCAGGACTTGGACTGGATTTTTCCCACCATTAAGTGTAAAAAGAACTTGAACCCCTTTAAGCATCAAGGTGAAATAAAGACGCAGCAGATTTTCCACAAATACAAAACAAAACAAACAATTCAGCAGAAAAATATACTTGCCAGCAGTCTTCACTTGCACCCGAGATGCAGAAGACTGCAGGATGGCTTTGCTTGCTGGAGAATGGAGACTGAGGGTGGGGTTTCCCATCTTTCCAGCATGTGTCCTAATCACTGTACCCTGCGGGGAGTGAATTTTCCCAGTTGTTCCTATGAGAACTTGATCATTTGAATAAATAATTCATCACCATAGGGACAGTATCTGGCTTTTTTTTGGTTTTGTTTTTTTTTTTTTTTAATAATCCCTCATTATGTCTTAGCCATTGGGGTATTAAGACTTTTACTGTCTCTTTCTCACACACACACAAAAATGGCTTCTTTTGACCAGAACCTCCTCTCTGGCCTTGTGTTGTCACTAAATAAGTGGGACTTTTTTACAATCACTGTTTTCATGCAACTGAAGGTTTTCAATGGAAAAACATTGAGATCAAAACCATTTCTCACTAGGTTTATGCCATCAAGGAAGAAAATAATGCCATGTTATGTGACCTAACTAGACTATCTAATTCATCTTTTCAAATTAGAAAGCAAACTGAAGGAGAAGTGTAGGAGATATGTGTCCATTTATATGGTTGCCAATAATAATGTTTGTAGACATTTTGATTGTGTGCTTCCCCACAAATTTTGCACGTTTCTTTTTCTTTCATTGGGAATGACAAACATGTAGCATCAAGCAGATGGATGATGTGTACTCTCTTTGGCTATACGATGGGTCAAATATGGCTCTTTGAAATTAATTGTTTTGTTTTGTTTTCTTTACTCCTGTCTGTAATAGGACCAAGTATTTCATTCGTATTCTTTGCTCTTGCAAGATCCTCAGGGTAAACCAAATTTGGTTCTATTCCCATTGAGTAACACACTCCTTGAGCAATCCCATTGGCTTTTGTGAGGCTATTTGGGATTATCCAATGGGATCAAAACTACATGAGTCTGGCCTCAAGGTATTTACACACTCCCTGGCTCAATGGCACCTCAGTTTCAGTCAGTGCCTTTGGGTGATGTTGCATTTCAGCCTTTAATAATCAGTTTGTTTCACTTCTCAGAGTCACATTTTAATGAATAATCTCTTCATGTAGAAGCTCAATCTGTGACAGTGTAAAAGTATTCAAGAAAATGTTTTCCTATGGATGTCTCACAGAAGAAGAAAGGATGAACTCACCCCAGCAACTATTTGCTTAGTTCTTGGGGAATTTACGCTTCTACGTCAATGGTTCAAAGGTTGTCTGAACTTGCAGTGAACTCAAATGTTCAGCATTTACCTCCAGGAGTTATTTTCCATTGGAGACAGTTGTGGGTACCCTACTGCCTGCTTTGTAATGCTGCTGGGCTCATCCTTCTCAGAAGGTTTCTCTGCTTCTGCTCTGTTCAATGGAAGTGGTCACCATTCTAGACTGAAGCTAGGAACAACTTTTTTTTAAAGAAGAACATGTTTAAACAAGAGTAACAGCCGGGCCTCATAATGGAGAAATCAAATCACAAGGGATTCATCTCTCCTAATTTTATCCCTTTGACACTTAGTTATCTAATCTAAAAGGGCTATCTGGAGTCTCCTGTTGCCAGTGAAAAGAGATAGACAGCAATGAATGGCCTTCTGGAGGTATTTATGTCTCTCTGTGCTGACTATAGGTGGAGCCCAGACAGCTGGTTTATAGTAAATGTTGAACTTCTCATGGGCTACAGATAGAGATGTGATAAGTGGATCCCGCCCCTAATTTCCCAAAGCCTCATCTTCTTCCATCAGTGACTCAAGAGAAAAATAATAACCATGTCTACAAGCAAGGAGTGTCTACACTAAAGGAAAATATCAATTTGCTACAAATCCTGGCCTGGGCTGAGGGTGTCTCAATGGAAGGGAGCAGGAGCTGGTCACTGGGTTCACTAGAGGGAGCTCAGAAGAAATCTGTCAGTCTCATCATGATCATGGTGTTCCTGCTGCAGAATTATTCCAGAAAAAGTACTTCTGGTAGAAAGGCCTCTGAGGTATTTTCTCCTGCTCACAGACATAATGCTGGATTTGTCAAACCTGATTTTTCAGCCAGATTATAACTTCTCATCCATTTGATCTTATTCTGTTTACCTTACCTGGACAAGACTTGACTTGTGTATTGAGAAAAATGTGGTCCAAGATAAGCAAATATTTGTCTACAGAGAGAAACAACAACAACAACAGTCACAACAATAAATCTGTATTCAAGAACAGATCTTTCTGTCTTGGAAAGACTTTGGACACACGAGCACCTCTAGACGCATTTTGCATGTGCGTGTACACGTGTATATAGCAATAAATATGCCCTGTTCTAAGATTTATAGTTCTGAGGAATAAAAAAGGCTGACCATTCTCTTTTCTGTCTAAATCATCCATGCCAGCTCATACTTTGCATCAGTGCTTCCCCATATCTACAATATTTTCCATTTCAAGACAGTCTTGCTACTGAGGTCCGTGCTTTAGCTGCCTCTGTTCTGCATTGCTGGACTCAGATGAGCATGAACGTTTTCTAGAAGCAGTCCCAGCTCTCTGGGATGCAGCTGATTCCTGTGAAAGTGCATGTCTGCCTGCACAACTGATATCCCAAAACATTCTATTTTTATGCTGTGAGTTGCTGTGTTGAGATCTAAAATGTTCAGAATTATTTTTATTGGACAAACACAAGCACTGAAATCATGAGGTTCTGGCAGGCTCCGAGCTCTGCCAGCTTAACACTTCTTTGTGCTTGGCAGGCAAAACAGTTTTTAATATTTTAGTTTTACTTTACTGGTCCCTGCACAATGGGGGTAGTTCTTAGTGACTTTAATCAGAAGGTAGGAAGCATGCAAGAACTATTATGATACTTTTAACTGAATTGAATCAATTAAGCATTATCTGATCAATTTTAACAGCAATAATGCAAATTTAATTTTGGACCCAAACCTGTATAATTTGCTGCAGCTCGTCAGCCAGCTGAATTACCCAATGTGCTGGGTGTCTAACTGTACAGCCCAATGATTCAGATTTGTTTGTGGTGCTGACTGGGGATTGAAACCTGCTCTCTGTAAGCCAATGGAAAGGCCCAAATAATTCCATTGTTTTGAAGGAAGTTATGTTCTGTTGACCTTGGACCTTCAGCCCCTTTCATGCAAAACACAGGCTCAGCAAGGCAGGTTTAGTATTTACTTCGTGTGATGAGAAGGGGGGTGGTAAGGAAGGAAAGGAAAACCTGGATCATCTCCAGCAGTAAAAAGCTCCAGGTAGATCATTGCCAGGTTCTTTTCTGCAGATAAGCTTAAATAGGTGTTACACCCAGTGACTGCTACTGTGACCTGCAAATGTCACAGTGCGACAGAGCCCCATAAAAGAGGCACAAATCAGAGGGAAAACAGAGAGAAAGATTGTGACCTGCAAAGAATCAGTTCCTCTCTTTTCTTCAAAACAATGGCATGAGTTTGGATTAATATTACCGCCATTAATATGAGACTGCAGCAGGACTGCTGAGCCAGGAGCGCACTGTAATGACAAAGTAATGCATCCTTTCAGAAGCCGCTCTTGCTCAATATTTTCTTTTTCTGTGATGTGTTTCTCTGCCTCCTGATTATTATTTCCTGTGTGCACCTGACACAGTTGCATAAAAAGCACACAGAGCAGCTTGGTGAGCTCACCGTGGCTCAGCAGTCAGGCAGGACTATGGATTGTAATTTACAGCAGAGCCCAAGCTCTGAGCAGCAGATTCAATTTTATAAGTGCCTCTCTAGTTCAGCTTAGGTAAGAGTCTCTGGAACAGCCAGCCTTTCCATGTGCTATAAATAGTGAGTGGTTAAATGTGCTCCCTCAGTACACATCATTGATTGCCATGCAAAGCACATTCTCAAGAATAGCCAGCCTCACCCCCCTCATCACGTACCGGGGTATTTATTTATTCTTTATTGTCATTACAGGCAAATAAGAGGTTTGACCCGATGTAGCAGAGAGGTGGAAGGCTGATTATTTTATTTCCACAGCTGTTGCATTGCTGTGCTTTACAATATGTTTGTAAATCATCAGCATAATGGCACGTTATTATAGCTGGCAAGTTATATCTTCAAAGAAATATATTTTAATTTTCTGGAAAGGAATATGAATAACTAACTATCTTATCAGAAGGCCTATCTTAAGTACAAGAACAAGGTCCACCCAAGATACTGATTAATATCAACTGTATTGATTTTATTACTCATACTTTATAAATGACACTGATATTCTTGAAGAGTGCAAACATTTGCTTTCTTGTGCTATTGTCTCAGTTGGAGTGTAAATCTCTCACTTTTGTGATTATTGTTCTGGTCATTGTTTCATGACTGGAGGCATTTTAATGATGATTTATAGGGTTATATATAGTTGTACTATAAACTCCTGATTGCAATTAAAAACAAGTTAAATGAAAACTTCCAGCTTGAAGGCAGTATTTACTTATCACTTAAAACTATAAAAGACTAAAATGATATTTTTGAAAAAAAATCATTAAATAGTTGGATTAATTTTTTACTTTTCGTACTACAAAACAAAAGAAACATCTAGAAATCCATATTTTCAGCATATTTTCCAGGAGGAAAATTTTAGAATATACCACCCTAGCACTCCGGAACAACTACAGATTGCTTTTTCCATTATTTATGTGCCTAGAGTGTGCTCAGCTGAGAGAAAGAGAATTCTTTCTTATGTTTTGTCAGAAGAACTGTAGACCAACAGAAGAACCTGGGGTGCTTCAGAGTGCTCCTTGCTGAAGTAGCAATGTAAATCCTGTGGGTCCACATGAAGGGGAGAATAACTTTGATACCACAATGGAAACATCTCCTTCCTTTTTAAGGTTCTCCAAGCTACTTTCCTCAAATATTCTATTTCCATTTTTACCATTTAGCAACATTTCCCAGTACGGCATTGGCCTGACATGTTGCTGCCTCTACATGAAAAATATTGCATTCAAAATGCCCCTGATTTTTTTGGTATTGTTATAGATTAGATTGGCCAACATAGGAACAATTTTGGTTGCATTTGCAAGGTGTGAGCAGAGCAAGCAGGTACAAACAATCCAGGGATTCCATTTGAACCTTTGTGTTTGCACAGAGATGTTACACCATCACACCTCTCTGGCTTATGAGGGTGTTTGAATTCTCACTGTTCAGGAATTCTTCCACTGTCAGTGAAATGAAGTTGTGTGCAGCTCTTCATATAATTGCATGTTGTCTGTTACACACTCCGAGAGTGAAATAATTTAGAATTTTCTGAGTCTATAGAAAACCCATCATCTTACTCACCACTTTTCCTTCTGTCTCATGGGTCCAGCTGTGTTGGCCACTGAATAATTTTGACACTGATGGAGAGGGCCACAGGGGAGAAGGTGAATTCAGATTTTGCTTAACCCTTTATTTAACTTTGTTAAGTCCTGAGAGGCTACTGCCACCACCCAGTCCCATATTGTTCACCCACCATTATTCCAGCCTTGCCATCTACAGGGATCAATTTCAGCCTGGCAGTTTCAGCAGCTAGTGATGTGCTATTTCTAGGGCATATGGACGTTTCTGATCTGCAGACAGACCAAAAAGGCACAAATAGGCTGAGATTTCCATTAGCTGACTGCTGCTGAAATCCCATAATTCTACATTTTCCCTTGCAATAGGGATTTCACACAGGTTGGTGTAATTTGTTACATCCCTGCCAAATACTAATGTCCTGTCCAAACAGTGGAGATGCTGGAGTCATGTCTCTTTCCTTTCTGTTTTTAGAGGATCACTAGAAGGAGCTTTATATAGCCCAAAATACAGACATGATTCTTCCACTTTATTTACAAGGTAAGAAAATCAAACCCAAGCAACTCTGCTTTTAAAGATGCATCCTTGATTCTAATGTAGGTGCTGTATTAAGTATTCCCTGTATCATATTTAGGCTGTATTTCTATTATCCATTCTCAGAAGCCTTTTTAATTTGTAGAAGAACAGGCCTGAATGGGAAGGATCTATGAAGTTAATGGTTGCTCAGCTCCTCTGAACCTTGGCAACCTGTGCTCTCTTTCTTGGGGAGCTTCCAAAGAACAAAATTTGACAGTTGCTGGTATCTCCTGTTGACTCTTTCTGAACCAGCTTCAGCACTGGACATGACCTTGAAAGGAAATGTGAGATGATTACAAGATCTAACAAGATGGTTTCCAGTGGTAATATTATAAATAAAATTATATATATAATTATATATAATATACATTATAGATAATTATATATAACATATTACATATAATATTATCCTAACATAGTCTATAATGAACCAAATTCCACTGAGAGGGAGTATTTTGCAATGAGGATATTTTTTGGAGAATGCTGCTTTCCATAATTCTGATACCTACCTCATGTACCTAAGGCACTCAGATCAGCTGGTATGTACTTGCATGTTGACCAGTTACTGGTGGAGTGTTCAAGGACTTTCCCAGTCCTGTGTACATGCAGAAATCTGAATTTCCTTGAGAGTGTAATTATTACCAAAATAGGCAGCACTAACACGTAGCTGAAACTCCTGCCATCACAGCTTTATTCCAGCTGTTTTCTCCACCTTGGTAGGGTGTTTTAGTGATCAAATAGTCGAGCTGATTGTCTCTTTTTTCCTGTCCTGATGATCACTGAGCCAGGAGGGATCCATGCTTTCTGCACTCTGCTCATATATAAGTCACACAGAGCATGTGTGGAGTGTGCTGTTAAGATTTCCCATTCCTAATACTTAAAGGTGAACAGTTGTTTCATCTCTGACAGCTGTGGGATTTATTCTTTTCTGTTTGTCCTTACAATATAATTCTTTCTAAATTTCTGCCATCCCCAGAAAAATCAGAGTGCACTCTGTTGTGTGGTTTTCTGCTTCATTTGGTCAGAGGATCAAGGGCAGATTGTGAAGAACTCCATTAATTGCAATTTTAGTAAATTTATCATTATACAATCAGGTGTATTTGAAGGTACTTGAAGTCAAAGCACCTGAGGGAATGAACACAGGAGTTGGAAGATAATTATAGGTAGGATATACTTGAAGGTAATACCTCTGTACTCCTCACTGCTTTCAGGGGGACCTCTTGGTCATGGTGTTTTTCCCACTTCAAACTGCTCTATGTGAAGTGAAGCTCTTTCAGTTATTGTTGTTGGAGAAGGACATCAAAATGAACTGAGCTGGCTCTTCACAGGTTTTCAATGTAAGAGCTAAAACCCTCCTAGGATATAAAGCAGTTTGATCTCACCAACTACCCTTACTTTACTAAGTATTTGGGACAAACTGCCGGTTCCACTGTGGTCAAAACAGTGAAACTGCACTGGGGTTTGATGGTGTTTTAAATATCAACTAAGAGAGTCATCCAGGTAAGCACTTCATAATTTCCTACCCTCATAAGGAAGAAATAATAATAGAATCATAGAATGATACTGGTTGGAAGGGACCTTAAAGATCACAAGTTCCACCAACCCTGCCATGGGCAGGGACACCTTCCACTATCCCAGGATGCTCCAAGCCCCATCCAACCTGGCCTGGAACACTTCCAGGGATGGGGCATCCCCAGCTCCTCTGAGCAACCTGTGCCAGGACCTCACCACCCTCACAGCAGAGAATTGCATCCTAATATCTAATCTAAACCTGCTCTCTTTGAGTTTAGGGCCATTAACCTTTGTCCTAAAAGGAATATTATTCATTATCCCTTTTCCCATCATCAAAGTGATGATCCAAAGGAAAACCAGACTAGAATGAAACATAAGAGAAAAAGCATTAGACTGCAGGAAAAACAACTTTTTCTTTACCTGCTGATGTTTGCAGTCCACACTTGTGTTTTCTGTAGCCTGACTGTTGAATTTTAAACTGTCAAAGCTGCTGGTACAGTAGGATAATCCCACAGAGGATTGTTATGAAAGCTGACATTGAAGTTTCAGGATCTGTGGATGTTGCACAACAACCTTTGGGCTTTTCAGTGACACCCAAGTGTGGGGCACAGCATTTGGGCAGTTACATCCTTAGACCCAGTGGCAATCAGATACAGGAAGAGTTGTCAGGGGCTGAGGCTTAGTTAATTGTTAACCCAGGACGATATTCTTCTCTTGATACACCATGGGATGAATTGGTGGTGCTGTGGGTCTGCATCTGCACAGGTTTTTTTCTGCTGGAATATTGTATAGGCTTGGGCAGCTTTATAACAGGTATTTTTAGGAAAATTTGAGAAATAGGCTTCCAGGTCTGCAATGGGTTTTTAATATGCAGGCAATTTGCAGAATGCAATTTGTCTGGTCCTCTTCCTCTTTCAACCCAGCATAAATGCAATAGATCCTTCTGACTCCATGGTGGTGAATCTCTGCTTCATCTGCTCTGTTTTGGAATGCCTGGATTTAATGAATTGTTGCTGCCTTCTGGACATTTAGCAACAAATACTGTGAACTGACACAATAAATGAGGGACTAGATGAAACCTGCTGTACAGCTGTGAAAAGCTGAAAATTCTCTTTTACTATGGCTATGAAGTCACATTAACTTTTCTTAAATAATTGCTCTATGTTGTTATTTTGTGATTAGTCATAGGCTCCTGTATAAGCCAGCACAAATGAATAAGCATAAAATACCTTCAAAAGAATAGTTTTAATAAAAATGCTAAAAGAGCAATATTGTAAAGAAAGTCTCTGTCTGCACAAATCAAACAGGAAATAATCTTAGAAAAATCTGAAAATGAGTACAAGCCCTACTGACTGTTACTCAGAGCAAAGAATTATTGATCCTTGCCTCCTTCTATTGATTTTATGTCACTTCTGTGATTTAATCATGTTTTCCTTGTTATCTCTTTGCAGTCTTTCTTCTATTGTCTGCTATGAAATCCCAGCCAAGGCCTTTCAGCCTGTGGTGAATCAAAATAACTTTGCCTTCCATTTGCATTGTTTTAAAGAAATTATTAAACAATCATGCTGGAGTGATCCTTGCCCAGAATTATACAGCATAAATGCAGCTCTGAAAAATGAAAATGCTCCTTCTTTTCCTTCCTCAGGGAGTCAGAAAGGTCGAGTAATGCCTCTGCAGACAATCCAGTGTGCAAGCCCATGCAAAAGGGTCTGACCACTTCACTTTTGCATTAATCCATTTATTAGTTTCTTTTCAAAATACTCAAACTGTGTTAGAGTTTCTGGCCACTGAAGTCTATGGGAAAAAAATTTGCATGTGGGAGAGACAAAACTTGCATTTTATTAAGGCAGTGTGGCTGCTGCCATGCAAACTTCTTTCCAAGACAGTACTGTGCTTTTACTACAAAGCGCTCAAATTTCAGGAAAATGGCTGCAGTGAAGAGCAAGATTTGGCCTAATTCTTGACATATGTTTAGAAAAACATATCTATGTTTTCATTATTATTTTGAAGTTTAAAAAAATCTAGAAAAGACAATTTCTTTGAAACAACGAAAATAAGACACATACTAATGGGCATATGCAGTGAGGCAGATATTAATAGGGCAGCATGTAGATATCTACTGCTCTACAGTTCACTGTTTTCAGAATATAGGTATTGATTTCTCTCCCAATTTCATTAGAATATGCTTTGCACACATAGTTGCACACAACTGGCAAAACATTGTTCTTCTCTCGTGTGCGCTTGAAATTGTTAATGGTGGATGTTTCCTGATACCTGTGTCTATTTCCATAATGGAGTTCCTTTCTCACCCTTTGTATTAAGATTCCACTTAGAAAGGGTTCAGAGAGGTTTAATATAGAGTCAGTGGATTTATGAGTGTGCTACATACATAATTATTATAGATGGTTATAAGCATGTCAAAAGGAAATGTAATAGATGTTTGTGAGCTCTGGTTAAATGAAACCTGTTGGACTCTAACAACTGAATCACCATGTATTAAACCTACCTTAAGAATCGATTATAGCCTTATTATAGCTTTTAAAATAATGCTCAATTATTTATTCTTCCATTTGAATCTAGACTTTTTAACCTAATCTGCAAAGGCCATAGTAAATTCCCCACTGGGAGAGGACTGTATTGCCAGTGGATGGGAATTACAGAATGTTATTCAGGTTTACAACACCCAAAGGTGCAGTCTGTGCAAATACATATTTTGCCAGTTTAATTCTTTGTAGACCAAAACATTGAAAGAATCCATGGGATCTTTTTGAATACAGTGGACCATGCAAACCTTTCAGCTCCCTTTTTGAGCTGTAGTAGAAAATACATAGAAAAGTGTCCTGGGGACCGTCAAAATGTTTGGTCTTTCATGATGTGGCAACCCAGTTGCCTTTCATGGTGTGATGACCCAGTTGCCTTTTCAGTGGACATCTCTGGCAAACAAAAGGTCAAATTGGAGGCGGAAATCAGAGTGGGTGGGGAAAAAAATCAACACATAAAATGCCACTGTGCTACTTGTTGCCCTATGACAAAAGATAGTGTGGGAGGACAGATTGGAAATGCAAGTGAGACCTTCCCTGGGCATCCACAAGTTGTTCTCTGCATCAGCCCAGCACAACTTCTGTGTTCTGGTTAACAGCAAGTGCTCTAAGCCCTCAAATATAAATAGTTACTGGTGACTCATCCAATGTAATTCTTCAGCTATGTCAGTGGGACGTGAGGGTGGCCTTATGGGTAATGGCATGGCTTTCAGGCAGGAAGTGCACATTTTATTCCTGCCACTAGCCACAAGATAAGTCATAAGGAATTTCTTCAATCTTTCCATTTGTAATTTTGTGAAAAAATTTTACCCTCTTCAGAGCAGTATTGTGAATTCATCTGGGGTCAACAAAGCATCCACTTGCCTATGGCAGGGCTGCCCACGGCTGCCAGGGCCCCACTGGTCACTTTGCTTGTGCCAGAGTCCCAAAGTGCTGGACTGGGTGCTGCTGCTCCTGGCAGGATGGAGCTGTAGCAGCTTTCCTGCTGGGAAAGAGAAACATCCCTCTTAGGAAGAAGAAGGCACAACTACCCATCTCCTTTCACCATTGCAGATCATCAAGCCTGGATCTGCCCCCATCCCTGGTGCATCCACCTTTTCTGGAGCACTGTTTACCATGCAAAAGCCATCCCTGCCTACCTCATGCTCCTGCCCTTCATCCTGGTTCCAGAAATATGTGATTTTACAGGTGGTGCTGTGGAACCTTGAGCTAATTCAGGTGAAACTCTTTTGCATTGTGACCTCTTAAGACTTCCTTGGGTACTTCAGGGATTGTTGCACTCTGGAAAAGCAGATGCCATATAAAGTCATCCAGGGGAGGTAGTAGCTATAGACAGTAACCCTTCTTTTCAAACACATCTGGAAAAGTATAAATTAAATAGCACTGTAGAACTGTTCCTCTTTTGCTGGGAAAAGAGGCTTCATTTGTTAGGATTTTATAGCTGCTCATTATATGTGCCTATGATTACTTAAAATTGTATAGACTACAGGGCAGAATTTGCTTTTAAACCTCCATCTCCTTTTCAAAAGGAGAACAGGGTCACTCAGATGTTCAAGTTAGAAGGGTTTTCACTCAGTCTTTGCTGCTCTTTGTGTTTCAAAGCCTGCATAACGTGGGCCTGAGCGAGCAGAGAGAGCCTACGCTCTGCCAGATGATTACACAGTGAAACCTGAATCAAAAGTTTTCAAGTCAAATCATCAACTGCATCCTGGTGCATTTGCTCAGGGAAAAGTAGGATTTAATGTATAAGAATATGGAAATTATAAAAACTACCTCATCCAGAGCCTTTTAGGTACAGTCAGGTATTGGTTAAAGGCAGAGAATAATGGCAGTTGATTTGATTTGCACTTTATTCAAGCTGAGACTCCTTTATGACTGAAATTTGCTTTCATTTTAGGTGTGTGTAGTGCACGTCCCCTGCACATGTCCTTTCCTCATGCCTCACTACTCCTGAGGGGTAAATTCTGAGCTCAGAGTCACATAAGCAGAAAACCATGACCCAAGAAGGAGCTTTGTCCTGTTCCAAAGCAGGGCTCAAACTCCCTCTTGTTTCTTGCATGTTTGATATCAGATCTTCAGGGGAAGCATTTCAATAGCAACCCACAGCTTACTCCCATATATTCAACAATTAGGTTATTGACAGTGTTAGACTGGACTAACCGATAAAAAAAGGGCAAATATTTTCACAGTGCAGTAGAGAGTGCGGTTTTATTCTGAAGCTGAACTTCTCTCATGCAGAGGAAAGATGTGATATATAGCAAGAAAGGCTCACAGCGCATGTATCTCTCTGCCTTCCCTAAAAGGCTCCTCACTTGATGTAATGTCTATAGAGTTGCTATTTTTTGCAAGTTCATTTCAGCAGCTACATCCTGGTATCGAGTTCTGTTATATTATACTGCTGCACTAACACTTACACGTTTGTTTTTGCTGATGAGTGTCTCCTAATATTGAGTTATGTATCAGGTTATTGCAGGAAATCTGAGTGAAGATGTAATATTTCACATGCTTGCCTTAAGAGGAAAGAACTGCTAATATCATGAATAATTCCTCACAATAGAGATCCAAGCTGTCAGCTCCAACTATAATATCTTGGCCCCTAGGGAACTCAGGTTTTCATCTGGAGGTGTACAGATCCAAAGGAAAATTTGGCAGTGTTATCTTGACAGTGGTGGAGAGTTCTACTTCCTTACTCCAGAGTTCCGTTAAATACATCAATAGATACACTGTATTATGAATTTTTAAGCACCTCTCCAGAGACAGTACTTAATACAGAATATTTGAGGACTCAGCCACTGCAGGGTTTGTTTGGTGCTTTAGAAATGTTTCTGCTGGGTAAATTTCTGTGGGAGTAGAGTTCGCCCCTTTATTTTAATCTGCCTTCTTTCAAGATGAATGTGTTTGTTCTTGAGGTCCAGGTGACATTGGCAGATTCTTTAGGCATCTCCAGACACCATGGCTGGAAGATACTGCAAATTTGTTTTAAAGAGTAAAATTTTTTTTGATCATTGACCAAGATAAAATTAAATTTTCTACTGTTTTCAATGTTCTTACCATTCTCCTTGAAAAAAAGAAATCAAAGTTACACAAAAAAATTATTTCCCTTGTGAGAACAAATAGATTTCTCTGAAACAACTCAGATGTGAACCCAAAACTGCTTTCTGCCCCACTTCTTAACAAGAGACAGGAGAAGCCTTCAGCAAGAAATGGGGTTGATTTTGCCCGGTGGGGTGCACAGCTGAACCTAACAGCTCCCTCAAACCCTACAGAAGACAAGGGGGCTCTGCAGAATGTTTAGTGCTTAGAGATTTTTGTGCTCAGAAAGTTTCAGAGGCAGGATGGGAGAGCCCAACAGTTGTCATTTGACAGTCCAAAGGATACTGAAACCATTCCTACATACAGAGACCTCTGTCATTTAAAAAGAGTGAAATAAAAAAGAATTTTCTTCACTTGCCCTGGCAAAGGTCTTGCTCTGCTACCTGAAGATTGATACATCCTGGCACCTTGGTAGGGCAAGGGATTTTTTTAAAATGTGTGACTTAATTGTGTATAAATTCAGCCCCAGCATTAAACTTAATATATGGTATTAATTCTGTCAGAATTCCTTAAAACAATGACATTCTTCGTAGTGCTAAGGTTGAATTAGAAGAACTAGTTGCTAAGGCTGGAGAAAAAGGCCATTTCAAAAGCCAGTGTCTTATTTTGGTGTTGGGCATTGCTCTGCTTTCAGCCTGTGGGTCTGCTGCACAGCTGATGTAAATGTGGGATATTTTTCATTTGCTTGCACCAGCTTATTCTGGAACTAGCTGCTGTATTTAAAAACAAAACAAAGCACTGATGATTGTATTTTCGGTGCATGTACAGAAAGCATGTGAAAATAAGCAAAGAAAATGAGCTTGCAGCTAAATTTGAAGAAAATAAAATGGTAAGCAGGAAAACACAGCCCTTCTGTGAGGAAAAAGCTTTGCACTCTGATGTAAAGAGCAGCCAAGGAGAAAATGGTTAAAGAGGCAGTGAGACTCATTGGAGAGGCCAGTGACCTGATGACAGGCTCAGAGGCATCTCACATATCCACGTGACATTTCTTGAGCTAGCAAACACAGCAAGGGCAAAACCATGTTTGCAATTTGCAGGTAAGTAACAGCTGTATTTAAGGCAATTTCTTACCTCAGGTATTTCTGTGTGTCAATATAAGGTTTCAAGCTAGACTTAAACTGCAAAATCAGATCAGTAGAGCTGGTGTGTTAGAACTGAAATTATGGTGCAAATTATGGTTCTGTCCACTCACACCAGGCTCCCTGCCTGAGTCACTGTGAAAAGCTGTTTATAGGCTCAGAGAGTCCAATTTGGGCATTTTAAGCATCTCTGCATAATGATGTCTGGTGGATATTTTCACTCTGTGCCTAGTTGGTCTGAGTGGTGGCATGAACCTGTGTCCAAGTTTG
The DNA here is from genome assembly GCA_024865655.1 of Emberiza elegans. Taxonomy (NCBI): domain Eukaryota; kingdom Metazoa; phylum Chordata; class Aves; order Passeriformes; family Fringillidae; genus Emberiza; species Emberiza elegans. The sequence continues at coordinate 12,066,193 of JALJVW010000206.1, forward strand.
CATGGGATCATATCAAATATTTGGCCACTTCCTTGGGTATGCCAACATTGTCCTCAGGGTGTCTGGACAAGCAGATGTTTTTGAGCCATGTGTTCTGGCTCTTCTTGCCAATCCAGAAAGGCACATCTCAGAAAGATTCGGGGTTTTTAGACTTGGCCCATCAAAATGTGTTTGGTACAATGGCGTTGTGTGTTTAGAGTTGTTACATGTGATACCTCCAAGCATTTGCTTTCAAATTAAACCTTGTTTCAGCAGATTTGCTAACAGTTGTGATGTTTTCTCTTTCACAACATCATTGGGAGGCTGCTCATGTGCTGGAACAAGAAAGATGGTCTATGCAAATAGTGGCTCCCTCATGCAGGGAAGGGTAGTCCCTTAGGAACTGCAAACAGAAGCATTTGAAGCAGGAAATATCTACCTCTTATTCATAAAACATAGAAGTTGTCCTAAAATGTAAAATCCGGATTCACAGTGGGGAGTTAGGCTTCTAAGCACTATTGATTTAACAGGAAAGAAGGGCTGGTACCTGGATAGATTTAGCATTATGGCTTACATTAAGCAAAACACGCCTAATTGAAAGCAAGTGCCTTATCCCATTGCAATCAGCGGGATGTAAGTACGTGCTTGTGCTAGACACGGAGGAAGAGACTGCTGAATTGGTGCCTGAGCAGGGGACAAAACTGGTTTATTTATAAGCACTCTATTTATAGCTTTTGCTGTGTTGGAATACACTAATTCATTTTAAGTGCTCTATCTCTGCGAATGAGCTCATAGCTCTGGAGAAGGTGAAGTTTTCTGTCTGCGCTGCCTTTTCTGATGTGGTCCTGCTCTCACTGGATAGGTCTGAACTCCTCACCATGGCAAATCCACCTGGGAGGTAAGCAAAGAAACAGTCAGGTTGTGTAACAACCTGTTAAATTGAGAATATGCACTGGAAGGACACCAGGATGCCTTTTTTGTTGTGGGAGAGCAGGGCCAGCCAGGCAGATGTGGAAAGGCTTCACTGAAGAGATCTTGGTGCAAGAGGAGCAGCTCATGATGCAGGACCCATCCATGGAAATACACTGGAGGACTGCAGGGTCAGAGTGAGCCCAGACACCCAATACAGAGCACATCTCCACACTGTCTATCACCACAGGTTTGCTGGGTTTGGGCTGAGGCAGCAGAAACTACTCCCTGCCTGTGGCCAGGCAGTGACTGAGGAACAGGATGGAGGAGGATGCTGTCCTGACAGTCCCAAGGCCCAGAAACATTCACAAAAGCCTGTTTGCTGAAGCCATTCCATGCACTTGATGATTTGGCCCCCAGACAGCAAGATGTGCAGTCTACAGCAGGGTTCTGCTGGGCACACCTCGCCTGTGGAGTCCGCCCAGAGCAGGCTCAGTCCTGGGAGGAGAGCAGCTCCTCAGTGTGAGACAGCCAGCATGGAGGAGGCCATAAGGCCAGTCTGCTGATGGGCAGCACAGAGAAGTCCTTCCCCTTCAAACAGCAGAAAATGTAAAGCCCACTGATGCTGAGGCAGGTGGAGGTGCAGGGGATTTCAGGATTTCTCTTCCTTCCCTTTGAACAAGAGCTGCAGTCAAGCCATTGTTCACATCCCTGGGGATCTACACATGAATTTCAGGACATCTACTTCAAAGGACACGTCCCTGGAAGCAGGAGGAGGTGTGTTTGTGTGGGGTAGGCTCCTGACTTGCATCTCTTTCAGGGGGCTCTGAGTCATTATTTGATCCTGGTGTGTGTGGGGGTTCTGGGTTGCCCCCATGTTTCAGACTTAACTCGTTCCTTGTTTGTGGTCCCCTCCTAACAGCATCTTGAATTTCCAGTTTGGCCCTTGTCTAAATTTGAAACTGGACCAACCTGTCAAATCTCATCCCCAAGCCAGACAACCCCTAAGAAAACCCCACAGCCCTAATTTATCAGTGGACACATTTTTAGGGAAGTCCTTGTGGACATGTTGCCAGAGATGCCAACAGACACTCCAGGAGAGGACAGGCAAGTGGAAACAGGTGACAGAATTATATGCAGATTTCATGATACAACCACCATCTTGTGTTTACAAATCACACAGCTTCACCTTGGATTGTTTTCTTTTAAGTCCTGACTATATAAAAAGGAGTAAAGTAGACATGGCAAAACATGTACTTTCTCCATCCTTGTTCTATTCTAGAAACAGTGAGAATGCAAAGGTTAAAAAGGGCTCAATATGTATATGTATACATATAAGAGTTTGTTATTTATTTTTAAAAAAATATTATTACAAGTTTTGCTAAAGTAGCCTTCTCTTGTGTTTCTCTCTTGAACACAAAGGAAATATCTTCAGGAGCACAGAGGATTTTTTTCAATGCAGCCTGCTCTTGTCTTTACTTTCTATCAAGTAACTGAAAACGAAACAAAGATCTCAGACATAGGTACATCTTTAAGAGAATTTGCTCACTCTTAACTTTGTTTGAATGGGTAAACCTCCTCACTGTTTGCCCTTAGAGCTATTCCAACAGAGAGCTGTTTTATCAACACTGGCTGCTCAGTGAGGAGAGGCATTTTCTTCCACCTTCAGAGCAGTTTTCTATGCCACTGTTGGGGGGTGGGAAGTTGACCTTAGGTGGACCCTCAAGACAAAACCAGAGGTTTTAAGCAAGTGAAGAATAGGCAAACACTAGCCAGCAGTTGCCATATACAGAGTACACTGCTGAAAAATCCCAGAAATCTCACTGATAGAGCGTTAGCCTGTGACTGGATAGTGCTTCTGCCCTTGTAACTTATACATGTGTCAATAGGAGATTACGCCTGTAAGTACAGACTTGGCAAACTCACTTCTAGTGTTTATTAGGGAATTTGGGGAGAGAAAACTAAAAGAAGTACTGCAGGTATTTTCACCACTCATGGTGCCTTGGAATGGTGAAACTGCCCTCTGGAGCTGTTTTGTAAAAACTCTTAAACAAGGAGTTGAAAACAACAGACAATTTTCTGAGCTTTGTGGAGAGTGATTGTAGCTAAGAGCTTAATGCTAAAATTCATAGAGAAGCAAATCTGCAAGAAATGGTCTGCTTGCAATTATTAGTTGAATAAAAGTCCCTAAATCTGAGTATCTCCGAATTTTACAAGGTGTGAGAAGCAGATCTGAATTCTTCTGTCCCATAACTCAGGGCATGAGAAATCATCAACAGTTAAACAGTGGGCTTAAAAATAAAGCTAATTCCTGCACTGCACATTTTGATTTGTCTCAAGCCTGCTGGGAACAGGTTCAAGATAAACTGAATTATGCTTCTATTTTAACTGTAGCAAGAATGTCCACAGACCTTTTTGCAGAGATTAAATGGAATAAATTTTGGGGAAAAAAGGCATGGTACACTCCCTGGTCTTTCCCCAGGAATGGGTTTGTGGTTGAGGCGCTGGAGTGGGTTTTAGGAAATCTTGATTCTATTTCTGGCTCTGCCAAGTCATCTCTGTGCTTCTATTCTGTTCCATTCAAGTAGCTGCAATTAATAAATCTCTTCCAGGCATGTAGCAAGGGTGAAACCCTGTGTGCTCAAAGGCTACATGACATGGATTAGAGGAAAAACACAAACATGTAGAGGTGAAGTTTTTCAGCATAGTAGGTGTTACCATCTAAAACATTCCAAAACCTGGACATTTATACGCTCTGTCAGAAAATGAAGCAGCCAGCTGCATGGATATGTTTAATTCTGCTGCAAGAAAGTGCCGAGAGCTCTGTTGTAGTGCAAATGCCATCTCACAACAATCCAGAAAGGACTGGCAGTTTGGTGTTCAGATGCCGTAAATCAGGGATTTTCACACACTTTCACATTAAAAAATAATTCAGATCTCTGTATTTGAAGCTTTCTCATGGACATGAGGATCCCTCAATAAATTCCATTACTTTTTCAACTGTATTTCAGGGGCTCACAAATTAGTTTTAACAAAAGATTACATATACAAATAATTACCTCAGCATTCCAAAAAAGGAAATCCTTTCAAAGCTGATTTAAACATTAAAAAGTTAAAACCCCTGAGATGCTGAAGTACATTTTCATCTTCATCCCGAAACCTTAATTTTAAAAATCCAAAAGCCAGATTAATTGTTCCCATCATTTAAATTTTTTCATTACTGAATTCCAGCATACATAATGCAAACATGGCAGTGCTGGGATCTAGAAAGTGCAACTTGCTCTTCATTCAGCTGAGGTGACGTAATGTGCTGCTCAGCCTTGCAGCTGCATTACATAAATATTATTAATGATGAAATGTGGGCTGGGTGCTAAAGTATTCTTTTAGAGTAATCCAAGGCAATATCAGTGACAAGGTTTTTAGACACTATCTAAAATATGGCAGATGAGTTCCCCATCAGGAAAAACATTTCTCAGGAGGCAGGATCACATATTGGTAGCTCTGATTTTATTCAATCTGCTGGTCAAAAGTATAGGGAGAGATGCCTTGTTATGTGGAATCTAGCTGTGCCCATTTGGGGATGGGGGTGTGGTTTGCTGCAAGGTATTTCAATGCAGCAGTGAATAAAATACTTTCCCCCTCACCCCAAGTTTGCATAATATTATGGATAGCCATGCAAACACAGGCTCTACTGCCATCAAAACTTTTAATCAAGGGCTTTATAAAACTCTCCCCAAAGACAAAGGAGTTTAGGAAGCAGTTCATCTCAGCCTGAGCTAGATATTTACAATAAGCCAGATGAACTGGTCCCTTTGCTCCTGGAAGCAGACAGACAACAGGTAAACTGTGCATTGTGTCTGAACTGGTTTGGTGGGAATTTTTAGCTTTCAGGTCTTCTATGTGAACTCTTGCTCCTACAGAAATTGCTTTATGGTCTTTGTTGACTATATGGAGGAAATGGGATCTTAGATCTAAAGGGCTCATTTGAAAGGCATGTATATGCTCAAGTATTCACACATCACACACACAGGCAATAAAATCCATAGTTTGAAAACACATTTTCAGAGCCTTCGCCATCACAGTGTCACTGAAAGATGCTGTCAGCTCACGTACTACAAACCTCAGTGTTTTATCTCTCTGGATTTACAAAATGGAAATAATGCCAGAAAAGCATACATTTGCTGTTAGATTGTATTATTTTGTTTAGTTGGGACAATGATGAATAGCAGAATCCTCTGCCTTTTTGTTCACAATCTTTTTCAGTCACTGCAGATTTGATTTCAGGCTGCACTGGGTGGTGCTCCTTCAGACCAACTGCTTTCAATGGGATTTTTTTTTAAAGTCAAATCACATCTATTGATTTAAGAATTTGCCACAGTGGGTTCTTGTTGTTTTTATTAATATAAATCAAATTGATAATGTCCCCTTAATGCTGAGTAGGGAAAAAAATATCTCTGTTTTGAAACCAAGCTCAATCAAACCCAAATCCCACTATGAACAGAGGAACGAAGGATTACAGCAGCCATATGTTTATAAATGAGTAATAACCTTTACATCAGCAGAGTCCTTCACCAGGAACATCACAGATGGCGATATTTACAGTAGTTCTCTCTGAAGGGCTGACACCTAGGGTGGGTGAGCGTCCCTTTACACAAGCAATCTCAAAATGGCAATTTTTGACCTTCCAGGCCGGACAGTGGAGGAGTTTCATTTTTCCAGAGATTTTTTGCCTCCCTTCTGTCATCAGTTTTGCCACGTTGCTTAGTGACCTTCCGGCACTTGACCAGTCGGCGATTTTCAGAATGCAGGAAAATGTTCATGGGAAACAATGCCACCCCAAGTGCCAGCTTTCCTCAATACCCTGCTTTTGTATCTGTACAAAAATCCAAAACCTGTAGGAGTAGGAGAGATATAACGCCGCAGCAAGTAGGACTCTAAAACAGCTATTGAAAATTCATATGTTTTGATGAGATAGCACATAAAACAGTGACTGGCATTGGGCCACAGCATGATTGCAAATGTTCATATTTGTTGGCAAAAACGAGCCTTCTGTGACCTCCCAAGGTCACCTCTCCAGATTTCTCTCTCTGATTCATCAGTAGCAGTTTTGTCAGTGTGTGCAAGCACACAACTATGAGCTCTTCTCTTTCTCCTCTCCTGGCCGAGTGCCACTTCTGAGCAATAAAGTTTCCGGAATTGCTTCTGCATATTGCCTGTGACACTTGCCCCACTCTGGCTCCCACAGCTTGCAGAGAGATGGCAAGAGAGTGAGCAAAAGCTCACCCACATGCGACATCAGAAAGCCAGCCGGCGGCTGGAATGCCACGCAGCCGACAAAAATGCTGTGAATTTGGGCATCTGAAGATTGAGGAATTCTATCCCAGGAGGAACAGTGTCTTCTGAGGAGGGAAGGGGATCTGGATGTGCTTGAGGTAAACCAAGGTGTCTGGTCTTGTTCTGTCAGGTTCTGCTGAGGTCCAGTCTCAGTGCCCACCAGGGCTGTGTTCTCAGTGGACAGGGCCAGGGGCATTTCTGAAGATTCATCCCCCAGCCTGCACTTTTGTTGTCTTCGTGGGCAGATCCATCTTTCTATTCAACCCGTGGACTGTCCCTGTTCAGTGCTGGTTACCTTGTGAGCAGGGTTTTTCCAGAGGCACTGGATGCAGATAACAAGGTGGTTCCCAAATCCTGGGTCAGCCGGTGGGCACGGAACCTGCCTGGTTGGTAGCTCTCTCTGGAGTCCAACTTGAACCATCCATTTCTCTGTTGGAGCTGAGTTCTCAGGAAACAAATCCTGCCTCTGCCCTTTTCCCCAGACACTGCAGCATTTTAGCCCAGGGTCTTCTCTGTTTTAACTCTGTCCATTGGATGCATTTTACACCTTCCCTCATCAGTGACACATCATTTATCTCCCCTTCACCACAGTGAGGGGATCTGAAAATGCATCTTATGACTCCAGCTGTACACTTCCATGGTCATTTCACCCATGTTTAATCCCGATCTGGGTTCCTCACCCTCCTCTGTGCCTCAAGGTAAAGCACTGGCCCTTTCCAGTGAAATCAGCTGAGTAGAAACACCATAACTGCCACAGGTCCCCTGGTGGTACCTTTGACTCCTCCTGCAGGGTTTTGGATTTAATGACTTGGAATGGGTAGCAGATACTAATGGTTTGCACATCTGTTACACTGCAGCTGGAGAGTGTGTTCCTGTGTTAGAGGCTTGTTTTCATGTCCTGAAAGTAGATGGACAAAAATAAAGGCTCATTAAATATTGAAAAGAAAGGGGTTTTTTAGTCAGATTCTTTATGTCTCTTCTAAAAATCAAAGTCTATAAAAAAATAATCTTATGTCTTCCTTCTGATATGAAATTAATTCTCTTTTCCAGCGGAATATGTCTATGATTTTTTAGGTTGTCTCTATTTTGACTTCAGCCACTCATCAAACTATTCCTAATTGTTCATTTTTTCTGTCTTTTCTCCCTGCCCATTTTGCTTAAAAAAACAAAGCTACCTTGACTCCTGATGCATTGGAGGAAATAAGGAGACATCCACAAAAGACAAAGGCAACTGTAAAGGAAATTTCCTTCTCAGTTTTTCCAGTCATCTCAATACAGAGATCTTATATGGCTTCCTCCATCTTGTGCTACTATAAAATACTCTGGAGGACTTCACTGGCACGAAATTCAAACAAGTGCTGCCCTTCTCTGCTATTCCCATTGATCCAATTTAAAAAGTGCTATCTATCTGTTGAAACCTTTCAGGACTAGAAAGTACCAAACAAAAAATGTTTCAAAAAACACCTAAATCACCGCCCAGAAGAAGGGGGCCTCACTTTCGCTGCTCCTGTGATGAAAAGAGAAATCACTGGGTTTTGCTTTGTATTTTGAGACCTTGTAGTGTTATCTTCTTTGAACCTTCAGCACTCTTTGTTTTTGCCATTGAAGTGACACTTCAGGGACAGCTGTCCTCACTAAAGTTCTCATTTTCCTACTATTACATCATTGTGTGCACAGAGAGAACCTAAATATATTTGAGAAAGTGGCCTTTCTTATACTGGCTACGAACAGGAAAGAATGAAAATGAAGTCAGATCCTTGAGAACCTGCACTGGAGTAAACAAACACAACAAAAATATTACCGTGACAATCAGGGAGGGCAGGCTGAGCTCAGTGGGAGCTATCCCCATCCATCTGAGCACAGGCTTTGACTTGCCTTAGCAGCAAACTTTAGAGGTGAACCTGACCTTGAAAGTTCAAGGGTGCTCTGATTTAAAGTTCTGGTTTGATCTCATCTGCACTCACAACAGCATGACAACAGCTTCTGTTTTCCCTTCTTTGTTAAAAAGGTCATAACTTGCCTTGGTTTTCAAAAGTTTATTCTTTTCTTGCAAGAAAATAAGTAGATAAAAATGGGAGAAAAGAGAACTGCAAATGATAGAAAATATTCGTTTTATGTGAGAGAAAATAATGCTTTATCACAATAGCCAGCCTTCTTTTGCAGACCTTGTTTTTTCATTCTGTTTGTACAGCAGACAGAAGATGGAATGGGGCTGGCTGTGAACAGGAATATAAAGGTATGCACAGATGTAGGACTTTGTGAACTGCATGGGGTAGGAGTCTTGATTAGTGTTGCTGAGTAACAGATTAATTCCTTTAGCACTTTCCTGTAAACATGTCTGACTGTTTATGCAGGCAGAGGCTTTAAACTGAGTGCACAACTTGAATTCTGCCTCTCTTGTCCATGTGAGCCCACATCAAGTGTTCCTTCAGCCCAGTGCTTTTTTCTGCCGTACCTGCCCTTTCCCTCAGTGGGGATTTGTGCTCCAAAGTGCCTTGCAAGACAGATTTGCAAAGGCTGTGTGATCACAGCAGAGCTGTGCCTGTGTTTGCTCCCATCCAGAGATCCAGGAGCACAGCGGGTCCGGATGGTGAATCAGACACTGAGGAGCCGCTCAGGTTTCCAGTACTGAAAGGGTTAGGGCTGCCTCCACTCTGCCAACAGGAATCCTCCCATTGATTTTCCGCTAGGAGCAAGTTCAGGCCCTTCTTCAGTAAGTTACTGACACAAGTATCAGTGTTGGTAACAGTGGCCCTGCAGCAGATGGAGCGCTTCAATTATCCTGGGCCTGTGATGAATGAGTGCTATTGACAGCTGCTGCAAAATCCATAGCAGACTGAGGATGCACAGACAATTATGATATCGCTGGTAAACATATGGCAGGATTGCATCTCTTAAAAAACTACAAACTCAGGCTCTGCTGGCCTTGGGTTTGGTCCAGAGCCAAGGTCTATGTTGGACTTCAGTCGCACAGCAAAATCCCACAGGGGTGACAAACCAGGGTCTTAGGGCCTTGGTATCCAGAGCTCACTCTGCCTTTGTTGAAAATTGTCTCTGGGTGTTATTGGTGTTTATATGGTGTGAGGAAAAGGAAAAAAGGAAAGTTTGTTTTCCTATACTACTGCAAAAGTGTATGGGTGTATTCCTTTCAGCTGTTTACTTCACCTCAGCTCACACAGTACTGCATACAGAAAACTCTGAGCAGGTCCATCAGGAGAATGTATTTCTGCACTGACCAAGCCAGGAGTCAGTAATATCTGTTATTTTGCCTAATGCCTGCAGTTCATATACCAGCCAGCGAAACAGGAAAGCAGAGTTGGCTTTACCAGCTGTTCTCTTGCTGATTCCCATCTCTCCTTTACCATAAAATTATGGTGACTTTGGGAGCACTCTGTGCAACCATCTCTCATTTGCTTCATCTGTGGCTCTTAATATTTCTGGAAAGGATGCTGAGGTGCTTGTACACCCACCTTCAGCCTCCATGGTCCCTTTGGGCACACTTGTGGCTGTGCCCCTGAGTCTGGAGGGCTCGGGACCCCCAAGCCTTCAGAGCCCAGTGCTTCACAGAGTTCTGCCTCACTGCTCCTTCCAGACTCTGAGAAGGTGCCTTACAGACCTGATGAGATTTTATTTCATTCAATCCAGAAGAACAGATATAAATTGGGAGTCTCTTGTTCCATCTTTTTCTTCCTGGAGAGGATGGTTTTTCAGTTGCTTTGTACCCTTTTCCTTCAGCATTATTAACTATATATAATGATTAACAAATAAGTGTCCCATCATCTCAGGGAATTAAAAAAAAAAAAAAAACCAAACAAAACCCACTGTGGATAACTGCTTTTTTCTCTATTTGTTGAATCAACAATTTCAGCTGATCCTCCTGCAACAGGCCATATTCAGAAAGCTGCATGTACATCAGACAGCTGAGAGCAAAATTCGCCCTTCACATACACTTTAATCTCCTATCACTTCACATCTCAGTGCCTCCCTAGAAAAGGCACCGATTTTCATTCTTGCTGTATTGTCTGTAACACTTATTTATCTATTGTCAGCTGGCAAAGTTATGAGATCAAAGGCTTGAGCAGGCAACTACTACTCTAAAATATTAGAAAAATAGCCTGAGTGATCTTATCCAATTCTCTATTGTTCAGTGATTTGGGAGAGACTTTTGGATCCTATTATCTCTGTTGTCATTTCATTTTTTTAATGCAAACTTGTTTCTTAAACATTATAAATTATGATACCAGGTGCAAGCATTTCTTTGCACAGACCACTCTCTGAAACACATCTTTAATTGTATCAGATTATGTTTTTATTTTGTTTTTAATAAATAAAAATATGTGAACACACCTACACAGGCAAGGGATGTAGGAGCTTGTTTGCTTACTTTGAAACCTACTTACATGCAGAGAGTTCAAAAGCTTGAGTCAGACATCATGCTCTGCTTGGGAGAGGCTGAATAAAGAGGTGATGAGGGGTCAAAGAGGGAAAAAACTCCAACCAAAATGGCTCTGTAGATGACCACAGTAGATGTGAGGGCGTGTATTTGCTCTGGACTCATCAGAGATATCTCTCTTTGTCTGGACTGAGCATTTTATGTTGTTTAAATACTGGTACCTTATCTTGGCTACTAATATGTGGCATCTCTTTCCCCTTTGTTCATGGCACAAGGCTTTCCTTTGGTTGCAAACAGGAAAGGGATTACTGACAGATGAGAACTACATTTAAAGACCAGAGAAAAAGGTCTGTGAATTCAAACAGTGTTTGATAGAAGTGCTTTGCCACTCAGACCATCAGCCATGTCACTGTGGAGCTCAGGCCCCAGGACATTTCCCTTTGCCCACAAAATCAGAAGAGTCTTTTTGCCATACAACTGCATGGCCAGGTTTGTTCTCCACTCTCTGTGAGCCTTGCTCTCTCCAGCCTTTTCCAAACAACAGAGGTTTAGGCCCAGATTGCTAGAAAGTATTTTACAGACCTTTTTTTTAAAAAAAAGAGAGTGTTGGGGAAGAACAGAGGAATAGCCCACTTTTTGGGTCTGAGTCCTGCTACACTGAAATTCGAGGAAGAACATAGTATACATTGTTTTGACAATGCAATAAGTAAATGTGCAAATAAAACAAAACAATAAAACACCAATTTAAATCCCCCTTCCACCATGATATAAACATATAAACCATTTGCTAAAACCAACTCAGAAAGAACCAGAAGAACTAGGGACAAAAGTGGGAAATTATGTGCCCAGAAGACCACAGGACTGCTTCCTTGTGAGGCAATGCCAGCCTTTTGTTGGCACTATCCATCATTTCCATGGTGGCTGATGGCTCATCTTCCCCTTAGGAAGCATGTGGGGATTCAGCATAAATGGTTTTTTGAGATTTGAGATTATTTGAGACTGTTTGGGGTTTGAGATCCTTACCAAAGCCGTATTAGCAAAAACACCAATCTGATACAAAAAGAATATTCTGTTCCATCTGGGGTCAGATTGCATTTGTTATCATTTAAATTTAAAATGAAGCTAGAGAAGATATAAAACCCTGATATTCTAGGAACTGACACAGCCCCAGGTCTGACTTTGAACAATTTATCGCAGAGACTAGAGTTGTCAAGGGATCAGTCATAGCCTGTAGCTGAAAGTCATAGACTGTGTGCAAGAGAAATCCAAATATGCAGGAGGAAAAAGGGGGAAAAAATCTATTATACTCCTTTTTTTCTGTAAACATAAGATTCTTGTTCTTGTAGAAATTTTTACATTTTACCAAAACTCACTGGGAAAAACAAATAAATCGTGCCCAGATAGCAATCTGGGACCAGCAATGCATTTTTCTGGACTTTTGTGAATTTTTGTGGAAGGATATTTGTATTTAAGATTGACACTGTATCCACTTGCTACTTAAGATGCATTTTCCTTATGAGAGCTGGTTTTGCCACTCTTTGGTTCTAATGCTCTTATCATTTAAATGGCCACAAAGGGGTTTAGGCATAATATCCCTATTAAGATGTAAGAAAGATGTTCAAACCCCTGCTGGATTTATTTTTTTTTTCAGCCTGTCTGGCTGTAGATTCAACCAGATTCAAGCACATTGATTTGCAAAGCACAGACAATCAGGATAACTAGAAATTTTCTCCACTTCAGGGCATATTTTCCCTTTCAAATGCATTAACTTTAGGAAGACTTTCTAGGTGGGTAACTTCAGGGGAATAATAGACCTGTGAACTTACAAAGAAGTGACCTCCTTGCTGAAGCAGTCAGTGAGGTGCTTTAAAACCAGGAGCTGAGCAGCTGCATTCAGTTTGGATTGACTGTAACAGGGAGAAGAAAGGTCCCACCACACCAAGCCATGGCCATGGAGAGCTGATGTGCGCCTTGTCCAGCCCCAGCACAGGAGGTGGTGTCTCTGCAGGGCCCAGGACATCTTCTCAACCCACCACCGTGGTCCCTGCTCCTCTGAGGGTGCATTTGAGTTTTTAGCAGGACCTGAGCTCCTCCAAAATGAGTGGAGTCTGCTGCAGTGCCTTGGTGGATTCATTCCCAGAATTAAGTTGTTTTTTAACACCAGGACATTTGTGCAGCTTCTCCACTGCACAAAAGATTTTTTGTATCATAATAATTTGCTCTGGGATATGTCTTTCAGTTTATATCTGGGATATGTCTTCTAACCTCTCAAGTGCTCAGAGGGGCTGGACACAGTTTCTCCTTAGTCCCCCATGGATGCAGCCACCGGTGGGAAGGGGAGGACCAGAGCTGGCGTGCTTGGCTCAGAGGGTCCCAGCTGGGCGGTCCTGCCTGGCCCTCTCCCCATCCACGTGTCTGGACACGGGAGGAGATTCATTAACTCTGTGCTTCTGTTGGAATTCCTCTGCTGTGCCAATCTCCTGCTATCTGATCATTTCCAGCAAATTTATCTGGCCAGTCACGTAAAATTACAGCAAACTCTGACAAACTAGGGCAAACCATTTATTAAACTCCCAGATGAAACAATTTACCGATTCTACCATCATTTAAATACAAATGGCTTTCCTTGGATTCTACTGAAAAACAAGGTGAGCTGCTAGAAATACATCAATGACATACACAACTCCACAGATTGGGTTTATGTCTTTTACTAAGCGATGCCTTAGAAAGCATTTCTGTGTGGATTTCATTTCTTAATGTGGTTTATGGCCCCAGAAGCCTCATGAGCCAGTGAGTGTGCAGCCTCCTCTCTACTTGACAGTACAAGACTGATACCCTTTACTGATACCCACTGATCAGCCCATACTAAAACTGATGCTTCTTCTATTGCAATATCTTTTTCCCTTATGACTGACAAATCCTCTCCGACTCATTTTTTTCCAGCAATGACAAATGCTGCTGGATTCAGTTCCTATTTTTTTTTCCTTACCTTTATGAGTAACTGCCTATTCCCGTAGCAGCGGCTGCAGAAATCCCTCCTCATCCCAGTGCTGCTGACAAGGGCCTGCAGCAGGAATTTCGGGGAACAATGTAAAAGCAGAGCAACTGCACAGGGATACTTTATTCTGGCACACCCTCCCAGCAGTCTGTGCCTTAGGGGCACCGAGAGCCAGAGATTGTATCTGCATCTTTGCGTTTTGTAACGCTCCATGAATTTTTTTCAGCCAGGAATTTGTCTAATTGCTTTTTGAGCCCATTTATACTTTTGGCCCCTACAACATCCTGTGGCATTGAGTTCTGCAGTTTAATTATGCAGCATGTGGGAAAAAAATAAAATTATTTTGCTTTAAATCTGCATCTTGATATTTTTATGCGATACCCTTCTTTGATACCCCCTTTCTTGAATAGTAACAACTAATTTAGAACACACTATACTTTTCTTATATTTAGAATGGTTTCTCTTTATATCTACTGTCCTGCATTTATCATATACATTTCATTTGACTGTTTTAATCAACTGGTCACTAATTAACATGAAAACCTTCAGCCATACGTCATAATTAGGTTTTGCTTTTAGTTTTGGTGGTGGTTTTTTGGTTGTTGGGTTGGTTTTGGTCATGTTAGTTATCAGCTCCTTTTCCAACTTGCTCATTAATATTTTAAAGAGCAGAGGTCCCAGGATGGCTCTCTGTGATAACTCTGTGCTTCTGTTGGAATTCCTCTGCTGTGCCAATCTCCTGCTATCTGATCATTTCCAGCAAATTTATCTGGCCAGTCACGTAAAATTACAGCAAACTCTGACAAACTAGGGCAAACCATTTATTAAACTCCCAGATGAAACAATTTACCGATTCTACCATCATTTAAATACAAATGGCTTTCCTTGGATTCTACTGAAAAACAAGGTGAGCTGCTAGAAATACATCAATGACATACACAACTCCACAGATTGGGTTTATGTCTTTTACTAAGTGATGCCTTAGAAAGCATTTCTGTGTGGATTTCATTTCTTAATGTGGTTTATGGCCCCAGAAGCCTCATGAGCCAGTGAGTGTGCGGCCTCCTCTCTACTTGACAGTACAAGACTGATACCCTTTACTGATACCCACTGATCAGCCCATACTAAAACTGATGCTTCTTCTATTGCAATATCTTTTTCCCTTATGACTGACAAATCCTCTCCGACTCATTTTTTTCCAGCAATCACAAATGCTGCTGGATTCAGTTCCTATTTTTTTTTCCTTACCTTTATGAGTAACTGCCTATTCCCGTAGCAGCGGCTGCAGAAATCCCTCCTCATCCCAGTGCTGCTGACAAGGGCCTGCAGCAGGAATTTCGGGGAACAATGTAAAAGCAGAGCAACTGCACAGGGATACTTTATTCCGGCACACCCTCCCAGCAGTCTGTGCCTTAGGGGCACCGAGAGCCAGAGATTGTATCTGCATCTTTGCGTTTTGTAACGCTCCATGAATTTTTTTCAGCCAGGAATTTGTCTAATTGCTTTTTGAGCCCATTTATACTTTTGGCCCCTACAACATCCTGTGGCATTGAGTTCTGCAGTTTAATTATGCAGCATGTGGGAAAAAAATAAAATTATTTTGCTTTAAATCTGCATCTTGATATTTTTATGCGATACCCTTCTTTGATACCCCCTTTCTTGAATAGTAACAACTAATTTAGAACACACTATACTTTTCTTATATTTAGAATGGTTTCTCTTTATATCTACTGTCCTGCATTTATCATATACATTTCATTTGACTGTTTTAATCAACTGGTCACTAATTAACATGAAAACCTTCAGCCATACGTCATAATTAGGTTTTGCTTTTAATTTTGGTGATGGTTTTTTGGTTGTTGGGTTGGTTTTGGTCATGTTAGTTATCAGCTCCTTTTCCAACTTGCTCATTAATATTTTAAAGAGCAGAGGTCCCAGGATGGCTCTCTGTGAAACTCCACTGATAACCCCAACCAATAGTAACACATAACCATGCATTTCAATTCTCCTTTCCCCCTTTTGTCTAGTTAGTGGTTCACAGGAGAATTTCTTTACCCACCTGTGTTCACTTTCCCTAAATAGTCACTGAAGGACCTTGTAGGAACATTAAGGACCTAAGTGCAATATGGGAACAGCCAGAGAAGGTCTAACTTGGCCACGTGCAAAGCCATACTCCCATTCCACTTTCTAGGTATTCTTGCTGCACACCATGCCTTTGGGCTATTCTTTTTCCTTTTCACTACACTCATATTGCATTCTTGCTTAGAATTTCTGGTTTGCTGGTACAGCCAAACCTGTTTAGTTCTCACTTCAGAAACAAAATGGATTTTATAATCAAAGCAATGAGTTCTCCTTCATCTCCCAATAGATTTTGCCCTTTTAAAGAAACCATTTTCAGGTCCAGGCTGTTTGCTGTCTGGATATTCAGAGTAACTTCCCTGAAAAGACAGCGGTATGAAAAGGGATTGTTGCTAGATACATTGTGTATTTATGATGAAGTGATATCCTGAGGTTGAAAGGAGCCTCCTAAAAAGCAGCAGTACAGTGTCTGCTCCTCACAGGCTTTGGGATGCTGCAGGAGAATATTCCAGTGGGAAAAAAAGGGAGTGAGGTATGAGGAGAGGAGGAGAGCTCTTCAGAGAACAAGGGAAGGGAGTACTGCAGAGACAGCATGGGATCAAGAATTGGCTTTTTTTGGGAGGTGTAGCAGTTACTTCTCTTTATATGTAAGTGGAAATGGTTCCCTGTGTTTCTCTTGCGTGCTGAGGGGGAGGAAGGGCAGTGACAGGCTGCAGTGAACCCTGTGGGACTGGGTCCTGCTGTGCACACCTCTTGTGGACACCTCCAAAAGGCAGGGCAGACTGTCAGCTGCAGTGATGCAGGTGGTGGGGAGGGGACTTTGGTGTTTCCCCTTTTCCTGAGCTTCCAGCATCTTGTTCTGAGTGAACCAAAGGCCATACTTCACCTCAGGTCTAGAGCAATTCTGGGCTTGTCCAAAATCCTCAGATAGGCCTTGATTATCTGTGCTGGGCTCCATGAGTACAGGGAATATACAGCACAGCCAGGTGGATGGTTCTATGGTTCTTGTGTCAACACACTCCAGCTCTGCATATAATAGACAAAGCCTGCATGTTTTATCTCAACAGAGCTCCCTCACTCCCAAATATGAGGCAAAAAACCCCTCTGAATTCCTTATCTTCTCCTGTGTGCCATCATTTACTCATTCTTGTCTGGCTTGCTGTCATTTCCAGAGGCCACAGGCAGGTATGCAGCATCTCACAGCAGCACACACCTTCTGGCAGGCTCGGCATCTCCTGATCCTTCAGGCCTGCCCATTTCTGCACACAGCTCTTGGAAACAGCTGTCTTGAGTTTTCATCCCTGAGGCCTTCTTAGGGACATTGATTAAGCTGAAAAACTAGGGATAGAATTTTACAAGTAGACAGAAAATCGTGAATATTCTGCTTTTCTTCCCCCATGGTGCCTATCCAGCTGTGAAAAAACATTAGTTTTTCATGCTGCCCATCTTCCCAGGCTACAAACATGATTGTCCTTTGACATTGATCATGAAAATAGTTCTGCTACATTTCTGCATCTGATCCTCTTTTTTTCCCAACCCAAACAGATCTGTCCTTTTCTTCTTCAGGCATGGCCATTTTTTGTCTTCCCTTTGACCACATGGTACAAAACTGCTTCATTACTGCAAATTGATCATTCTTTTTTCAGAAAAATCTGAAAGTTCTTTGCCAATCTTTTTGTCTCTCAAGTTTCAATAAGATAGATATGTCTTTAAAATTAACTTGTATTATTTTAATTGACTTGGAATAAATGCCACAGAAGAAATAAAGTAACAACAGCAACAAAAAGAACCCTATTGGCATGGTGAGCGAGTCCTTATCTCCAAAGCACATCCAGCACTGTTTCATATCCAGTCCCTGGTTTAAATTCCAGGTGCAAAGCATGGGTAATCAAAAAGTTTTTCTTAACTCACCAGAACATCACATTCCAGACCTTAACTGTATGGTGACTGTGGTGTCACAACAGCTCTTCAGCTTTCAGGCAGAACACTGAAACACATGGGCCTACAAATTAGCAAGAGGCTGAGACCTTCTCTTTATTGCATCACATGCCTGTCCATCAGTGCCATTATTCTTGATTTTCTTATAATGTCCCTGTTTAATGTTGGTCACCAGCACAGTGAATCCATTCTGCTGAATTTTCAGAGGCCAGCATCTTGGTACTAGACCTGGAAGAGGCAGGCTTGGCTTTTTCATTATATGGGAATTTCTCATGATTCAGCACTCAACCTTTGTCACTGGGACATTATTTCATCTTTGTTTTTCTCCTGTGCCAAAGGGCTTTATCGAAGACCTGTAACCAGCTTTTTAACAGCTATTCAACAAGATCCTGTGTCCTGTTTGTGTGGATCAGGTCAGAGCAGGGATTAGGAGGCTCATGCTCCAAGATCTAACACCAGTAGCTGGACAGGGGTAGTGGCTACATCATCTGTGAGGAGGAAGAAGAGTTTGAAGAGTTTGAAGGAGCAAGTTTAGGTCACAACAAGAACCAGACATTCTGCAGCAGTGAGAATGATTAGTCCCTCTTCCTGAGAGGAGTTCCTGTAGTTTCAGGAATGAGATGTCTGCTCTGTGGTCAGAGAGAGGACTCTGTATAAACATTTCTGATGAAAGCTAGCACAAATGGCTCTTATTTTCCTCTCTTATTTTCCTCCATGGGCCCCTTTATAAGACTTCACTTGTAGATCAAGATAAATAATATATGAGTGCATGAGTGCAGGCATAGATCACACCTTCTCAGAAATCAGATGTTTCTCTTCTTTTAAAGGTTTCAGTCCAGAAATAAAAGACAGCATTGATGATCTTATTGGTCATCATGGAACATGCAGTTGTGCCTTGAAAATTAAATACATAATGCCTTTGAAGTGAGGTCAATGAATTAACCTTGCATTAGATAGTTGGATCCAGTGAGCAAAAATTAACCTATTTGTTGTCTTTAATCATAAACCACCTTGATTTCAAACTTTGTTAACACTTAGAGCAGTAAATAAACCTCTGTAGATCTCTGTCTCCCTCTTAGGCCAGCCAATACCATTAACCACATCTTCTACTTTTATGTTAATGTTCATGTGGTGCATTTGAAAGATCTTTTTAGCTTCCTGGCATACCATTTAGGATGAGCCTGTTAGTGCTGGGGAAGCTTATGATATTTGCCACCATTTGATGAGAAGAAATAGAAGTCTCATCTCCTTTTTTAGCAGTGAAGACATCTTCCCCAATCAGCAGAGCTGTTCCCCTCCTCATCAGGGTGTCACAGACAGCATGGTCAGAAGTATGGGGTGGTTGTGGTGATCTCTGCTGGCCTTGAGTTTATGTAATCCCCTCTTTTCCACCCATGATCCATGCAGAGGACAAGCTTTGGTTGGCCCCCAGTGTTATTTCAGACAAATGAAACTATTTCAAACAACAACAAACACTGGATCTCAGGCTTTAGGCACCAAGGAAGGAATTTCACTTTGGTAAAGAATAGTGTGCACACCAAAAACCCCACACAAACACACGTGGAACATAAAGAATATACCCCACAGATAAAGAGAAACCCCCAGATGGGACAACACAGTGTTCCCAGGTGCCATGTACAGTCATCCTTTCCTGAGTGTTGACCAGCATTCCTGGTTCCTGGGTTCAGGCCATGCTGCTTTCCAGATTTTGGGATTGGATGGGTGCTTTCCATGAGGCCAAACTGCAAAAGTCAGGATCATTCTTCTTCCATTGTTCCCTGGAAATTGTGGGGATCATTTGAGCTTATCCCATTTTATTAGTTCCCTGTCATTGCAGGAGTCTCAGGCTCTCTGTTTTCTGTTCTCTAAGTCTTATACAGGGGGTCAAATAAGATACTTTGGTGGATTCTTTTGTCCTTGAACCATAAAATAATGTGAAATTGGAATTTGGCACATTTGGCTTGCACTCAGTGAAAGACTGAGCTGTTGCTGCCATAATTCAAAGAGAATGATGATGGAAATGGATGTAAAATGTCCTTGAGAATGATGAGCTTTTATACCCAAAGCAAATGACAGAGGCAAGTGCAATGAGCAAAACCAGGATGCAGTGCAGAAGTTCTGGGGTGTCTGGAAGTATTGTTTGCCCTTGCCCACCTGCAGACCCCTGCAGCCTGTAAAGCGGAGCAGCTCTGCTGCAGTTGGCACAGCCCTGTCCATCCCCAGCCAGCAGATAATTTGACCCTTCATCCCCACATGTGTATTTGTGCATGACAAATTTGATGGCCTTCTATGCCAGGCTTGCAGCAATGGTGGATAAGGGGCGACCAACAGGTGTCATCTAACTGAGCTTGTGCAAAGCTCTTGACGCTGTCCCACACAACATCCTTGCCTCTAAACTGGAGAGATGTGGATTTGATGGGTGCAACCCTTGGGGGTTAAGGAATGGCTGGATGGTTGCACTCAAAGAGTAGAGGCCAGGGAAGAGTGCTGGTCCTCAGGACCAGTGGTTGGCATTGGGTTTACTTAATATTTTTTCAGAGACATGGGCAGTGGGACTGAGGCACCACCAGCAAGCTTGGCAATGACACCAAGCTGAGTGTGACACCAGCGCCCTGGAGGGAAGGGATGGCATCCAGAGGGACCTGGACAGGCTGGAGAGGTGGGACCAGGTGAACCTCCTGACGTTCAGCAAGGCCAAGTGCAAGGTCCTGAACTGGGCTGGGGTGATCCCAAACACAAAGAAAGGCTGGGCAGAGAATGGATTGAGGGCAACCCTGGGGAGAAGAACCCCCAAGAGGTGTTGGTGGGTGAGGATCAGAACCCGAGCCAGCAGTGTGTGCTTGCTGCCCAGAAGGCCAAGGGGGTCCTGCATGGCCAGCAGTGTGACCAGCAGGTCGAGGGAGGGGATTGTGCCTCTCTGCTCCGCCCTTGTGAGACCCCACCTGCAGGGCTGCATCCAGCTCTGGGACCCCCAAAATAAGGACATGGACCTTTTGGAGTGAGTCCAGAGGAGGGCCGTGATCACAAAACTGGAGCTATGAAGAGAGAGGGTGATTAGAATCGGGGCTGTATGAAAGCAATCAAGATTAAAAAAAATGCAACCCAAAGTAATGCAAATAATCTACATAGAGATTGTTTGCATAACCCAGAGAAGTGGAGAGAGCACCTTCCAACCCAAACCCTTCTAAGATTCAATGAAATCATGGTCATGAACACAGGAAATAACAAGATACTCCAAAATGTCACGTTGAGGGTGATAAAAGCACTGATCTCACTTATTGCCAAGTCTCCAGGCAATATTGATAGGAAAGGAGTGTCAGGGAAAGTGTATGGAGTAACAAGTGGCAATGAGGAAATATTTTTCCTGGAAACTCAATTAAAATTAAACCAAACACAGCCATCTCCTTCTTTAGACTAGAGAGTTCAGCTGGCAGCCCTGAGAGTTAGTTCTTTATGATAGTGTTAGCAGCACTTCTCTTATGAGAAATAGCTAGTAAAATATTCACCTTCTCTGTGGGACTTTACACATCAGGGCCAAGATACCTCATTAAGCTTGGTCCATGGTTTAAAGTGTTTTTCACCACTCTCTGGTGAGGATAAATCTAAGCTAATGGTAGATTTGATAAGACAGCAGTTTTATGATCCAAATACATTGCTTGTCTATGAATATAGCCTATTTTTGTCAGTTACATTGGAAAGAAATAAATTACTCATCAGTCAATCCATTATTATTATAATAAGAGCACGGCACTACTTAATTGCATCAGTTAAGTGGATATGACTTTGCCAATGCTCATAAATGCCATTACATCAATCCACAGAAATGGACCTGTTGATTTATGAGATGATGATGGACAAAGAAGATGTTGCAATCTCTTTTATAATTTAACCTGTGCTTAAGACATATAGGTGTTTAAGGCCAATACATGTACAGTTATTACTACAGAGAGGGAAAGGGAAAAGGGAATTGTAAACCATAACAACCTCCATCAAGTACATGCCTATTTTGGTATGTGTAATAATCCTGAACATGCATTTATGTAACACACTCTATGGTACTTAAGCTGCTGTGGGCTATCAAGTACAGTAAATCCACATTTAATCAAAGGACCCATGGCATATGATTGAGAACTGTAAATTTGCTTTACCATGGAGAAATGCAACAGCAGAACAGCAGTCCCACAGATGAACTGCAGTCCTGTGGATTGTCCAGCAATAATAAATTTCTCAGGGGAACTCCTGGTCCCTCACTGGTGGTTTATTTACCGAGTGTCCATTTTCATTTATTTATATATTTTGGACAAGAAATCCCTACTGCACAGTAAGCCAATGAAGGCAGTCCCTGTAAGGGTATCATTATTAGGAATAAGGACAAATAGCCTGTTGTGATTTGATAAAGCACCCACCCTACAGTTATTTTTGCACAATTCCATTTGTCTGCACAAAAGGCCTTCCACATGCTGGATAAAGGTCAGAAGTGACATAAAAATGGAAGTCACCCCAATTCTTGTGAAATTGCCTTTTTCTATTTGCCTTTTGCTCTTCACTCTGTCACTGAAACAAACTGTTTATACATTCTAGTTTTCTATGTGTGTTTTGGGACAAAGGTGCTCCCTGGGAACAGCCTGACTGGGAAGCTTTAATAGATGGTCTTCCAGAAGCCTTCTTCACCAAAAAAGAAATTCCAGGTTTTCTCAAGTCTCTGAATCCCATTTAGGCACCTGACTAGAGCACTCATATTCAATTAATTCCTCCCACACAGAGCCCTGGAAGCTCTTTGTTGAGAAGGTCTTAAAAAAGCTGCACAGTGTGTCTGCAAACATAGATGTAGTTGTTTGAAATTCCACCTCAGAAAGTCTGTGGGAAAATCTGCATAAATTCTAAAGTTCATACACAACTCTAAGTAGCTGACAGAAATGAGAAATAGGTTGAAATTTAATCTGTTTCAATTAATTAAATATTGAGATTTGATATTTTTACTAGTTGCACTTTTGACTCCCCAGTGGGTATAATATTATATTAGGCTTCCCAATAAGTCTTCTAATTATAATATCTAGAAGGTCAGCATCTTATTAGAACTAAAAATTAAAACTTTGGAATAATACTGAGCGCTGCAGCATCTGCGAAGCAGCCATGCCTGTATTAGCAAAAGCCAGATTCCTGTGCCCATTATTCAAGCTGAATAAATACATTTCTTCATGAGAAGCTTCCTTGAAGTCAGTGGACTGTGCAGCAAGTCTCTGTTTGCTGTGATTGAAGGCACCAGGCTCTGACCTCAAATAAGGAAAGAGATTTTGATTTTTGCCAAACCTTTGGACCATATTGCACAAGGTGATGGAGTTCCGGGTGCGCTGACAGAGGAGAAACCTGCACAGCAGAGAAGACATCTGAGTTATCTCAGGGAGAAGCAGAATGATCAGCCCCTTTAGAGACCTGCTCTTTGGGTCTCACAGCCCATTCAACCTCCTTCTGCAGGCGCACACCAAAGGAAAGCCACAAACACAATTTCATGGGCTGCTTCGCTGGCCATCACACTCCCCAACAAGGGCCAGAGGGAGCACCTAATGTCTGTCCTCCAGGGGAAAAGGCACTGCAGCCCTGTGAGCTCCCATTTCAGGCAACATAGAGCCTTTTCCCCCACCAAAGCTTGAATCTTCTGATGGAACCGTGAAACCTTGGATGAAGTTTCCAAGGAACCTGCTCAGACCAAGGGCTATCCCTGATCACACCTTCCTGAGAGATTTTATTGGGTTGCTGCAGTGAGCATATTTCTGGTTGACATTTTGAGGAGAGCCCCAAGAGGTCTGATGAAGCATATCAGAAAGCACAGGAGCCCATCCTGTACATGTCAGAGAGGGATCTGGATCCAGCCTGGATTAAGAAGCATCTCTAGTACACTGACTTTGGTAGCATAACTGACAGCAGGATTTGGCCCATTGTTTCCTGGGAAAATTAATGAGCTGTAAGGAAAATATCTGACCATCATTTGACTTATCAAAGCCATTGTGACTCCTTCCCTAAATAACATTAAGATGAATCACCTATTATTTGAGAATTGAGAGTCACGGTAGTGACTGAAGCCAAGTTAGGAAAATAGCACTGCCATTACTAGCTTTGCAGGATTGAACTTGACTTGGAATCTGGGGTTTTGCCCTGACAATACCACAACGTTTGAAATCTTATTTACTTTGTGGGGTTTCTTTTGTACTAACCTACTCACTCTAACATCACATGAAACCTTTAATAGGTGTCCTACATACACGGAATTTATCGTCAGCTGCTTGAATCCTGATCTCATGTGCAGTGGTGCAAATAAGAATGGGGGTGCTGCAACCAGTGCAGAAATGCCTGGTTTTGCTTTGCAAAATGTAGTCATTGAATTTTACAGCAACAAAATCAGACCTGCATGGAGATTATTTGCATTACTTTGGGGTTGCATTTTTTAAAATCTTTATTGCTTTCACACATTTTTAAAGTGGGTTTTCTATGTTCTTTACTCTCTCACTGCTTCAGTTGCACAAATGGAAAAATATGGGAACCCTCTGGTGGCCAAAATAATATCTGTAAATCCCACTCAGCCTTAAGCACCTCAGCATGATCTACTGACAGGGTCAAACTCTGTTGGAGTTGTATTGTTAATGTGTTTCATCACCTTTTTCTTCTTCTGTCTGTGTACCTTTGTACATAGCCTGTATGTCATTGCCTCTTAGATGAAATGCCCTGCATTTATCTAGATAATTTAAACAACATGTTTTTTATTGTGGTTGAAGTTCTATTTGTCTTTAATTGCTGATCACATGTTCAGTGATTGGGCCATTTCACAACAATTAAGTTGTGAAGAAATGGATTAAAGAGTAATCAGGGCTGCCTATCATGGAGTCCTCTGTGCAGGTCAGTGCAGATGTGAGAATGCTTAAATCTAATAGAATCATAAAATCACAGAATGGTTTGGGTTGGGAGACACCTTAAAGGTCATCTCATTCCAACGCCCTGCCATGGGCAGGGACACCTCCCACTATCCCAGGTTGCTCCAAGCCCCATCCAACCTGGCCATCAACACTTCCAGGTATGGGGCATCCACAGCTTCTTTGGGCAACCTGTTCCTGTGCCTCACCACCCTCCCAGGAAAGAATTTCTTCCTAATATCTAATCTAAACCTACTAGCTTCCAATTGAAAGCCATTATCGTCAAGAACAGATGAAATTTTTCATCACCCCTCTCCCCATTTAGGGGAGTTTAAACCACAAAAAATGTGAGCCCTCCAGTGGTTGGAAAAATCCAGAGAAATCCAGGGGTAGTGATCAAGGGTTAGGTTTTGGGGCAATTGAGAAGCAATGAATTGGCATAACCCGTCTGCCCACTGTGGAAAGGCTTCTTTTCTACCCTTCTGTCAAGAGCAAGGGCATCAGGCCTCCAGCAACTTCTACTGCAGTGGCATTTGGACTTTGTTTTGTCTTGTCAGCTTCATTATGCCTCCTAATAAAAGAGTAGATTCCTCTCAATTTACTTTCAAAGTGCAAGGTAAGCCCACAGGACTCTTTCATCCTTCTTAGCAATCTTCCCTGGAAGCTGCAGAAGTATTTAAATTCTGCCAGAGATCTATGGACCACAGTGTGCTAGTGCCCTCCAGTTTGTCAAATGGATGAAGGTCTGGTATGAATCACCACTTTCCCATTTTGTGCCATTGTACAATCAATACACACTCATATAAATGAGGATGCAATGGCCAAGGCTCCAGAGGGAGTTGGGCCCCACAGACTGCTGCATCAGAAAGTTGTTGCATCAGATTCCTGCTCTTTTTTGCTGATGCTAACGTAAATTTTATTGCTACATTGGCAAATTTGGCCCACTGAAAGTCTTGTGACAATTTTTACAATCAGTATTTCCTGATCAACTTTCACTTACATTTTTATTAATTTATTACACGGAAATAAAATATTTTTATTTTCATATATTGATTTAATTACTTCTTGAGAAAGACTTCATTCAAACCCTTATATACAAATTTATGGTCATAAAATCCATCAAGGAATATGTATATATGCTGCTCACTTAGATGCTGAGTTCTTCAGAATAAGGATCATGCAACTTTGCCTTGTGATGCTCTTCAACACCCACTGTGACACAGATCATTTGAAATGCCAGATTCCACATGTATTGTGGTTTCTTACTTGGCATCAGCTACTGGGTATCAGTGAAGCAGTAAAGGGATGCTCTTCATCTGCTCTCCTTTGCCATCTGAAGTTTAGGGAGTCTAAATCCAAGCAAGCCAATCTTCAAACTCATTTTAGTCAATGGAGAAAAGTAGGAACCAGCTAAGAATAATTAATCACACATTGTGCTGGACATCTAAGATGTGTCAGGAATCCCCAAGGAGTGAGCCCAGTCACTGGACTGCTGACCATCCACCTGTAAATTGTGGGCCTCTACCCTGAAAGGGTTTGTGTATGTGCCAGCCAGCATCCCTTAGACATTGCTTGGGCATCCTGCAGGGGAAAAATGACCCACGGGGCTGTCCTGGGACACAGCTCTGCCAGATAATGGTCCATGACCATGCATTCTTCACTATTGCCTTGCAGTATACCTACAACCTCCCTCCCTTTCCTACTGTGAAAGCATCCATCTGAAAGGCTGCAGCACAGCCCTCATATAATTTCCAACACTTGCAACTGAAAAATGTGATATTCCAGGGTCAGGGAGGCAGAAAACAAGCCCAAAGGAGACTTAGAGTCAATTGTGTGGGTGAAGGTAGGCCTTGCTTCTTGGTTTTGAGGTCAGTCTCCTTTATACTCAATAATCTCTCTTCTCTTTTTATAAAATTGCATGTAGGTAAACAGATTTTCATTTTGAGTTGAAAAGGCAGTATTTCTGTCATGTCAATTATATGGTTATTTTTTTATGATTGTATTTTACTTAGACAAATAGAAAGAGAGATGGGTTGAGCCCAGCAGCAGCAAGTAGGCATAAAGGGACTAGATCAAGGGAAGCAATAGTTACTGTTCTGTGGATGTAGCAGTGCTGCTGTATCACAGAGACAAACCTCTTCAAAGGGAGCCAGGGAAGCTACAGAGACCCAGCTCACTCAGCCAGCTCAGCCCCTGGTAGCAGCCAAGGGCAGGAAAAAAGGCTGCCATGTATTGACTGCTTCATTAATGTGCTGCTCCTGCAGCACAGGGAGAAGTGCTTTGTGAACATAACACATCTTGCTGCTGTCTACCTGTGGTGCTTTGTTCTGAAAATTCATTGCAAAAAATGTCACCTCCTTGCACTCCTGGGCACACAAACGTGGCTGTGAGAGGCCACAGTGCAGAATTTGCATTTCAAGTCCTAGGCACCTGGTACTGAATGTATTGCTGGTTTCCATCCTAGACTGGCCAGCCAGCATGGACAGCTAGAAAAAAAAACCAAAAACATTTCCACACAGAGTGAGAAGCTGCAGCCTGCACTCTTTGGGACAGAGCCCACTGCAACTCTGCAGTGCCATTTCTGCAGGTTCTCCTAAGAAAAGAATTGCATTTAAAGTCCATGTTGAAGCAAGCAGAGGTGAAACCATTTCTCATTTCTTAGCAGCCAGTAGTAAATTGATGGTGTTCCAGTAGTAAATTGATTGTGTTTTGGTTTCATGGCTTGGGGAGGAGTAGATGAAGGCAGAGCCTGGCAATGTGGGTTGTGTTCAGACCACCTACAAGAGGCCTTGCTCAGTTGCCACGACTGTTATGGCAATTCAGTTCAATAAAGAAGGGAGACAGCAGACCCTAAAACCCAGGTTTGCTGGATCTCATCTCCCTGTGCAGATGCTGGATGGGAGCAGTCACTGCCCCTAAGTCAGGCACTTGCAGTAGGAGGGTACAATGAAGCCCCGTGTGCTTCTGCCTCATCTGCAGAGCTGGATTGCTTTTTACTCAAGGAGGCTCTGTAATGCTGCCAGGAACTGATTAACATCTGAATCACGTTGTCCTCTGTCTGTGTGGCAGATATAAATAGGTTGCAGCAGAGGTGGGCTGTGTCCACGAGCACTTCTCTCCTCAGGAGATGGTCTTATCTACAAGCACACAAAGTAGAGAAGCCTCAGCCTTCTCGAGCAAACTTCCAAGATATTCCCCTTGTGACGAGGAGCTATCCTGCTTATCCTGTGCTTTGGAATCACCCTCTGACCCCTTGTCTCAGAGGCTTTACTGCTGGCAGGCACAAAGCCACAGGGCTCTCCACCCATCCGACCCACACGGGGCTGGACAGCTGAGGAACCAGCAAAACTGCACCAGCTCAAATTTGCTTTCAGTTCATTGTCTATGTAGTGTCACTATAAAGGTCTGAGCTAATCTTAGCTGCATAATGGGCTGGTAGAAAGTATTCTATTTGTTATGCAAATAAATATTTACTTCAAATGTGGTTTCCCAAAGTATGGTCACCTTGCACGCATCTGCTTCCAAAAATGCATCTGCTTTACAACAAGGTAGCAATTATCCTTTCCTCAAGGGGGTTCAGTTTGAACCTACTATGTGTACTAGACTGCTGGCAAAGTTTTTAATTTTGGTTTATGATGTTTGTAGTTTTTGGAGGCACAGGATCAAACGCTTGAAATGCAATATTCATCTGATACTACATACCAACCCCAAATACAGGTAGGGTTTGCTTGGTGGGCTTTTTTCTCCTTCAAGAACAGCTCTTTTCTCCTGCACATTTTTTTTCCCCTTAAAACATCAGTCAGATGAGTGGATAGATGCAGAAAGTGAGTAACTTCATTTTACTGGTAAAATACCTTAGTGGAGTAACACAATAGCATTATCATCCTTCTTTTTTACTGGTTCTTCTTTTAATCTGCATGTCATAATAGTGTCATTAGAGGGTGACTTCATCTTTTTACCAGGCTATTTCTGCAGTACTTAATGTCTGTTTGATCTTTCATTCAGATATCTATTACCATACATATCTATTATAAGTTGAAAAGGTTTTTAGTCTGACATAACATTGGAGAGGAAGAAATGTCGGCTTCATTAAACCTCACAGTTCTAAGGCTGGAGGCAAATTACTTATTCAGCACAATTTTTAAGAAACATACTGAAAAATACTGAAAAAATCTTATGAAAATATATAGTTTTTATTTATTT
The DNA here is from genome assembly GCA_024865655.1 of Emberiza elegans. Classification (NCBI taxonomy): domain Eukaryota; kingdom Metazoa; phylum Chordata; class Aves; order Passeriformes; family Fringillidae; genus Emberiza; species Emberiza elegans. The sequence continues at coordinate 12,094,931 of JALJVW010000206.1, forward strand.
ATCTTCCCTTCTCTCTTTAATCCACCTCTTAATGCATTTTGCTCTGCTTTCTCCAGAAAGGGAGCAGTGAGTGAAACATTGTCTTGGATGTAGAAATAAGGCAATTCTTGAGCCCAATTTCTGCTGGAGCTCAGTGAACTCAGGGCTGGGAATAAGAGGGAGGAGGCTTGGGGGTGACATTGTTCTTTAGCTCCTCACACACAGTGGCCCTATGGGTGATTAGAAGGGTGCACCTGTAGCTATCCACTTCACGGCATCACCTTTCTGCCATGGTAAAATTCTGGGGGGTTAAAGCAGCAGAATACTGTGTCAAGTCCTGGGGCCACCAAAGTCAGTAAAGAGACTCCATCTTTTTTTTTTTTCCATCTTGATCCATAATGTGGGGTTGACAGGTAGTCTGGTGAATTGGGGCCTGATTGCAGCAAGGAGCATAAGCACTTTCACAATTTACAGTGCAATAACCACCCCAGGAAAGCAGACAGAACGGGCAGAGGGTGATGTCTCTGCTTACCTGGCTGGCTGAGCTAGGACTGCAAGGACACAGAGACAGTGATGGCTTTCCTCCCAGGGCTTGTGGCTTTTCATCTACCTGACAATCCTCAGCAGTGGCACCAAGGCTGACAGTCTGGGCATCAAACAGCACAAAACTGAAGTCCTTTTGAAGCAGGGAAGTGCAGAATGCATACAGAAAGGCAGGTGAAGGAGGGCAGCTCAGGGAGCTGAAACTCAAAGGTATCAGTACACACTGGCTACTAACTCTCTTGAAAATTAATAGCTGATGCCTCCACTTTAGGTTTTGCTCCTTTGAGGGGTCTGGCAGGTGAGTTTAAGGGTGTAGAGGCTGTGCTTTAATATGAATTGCTACACAGGCATTATGCAGAAGAGAACAAGGACTGGTTTGTAGCTGCCCTGCTGTAACTCCCTGCATAACTCTAACTCTGCTCTTTCATTCAGTTTTCAGCAACATGTGCAGCAGTATCCTGGTTGTCTTGACTGAAAGAATGATCCTGTGTGTTTTAGCTGGATCTTCTTTGCCACAATCCATAACAGATGCCATTGGTGTTTTTGTTCCTATCGCTACTTGATGGCTTTCTCCAACCGCACTTCACATTCCTGAAGCTGAAAGATTTGTTCTCTTAGCCACCAAGAAACACTACACTCTTATTTTGGAGTCTCCCTGCATTCCAAGATAGCACTGGCAACAGGGGACACGCAAGGGTCAACAGCTCCTCATCCAGCAGCACAACCTCATTCATTGCAGCAAAGAGGTTTTCAGAGTTTGGGAATGCCCTGAAGAGTTTTACCTTCTGTGTCCCAAAATGGATGTCATTTGCTCTTTGTTCCTAGGCAACCCAGGGAGACGCAGACAGCTGTTGTCAAATATTCTGCACCCAAATTGTCCCTTCTTGGCACTGAAAAATCTCACTGAGCTCACTGGGGGTCTTGAATTCATACTGGGCATCTCTGATTGTTTTTTTGATTGGTAATAGCATCTTTGTGCCATTGCTAGACTAAGGAAAAGCTGGCAGCAGCCTAAAGTGTGGTGTCTAATGGTATTTGCAAAAAAATTGTTCCTAAAACACCTTACCACTTTAGCAAATGTGAAAATGAAGGTGAGAACTTTTAGCAATATACACCTTCAGCTGAGTGAAATTCTGCCCTGGATTTTGTTTCTGTTAACCTGATGAATGAGATTCACAGTTGTAAATTAGGTCTGTACTGGGCCATGGATAATATAAACAATACTGAGATTAAGGTGAAAAAGGAGGGAGCAAGGTGTTTTGGCAAGATATTTTGAACATTTTTATATTGTTACATCTGAGATGTGAAGTGTGAATAGCTGACATACCCTTGGTCTGAGGAGTTGTCACCAGCTTTCAGGCTTTTTTTTTTACAAGTGTCAAACTTTTACAAGTAGCCTGTGCAGCTCCTTTTCAGTCCCAGCATATAACCCTGGTCGCATCAGATGGAATGACCATGACACAGTGACATTTCTATTTACCCATTTCCATTACTGGAAATCAAAGATCACATTTCCAAGTTACCTGTGACAATATTTTGTTATTGCTTTCCTACAGAGAAATGAGACAAATAATTTTCCCATTCCTTTCCAGATCTGCCAGTCTATTTTTTTTTTTTTTTTTGCACCAACAAATTTTTAATTTCCTGTCAATTTTTAGTCTAACAGAAATAGAAATCGTTTACTCCAGAAGAAGCAGACTGAGAGTTATTGTACACACCTAACAGTTTGTTGAATAAAGACTGGAAACACATGATCTAGTATTGATATTTTTCAATTTTTAAGAGTTTCTGTCAGGTATTATTTTTAAACAAAGGACTGGCAAATCTGGTTTAGCACACAGAAAGTCACCAGCTTTTATACCTGTGCCTGTCCCCACAGCAATGCCAGCAGGTCCTCACAATACTGATGCAGCATGTAGCAGCAGGAGATTTTCTACTTTTGTAGATACACAACCTCTTTGGGCAGCATAATCCACAGTGATAAAATCTCTCTCCTGTCAGTGTCCACATGGAAGACTTTTTCCAGCCTAATTTTGGCTGCTGCTGCTGTGAATTTTTCATACTGCAGCCAATATAGCTGTTCTGGAAGAACACTGTGAGCCAGACCCAGCCTCCATAAATCAAAGCATGCCGAGCCCACGTTAGCTGAGCATCTGGAGGGGGAGGCAGGAGATGCCTTTGGGAGTTACTCTGACTCTTTGCAAGGTAGCCAGGAGACTGAAAGTGAAACTTCTTCGTGGGAGCTGCACTCTCACCATGTTTTTATTCTTAGTTGGCAGAGTGTGGGGCTGGCAGAGGGTCCAGGCTGGGCCCATGGTGGGAAGAAGAGTGACAGACAGAGGTAGTGAGTGCCCACAAAGGAAAATCGTAAAATCATAAAATGGTTTTGGTCGGAAGGGACTTTAAAGATCTCCTTCTACCCTTCCTGCCTGCAGGGACACCTCCCACTAGACCATTTTGCTCAAAGCCCCTTCTAACCTGGCCTTGAACACTCCCAGGAATGGGACAGGCAAAACTTCTCTGGGCAGCCAGTGCCAGTGCCTCACCACTCTCTGAGTAAAAAATTTCTTTCTAATACCTAAGTTAAATCTACCCTCATTCAGTTAAAAGCCATTTACTCTTGTCCTACCAGTCCATGCCCTTATAAAAAGTCCCTCTCTAGCTCACTTGCAGCCCCTTTTAGGTACTAGAAGGTGCTCTGACGTGTCTCTGGAGCCTCCTCTTCTCCAGGATGAACTCCATCTCTCTCATCCATAGGAGAGGAATCCACATAGGAGAGATTCTCCAGCCCTGTTCATGGCTGCCTCTGGAATCCTTCCAACAGGTCCATGTTTTAATTATTTTGAGGTCTCCAGATCCAAGTTGGATCCCACTCAAGTGAAGCAGAGGAGCAGAATCCCTTCCCTCAACCTGCTGGTCACTCTGCTTGTGATGCAGCCCAGGGTGTGGCTGGGCTTTTTCTGGGCTGTGGGTTTGCTTTGCTGGGTCATGCTGAGCTTCCTGCCCATGAACACCCCCACGTCCTTCTTCCCAGGGCTGCTGTCAATCCATGCCCTGCCCAGACTGTGTTTGTGCTTGGGGTTACCCTGACCCAGGTGCCCTCGGCCTTGTTAAACTTCATGGCTGAGGGTGTGCTCAATCCCACAGCCCATGTCACCAGCATGGCAACACGTGTGAGAACACAGAGCAGAAACCTGAGAACGCCCTCACCCATGTACACATCTAAAAATAACTGCCATTTTTGTTGGCTTTTCCCAAAATACTGTGTGCAGGAGCCACATGGGCTGTCATGTTAGCACCACTTTGGGAAAAAACAGGGAGTCCCAACTTCCAAGTGAGTGGCCCAGTGAAGCCCTTTGGTCCAGGGTCAATTCCTAACCTTTGTCTCTCATTAAAATATCATTCAAGTGCTAAAAACGTTCTTCCCACTGGTTATATCATTATGAATGTTTACCCTGCCAGTACCTGGAAAAAATTGCTCTCTGAGGTAGAGCCAAATACCATTACTAGATCTCCAAAAGATTTGACAGTGAAATTAATTAGTTAATCTTTGTAAAGTGCTTTGAAGATGAAGAGCTCACTATGACTTTTAGGTAATGTTATTATAGGTTAGTGAGTCATTTTGTGAATTTAAGGCAGAGGGGTCTCTTTTACAGCATCTTATATCATGACCTTCACTGTGTCTGTGGGGCTGACCAGTCTTGTCCTGTTGTCTCCTGCAGCCTTCCCTCTGTCTTAATTCATGTGCTGCCTCTAATCCTGTAGGGCAAGTTCCATAGTCAGGGACTGGGCTTTTGGAGAAGAAATTTCCCTTGGGTATCGAGAATATTCTGCTAAAAATTGTTTTCAGCAAGTTTTACTCCTTACCACTGCTTCCCCCTTTGCTGGGAAGTTTGTCACCTGAGCCTGTTCTGGCAGCTGGCTACTTCTCCTCTGCCCAAAGAGACTCAGACCCCAACATCCCCACTCTCCCAGAAAAGGGCAGCCCAATCCACTCTGGCTCGCTGCCCTGGGCCCCACCTGGATGCTCTCTGATCTGCCTGTGAAACTCCTGGTTGGTATTAGGTCAGGGACTTTCCTCCTGCTCGGTGTTTGTGCAGAACCCTGGTTCCCCACCAGACTCTCAGATACTGCTGTAATGCAGGTAATAAATAATAACAACCTTTAAACCTCCAGTGCAAATTACAGCCTCATGCAACACCTACGTAATTTGGTATAATATTAGCACAGTAGCTACCTTGGGAGAGCTATATTCAGATAAGAGAATACACAATATTAACCCTTCCATCTGAAAGCAAATTTGAAAGCAAATGGAATTGTTTAAATGCCTACAAGTGCCTTTTCTGCCACCACATGTTTTAAAGAAAATAGGAGCACAAAAGGGAAGTGAGTGTGACATAAATAAGCGAAGACAAAAGGAATCAAACAAAAAATAATAAAATATAATAATGACATGATTTCTCCTGTATAATACACAAAAATTCTTCTTATGTCTGAATCCCCCCTGCATCTAGCCCTCCATGATTACATTAGAGGAGATGAGCCCTCTCCCAGTGTTTATAGTCTGAGGTTCCAATCTTGCAAACATTTACATGCATGTTTAACTTTATGCACACAATTACTGCAATTGAAGTCATGCCACTTGCAAGACAAGATGCAACAAGTGAGTGTATCAAACGCTAGGTGGGAAGAGGGCGGCAGACAGATGAAGGGTAGTAATGATAAGATCATGTGGTTACCTGGGCTAACTCTGCACGCTCAATGACTCCAAATGCCTTTTTTATTTTTGAATCATCACTTTAAAAGTTTTCCCTGTCACTCTGTAACTGCTTGTTGTGACTCAGAAAATGTTGGGCTTACTCATGTTCGTATAGTGTGTAATTAGTGGACTTTTTCATTTTCGCTTCATAGAAATGATATCTCTTCACCACTAACTAATCCTACTTTAAAAAGAAGGAAAAAAAATGACCCCAAGCTTTTCTCATTTACTCTCCTGCTTTCCTTCAATCTGTTTGTGTATTAACCTCCCCCTCTAGATACCTTCTCCAAATAAGCATCTTCTAGTTTCCTGAGGCTTTTCTTATCTTTATTGCAGCTGTCCAAGAGTCAAGATCTGAGGAACAGGAAGGCAGACCAAATATAGCATTACATGCAGGGTCCCGGGGTTGTGAACCACACAAAGGCTGCTCAATCCCTCCTGGCTCTTACCAACCAACACAACATAGGGAAGCAGACCATGGAACCTGGCAGTGCTGAAATTAATGGAACAGCTGGGCCAGCCAGGAAGAGCAAGATAGGATTGTGCAAAGACCACCTTGTTCTCACTCTTCCTTGCTCTTTGGGGAGATACAAAAGGTCTTTTGGCAGCTAAACCTCTCCTTGGAAGATCTTCCCAAAATGCTGCTTCCCCACAGACTGCCACGGGAAGGATTGCAAAGTCAGATTTAGAAAAGTCACCCAATGCATCTCTACACACACTGCTGATACTCGAGGCACATCTGTGGAGCAGGGAAGCTGTTCAAAGTTGGATGGACTTGGGAAGACAATTTAGTTTACACGTAACATTGTTATCACATAAATTAGAATAATTATCACATTTGTGTTGTATTTTCATGATATTTGCTTCACTTAAATTGTTGTTATAAAATAATTTTATGAGTTATGTTGCTATACTCTGCGGCGATGTAAGGGAGTTTTCTGAACTCAATGGTGAGGCCATGTGATTTAATTGCCACACTATTTGTTAATTAGTCTGGGTGAAAATGCCAGCACCTGAGTGTGTTTGGAGAGTGGGCGGTGAGAATGTAGCTTTCTGTGAAGTAGTTCCAAATGCCAGAGAGCTTGAATTTGTGGTTCTGACTTCTTGATGTTCTGACTTCTTTAGCTCTCCCCGCCAAATAGCAAGCATTCAAAGTTTTCATGGGCAGAGCTTGGCTTGTGTATCTCATGCATCTGAGTGGAAGAATGTTGATCTGATTCATCACTGGATCACATCTTGTGCCGTGCAACTGGGTTTGGATCACTCTCGGACCAGGGAGCTGGTTTATGCCACACTGCAAGTGTTTGGGGGGCTCAAACAGAGGGGTCACCACCAGCCCCCTCAGTGTCCAGCTGTCGTAGCTGTAGAACAATGTGCTTGATACCAAAGGTAGACTTGAGTCCACATAGTCTTTGGGTAGCGTTTAGTGATCAGGTGCTAAGACCTTGCAAATTCTTTGTATAGTCCTGGGCCTGCAGGAGGATCTGGTCAAGGCAGAAACACCAGACAGCAAAGGCAGGGTTGGTCATGCCCAGTTTGTATCACTCACAAACGGGGGTAATGGGGTACAATAACACTGGCTCTTTCAGAGACATGCAGCACTGAAGGGAGCTTCTGATGGGGCCCAGGGAGCTACAGGCCCTTTCCTGGCTATTGATCTGGTTGCAAGCAGCAGCAGCCACAAGGCTGTCAGCACTCTCAGTGTTAATATGCCCAGGCCTTGAGCTGCAAATTATGTTTTACATTACATGTGTTATTTCTGGGCTAAGAAGTTTAAAGTTGAAACATCAGATGAGTCATGTATTTCAGGGAGCAGTAAGGGTATGCCACACTCTCCTGTTCTTTCTGATGTTACAAAGCAGGCTATGGCAATCTCTGAGCTGGCAGAGTCACTCACAGCTTTTAAACAGCACAGATGAGAAAGTAGCCATGCTTCTGTCATGTTTTGGAAATACAGGATAAAACACTCCCTACATAATACATGTTTTGATGAATCAAGGCTTAAGGAAGACAAATGGATCTAAAAAGGATCTCTTTGCTGCATCCTACCAGACAAAGCTACAGCCTGGCAGGAGAATGACTTGAGGGAAAGGAAGTCAAAGCCTGGTGGAGGACTGACAGCTCCTTCAGTGCAGTCCAAGGCTTTGGGAAAGATTGACTGGCTCAGGCCAGGATGAGGAAAAAGTCCTACTTGTGAGTGGCCCCTGTCTGCCCAAGATTTGTTACACACAGATGTTAATCACACTGAGAATGTCTGTGTACACATGCTGGGTTGTCTGGCCCTGGTTTCTACTTTCAGCCCAACAGCCCACCATAAAGGTGTATCAGACAGGAAAGGCTGAAAAATATTTGTCCAACCCAGTCATTACATCAATTTCCTTATATCCACAGGAATGGTCTTCCTTTTCGCAGGTGGGTAAACCCTTTGTCTGCATCACCACTGTCTTCTGCTGTGCTGGCCATAGATGGCAACAGTAAAGATGACATAAAAAGGAGTCACTCCCTTGCACCAGCAGGTGGGAAAAGTGCTGAGTTCTGCACCACCTTAAAGGTAATTATTGCACTGGCACTTCAGAGCAGAGTCTGCCTATGTGAGAGGGAAACTGCAAGTCACCTGTGCTTAATATTTCAGTTCCCATTAATTTATACACAGTGTGCTAAACCATGCCCTCATTTATATGCACACTGCCCCACTGTGATTATGCAAGAGAAACTGAGTGGAGAATTTGATCTAGTGTGATTTCAAAAATAGCACCATGAAGTTAAATTGGTATAAATGCAGAGGGATTAAATCCACAGAAGAACATAATGCGTGGTATAAACCAGCAAATTTTGGTGATGATGCTGTCAATGAAAATTCAACACCTGGATGGGTCCCAGCCCAAATAGCAAACTCTCCCAAACATGCTCCTGTCTATCACATATATGCAAAGCCACCAGCATCAATAAAAGGAAGGATGCTCCTGGGCATCTAGAACCCTTGTAGGATAGCAAAGCTCTGGCTGAGGAGCAGAAAAGGGGGGAGAGAGTTAGCTGTTTAATCATCCTGCAGATAAGATAATTGTGGCTCAAATTCACAAGTGTAAGGTAAAAATTCACTACATGCATGAAACTAAAACTATTTTATTTCAGGAAAGCTGGCAGAGTGATTCAACAGCTTCCTGTGGCTTAGCTGCTATGACACAGTAGAAATAACCTTTCTTCTGTCTGGATCTTAGGAAGTATTGTGTTTCATCCTTGCTGAGTGACCTGCATTTCACAGGTCAGATGTAAAAATTATCCAAGACTCAGTGCTCAGCACGTTGAGGGTTCATTAGGAATGATGGCTGGTGCAGGATGTACCGGGCACCTGGCACTCATCTGCCCCTCCTTGTTCACAGGGCTGCCCAGTTCCCCATGTGCCTGACTGCTGGCCAAGAGGACATCAGGATGCAACACCTGCAGCAAGAGGAGCTCTTCCCTTCCCTTTGGATCAGCCAGAGTGCTGCAGAGAATGAGCCAGCCAGACCTCCTGCTCCATCTGGGACACAGCCTGCCAGCAGGGAAGGAAAAGCTTCTGTTCCTAACTGTGGCCCTTGCTTTGACTTGTGCCTAATGACGGCAGCAAGGGCAGCCACTGCTGGGGCTGGCAGTGCCTACAACAGCTCAGTGCATTCAATTATCTGGTGACTGAGAAGAATCAGCATGAACCTCAGCATTAATTTTTTCTGTTTGTGCAGCGTTTCCATTACAGCCTCATGTTAAACTGTCATTGAACTATCACCCTGGCTTGGCCACAAGAGTTTGAGTCTCATATGCAACACTGGGACCCCATCACAATGGCAAGTGATGGTGCTTCAGAGAGTATTACAGGAGCTGTGCTCAAATTTCTGCAGTGCTGTAGTACATGGCTTCCAAACTGAAAATACTCTGGTGGTGGAATAATACTTCTTTTCTAATATTTTTTATTCCCAGGTGCTTAATTAAATTTTATGGGGACATAATAACATGGTATCTTACGCACTATTATGATGTGTAAGTTTGTAAATTTTTTTTTTTTTAAATTTCACTGAAAAGACCTCAAGACATTTAAATATCTGGCAATATGGATGGGACTCATCACATCTAGCACCAGCCACCAAAATGGCACATGTCTAATTTAAGTGAGCCATCTCACATCCCAAAGGGGAGCTCAGCCCTGGCAGAGGGCAAGGCATCCTCCCTGCAAAAGGCACTGTCTGTCATTTCATGGAGGTTTCTGACTCTTTCCACTGACTGCAGGTGCAGCTGAGATCCATGGATTATATGAGACACATAAATTTGAGAGACCTAATTTATGGGACATTGATCCAACACTAGGGTGAGATGTGGTACTGGAGTTATCTGTACAATACTGTTACACATGTAACTAGTAGCTAAAGCTGCCTGCATGTATATTTTAGGCACTTTTAAAGTTTAAACTTGAAGAGTTAGGAGTTGGTGACTTTTATTCTTCTCCTTGACCTTGATGGAGCTGAAACCAATAGAAGAGACACTTGGTGTTAAAAACAAAAACTCCCAGTAAAGGCAAACTTTTGGATGCTGAAGGTTTTGCGTAAGATCCCTGTGGGAGCTTCAGGCAGGTAAACAAGTCACAAGGCAGCTTAGGTGTGTAAAATTACTATGGATTTCTTGAATTAGGTCCAACTCATCTCCTTTTTATATCAACATAGGGCCCCATAGGCCCAAGGCTGTGCTTATGCTTTTCCAGCATAAGCGTTTTTCTGTACACAAAAGCTCTGTCTGACCAGAACGTTATGGATACAATTTCTAAAGCTTTTTTGAGATCCCTGGGTTTAATGCAGTGCATAAATGCAAATGCTACTATTGAAGCTTCTGCACTACTAAAAGTAGAACTTCAGTGACACAGAAATAGAGGTTTGATAATTATTTGATATGATGGATCAGTTAAGGATTCTCCTGTGAGTAGCCAACAGCCTAAATTTGCTACAGCCCAGTCTTTACATCTGGGGCTCGCTCTCCTCCTCACCTTTCCTGGAATGCCAGCTATGATGAGCAAGCTATTTTCAGTTTCTTATTAGGAAGCTGCCTTTGGACCAGTTCCTACACTACTTAGCATTTTGCCTGAGCAGCAAATTCAGGATCTGGCCCTAGGAAACCTGTTCTCTTGGCACATTCTCCTGGCCAATTCCTTGTCAGCGTAGTTACCTCTAATATCTGCTTTGTGCTGTCTGCAGTGGCCTGTGCAGGCACCTCTGGGAAGATGGAGTTGTTGTGACACTTGTCTCACAAAAGAGCCTCTCCAGTTCTTCACTTTGAAGGTCCACTAAAAGGTGTGCCTATGATGACACATCTGCTCTGGTATTTTTTTTTTCTTCTTTCTCATATTAAAAAGTACAGTGATAAGTTCTTGTCGCTGTGCCAGGACGTTACTCGATACGTGTAGAGGAGAAACAGTTTAAAGCTACTTGACTAACAGCTTCCTCTGTCAAATATGACATTAGAGTTATGATTGTCTCTTTTTTATCTCTTCACTTTGATGACAGGCTTATCTGAGGTAGTGAGACAAAGAGCTGAGTTGATTCAGCCTACAATGCTGTGCAGGTGAGAGTTTTGAGATCAAGTACAGCTGTTCGAAGGGCAAGTCCTAGTGCTGAATGACAGCTGCTTTCATCAGAAGCATAGCTTGTTTTTTCTTTCTTTTTTTTTTTTTTTTCTTTTTTTTTTTTTTTTTTTTTTTTTTTTTTTTTGACAATGCCAAGAAATTCAACTGAAGCTTAAGGAATGTACAAGCTTAAATATCAAAATGTGACTGCTTGTGTAATAATGTCAGTCTGAGCTACTGGCTCCTTTTGATATTCTTAGATCACATCAGATGCTCTTAGAAAATCAAATGTGTTGTTGCTGATTCTGGTCAGGACTGAATCTGTTTACCAAACCTCTGTGTGTGGATCTGACAGTACAGGATATCACATCTAGTGCAATACTGCATGGAATATTAACATTCCTGATTTGTTGCTAGGAAAGGGCTGCAGCTTGCTCAGTTCTCTGCTTTTCAATCAGCACTTTCCATGATCACAGTTTTTACCATTTATTTATTTATTCCTTCCCTTCCCCTGCCACCAGACCTCTCAAAACCAATTCTTAGTGATCTGATAAGTTCATTAGCCCACTCTCCAAAAGCCCCCAGACAGTGAACGTTATTGGGACTTTTGATGCCTGGCTATTTTGAATTTCCCAGAACACTCCCATATGCAGATGCAGCATGAGGTTTTGCAAAAAAAAAGTGCTCAGCCTTTATTGCATGAACAAAATCTCCCATGTAAGCAAGCAAAGAGGTATGTGCTTATCCAAGTATTTATCTATGCCTGCAGGTATTTGAAGTTTGTGAAGGAGTGCAGGGTTTGTACATGCACTGCTTGGACTATACATACATGTTATTAAAAGCTGGATATACCTTGGGCTCTCTCTCACTCTGCCTATCCAGGAAGGACTACATTTATTTTTAAACCTTAGGTTTTCTTGTGTTCCTTGAACAGAACAACCTGATTTTTCCCCCCTATTCTTCCCTTTCTACTTGTCTGCTATGTCACAAATATTTTATCTTCCAAAACCATCAGACACATAACCACATGCATGCTTTTTACTATTTCCTCTTGCTTTTCTTAAAGACCATTCAAGAAATCTTACTTCCTAGAACTGATAGATCCTGGCCATGTGACATTGGAAAGTCCTGAGGATAAAGACATTACTTTTTTTAATATAATGAACATGTCAAGATCTCTGTAGAACTACTTTCCCAGAATGGTTTTCTTTCCAGCAGAAGCCATTGCTTTTTCTACCATGAAACATGTAAGAGCCTAGGAGTTTATCTTAGGTGAAAACAATCATTCATGTCAGCCAGTAAAGACACTGGAAATAAGAAGAGTATTTGTAGCCACTCCAATATTCCAGTATATGGTACTTTTGCAGCTATTGATTGATATTCACTGAAACCTAGAGAGAGTAGCTTCTATTAATACCAAATCTACCTATTAATCTCTATTAATATTAAAATAGGACTGAAAGAGTCATGTGAAGAAACCCAGGAAAGTCAGAGGGCTTTTACATACAGTAGCAAGGTCTAATATTTATACCAATACCACTGCAAAAGAAGAAAAGGAAAAAAATGCTGATGATTCTGTTTCCATATATGCATCACAATTTATTATATTGTACTGTAACAAACTTATGGACTGATAAACTCGAGGAAGACACTTTGGCTGTGAAATTATCTCTGTGTTTAGGAACTTGCTCTTACCCAGATCCTACCACTGAAGTCATGTAAAGGGAAATCCTACACTCCATGGGATCCTGTTCTCACACTGAGGGCCACCAGTGCCATTATGCCGTATCTTCCACCTCATGCAAGGCCACAGAATGCAAAGAGATACAAGAAATGAGAAGTAAGTATGTGTCTCATTTAAAACCTCTTGGAGCAAGGCTAATTTAATTTTGTTTTAAATAGGAATCTGGGAGAACAGCCACCTTCTACTACTGCAGCAATGCAGGCTTGCACAGGGATTAGGGATCTAGCATTGCAGAAAACCAACACCATTTTAGGGCCTCTGAAACTTTGAGGTACTGGGTACCTAGATGCTTTTGAAAATCTCAGTATGCCTTAATTTGCCCTTCTTGACATCTAAATATCTTTTAAAAATATGGCAACTTATCTTCCAACAGAGACTTCAAAATGTTAGATCCTTGCATTATTAGAATGTTATTAGGGTGGTAGTTAATTGTTACTGAAGAGCATTTCACTGTGACCCACCCCAATAATAACAAACAATAAAAATCTAATAATCCAAGCGATCGACTGTGTATTGAATAATTCTTCAGAGAGCACAGTGCAAACAGCGCAATTCTGGGCATACTAAAGAGAGTGAAAGATTAAAAACCTAAATGAACACAGAAAATGTCTGTCACGTCAGATACATCAACTCTGTCAGTCCAATACATACACTTAATTAAAATGGTTCAACCATCTGTCCAAGAGGGTGCATGGGAAAACTTTAATTGATCGTCTCAGTTTTTTCAAGCCATCAGGAAATAGGGCTAAAGCTAGTTCTCCTGGAATGGATTTAAGAATTATAAAACTGACAGTTGGGGAATTTTCTGCTTTAGCTATTTTAAGCCTCTCTTATTTCTCCCCACAACTTTGACAGAATTGGACGATTCAAAAATATAGATGCATCTGAAGCACACCAAGAAGGTGAATGACATCCCTGGGTGACAGCCAGGCCTTGTGCCTGAGGGGTGATGTGCTGTGAAGAAGGGTAGGTGCTTTCCTGCCCTCCCTGGAGGGCACTGCAGAGGAGCAAAGTCAGCTTTCATTTTCCACTGGGGCCCTCCAGGAGCTCAGAGAATGGAAACAGCTGAGAGGACATGAAGGATCCCTCTCTGCTTTATTCACCTCACTCTCCTCTTGATCAGGTCCTTGCTCCAGAAAAAGATGCAAAGTCAGAGTTGTGTTTGCCTGGGTGTAGCCGCCTCACTCGGAGCTGTGCCTAAGGTGGTGGATCCTGGGATGAGATTCAGCTCATTTTACTTCACCTGCCTAAAAGATACGAAGTCTGAGACAGTCATCTTATGAAATCAGTGAAAGAAAGGCCCCTCTAGAAGGTGGGTGAAGCTTTCTGCAGCTGGTGCTGCTGAAGGCCTCCAGAAAGTCATTAAGTCCCTATAACTCATTTCCTTAGAAGACAAGTTGTAATCCGCCACTGAAGATAAGTGATCTCCATTAATGGTCATCTTCACAGCCATTGGCTTTCCCAAACTAGACCCTTCCTGATGGTTTTTACCTAAATTCAGTCTTGGGGTTACAATCTAAGGTGGCTAGTTTATCTTCTCCTTTGCAGCACCCACTGCCCTCTGCCATTTATTAATCTCCAAAAGATGAAGTTCTTCTGTCAGCCATCCTCACAGAAACATCCTAAAGGGCAGTTTGACCAGCTTCAAAGGGGGACAGTGATACGTATTCTTCATAGGGAAAATTCTGTATGAGACCAAAAAAATCCCAGTGAAACCGTGGATAGTCTCTAGCCCCTGAGAGAACGTTTGCCAGGTGGCCCAGGTTCCTCCAGCTGATACTGTATTGCCATTCTGATAAGGTATTACCAGCCTCTGAAATAACAGCCTCCACTGATGAGGTGAAGGAAAGCTCCAGAGAGCAACCACCGAAGCAGGGATAGCTGACACAGGAGCAATCCCTTTTGTAATCATCCCCTAAGGCCCTTCCAAACCAGGATGGCAAGAGCTTACCACCAGCCCCTGTGCTGTTATCACGGCTGCCTGCTCTCTCCAAGACACACTGACTCCAGTGGTGTTTTATACTCCTTGTTGTGGGAAGAGGTCTATGCCTTCTCATTGCTTCACCAACAGGTAGAGGAGATGGCTGAGCAAGCTGAGCGGTGGGAGCAAAACGAGTCCTCCTTCTGCCTGCTCCATAGCCTCAGGAAACAGCAGGGCTGGGGCACACCCTGCTCCAGCAGGGTGGGTGGGAATGGAGCTTCAGAAGGCAGTCTCTATCCCTTCAGACCACTAACAATCTTCAGTCCACTCAGGTGTTTGCAAAGAGGACAGACCCCAGGCACCTCTGGTATCTTTCTGCGAGCTGCATGCAGCCACAGCAGCTGGTGAATGCATGTGTGTGTGATGGCACTGCCATGGGTTTGAAATGCACTCCAATGCTCCCCCAAGTGCCCTGGGAATCCAGCTCTCCCTGTGGCTGTCTGGTTTACTATCTCAGGTCCATGAAAGGCTTTGAAATGTTTGTTATGTGTGTGCAGGGAGCTCGGTGACTGGCTAATGGGTGTCAGGTGACCAGCAACCAGTGATCAGAGCACTTTTAGAAGTGTTCCGTTCTTGGGTGTAGCAGTGTTTTCTACAAGCCTGTCCCAGGCTAGCTATAAAAGTTCTGCAAAAACATGGGGAGACGGCAGTCAGGTGGAAAGCTTGTGGGAAGACTCATGACCTGGGACATTCTGCTGGGCTTGCTTCCCTGGGACACCAAGTCATGTCCTTTGAGGTTGTTAACCTGCCCTTGGACCCATCTCCAGATTCCCCCCTCATTCTCTCCTCTTTTCCCACCATCCACCTGCTCTCCATCTCACTCCTGAGCTGATATCTCTGCCATGAGCACAGACCTCTGTCCTATATTTTCAAACCATGGCTAGCACTGCCGTAAGCTGAGCCTAAAGACTGAAATGTGTGTTTTAGCAGTGCCCAGGCCCTACACCTGACTGCCCACTCCACACATTTCTCACCTGGGACTCCCTGAACAAACCCCACTCTTGTTCTGCCCTGGCTCTCTCTGCTCGTGCTGCTCATGGCACCCAAGATAAAGTTGTGCTCTCACCCAGAGAGCCGGTTTGGGAACAGATTACATATTTTGTCCATGTGTGAAAAGTGGGCAACTTCCACTCCTGAACATCATCCCCTGTGCCTGTTGCACTGTCCCAGAAGCTCCCAGTTACAGTACAGTTCCTCAGAATTGTTTTTCAACTTGGTAGCCTTTTCCCAGTGGGGTCATACTATTTATTTGTGTTCACTGAGGCAATGCCTTATCTTCCAGCCACATTTAGCTTGATATGTTATTATCCTGAGCTCATTTTCTCATTTAATTTCAGAAATATAATTGTGTGATTTTTTTTTTTTGGAGACTCCTGCTTCCATTCACAGTAGCTACTGTTTGCTGAAATTTACACTGTGTTATGACACCTCATTTTCCCATTAAAAATAGATTGTCACCACCCCAGTCGTCTGGTGTACTGATTTAGTAGTTAAGCTCTCTGGGTAAGCTGGGGAGAGTTTACAAGAAGACATATCATCCTTAATATTTAAAACACACTTTAAGAGGAATGACTAATTGTGTGGGAATAATGTCATCACTCTGTTTGCATTATAGCTCTATGATCAAAGACAGACTTCTAAGATATAATCTAAGCTCACTTAAATCCTAATGAGAAATTACATGGGAATGTTGGTATTTCAACTATCCACAAGAGTAGCTGAGCTCAATTATCCCGATGTCATAAGGGATTTGTTTGGATAATTGAGACTTCTGACCATTGAGACAATGTTCATTGTAACTAATAGGCATGCAGGGATAAATCTCTATTTTGAGGAAGAGGGAATTGTACACAGCTACAGCTTTGAATAACCAAGTTGTGCTGTAAACCCAGTTTGGATTCCCCTGGATCCATGTGGTTAATAAATAAGTAACAAGGTTGGCCTGGAACTCCTCTGAAGCATTCATCAATTGGTTTGTAAACACAATCAAGTTAGCACAGAGATAAATGGCTCCACCTGTTACCCAGCCCTGCAAAATTTATCAACCTGAGATTGTAATCTCTTTGCCTATCCTTATGATGAAGTTCATAATTATGAAAAAATGTATCATATATTACTCGCAAGTCAAAACAAATACTCTTCCTTAGATTAGTGGACCAGAGCAATTACACAAGTCTGCCTAATACTTTCTCCTTGAACTAATTAATAGGGTGCGAAAATGTTCCAAATTCTTTGTAAGGGTGAAGCCTTTTTACACTTGCTAAAGACATCTGTGTCTTTCTGGGTGTCTTTGAGCCAATGTAGCTGTTGGGGCCAGCTGGACAAGATTCACTCCATGCTCCTATGGTTTCAGAGTCATCCCAAGACAATAGAAAGCATGGAGATGAGAGCAGAGATATGGGCAAAGAGCTCACTGTGTTTCTATCTGAAGACTAGGAAAATAGGTCAAGTAGGTTTGTTTGTCTGTTAATGAAGTCTGTCAGAGCTTTCCCATTTCTTTTTTAGGAGGAGGCTCTTCTTGTAACACCTAATAGCATCTGACTGGCTGGGAGAATAAAGCAACTGCTGAAATCTTTTTAAGAGCACCTTAGGACCACGTCTCTCACTGCATGTTAGTAAAGGTTGTGTTCAAAATTCACCTCAATTTCTGAAGACTGTTTCAATTAATGAAGACATTAACATCTTCAACCAGTGTTAATAAGCCCACAGCATAGAGAATGCAAAAAAAAACCCAAACCACAGAAAAATGAAGAGTATCTTGCTGCCACTTTAAACTCATGACAGCTCTATATCTTGTGTACTGCATGAACTTCTGGTAGCTCCCCATCTAAGGTAATAAGAAGAGGAATAAGAATTATTGGATCAATCAAACAGCTTGGATACAAACAGAGGTGGAATAGACAAGGTTCCTTTAATTTGGACAAGAGAAGATGAATGATAAGAGATTTAAACACACATGAATGCTATAAAGAAGAGAAAGAGGAAATTATGAGTATGAGTCACAATTTTCATAATGGCAGCACATTCAACATTGTAAAAAAGTGTTTTTTTTTCACAATAGAACCATACTAACCTGTTGCTACAGGATATGGTGAAGCATGGAAATGCAGTAGGTTCAAAAAGGCTAAAAAAAATCCAAATGAGTCAAAACGCAGAGTGGTGACTATTAAAATTGATGATCCATGTGCAAATCTGATTAATGGAAGCCTTTATCTACTGATTGCCAGAACTGGAGATCAGATGAAATGGTAGCACTATGTTGTGTTATTTTTCTTAGGCCCTTTCCTGGGGATCTAAGCAGGCCAGGGCACAGGCAGGAGAGCTGTTAATCTGTTAGTCTCAATGTGGCAGCTGTTCAGAGGGAAAACTCTGCCTTCATGGAAAGCAGGATGGGCAGTCCTGTCTGCCTTGGGGCCCAGAAATGTTCCCTGTCCAGCTGAATTTGCTGGAGCAGATGTTGGCAGTGTGGCTGTCCTTACAAGGGAAACTCCTGTAATATGGAGAGAAGGAAACCTGTGAGTGGGACCTTCTGAAGGCTTCTCTCATGAACATGAATTTCAATGTGAAGTAGAAGATGTTATTGAAAAGTAAGTTCAGGGATTTTAATCTATGGAAAGATGATCTCCGAATCCCTAAGAAGTGCCTAGATATCAGGAGAGAAAATCAATGAAATGTGGGTGCCTCCTGAAGAAGGTGGCAGCAAAGGGTTATTTAGAATTTGTGCCATGTTTTTTTTTTTTTTCATGAAAGGTAGGAAACTACCTGAACACATCTTTTAAGTTCTTACTTGAACAAGTTTGAACTCATAATTACAATGAAAGCTGACCAACCATGGATTTATCTGGCTCCCTATATAAGGTTCAGAAATTACCATGGGCAGTACATGGCACAGTGCCAGTGCCACACTCTAAATTAACTGGGAGAATCTAGTTTTGCATTTTGTACCACTCTACTATTAAGAAGATGGGCAGACATGTTAGACAGGACTCATTCCCACTTGATTGATCTTGGCTCTATACTATTTTGGAATCTAAGTACTTTAACCTTTATCCCATTGCTGCTTGGTGTGATGTAATAGTAGAGTTCCTAAGTGCATTTCTTGTCAGAAGCGTCTTAAATCATGCACAATTTAATCAAGCTATTAAAAAATAAAGTTTCTTCTCTTGCTTAGTCTATTTTCCATCCTTAGTGACTGAAGTCCACTAGTAGAAGTCAATCATATTAAGGAGTGATTGGCTTCTTTCCTTGGTTTGCCTCATGGAACCACTGCCCACCTTCTTTTGGTGTGCTTCTTGGGGCTCTGATCAGCCAGGCTGCAGCACATCAACACACTAGAGGCATTATTTGAATTTCTAGAGTCATATCTGGCACTGTATGACGCTACAGTGTTGCTAGAGGCTCACAGAGTTTGGCAGGGAAGGGGGAATGGCTGGGAATTCGCACGGTCTCTGTGAAGCACTGTCCCACTGGTGGGCTCTGCTGTTTGACTCACTTTCAGTCCTACAGTTTTCATGTTGCTTTTCTTCTAAGGTGAGCACACTGCAGATGAAGACACTCATTCTGCAACATCAAATTCACTTTTCAGGAAGGGCCATGTGGGAGGGTAATCAGGACACGTGCAGTGGCACTTTGCTTGAGAATTGGCACCTTCAGTGACATCTGCAATGAAGAGACTGCTGAGGCAGAGCTGCCAGTCTGACAGACTGAATAGTTCTCCAATCACCTGAGAGAGACAGACACAAATTCCAAGTTATATATTTAGTCTAGATAATCTAAGCTAAACCTCTGCTTCTGTCTGGGATCTGAATAGGGCATGATATCACCTTTACAGTTTATGGTTCATGTATCTTATCTGACTTGCTTTCAAAATAATTCTCTTAATGCCAGATTTGTCCCTTGTCTGTTCTAGTCCGTGGGTCATAGTGGAGGATATGCATCACCCTGGAGATGGCATCATTAGTTTCCACTCTGGGACTGGGAGGAGGCTCATCAGCAGAAGGCACCTGATACTATTAAGCCTTCAGTTGTCATGGCTACCTTCCTTCTGCCTCGCTCGTGGAATTGCCTTGGGAGATTTAATGGAGAGGACACTGGAAATCTTGCATTGCTGCAACTTCTTTTTGACAGATTGTGAGATCCCTGGGTTTCTGTAACTTCCCTGGAAAGTATTTTCATCCTCAGGTTCCCATCTGAGTCAGTTCACGAGGAAAAGCAAAGGATGAGACTTCGCTGAAAAAACAGCTGTGGAAAGAGAAGGGAAAATGGATAAAAAGCAGAAGAAAGATGGTGAAAACAGAAATACATCATGAAAGAAGAGAGAGGTAATGGTGAGAATCAGGAAATAATGCAGGTTGAAGGACAGAAAATGGGGAGCAGGGTGAGAGAAGAGCAAGAGATCAGAAAAGAAGTGAAAACTAGGTCTACATTTCCCTTTCTTCCAGGCTGTAGCACATAAGCTAGGAAAAATTACGATTTTGGTGTTGTACAGCAAAGAAGACCTCCAAAGGTTTCTTCTCTACTGCTGCAGGAATTGGTTCCCATTTGTCCCACTAACAATCCCACCTGAAAGACAAAATGAGATCACTGCACTTTTTCTTCTTTAACCTAAGTGATAAAGGAAGACAGGGGCAACCTGGTGCCTTGAATGGCTTCGGACAATTTGAGCTCACACACCAGGATTAAGCACAGTGGGCAGGAGAGCATTGCTCCCAAGTGTGCTGTCCCCAAAGATGGGCACACTAAATGGTTTCATGCCTGGGGAGGAACTGGCTGCCTGGCATTCCTGTGCAGGAACCAGAGAAGGAAAGCAAAACAATGAGCATTTAATGCAGAGGACCTAATGTGCCAGACATTTATCCCTTAGCCTAACCCAATATAATACATTCCTTTATCAAAATGCTTGTGATTCATTTTAGGACTCAATAATGAGAAAAACACTATGGGTGTTCTTATTCAGTGATAGGTTTTAACAGGTTATGTGAGTTACCTTAGTGTAATTCAGTAGTAATGTTACAGATTCATCTCTTTGTAACATAGGATTTGGAATTCTTCATTTTGGGGTCACATAGTCCTGCAGAAAATATCTGTGGTTGTCATTTCCAGGCAGTGAAGCAGATGTTATTGCTGCCTTTATTGGGGGTGCTGGCCAAAGCTTAGACTTCTACTTGCCTGGAATAAGCTTTGGGCTCCCTCTTTCTCCAACAAAATCACTGAAAATATAGGAATCCTTAAACTGAAAGTTTAAGCCCACTCAGTACAGATCATCTCCCACAGTCTTTACAAATGATTACTTTGGTTTAGGCATAAGGAAGCCTTAAACATGTTTTTCTCCTGTAAGACAAGCATTGTCCTTTTAAACATTGCTGTGGCAGGATGCTGATGCACTGAAATGTTTGCAACAATTTTTTTTTCAATTAATTTTTGGGGGGATTAAATAAAGATCCTCCATCATGCATTTAATTTACCTGCACTCCATCACTGAACAGAAAGTGCCTCTGAGTGTTCAGGATTAATAAAGAGCATGCAGGCCTATTTTTAGACTTGATTTTGTAGCTTGTTTCCTAGGTGTGTTCTGTGATTGAATGATTTTTTATTTATTTTCTATTAGGATATTAATTAACAGCCTTTTTTTTTTTTTCTGAGATTCATTTCCTCCTCAGACACAAACACTGTCTGCTCCCTTTTTCTCTTAATGTATGAGCCATTTGCTACATGCTTACAAAATGATATCAAGTGTAAATCTAGTCCTGATAAGCAACCTTGACAAGGAAATTACTTAGCATTCAGTGTTCATAGGAAGGGAGGGTGGGAGAAAGAGAGAGAGAAGGAAAGGGAGAGAAAGGATAAGATCTCAAATGAAATCAGCACAATGTGCTGCTTTAGGATTGGTTCTAGAGTAGATAAGCTTTCTATTCCTTCATAAAAAGGTCAAAGAGTCTCGGCATCAAAACTGTATTTACCAAAGTTTGCCGTCATTTGGTGAATTGATCACATACACGGTAAACAAACCTTTGTAAATATGAAATCAGATTAGCATTTTTAGGTTTCTCAAATGCAGCATTCTCTAAAAAATGGTTGGGAATTTTTCTTAGACATTTAAATCCTATGCAAATAGTTACAGCAAATATATGAATCAGAAAAATGCACTTTCAACTGCAGTGACCACTCCTTTCTGTATCTCCTTTTATTTGAAAATAGGCAAACACAGGACTGGGTTATTTCTATTTGCTTTTTCTGTTGAATGTTTTTAATGGTTTGTACTGACAGAGGAAAAAAAATGATGTTTAGTTAAAGTTGATACAACCCACAAGTGGACATGTCAAAACAAGCTATAGAAAGTTACTTTTGATGTGTTTTATTGAGATATCTATGGTACTTTCCAATTGCTTTATGCCAAAAAAGGTAGCTCTACTCAAAAATTATTTCTTTTGGAAACCACAAATACAACTTGTCAGCCTTTTAAATGTGCTCCAGTATATTTAAAGAGATCCTTCTTAAACTACCAATTGTCTACTGCTGGGGAAAAAAAGAGGCAAGTAATACAATCAAATCATGTCAAAAATCTTTATATGAAGTACTTGATTTTGTTCAAATGGTGACATTAAGTCACTTTTATTTGTACGTGTGCCTTAATCTGGTTTTATCTTTGGTAGCTGCATGTGCAGGAGTTAAAAGGTAGCAGTGCAAAAAGCAAGTTATTATCTCAGTGACTGCAAGTGCTCTGAGCCAAAACTACAGAACATTTGATGACACTCGGGTGTCCTTTCTATTTTAGGATTCTTCCTCTTACTGCAGAGAAATAATCCAACCTGAAATTTTCCAAGACTTTCTGTTTCCTCCTGTTTTAATCAGACCTTAGAACTGCTGAACTGCTACTGAGGGGGGGAAAAATCCACCAAAAAACTCAGTCTCTTTCCGTACACAGAGATATGGTTTTCCCCACCTTAAACATACATGGTTTGAGTTCAAAGGCTCAGCTTCCTGAGTGATAGTGAAGGTCTGTTGTTTAGCCAAAGGATCAAGAGGATACTGGGCTCTGAGATGTCAGAGAGCATGTCTAGGCAGGGGTGGGAGGTTTATCAGTGGAGGTGGGAGGGTTGGTAACCTTGATGCTTAATTACCCCATCTTATCCATGGCTGCTGTAACCACAGGGTGAGAAAAGGGGAAGAAAAAAAGCCTAATAAAATGGCTTGTGACTTTTCCACCCAGGAGCTGCGTGAGGCTGGGTGCCTGAGCCCTCCCCTCCTGCTGTGGTGGAGAGCTCCTTGCCAAGGCCCTCTCCTTTGAGGGAGCATGGCCAGCTGAGCCTGGAGCCCCAGGAGAGCTGCTCTCGCCCTGGGATGTTGATGGACAGAGGGACACACACAGTGACATCGGGGACATCCATGGTAGGTGCCACCAGGCCTAGTGGAGGAACCAGAGGTGATGCCCACGGAAGAGTCAGACACCACCAGCCCTCCAGGAATATCCACCAAAGTAGTGCAGGTACAAGCTCAGATTGAAAACAAAAAAAAAAAAAAAAAAAAAAAAAAAACCAAAAAAACAAAAAAAAAAAAAAAAAAAAAAGAAGCTTACAAGGATCAGAGCTTCCATGGGAAGTTCAATAGTCCCTGAGATGTATACTTCTTCAACCTGAAAGACCAAGTCCTTCTGAAGAACAGGCATCTTAAATTGCCCTCACACTGCCCAGCAGCCTCTGCCTGAGTGGGACTTGGGCCTGACCACCCTGCAAAAACTCATGGTTAAAGGGTCAAGAGGTTTGTGGTCACTCTTCAAGGAGGCATGCAAATATCAGCCTGGGAAGAGCTTCCCTGGTTTATTCAGGGCTGGGAGTCCTGGGTTGAGGCTCTAACTCTATCTCCCCACTGTCACACTGCTAGGGGAGCTTTTCCACACCATGCTTGTTCTCACTACCCCTGTCAGAGGGTGGCCCTCACTCCCAAGGCTGAATGGAGTGCACTCTGACATGACTTTTATGCTTCTGTATCTATACATGTGTATGTGTGTCCTTGCACAATTTGCTTTGCTTTAGAAAGAAGTACCTAAAACATAAAATCCATCATAATAGTGCAGGGTGGAAAAAAATGAGAAGAGGAAAAGCTGTAGATTATTTTAATTTCTACAAAATGTTTACCTGCGTTTGATAAAACTATTGCCATAATGTATTGCAGTCTATGGTAACTTATAAAGCTTTTAATGCACTAAGATGTTGTGATTTTAACTGTTTTCATGGAATTATAGAATCATTTAGGTTGGCAAAGACCCCTAAGGTCATGGAGTACAACCATTAATCCAGCATTGCCACTAAACCATGTCCTTAAGCGCCACATCTACATATCTTTGAAATACCTTCAGGAGTGGGAACTTCACTTCCCCGGGCAGCCTGGTCTGATGCTTCACAACACTTTCTGGGAAGAAATTTTCCCTAATATCCAATCTAAACCTTCCCTGGTGCAACCTGAGGCTATTTCCTTTTGTCCTGTGGCTTTTTCCTTGGGAGAAGAGGCCAACCTGCACCTGGCTGACCACCCCCAGCTCCCTCAGCCATTCCCATTGTGCTCCAGATCCTGCACCACCTTTGGTGCTCTTCTCTTCCTCCCACCCTTTCCTTAGTGAAACAACTTCCACAAACTGATTGAGGAATGCCCACATCCAGATACAAATAGCAGAGATGGTAAACAGGACTGGCACCAGCTGAGCCCTGGGGCACACACTTGTGACCACCCAGAGTGACAGCCATGGGTGTCACTCCATTCCCCACCACCTTCTAGGCCTGAACTTCCAGCCACTTTTTATCCAGTGAACAATGCACCAGTCCAAGCCATGAGCAGCCAGATTGTGCAGGAGAATGCTCTGGGAAAGGGTGTCACAGACTAAGGTCTGTGTAGGGACACCCACAGCCTTTCCCTCACCCTCCAAGTGGGTCATGCTGTCCTGGAAGAAGATCAGGTTGATCTTTCCCAAGCAGCCTCTCACAAACCCTTTTTGGCTGGGCCTGGTCCCCCGGCTGTGCTGTCCATGCAGGGTGGTGGCACTCAAGCTCATCTGCTCCATAGCTTTCCCCAACACCAAGGCCAGGCTGGCAGGCCTGTACTTCCCTGGATCCTCCTTCCACACCTTCCTGTACATGGGTGTCACATTTGTCAACCTTCAGCATTAAGTACCTCAGTCTTTTCCTCATCCTTCATTGCTGTTTTTCCTGCATGAAATAAAGGATGGAGATTCTCCTAAACCTTCCTTTTACTGATGGTGCATTCATAGAACTATTTTTTAACTGTCCTTTACAACAATAGCCAAATGAAGTTCTGTTTGGGCTTTACCCCTTTTAATTTTCTCCCTGCATAACCTCATAACATCCTTGTAGTATTCCTGAGTGTCCTGACCCTTCCCACAAAGCTCATAAATTCCTTTTTTTATGCACCAAATTCCAGCTAAAAATCTCTGTTCAGCCAAGCCAGCCTTCTTCCACACTGACTCATCTCTCAGTACATGGGGTCAGCCTGCTCCTGCACCTTTAAGATTTCCTTCTTGAAGAATGTCCAGCCTTCCTGGACCACTTTGATCCTCAGGGCTTCCTCCTGAAGGACCCTTGTCAACCAGCCCCTAACAGGACAAAATCTGCCCTCTAGAAGTTCAAGGATGGCAGCTCTGCTGACTTATTTCTCCTAGACATGCTCCTTATTTCTCTCCTAGAATCAAAAAACTATCATTTCATGGCTGCTTTACTCTTTTATTGGCTTCTTTGTGTTTTATAGTTTGATAGATGTTGGTGACTTTCCCCCTTTTTTGTGCTTCTGAGCCTCTTGAAACATAAATCTGCTGGTATGGAAGATATATAATGATAAGATTAAGAGCACTGTTTTCCTCTTTACTTTTGAAGAAAAGTATTTTATTAAAATACTTTTTCATTAAATTGTAAGTTGCATGTTTCTAACTTTTGCTACTTCAAATGAAGACTGTGTTGATGCTATTATATCAAAAGATGTTCATGAAGAAGGTTATGGTGGGTTGTACTGTAAAGGTGGCATCAGAAGAATATAAACGTCTCAGGAAGAAAGAATTTAAGCATTGATAAATTTGTCTGTATATGGTATGACAACTAATGCAGACCGAAAGAACTACAAATTAATTCTTAAATAAGAATTAATTCATTCTTAAATAAGAATGCCTGTAACTTTATCTGAGTATCTGAGCAAAAAGTTTTGCAAATCACTAACAGAGTGCAGTGAGTTATGCCTGTTGACTTCTGTGAGTAGGGATTTTGTCTAGTATTTGGTGTTAGCAGGATTGGTCTAACCTAGCTCCTCATGGTAGCAAAGCATGCTTGCTGCAAGCCACTAGCTGTCAAAAATGAGCAACTGCCAGCATCTGGGTGAGGTTTGGCTCTCCTGTGCAACAAGGAATTCAGAGGACATTGCTATTTTTTGATCATGGAAGGAACCAGATCAGGTTTTAACTTGACTGCAAATTAAGAGCTCACTGGGCATAAGAAGAGTACTCCTGCACAGAGCACAAGTAGGCTGAGCAAGAAGAAGCCTGTGTGTCTGATCTTGCAAGGGGCCTATTAATGGAGTCATTAAAGAGGGACCTGCTCTGCTATTGGTGGAAGAGTTGCCCATGACTCATGGGCTGTATCAGTGCAGCGCGTGGTTCTCTGCCCACAGCCAGCTTAGCCTGGGAGCTTGACTTCCGTGCAAGGGTTTCAGTTCCAATAAAAATCAGCCTGTCTGCCCAGTTACTCTGGCTGTCTGCAGTAACCCCTGGCCAACCCATGTGGATTTGGTTATCCAGCAGATAATTTGCTCCCATCTCTGCTACCGTGCAACCTCACAGATGGCAAAGTAGGGGGATCCAGCTGTTAAAGCCAGCTGTTGAAAACCACCTCTGATGCCTCCAGATCCCTGCGATATTGACTCCTTTTCTGGGAGTCATGCCACGGGGCTTGGCTCAGCCAGAATTTCCTGCTTCTTGCCTGTTTTCTCCAGCTCAGTGCTGGAAATCCCCACTCAGTTCCCCTCTCCCCCAGCCCGTGCCCCCAGGGCCAGCGTGCACCCATCTGCCCTGGGTGATGCCTTCCACCCCGGCTGCTCGCAGGCTGTGCCACACTCCTGTGCACAGGGGCTGCAGACTCGTGGCTGTTTGCTCTGCCTCTGTGTTTGGGGTTGGGGAGGGCTGATCCATCCCTCAGAAGGAAGCATGGGAGAACCTGACTGGCCAGGAGCTGCAGTGACTTGGATTCCATCAAACGTGGGATCCTTACCTGTTGTTTTCTTGTCCACTTCCACTTGTTTTGTTCACTGGATGGTTTTCTGGGCAGTGAGAAGGTTGGAGGCCCTCTTTAAACTAGACATCTTCCTGCAGGTCCATCTCTTACAGCCATACAAATACTTCTAATAAAAATTGTTCCTGATACTTCGGTATGCCCAGCATAAAATGCTGAGAATATGTGAAGTTATCAATAAATTACAAGATTTAAATGTAACAAGAATCAATTCAGGTAATTTTATTTGCTGAATAGTTGCAAAGTGTGTGAAGTGGATTCTGATCATGTGTCGCTTCTTAATCCTTAAGTCTTAAGGGATAAAGACTTTTATAGAAAGAGAAAATGGATATTTTGGAACTAACTACTCATTCCAGCAGAGTAAGCTTTTAGAAAGTCACAAGTGACTATGAGACGCAAAACAAAAAATTAAATATGGGGGATTCTGAAATGTGGCAGCAAAACTTCCAAGTAAGTTCAACGAGAAGAACAGGTTCCTTATTTGATTAATCTTTTCAAGCTTCAGACAAGAACTGACAAAATTGATACTTTTTTTTTCTCAGAAATACTTAAAATATTTATTATTTGTCTAAAGCAAAAGAATTTTATTTTGACTATTAGATTTTTAAACTCTCAGTAAAAAGGAGAAAAACCCTAAAGCAAACTTAACCTAGAAAAAAGTCAAGTCGAACTTTTAAAATACAGACAAAAATTTGTTTGATGGAAAGTGCCTTTGATCAAAAATGTTTAGGGAAGTTTTGTTCCACCTGGTAGACAAGTAAAGCAGACATGTACTTGTTATTCCTCTTATGCTTCACATGTCAGACTGGGCCCTATTGTTGTCTATATAAGGTGTAAGCACACCTGTATATTTAAAGTGCAGGGCAGCAAAGTATTTGTGAAATGCTGCTGGTGATTGGGGAATATGCAGAATGGGTTGGATTTATGCAGAATAATGGTCATTATAATAATCTCCATATGCTCATGCCTGCATTTATTTTATTGAACTTAAAAGTTTCACAATTAATTTTCAAAGAGTCAAAGGTAAGAACTGAGAAAATATAAGCTGTCTCTACATTTACCATGGAAGCCATGTTACATTTTCTTTTTCAGGACCCAGTGTGAGAGAAGCATTTTCACCAATTACATTTTCATAAGTTTTAAACCTTTCTGAGATATGCAGAAAACAGAAAGCCTGTGCAGCCTTAGGGTTATTTTGTGCAAAGAAAGCCAGTAGTTTGGGCATGAGCCTCAATGTTCCCAATTCCAATCATCAACAGCTGGTTGGTTGTGGGAGGCCATAGATATGCTCTGCTGCAAGACTCACTTTCCTCCCAAAGCCTTCCCTTTGGTGATCCACTGCAGCTGATGGAAAAGGAGATTTTAAAATTGCCTGCTTAACAAAATATGAGGAAAGAAAAGGGCAGCTTTTCCTTACCTTTGCTTAAAAGTGAAAATTACATGAGAGGGATCAAATCGCAGGGAAGAGAAGGGTCAAAATATTTCCACCATCATTTTACATGCAGGAGAGTGAGGGATGGGAGAGGACCAGGGACATGCATGGTCCTCTGCTACACCTAGCCCAATGGGGTTGCAAAAATGGGGGAAATAGTTTATAGGGTCAGTCAACAGACTGCTGGCCACCTCTAGTGGTCACAGGTAATTCATCCTTTCTAGAACCATGATCTTGCTATGTCTGAAGGCATTTGGCACTGGCTTACTGTCTGAAATCTGGGAAAGATCCAAAGTGCCTTTCTCAGGGAGGCATTAGCAGTGCTTCTTCCCAGCTGGGACAGCCCTGTGCTTGGTTTCTCCTCAGTCAAGAGCAGAAAGTCATTAAAGTTACAGCACTCATGAGTTTGATGGGAATAAGAGTGAGTTCTCGAGGAAGCCAGAGAAGTGTGCCATTTCCACCCTCTACATTGCCCTCAGAGGGAACACTGCAAACAGCCTGCAGTATGGAAACAGCAAGGTGGACAGACATTTGGAGACATGTTCAATAAAAAAACAGGCATTAATTTAAGAGATTCTGCCAGAGTGCATCAACAAGACTGACTGCACTTAAAAGGAAAAAAATAAAAGGGGAAAAAGAAAGGCAAAGAGATAAAGAGTCCATTCCCAGTCTGTGGAAAAGTAGGATGGTCTGAAAGGAATTGTCAACTTTGGTGAGAAAAAGAGCTGCACACAAGAAAAATGTAACTTTAAAATACACAACCACATGATGTCGGGTACGCTTAATGGAGGGAAGGACTATATTAATCTGTTTGAATTGCTAATTGGGGATTTAGTTGGCTAGATTGGGGGTTATAAGATTAAGGCTTTTATTCTGTGTTTTTGTTCTTTTCCAAAGGTAGGAATCCTCTATAGATCCCCGCTCTTGGGAATCTAATGCCCTCAAATGCACAACTCGGCAGCCGACGAGCAAGCTGATAAAGCATTCCTTGCAGAGACTTAATGGGTACATTCTGTATCTCCATCTGCATCTTTCTGTCTGCCTTTCTTTTTTTTTTTTTTTTTTTTTCCCCTTAGCACACTTGGAGGAAGGTAAGCAAACAAAACAAAGTGAAAGAACTACCTCTTCCCTTCACGTTTATAGTTGCTTTTCCAGAAGTCGTTTCCATTTATGGAAATAAGTCCTTAAATTTCTCCTGTTTCTAGGGATAATTTGCTTCAGCTGAATAGGACAAAATGGAAAGAAACTTCAGGACAACTGTACCTCAAAACACACTGGACTCCTTGTCAGGTTAGGAGGCAGAGTTACCTTCATGCAAGGCAACTCTGACATGGCAGAATGCTTCCTCACTTTGTTGGGCACAGATATCAGAGTTCACTAGAGAAAATAGTTTACATTACCCTCCAAAACTACAGGTCTGCACCACAATTGCTGCAGTACAATAACTGAAATAATAATAATAATACTAAGGGTGTGAAACAAAGGAGACCCTTTACTAAGACAACAAGAGGCTGTGAGTTTTGGGGTTTTTATTGTGAGGTAGTTTATTTTTGTGCAAAGGGAAGCTGGTGGGGTTGTGTCGTTTGCACAGCTTCCAGTGGAGAACTGGGAGATTTTGAAAGCATTGATTTGGTCTTTGAAATCATTGATTTGGTCTTTAAAAAAGGCAAATACAGTAAAAAAGTATTATGTAGCAAAATGACTACAGAAGTTCTGAGTCCTAAAGTATACACAGAAACCCTCTTCAAAAACCTTCTTGCAATAATTACCTGTAGTTTCCTAAAAGTAAGGGCGACATTGCTTCATATCCTCCCCACTGGTTTTTTGGAGCAGGAAAGTCTGAAGAGACTTTTTTTTTTTTTCTGAAGGAAAATGATGGTAAATTCTGTGCTTGATGAAAATGTGGTAATTGTCTTTATCCAAAAGGTGAAAAATTCTTTAGCTACTTTATTATATACTCTTGCAGGAATCTTCTGTATTTCCTACAAATAACTACCAAACTCATTTTTATCTTGCTGCTTGTGTACTTCAGCTCCCCAGTGGCTGCAACTGTGTAAAAATCTGTGACCAGACCTACATAGGTAGAGTGCTGCTGACTCCCAGATTGCCTCTTTACACCCATTTTGCACCTGTAATAATGGTTATTTATGGTGCAACTGTAGTGATGACCTGGATTTAAGATGTTAACAAAGCTGGATCTCACATTTTTCCTATGGGGTCCAAAATCTTTATTGTCTCTTGTGTGGGCTTATTTCTACTCTGATCAGAGCCTTAATGAAGGGCAAAAAAGGACCAGAAATGCTCAGGGATGCACCAGCTTTGATAGTAGATCAGGGACCCAGCAGGCCATGGCAGCCTGCCCACTTTTAATGGGATGAATCTCATAGGAAATTTTGCATAAAATTCATTGTTAAAACAGTGCCAAGTCAGATCCTTCAGCTATAGCAGAAGAATCAAAATATGGCTCTGCAGGAAGCTGAAAGGATGCTGCTGCTCTGTGGCTGGAAGTAGCAGGTGATGAGGTGAGGAACTGAAAGGGTTTTTTTAGAAATTATTGTTAAAAATTCTGTGCATAACACTACAGTGAAAAGAAGTTGAGAAAGTTTGGGACACAATGAGTAGCACATAGATGAAGCAGATAAACAGTTTCAGAGCTGGGAGCAGCACAGGAACCCTTTCCTGGATAAGAAAGCATTTCAAATAAGTTCACTTCTCAGGATTTTTGGACTGAGGCTCTAACAAGTTGCAGTGCAGGTGACCTCCCTTTGCAGTGTGCTGTAGCTCTGGAACATGTCCACCTTGTTGAGATGGAGCTGGTGCTTCTTGAGCACTGAAAGAGGAACTTCTACTCAGCCAAGTGAGCTGTGCTGTGGAGAATCAAATTGCTACTCCTGGAAGACACTTGTCTTCTTACCGATCCAAATCTTAAAGCGTCTTATAGAATTCACTCATCACCCTACATCTGTCCCCTTGTCAGATGGGCTTGATCAGTATTACTCGGTTCCTTTGTAGAGATTTAAAGGCTTCCCATTCTTCCTTTGAAATGTGGGAATAAATCGCATATTGGGTTTTGCAAAGTGAGTGAACGGCCCCTTTCAACTAGTCAGCAAAAAGTTTCAATAGAGGAATTAAGGCCGATGGAGAAGGAAATGTGATTCTGGGCTTAAAAGTTGTTTTTGGTGCAGACTTCTAGAAACCTAGTGCATACATTCATTGTGTGGGTAATAATGGAAAAGAAATGTCTTAAACAAATACCTTTTGTAGGATAAGTTTAATGCCACAATCATATTACTTGGATTGACTGCAGAAATGGGAATGCAAATGATAAACCTTTCCCAACAACACTAATCTGAGAGGAGCTCTCTGGGAAGAATAGCTTCTGAAATATTGTACACAATGAAATATTGTGTCTTTCCCTACCCCCAAGGTTGAGGTCTTCTTCCCCTCTTCAGGCAAGTGGCACTAGTCGGATTACAGTGCAATCATAACAACTAAAGATGGAAAAAGCTATTGGGCCATTTAATCTCTTCCCCTGCCAGTAGAGGATTACTCCTGAAGCATGTTCTTCAATACCTTGTCCAGCGCTGGGTGACTGGAGCAATAGGTTTCCATAATTTTTTAGGGAGATTATCTTTTAGATAAGACCTTAATGACCTATGTCCTAACTACTCTGCACAAATCCTCCAAGCTGGATTCCTCAAAGTTAGGCTTAAATACAGCTGTGTGCATGCATTTGCCTGTATTTTGTTCTTAAAATCAAGCTTAGGGCTGTCACAGTGAATTTGATTGAAGTTGTTAACAGCTCTTTGGACAGATCTGCCTTCACTCCCACAACTGTGACACGTAAAGTAACTATTTGGCCATATGGTTCCAATCCATGTGTTAGTACATGTTGGAGGTTCTTCTGCAAGGGTTTCAGGTTGTAAAGAAATTCAGGATATTTAAAAATCCAATCATCCATTAATGAATAGTTTAGTTAAAGTCTTCTTTTCAGTCCCTATGGTGTGGTTTGCTCTTTTAAAGACCTGTAGATAATATTTGGCTTATTTACTGATTTATTCATTGCTTTTTTTGTAATTCAGTCTATGTAGTCATATTTTTCCATGTTGCTTAGTTATTTGTCAGGGACTCATATTTTGCTAACCAAATTATAATTGTGAAGTTATACTTAAATATAAAGCTTGGTAAGATATTTTGTTTCCCTACTCTTTTACTGCATTTCTTCTATATTATTTTTACTGTTGTGCATACTTTCTTGTATGTGCAGGATTACATATAGGGCAGTCAATTTTCTAACTTCTTTACTGTATTTTAAAGCAACTGCCCAGACAACTCCAAAATTTACTTTAAATTTTGCTAGAAATTTGCTTTACTTTGAACAAGAGGAGAATAACAGCATAAAAAATAACATAACACAATGTAATAATGCTTCCTTTCTCCCCTAGTGAAGAGAGGTCAGTTCTTCCCCACTTCCTCAGGCAAAGGAGCAGTCAGATTATTAGCAAATTCTAATAATGAAAATGGGGAAAAATGTTAATTTAGGTATGAACTGTCATGTATTTAAGCTTTAGACATGTAGGATCAAGATGTAAATTGATACTATACTGTTGAAGAGTTGATGAAAGGAAAAGGTGTTAGGTACTCAGATTTAACAGGAATCTTTTTCATGTTGTTCATGTTTTTGCATCTGGATTTGTGGTTATTTATTAGAAAAGAGGACTGGCCCTTTTTGTTTCTATAATAGAAATTATATTTAAAGGAGGATTAGATTGTGCAAACAGTTTCAGACAGACACCCTGCCAGAGAAGAAGGTCATATGGGATCACAGTAGAAGCATGTCAACAAACTGTGATGGTCTTGCATGTTGAGTGGCCAGAGATCTGTAAGATGGAGTAAAAGGACGAAAAATGCAAGGTCAGTGGCAAGGTGATTAGAAAAAATATTTCCTTTTTTGCTCTGAATGAAACTAGGAACATACATGTAAGGATGAAAATGATTACAAAAATTCTGTACTCCTTAATTAAGGTGACTGTGTTTGTCCATTCTGATTCTGGCTCATTAGTTTGTTTTTTTGACATTGCAGAACATTTATGAGCTTTATCTGATGATTCAATTATGGACAAATTTTCACCCAAGGATTCAACAATTTTTTGTCAATAAATTATGGGAAAAATAACCAATTTTCTGCCATGAAATATCTATCTATCTAATATGGACTTGACCCCTAAAAAGACGTCCAAGGTGTAGCTGTGCAACGGCACAGAAATTTCGGGAGGCTGAAGTTTTGTAATATTGAATGTGGCCATTTTCTAACACTGTAAACCAAGAATATCAGGAAAAGATAGCCAGCAATAGTCAGGACTGATTGATTTCATAACATGCAGCGAAGGCAGCTGAACACTTGTGTGCAGAAGCTCGACATGCAGTAGTAAACACGTGGGAGCTCCCTTTGGCCCGGAGGGCAGCTGGCACAGCCTGGCCTGGCTCAAAACCACGCGGCTCCATTTCCATCGTCCCCCAGAAGAGAAACCTCGTCCCCTGCTGCTTATTGGCAGTGGTCCTCCATCTGCAGCAACCCTGAGCCGTGCCCAGAGCTTGTCAGGGGAAAATGAGACACTTGGCAGAGGTCAAAACTGTGCCAGGCGCTCGCCAGCAGCATCCCAGCGCTCGGGGGATCGCTGGCTGGAGCATCTCTCCTTGCCCTGCTTCCCTTTCCCCAGCAGGCTGCAGTCCTACATGCCCAGCCTCATGTTAAGCTGCATGTGAACAATTTTATTGATTGCAAAACTATTACAGAATAAGAAATTTTTAAATTTTTTTTTAAAGCTGTGACAACTTTAGAGGTATTCCTGACATAACTAAGAGATAGCAGGAGAAAGACTGGGATTCTGGAGGGACCAAGCAAAGTGTATAAATGATGCAAGAGATGCTTTGCTTAGGATACATAAATAGAAGGAGAAAGTCAATGAACAAACACATTAAAGCAAAAAAACCCTGGACCTAGTTTCTCTATTCCTCAATTGTATCTTCCAAGAGAAAATGTTCCCAAGAATGTTAATACTTTTTCTCAGATCTGCTGAAAATACTTAGCAGGTCTGATTAAGTCAAGGATAAATTTAGTCATCCCCATAGCTGGTTTGATCTCAACTGCATTTTTGATTGCTTGCTTGTAATTGCCATTTTTATTTTATTGTATCTCTAATAGGTGCAAAGTTTCTTTTAATTTAGTGGTATCTAACTTACCTTGCAGTGTGTTTTGGTTCTAAGCAATTTCAGTCTTAAGCATACTTAATTCCCTTCTGAGATCCTCCATCACTAACAACACAAGATCAAATAACCAACTAATTAAAATTTATGTCCATCTTCTATTGAAGTCATCATTCATATCCCCTTGAGTAGGTGATTTCTGACTGTGTGATCCCACAGGAATATTTTTATGTCTACAGTAATATGTGAGTGTGGAAATGTGGAGTTTATTCTGTTTCATTCCAGTGTAAATGGAAAAGGTTTCCATTAAAGAATATTTTTTCCCATTTTCAGATATACTCTGAAAAAATGTAGCTAAATTTGCCTTGCTTCAAACAGTGTGAAGTTCTATATACATTATTTTTTTATTAAAGTGCCCATCAGATAAAATAAACTTCATCTTTCCAAAGCTACCTTTTTGCTGTTATTTCCTTGTAGGCACAACTGTTTCCCTGGAAATAGGGGTGCAAACCCCTTCTGAGGTGTCAACATCACTCTGAACATGTTATTTGGTTTGTTGAGTGACTGTTCATCTCTTCTGTGGGTAAAAAATGGCTTCAGTTTGTACCCAGTGACAGCTTTGCCTCTCCAGATATGCTTGTATTTGCAAAGGAATCAAGGCTGGGGCTTAGGCTCAGGGAAGTGGATTCCCTTTGTCCAAACTGTTTCATTGCACATTGGCACCACTGGACACGTCCCAGTGCCCACCAGGGAATGGCACATGCCCATGGCTGTTCCCAGGAGGCAGGGAGAGTGAGACTGCAAACTTTCTGACTGCCTTCAGCTCACAGAGTACTCCAGCACTGTCCCAGGAAGATTTGTAGACCCTTAAATGTGTACTCATGTGCCATTATGGGTTGAAAACAATTCTTACCAAAGGCCTCATGCTATGAAAACACTGCTCTGGGGGGCAGTGACACAGCTCTCACAGCATTTCAAAATCATGAACCTACAGAAGAAAACACAACGAATGATGGTTCTGTCTTGATTTTCCATGTTGGCAGCACAATATGGTCCTGAAGAAACCCAAGACCAAGTACGGTGTGGCAGGGATTTGACCAGGTCATTTGGCCTCAGGCCTGCTTAATATAACATTGAATTCAGCTTCTTTAGCCATACAGACACAGCTTAAGAAAACATTTGCTAACTCTTCTTCCCACGTGAGGACAAAGGGGGAATGGCCCTTCCCCTGTGCAGTGCCCCCGTGGTGTCACTGCTCTCCTTTCACACAGCTGGAAGACGCACCTGAGAGCAGCTCTGCAAATGTACAGACCTCAGAACAGACCTCCAAATGGAAAACCACAGTGCTGCAGAGCAGCCTCCTGTCAGCCAGAAATGCTGATTACCAAGGAAAGAAATTAGAACAGGATTTGGCCCAAAGTGAGCGCCCAACAAAATAATTGTGCATGCAAAAGTGGTTAAGGTAAAGCAAAGGGCATCGTGACTTCCTGATGAATTGTATTCTCAATGGGTTTTTTTTGAGCTAAATTCAAAAGCCTGATGATGTTTTCAGCATTGTTATTTATGCCACTCTGTGGCTTATTTACTTTTATCTAGATGGTTGCAATGATTTTTATGCGTCATTTCTACTGAGTCAGGTCCACTTTTGAGCGCATCCGGTTGGTGTGGAGTTTTTCCAACCAGGACAATTCCCAAGTACACCCTGTCCTCAGTTCCAACAAAATAAATGAGAGACACTGTGGGAGTGTTTGCATTAGCAATGCTTGATATGGCAGGCGGGTACAGCCAGGCACCCTGGGCAGTGTGCAGAGACAGGGCACCAAAGAGCAGGGCACCCTTGGAGCTTCCAGATCCCTGGGACGAGGAGGTCCCACACCTCCCCAGCTGCCTGTGGGCATGGGGTGGCAAGGAGGGGTGGTGGCCTTGGCTGTTTAGGGGCAGTGCTGCACCTCATGTCCACATGAGGAGTTCTGAGCAGGACTAGAATCCTTCCTGCTCAGGGCAACCACGCTTTCACACTTGACCTGGCAAAGCCCTCGGAGCTGGAGCAGAGAAAGGAGTGGCTTTGCCAAAGGTCTCACATCAGAGCAGTGGAGAAATGAAATACCCTTCTCTGGGGTCCCCCATTGCTTTGAACTGAGTTTCCTCTGTTGCTTCTGAGCAGAGAGGAGATGAGAGGTGCTGTAGCTCCACATGGACCTGCTCCCACTCCCTGCTGTATTTTCGGTCTCAGGACAGAGCACTGCTCAGATTCCAGGGCAGCATGGAAGAGGCCTGCAGACACAACCAGATTGTGTTTAGGCAGACACCATCACTGCTTGTCCCCAGCACAGCAGAATTAGCTGGTTATTAAAGGAATTGCACAGGATTTGAAGCTCTTCTGACCCCACAAGTTTTTGGTGCTGGCATTTCCAGCACCAATAGCAGAGAAAAAATTTTTGAGGATCCTGGTCTGTGAGCAGTTTAGAAAAAGACTTGTGCTGGTGATTGCTAGTCATCTTCTTCACAAGCATACCAGTTCCGTTCAGAAATTACTGTGAGATTGATGGAATTTAGGCAGGAGGATATGATTGAATGCTTCTAAAACAAGAGAGAGGACGAGAAATACCACATAGTGGTTCTAGGGACATAATTCTCCTCCGGCCTCCTGTGTGGGGCCATAATTAGAGATCTGATTTACCATTATTGCATGATTTATTTCTTTTAGTTCTTGCTTCCACTGAGTCTAATAGATTTCTCGTGTTATTAGATAACCCTCTCTGTGAGCTGTTGTATAGATAATGGTTTCATGCCGCAGACCCAGAGCTTTAATTTTCACGAGTGCACTTAAAAATAACAATCAGGCAATGAGTTATTAGTCAAGTTATTACTCTCAATTGTGCCACCATTAAATAGTTTGGTGGCTTTCTTAGCTGCAGGAGCAATTGGCTGAGTGTCCTCTCAATCTCCCAGATGGGGAACGAGCCAGGTGACTCTTTCATTGTCCCTTCAGAGGGGCTCACAGCACCTGGGTGCTGGTGCTTGTCATATCCAAGGCTCAAGATAAGCACATACACCCTGTAGACTACAGTGGACTTAAAGCAGGTACTTTGTTAAGTAGAATTATATTTGAATACTTGGCTCAATTTAAGGAAACAAAAAAGGAGAGCTTTTTATGGCATTTTTGCTGGTGAGCTGTGGATCCCGTTCTTCAACCACTGCAGGTCCGCAGAGGAGCCACTCCCCAGCTATTGGCATGGGCTTTTCCATTTTGAAATTGTATATCAGGTTACCTGGGCTTTGGGAGTCTGATCCTATCAGAGGCAGAGTCCACTGTGCAGCAAAGGGCATTTGGTGAGTAATGGATGTTGTTCTGCAGCAGGGCGAATCCGCCTCTCAAGCTTTTACTGCATCCCACAACGTGAAAGTGGAGAAGTCCGAGTTTTATTTAGCTCCATAAAATATTAAACCTCAACAGTGATGGAGTTGATAAAAATCTGTATTTTGTAAAAAGCTTTTGTTTCAGGGCTATCCTTTTTATGGTTAGCTTGTACATTCTCAGGGAAAAAAAAAATAAAATAAAAGCAATATCTATTATTACCAGCGAATGATCCAATAAGTGTCTTGGGTATTTCTGCCAAACTTCTGTGCAGGTTCCTAATGAGGGAGATATTAAGTTAAAATCAATGTGGGAGTAGTTCTTGTAGACCAGGGGAAAGTGTGTCATTATTTTTACTGGCCAAATATAGTATCATCATCCATTAACTCCCTAGCTGAAAAATATCCTGTATCTCACTGGGACGCTGATCAAGTCATGTTCTTGTATATGATTTCTCTTAAGACATGCCTAGCATGTATTTCAGCAGGAAGATTTATGGCAGGAGAATCTCAAAGCACTGGGAAATTTTGTGTTGCTACATTTTACCTGTATCCTACAAATCTACAAAAATAAAAAGGAATAAAAAGCTGTGACATAAAAAAACTGTTTGCTGTAGGCTACAGGAAGTAATTTTATCCAAACAGACCATCACAAAACTTTGAAACTTAAACTAGCTAGTTCTCAAAAACATAAAAAATCTCAAAGTACAAGAAACAAATAGTCATGAGGAAATTCAAGATCTGATGTTCAAGTTCAAGTTAAAACTGTGAAGACACAATACAATCCATGATACATATGCTTTTAAGGAGCTGATGCTCTAAATAGAGGTAGGTAATTTTTGTCTTGTATCCACAAAAATAAAGTTTGGGGTTGTCTGAAATTATTGATGGATTTCAGTTGGACAAAGTGAATAATTCTGACTGAAAACAATACCAACTTAAGAGCGTGGTTCAGCTCTGCATTAAATAAAAATTCATTATGGGTATTGCTTATGCTCTTAAGTAAGAATTTTTAAAAATTGTTCATGAAAAATATAATAAAATAGTCCTTTCTCTCTTCTAGATTAATGTAATGGTCTATGGTTTTATGTGTCTACAACTCAAACACAGATTTTCACCGAGTTCTGTACTTACGTCTATGTAGAAATGCTGTTGAGTAATTAATTTCATTGAGCATTATTAAAACAAGATATCTCAAATCTAAAGTTTTGTCTCACTTCATATAGGAGGAATGACTGAGAGGCCAAAGATTTAGAATCCTAAAGGAGAAAGAGAGAGCATATGAAATCAACCTTGTTTGGTATTTTCTGGTATTGTGATCACCCCTACTGTGTCCTTCTCAGGGAAAATAGTTTAATGTGCTTCAGGAACAATTGATTTAACAAAACCAAAAGGCAGCTATTTGGAAAGGCCCCGACAAGCTGGAAATGAAGTGAATGTGAAGATTTTCTGGGCGGGGGTGCATGTGAGCAGCCCCTCTGTGGAGCCCCATGCAGCTGTGGGGGCACAGAGCTCCAGGCACTGCCAGTGGGAGATGTCACAGCCCAGACCCTGCTCTCTGCCCTCCCACAAGATGCTCAGGGGTGTCTCAGAGCCAGGAGGGAACTCCTCACACCTGACAGTGGCCGTGCCACCAGGTTTGGCAGCAGCTCCTGAGGGCTGCTGCCAGTAAAGCCTTCGTGACCCTCCAGGGAAGGGAGCCCGGGTGTGCTCAGGGCAGCCCTTTACAGTAAACGCAATCCCCGCTCTCATTAACCCTCTCGTTTGATAATGATCCACTAATGGAGAGAATTAAAGTTGGCAGCATTTGCCTTGCAGCTGTTCTCCACTCCCTCCTGATGAAGACAGGCTTTGGGGAGCCAGTCTGCCATCAGGAGAGGCTCCTTCCCTTAGGCTCTGCCTCCTCCTCTCATAGCAGGATCCGAGCCCCGTGGCTGTCTGCAGGGCTGAGGCACCCAAACGGCAGCATTTATCTGTTTCAGTGCTGTTGCAAGTCAGCCAGGCTAATTTTGAAGCTTGGATGTCTCAGAGTTTCTGCCAAAAAATAAAGAGTATGCTGTGAACTTTACATTGCCTGCTACCAGAATTGCTTGAATTTCTGTTAAATCTTTGTCATTTCTCTTTTTTTCTTTGCTGGTTACATGACTTTTCGAAAAGTCCTTTCAGTCCTATTATAACATTATAAATCACCTGCTGAACGATTTGGATTCAAGGTGGTTGATTCCTCACAATTTCTGCAAGATCAAAGGCATGGCTGTCCTCCAAAAGCTGTGATGCTTCACATCAAAGTTCACAATGAAAACTATCTCAATTTTCCTCTTCAGCATTTGGATTTGACTTTATGACAATAACATTTCAACTGGCGTGTTCAGCCTTCATTTGCAAGAGGACATGGCTAGCATGGCAAAGGGAAAATCAAATGGAGCAACCCTGATTTCAAATCTTCTGTTCCTCAAATTTGTGAGCTTGTTTAAAAAAGCAAATGTCTTTAGCACAGCTATAAATATCCCTTTGGTAAATGCCCTGAGTATCTTTCAATCCATGCTGATCCTTGTAATCATGGCCACATTGTTCTAGTTGTGTCATTGAAAATGCTTTTGACAGAACAAATGATGATCACCTGTGCTGGAGTTTGTAAAAAGCCTAAGATCAAATCTGTTATTTCATCAAGAAAAAACAACATTCAGTTCATTTCATTCTCTCTTTCATGTGCAATTCTTTTCACTGTTTTTTTCACTTGCTTTTTTCATTCTTTTTCTCCATGAGCCTCACAAAACAAATAACTGGTGGGAAGTTCATAAAGGAATTTCTTTTACTTGCTTCAGGTGCTGACGGCCTGGTGTGGCTTGTAATGTTGGAGTTTTCTTCTTAAAGCAGAAAAAAAAAGAAGGTCTAGGGACTGGACTCTGCTTGAAAGTAAGAGTTGTGCAGATGTGCAATGGCTGATATTCCTGTACCTATCCTTGCAGAGCAGAGCTAGACTTTAAAGTGTCTGAAGCTGGTATATTCAGAGAATATCAGTCATAAATACTTTTATGTCTGACTCATTTAAGCTAGAGTTGTAACTTTTACATTGCCACGTGCCTTTATATTATTGAAGTTTAAAGGAATTCCTTTCGAAGCCTAATGTTTGGCTCATGATGAAAGAAAATCAAAGAGCTTATTTGGAGTTACGTTAAATAATTACATGTGTAACCCTTTAAATGCTAGATATGCAAATAAAGTGCTAGAAGGTGACTTACTTAGCAAAAAGTTAAGGCCAAAATCCCCCAGTCTTTCCCCCTCCCCTATCCCATTCCTGTCTCTTCTGAAGTTTTCTGAAACAGAAGTTACCCCTAGCAAAAAATGGTTTGATTAGGTAAAATACAGTTTAATTCCTGAAAAAAAAAGAATGTTCCTAGGAAAAGGCTCCATTCTGGACCCAAAATTATTGCTGACATCATTCAAAATTCAACTGAAATGAAGATTCACAGGATTATTCCTGTTTCGCATGGTACTTGCAGTGACCCTCAGCACTGTAGGCTTTTCCAGGTGGGAGAAGGTACATGTGAGTCACAGATATCCCTGCACCGAGGAATGCTCCCACATGCTGGAAGGCAAAAGCTGCTGTTTGCCTCGCTGAAGGGGGGCACCAGTGGGGCTCTCTGGAGGCACCAAGAAGCCACAATGCTGAACCTGGGCAGGGAGATTTGTGTCCGTGAAAAATACATTCGAATTCAGCAGCTGCTCAACCCATGTTAGGGCTTCCTTAGCTGTCCTAGCACTGCTGGTGATCTTTCATGCTTTTGCATAGAAAAAGGAGTTAAAACTTTAATTCTGC
The DNA here is from genome assembly GCA_024865655.1 of Emberiza elegans. Taxonomy (NCBI): domain Eukaryota; kingdom Metazoa; phylum Chordata; class Aves; order Passeriformes; family Fringillidae; genus Emberiza; species Emberiza elegans. The sequence goes on from JALJVW010000206.1 coordinate 12,136,618, forward strand.
AAAGGATCTAGTCCCAGCTGAGTCACCCCAGGTAATTTGGGAATTCCTTGGATTTATGCCCTCTGCTCCAACATATCTTAAGGCTAATACACAGGATTATCTGTTTAGGATCTGTCATTTCACTCAAACCATTAAAAAATCATTCCCAATATAGAGGGACACATTTCCAAAATATTATTAAATTTCTTTCAGAAGATCTTGTTTGCATGGTTACTTTTTATTAACTTAATTGCTGTATGCAACTAAAGAGACTCAGAAAAATTGCCTATTTTCATGGGCTCAAGTACTTCAAGGAGAACACTGGCTTTCATTGTATTAGAACATTTTTGGCTTCTTCATTGCTCTGAGCCATGACAGTTTGTTGTCAAAATATGTGAGCAAGTACCATAAAGCCTGGAATAAGGAGCAAAATTTTCTCTAATCTCAGAGAAAGCTGAATTTAAAATCTGAGCTATGATTCAGATATGGGGGTTTTGTTTGTCGGTTTGTTACTTTGTTTGTATATTTTTCTTTGTGTTTATTTGATCAAAAAAAAGAAAGGTCCTTATAAAATTAGGGGTTTTTTTCTGGCAAAACTCCACCTGCCTTTGCTGGTTTGCTGGAGGTTGTGTTTATGTACCACAAAAAAAAATATGTCTGCCTTCACTGAAAGCTTTGCCAGAACAAAAATTGCCATATTTGACCTTTACATACAAGATCAGGAATGGGCAAGAACTAATTCAAGTCAAATGAAGAAGGAAGTTTTAGCCTTAAATAATTTTCAGAATCACTTAAATGAACCAGTATGTATGCAGCTATTTTTTCTTCTTTTAACACATTTTGAAAAAGGCCACAAAAGGTAGAGACAATTCTGCTTCTCAGTCAGAAATAAAACTGTAGCACTGTAAGAAATATAGGTGAACAAAGGTATTTTTAGGGGCTTGTTATCATGTTGTTACTTTTTTGTTTAGATCACACAGATATGGCCATTGCTGAACTTTCTCGTTTTCTTGCTAAATATTTCACAAAAGGGAATAAACCACGTTCATTTTTGACAGAGTGCTGCTGCATGCTAGGGCCCTCACAGTTTGTTTATGGCATTCCAGGAGCATTCTGTTAATGAAACATTTCAAGGCTAATGAACCGAAACCTTGCACCAAACAGAGAGCGGCTGCGAAGGCTTTTTTGTCTGCCTTTGTCAGAGTTCACGTTTCAGCTGTGCTCTCTGCTCCACCCACTCTGCAGATAAAACAACACCTCAAGTTTGCAAGATTAGCTTTCTATGGAAAAGCTGCAGCAAGTCATGCCATTAACTCTTTTGAGGTGAATATGCTTATGTTTTTTGGGCAAATTGGCTACTATTGCAGGGATGAGCTGCTGTCCTGCTCCCCTGAAGTTTTAATGTCCTATTGATGAGCCTAAAATAAGGTCCAGAAGGAACAATGAGACAGTGCCTTTTGCCAAGAGGCCCTTCATGTGTATTGTCTGTGATAATGGTCCAGTTGTTCTGAATAAAATCAGCTCTCTTTTGAGGATCTGATTCATTTGGGAGGGAATGTTTCATGGTGGACACTTCCAAACTGAATTTTGACCAAAGCAATCCAAGCTCTTCATCCTGCAAGTCTGTGAGCAGCCATGTAAACATGCACAGTGAAATCAAAATCCAAGAAGACACTTCTCTGAGGATCCATGTTCTCCTCTGTGCATCTGATATTTTTTGTGGCCTCAGTGAATTACTGTTACAGACCTTTTCTTGCTCCCAAGTTGCAGAATGTCTGGCAAAGGCCCTACCCAAGCAACACCCTGAGAGGGAAAGCTGCATCATCCCTGAGCCTGGAATGAACCCCCACACTGAGCAGAGGATCTCAGCCAGTCCCCTTGCAAATAAATGGAGTAAGGAAAAGGTGTGAGCAGAGAACCAGCAGGGGAGGAGAAAGATGTTATTCTAAATCATCACTGGTTCATGGTAGATAACCACAGCATCATGGCTGCCCCTATCCCTGCTAACAGCCAGAAGAGCCCTGATGCTGTAAAAGGATCAGGTTTGTGCTGTTGCTGCTGCCCATCTCAGGTCATCATCCCTGCAGTGCTCCTCACCTGGGTTGTCATCAGGAATCCAGTCCCTCTTGTTTAGAAAGGAAGCTCCTTTGTGTGTGAATCCTAAAACATATGTACGAACACAAACAGCTGCTTTTTTTAATGAATGTAGGGTCAGTAATGTGATCTAGAACAAATACTTGAAGCAAGTTGTTGTTGAAATCCTAGTAATTTGCTGTTGTTCGCACAGGTCAATGGATTGCCTTCTTCAGAAGAAGGTAAAGCCATACACCAGGTACTTTAAATATGCTTTTCTCTATCACTGGGCTGTTATAGCAGCTTATCACAGGACTGGAGAGAGAGGACAAAGATTTCAACCAGTTTCTACCATGTACAATGAGAAGGTTTTGGTAGAAGGGAATTTGGGAGAAGAGCTAATTGGAAAGAAAATTCTGTGGTGGGAAAGTGGATCCCAATGGCAAATAAGAGACTTAAAGTCTTCATTTGGCATAGTTCCATTATGCTCTACATTAAAAAAAGGATAATTTTGAAAACACAGATGCAGGTGAACGTTCCCTGCAATTCCAACTGCAATTATAGTTATGACTCTGACATAAAGCTATTCCTTGGCCATTTTGCTTCGTTGTTCTAATAAAGTTACTTGTTTCACTAGGAAAAAAAAACAACTGAAAAAATTATCTTCCTCAGATCAATAACTTCTTTGAAAATAACAGCTGTGTTTAAGCAATGGCTGCTATATTTTTAAGAACATTCATATTCTTTCAGGCAGCTGGAAAGGTTATTCTTACTAGTTTCGAATCTAAGATAAGAATCTTCACCAGCCACATGAACAGGCCCTGTCTGGAGACAATATCTTTAGCCTACTTTTCTCCCAGGAACGTGTTTGAGTGTGGTTTTTGGTTTGGTAGTGGAGTTCTCTGATGTGTATCAACTGAAACATAGGAGTGTTTTTTTTATCACCATCATTTGTAGATGTGGTCCAAGTTAGCATTGGGTAAATGTACTACCTGCAAAACAGAATATGAATAAATTCACCTGCTTACTCTGAACTCCTGTTATTCAGTAGGCTCCATCTTTTTCCCAGGCTTTTCACTCCATTAACAGCTGATTTACCTTTAGTGCATAGTATAGGAAGATGCAATGCAATAATGACTTTTTCTTTGACTTGAAGCAATGAAATCCCACTATTATGAAGTGGAATAGATTGCAGTCCTGGAGCATGTTGAATTCCAGGCAGGGATCACAGCGTCCCCAGCATGCAATAAAAAAACCTTTTTAGATGGCAAAGTGACCTTTCAAGTTGCTACTCCCTGGATATGTCCTTAAGGAATGGAAAAGTAGAAATGTAGGAAAACAGTCAATGGTGAGGAATTGGTGCTAAAGTGGTCTTCACCTACTGCTCTCCAGGTCTTAGTCTCTCCCTCAAAGCCTTACAGGAGGCATTCCTGCCATTTGCTAGAGCTGACATCCACTCCTACTGGGCTGCTGCAGCAGAGACAAGCTCAGAGTGAGCCCTTTTAATACCTGCAGTGTTTGGAGAAAAAAGAGAAAGGTGATAGTTCTTCTAATTTAGTTTTTGGGGGAACAAGCTATGTCTGAGTCTGGCAGAGCTCCTGAATTTTTGGCATGCGACTTTGCTTCACCCCCTTGCTGTTGTCATTCTTCTGTTCCCAACTCTTCACCAGCTGACAAACCCCAAGCTAACGTGAATGCAAATGCCAAAGGCAATACTGAGGAGATGTTGTCTGATCTTTTTTGACACAACTCTCTGTATTCTGTGTGTATTGGTAAAATCCCCCTGAATGCAGTAAAAACTGATAGTGCCCTGAAGATAGGGATGCAGATCTGAAATAGGTTATTTTATGTTTCTTCAAGAGAAATTTGCAGGGAGTAAATAGATAGGACATATCATACAAGGGGATTAATTTTAGCACAGATAAATGTCTGCATTTTATGAGGCTGCAAAAGCAACTTGAGATTTTCTCCTCTTGGAGCCCAGAAACTGAGACAGCAAAAAAAAGCCAGCTGATCCCTGTTCTTTTACTCTTTGAAGCTAAGCTGAAGACCTCCAGTTACAAAAGTCAGTATTGATTTGGGTATCCAACTTGGAACTCCTTAAAAGTAGAATTCTATAAAAAGGAGTAGTAGATTGAAGGAGGTGGTCCATCAATTTCTGCAAATCAAGCCTTTTCTAAGTGGCTGAAGCTGCTCACTTCAACGTTTAGATGAGTAAAGGCTGATGGCAGAATTTAAATGCACTACAAGTAATAGCAAAGCACCTCTTTTGTGCCTTGTATATTTGTGCTTAGCCCTGAAATCATGAGTATTTTCAAGCCACATAAATACAGAAGTAGGATATTAGGATTGTTTCCAATTTTGCTGTGAAATCTTTTCTAATTTTGCATCACAAAGGTCAACAAGATTGTGTGGAATCATTTCCAAACACTTTTCATGCACCAAATTCGCATGAAAACAATATATACAATATTTTAAAAATAAGTGTTGCCAGAAAATCGAGTGAATATTTCACATTTAAAAGGACTTTGCTTCATTAAATTGATAAATCATTCAACTGAGAAAAACATAGATAACATTATTTGAAATGTGAAAGACATTTTGCATATTGTAACTTTTAATGATATTCTGCTGTATAATAGGAGTCCATAATTATCTGTCAAAGCCACTGACTTACCTTTTTTCTCCCAAAGCTACTCCATATTAAAGTGCTATTGTCATAATAGCTATTCTACTTTCCTCTATGGAATTCTTTCCCACTTGGAAGAATAATAGGTATTAAATAATAATTCTAGAGAATCAGCTTCTGTAGGGCTAAAACAGGTGTTTAAGTAGAATGGAGTAATGTTTAAAAAGGATTAAAATTGAAACAGGAAGTATTTTGTGCCAAAAATATTGTGCTTAAGGTTGCTCATCATCTTAAAGTTGATGTTTCAGACAAAGGTTTGCTTTCATTTGGGTGGGATGATTTCTGTATTTTATTATCCTTTCAAATACCTACATAGAAATGTTAGAAAGCCCAGCCAAATGGGGGGACACACCCCTTATTTTGGCAATTTTGTGAAAGTGACACCTGGACAAACATCTGGGCAGCTGAATCTGTCAGTGGTAATGAAAGTCAGCCAGAAAGGTCAGAAATGCTGCAGACAATTGCAGTACTTTGATTTAATCTTGTGTTGAGCTTGAAGCTCTGGAGCAGACTGGTTCAAAGAAGTGCAGCAAACATGAGTGGGAATGTGATAAGGTGGAGAAATGAAGACAGCCCATGGAGAAGGTCCCGTTTTGACCTGTCACTGGCAGAATTTAAGCATTGTCCTTCAGCTGCCCAGTCATGTCAACTCACCCCATGGGTGCCCTGGGGGAAAGAATGCAGGTTCTACTACAGGCAGGTGGGTGTGCAGCTGTGGGGCCAGTGCCTGCCAGGTTCTCCTTGATGGCTTTTAATATCTGTGGAGGCTTTTTTCCATATTGCACCTGATTTTGAAAAATATGGTCTCTGAAAATAGGGGATCACTTTTCTGCGCCCAGCTCTGGTAGCAGGTTCTGTTCCTTCAATGGTGTGCATCAAACATTATGTTTTCAGGCACAGCAGAGCTGGAGGCAAAGAGACTGAAATGGTGATTTTGCTTTATCACCTTAAAACTGCTTGAAGTCCACAGTGAAATGAAAACATTATCCTTAAACTCTCACTATCTTTTCATGACAGAAGTTCCTGCAGAGCTGGAGAGAGACTGAGGATTACAGAACAAACTGCCCTAGCTTCCCTGCACCATCCTGGTTGTCTCAATACTTGTTAAAATCTCCATCATGGTTTGTCCTGTTCCACCATGGTGTTCCTTTCTCACCTGAAGTGCCATTTGGTTAAACCATGGTATACCACATGGGGTGTTTGTGAAGCAGTCTCTTGATTTACCTTTACCTTGCTTACTTGTTTTTAAATTGGCAGAGTATCCTTTCAAGTTGTAGGCAAAAGGGTGAAATGAGTGGTTTTGCACAATAAATAGATTTTACTTCTTTAATAAGAATTTTTACTTTATTTCATCCTTGGCAAACCGTGTGACATTAGATGAAGATCTCAGCCTGAAGAACAGGCCTGAGATCTGGCCATGTTTACATTTTTGATAGAACTTGGTCACCAATTAAATCCAAAGGCAAAAAATAGTCTAAAATGTATGCTCTTTTTAAAATAAAAGAGTAAAGCAGGCGAGAAATAATTTTTATGAAAACTGAATTTCTGGGAGACTTTTTTTACTCTAATCTGCTCTCTTGACCTCAGAGGCGATGCCAGCAGCTTGGCCACTGAGCTGCCACAGCTGACTTTGCCTTCTCTGGTGCTTGCTGCCCACAGACACAGCAGGAACTCTGCTCCCCTTGAGTGGCACCGCGCGCTGCATCCGAGCGCTCCCTCTGCTCCCAGCACAACCCTGCACGGCCAAGGCAGAAGCAATCTTCTAGCAGAGAAGCACTAGGATGGAATCATTCATGGAAGAAGAGGGTTCTGCAACCAGGATGCCTGTTCTGAGGTATGTGCTGCCATGGCTTACTGGGGAGAAGGGAAACCAGCCCCGTTCTTGAACGGGTGTGACATTGTGAACGTGCCATGCGTCCCAAGAGCTTGGCTCCCGCTCCCCAGCATCCCCAGTGGGGTGTTACACTTTCCTTCCTAGGGGGACAACCGTGTTTCAAATACTTCCACCCCAGCTGTTAAATTTCTGAAGTTTTTGGCTTTCACACCAGCCAAGCAAGTGGACATTTCCCTTCTAAATGGGTGACGAATTGGCGCACAGATACATTTGCATGAGTTTTCAGTTTTCAACAGGTGGCACTAAAGAGCCAATAAATGATTCTATTCCCAATCTCCAGCATGCAAACTCCTGGGCAGGCACTTTTATATATGTTTATCTATTTAAATATGGCATTATAATTCCAATGTAATTAGTCATGTAATTGAATTGCATGACCACATCCATCCAAGACATTTGCATGTACAATTAATTAGGATTTATCTAAAAGCACTCTTTTTGTTCTCTGTTTCCTACAAGTTAGATTACTCATGGATGGATTAGGTGCTGATTTAATTTTGAAAATGTCAAAATACGTATACCTGGAGAAAAATAAGTCTGTAGACTTGGTAAGCAACAGACTGGCAAAGAATTCTTTTTCTTTTCCTTTGTATTTTTATAATACTACCAAAGACCAATGCTGTAGACCATGGCCAATGAGGACTAGACTTGCTGTAGTCTTAGAGAAGCAAAAGTCTGTAGCATCTTCTTCAGACTTTTTCATTTCAGCAGAAACAAGATTTTAAAGACCAGAATGGCTTTGCACATACTACCATGATTCATTCCTCTTTCACTGTAATTTTTACTTAAAATTGCGAGTTGGTGATTGCTGCCATACATTTGTCAACGTGAATTCTTGGAAAATAATGGTCAGAAAAAGAAACAACTAAAGACATCCTTGGGAAAATGCCTTGTTTTCATGCAAAACAATTTCATCCATCTCAGTTGCAGGAGCAAATGGAGACCCATCTTGAGATGTGTTCTGCTATGACAAATGTGAACTAAAATTCTATGAATGGCCCAGAAACAAAGGAAAAAAAAAGCTTTGAAGAGGTGTCCAAACTGATGACAATGAACCAAAATACCTCAGAATCATGAAGGGCATTTTGGCTTTGGTTTCTTAATTTTTTAAAAAGGCTTTTTTTTTTCTTCACAGTGCCTTTGCTTACTTCATAATTGACTACTGCAGGACAGCAAAGCTCTTCTTTCACTTTAATTTTGTCATCCAGTTTCAACCACTGCAGGATGTACTGGGTCACTTCCAGAAGAATAAGCACAATTAAAGAAAAGCTTTGAACCCCAGCTGAGCAATTTGTGAAGAAATATAAATACAGCTGTCAAAAACAAACAAACAAATAAAGATAGCTCATTTTGCAACTAAATATATAATCTTTCAGTCGTGAAGCCTTGAGGACAGTTTGATCCTGAAAACCATGAGGAGAACAGGGAAAAGGGTACCAAGATATTCTGTGGTTAGAAACCATTTCACAAGTAGGATAGAGCACGCTATCATGGCAACACTGCAGTGTGAAAGGGAGGAGCAGGCCAGCATTCCACATTTCTGGGCAGCCTTTGAAGTGTCCTTTGCTTTGCAACTCTTTCTTTTAAACAAATTATCTCCTGTACCTCCTCTATGAGCTCTCTTAGTCCACAGCTTCTCAGAGGCCTTTTGTTCCATGAATGGCTGGTGCTGGGGGAAGCAGAAGACTGGTTTAAAATTGTTTCTCCCTGAGATCTCTCTTCTCTCTTTTCTTCTACTCCAAATTGCTTTTTAAAATTTTGTTTTAATTTTTTTTTTTTTTTTTTTTTTTTTTTTTTTTTTTTTTTTTTTTTTTTTTTTGCTATGGGGTGGGTGTATTTTTATCAAGATTTTCTTCTTTTGGAAAAACCCACCCCAAACTTCCAGAGGAGTAAACAGTGAGTCCCTGAGGGGCACGCTGGCTGCTGATCACATCTTTAGCAAGTATTTCTGCTCTGGGTGTTTCTCACTGTTACTGTTTTTAGCATCCTATTAGAGTTAGGCCAGATGCATTTTCTGCTGGTAGAAGTACCCCCTGAAATAGTTTTTTTTCATCCCAGAAAGTTAGTGGAAGGAGGTTTCTCCCTATAGCGTATAAGATATCAAAAAGTACCATTCATCTCAACTTTTAACTAAACAATGCATTTCTAATTGCAATGTGCTCCAGGATCAGCCTGATCCTTACTTTTATGTTTAAGTGCTTTGTTGAACAGAATGCAAGCAGGCTCAATTCTTTGCTGAGCTGCAGATGAAAGAGCTACAGCCAGACACACACAGGAGTGTGCAGCGTGTGTGAGTCTGTATTTCAGCTGTGACAAATGATGGACAGTGCTGTGTCTGACAGATATGTATTTGAAGGATGATTATAGCTAGAGCAGAATTAGAAGAAATAGTTGAGAGGTTGGAACAAAATGAAAAGAAAAGGACTAGAAGGAAATTAATCTTCCTTAATGTCTAGGTCATTTAAAATTCAACAAGTGAGAGTTTTGTAATGTAGTGTAAGGCACAATTTTTGAGTGGCCCAGAGGGTATTGAAGCAGTATCCTAACAAACTGCTCTCTGTGTACTTTGTAAAACTGTGTGAGCAACGCACTGTCCTCACACCTATGGAAAATCTGCCTTTCACAGTTAATTTTATAGGATATCGTCATCCTTTGCAGATTTTTTTTTCCCTCTAAATACACTGTTGTGCGTAAAAGCTACGAGCTTCATGACCTTAGTGGAAATGCTTGTTTGTGACTTTGGAGTGCACCCTGCCAGTAGCCAATTCCCCTCTGAGAGTGACAGATGCAGCAGTGCTAATGACATGTAATATACTGTACGTGGCTTTAGATGTTCCATGAACACATGAAAGGTCCAGAATCACATCCATATTTCAACAACCTGACAAAGCTTCCGCTGAAACAGTGGCCTATAACTCAAACATCTGATAAATGTTTGTAAGTCTGTAACAAGAAGAAAGCCAGGAAACTATACCTGAGAAACATATTTAAAAGACAGAAAATCATTTGGAATTTTTTGGAACCAATTGACTCCTACTTTGTTACTAACTAAAAGGATTGAAGATCTGAGACTTAAGCATGTAAAATTTAAATTTGTCTGAAAGAAAAATGGAAAGGTTTTGCTTTGACAACAATTTGTTATCTGCCATTTAAAAGGCAAGTAAGGCAATAATTCCCCAGGTGCTGACTGGCAAGAGGTCAGATTGCTGGAAATAGAAGGATACTGAAAACCAGATGAGAAGAAGGGGAAGTCAGTAGTGTCTTTACTAAAACCTAATTAGGAAATAGCATCTTTTCCTCTGCTCTGGAAAGAGCAGAAACAATCAGTGAAATATCAGCAAACAGTTTGGCATCTTCAAAGATATTAATTAAGTAAAATTTGGAAAGTGCTTTGAAGATGAAAAATGGTAGGGAGTGCTAAGTATCACTATTAGCAGGACCAATGTGTCAACTGATGTTGTCTGTCTGCATAATATTGGCTGAACACTTGGGTAATTAAGGTCAAATGAACAGCCTTGTCTGGTCAATTTATTGGGTAAAGTGGGTCTTGTTTCTGGTTGAAGCAAGATGTGGTGTCTGTGTGACTCACAGACCTGAAAAGTGAACGTCAGATGTATTTAATGGCTTCACAAGCCACCAGTAGCAATAGCTGTTTCTTACTTTGTGGGTCTCTCTTAAACACCAGAGCAGTTTTTCATAGCATTTGGCAATTTCTAAATGAGCGATTATTAGTTTGCTATCATACCTGCCTTCATTAAAGGCTTGCATGCCTTCCTGGACTAAGACAATACCTCATTCTCCAGGTCTAATTTTTCCAGCTTACAAATATATTAGTGCTCAAGCATTTATGGAATTAATTTGGCAGAGGTTGAGGTAGGGAAGGATTGCTGTTGCTGACCAGGAGGTGCTATTCAAACATTTATCAAGAGCCTGAAAGTACACTTCAGACCTTGTGCTATTACTCTGGGAGAACTTATTGTGGACCAAGCCCAATTTGCTACAATCTCCAGAGTATAAAAAAGATACCATAAGTTTTTGCTGTATTTCTGCTGTACTTAATGAACATAATTGCATAAGTTAATTTACTAAGTTTCCATGTTTATTATTACTAATCTTAGTAAGACTCCCAGAGACTACAGCCCCAGTCACACCTGCAGGTGGTCAGTCAAACCACAGGTGAGAGCAGCTCAGAGGGGCTGCTCCCCTCAGCAATGTGAACCAGATCTGGTGCAACTCAGGCAGGAAGAGCAAACCAGGACTCAGCCCAAGATCCAGGGAGTGCAGACATCCCAGTAAGGAGATCCAGGTTTCTCAAATCCCAATGTCATAGAACAGTTTGGGTTGGAAGGGACCTTATAAACCATCCAGTTCCAGCCCTCCTACCATGGGCAGGGACACCTTCCACTAGACCACACTGCTCAGAGCCTCATCCAACCTGGCCTTGAACAATCCACAGCTTCTCTGGGCAGCATGTGCCAGTGTATCACCAGTCTCAGGCATTTCAGATGTTCAGTACTATTGGAAAAACAAGTTTAGGGGCCCCTAAAACTGTCCCACACAACAATTCAGAAGCAGCAGGAGGACTTGTACCTGAGCTTTCAGTGTAAATTGTGAAAGCCAGTAACAATAGATGATATTAACTGTCTAAAAAATTTTAATCTTCTGAGAAGTTGTTGCAGATACTTCATTCCAGCTGTAGTTGTTTTCTTCCATCCCTGTATAGTGCCAGGACTGTGTGGACAACTTTAGTTCAGTTCAAATCAATCTCCTGATTTGCTGGTGAGTAGTTGTTTTGTCTTCGGGATGGAGACAGGGACCTTGAATTAATAACTGACTAGGTACTCCAGATACCTTTTTTTAAATGTTTTTTGTGTGGGTTTTGTTTCTTTATTTGTGGTTTTGTTTCTGTTGTTGTTGTTTTGTGAAGTTTTCTCTTTTTGTTTATTTGTTTGGGGTTTTTGTTTTTTAATGGCAAAAATCTCCCATTTCACATTGGAGAGCACCCAAGGAGCATCACTGAGGTGAATTCAGCCAGAATAGTTTCACTCTGATAACGAACAAAAAACCAAACGTAGCCACTTTCCAAATCCTTTTTTTTTTTTCTTAAGCTAAGTGCACTGTCATTCAGTGCAATTAATACTGTAAAGGTGAACTGTGCATTCCAATGTTCTGTACAGATTCAAAAGTATTGGATGCCATGGAGCTCAAGGGAAACAAGGATGGGACAGGCCTGTCTGTTAGTTATGACAGCTCTGCACACAAATAGCATGATAAGAATATCCCCAGTGGGCAATAATGCAAACTAAATTGCCTTGAGATATACCTAGAACAGCTTTCCATTTAGCATATCTTGTTGACTGAATCCAAAGCAATTCCTCAGAGGAAAGCAGGTGCAGAACACAAGGCCATAAAGCTCCAAGTCCTTTCACAGAGTTGCAGACAAAGAATTACAGAGAAAACTTGTGCATCCTGAAAGAAGTGTGAGAAAGGTGCCTGGGAGACTTGTCACCCTGTTTCTTGCCTCCTTGTTCTGCATCTGAATGGATGCATCTCAGCATATCTTCCACAAAAGCAGACTTCAGATACTTACACTTGAAAACCTTGCTGAACTCTTAAAATTGTGGCTTTCAGTCAGCATCCTTGTTTTGGATCTCAGCATGTCTTCCTGAGGAATCTGCCTTCAGAGGAGCAGCTCCTCCCAGCCTGGCTGCCTGGTGCACAGCTCTGTCAGGCAGCTCTGAGCACAGAGATGCTCTTGCATAGCCCTTATCTCTGCAGTGCACAATCCTGCTTAGAGCTCATGGTACACCTCCTTCCTCATGTCCTGGAGGCTGTACCATGTGCAGATGTAGGATTTCAGGCCTACACTTTGAGTCCTGCTCAAACTGACTTTTGCAATCTGGATGACCCTTCAGTTTTTTTAATTAAGGGTGTTGGACTTCTCTCCTTCCCATCATAGATAAAACAATCGGCATCTAGGGTGAGGAAGAGAAGCTATGCAGAATAAATAAGAGTCATTAAACAGGAGGACAGAGCCACCCAGTATAAATATCTCCTATTGTCTGTGTCCTGTACCCACAGGGAGCTGTACCCAGCAATGCAAAGGATCAGTAGCTCATTTAGCACTTGTCATACCCCAAGGATGAGTCAGTCAATGACTTAACTAATCTGGCACAATGCAATGCCAAGTTTGATCAGACTATTTCAGAGGTTCAGCATTACAGAAAAGAACTAGACTAAAAGTGATGTTGACTCAGCCATTTGGCTCTTTCCAGTGAATGTTAGTGAGTTTTGAACTGCTCGGATTTCACTTCTAATGAAAATCCACTTAGACAAAGCAATTTACATGCATTTCTCATTTCCATATGAGGTTTGAAGCCTTTGCCACATTGCTACCAAGAGAGGCAGTTCAGAAAGCAGTCATTTGCCTCTGCTTTCTTACCATACACAAATGATTTTGTCTCACATAATTGCTTGATATCAATACTCAGTGGATATACCTTGACACATGACAGAAGATAATGGAATTTCTCAGGGAGCTGGGAGAAACAGAATATTCTATTACGAAGAAGAGGACTTTTGCATTGGATTGATTGAAAATTTTAGCTGGTACATCAAGAATGTTTCATCTCCTCTGATAAATCAAAAATTGCCCAGTCATAGTTGGTAGCAAGTAACAGGCTATTAGCTCCAAGACATTAAGGAAAAATTCCAGCTGTATTGAAGTCAGTGGTGGAACACACACTGGTTTTCATGAGATGAGAATGTCAAAAGCAGTAACAGCCAAACAAACACTTTAGCACTTAAATGCAGATTTCACGTGCCACAGTGAAAAAAACCCAAGCATCTAAACCGAATTTGGACTGCAGGTATTTGCGACATCATCAGTGCCTAAAAGTTCACTAGAAACTGGGTATTTATAGAAAAGTGAAGCAAAAAAAAGCAAAGTGATCCCCAGGATGCAGTCCTGGCTGTCTTTTTGTGGGGCTGAGCTCAGCCAGGTCCGGTGTCCCTCAGTCAAATGGGATCAAACTCATATAATCCCAAACTGGGTACTGGCTTTGTACACACCATCTGGTCATACTGGGAAACTCTCTGCCTCTCCTTTTTTGACCTATTGCTAGAGAAAAAAAAATCCAGTCTGTGTATGTTGGATGGGGAGAGTTGAGAAATAAGCTGGACATGGCAAGTCCAATGCAGTGATTGGGAACTGCAGAGAGAGAGCTCAGGTTTGGTTCCTGGCCCCAGAGCTTTTCCTGGCTTTTGTATCAGATTCTAGATGAACTAAAACATTGCTCTCACTTTGAGGATAGGAAACTGAGAGACTGAAAAGTCTCAAGAACTTATCTCAGACCCTATGTTAAAGCAAACTGAGCTAATGGGAGCCTCAGACCCAGCATTTCTCACTGGCTGGATTAAAGTAGGGTAACACTGCCAGTATTATTGCAGTTTGTTCAAAAAGATGTTTCTGAACTATTTATTTGAGACTGAAGAACCCCACAAGGGAGCAGTGAGATGACAGCTGGGCTTAGGGACCTTTTGCAGATGTGTTCCCTTTCCTTTCCATCCTTCCCAGACAGTTATGCTCTTACACAGAGCAAGCACTCAGCTGCTGTGATGGTGGGCGAAGGGGTAAAGCTCCAAGATAGAGAGATGAATGCTGGAGGAGCAACCTCTGCCTTTTCTTTAAGTAATTATAGCCCTATCTTTATCCTGGCACTCCTCACAGAGCTTACATTTACAAAATGAAATTGCCTATGAGGCTGCACACTTTCAGCAAGCCATTTAAAGCTGCAGCTCTGAGACAGCTGAGGGCCTGATTCTGGAGGCTGCTGGGCAAACCTAGGTGAGATTTTGAGGTTTTTACTTTGGGGTCTTAAGGGATTTGGCTAAATATATGTTTGCCCAAATACATGTTTCTTGTTCACTTGAGAGTATTTAAAAATTGAAAATAAACATCTTTAGATTCTGAAAGATAAAGTAAATGTAGTCTTACTTTTCCTCTTCTTACAATGTAAAACACAGCCTTCTTGTGCAAGGTCCATTGTCTGGATTCTTCTGTGCTCAGAGCAGTTTTTGATGACAGCATCCCCGAAATCTTTTTGCCTTACTGCCAGGCTACACAGGAATTTGGGGAAGAGGGAGAAGCTGAAGCAACCTTTTCTCTCTGCTTTTCTCGCTCAAGGTGTTCACTGGCTACAGATTTGGGGCACCTTCCAAAACAAATGAGAGAGGGATGTTCTTAGATCAATGACAAGACCATGCTTTACTGCAAATGAAATAATGAAGAGGAGAATGAAGCTCCCTGCATTGCATCCAGTCACCTTTTGGATGGGAGTGCCTCCCACAGCCGCCAAACTGCTCCAGTGAAAATGGTCTCTGAATATTGCAGCAATTTCCCATCTTCCATTGAATCAGGCATTTTCAATGCAATACATGAAGTAAGAGCAAGAGAATGAAAAGGAAAGAAGGCAGAGAAGGGGAAAAACGGAATTCTTCTAGATGGGAAGCTATTAAAACAGAGGCAAAAAAAGAATTATCCATAGACCTCAGTTCTTTGTAATCTTTTATATTTTACAAATGTCAGAACCTTGTCCCAAAACGATACAGTTTGAAATACTGCAGGAATATCATGTCAGGAATGTTCCAATGCTTCATTTTAAAAGAAATCACAGGGACTGCAAAGGCTGTGGCCTTCACGAGCAAATTAGACATCTGCAGCGGTTTAACCATGTTGGGTAGGATTCAGGTCACATATTATGATGCCTGAATATGGGTTTCTGTGTGTTCACATGAAGAATCTGTCTAAACTTCCCTGTCACCAGTAAAGTTCTGATGTAAAGTCAGGTCAATACAGGCTAAAGAACTGTTCAGTCACCCTGTGTTTGGGACCTACCTGGTCCTCCACATCTCTGATGAGGATTTGGAGCCATGGCATTGGAAACAGATTAGTACTAACTATTCTCTATGAAAATGATTCATTTAGGTGTCTGGGCATCTGCAATTTTCCAGGACACGTAGGTGCATAAAGAAATTAACATTTCAACTTTTGGTCTCATTTCAAGGTAGAAAAGAACCACTGAAATATCAGAATCATTTCCAAAGCATCAGCCAAAATGCCTGGCTCCTTTGCTTCTCAAGTCATCTGTGGGCTGCATTTGTTCTTCTTGGGAAACTTGTTATGAGACTTGAGGGATACCACTCCAGCCCAGACAACTTCAACACAGCTTCTGTTGGTTTGCTGAGGGTAAGACTAGGGGGATTTGGAAGCACCTGACTGATCTGTGGCTGAGGAAATATGTGCTGAGTTTGGCTGTGTCCATATTAACCCACTTGGAATGCCAGCCTGGGCTGCATTAATTGGTGGAGCCCATTGTGCAAGCATCTGTCCTCTAGCTGGGAGAAAACACATTAAAGGTACAGATCAGTTAAGCCCCTGTGTGAAGTTCCTAATGAGAATAAAAGTGTGCAGACTATATTCCGTTTCACAGAATTACCAGTTATTTGAACTCTCAAGTGTCCTTTGACTGCTTCCATCTAAATTTAGTTTTAAAGACCCCCGAAACAACAAAAACCAAAAAAATCCTTCCTTAATTTGTCCAAAATGTTTGGTCTCTACGTCAATTGCCTTTAAATCCTGTCAATTAAAATTTATAATGGAGAAAACCTGTTAATAGCAAAATGAATCCCCTTGCATTCCCAAAGCGTGCAGTAAGTCTTCTCACCCAATTGTAATAAAATTTGTTGTGGCATAGTTTTTGGGATCAATACAGCAGACCACTGCCAATCAAAGAATTTTCTACTTACTTAAAAGTTAACAGACTTTTAGTGTCTTTGTGCTGCACTGAGGACAGTCTGAGTTACCACAGAAGATTAAATCTTTAATTTTACATTACTTCAGCCATCTCTATAGAACAAAGTGGGCTTTACCTGTTGAATATGAGGCTTATGTGAGCTGAAGTGCTCTTGAGACATTAAGAGGCAGTCTTGAACAGTCTCTGAGATTTAAGCTGAGGGGAATTCTAAAGGGATTACTGCAGCATTTTACATAAAACGAGAAATAAAAACAGACTTGAGCAATGCATGATCATAAACGCATTCCTGCTGTGATCAAGAGTTCTGTTCCCATTGCTGTTCTAAGACTAAAGCAGGAAGAACTGTCAAAGGGCAACCATACTTGTAAGGATTTGTACAAGTCAATTTATAATGAAATTAAGGGGCTGAGTAGTTCTGAAAGATTTGTTAAAAAGGGAGATACTTTTCATAGTCTCTCTGGCCCAGAGGTGAGAAACACAAGCATTATTGGAATACTGTTTTGCAGAGGAGGCAGGCTACTTTCCAAGAACAGACATGGCTAAAAACTCTTACACAAAAAAAGGAATTTTAGCAAAAAATCACAACCATTTTAAAGTATTAGTAACACTTTTCTAAAGAAAGCAGAGGCAAACAAATTGTGAAGAAATAATTCAGAAATAAAACAAATACTGAGTGACTTATGCCTACCCTTACATGCTTAGTTTATGAAGAAAATAAGAAGCACTAAGTGTGCTCCTTCTAGCTGTGATTCACCTTTCCTTCACCTTTACTACAGCTCCCTTTATTGCTATAATGGTGTAAAAAGGCTTCTGTACTGCCTATACTGAGAAAGAAATCTGTCTGTGTTTGTGTAAATGTGTGAAACATGCACATAAAACACAATATACTTAATGTTTTAATGGAGAAATTAGGATAGAGCACCAGCACCTGCCAGCAAATAGAATTAGTTTCTTGTCACACACTCACTAGCAAAGAAAGATATTTGTTTTTTGTGACTGCAAATCCTTAGGAGGTGAAAGCTGGGGTGTTGTTCCCTGTGGTAATTGTACCTTGGCAGGGATCACATCCACAAACCCTCTTGGTCCTCAGGAGAAAAAGCAGCCTGGGTTACAGATGAGCAAATTTCCCAACACTGAGCCACAGATATCAAACATCACATGGACCAAAGCCACAAAATTGTATCACCTCTGTGTCTTTGAGCACAAAGAGAGAGCTTCAGAGAAGTCCCTCAGATCAAGAGAAGCTCAAGATTTTCTGAGTCTTCCACTGCTTTCCTGCAAAGAAACAAGCATAGATATCAAATTGTGTATTTGGTTGTGACAGTCTCTATTAGATACTTCATTAAAAACACAAAAGAGCTTAAATTTGTGGAGAAGAGATAAATCTATGAAATTTACTTTGCAAAACCAGTCTGTGTGGACATTAAATTTGTCCATCGTTAGACCATGTGATTATTAAATCTCAGCAAATATTTTCTTGGGGAAATACCATGGAGAGATTTCCATCTCTATTTATATGACTAAATGGTTGAAATCCCTCTGTGGAGATCACCTCTGTTCAATTAGAAGCAGCATGAAAAGGAATAAGGATCACAGAAAAGAAGTATTTGATAATTGTCATACAATAAAAGATGAAATATGAAGGGAGATCAACCACACATTATGAACCATGTGCATAATTATCATAAACTTTTATGTTGCATTTTGGTCTTTATTACAGCCTCACCATATGAAATACAGATCAGCTTCAAGTAGGGTAATTTAAAAACAGAAGGTCACCTTTCCATGTTGCTTCTCAACTATGCAGTATACTACATGGATAAATACTGCATTTAAATTATTAATGCTATATGTTTATGCTATATATGGTTATCCCAAACTATATTCAATTTCATATAATTACCAGTTTCTTCCCTGTTCTCTGAACTCCTCTGCCTTTTCCAAGATTTCTGGTAATTTTAACCAAATGAAGGGGATGAAAATTCTGAATGGCTGTTCACAAACATTATTAAATTATTATCTTACCTTTGATCAATGGCTACCAAAAAGTTATTTCCTATTTTTCAATCATGGCACCTTTCAGAAAGTGCAAGGATTTACCCCTGAGGAAATGCAAACATACAAATATTCGACACCTGTAAATATTTAAAAAGAACTAGGATATTCCACAGTAGTGAGGAAAACATACCTGAAAGCTCCTGAGTGCAGCAAGCACCCAATGAATTTAGTCGGTGATTCTGACATTCTGTTGTAAAGTCATCCCACTGTGAGCTGAAGATTAGATAGCCTAGTCTGGGTTGTGTTTATTTTGTTATGTTGAAAAAGATATCTCAGTTGATTAAAATATTTTTTATAGATTAAAGACATTTTTGTCATTTTTAATGACTTACTACTAGTACTTTATAAAAAGTATTTGAGATTATGTTGACATATGCTTTAAAACAAGAAAAGCTCAAGTGGTATTTAATGGATAACTTATTACAAAGAAGGAATTCTCTAGACCTGCTTTAATTCACATTGTTTGGATGGAGCACCTTTCTCACACGATAAAGCACTATGGAAGACTCGTGTGGCCAGAGAGCAAATCAAAGGGAAAGGCTCAGACAGGGAAGGGCTCCAGTGCTGCTGTACATCCGAGGGAGATCAGAAATGCTGAGCTATGTCATTCACATCACATTCTACAGAAACCAGAGTCCCTGAGGAACCTGGTGGAGCCACATGGACACCAGCAAGATCAGCCTTGACTTCATTCCCCACCCTCGTCCTGGTCAGTCAGGGGAGCAGAGCTGGAATCATGGCCCCAGGGAATGAGGTCCTTTCCTGCTCTGGGTGTGTGTGGTCTCCATGGACAGGACAGACAGAGAGGAGTTCTCAGAGGGCTCCTTCTGTCAGAGCTGCTTCTCCCTGTCAAGGAGTGCGACCACAAAAATGAGCTTGTGCACAAAGTCCATGGTTGACATCTTCCTCAACTTTAGTTATGTGGCCTTTCACTGGTCATGTGGCCCCATCATTCTTGTGTATCTGGCTATGTGATGGGCCCAAAACATTCTGTTTGGTGCATTTAGGGCTCTATTTGGGCAGGTGGTAGTTGTGAGCTTTAATTCCTCAGTCTAATATGTGTCCACAGACCATCTTCCAAGCTTCTGGGCAGGGACATTAATTTTTTAATGAAAATTCAAAAGGAGTGATTGTATTTGCATTAAAAAAAAAAAAAAAAAAAGGGCCACAGCTGTTGGTAATTCTTCACTTTTAATTTATTGTATACAATTATGACAAGTATTAATGGTTGGAGTGTCACCATGATCTGCCTCCTAATATGAGGACATTCAGCAACCTGTTCTGTGACTCCATGGACACCCCTGCATTCTTTAATACAAATCTGGGGAGCTGCTGATTCCCCTGCTGCAAACAAGCAAAGTTAAACATGATCAATTGAGAGCAATGCAAAAGCTGGCAGTGCTGACAACTACATTTCTTTGGGCTGTGCAAAACTGTGTTTGCACACATTGGGCATTCTTTCAATGCTGTGCTGGGCCTCCAGAGCTCAGAAGTTAAGAACTAGAAATGCTTAAATTTCTGTACTGAGTGACTTCCACATAAACCTGAGTATCTCAGTGTGGGAACACAGACACTCTGCAGCTTGCATGTGGATACCAGGTAAAGGCAGGGCTCCTGTCTTTAGAGGGGTCTGCAGCAGGTCTGAATGGGCTGAGGCAGCTAGACTCAGGCTCAGCTCAATTTTATCAACACAATGAGCTCTCAGGGACTCACACTGAATGTTTTGGATACAATAACACTGAAAAAGTCAGTGGAGTAGGGTTGAACTACACCTTTAAACACCAATAATACTTCAATATCCAAATCAAAATATTCTTCTAACATTTCCGTTCCAGATCTGTCTCCAAAGTAAAGAGGTGCCCTTTGTCAGAGTTAGTTTAGATGAGACCTGGCTGGGAGGAATCTCAGTTGGCCTGTCATTTGGGGTTTGAGTCTCACAACTGAGCACATCGCACTGCAATGCAGCAACTTTAAATCAGAGCTTTCTCACAGGAACAATGCCCAGTGAAAGGAAACAAAGAGGAAAAACAATAAAACTTAAATCTTTTAGGACATACATTCAATTCCAAGAGAAACTGAGACAGCAAAAGCACTACTTTTTACTCTAGTAAAAAGTACATTATTTTCATTAATGTTTAGGGGTTACTTCAAAGTTAGGGGTTAACAGAAATATGCCTGAGAATGAATTTTCACTGCCACTGCATAGCCTGATTCTAATATCAGTTGTAGTTAAAACATTAGAAGGTCAGGGTCTTAATCAATTTTTCTTCTTAATATTTGTTCTCTTTTCTATCAGATGGTTGCTTCATGAAGCTGGTGGTCTTCAAACTTGACTTCATGTCTTGGCTAATTTTAAATACCAGAAACTAGAACAACATGCAGGCAACAATGATTTAAACCATAGCTGGCCAAAATCATGTTCAAAATGTTAAATCTAAGATTGTTAGGTTCTTATATATTCTTTTGACAAGCTGCTAAATCCTAAATAATCTAAAAAAACTTAAACTGAACCTGAACTGCATCCTCTCCTTCTGTGGCTTTCGTCACAGAATATGTCAGAGGTCTGAGAAATCTGTAGGGATCCCTTGTTGTGATCCCTTATGTTGAGATGGTGGCAAAATAATCTGTGTAATCTGATTAACTTAGTGCACATGCAGCTATGTAAAGCCAAAGCTTTACATATTTCTGGGATTCCCCCACGTCTGACTCTCCAGGAGTCTTCTTTCCCCTCTCTCTTTCCCTCTCTCTTTCCATACTTGCAGAAACACTGCCAGGTCTCCCAGCCAGAGAGGTCAGGAAGGTTTTTGGTCTCTGACACCCTCCTGTGAGGATTGTCATGAGGGGCTGTCTGACGTCCCCGTTGACAAACCTTTTCAGCAGCTCACACAGACTACATTGATCCTGTCATCCAGGGAAGCCTGTTTTCCTTTAAAAATCGGCACCAGTTCCCATCAATTTGCATTATTTCATTACTCACCACAAAGAAGGCTTCCGGCAAGGTGCTTCAACAATCACTAGATAATGGTTGAGAAGCATAAATAATCATTTAAAAACTTCTGGGACTTTAATCAGCCATCAGGCCATTTAGGCAGGATTTTAATGCTGCCTGGTAGGAGAGCGTGCATAATGGGGCCTCTTCAGAGGCATTTTTCACAACAGATTACTCAGCATATAGCAAGGGATATATTCAGAATTAAGGTGTCTGAGCCAAAAGAACTGGGCAGGAACGGGCAAGCTCCACCAATTGCTGCAGATAAACTCTGTAAGCATGCATTGTTTGTGGGCAACCTCGCAGGCATCGCTCCTGTGTCACGGCAGCTTTGTTTGCACGGGAGCACCAGCCCAGAGAGCCCATCTGGGGAGAATTACCCAGCTCAGGGACGAGCCCAGCGCAGCCCTGGAGCTCTGCAGGATTTAGCAGAAGGCGTGGAAGGAGTGGCACTGTGCTCCCATGTGTTAGTAAAAGCCAGACAGGCTATGCCACCTTGCAAATAATATGGCTTACCTCTGTAAGGACACTTAAAAGTGCTCTCCTTCCCATCCAACAAATAAGGAAACTGAGGCAGACGTAGTTGAATTCCTGCCAGCACTGCTTTGGCAAACCAAGATTTAGATTCAACTCCTCAAAACAGCTGGAAAACTCCAGCAAAGCCTCAAATATTTATTTAACCTACCTTTTAAATCCATGGGTTACACAGTCTAAAAATAAGAGATTTGAACAGAATTAGTTAAATTGCATCAGAAAACCCCTCACAAGCATCACCTTGTAGGGTGCACAGAGCACCGTGCCAGAATGAAACAATACACTAAAAGACAGAGAACTGGATTTACGCCTCCAAAGGGCTATCTCAAAAAACAGCAGTCTTAGGCTCCTTTCTTGACAGAGGAATATAACCTTAGAAGATATTTTTGGTACCTAAACAAGATATATATAGATATATAGATATATAGATATATAGATACATAGATGATACATAGATATATAGATATATCTATAGATGTATAGATATATAGATGTATAGATGGATAGATAGATAGATAGATAGATAGATAGATAGATAGATAGATAGATAGATAGATAGATAGATAGATAGGTGTGCATGTGTGTGTGTGACTTTGCAGTTAATTTTTGAAAGAGGTAAGTTTCAGATTCTGAGTAATGGAGAAGCTGTTGACAATTTCACCTTGAGAAATTTATTTTTTCCTTGCTTGCAGCACATCAGTCTCTTTCCCTGCTCTTTGGTTACCAGTTGTTCTTCACACATCCACAGGAAGGTCTGAGGCTGCCTGTTGGCTTCTCTCAGAGGAATGTCCTGAATGGAGCTTGCTGTCAACACAGCTTTCAAGACAAAGAAGGTAAATCTTTAAAAATGTAAACTGGAGCACGGTGCCTAACTCTGCTGAATTGTTAGTGGGAGCAAGACGCATTACTGCCCTTTCTGCTTTTAAAAATCATCCTGAGAGTTATTTATCAGATTAAGGTTTTAACACAAAAAAGGAGTGTGACTCTTGACCCAATCCATCCATTCAAATCATCAGGAAGGAGGAAGAGCTTGAGTTTTGCACTTGGATTATCCTCGAGAAATGTTCACGGCTAATAAAAATACTTACGGAGTCTGTGTTTAAATCTATGTCCAGCACTAGGCAAATATTTGTGTGCTGTAGCTGAACTCGACATAAATCAGGGTTCCTGTAAATTAATTGTTTGATTAATCAGTGAATAAATTATTCAGTTCTAAAATAGTGGTAGGAGCTCTGGGAGAAACATCACAGCGTTAAAATTGTGGCAGACCAGAAGAAAAAAGATGGAAAACCACAAATTGCCTGGCAGATGTAAAGGAAGATGCAAACTCTTGTTGCTGGAGATTCACTTTGACCAGCATTAAAGGCAGCACCATGATGGAGATACATTTGGAATAATGCAAGTTTTAATGTTTCATGAGCACTTATATGGCAGGTCAGCTAGAGATGAGACAAGAGACTCGTATCTGTATAAACATCCCTGGAATTCTTTTGGAAATGTTTAGGATGATGTTTTAAGGGAACATGAGAATCCAAATCTCTAGGGCAGTGCTGAAAATTTCGGCCCCATATAATGCCACCTACTGCAGACAGAAAAGCAGCAGAATCACAGAGCCTTTGAGGAAAACAAACCTTCCTTCTGGTCTTGGAGTGTTCCACACTCTGATGAGTTAACCAAAGCTAGGCGCTTAAGCTTTGGATTACATGTAGAAGAGAATGTTTCAGTGAATTCTATTTGGCAATGCAGGTCACAGATTTTGAGGTGTAACTCATTAAGTACTAAGGACAACAAGAAGAAAACAGAACAGACATCCCTTTGCATATTGCTAAAAAATGTGGATAAATGTGCAGGTAGCAAGGTTTGTAAGAAAGCTCACACTTTTCCAGGTGTTGCTCTTGATGACAGCCATGGGGTCCCTAGGGAAGAAGCAATGTTCCTAGATGTACTGGAGGACTGTTTCCTTACAAGGTTTGTTTAGCAATCAACAAGAACAGACATTGTTTTCACTGTGTCCTAGGAAGTGAGCCAGGTATAATAAATAAGTAAGGAGTTGGTAAACATCCAGGGTCTCCTGTTCACAGTATCATCAAAAAAACTCCTGAGGATATGTGCAGAAGTCAGCAGCACAGAAAATATTGGCACTGTGGGAACAAAGAGCAAGGTAAAGAAAGTTGACTGATATTGCCAGAAGAAACATCTTGTAAAAGTGGAAGACATAAAAGAGAAAGTTAGAAGTGATTGCATTTCATCAAATAAAAGCAATGTTACTTTTAACATGCAACATAAGGAGCAAATTCTAAACAAATTTGTAAAAAAAATCATTTTTATGCATGCAAGTTTTGGCTTGTTTACAAGCATTAGGTAAATATGGCTGTGCATCCAGAAATTAAACATAGGCTTGGGGCTAATGTACAATCTTTTTTAGGTTTCTCATATAATGACTAATGACAAGGTCAGTAGTTCAATTTGCACCAAACTGTATATATCATACAGTGCAACCCTTTACCCCTGTATGAAAAAGTAATTGCATTTTCTCATTAACTAAAGCAACTGCTGGTATCCTCCTTGTCTTGATACACCTGGCATTTGTTCCAAGTCCTTTGAAATTGTTGGGGCTTTGCTCTGTTATGTCTATGGGATGATTTTGCAGTATGGATGAAAGGAGTTGTCTTTTCCATTTTCAAGCTTGTTCCATCCAATTTGATCCTCCTGACTGGAATGGAGTAGATATCTGTATTAATTTTGTCTCTTCCAGTCTGCTAGTCAACAGACCTATCATGTTATTCTTTACCTACTTTCCCTCTAAATTAATTTCTCATCATACACATATCAAACAGAAGTGTTCCTTGCTCCCACTCATCTTGTTTGTCTTTCTTTGAACTGCCTTATTTCTGGTGTGAATCAGTGGTGAGACGAAGAGATTTATTCCATCTAACTTTAAATATGTTGAAGTTAGACCTGATCTAGTCTCATTTAATCCTGGCAAATTCTCTAGTCTATGAAGAAAAACAAGCAACTCGAGAGGGGAACTCTTTAGAATCTGTTTCAGAAAGATTAGACATCTCTAGTTCTGATGTGTTGAACAACTAGCACTGCTGTAAATGTCTAAAGGCCAATGTTAGCTCTTTAAATGTCTGAAGGTGAAGGTGAATGAAAGACTTCTTCCTCATGAGGAAACCACCCTGGTCTCTCTATATGGTCAAAGGAGATCTCGTGGGCAATGGCCAAGGAACTTTTAGTTCAACCTCTCCTCCTAATGCAAAACAGACCAGATGAACCATGGCCAAGGTTCTAGCATGGAGGCATCTGCTTAGGATCAACCACAACAGTGGAAGAAACAACCCATTGACAGTGGTGAGGATCTCTGATACAACAGTAAAGGATTAAGCTAAGAAATAATTGCAGAACAGAGCCATCAGATTTCCAGTGGCACTGGCCATAAAATGTGGAGGATTCATTTTATGTTTTTGACAAGTTCTGTTCTCCTGTGTCACTTTTTTGAACTGTTCTGTATAATTTCTTACATTGTCTCTACTGGCATTTTATACTGAAGAATTCAGTCTGCCAACCAGATCTATTTCTTTAGCTATTGCCATTAATCCAAAACCATTCAAAATGTGACTACAGCTGCACACAGTAGCCTGCTAAACAGCCATGCATGGCCTGGGGCAGACTGGCAATTTATTTGGCACCCTTAGAGGAAAAAAATTGAGTACTTTTACCATCTTTAATTGGAGGTAAGCTATTCTTTGTAGAGCACATATAGTAGAAGGAATGGGGAATACCATGAGTACCAGTAATACCTTGCATAACAGCAAAAAAGTTAAAAGGGAACTTGTTTTTGAGGGCTCCCATAGCAATCCCCTCAGCATCACATGAGCAATCCCCTCAGCCATCTGAAAATAAACCGCGTTTAATTGACTGGATAAGCAGATCACAAACGTTAAAGCCAGGAATGCCCCTTCAACTGTAACTTTGAACTGTAACTCGCACACCCTTTGGCAAAGCCTTTGCACAGAAACGTGTACATCCCTTGGCTATAACAGTAATTTTGGCTGCAACAGTAACATGTACACCCTTTGGCAAAGATCTTGCACAGAGGAGGAAAATTTTTTTTTTTTTGAAAGTGGAGCATTTCCCAGTTAAACCCTGGCTGTACGACACCCTCACTTTATTATTGCAAGAGTATCTTTGAAAATATTTTTCATCCTGCTACAGTGAAAAAGTGCTGTGGACCATGCACACCATCAGCAAAGAGAAAAAGAGGCATTTTGGGATTCTTTTGGTCTGCAAGCCAAATTTGGTTCTCAGATACACCCATGAGGATCTATAACAAGACCACTGGATTGATAGGAGTTACTAAATGCTATCACATCCTTAAGTACATCAGAACTGAACCATTAGATCACATTTATGCACAGCTACAAATTTCACACTAAAATGAAGTAGTTATTTAAATTACCTACAGAAATTCTTTGCTTGACTCCTCTTTTATCTAAGGAAACTAAGATAATACCAAGAGGGCTTCCATGCAGCAAGTAAGCAAACCCCGAAGTAAAATCCTCAGAAACACAGAAACTTCTGTGCATGATGTCAGGGGCATAAATAATATTCACCGTACACCTTTTGAAAGAAGAGCCACTGAAGTTGTGACAAGTGAAGCTGAAATCTGTGGAAAATTCATGTTTGTGTGTGTATGTACATGGGTGTACAGGGTTGTTCATTAGAAAATGTGTGCACTGCTGCCATGAGCCAGCCAATGGAACGAGCCAAAGGGCAGACTCTGACTTGGCTCAGCACTCATGAATGAAGATGAGCCAAGGAGGAGCAAAGGACATTGCCAACAATTTGGCACAGTTTCCTGGCAGTCAGTGATCACTTCAGGTATTTTTCTTTCAAGGTGTGTACAGGCACATCCAGTGACTCACCTGTATTTATATCCAGAGAGCCAAGACAGACCCATACCTTGGCCCTGAGCTGTTCCCCGTCCCATGTTTTCAGCCTGTCTTGTTCCCGTAAATTGAGGGCAAGAAGGGGAGCTGCCTGTTAAACTGTCCTCTTGTAAAAGTGAAGCTTTTCAGCTGATTTAAAGACTACAGAGCTGGATCTCACTAAAGCAGAATCCCTCTGCCTCTTTGAGGTGGGGATAGACTCACCTGCCAATGGGACAAGGAACTTATTGTCCAGCTGTCCCTACATCTTTGCTCCATAAAACCTGCAGAGGCTTCACTCTTGTTGTCACAGCTTTATCAGCTAGGGAAGTGTTTTCTTATCAGTGGTCATCCATAGTAAGAGCTCAGGGAGCTCAAGGACCTATCAGTCTGATTCTGCTGTGAATAAGCCCTGTCTGTCCTGTGTCTGCCTGCCCACTGAAATTTCTAGGATTTCAGTATATTTTATATGCTCTGTTCTTCATATTCTATTCCCCATCAAAACTTCCCTGTCATTCCCTCTCCTATACTCACTTTCAAGATGAACCTACAGAACTCTGACTGACGTAAAATAACTTACTCTCTGCCTAAAGTCACCTTGGAATCACAAAGTGGTCAAGGAGAGATGTGGTGAGTCATTATTTTTAATTTCTGCTTTATTTTGAGACATGCTTGACTGTCACTTTCTCTTGTCATTGCTAAAGGAAAACAGAGCTGACCAAATATGATGACAAACAGAATTGTAAAAGCCTAAGTAAAGGTATAGATTTACTATAAACCTTACTCAGCATACAGTGGAAAAGAACATTTTAATTGTTGGAGTGTTAAAGATGAAGCTACACTGCAGACCCTGAAGTCAGGATACCTTTGGGTTCTCATTGGGGCATCCTGGAAGCTCTTGGGTTTCACACGTTGCCTTAAAATGAGTGTATCTATCTGAATGACTCACACAGTCTAAATCTACAGGAATTTTTTAATCATCTGGGGAAATATAGGTAAAATACCATATAGATTCATGGGGCAAAACAAGGTTAAAAAGAACTGATGACCACTTCTCCCACTGAAATTAAAGGAAATCAAAAGAATCAAAGCCACCTGATAGTTCCTGTGTCTGGGCACCAATCCCTTTAAAACCTTAAGAAATGGAACTCAGGAGTTTCATTCATGAAAAACTAAGAAATCAGGTATTTTGGAAATAACTATATTGCTATCGGTCTGTGTGCCTGTCTGCCCTTCAGTTGTTAGGACTTCAAATCCATTGCTCAGTTTGCATGTGAGGGACCACCGAGGTGGACAGGTGCTACAAAGACAGAGTCCCTTTGGATGAGTGAATTGTGTACTGGGAAAAGGTGTATTAAGTTCAGAAATGCATCTGCTTGAAAACAGCGCCTGACTAATGGTGCCTGCACAGGGTTTGAATGAGGATAATGAGGTAGTTCTGCAACACATGTTTACAGGTGCTTTCTCTGTAGCTTGAAAAGCAGCTTGAGATAAAACACAAGGATGTCTGCTTGAAAAGGAAACAAATTGGCTTATTAACTTTGCTTTCCTGGCAGTGTTAGCAGGCTGAGTACGTTTCAAAAAAAGCAAAAGGGTTTTTTTGTTTTACATCTAAAATTGCAGTAATGAAAAACGTGATACATCACTACATCTACATAGGGAAGCATGATGAATTTTTATTTATGTTTTATTTTAACTGGATATTCCCTAGAGATAAAAACATTTTTATTTGTGGTGAAAATTTAAAAGTCATTAGTCTATTCTCCTTTCAGTTTCTCTGCTTTTGCCCATAAAATTCAGGTTTTGAGGAACTCATTTTCTAGCAGAAAAATCAATAACTTCTGAAACTTTCCACTTTGGTAGAAAGTTAGTTTTCATTCAATAAGTTATATGCAGATTGTCCCACTAGTGGAGATGTGCACCATATAGGCATACACCACATCACCTTCATGGTGGTCTGTCTGGTCCTGGAATTAAATGGACAATTTCAGAGTTACCTGCTCTGTTTGCAAAGCTGAGATGGACCCCACTGTGCAAGAACATGTTTCTAACAGGGCAGCTGATGAGCCCAGAGACATGTGCCTACAGTGAAAACATCTAGGTTTGCATAGAAGATTTTAACTCTTGCTGCTTTCTGAAAAATTAAATCAGCATGAAAAATTTACTTGAAAATCTGATTCAAAAGCAGCTTTGATACAAAATGTTAATAAGCTTAAAAAGATTCTCCTTGCAGCAGGAGAATGCATCTTTGAACACCCAACAATGATTCTGAGTCTTCTCTGTATAAAACACTTACCTTTACAACCAGCTGAGAAGTTTTCATCCATGTGGGCATCAGACTGAACCTGGTTTCCATCAGCCTTGCTGGGAATTAACTCCACCACAAATTCTTGATAAACATATTAATTGCACATCATCTTTAAAAAATACAGACATTTTTTCATCATTCTTACATATATTCTGACAGTAAAACAGAAGGATTAGAAAATGACATCTGAGTAGCTGAGAGGAGACACCTTTAGAAAGATCTTTATCATGTCTTGCTTGAACTTTACACTAATGTGTGTTTTATTTACTTAAATAAAATTGCTTACAGAAAACAACAATTAATGACCATACACACAGCATACCCAAAGCAATGTACTTTAGGGCAAACTTTAAAAAATCCAAACTTTCAGATAATGCCAACACTAATTTCCTTTCATCTTTTTACAGCTCTCCTACATCTAAGTGATTTTAGTCTTTTTCTCTCAGTGAAGATGGGTCAATATTTTCTCTTAAACTTTACAGTTTTACATACAAAATCAGTAATTACTGGGAGTAGAAAGCTATCATAACACCTAAGAACCAAGTACATATTTTAAAATCTAATCTCAGGATGACTGAATATTCTATTTTAAGCTAGTTTCATTTGATAAAGACTACTTAGGGCTTGATCTGATTTCTTTTGCCAGTTTGATGACAGTAGCATGGCTGGATATTGGATTGCTGAACACTGCAATGCCAAAATCCTGTCTTTAGTAAAGGCTTCAGTCCTCACCTGTGGAAGAGCACAATGAGCAGATATGTAGACAAAAAGTTCAAACAGGTTTTGGAAAAGAAGCAACATAATTCCTTTCTATAAATGAAATAACCTTTAAAATTACATTGTATTTACAGGGCTCATTAAAAGGTGAGATATATTTCTTTCTCATTCTTTAAATGTATGTTATGTGTAAAAAAACCCCCTGAATACCCACAAATACTGAAAGAGAGAAATCAGCCTTGAACTTAGCAGCATTTAGAGATGTCATTTCATTTAAATACAATCTAAAATTGGGGTTTTTTACTTGTTATCATAATATTTAAATAGGTGCTACTGCTGCTATAAATCTATCCTAATCATGAAATCAAAGCTCCCTTTGCATATACAAGAGATCTTAAAAACTGCCTGAAAGTCTGCCAGATCTTCCCAAAATATGTAATCTTTGTAGAGGTTATTGTCAGAGCATACTAGTGTCTTGTAAACACAAATATACTTTCTAAATCTCAGTGGAACAGGCAGAAAATATCCATCCAAGGCTCTCTCACAGACCTGAGATAACTCTATGTAAGTCACAGGTAGCTGTTAAATTCCTTAGGATGCCATCTGTCAAGTGACAGACATTGGCAGAGATCATTTCTTTATTCAACTTTTTTAACTCTCCCAAGAAGCTAGCTTCAATTTTTTCCTTGGTATTTACAGGAGAGAAACAGGCTGCTGCAGATTTATAGGGGTTTTGGGGGTTTTTTTTTTTCTTTTTTTTTTTTTCATTCTTAGAGCTTTCTCATCGTTTCCCTTCAATCTCAGTCATTCTTGGTGGCCACACCTTGCCAGCCTGGGGATGATGGATCTGGTGGAGCACGGCACCATTGAAACACAATGTGTGATGAACCACCAGTTTAACAGACCCCAACAGCACAAATCCATGTCAGGCCTTCTCAGATCTGACTGTGGACAAAGTGTGTACCTTGAAGGTTCAATGACTGAAAGGAGCAAGAAAAGAATCCAGGATTTGCCATCCTTGCATCTCTTAGTATTGCACTAAAATATCACCATCTGCAGAAGCACAAAGTGCCTTCTTTCTGTTTTGTTATAGCTCAGTGTTTACCATGAAAAAGACCCTGGTGACAGTGCAGAACTTTGAGTTTGTTGCAAAATTTCTTCTGCCTGGGATTCCAATTTATGTCCCAAGTGTTCAGGCTCTGTTGTGTACCTGCACCTGATTACATTTGTACAGATTCATGTGACCAAAATGAGAGAAGACTTTTGTCCCTTGCCTTCAGCCCCTATCAGGCATTAACAGGCTGGATCTCACCACTGAGTGTGCAAGCAAATGGAGGCACAATTAACTGCAGCTTGATTAACACCCATCTTATATAGTAACACTGAGGCCTTATGTGTTGTGGGGCTCTTCTGCCCACAGTACTTGGACATAAGAAAACGTTGAGCAGCAGCATACTTTTAAAAACATTTTGTGTATATTTGCAAAATCTGCCAGAAAAAGTTGATTGTGCCAAACATCTGCAGACTGTTGTGGCAACCCCCCGTGAGGGGAATGAAGTGCCTTTAAGGGTGGTCACAGCTGTCACTGGCACCTCAAGGCCACACCTGAGAAGCAGCAGCACCACAGCACGTGGGTAAAGCCACCTAGATCCAAGGACACCAGCAAGCTGGAAATGTAAGCACACACTCAAGTACTTCTGTATTTAGGGATGTTTTTTACAAATTGACCATTGAAGATCAGTACAGAAGCAAGAAAAACAGAGTTTTTGATAAGGAAACTACTCATCAGAAACACCATCAGTACATTCTTCCGACTAGCATGACTTGGACTGAAGCCCTTTGATGATGTTTGTTACAACACAGAAGGTGCTTCTTTGCCTGTCACCGGATATTGCAGGGCTTGACTGCTGGGACTGAAGGCTTCAGGCATTTTATAATGGAAGACTTATGATTTCAAAAATCCCCCAAATTACAAACAGAGTATCCTGGCTCCCACTCGTCTTTGAAGGGGGTGAAATTGTTTTGCTTACATGAGCCACTAGGAGTAGCTCCCCTGTCAGACTTTGTCTGTTCTCATATTCACCTGTGTCTACCTTGCCTCCTTTCCACGTTCATCTGTGTTTGTAAAAGCTGTTTTTGCATTGTGCCTGTAGCTGTGAAAGCCTCTCCCCTGGCAGCACCAGCATGCTCAGGAGCACTGTCCTGTCCCCAGAGCCTGCCCAGGATGGACTGATGGACTCACAGTCATTTCTGTTCTCCTTCAGGGGCCAAGTTTGTACAGCTCTGGGACACTTCTGAGCTGCTCTTTTAGTCCTCAGGAATAAGAATTGGAAAAGAAGGCTTTGTTCTTCAGGGACAGGACAAAGTCTAGCATCATCAGGACTGGGTCTTTATTTCTTTCCCTGCCCCCTTCAGGTCAGTACAAAAGATTAAAAATTTCAGCTTTTCCAGAGTCTTATTTACACCTAGACTCTTCTTTATTCTCTCTCATTCTTTTTCTTTTATTATATCTTATTTTCTGGTAATGAATTTATGATTCAAAGGGAAAGTTTTGTGGCCTGCATGCCTGTGGATGATTTCTAACCTGATCAGTCAGGTAGTTGAAGTGGAATTGGGAAGTTGCTTGGATTGGGAAGTTGAGAAGAGTCTGACTTTAGGAGAACTACAAAGCTGAATCCCTCAAATAAAAGTGAATCTTGTAAGCCACAGAGCCCACATTTGGATCTGAATTCTCATATTGTCTCTGAGGTTTTGGGTCCCATGGGTCAGTCCATGCCTGAAATGAAACACCAGTATTTTCCACCCTTGACTCCATCCAGGCAACTTTCTTGAATCCCTATTTTTAAAAAACTTACACAAAATAATCAGCTGAGTGACAGGTACTGACAGCAGTTGGTAATGCACCAATTCTATTAGTTGACTTGAATTTCATTATATATTCTCAAAATACGACTGTCCTGCTTTGGTCAGTCTCTTTGGTCATGCAATTTAAAAAAATTAATTTGGTTCTGGGCACATAACACTGTTTGGAGAAAGGAAGAGGAGCAGGAGAGCGTTCCAGGGAAAAGAGAATATATGATTAAGCACTGGAATGATTGATTTATGATAAAAGATTAAAAGAGCTGAATATGTATAGCTAAAGGGAGACATGCTGAGTGCCTATGAGTAAGTGGAGGGTGTAAGCACCAGGGAAAAGACAAGGACCTTGTAGAAGCCTATGAAGTAACATGAAGGAAAATCTAGAGCAAGAGATATGTTGGTGTTTGTCAGGAAAAAAATTGGAGGAAGGACCTCTAAGTGAGACTGCATAACCATTGCTGCAACGTATTTTGGGACAATGACAGTCTTTGGTGTGGACTTTTTGAAAATTTGACCAAAAAGTCTTCCCAGTTTTGGGGAAATGAAAAAGAAAACCAAACATCTTCCTTATGATACAAAAGAAATTGCAAATATGCTAGTGTGAAAAAGCTGCAGTTGAAAGATGCCATCAAGTTAATCCCAACTCCTTTGCTCTTGCAGAAGTTGTCATAATTCCCTTTCTATAAAAACTCTTGGGGAGACCTGAGGAAAAGCAGGGCTGACAGGTCTCAAACTTGGAGTGTCTAAAGTTAGCTTTTGGCTGAGAGAAGCGTGCAGCTTTCTTCTAGAAATAAATTTTTCCCATTTACCATCTTGTTAGCATTTGAAAATCCTAGTATAGAGTCTGTCCAAAATGTATTTTTGCCGTTCAATACGTAATATTCATCTGAGGAAGGATGAAGAGCTGGTACATGCAATGAGCTGCTCACCTGCTGGTCCCCAGAGGGCCTCCTCTTTTCTTTTAATTAAAAAAAAATCCAGGAAATTAATAACCCTGTAAACACTGTAAACAGACTTAAGTACTACATATTTTCATATGCCAAAAGGTACTGAAGGTTAGAAATGAACTTCCCTGTGCCCAGGAGTGAACAGCTAAAAAGGGCACATGTATTATAAAATACGATAACGTACTGTCTCTAAACTAATATTTTTTCTGTATCTTTAGGTACACAGGAATAGTAACTTGTGGTTGATCTTGCTGTTTCCCAGATTAAGGGCAAATAGAACCAGGGAATGCCTTTTGTACAGTAAAAACTGTACTTCAACTCCAAACTGCAGGTGACGTATGTAACGCAGTAGCGAGTGAAACATTTTTGGGAACACTGTTTACCCAAGCTGCTGAGAGAGAAGAGAGCTTATCATGTAAAAACATCTTGCTTTGATATGCTGGAATATACAAATATGGGAGGAGGCAAGGTGGGGCTAGCAAGTGATACAGAAGCTAATCTATGGTTTTAAAAAAAGAAAAAAGACAACAGCACAATGGAAAAATAGATTCAGTGCCATGTGTGAAGGAGGCAAAGCTTGGCTTGTCTGTTGCTAAACCTTAATGTTCTTTTAAGGTCCTTATTGTATTTCATAATAACAGAGGAGATAAGCAGCACCTACAAAGACAGGTGGAAACCCACACTTCTCTGGTTGTGCTCTGAGCTGGCTGGACACGAGCTGGCACCAACCCAGAGCCTTGTAAAGGTAACAAGACACCAGCTGTGTCCAATCCTGGCCGAGGAGGCACAGGTTACCCACAGCCATGTGCCCCTAACCTGTGCTTCTGTCTTTCTCTGAAGTGACCCTGTAAAGCTGCTGGGGAATACCACTAGGCATGGGCATAGAGAACTTTTTTTCTCCAGCCTGTTTCCCCAGTTGTAAGAGGAAAATGGTGCCCTCGTTGCACAAGCACCTCATGAGGCTTTTGTGTCTTGTACTTTGGAAGATGGCAGAAGCCAGAGTGGAGGAAACCTTTCCCAGAGATGCATCTTTAGCTGAACATTATAATGCATTTTCTCAGTGCAGTCTGAGCAACAGCATTTCAACCACATCTATTTTTGCTTGGAACAAAATTAAGCAAGAATAAATGAGAAGATTATTTACAAAAATACTCATGATGCCGGGTAAGAGGCTCTTTATTCTCATTTTATCTAGAAAAACAGAAATTGTGTTCTCTAAGAAATGAATTCAGAATGACACCACATGCTGGCAGGAAAACTTGTCAGCCACCCTTCCCACTCTGCACTGGCAGTGGGACTGGCACATCTGTTGGTGTTTTGGTCGAAACATTTGTCATCCCAGTTATTTCCACAATATAAATGTGTGTTAGCTATGATTTTGGTTTGTGTCTAACAAACAAGTGTACAATTTGGGGTCAGCCAACAGTATGGAGGATTGTGTCAAAGAAAAGAATAAAAAACCCACATGACTGTCCTCTCCAACAAGACCATGGTCACAGGTGAAGAGGCTCAGTGGGGGCAAAAGCCAGCAATGATGAGACATAAATGTGTTTAACTCAAGGGCTACTGTCTTTTCCCCAACAGTTAAAGGCAGTCTTTATGTGTCAAGAGGACAATACTGGAAAATACATGATAGGACATATAAGATATGGACAGCTGCCAGGCCTCTGAACAGCTGTGTGGTGTATAAGAATCACTGCAGCTGTATTTAAACTAGAAATTAAATCTTTTTTTTTTCCTTTTTTTCTTTTAATGTGTTCAGGCTTTTCACTTATCCAAAAGGAAACATTAGCAATTACGAAATGTTTATTTCCCCACAAGACATGCTGTTTTGTTTCTGCTGTCTGTGATCTCTGATGTTCAGGAGACATCACTGCTCATTCTTAAAACGCTGTGTGCAGAGACATTTTCACCTGCTTTGGTTATGGGAGCAAGGCATTCAAACCGAGCTTTGCACCACTGCAGGAGAAACTTGAAAAGGAATAAGGAATCAGTTCTCTCCTGGTGTTTTGGAAACACTGGGAAAGAACCTGATACCAGTGTGTGTTCAGGATCCTTATGAGGCCAAGAACTTCAAGGCAGGTTCCTGCAGCATGACTGATCCGATAAGCCTGGTGGGTGTGCAGGAGGTGGAGCACTTTTTCCCCAGCTTTGGAGGTACTTCACTCACTGTTGTGGAACGTTTGCTCTGATGAAATGATGCCAGATGTAGTTTTGCCTGTTTTCCAGCCTCACATATTCCTCTTCTATTTTTTTTTTTTTTAAGAAAAAAAGAAAAAAGAAGAAGCATATGAAGTCAGGAGGACATCACTTATCCTGGACTTTCTTTCCACTTCTCTCTAATTCTGCATAAGTGGAGCAGAAAGTTGGGAAAAATGCATGTGAGCTATTTCTAGAGAAGAAGGCAGAACAGCCCCCATGAATTACAGAAAGTATTGGCATTTCTAAATTACTCAAGTGACACGTTGTCTTGTGTGTGGCAAGGCTGGCTGTTCACCAAGACCAGCCAAGGAATGGGGTAATAGATGTCCTCCACAGTGTGGCCATAGAGCCGCTGGTTCCCATGCAAGTTTTCAGCTTTGTTACTGCTGGAGCCAAACAAGATAGGGGTAGGTACCTGTGGTTTTGGAATGAAAATTCTTGGGTTCTTCCTACAAAGCCACATCTACGGCATGTGGTTTGGCTGGCAACTGTGGATTCTGATTTGTATGCAACCCTGTGGACACTTCTAATTTAATGTTTGTATGAAAGGCTAACTCTGCGGCCACCTTTAATTAGAGGAGATTTCCGGTGAAGTTAGTCAACAGCTTTTGTTACTGGAGGGAGAGTACAGAACAACGGCTGTGAAAATAAATGGTGGAACGTTTGGTGCTTCATTGCAAAAGCTAAATTCAGAACTTTTCAATTCAGATGAATTCTCAAACTTTCTTTATCTGTTTTTCTTTTCTCTACTGTCTTGTAGGCTTAGATGTACTGGAAGGGAGGGAAGGATGTTGGAGACATCGGCGATCCAAGTTTGTAAGGCAGCACTGTCATTTCCAGGTCTCTTGAATCCATGTAAAATTTTGATCCCATAGGATCCACAGTCAGGAGATCCCAGATTGTTACCTGCTTGTTTTGAACACAGATCCTACAAGGTTCCAGGAGGGATGTGGTACTTTGGTACCAGTTCATTTTCCTGCCTGAAATCCTGAACACTTCTTTAGATGAGGGCTGCTCAAAAGACAAATAAACCTAATTCTCCACCAATGATGGCGTTCATATCTTGCAAATGGAGTCTGCTACTCTTTATCATGGTGTAGTAGACCTCCATCTCTTCTGCAGAGGGGTAAATGGTCTCAAATCAAAAAGATAAAGAGACAATAAAGTTATTCTTTGAGTTCACAATCATGTAAAAGATTTTGTAGTCTAAACAAAAAAAAAGTCTCACTTCAGTCAGCTATGAGAAAGAGCAGAATTTAAAAGGATTATTTACTCTGGAGTGGCACTAGGTTTTCTAGTTTACAAGTATTGAAATTTTGAATAATACCTGTGAATAATGCCTAGTGAATCAGGAAGAATGGTAAAAAAATCTTGGATATCTACATGGCTAGAAATCTATAAAAGATTAAATTTCAATAAATAAAACCATTTTTCTTTTGATAATTTCAAGTACTTTGTTATGGCTCTAATAACTTCTTTTTTTTTCCTGCCTACTGTAATTAGCTGATCTTAAAGACGTGCAAACAAGCTGCCACAAGTGTTTGGCTACTTAGTAATAACTGTGAACCTTCCTACCCATCAGTAAATGTAAGATCATTTACTTCCAAGAGGGGGAATTCAGAAGAGGGATAGGCAACCTCAAATTACCACACATTTATAACCATGTACAACTCTCCCCACGGGCAGTTACCACAGATGAGCTAAATTACTGCAAATTCAGGCTCCAGCTTACATAATTTTAACCGAATTATGTGCCTATCTTTACATTTTAAAAATATAATTTCTACTCAGTAGACACCCAGTTCTTATATAGTGATGTTAAACTGGATTTTTTTAGACAGCTGGAAAAAATAAAACATCAGGTTTTTTTGTGAAAGTAAGAATTGTGTGGATTCCACTCCTTTTTTTTTGAGAAAGTTTTAACTTCAATCATTCTTTAATACCCTACTGGCATTTTTCCCCCAAACCAATTCTTTACAATCTCAGGGTGAAATATCTTTTGCCTTTTGAAGTCAATGGAAGAATACAGTTTGATTTTCATCAGGAATTCCTGTCACTTCCTGAAAATTTAGAATATTTTCTCATTCTTTTCCCTATAAAACTCATTCTACAGTTCAAGGTACCCATTTTCTAGTGCTCACCTAGAGACCAAACCTCACAACTCAGGAGTGTGAGTTCAGTTAAGGCTGCACATTATCAGCTTTGTTTTGTAAGCTGTATCATCTACATCTGAATTTTCTTAATTTCTTCCTAGCTGTGTTAAAGCACTTGACTGCAAATCCATCCCTCAGTTGGGGAATTCCTGCAGGACACTCTCTGCTGGAAGGAGATTGCTCTGCCAGGACAACTAAGGCCGTTCACACCTTGAACTGTTATGAAATGAACAATGGGTTTCCTTCTCTAAAAAGGAGTTTACACTGCTCACCTGGCAGCAGGTGCCCTCTCATCCCCGTGCACAACACTGGGCAGGCTCTGCTTGGTTGTTGTTGTTGTTGCCCCCACATTGACTTGATGAAAACTAGATCTGAGCATCATTCTTCACCAAGTTACTTCCCCACACACCAGATGACAGTGAATTCCTTTTCTTACCTCAATTAAAGGCACTCTTGATCAATATATTCCAGATTCTGATCTATCTGGGAGTTCTTCAGTTCTAGTGTCCACATTTGGTGTTTATTGTGGGAGCCATCTCCAAAGTTCTTTCCTACTGCATTTTTTTTTCATTCCCAAGAGAGACAAAGCATATTTTTAAACAGGAGACACTAATCCTAGAATCATTCAGGCAGGCCAGGGGCTCAAGAGGGCTCTGGCCCAACCACTGCTCAGAGGAGAGTGAGTGCAGCATTCAGGTCCCCAGAGAGCTGTATGAAGTCAGGGGGCTCAAAGTGAAAGTTATGAAATTGAGGAAACTTTGGGCATTTACTATCATCTCTATATAGTCATCACTTGGCTAATGGCATTTTAAAAAATATACAGATTCATGAATCATAGATAATGTACCTGTGTACTTGCCCAGCCAGTTGTTACTTTGATTCACTTTAATAACCCATTTTTGCTCCAGTTTTTGTATTTTACTCTTCACCTGCTGTCTTGCTCGCATACATGGAAAGAAAGAAATGAATTAAGTAGAATCAGTCTGTGCAATCACAGCTGAAGCCTCCTGAGCTGGAAAATGACTCACATTTATCTGCTGGCATCTCTCCTCACAAATCTCCTGCAGCAACATCTCTCAAATTCTCTTCTAATTGAGCCATTTTCTGAATTCTAGCAGTGAATGGGATGTAGTGAGACAGAGCCCAGCTAGCATATGAAATTTGTCATTAGCAGGAATGGCAGTTTTCCTGGAAGATTTTTGACAAAGGTACACTGAAAGTGCTGTTGGAGAAGTGCAATTTACTGCAAGCCTGCATTAAGCACTGACCTTCATGCTACTCAGTACTAAGCCAAAAAGCAAAGATGTTAAAATACAACGGAGGGCTTATATAGAAGTGACTGTAATTAAAAATATATACCGGATTTGGGCAACACCTGAGTATGGTTTTAATAAAAACATTGCTGTGTTGCTGATATTAAGATTTAAATCCCTCAGAAAATCACAGACATACACAATCACATACATACAGGGTCTAGTTCTCTAGGCAGCTAAAATGACATGTTCTTCTTTTCCTGCGTTATGTTTCCAGCTGCATTGTGCTTTCCATTTTGTTTTTGTAAATAGCTGAATTCCACATCACCATTTTTTTATGGTCTATTAGTATGGAGCTGCAGGTGCTCATCTAAAATTCTCAGTGTCACTAAGAGCACCCATGACCTACTAAAAACACATGAAGGATAATTTCAGGTATGGCAAGGCTGTTTTACACTTGTGGGCAGAGAATCCCTCCCTGACAGCTAAAAGACTCCAGTACTGCCAAATGACAGCCTGTATCCTTTCTGCTAGAAGAAAAATCGCAGAAGTGTGAAAATCAAAGTGAACTGAAGAAGAACACAAAAATCATTCTGCTGCCTTAAAGAAAATGTTTCTTGTGCCCAGCACTGTGCTGGTGTCATTAGCTGGTTGTGGGTGCCAGCAGAAAGCAAATGAGAAGAGCAGTGCCTGTTCCTGAGCTGTGCACTCCTGCCCCTGCCAGTCTGCAGGTTAGAGGACTCCTGGGACAGAGGATTCAGCTTTCTTCACTGTTTGATGGACTTGGTTTGTGGCCTTTGTTTCATCTGCTTTGTACATTTTGCATGCAGAAAATCCCACAGCAGCAAGTTCTACAGTGTTACCCGGTAAGTGAAAAAAACTTCAGTTTATTTGCTTTGAACTTTCTCTGTGTCCATCGAGTTATGTTTTATCAGTAAGGACAAATAATTGTTCTTATTTACTTTTCCCATGCAAAATTTAAGAATTGTATGGATTTCATTATTGGGTTTGATGTTCTTAAAGGTCTTATTCTATCTAAATGATCCTATGAAACTCTTCTTTTTTTCATCTTCGTGTACGCAAAAAAGCTCCTACTCAAGATTACTACCATAAGTTTTCTGGACAAATGTGTTTATACACTTTCTGACAAGAGAAATTTTTTCCTTTCAATTACACCATTACGATTTAGAAAAAGGAACCAACCAATGGAGGTAAAGTCAGAGGAAAAGGTGGACCAAGTTTGTTTAAACTCTCATCAGCTTTCTGTGTTTATCTGATCCATATCTGTAATCATGCTGCAATTTATCCCACAGTAGCTGCAAGGGATATTTTCCACATCACTTGTAATACTGAAGGAAAAAGTCCTGACTCGCTTTTCAACATACTCCACCTTTCTTTTTATGATTCTGTATGTATATTCACACAGCTACACACACCCCTAAACTGAAAAAAAGATTTTTTTCCTCTTTCATCACAACCTTGACAGTGATGTCTTAGTTTTACATCCTTGGGTCTCCAGTTTTGCAGTTCAATCTTGTAGTGGAGACGGTCTTGGATTCTGCAGGTGGATGGGTTTTGAATTGACTGGATCCACACTTTTATTCTTGCACAGACACAATCACTTGTAGGGACATCTGTTGTATGTACAGCCAAAAGTTTCCCTGGTCCGTGAAGCCTCCTCAGGTGTTGCCTTTTGCTGTTTCCTCATGCTTGGAGCCATCCTTTTCTCCAGCTCCTGGTTGGTGGGTTTTTTTTCCACACAAACAAGATGGAAGCTGGCCATGTGGGAATGCCATGTCATGATATCATAAAGGATTAGGGACACTCAGCTGCAAGGAGGATAAATGTATAGCTCTGAAAAACCATGGTATTTTTCCAGATAAGCAGCACTGAGGTTTGCAAGTTTAATGGTTTTTTTCTTTCCCTTCTGGTGGAATTTATGGTGTTTCTTTCAGAATATTGCATACCTATACTATTTCTTCCTTTAGCAAGAAATATTTTAATATCTGTTTGGAGGTAAAAGAAAGAAAACCCCTGTGATTACGTGAGGCATTTGGAGATCTCCAGTTACATTTGAGGATTTGGTCTGCAGTTGATTGCATCTGTCACTGATGTATACAAGTAATTAACAGTGAGGCTCGAGACCCCTTGGTCCTCCAAACCAGGAGCCCTCACAAGACTGTTCAAGCTGTCCCTTGTCAACTACACACAGAATATTTAGATCAAATAGAGGTGTAGATCTCAGCTGCTCAACAGTGTCCACACATCTTCCCGAGAGCCAGGCACTTTGAACATTTTTCCCAGGATATTCCTCTCTGGAGGATCACAAAAATGGGCCCCTGTCACAGACATCTTTTGTGAAAAATCCTTTCTTGGGATTTTTCCTTCTGAGAAGCTGCACTTTCAGCAACAAATGTAAACAATGGTTATCTGCTGCTGTGGAATGCAACAGGTCCACCTGTGATTGGCCCATCTTGGATGTTCATAATTAATGGCCAATCAAAGATCGAGCTATCTCGGACAGAGTCGGAGAGAGCTGCCTTTTTCATCATTCTTTTCTATTCTATTCTTAGCTTAGCCTTCTGAGGAAACCTTTTCCTTCTATTTCTTTTTAGTATATTTATAATGTAATATATGTATATCATAAATAATAAATCAAGCCTTCTGCTCATGGAGTCAACATTCTCATCTCTTCCTTCACCTGAAAACCCCTGCGACCACAGTCACAGGCCTCCCTTACCTCCCACAAGCACCAGGGGCTGTGCTGATGCCTCCAGACCTTGGGACCAGGGTAGGATCCTGGCTGCATTGGGTGACAGGCTTCTCTTTGCATGGTGGTGGCAAATATCTGCATCTGGGGCCATTCTGAGGAACACCTCAGCACAAACGGGGAGATTTGCTGCTGGGAAATGTGTTTTGCAACAGGAGGTTTTTACTGTGGGTACGCAGCAGAGGGCCTGGGCTTTCTGCTACCCCATGTGCTGAGCAGAAAGCTTGGTAACGCAGGTTGAATTTCTGCTGGTGAGAGCAGCTAATACATTATGTAACAGCCTTCATCTCACTTAGGCAAAAACATTACCAGCTGCACTGATGGTTGGATATTTTCTCCAGATGTAAAAACCTAAACCAACATGAGTTTTGTTATCTAGAAGACATATACAACATGATTTTAAAGGCCTCAGAGTATAAGATAGGTTAAATTTATTATATATACATTTATACACTTTTATATATATAATATATTATTATATATTATAATATACTATATAATATAGTATAATATAATATAATATAGTATAATATAATATAGTATAATATAATATAGTATAATATAATATTATAATATAATATATAATATAATATAATATAATATAATATAATATAATATAATATAATATAATATAATATAATATAATATAATATAATATAATATAATATAATATAATATAATATAATATATTATTATATATTATAATATATTATGTTATATATAGTGTATAATATATATTTTATATTATATATATCATATAATATATAAGAATACAATATAATATATTATTATGATATATATAGTATATATATATATTATATATATACATATATAGTATATATATATACACACATTTATATATTTTATTGTATATACATTTAAGATAGGTTAAATTAATTAAGAACTGTATTATTAGCCCATGGTGGACTGTACTTGTCAAAAATTGGTTGAATATCCAAATTAAGTTGAAGCTAATCCCTGCACAAGCCCATAAAAACCTGTTCTCAACAAGCCTTCCTAATAAATTCTTTGCACCAGGAAATATGACTTAAATTGTTTTAAAGCAATAATGTTTAGGTAAGTAAAAAAAGTTTCCTACTGCGAGTTATTTTATGAACAAAATTAAATATAAAACCATATTATTAAATTCTGTCAAAAAGGTATTAATCTTGTTACTCTGGCATTGGTACCTCAGTTCTCCATAATTATGGATTAAGACTT
This sequence comes from Emberiza elegans, assembly GCA_024865655.1. Classification (NCBI taxonomy): domain Eukaryota; kingdom Metazoa; phylum Chordata; class Aves; order Passeriformes; family Fringillidae; genus Emberiza; species Emberiza elegans. The sequence goes on from JALJVW010000206.1 coordinate 12,180,010, forward strand.
TAAGACAAAAATGAAGTGTGGAAGGTGATTTTCACAGGTCCTGAAAAAGAAAATAAAACTTGAAAGTACAAACCTTTATACTTGCAATATGTCATTCTATTATTTGTAGTAGTATTATTAACCCATTATGTGCTGCCATTTATGATCAGCATTGTGTAAAGCTCACTGGGAACAAATACATTGCACAAATTAATTAATGAACCATGGAATCAACCCCACACTATTTGGTAGTAGGGGATGGTCCAGCACAGAGGAAAAAACCAAACCACCTGTTTTAGAAAGAGAGGATGTGGAATAGGAAAGTCTGTTAATCCCAGAAAAGTGCAAGGAAAGGATACAGTTTTTGAAGACCACAACATTGGTTTCAGAATATGCTCCAGTGCACACAAGAACTGTTGTAACATAATGGAGAATAAACTCCATCATTTCCACAAACTCCAATTATAAGGGAGGGAAGGAGAGCTAAAAAATTATAAGAGATGCCCTAGATAGAACCAAAGGTTTTAAGACCACTGCAGAGGATTTTTTTTTTTGGCCATGTTTAGTTGTCCCTTGTGATCTTTTTTAATTCCCTCACTACAACTGGTAAAAGCATTCTGAAGGTTTAGCACTTTTCCTAATTGGATCCTCTCTGAATGAATGCCATAGGTAAATGTGCCTGTTCTACTGCATGCACATCATAATTCTTACACTCCTCCCTGTAAGTCCTTGTCACTGCATCAAAAACCAAGAAATCAGTCAGCAATTTTGGCTATAATCTGATCTCTTATTCAGATTAATTGCTGGTAGTGTGGCCTGCTTGGATTTTATTACAGTTTTTGGTACTCTGAAGCACATGCCTGGGACAATGCCCAATCACATTTTTTATGTCTGATATCTACTTTATTTTGGTAATTCACTAAGTCACAAGCAAAATAAACTCAGGAAATAGCCTGGACTTTTCAGTTCTTTTCCTTTCAGCATTGTAGAAGACTAAATTAGTTTTAGAATCTGTCACCTTCAAGTCATGGTTCTGTAATTAATTCAAAATGGCAGCTTTCTGGTGGTGGTTAATTAGTCTAGGTAGAATGATCTTGTTTAATCATTTTCATAGAGAGTATGAATATACCACAATATACTTTTTTAGACACAAGATTGACAGGGATACATGCTTTTAACCTCTGTATAGGGCAATAATTACCTTTTCAACCCACCTGGCCCCTTTTGATCACTCCTCATCCTATATGGGAAAACATCCTGCACTACACTTAATATTGAATGTACTGTTTGTACAACAAGAGGAATACAGAGAATTGTGCTCAATGAGATGGGAACACCAGAATTAATATAAATTCTGGGGGGATTCACAAGATTTAAATATATCTTGACATTACATCACTAGTACCCGATGGTTTTGAAGCCTTTGGAAACTTTTACTCGCTAATACAGGGATGCAGAAATCTGTATAAATATGTAAATATCTGAATTTTCATTACTTTTTCTCCCCAAAACCAATCTTCAGCTACCATTCCTTTCCAAAACTGTAACACATAAGCACACAAATGTTGGGAGAATGGACAGTACAATTTGAGTAAAATAAATTATTTTCATTAAAAACCTTTTGGTACCTCTTACAAGAGCAGTCTGGACCAGTGAAGGTTCTTCAGAGACCATAAAATCTGGGGACATAATTGCTCAGCACAAAAATTCAGGAACCTGTTCCATTCTCACAGGGATCTTGGACAAGTTTAGGGTGTGATCCTCAGCTTAAGGCTCTGGGTCAACTGCAGCCTTTCCACTCAAGGGTGATTTGTTTTAATGTACAATTTATTACTTCCTTCTGTTGTTCACTCCAAATCTGAGGCACCACTCTGCCATCCTCATCATTTAGATTAAAAAATAAACCATTTTTAATCAATGGGGTGGATTTCAGAGGGGACAAGTGAAAAGGAATAAATGGAGTGTTGAAGAATCTGTGAAATTCTTTGACCATTGATGTCTCCAAAGGAGAAGCATTGGCTCTTTCATAAAAAAATTATGTCTCTGGATGTATATAGAGGAGGGTGGGTAATTATTTAAAATTTATCTACTTTGCCTCAGCTTAGAGACACAGCTTCATATTGTTTAGATCAAGGCACAGTTCAACATTTATTTTTATTTCTTGAAAATGCAGTCAAAGGTAGTTTAGCTTTATTTACATTTTTAATGTTTTCTTCCTTGGGAAAAAAATTGTATTGAAAAAATTTGAAATAAAAGGTTTTTCTTGTGATCTTTACATCACCTCACATTTTGGTAGCCATTCAGAGTGCCTAGAGATCTGACAGTGACTCAATAGGAAAAAGGGAGGTGACTCTGCCCATTTTTCAAGTAACATCTTTTATTGAAATTATTTCAGCGGAAACAACCGAATGGGACAGCATCTTAAAAAAAATTAAATAAATTGCTCCAAAAGTCAGCAGGTACTGAAAGCCAACCAGATCCCTGAAGAAAAGGACACTCTGAAGTGTCATGTACAGTTCTTTCATGTCTTGAAGACCAAAGAGAAGAATATAGCTGGGATATGTTCAAAACAGTCACCTGGCTACAATTTCACCTTTGGGCCTTCTAAAATAACTCTGAGTACCAAACACCTGGCAGTGGGGAAGATAGGAGAGGGAAAAAATAACTTCAAATATTCAAATCTTTCCGTTGGAATGTTTTGTTAAAATCTCACTCTTGAGCCATTGGGGATCAGTTTAGTATAAAGAATGTTTGCTTCACAGCCACCTTCTTTAAAAATGATGCCGTATTTAGCAGATGGAAACTGAGTGGCTGTGGCAACTCGCAATTACCTCCCTGCTCCATTTGTATTTTACACAGAGAGAGAACCTAAGAAAAGGGAGGTGTGCAGCAGGCTGCAGACATTTATGTTTTTAAAAGTACAAACTCTCAAAAATGGCTGTTTGGAAATCTAGGTCAGGAAGAATATTGTGGCTAGAATTTAGGAAAATAGGTATTGGGTGGTACTGAAATAAGTATTGAGCTAGAATTTAGGAAAACCACTATTGTCTAAATGTTCAGAGTTCTTGTGCATATTTATTTTTGCATGAGTTCCTTTTTAATTTTCCATTGAAAATTTGAGGAAAAATTAATCTTCTGTACTGGAAAACAAATAAAAAATTGCTTAGGGCAAAGCTATTTTCTGAATTCCCAAGGAGCATGAGAAATGTTTGGATTTGTATTTACAACCAGTGCTCACCAGTTTACATTCTCAGTGTCAAAAAACCTTAATTGAATTGAATTTTCCTTCTCCACACATTATCCTTGCCTTCATCATGACAACCTCATCTCCCTGACTTTGTCTCTCCATTTCCACAACTGCATCTTGCTGGTTTTGCTGTTTCAGTCACTCCAGGTCATTTTGTGTTTTCTTGTTCTTGGATTTTGCATCGTTAGGAGTTCACCACCTTACTGGGCTTTCGTTTTCCAGACCACTGAGACAGAAAATAACAAGAGTCACTGGCCGTGCTCTCCTGCATGGTCTGTGACTCCAGGCTGGGGTCTGGGTCTCCAGACAGGGCAGTCACAGCCTCTGTCTGTCCTCAGGAAGGACTACATGGACACAAGCACATGGCTGAACCCAGGAACACTTCAAGCACTGAAACTTGCTGATCCATACTGACAACACCATTAAATCACAGAAAACTTAATGCTGGGAGGAATCCCTGTAGTCACCTTGCCCAGCCTATGCTCAGCTTACAGGTGTGGCTCTGTCCTTAGCTAATGCACATTTTCCAGTTTCTGGGCATGACTTGTGGACCAGAAACTGGTTCCAATAAGGGTTTTGCATGTGGTCATCCTGCTCAGCAGGCTAGGGGAAATTAGCTGTGAAAATGGGCTCCTCCATGCCAGAGGACCTCCAAGTCAAGGGTTCGTGTCAGGCCCAGTTCACTGATTAGTATGAAAGTAACCTCTGCTAACTCTGATGACACTCTGTATTTGCTGTCTATGAAAATAAGTTGTTTAATGTCAGTGCTGGCTTTGCAGTACTAAACCTCCAGGGACCTGATCCACGTTGCTTAAGGAAGGAATCTCTGTGAGGCACTGGGATGATCCCTCAGTCAAAAATAAAACACCCTCATATGGGTTTAAGCTATCCAATACACTGCCTTCCTCACAGGAGAGCAGAAATCAGACTGATTCCACCTCAGGACCCCATCAGTGCTCCCTGTGCCTGTGCTTCTGTTAAACCAATCTCCAGATTTGGGGTAGGGAGGGGATTTCTCTGTTCCCAAGGCAGAGCTGACAGGGCCTGTCAGGGGTCTGGGTGGTGCGCAGGCTGTGGCCATCCAAATCACCAGGCTGATTTAAGCCCTGAGCCACATTTCTCTGATCCATCTTAACAGCATCAATCTCTGTGGCATGGCTAATCTTTTAACTGGCTTTAGGTGGTTAACAAGTGATTGTATCTGTGTGTGCAAAGCCAAGAGGCAAACCACTTGTAGCCTGGATTCAGCACACAGGTTGGTCTGTGTATTCCTCTTTTTCTGCTCCCCAGGCACCCCAACTCTCTGTTGTTCCCAGCAGAAAATAAATTATAAACTCTTAAGGACAGCTGCTACATCTTTCTTTATTCTGAGAAATTCTGTACTTATATTTAACCCTCCATATAATATTTTTAATAGCAGAGAGCCTAGCTTTGCCTATTGAAATTTTCCTGTGATTTGTTTGTTGTTGTTTTTCCAGAGAAAATCTTTCCTTTTCAGTAGTGGCAATGCTTCCATTAATACATTTTTCCTTGAGAATGTTCCTTGAGGAGGAAGTGGAATTGCTCATGAAGAATATTTTCAACTGGAAAAGTCTAAATAGCTACAATTGATAAAAAAATTTAGACACAAGTGAGAACAGGAATGAAGAGTGACATTTCAGTAAAAACCTGCAACTCCTTGCTCTTCTGCATCAAAATCCAAAATCTGAACTATTTTGAACTTTGGGAAAAGAAATTCAGCAATTCATTTCATGCAGCAAACTGAAACATTTCTCCCAGCAGCAACTGCTACTATGAGAAGCAAGTGTATTGGTATTTTTTTCTGTAGTGTTTGTCATGATAATTTCTAGAAACAGGTCTAGGTAACAAAACATGCCTGGATAATGCCAGGTTAATTACAGTACTGCTCACTGTTGTACCATGTAGGAATGCCCAGCTGGCTTTCAAGAAGCCTGTAAAAGATTAAAAACACATAAGGCAGCACGATGCACTGGCACAGCCTGACTGCATTGAATAGAGAGAATCATTTAGGTTGAATTTGGGTGTCACTGCGCGAAATTGCATAATATGGTGCACAAACAAACCCTTGGAGTTTTGGTGGCCTAGTTAGGGTGGTACAGTGATACCAGCAGAGTTATGCAACCAAAGTGGGAATGCAGAAAGCTCCTGCAGTGCCAGTTCTCCTGGAACAGGCAGATGCTCCTCCTCATGTATAACCTGTGCTCCAGGAAGCACATTAAGCAAAATCTGCCATGAGTGCAGCCTCATGCAGGATGGGAGCTGAAGGGCTGCTCCCTGTTTTGGAGAGTTTTCCATCTTAAACAAGAATGGTGAAGCAGATCTGAACCTGCTGGCTTCAAACTGAATATCTTTGGGGTTCCTGTCCTTTTCATCAGCACAAGAACCTGTACGCCTCTGCTGGGCAATTTCCTCTTCTGAAATTTTATTGTTTTTGTAAAGTGACAGCTCTTTTGCACTTGCACCTTTTGCCCTTAAAATATTCACAGTATTCCTTTCAACAAAGCGTTCAACACAGTAGGCATGATGAATTTATCCCATCTACTCTAAATAAAATTGACTGCATTGTCAATGTAATTTTCCTTTTTTCCTGGAGTCAAGCAATTATTATGAGATTGAGAATGGTTATTTATTTCTAAAAGGACTGTCCTCAAAATTACTTCAAGAATCCATTTCTGTGATTTGAATTTATCTTAAATATCCTGAGAACTGTCAACTAAGGTGATCAAATCTGTCACTTGTGGTGTTTTTGCCATTCTGTTAAAAAATAATGAATTACTGTTTGTCTTTCATAGTCCTGTCTATTTTCAGATTGTCATTTGCTGGTGACTGTTTTATTTATTTTAAATCTATCAACTTTTTCCTCTGTCTGCATTACTTCTCTTATTTTTGACATTTTAGACATTTGGTTATATGTGTGGTAACATTTGTAGTTAAGATTTTATGACATAATTTTGTTCCACAGGCTTTACTGAGCTTTGAAATCAACTGCAGTGAATCAGGAATGCAGAGGGCACTGAGTGGTATTTTCCACAGTGGGTGACTCCAGGTCCAATGTGTTCTTTGGGTCATAAACACAGCCCAGTCCTACAAATGTTTATAAACATTTCCTTACAACTACTGGGACTGGGGGAAATCCTTATCCCATTGAAGTGGATGGGAATTCAGAGAGAAATGTTCATTAATCCTTTGGGGGTTTAAAACACCCAAGGCTAATCTGTATGTGTATCTCCCTCTGGTAGATTAGTTGCACTTTTTCAGAAGTCTATAACTTGACAGTGTTTTATGAAAAAGTTTCATTGTACTAAGTCACAGCACAGAATTTATAGCATATATAAAATGCAAAAAGTATTTATGTAGAAAATGTGCAGCTGTAGAGAATGCCTTAAATTTTATAAACTATTTATCTTCTTCACAAACTACACAAGGACATACTGAGTTTTGGAGCTGTGAGCAATGGAAGACAATACTGAATGCTCAGATTATATTAAAAATACCTATAATAAATAAAATATTAAAAAATAAACAAACAAACACTTTAAAAAACCCATCCTGTGAGACAGTACTGGGATTCAAATCTCTTCCAGATAAAACTCAGAATTGTATTAGCTTGGTTAGAAAATTTCCTGAGTTTTTGCTACTCACTTGGACTTTTGCCACTGTGCTTGGACTTTTCCCTCATAACCAGTATCCTGGACTTCCATCAGCCAGCTGGAGAAAAATGCCAATCCAGAAATTGCTAGGAAGAGAAGGCCATGAACGATCTTTGGGATCTGCTTCAAATCTCACAAACATCTCCAGTAGTATCTCTCTTTTGTAGCCCACAAGACAGATAATTCAGGGTTGACTTGAACAGCCTTTTCTAACTCTTGGTCTAACATCTTGCTCTAATTGCAAGAGCACTTAATTACCTCCTTAGATTCTGCCTCAGGTATTGAACATGTTACATATTTACAAGGGACCATCTCATAAGGTGTCACACAGTGAGAGGGTTCCAGTTATTTCTTTTGTCCTTTTTCTGCTGGTATTTTCCATCTATCAAATTGAAGTCTGTTGTTTACTTTGACTTGCCTCTGAGTCCAACTGAGTCCAATAGAACATGATATTGAAAGGTTGTTTTATGGCCAAATAAAGGTCTCTTATCCCTAAAACTGACACAGGAAAATTAATTGTTCCTTGTGTTGTTGAAGTGATGCCCAGGTTGTTGTGCCTGTAGTTCCCATGGACACAGCTGGGCTTAGGCAGCCTGACACACCTCACCTCCATTTCCCAAACAAAAGCCTGGCCACACCACTCTATTGATCCTTTTGGTCCACAGGCTATGGAAAATGGACATAGAGGATGCAGGGGGATGTGCCAGAGCATTAGTCCAACAGCGGCACCCAGAACATCCAGGATAAAAGCCAGCAGGGACGGTTCTGGAAATTCAAAGCTTGTGCTTACCTTTCTGTCAGGACCCTTGCACCCCTCTAGGCACAATTACTTGATAAGATTCTGTTCTGTTACCTGATTCATTTTTTAGATCTTTAGGATAATGGATTAACAGCTGACAAACTGCTGCAGCAGTAGTTCTGTCCTTCTGAGGGATTTATGTAAATTCCTCCAAATCTGGTTTGAGCAGTTGAAAAACAAACCTTGTGCTTATGTGCTGTGAAACAGCAGAAGTTTTAAGTTTAAGATTTCAAGACATCCAAGTGACTGGGTTTAGAAAACCTTGCTGAGAAAATTTATAGACATACTATCGATTTTTATCCATAGACAGGCATTAGCATGTATGCTCAATTCCACAGCTTTATTCTTGATGGAGTCTCTGCTCACCTGGGATATATTGCTGGCTGCACTTATTTTGTAAGTTATACTTAAAACTAAGCATAAGAGACAAACCATGAGAGATAGAAAAAGGCAAGGGTGGATTTCTATGTTCATTCAGCCAATCAGCTTTTTAAGAAAATATCTTTAATACATGACAAACATACAGTTTGTTAGTTTTCCCCACAGATTACTCAGAGCACATGGGCTTTAATCTGATTTGACAGCCTTGTGATATTTTCTGCCATTCTTGTTCTTAGCAAAGTGCTCTAAAAATGCATCCATAATTTATTTATGGGACCTTCTTTAACCCTTGAGTAACAAGAATGTACACCATACCTTTCATCCTTGAACTGTCAGTGCTGATTGTGGAAAGTGCCATCAGACACCTCTGAGGTGAAGCAGCTGAGCAATACTCTTTCTTTCTAAAACAATAAATAGTGAAATAGGCATTGTTTTCTTGTCAGAATGTTGAAGAAGAAATATCAGAACCTTCTACCACATTACCTTTCCACAGAAAAATTCACTAGCATCATGAAGACACACAGCTATTAATAATTTTGTGAGATACTTTAATTTCTAGCAAAGGAAAATCCCAGGACAATCTATTTTTATCTGTACCAAGAGCTATTTTTTCCCACTAAAAACATACTGAACTCCTTTTAACATGAATATACCATTACAAATTCAATTCAGAAAGCTTTTCATAATGGGCACACTTCATATCTCTTGCAGAGCTCTTAACTTCTCTGGTACTTTATTTGCCTCCCACTATATTTAGATTTGTTGTAATTATTTAATATCAAGTCTTCCATTTCTGTGGTGCCAGAAGTGACTGTTTGCTGTAAGTAGTTTTATTACTGAACCAGTAGCCTCAACTTCATGCATTTATTCTGGATTTGGCCTCTCCATCTTTTATATAATGATAGGGTATTTTCCCTTCCCTTTGGGCTGAGAAACATTTACAGATGAGCACCATGTCCTACATTCCTGTTTGTGCTACATTTCTACCTCAGTGCTGGGTGGAGTTTTAATGCAAACTTAGATTTCACAGACCTACAGGACTGTCCAGGATTAAAGGGATCTCTGTAAATCTAATCCAATCTCCTCCTTCAAGTTCAGTTAGATCAGGTTGCTCAGGGCTATGTCCAGTCAAGCTGTGAATACATCCAAAGGTGCAGACCCCACAACTCCCCTGAACCCTCTTCTAGAGCTTGAATTGAATGCTCACTGCCTTTATTCTGGGTATTTTCTGTCACTATAAGACACAAAACAACACGACACAGATGTGTTCTTAAGGTAAAAACACAAATGCTGTTCTTAAGGTAAAAATGGGTAGTTCATTTTTTGATTCCAGCATTTATAGATTTCCAAAAGTGACAGTGGATTGGAGGGAGGGTGAAAGTGCCACCCTCCAATGACACTGGACAAACCAACAGTCCATCAAATTTCTCTTCCTCCATAAAAGAATGCAAAACAATGAGTTATTTACAGAAAGTGTGTGAGAAAGTTCGTTACATGAATGTAAACATCAGAACGCTTCGAAAATCTTAAAAAATCAGTGTGACAATTTTCTACCTAATCTAGTCAGAATGTCCCCTATTGCATTCTGTGTTCATTGCCTTCTGCCCCCTTGCTGTGCAGCCCCAGGAGAAATCTCACTCTATTCTTTTTTTAGATTTGGGGAAATGTGTCCTTCTGGCCACATGCAAGTGTCTGGAGTTATTCACATCTCTGGATGCTCTCATGCGTGGTTGATAATCACTGATCAACCCTGCAAGTGAGGAGATGGTTGTGTCACCTTGGCTCTGGTCTGGTTTTGCAGTGTCTTTCACAGAAGTGATGTTAGCCTGCAGGCATTTCCACCCTGTGCCAAGTGATGATGGCTCCCATGAGGCAGCAAAGAACCCAAAGTCAAGATACAGCCTGCTCAAAGCTTCCTGTATGCTGTGCAAGCACAGGGGCTTGGGACACTGACTCTGCAGGTTTTGGGAAATCTCCCCCCTGCTTCTCCATGGGAGACATTCTCAGAGGTCAGCTCAAACTATTGATCAAGGGTTGTGCAGACTATACAGTTTTAGATCTAAATAAGGTAGCAAATAGTTTGGTCAGAAGAAATATATCCACTAACTTTCATTTAAGCAACACACTTGCCTTCTTTTTTCCGCAGTTGGCGCATTTTAAACTCATGGCAGGCAGGCAACAGAACATCCAACTCAGTAAAAGAGGTGCTTCTGGAAACCTTAATACTGGAAACCATGAAGCGAGGAGTAGTGAGCATGAATGTGTAAAGGGGAAATCACACTGAAACCTCCTGGTATCGCCCCATGCTGAAAAGGCTCGTGCAGTGGGTTGGGACTGACTGACCTGCTGGACTCAATGGGAACCATCAGGGCTATGAAGTTCATCTGGAAACCAGCTGCTGAATATGCACCCCAGGAGATGGTTCTGGGGCCACTAGGGTTTCAGATCTCCATTAATGACCTGGACAAAAGCCAGAGAACGCACTCGGCAATTCTGCCGATGGTGATGAACTGGGAGCGGAGGCCAACGCCACCGTACGGCTGTGCCGCCCATCAGAGGGACCTGGATGGGCAGGAGAAATGGACCAGGAGAAGCCTCTTGAGGACCAACAAAGAAAAATGCCAAGTGGGCACAGCCCCATGGCCCAGCACGGGCTGGGGGTGATCAGCTGAAAAGCAGCATTGCAGAAAAGGAGCTGAATTTTCTGGTGAACAAGTTGAAGATGAGCCAGCAATGGGCTCTGGCTGCAAGGACCCACAGCATTCTGGGCTGCACTAGGAAGAGCATTACCAGCCTGTCAAGGCAGGGCATCCTTTCCCAATTTCCCAAATTTCTCACAATCATATAGAAGTGAAAGATTAGCCTTATGAATTTTTTTTCATCTTCTTTTATTCTACAGCATATTTTTGTGTGATGAAAACCAGTCCTGTATCCACTGCAAAATGTGCACTGTAAACTACAATATAATTTTTAAACTACTCTTACTCTTCCTAGGCTTATTTCACTAGTGCATAATTGTTATCTAGTAGTATTGACTAGTTTTCTAGATTACCTGGAGCCAAAATGGTTCCTTTGATATTAAGCAATTATCTTGATTTTGCAATAAATCTTGAGCAACCCTATCCTTAAGCAGTAGAAGAAATTATTATCTTGGTACTCTATCAGATACAGAAATACCTGGGTGAGTAAAACTTAAGAACTTTCATTATTTCCCTTAGCACACTGTCCACATCCATGAAATTCTCAGTTCGTTACTTATATGAGGACTTGGTAAAATGAAAATTTAAATTCTTATACTTGGGTGTCCCCACCTCTGTCTCCATCTCCCTGTCTCCTGACTATGAAGCAGGCTCAGAATTTCCCTCTCTATCCCTACTGGAGGCAGTATCTTTGGGAGACCCCCACGTGAGGAGTGAGGATGGGTATTTGCACAGACAGATGCATTCTCAGGGCCAGGCTGGCCAGACATGAGTCAGCTCCTTTCCAGAAGCTCTGTAGACAGGGGAGCACAATAAATTATTCACCAATCCCAACTGGCACCGCAGTGCAAGCCTGAAGGTGGCACTTGGGCGTGTCCATGTCTGGTGGACACCTCAGAATGAGAGCTCTTGCCAAGCTGCTCCCTCCAGTCTCTGTAGTTAAGCCAGTCTCAGGTCTGTAACAGCAGCCACAGCTGTTTTGGAGATTTGAAAGGAGGAGCCAGGAATTCCCCATCACAGCCTGGATGCCAACCCCTGCATAGCCCTGGGCAAGTCATTTAACTCCTCTGACTCAATTTCCCCATCTGCTAAATGGGGATAACAGCAGAGGAGTATTGTAAGGATTAATTAATTAGCTAATGTTTGTAAAGCGCTTTGAAGATCAAAAGCACAAAGTACTATTGTTGTTATCAAGGGTGTTGAATTAACTTTCCTCATTTTGGCACACAAACCCCAGCACTTGGTCTGTTGCCTCAGGGCATGTGCTGGCATTAAGAACATGATGATGATCATCTAATCATGAGCAGAGCTATCAGAGCATTCTTGGAGATGCTGGTAGTCACCAAACCCAGGCACCCCAGACAGATGTGCCCCGCCATCATGCAGCAGCTGGACAGTGATCTCTCCAGGTCTTCAGTGGCTCAGGACAAGCATCAGCAAGGACTTCTCACTGCTCCTTCTGGGCACAGAAACATGTCCATGAGGAGTGAGGACTTTTCTCACAGCTCATCAGGTTTTCTGGGCTCTCCAGTCTTTCCACACCTCTCTGGCTGTTCTTTGAGTGCATCCCTAAGTGTCAGATTTGGGGGTCAAACTCCCTTGCTCATCTCCCCTTCCTTTGAGCTGGGTGGCATTCACAGAAGTGGAGCATATCCTACTTTCCTGGAATTAGGGTGAGGTATCTGTGATTTTAACACGATATCATTGGTGTTACATGTGCACACACACATTCTCCACCTGTCAAAACAGCAAATGCATCCCCAAGTTCATGGGCCATTTTGGCACAAGGCTCAGACTGAGGTTCATGCAGCCTCTTCCATTGCCAGGCCTCTGCACCTGCTGGCACAGGATGTGTCCCCTGCTGCTGGGGATCAGGCACCTGAGATGAGCATGTTAAACCATTCTGATGCCTTAGGATTTAGCTTTTATATTTTTCTGATCCTGTACTGCTTTAGTGTATAACTCCAAAGCTCCATAGCCTGTCAGCTACTGTTCTCCCATTTTATTCAGACAAAACTATTCCTCTCTGGGCCTCAAACTCAAGGACACCCTACTGTCTCAGGGCCTGAGAGACGTAAATAACAGTGAGTTGGGAGAGAAACTTGGAGTAAATGACTTCATTACTAGAAAATGTAATTGAAGGATTAACCCCTGATATGCAAATGGACCAAACTTATAACTATTAAAAACTCATGACCATTGTCCCTCTTGAGTGCAGCCCCTTGTAGGACTTTTGCTGCTCAAGGTGTTCAAGGCCTTCAATAAATACCCACTTTTATTCTCTTAATTTGGTCTACTCTCTGTTTTAGGTAGCCACTCCAAGGCATCAATGCCCAAGGGAAGTGCTGAGCAGCTGAACTGTGAGAGCTGTTCCACAGAAGAGGAAAAGAAGCTGTTTCCCAGTCTTTGAGGAGCTTGGCCTCTGCTCTTATCTTGCAGAGCCCTCAGACTGGACTGAGAGATTGTGATAATTACACAAAATGAACAAAAGGTAAATGTTGGTTGATAATGGAGAATTATTGTCAAAATGCCATTTTAACTTGATCATCAACAGAATGAACTAAGTGATTATTAACAGCTCAGGACTGCGAAATCCACAAATCATCCATTTACTAGAAAACAACCATTGAAATGAGTGCAGTGACATTTTAATATCACCTTTTATTACTGCAGAAAAAATCATTCACAGCAAAACCTAATGGCCTCCCCCAGTCAATATAAAGACAGCAATTACAAAGTAGAACACATAAGATTTTTCTTAGATGCTGCTAGGCAAAAAAAATGAACAATTCCTGATAACTTCTGTGAAAGTAGAAGTGAAAAACCTCTACACGTGGCCTTGACTGCATTTGACCTCTAATGGACTGTGTTTTCCTCCTTCTCCACAAACTTTACTGAGGGGATATTTTAAAAATAAGGTCATTGAAAGAAACTGCTATGCTGGTTCTCAGTATAGATGAAGAACAAGGGAGTTTAGGAGAGATAAAGGTGCTGAGTTCATCAAAGCTTTAATTCAGTTCATGATGTTCTTTGTACTAACCAGGCCCACTCAGTCTGGCACAAAATTACGTGGTTTTAAAGTTTCCTAAACACACTTGAATTGCTGGAATCAGTTGTAAAATACTGTAAAACATCTGAATTGATATCTTTGCACATTTTAATGTTCATAAAGAGTGCATTATAAAAATAAAAGATTGGAAGATTGTTATTAGATCAAATTACAATCTGATTATATGCTGATAGAGGACTGCAATAAATGCCTTACCTTTAATTTTGGCTGGTTTTCACTCATGAAAAAGGATGAAATTTTGCTCAGTCTGTCTACCAAACACAGGCTGAAATAACAATATTAATTTCTGCATTTGAAAAATTCTCTGAAACATCTCTGTTTAGAGAGGGAGAATTTTCTGAGTACAGCTTTGGTACTTAATTCCAGGAAATTCCTCCATACAAATGTAGAGCACTTAGATGAAAGTTACCCCAGCTCTGCAGCTTGGTAGGTCCTTCTCCAGGGTCACAAGGGTGGTTGTGTACTTTGTTCTCTAAATAAGTGGTCCTGAAAAAAACCACATAGCTCCTGTGAAAGCCCATATGCATTTCTTGGAAGAACGGTGAGATTTTGGGCATGTAATATTTGGGAATTGTAGTAGGAAATACTGCTCCCCAGGATCTGACATAAAAGAGTGATGGAGAGCTGTGAGTGAGCACAACATCCCATCAAACCCTGGACTTGTACCTCCTGGTGTTTTTATAGAGTTCTGGGAAAAAGGATCCCGCTCCTTACATTGAATCCATGCAATAATTCACCACAGAAACATGGAGGCACAACATCCTGGAATCATGGAAATTCTGGGTTGGAAGGGATCTTGAAGACAGCTCTAAAGCCACATGTTCATTGGATAACTGTGATTTTGGGCTGTGCAGGGTTTATGTGAGCCATCTGCACAAGGGTAGCATTCATCCCCTAACAAAAAACAAAATATATGCTTAGGCAGGTGGCAAGATTTGGGGGTTTTGCCTTTCCTCCTGCAGAAGGGCTAATATAATTAATTTTCTATTGTAGTTTTCTAAGTAAGCCCACTGCAGGCTGTGTGTAAAGACACCTGCCAAAACACCCATGTGGCTCAGAGAAAGGTACAGACAGCCTACAGACAGCCCCAGAGAGTTCCGGGTGACACAGAGGCATAAAAAAGCCAAGGTAAAGTCTTCTGTCAAAATAGAATTAAACCGTGGGAGGATGCATTTTGTCTGAATAGGGAATATGGGCAGGGATTGTGGGCAAGTAGCTGATGTGCACCTAGAAGAGGGATGGGTGTGTTGTATTAATATTAATTGTTTGTTCTCACTGTGCTTGGACCAGAAAATTGTTTTCACTTAGCAGCCCCTGGTGCTGAGTTCTGTCTAAACACAGGAGCAGGCAGCCCCTGTCCCAGAGATTATACCATCTAATTATAGTCAATATTTCTGCTGTCCCTGAGGGTTCACAATTTCAGAGTTCAGACCCCTAAAACCTTGAGGTTGGCACAAAAATAAAAAATAATGAAACTGGGGAAAAAAATCATGATAATAACTGAGTTTATTTTTATTTGCCTTCTGGTATCTAAGCCTTTGCAATTCACTTGAGTCATGTTTTCTCCACAGCCCTAATGAACAAAAATGTAGGTCTTGCCTGCATGGGATTTTTTTTTTTTTTTTTTGTCATAATCTAACATGTAAATTTAAAAAGATACTGTTAGATCAGCATAAATCTTTCTTCCAGCTGGTCACTCACACTGGGACCTGGCTTGGAAAAAGTTATAATTTAACTCACCTCCAAAAAGTAGCCCAAACACCATTTTGCAATGGAGGCACTGTCCCAGGACAGTTGTACCAGTACAATTTCTATATCTACCCACTGCCATGAAATACTGCTGGGAGCATCTTTTGGCAAAACAAGGTGCTACTTAAACACCCCCAAAACTGCACATGCCATGAAACAGACATGAAACCAAGAGCTAAGGCTAAATATTGAAGCAAAAGATTTGATGCAAGCCTCAGGAGAGAAAGAAATCTCAGATGTTGGCAGTGCTGTGCTGAAGGCAGAAAATGAGTAGGAAGGAGGACAGTGTGAGCTGCGATTGAATCCAGCTAGGACAGAAGCCAAACTGTTCTGGGTCACTCACACTTAGTCTATTTATAATTTGAGTACAATGCAGATCATGGATAATATTAAAATAAATAGCATGTGCCTTAATGGCCTCCTCTGCTTGTCCCTGTCATGTGAAGAATTCTCTAATTCTCTGCCTACTGACAACCTGGTGTTTAATTGCTTTTACACCCTTCTAGCACCCTGCCCTTAATGGCAGCTCTGTCGAGCACAGTGATATACAAATTTAAATTTTTACACCTTCTGCCCAACTCTGTGTCGATATATTTAATTCTGGCAATGGATAGAAATTAAAGTATCCTCAACTGGCAAAACAAAACATTGATATGGGCTAACAAAGATATCATAGCCACCTATCTCTTGTTAAGCTCTAAATCAGAAGAATTTTTAATCCATCAGGTTCACACTTTACATTTGGCTTTAATACCATGAAAGTTCTTCCCTTTCATGATACCCCATTCTTCAGTAGCAACTGAGTATAAAAGCTGGTTCCTTTTTGGTTTTGGTCCTGTGCCAGCATAACCCAATTCATTGCAGTGGGATGAACCCAGAGGCAGACCCTGGAAAAGTCAGGTCAGAGATTTCGGAGACAGAGTCTGAGGTCCTGAGCATGGACCAAGAGATCCCCAAAGATTTGCTGCCATTAACTGAACACAAAGAACTCACCTTTCCTTGCCACCTTGAGCTGCTGTGGATGGGTTTGGGCTTTTTCTGAATTTGCTTACATTATGTTCTTCTGTCCTCAGTGTGCCTGCAGTGTTTTAAGGGATTTAGCCTCCACTAACAGTGGTTCTAGCTCTGGGAAGGTAACATAACCCATAAGACTGACTGGAAAAGAGAAAAGTTTTGCAGCAAACCCCAAGGTAATTTTCTAATAAGCCAGATATTGTTAGATAGATGCATAGACAAGATATGTATATATTGAGATATGTATGTATTGAGATATGTATGTATTGAGATATGTATATTTTCTTTCAGGTTTCTTGTCTAAACCTCACTCAGATCTCCAGGAACTACCTGAATCTGGCCAGAAATACTGCAAACAGCTCTTTAATATTTCTTTTGTAAATATGACAAATACAGCAGGTGGTAGCTTGAGACATTTGGATTTTGCATTCAGCCATGGGTCTTAAAGTAAAAGGATATCAGAAGATAAAGTGAAGGCTAAAATCCTCAGGTGTCCTCACCTTGTAAGCAAAGTCTGTTCTATATGTTGCTCTATATGAGAATTTCTTCCTTCACTCACCTGCCTGTATTATTTTGTCTTCCTGCTTTTATGTAGGTTTTTTTGTTGGTTTCTTTAATTTATTTATTTATTCATTCACTTAGGCTTGTTTTTCTGATGGGTAAATTAGCTTCTTACAAATATTGCAAATTAAAGTGATGTTTATCTGAGAAGAATATTTGGAAAAATGTGTGAAGAATTAAAGCTCATGTCAAGAAGTCTGATGAAAATGTAAAAGTTTTGGTGCCTATTTCTTAGCTGTCACCCAGAGATGACAGGTGAGCACCTGGATCCCAGCCAGCCCTTGTGAGTGACCTAGCACTCTCTATCAATGCCTTCCCTGCAATACTACTCCCACATGGTGAGGATTTATTAATACTTTATTAACACTTGTACCAATATGCCTTTAGCATACTTTACTGTTGGGAATGAACCAGGGCTGCACTTGGAAGCACTGTCAGTCTTTAATATAAACATATAGGAAAGGTAAAAAGCTTGAGCTTACCACTTGTATTCTGAATTTTTCCCTTTATTTTCTAGGAGTCAAGTTGCAGGGTGGCTTAACTTTAATCATAATTTGGCTGGGCATGTGAAGAAGTGAAAAACAACATTCATTGTCTGATCATAAAAATTTTGCTTTAACTTAATGTCCTGGTTTCACAAGACCTTAACTGATATGACAGAATTTTATTATAATGGAAATTGTCAATGTTTCAACCTCTGGGAGAAAAAAAAAAAGTCAAAATACAGGTAAACTAATAGAAATATTCAGTGAGATTTGGATTTTTCAGTTTTTCAGTGGGAAATGAAATGGTTTGGAAAAAATAAAAAGAATATTGAAAATGGACCCTGTCAAAAGTCAATGACCTTCACTGCAGGAGAAGTTATACCTGGGATTCCTCATGGGCTCCACACATGAGAATTCAAAGGACCTAATAATTTGATATCTACAACAAGAAATTTTCAATGACATTAGCTAGAACCCAGCCTTGTAGTGATTCCACTGGCAGCCTTAGGGTAAGACTAAAGCTGTATTTACATGAAAATAATAACAATTCTGTCCTGCTTGGCTATGAACCTCAAAATTAGGAACCAATATTCCATGTTCCCTTAGTTTTTAACTTGCTGAGATCTGAAGTGCTTCCTCTCCCTCCCAGAAGCCACACAGAGGACATATCTATTTTTGAAGGAGCACTGAGTGTCTCGGACTTGGCCTTTAAATGTTTTAGGGTAGCTGTGCAGATATTTTTTTCCCTAGGCTCTCCATACACATGCAGAAGGGAATTTTATCCCATTTGCTTAAGATTAGGCAACCCTTCTGCCTAATAAATCCACAAGCCTTTGCCAGAGAGTGTGACACAGTAGGGGTCTGGACAACCACCTGTGGATCCCAGGTGAGCTGCAGGAGGAACTGCTGCCCCTTCAAGACCCAGCAAAGCTGGAATGCACCCACTGAGAGTGGCACCACTCTCAGGCTCTGTGCTGGACCCTGCATTCAAGGCTTGTAAATCCTCTTCACTCTTTTATTAAGCTTCTCTCCTGTTTAGTGCTGCAGAGATAAAGGAAATTAAATCAGTGGCAATGTTACTATCAAACAAATAAACAAAAAGGCCAGATTATGCCTCCTCACGTACCAGAATATGATTTCAGCATCGGAACCTCTTATCTTCTATCTGAATTATTCTTTCAGGAAGACAGAGAGGTCCTTAACTCAAACAGTCATTATTACATGCTTCAGATATTCTCATGCCTGCCTGCTTTGTGTACCTGAAGAGAACACTCTAATGCTAGATTGGTATCAAGATTTCCCATAAGATCTGCAAACTTCTGTGAAAAAACAGGGCAGCGGCTCAGGGACTTAATGAGAGACACTAAACTCATTCTGTGCTCAGAGAAGGGGAGTCTGAGAGGATGTGCACATTACCAAATAATTCCACTTGCTATTCAAACACATGGAGGAAAAAATGAGCTTAGTGTTTGGAGAAAGGGGTTGAAAAAACTATGAAAGCAAAACAGAGGCTAGTTTACTTCTGAAAATCATTTAAATCTGCTTTTAGGATAATGTTGGGGAGGGAAAAATCACGGGAAAAACTGGTGCAAAAAGACCTGTGCTGTAGAACAGAGAGAAGCAGTTGAATGCTACACGCGGCTCTCATTATCTGTGGGGATCTTGCAGAGATTTATATAATTTATTGTGCTGTACGTGACCAGGCACAAGGGAAAGGAAAGATCCAACAAAGGCCATTGCACTGTGGTTGATGGGCAGGAAGAAAGTCCAGCAGGAGTTCACGGTGGCTCACATCAGCTCTGCCTGCACACTGAAATGCAAATGTGCGTCGTTGTTGTTGGCTACGGTGGCAGGGCTGAAATTGGAGGAAGCAGATGCTGTAATCTGATGATGATGTTGTTCTTGCTGAGTCTGAAGAATCACTTCAAGAGCTAGTAATGAGAGTCGCTGAAGCTAGTGTTGATTACAGACTACATCAGAATGTGAAAAGATAAAGGTGATGGCACTTCTGAAATGGCGTATCGCAGCCACCATGTAAAGAAAGAGGTTGAGCAGTGAAGGAAATTCAGTTTCTAACAGATAGTGGGTAAAAATGGAAAGTCCCTGCTCCTGGAGGCAGACATCTCGTTCTATATTCATGCATATGAACATTTGACTATTAAGAATCCCCAAAGGGGATGGTGAACACAAGACCAAGTGAATCTCTGCACCTATTTGCTCTGCTCTAGGAAGGGAGAATATGAATGCAATAGAACAAAACCAGTGGATGAGGAAATGTGTAAGAACTCGTAACATCAGGCTCCCTCCAAAAGCCATCAAAATGGACTTTGCGGTGGGAATACTTTGAAATACTTTTCAAATATTTAGTGCTTTAAAATACTACAAAATGCTTTTAAAAGAATGCCTTCACAAGGGAGAAAAAAGAAGAAACATAAGAAGGAAGCAAGGGGAAGGTCAGCTGGTGGTTTGAAATGGCTACACATTAGCTGATTTAACTGAGATGGGGTCTCAGATGGAAGCAGGAACTGTTTACAAAAATGTTATTGAGCAGGTTTTACAACCAGAAAAACCCTCATCTCAGAAACACATGAATTTGCCAGAGATCCAGCTAGAACAAAAACATTCTCCCAAGGGTATCCACAACTTCCCTGGGCAACCTGTTCCAGTGCTCCACTGTGTTCACAGTAAAGAATATCTTCCTAGTATCTAATCTAACGCCACTCTCCTTCAGTTTGAAGCCATTCCCTCTTGTGCTGTCACTCCAGGCCCTTGTGAGGAGTCTCTCTCCATCCTTCTTGCAGGTTTGCTTTTCAGGTACTGGAAGGCCACAATTGGGTCACCCTTAAACCTTCTTTTTTCCAGGCTGAACAATCCTAATTATTTTAACCTTTCCTTGTAGAAGTGCTCCCTCCCTCTGATTGTCTTGGTGGCCATACTTCGGATTCTCTCCAGCAGCTCCATGTCTTTCCTCTGCTGGGGAGCCCAGAGCTGGATGCAGCACTGCAGGTGGGGTCTCAGCAGAGAGGAGCAGAGGGACAGAACCCCTCCCCTGCCCTGCTGCCCACACTGCTGGTGATGCAGCCCAGGATATGGTTATTATCAGTCCTTCAGTCCAACCTAATGGTGTTCCACCCCAGCCTTTTTATTTTGTCACTTGGATTATCATTCTCAGCTAGGGCTGTACATGGGTGCTATTTCCAGCAAGAGTCAGTTCTCAGCTTCCTTAGCTGTGAAATATTAAGTCTCTGCACTGTAGTATTTAATCATATTGCATATTGGCCAATAGCCACATAATTTCCAGTTCATAAATGCACCATCATCCATCAGACATGAGTGCTGAGGGTGTGAAACAGCTTTTGTGAAATTAAAGGTATTTCTAAGTCCTCTCACTACAAGTAACTCTTGTTTTTATGAGACCACTCCTGAAACAAAGGTTCATCCATGGTTATCTATCCCAAGACAATTGAAAATGGTCACAAATGGTCTAATTTGCATTTTGCAATCAACTGAAACTTTGAAAGCTCTAGAGCATGCATTTCAGAAGAGCTGATGTCCTGGTTTGTGTCCCTTTAAATGTCACTGCTGTGTCACACTACTTCTGACACATTATGTCATGTGTGGTGTGATTTCAGAGAGCAGGCAGCCTCTGAGCCAAGAATGCAGCAGATGTTGAAGAGACCAGGTGGCCATAAGAAATGGGTAATTTTAGATCTCTGCAAATAGTTCAGCAGCCAGCCTTCTTCACTGTTTGTGCATCTCCAGTCCAAATGTCTGGCAGCAAAGACAGCAAGTTTGATTTCCCAAAAAGCATCACCAAACACATTTGATTGTCTCTAGATCCTCAGGGTTTATCTTCTTGGGCTTTTAGCAGGAGGGGTGAGGGACTGGCAGGGAGGGTAATAACAGCACAAGTAACTCTTTGCTGTTTGTCAGGCAAATGCCATCACAATTGCCAACCTGCTGTTCCAGTGAAGCTAATTCTGTTAACTCTTGCCAACTTCCCACTCCCCATCCTCTCCAATACAAGTAATTTTGATACTGCCTTTACTCACACCTTGCTGCAGTTCAGTTGTTTCTTATTCTCAATTCTGATAGAGCTCAGGGCAACAAACTGCTGTTAAAGATGAAAATCTGACCACTTCACTCCCACCACTTTGTTTTAACAGCAATGGCTATCCATACTGATTTGCTGCTTAATGGAGTTCAGCTCATGTAACTGCAGCCATCTAAAATTCAGGTGTTTGCTCTAAACAAGCTGTCCATGCTCCCTCTGTAGTCCACAGAAAGACAGAAATGCTCTTCTAAATTTTTGCCTAATCTATCCCATCCACCTGTTTTAGGAGGAAAAATATATGTGTCTGCCTGCCATTGACTATAGAAGGAGCCTAGATGATAAGCACAGATTTAAACCCTAATTTTCAGAAAGACAACAGGATAAATCCCACAGCATACTATCTTTCATATTAGTTTCCATGCTACAACCCCCTGTCAGTTGTGAAAGTAGAGGAAGTGCAGAAACCACCTCATCTGTAGCTCCTACAAGTGAGGGACCATTGAGGGTCATAGCCAAATAAGAGGGAAAAATTTTTATTTTAGGTAAGGGTCCTGGGGGTCCTGCAGCAATTCCCTCACCAAGTTTTCAGTGAGCAAGGAAGCTCCTGGAGAATGCTGCCCTCCTTTCCTACTCAATAACTACACTCATGGCAGTAGCAAAGACTTCAGGAAGCTGATCAAGTTCTTGGTTCTGCAATGCCCAATAAATCTGAGCTGCATATTATGTTGATTTAAGTATCTTCCAGCCATCAAAGCTCCTTAGATTTTCAAGAAATAGATTGTGCTGCATGAAGGTTTAGCTAGAAAGAGCAGAACACCTTTCACCTATAAATTTCAGCAGATATAAGTTGTTCATATCCCTGCCTAACTCTGCAGTTACAGAAATATCACTTTACTTTTTCTTGTGTCCTGGAGTCAAAGAGTTCACGTTAGGTAATAAATCCTGCATAACAGTAGCATAATCCAAGGAAGCAGTAACTGCAGTGATATAGAAAAGGTACTATTTTTCTCAGTCATGATTTAGGTCACAGCTTCATCAGATTGGTTATTGCTATAGCAACCACAGCTTTTGCTTTTGTACAGAGACTTCTAACAGTATTCCACAAGGTAAAAGAAACATTTGGGAGCACAGGAGATAAACCAAAGACATAGAGGCATGGAGCCCATCAAGGGGAAAAAAAAACAAAAGCAATCTACACTTTCCTTAAAGTCTGAACCAACGCCTCATTGTGAGAGGAAAAATGAAAGTAATGAAAATAAATATAAGTGTTTCATGGACCCTGGTAGAAATGAAACCATGGTAAGGCTATTAGAGCCCAGAACACAAAGGACTCTTTCCTCTGGCACAGAAGGTCACAGATTTAGCTCCTGCAAAGGGAAAATCCAAGCATACTTCATTTACTGAGCTACTACACTAGAATAAGCACCTTTAATTATTTTACTCTCTCTCTCTCTCCACTTTCCAGACAATGACAAAGCCTTGTAAAGGCAGGGGTCTTATTTATTACCTAGTCCTGTAGGACACTTTATTTAACCAGCCTTGCCAACACAATGATTTCCTTAGGAAACTTTGTCCCTCACTACAAATTACATCCTATTAATTTAAAGAAGAGGTGACAGAAATTAACTTTCTGCCCCTTTTGCCACAAACCTGCTATGGGCCATTAAAGATATACCAATCTGACTTGTTAAATGTACTTTAAATCTGCTGGTTTAAATTGCCCTGCATATAATGAAAAAGTTTTGGAGTTGCCTTTTAGTTGGGCTGTATGAAAAACAAGATAGGACCTAATAATGGCTAATGGTCAGCAGTTACACAGCAGAGCACTTTTCATCTTCAGAGTGCTTTTCAATATTAACTAATTAAATTTAACCCTTTCCTGCAAGGGGGACCTTGTGAATGTTTTATTGACTAGGTAAATGAGGGTAAAGGTTTGAATGATTTTACCCCTAAAGCCAGGTGAACATCAGTGACAGCCAAGGCTCTGCCTTGCCTTACAAGAGGTTCTCAGTATCCCAGGTTGAACCCTGACTGAGGTGACAACTAATGACAGACCCCAGCATATCCACTGGGCACTTACAGAACAGGAACATGCAAGTTTGTTAAAAATTTCTACTGGGAAGTTTTGGTTTTTCGACAATGAGGCCCCAGCCCTGCAAAGAAATCTGAGCAACGTCTTTGGTTAATATTTATCCTGAAAATTCTGGGCTGAAGACTTGGTACTTGGCACACTGCTGTCTGTGGCATGCAGCCCCAGCAAAGGACAGAGAGCACATTGCCTCACAGTGAATATCAGTGGATAAGTGCCACTCCAAAATTGTTACACAAAAATTAATTTCTGCAAACACTGACTGAGGTTTGGGCTGAAATCATTGTTCCTCAGTATTCTATCTCTTACAGCCACACTTTCATCCTTTTGGCCAGCTGACATTTGTTCAGCCTTCATAATATTTACCTACTCATGTTTCCTTTTTCTTTATTGTATTTGCTGAACTATATAGCTTTCTTTTTCCCTGTAGATACAACCATGTGCATTAGATATTCTAAATGTACCCACAGCTCTAAAATATTCCAGCTGGTCCCTCAACAAGATAAAAATTAAAATAATTATATTAAAATGAGAAAGTATTTTTCTAGCATAATAATTCTAAAGAAGCCCCTGAGAACTGACCCATTTTGTTTTCTAAAACTCTTGGAAACCAGTCTCTAACTCCAGTGGTCAGATATCACCCTGATTCCACAGATTAGGACTGTTCTGAGAATTGCCACAAAATACAATTTCCATTTAAATAAAGGCAGTCCAACCATTTCAGTCCCTATGACTACATCCATCCTAGTACATAACATGAGCCAGGGGCCATTCTCTGCCATGATGGGAGGGCATGGCTTGTAGCTGTATGGATGCATTCCTCTTTTCCATCCTGCCCACAGGGAAGGGTTGCTGGGCAGTGCTGTTGCTGCATTGTGGACAGTGCTGGCATGGGGCAGCAAAGTGCCAGGGTAGTTACTAGTAATTAAACAGCAACTAAACAACAATTAATCAGCTGGACCACAGCAGGAAAAGTGCTGAATGCCTGCCCTGCTCCTCTAGTGTGTGTCTATAGAAATGGGCTATGGCTACACATCAGTAAATAAAGCAACCTGGAGGCTGACTCTCATCCCCCAGAAACTCCTCCAGAGCCACCAGCTCCTGATCCCCAGCTGTGTCCAGCCATCAAACAGTGTGGATATTCAGTACCTGGGCTTCACTGCCCACCTGCAGTGTACTCCCAAGAACACAGTCTGTGTGGCTCTTCAGCCCGTGAGACAGTGTGGTTGATCTCAAAGTAATGGAAATTTTAACATGGGTTTAAGCCAGGCTGAATGCATTTCAAGCAATAAGCACCTGTGCGTTGCCAAAATTGTTTTCAGGCTTCTTGGACAACTGCCTATGAGAGACAACACACAGGACACCACATTTTGTCTTGAGGAGTCTTTGTGGCTGTCTATGAGACAATTGGCTTCTAAAATTCAATAGCACCTGGGACAGGATGCTAGAATAGCTTGGCTTAGAAAAACAAAATTGTATGGAAAGTTTGTAGCATTGCATTGGAGTTCCCATCAGAGTGGAAATGAGGTCTGAACTGTTGGGGTCCCATAAATGCTTCTGAAATCAGCCTGCCCCTGATAACCTTGTATATCACTTGTCCTTCTCTTCTCCAGGCAAAAATCAGCGAAGACATCCCTTATAAAGCCTTCATTGTCATGTGGTGCAGCTCTTTTACCCCTTTCACTTACCTTAGAGGTGCTGGCATCAGCCTGGGATTTACCTCTGGTCCAAGAGGAGGTGGGTAGGAGGATTCAGGACAAGATCCCCCATTTCAGCTGAAATGGTTTGCCACTGCTCTGCATTTGTCTGACAGCTGTCAACCCTTTTTGGTGCAAATATTGGATTTTTTGTGGTACCTGCGGGTTGCCAGGTAGAATAGGGTGGTGTGAAGGCTGGACAATTCAAGGAGGCAAGGGAAATTGTGAAATTAGAGGCTGAGTAGCAGAGGTTTTTCCCTCTGTTTGTTAAGAAAGGTCTTCAAAGCTGACTTTAACAACTGAAATCTGAGGCGGATATGATTCAAATCTATTCTGGGCTTGTTAAACTATTTTTAAAAATGCAAAAGCTTTTATTAGCTTAACATACTATTCCAATCCACACAAGTAAAATGAAGCGTGTCTTGGTAATTCTGTCAAGATTATGCACATTTCCCTCCTGACTCACGACCACACTGATCATAATGGCGTTAATTGATATTCATGTGCATGCCATATTTACTTCTGCAGAGTTCCCGTGTAATTGAGCAATAGTTAATGGGCACTTAGGACTCTATTCACAGGAGATTACAAATGTGTGTGTATTGGGGAGCTTTTCCCTGTGGAGTTTCCATGTGTCTGGATAGGTGCATAATCAGTGCTCCAGTCATCAGACAGAGCAGCTGACACTCGTGGCCCTGGTGAGGGCTGGAGCGAGACAAATTCTCAGCCCTTCCCCATTTGGACTGGGGGAGGGATGGGGAATGCAGCAGGGGGAGATGATTGTGAGTCAGGGCTGCTCAGCAGAGCCAGAGGTGGCATCCATGAGCATTCAGAATAATCATGGCTCCCCTTCAATAATCCAGAGCTATCTCCTTTCTCCCCTTAAGCAAACAAACCTCTCCTTGTTTTATTCATAGGCAACTCCACAGCCTGTGTGAAGCTTCCCCATCCTCACACCGGTGGGAGATGTGGCATCCCTCTCATCAGCCAAATTACCTGTTTCCCCTCAGTTTGTCCTTAGACACAGCCAGGCATTCAAAGACATCTTTCCTGAAAACATCAGGAACAGCAGAAGCACTGGGACCCTGCAGTGCTCCGCTGTGTGACCTTTCAGAAGTGGCAATAACACATCCAGAGAGCAGGCTGCACCGAGTGGAACCCCAAAGCACTTTACAAATTACAGAGAGAAGAATCCTGTTTAACTCCCTCCTGGTAAACTGCCATTCCTGCTCTGCTGTACAGCAGCTGCTTCACAGCCCACAGCAGCACCTCCAGCAGTTCTGATGGACAGCAGGACTCAGGACAACACCCATGGAATGGCAGGAGAAAATAAACCAGGCATGGTGTGGGTCCTTGGGTTGGAAAATAAACCATGGTGTGGCTCCTTGGGTTGGAAAATAAACCATGGTGGGACTCCTTGGGTTGGACACCGGTTTTCATGTGTGCTTTTGGGGAAGGTTTCAAAGGAGGATGGGTGAGATTGGGTGGTGAATTCACTGGGATTTTTGAGTTAATGGAATAAGGGAGAGGATTTAATAAAAATGAGTTTTCTAACAACACTTTCACATCAGTGTGTTTAGTGGAAAATAAATATGGTTTTTCCTTTTCATTCTTTTTTTATCATCTTTTCCTCTCTTAATGAATAGAGTGCAGAGCTCATCCTACTCTGGTTGCTGGGATTAATAATATAAAACCCTTGAGTTGGTAAAAAGGGAACTTCTATTCAATTTTTTAAAATTCCACTTACAATTTTGGTTACCAATTTTACCAATTTTATTGAGTGTTTCCGAACTGTTTCTCTATTGCACTGCTGCTCCTTAAACTTAGCACCATCCCTCTGACCATGAGACTTGCTCTTCCCTTGTGAAAGCAGAAAAATTAAAAACAAAAGGACAGACAAAAAGAAATATAAAAAGAAATATAAAAAGAAAAGAAAGACTGCAAAGTGGAGAAAGACAAGCTGGAATTTCCACATCACTGGTTTGTGAAATGCACCTCGGCCAAAGCCACATGGAATCCCATCAATGGCAATTCTGGAAAAAACACAGGATAGTCTCTCAGGTCACAGTCTCTGTCATAATTTCATGAATTTTGAAAGTTGCCATGCTCTTGTGTTTTCGTTCTCTTACAAAACACACCTGGGTCACTCCTAGTCAAACACAGAAGCAGCAGAATATCACCCAAAGGTATGAGCTGGGCTTGTCTGAAAAAGTTCTTATGCTTTGTTCCAGAACAGGGTTCAGCCTGGAGTCTAAAGGCTGTGTCTGGACACTGAGCCCTGTCAGAGGGCAGCTGGGCTGCCCACACTGGAATTGCCCTCAGCAAAGGGGTCCCACCTGGGGAGGGAGCTCAGAAGTTCTGGGGATGGGACAAATTTCTGCATCTTTCAACAAAATCACCCTTCTCCTTGGTCAGGTAACAGTAAATTTGCTTTCTACCTTAGAAAATGATAGAAAAACTGTTATCCTTAGGTTTCAAAATTACATGGAATAGGTATGGAAGAAAGACCTACTGTGATGTGTGGGGAGAAATGAAGGAATATTTTCTATCAGGGTTAAAATACAGGGAGCTTACCCTATGTTCTTCTTACACATGGGTTTCACTGACGTGGGTGTGCAGTTATCACATTGAATTCACATGATGATCATCTTCAGGTGGAACAGTTCCAGCAAACAAGAATGAATATGGGAACCTTTCCTTGTATTTGTTGTGTTAGAAATAAGTCTCTGCTGTTGAACTGTAAAAACATTTCTTCCTAGCTCAGGTAGTGTTTCCTTTATCACATCCATCATGATTTTAAGTGCAAGACCAATGGTTCACAGAACTTTTCCAGTACGAGATTTGATTAAAAACAAAAAAACTCACTTTACATATCAAAATCTTGACTGGATGAGACATTGTTACAGCACAGAAGTGTTTAGGATTCATCCAACAAAACCTGACAACGTTGTTTGCGTCACACTGAGACAATCTTGGTTTCAGTGTAGGCTGTGGTCCAACATCTTTCTCTGCTTTCAGTTATTTCTACCTTCACTTCCATTTGAATGCTCCACTTCCATTTATCCATCCTTTTGGAAATGTCTCTGTGGAAGACTGAAATATTCACTGGGTTTTAGGGATTCAATGGGATGTCCAACCATTCATTTATTAATCAGATTAAACTCCTCATCAAAATATAAAATTTTCTCTGAAGGAACTACATTTTTCCTGGAATAGACAAACGGTGTGGTTCAATAACTCTAAAATGACTAATCTGACTTTTTTGTCTTGATGACAGAAAGATTGTTTTGATTCTTATCTTGCTTTGGCATTATATTGAAATACCATTCAGTGCAATTTATATACAGTTATCAGATTTTAAACGTGCTGATCTCCTCTACATGGTCAAAAATAATTTCATTCTTCCAACTGAAGCAAGTTTACATGATAGTTTCCATTAAATATTTCAAATATGTATATGGGGCCCCACAACAAAAGCAAATTTTAAAATCTTTTAACAAAAGCTAAATTGAAAGTGTTGAAATTGCCCAGAAACTTAGAATTCTACTTGTTGGGAAACTTTAATTATATTTGCTAAATGTTTTCCATGCTTCTGTACAGTACCCAAACTCAGTCACTCAGTACAATGAGAGATGTGAAAAGGTTTTCCACATCAAAAGCCTGACTCAGATTGAAATCAGTCTGAACAGCAGCAACAAAAATGTCATTGCTTTTCAAGATTGAGCAAAGAAAAGTGTATAAATTTTTTTTTCCTTTGAAAAAAAATATCTGTGGACATTTTTCGGAGAAGATTTCACATTTCTATGCCTCTATTGAAGCTTTTTAAATTGTCAAAAAAGATTGATTCATGGGAAAGTCTTGTACATTCGTGAAAATGTTCCAATCAATGACTGTAAAAGACTCTGGACAAGAAAAAATTAAAGCCTAAATCTGTTCAATGGACACTCATTAAGCTTTGGCAGCTGAATTTGTCAAAGCTCCTGCTTGTCTTGTTGAGCAATAAGCAGATGCCAACCCAAACCAAAACCCCTCTCAAAAAACAGCAACAAAACTTTGGATGCAAATCAGAATATGGCCAATGTTTGCTGTTCTCAGTGGAAATGCTAAAAGGTCATCCCACATCAAAATTTATTTTGGTCACCCCCTGATCACAGTACCTCTCCATGCTGAATCACATCCTGGCCATCCCTCTGCATCCAAGAATAGCAATGCCATGACAAAAATTGGTCCCACCAGAGATATCCCATTGTGTTGCTGATTGTGTGGGAAATAGAAAAAATTAGGCTTCTGGTCCCTCTCTCCCTCACACTTGTACAACCTTCAAAAAGGATTAGACACAAGTTAGATGGTGCAATGAACTCTTTTCCCCCTGTACGGCCACTCCCTAAACCAGAATTCTTGCATTTAATTCAGTACACTTCTGCAGAAGTTCCTTAGAGAGTGTCATGCTCATAACCTTAGAGAATAATTGACAACATTTGTGATTCAGCTGCATCCTGAAGCTTTTGTGTAACTGTGTGCAAGGTTTAATGGGGCTGCTCCACAGAAGCCAACTCAGCTGCAGGGAACTTCCACTTTACAGAGGCACTGGAGAGCATTATTCCAAAAAAAAAGGGAAAAGGACACATGGCCCATTGCCTGTATAGCCACAAGATGTGTTTGCCTACCTGCTCCTCAGAAAGGCTGTTAATATCAATTTGTTGCATCCCTGGAAGAAATAGAAGGGAGATATTCTGGTTTGAGAGTACAAGCATGCCCTGGACATTGACTTCACCATGTAAAGTTGCTAAATTATCCTTCCTCAAGGGGAAGTTGTAAACTGGGAGCTTATGGCTTGTGTGTCTGCAGGGTGTTGCAACTTAGCAACCATATAAAGTCACCTAGGGTTGAATGGTGTGCATGGGTAACCCCATCCTGGTTCAAATGTAATTACAAAGCTGAAGGACTTGAATGAATTGTGTAAGTTACCATGAAGATAGCATCTAAAGCACTTTTCCTATAGTGTCACCTACCATCCATAAATATTTGTAGATATATATGATGCAGCTAACAACAAAAATGCATCTAATGCTCTTTTGTGGTGTGTCTATAAACATGTCCCCAAAAAGAGAAAATATATGTGTATATAGATGGTATTTTTTCATTTGGTTTTAAAACTTTTTGATAATGCGTTTGAACAGTCCCTGGGAGTCTTTAGATTTCAGACAAGTGGACTGTGTGACAATAACAAACACCAAACTACTGTTACTTAACAAAGTTGCTTAAAAGTAATTCCAAAGCCATCATATTTCTAATTAAGTTTGAAAGTGATGCATAACAAAAGGACTCAGAGAAACTTTAATTTCATATTCCAAACTAGTTAGTCCTATTTGTTTGCTTTGAATCACTCATTTCAATAAGGTGAAAACTTGTGTTAATCCTCCATTCATCAGTTGCCTGGGTGCGTGTGAAATGAGTCATGTGGACAAAATAAACCACTGCTAGCTGCAATATTCTATTGTCCTCTAAGCTTCTTCAAGGGGCCTCTTCACAGGTACCAAAAAGCCACTCTAGACACTTCACATATTTTTGAAGATCCTCCCTTTTTTCACATTACTCACTCATTGAAGAATAGCCGAAAACAGGCATAAAATGAAGGGAGCTGAAGTAGGCCAAACTCATTTTCTACACAGAGAGAGATAATTGGCACTGCAGTAATTTTGAGGAACTGAATTAAATGAATAAATTGTGACATGGGAAAAACTGAAAAGGACAACAGTTTCCTGGCTTGCACATAATGGTTACTTTGGACAGCATTTTTCTTGGAGACCAATTGATAAAACAGGACAAAAATGTTTTTCCCATTAATTGCTTTCAAACATTGTCCTGCTAAATGCCCAATTAAAAAGTAGAAGTGTGAGCTTCTTTTTGCTTATAATGACCACATATTGGGGGGAAAAAATCAGTAGCAACGTCTTAGCATTTTCTTTTGTGGATGTGGAATAAAAAGATCAATGGAAAAAGGTTCTTAGCTTACCTTAAACTAAAACAGCCTCAAAGTCTGGAGACCAGCATGGGGGTGAGGATGGGGTGATGGGTGGTGGGACACATACAGTATCACTGCACAGGGCCAAAACTATCATTTACACCAAAAAACTTAATTTCATAAGTAAGTAAAGTACAAAAACATGAATTCATATATTTCCAACTGTTACTTTGAATAGTTTATTAATGAGGTCTTTTCAGAGACAAAGAGCTATTTCTAAATAAATATTTAAGTATAAAACAGTATCCCAAAGTTTTCCCTCGTTTTATTTTAAAAACACTTGCTGTAAAGACATGGTTCTCTGACAATGAAAGAAAATTCTGATGGGTCAAATGGATAAAAGGAAATGGAGTCAAAGTTATCTTTGAGATAACGCCACTGAATTAAAATGGGTTAATTCATCATCTTCTTATTAACTACATTAGTTGAGTTCTAAGAGAGTTGTCACTTCAAGGCAATTCTGTAAACATTCATTAATTTTTGCAATGTTATTTTTAACAGCATATTTCTAGATGGAGCTAGCCTAAATCTAGCAAAAACATTTTAAAAGGGACATCTTGATAACAAAGTAGCTTTTATCTGTCCATACATCTTCCCTGTGCATCAGTAATGCCTATATGTTTCACAGAGCTTTACAATTTCCAGACCATCATGCACACTCATCACTATCCTTAGGTGGAAAACATGATGAAATGGTTTTACAGACAAAAGCCTAACATGGCCTTGCACAGGCAGGGAATTAGTCATGTGTGAGGTTCTGTTGGGCTGAATTTAGTGAAAAATCCTGCTTCAGATTAAAAAAAAATCTGCAATTTTCTGGTTGCTGGGAACACTCTAGAAGAGAAGATGTGGGTGGTGCTGTGAAGGAAAGCATCAGTGCTGGGCAGGGACCTCATCTGGACCTTGCTGTGTACAGACTCTTCCTAGAGCTGTTTCTGGACCACATCTCAGATAAGCCATTGGTGGTATGCATCCAAATCCACCTAAGTTCTTGCAAAGAAGCTTCAAAGAGAGGTAAAGCTGAAGGCCAGTCCCCTCCTGACAAAGGGAAATGTGGAGTGAGAAGCCAAATGATAAGAACTCCATGTTTTGTAAACTGATTAATAGTTCAAAGTCTCAAAGTCCTGCTGAGGGAAGGAGAGCAAGAGACACAGGTTCAGGTTCTCCTGGACACTGCACAGGGCTGCTGTATTCCCATCAGAGATTCCTGGGCAAGCACAGCACATGGATAGACATCCCATGTAGTCCATCCCCAATGCCAGTATGTCAAAGGTCCTTCCATGACCCTTTTATAGACATTTCTAGGCCAAAAGAGGGAAAGTTTCTGAAGATATCCTGATTATAGTGATCCCTACATGTTGTGTTTGGTTGTTTTTTCCTCATCAGTCCAAGTGAAATTTTCTGCCTTTGTCATAGAAAACAGACTGGTCCCTCTGGGGCAGTAGATTTCTCTTCATCCCCGTTGCCTGAGGCACTGATTAAGTGAAGTGTTTAAGCACCTGTCTGACTGTGAGAACATGAACCATTGCACTGAGTCAGTGAAAGAGAGTCAAGAGCAGAAAAAGACTTTGCCTCTGGAAGGTTGCTGTGTAGAGCTATCTATCAACAGGAGCACAAGCCAGAAAGTAGACTAGGGCACTTCTACATGGTTTTTCACTATTTATGGGTAAATAAAGATCTCTGTGAAACAGACCCTGATCACAAATTTGAAACTATTAGGTGAGTTTTACAGAATCATTCTCTTTTGTTTTAAGACATTGTGATTCAACCTCTGCCTCATTAAGTTCCATCTTTTAATTTGAAAAGTGAGACATCATTCTTATGCACAAAAGGGAACACAAATATCATTACTAAATATTGTAAAAAATCAACTGAAAAAAAGCTGGGTGAAAAGTTTTGAAAATTTACATACAATGTATTGCCTCACTGTACTGTATATCTTATTTGGAGCAGAAAGTGAGAAAAGTATCACAATAAAAGGTCACAGAAGTTCCATCCTGCAGCAGCCATCCTCACCTGCAGATGAAATGGTTATTTCATTATAAAACCACAATTTCTTTGAAAAGATCTCATTAGAGCATTATGTTACCTGAATCTTCAGAAGTTACTTAGGGGGCTGTCTGTGCTGGAGGGAAAATTCTGTTTTTCTTCCCCCACTTATGCCTGTGAATGAATGGCAAAAGCCTCTTTTGTTGCTGCCAGAGGATTTGGCACTGAAGTTGTTGTCCTGAGTGGTTTGTGCAGAGGCAGACTGGGCTTCCAGTGCTGTGCCAGTGCTGTGCCAGTGCTGTGCCTCTGTGTAGAGTCCTGTCCCACATGCCTCTGCCTGCAGTGCAGACTTGGGCAGTGCTGAGAACTGTGACCACATCATGGCAAAGAACATTCCTGTGATTTTGGAAAGTGTTTGTCAAATCAGAAGGATTGGTCTAGGCCAAATCTGTGCTTACAATGAAAGAAGTGGAAGAATTGGTGAACAGTTTCCACAGGAGCCCCCCTCTGGCCCCATCTGCAAACCCTGTTCCCCCATGCCCTGCTCCACCTCTGGGTCCTGCCAGTCTCTGCAGTTGCATTTATTCCAGTGGGACTCTGCTGCTTCAGGAGGGGTATGCAATAGAAACTCTGGGATTACCTGCTTTCCTAAGGCATCCTGATCCTAGAAGGAAGCAGTTCTGCTTCAGCATGACTGAAATGGATGGAGGCAGCTTCATGGTGGTATGACATCAAGGAATTCACTCAAGAACTCATTAAGTAAAGGTACAAGTTTTATGAAAGCATTTATATCCCCTGTGTTGCAGGTAATGTTTTACCTTCCTTTTGTCTCCAATCCCACACTGAACTGACAATTCAGAATGTCTTTGGGTGGCATCTGGAATAGACACAGAAAATCCAACATCTGTCTGCTAGAGCTGATGTCAGAGAGGCCTGAGGGACGCTCAAATTGTGCATCCCTCTGAGGGCACACCAAAAGAGGACAAGGAAAGGCCTTTAAGCAGCCAGTCCCTGAGAGTAGTGGCTGGAATGAACTTTAAGAAAAGTGTTAGGGAAAGGAGACCTTCCCTTACCACATCTCACAGCAGTTCTCTCTAACTCCCTTTCCCAAAGGTCTTTCTTTTCTCCACTATAGCTTGAGATCACTGCTTGAGCCAGGTTTACTGTTTATCACTTCTTTTAAGAATTAGCTGGTACACCACCTTTGGATCAATAGGGAAGATCTCATACATTTTGTTTGCCACTATAGATTTGTCCAAATATTATAAGACTGCTGCTTAAGTACAAGATTGTGAGTTATTTTACACCATGCAGAGAGTTTGTGAGTTCATCTGTGCTCTAACTTGATCTTCCTCTGCTTCTGTGGACTCCCAGAACTCCACTTGTGCTTTTCTTCCAGCATCTGCGTGTCCATCATTTTCTGCTGTTTCCTTGGTACTATTCATATTCTTCTATCATCTTGAAAATGAGACTTACTTTTTCACTAGTTTCGCTCTTCCAAGAAAGGTCTAAGACTAAATATATAGTTAAGACATCATTTCCTTCATGTCAGTCCTTCAACAGGTGACCCAGAGAAGCTGTGGATGCCCCATCCCTGGAAATGTTCAAGGCCAGGCTGGGTGGGGCCCTGAGCAACCTGGTCTAAGGGTGATATCCCTGTCCAAGGCAGAGGGATGGGAACCAGGTGATCTTTAAGGACCCTTCCAACCCAACCCATCATGAATCTATGATTCAAGCCTATATAAAATGGTATAGTTCTGTAGACATCAGTGGAGCTACTCAGAGATTTGGTTCTAATATCCGTGTAGGAAATGTTGATACTTCTGCCAAAAAAAAATCCAGGTTACTTTTTCTCCTTGTGTCTTTCTTGGGATGATCTGCATTAAAAAGTAATGTGCAGCTTCTGTTTTTCAAAGTGTAGCGATACTAATTTTAATTTTTGAAATATTGAGTCTCCAACAACTACACTTTTCATGCCTTGCCCTCAACCACATATGGGCACCTTTTGAAAGCTGTAGATGAGCAGATATCTCTTTTAAGTAAAAAATCTATTAAGGATGAAATGAGTAAAAGTCCAGTTACAAGCTATCATTAAGGTCTATTGTATCATCAGATCCATTAAACTTTAATGATGCCTCCAAACAGAACTGAAAGAGGTTGAATTTACATGTACATTGTATATCAATAACACTCATTGTAGATACTAAAATTATTGCATGTCCTTCCCAGTATCCTGTGGAATATTATAGCTTCTATGGGAATATAAAACAGATAATTTGTGTTCCCCAAGCAATTTAAACAATATGATTTTTTTTATGTCCCTGCTACTTTAAATGGAATTAGTGAAGGCAGTATGTTATCCTCAGTCACTATCCATCAGAAGTTATGTTAAAATTGATTAAAGTACTACTTATCCTAAGTACTGTTGACCTATTTTCTTCCAAACCTGTCACATATACATATAAGATTAAATGTACAGCAGGAATGCAAGGATACAGGATGAAAAGCTTGGAATTCAGAACAAAACATAGCAGCTGGTTGTTTCCAGAAGAGTAACTTCCTGAATGTTCAGAAGATATTAACAGGATGCAGCTCTAACATGAGCCTGGACAGTGAAGGCTTTCTTAGGGATTCATATATCTAATTCCATCTTCCTTTTTTTCTGTTTTTCTGTTTTCTGTCTTTTTTTTTTTTTTTTTTGTAGTTACAAGCCATACCTCTCCCTTCACTTTTTCCATGGATGCATGAAAAAACTCTGCTTCTCTCACCCCACTCACCAAGAGCCCTGATCTGGAGCAGGGCTCACAACCACAGTGGACTGCCACAATGAAGGAACAACACAACCAGGCTTGACCATAAATACTTTTTTTATTTGTCCATTGATCCACCCATTGACTATTCACAGCCATCATCAGACACCGGGTAATTCCTGAATGGGGAGACAGCAAAAGCTGCCATTTTTTCAGAACAGGGTCCTGAAATTGATCCAGAAGCACATTTACTAAAATCCTGCTCTGGGGAACTGGCATTTTGTAAGGGGACATTCACAAAATCTAATAAAAAAAAAGTCCTTTTTTTTTTAAAAATAAAACAAAGCACCACCAAAGGTGAGCAGTCTGACAGTTCTTACACATCTTGGGTGAAACACTTTGAAAAGATATTTTGATCTGTATCTTGGAAGTTTATGTTTATTTAATAGACATTTTGGTGAAACATGGTGAGCTGTTTTCTCAATATCTCAACTGCAAGAAGACAATCCTAAAAATGTGGATGTAGATTTCAGCAATGTCTTCTAAATTGGGCTGAACATTTTTAATATTGCCTACAAAATTCTTCCACATAAATGTACTTAGATGTTTGTATTTTCTTGCCACAGCCCAGGTTTAATGGCCTGAAGATTCCACAATATGTGTTTTACCTAGACAGTCCATTAAAGAGAATCCAAATGACTATAATTAAATATTTCCTAGTGAGACAGTAATGTAAAATCAAATATAATTTCTCTTATAGCGTTAGGACACACACACACACAACACACACACACACACATATATATATATATGTATGTATATATAAATTTATTTTCCTTACTGTCTTCAACTGTCAATTCAATGAGACTTTGTTGGTTTGACAGGCTACCCAAGCACTACCAAACATGCAACAAGAAAGTCTGCCTGGGTACCTGGCAGACATGGCCATGTGCAGGTTTTTTAGAGAAGGTTGGACAAACATCTGTCAGGAATGACGCAGGTAGATGTGATCCTGCCTTAGGGCAGGGAGCTGGACTAAATTACTTCTTGTGGTCCTTCTCAGCCTCCTATTTAATGATTTTACTGCCTTGGGCCAAGGTGACACATTGGGTCTGATCTTGAGCCTGGAATGTCCAAAAATTTTACATCGGTTACATGTGGGTACATGACATCATACTTTTCTGTCCACCACTGCTTTATTCCTCTGTCTCTATTTTATCCAAGCACTGTGCACAAGCTCACACACTTCCTCAGACTTCTTACTAAAGTCTTTTTAAACCACTCAAGCTGAAAACATAATGAAAAATTATGAATATTAGGGGTGAAAAAAATCTTTGTCATGCCATCCTTTTGCAGTCTGTACCTTCCCTACTAGAGTTTGCTGTCGGGGAGAGAGCATTTAGGATTTTGATATATTCTAAAATCCACAATGCTTTGTATGTGTTGCAATGTTTTTGGGGATTCCTGGCTGGTTCTTACTGTTCATTTTGCAGAGCCAGAGGTTTATATTCTGAGACATGGGGAGACAGAGGACTGCAGCTGGGTGAAAGAAACAGATTCATCAAGGGGACTCAGTAAATGCTGCTTCTGCCCTCTTTTGGAAGAATTCATGCATCTCTAATATCTGAGTGTTTTAGGTGCTCAGCATGGGAGTAGAACCCCAGGTCTGATGCTGTGGGAACACCACTCCCATCTCCCTGTGTTCCCAAAGGCTGTTATCACTGACTTCAGGGACTGCACCAGGTTTCACTTACACTGGTTTCTTAGGGACTTCAGCTACTGCTAACACAGAGCTGTCATGAAAAGCCACAACTTCACAGAGGGCTGCACTGCAAGCAGAAAAAGAAAGAAAAAAAAAGAAAAAGAAAAAGAAAAAGAAAAAGAAAAAGAAAAAGAAAAGAAAAAGAAAAAGAAAAAGAAAAAGAAATAAAGTAAAATAGAAAATTTTTTACAAAAGCCAAAATATATTCCATTTATATCAGTTTGAGAATTACCTGCTCATGAGCCTATCAGCAAGAAGGAAGATGCATCACAAATGTTTCTGATCAGTGTTTTTCTTACTGGTCTGCAGTCTGTTTGCCTTCAAGCACATGATTCTGAATATTTAGGTCTCAAATATATGGGCTCTCATTCTGGGACAGGATTACTCTGTTATCTCCCTTTTCTTCAACATTACTGTAAAAGGAAAAAACAGAGATTTACCAGTCGTACTCAAAGACATTGCTCTACAATCAACTGCTTCAGATTAAAGTCATAAAAAGACACCTTTACATTCTGTCCTTAAAGGAAAAAACTATTTTCTTTTTTAGGAGCAAATAAATGTATATTCATTTGCACAAGAAGGTGTTCTTTAAGTTTTGATCCGAAAGTCTCTAATTGTCATAGAGTTCAGCTATCCTTTACTTCAGTACAGACATTTTTTAATGTGTGTACCTATTTCTGTTCTTGAGTCTTTAAATATGCCCAGTTCATATCTGGTAAGTGTTAAAACAGAAATATGGCAGGACAAGAGGACTCTAAACATAACATAGCTGCCAATAGCAATAGTTTGATTCCTGTCTGCATGGAACAATTACTGTATGTTATTCCTCTCAATTTTCCCTTTAGTTTGTTTTCTGATCACTGGAGAACTCACTTCCATTTTCTGGAATGATACTTGCCAGTGTTTGCAAAGTACTTTTTAAGATTAAATTAAAGCCTACTAGTTTTCTCTTACTTGCTCCCTGTAAGTGTCCACCAGAATTCTCCAGGCTGAATTGGATAGGTAATCTAAGATGTGTGGATTTATTTCTGCTCCCCAGCAAGACTATTTCCACTCTTTAAAAAGAGGTAATAAAAAATTATTATCAAGTGGCACGCTTTGCCACCACCTGTAAATATTCATTCCTGGCTCATATCCATGAATTCTACAGAATACACGGTGATTTCATGATCATGTGAGCAACCATCTGAAGATTCTCTACAACCCCAGATCACAAGGAGCAGAGGAGTGAAGTGATTATATTCATGTGCCTTCCCCCCCTCCCTCCATTTGTCAAAAAGCTCTGCTTTTTAAAGTGTGATAAAAAGATACACAGATGCTTATTTTTTGTATTCCCTCACATTCTAAAGAACACACTGAAAAGGCACCTGCATAAAACAATATCACAAAGAATGGTCAATAACGACTGGATATAATGTTAGTACAGGTGTTGTATTAACATCTTTGATCTTGAAAGCTCTGCTTCTTTTAAAAGCTTTAGGAAGAATGAATGTGTTTAAGTCAAAGAAAGAGCCTACGAGTATTGTTTTCTAAAGTAGACAGGAAGAAAAATCACTGACTTTACTCAAATACCTGCTACACTGCAGCAAGAATAAAGGCTGAAAAGAAGCTAAGGCTTTTTATGTATATATAGAAATATGAGTGGATTAATTCAGCTATCACTGGCTTTCCAACAGTAAAAAGTATCATAGATTATTCATAACCCTCTGATGAGCTACTTCTAGGCAGTCTCAGATAT
Organism: Emberiza elegans; assembly: GCA_024865655.1. Taxonomy (NCBI): domain Eukaryota; kingdom Metazoa; phylum Chordata; class Aves; order Passeriformes; family Fringillidae; genus Emberiza; species Emberiza elegans. Next base: position 12,219,769 of record JALJVW010000206.1, read on the forward strand.
GTAATTTTTAATACAAACCTGATCTAGATACCCTTCTCTAAGTTCATATCTGTTAATTTTCTACTAGTTTGAAGAGTAGAATAGCAAATATGATGGAAATGTTGAGTGTGTTCCTGAGGTTGCAGTGAGATTTGCAGAGGATCTGTACATTTGCAAAGACATTTGAGTTCCCTTGGAGTGTTCATGGAGGCTGTGCCATAGCCAGGAACTACATGTCCTCATTTCCTGGAAGCAGCAAGACAATGCAGGCATGAAAATACCTGCCTGGGTTGTACCAAAAGTCATACGATGATTCAAGAGCACAAAGGCTCAAAGGTTAGAAGGCTGCTGGATGATCCAAGCTGTGGGTGTGCATCCAGGAGGAGCCCTGTTTTCTGTAAGCTGAGCCCTTCTAAGTGCCTAAGTCAGGCAGCCAAACACTCAGGGAAGTCCAGCTGCCTCTTTCCCCATTTTGAGGCAATAACCTGGAGTTTAGTGCAGTATTTTTGCTGGAAACTCACCCATAGGACCACTCAGGGCACACGCAGAGCACAGCACAGTACAGTGGGTTTATTCACTTGTGTCCCACTCCTTTCTAAGCCCATACTATTGCCTTATTTAAGACAGTTCACCCTTATAAGCAGAATAAAATATCAGCAGTTAAAAGAGAGAAATAGTGCAGCCAGTTTAGGGCTAGACCAAGGGGCTCAACAATAACCTGTAGCTCATCACAGCTGAGGGTTCATTTGCAGACAGAAGTTACTGTCTCCCTTGAAGAAAGAACTCACTTCAATTCTTACATCTCTTGACAGCAGCCTTGGCCAGAAAATAAAGGCAGAGGCCTTCTCCTAAGATATTTGATCTTCAATTTCCATAGCTGAGATCAGGACCAAACCCAAACCTCAGACCAAGGAGCTGAGAAGATTTTTTACTCTCTTCAGTCAGACAAGACCACGATCTAACTCCCAAAACAAAGAGAAGTTGAAAATGAAGGACAAATATAAAGGCCAGCTTCCTGAGACCTTCCTGTAGTCAAAAACTAGATAAAGACCTCATACATTAAGTTGCTGCTAAAAATGGGGATATTTGTGCTTTCTTCAGAAAGCAAAAGATAAACAACTAAATAACAACAGGTAAAGTCTAGCCCAAGTCAAGAATGATGGTCAGAATTTCAGAAGAGAGGTGGGGTTTACTAGAAAATATAAACTGGTTTGATTCAATGCTGTAAGGGAGCAGTGGAGTGTGCAGAATGATTTGTGCTGGGATCTGCAGCAAAAGTGATGCTAATGGAAAATGCAACCAAGCTGGTAACCAGATTTTCAGCTGAATTCAGCCAGTACTGAAGAAATCTGAGTCCACAGACAGAGGAAAAATGCAAGTGTCGAGATGGGTACTAAAGATCTGCTTTTAACAAGCCAACTATACAGTGACAATTGCATTTAAATGAATGTATTGTCATTATTATGTCAGCATTTCTTCTAAAGGGTGAAGGTCCAGTTTCTGTAAAGCTTAGAACAAAGCTCTAAATTTCTAACAGAGACAAAAACCCAATAGAAAAGAAGGAAGGACTCTGTATCACTGGTATTTGTTTCAGAAAGAAAGGAAGGTTGGAAAACAAGAAACCAATTAGTTAAGATTTAACATTAACTAGAACTTTCATCTAATTGTTTTTATTGCCTTCAGAGCCAACATTTCAGACCTGCATTCCTCCCTGTAGTTCAAGGAACTCTGCTGTGAGTTTGCCTTAGAACAGATAGTGCTTTTTAGGATCCCAAAAGTGTAACCCTGCTCCATTGTCACACTAATTCCCATCAGTGAGTTCCTCAGCCTCAATGGCAGGAGAAGGGTTTTACAATTCCAAATTTTCACAAAACGAAGTGGCTAAAAATGACTGTAACTCCACATTCCCTGAGGTGCCTTGTGAAAACACTCAGAAGCTTAGCACCGTGCTTAGCTGGGGGTTTTATAAGTTTTGTCTACTCAGCCCATGTCTGCATTAAAAAAAACATTCAGCATCTCAGGATTACAAGAGCAACAATTAAAGTAAAGCCTAAAAGCTGACCTCTCTTCAAAACCTTGAGCTATTGCTGTGCAGAAAACTATTTTATACTTAGGTGCCAATCTTTGCATAAGCCTTAAGCTTCCCATAAGCAAACAAAGACTAAAGAAACATTCGTCTCCACCAAACAGCAGTGGCAAACATAAACATTGGGGGGTTTTGTGTATCTGGTGAAAAGACAGTTTGGGAACGGAACCATAATTCACTCTAATTGCCAGATCTGACTTCTGCTCTTTTAGAACAAAAAGATAAATTTGAAGCCTCACAATCTCTTTGGTCAACTCACCTACAACAGACATCAGACACTCTCATTTTCACATAGTCTCGTGACGAGTTTAACTTGAAAGTGCCCTTTAATGTCCTGGAAGGGAAAAGCAAACTGAAGAAATATCTCTAACACCTCAATGCTAGGCCTCTTAAAGCAGATGGTATCACAACTAAAGCTGAAAATAAAACCTGGGCATCAGCATTTCAAGTCACATATTCATTCATAAGAGAGAGAGCAATTTTTATTTGAAAGATCGCTATAAAGCAATCTCCAAATGCTTTACTTAATTCACCTTCTACTAACAAGATGGAAAGTTCACAGAAAAATATTTTCACTGAAATATAGTGATTAGGGATAGAGCCTGTTGAGTAGCTTATGTCAGAGTGGAGAGCTGCAAACTGGTCGGGTGACAGGGGTATCTCTGTCCTTCACTGGGGGAAGGCATTGGGAAGGGAGGGGTAAACTAGAACATGTTTTTAAGGTTGATACAACTGTGGACATATGCACAAAATTTAGAGATCTGCAACCAACATTAAAGTTGGGTTGAATTTGGCAAGAAGAATGTAAGACCAGAGTTTTTCAACATCTTTAAATAAGCCATTTTTCTTATTCATTTTGCACCATGTTCTGGTTTTGATAACGGAAGAGTTAGACATTCACAGAGATTGAATTGGGCAGTGTTAACTCAGGGAAGGGAGATCCCCTCATGGGTTACATTCTCTTCAGGATGTGGATCCACAGCCATTCTTATGCCCCACGGAAGCACTCTGTGGATCCAACTCCCTGAAACCACTGATGGCTGCATGTGGAGAGGCTGGATAATGCCATACTGCTAAACAAAGGAGTTAGGAAGCCACAGATAAAAAATCAAAATAAAATTCACTGCATGCCAGCATAGTTCTAACTTAACCTGACTAGAGAAGGAAGAGACAGATCAGATAAGACAGGTGGCCCAGCTATGATAATTATCCTTCATCTGCTTCACAGGGGAAAAAAGGATTTGAGAAGAATGAATTTGACTTAGCCCTGATTTCATTTTTCTGCTGTGAGTGGTCCGGGATTAAAAGGCACATTCACAGACAATGAACACTTCCTGATGGACTGTTTGAGAAAACTCAGTTTTTCAAAATCAGGGAAGAAGAATAACTAGCATTTGGATAGCACTTTCAGTTAGAAAAGCCTTTGTAGGAGCAGTACATCAATATTAAGTGAAAGAGGCAAAATGTTTTGAAGGATCACTTAAAAAGTGTAGTGGTATCATATAATATTCCCATTCTTGTTACCCAGGTCCTGATCTGGTGGGAGTTGCTCCTGCCATGGGCAGGAGGATTGAAACAAGATGATTTATAAGGACCTTCCCACCCCAAGCCATTCTGTGATTCTTTGGTCACTTCATTCAAGGTAGTGCTATTCAAAAAGACTGTCAAAAGGACTTTTATACAGCAAAATTATCATGTAGGATATCTGGCAAAATGTCCCATCTTGTTTCAGTTTTCTGGCACTTGCCCCCTGAATTTTTGTTGCAGGTAGTTTCCAGTCATATCAATAAAACTGTGAGGAAAGGAAGAAAATATCTTTTAAGTAACAGTTTTCATGTATGAAGCCACAGTGGCCAGTAAAGCAACAACCCTCTAACACACATTTTATGTCACACGTACTTAGTAAATTTAGTCTGGACACATGGTAGGGATTCTTCTGTGCATCACTTGTGTTAAATACCTGAGCTGGGAGATAAAGTGGACAAAGGCCACCCACAGGAATTCCCCTCAAGGCTATAAGTTATTGTACAAAACAACTCCTTAGCTGTCTTTTACAGCCAAGGAAAAGGAAACATTCCTAAAGGGAAATTAAGCCCTTACTTGAAGCAGCCAAGAACCCTGAAAGTGAATGTCACCTGTGCCTCACCTTTAGCCAAATAATCCAGCTCAGGTACTTAATTTGTGGGCAGATAAAGTGACACTTTGAAATCAAGGGGGTTTTTTTGAGCAATGCTCACATGCTGTCTCCAGACTGTAAGGAGGTGCTAGAAAAAGTATCACAAAAATACTTTTCCTTCTTTTTTTAACTCTTATGCCAAATTAGAGAAAAGAGATTTTTTTTTAAGATGGCAAGCTCTCACAGTTCTCATGGGAAAAAAAAAAAAAATTAAGGCTCTATCTTTCTTTCCATAATCTGTTCTCTCCATCTCATTCATGATTAAATACTTGTCTTTATCAGACCACCTTTGACACTAACTAAATGAATTCATAGCTTTCCTGATACTTTAGTTTAAACCACCTCATACTGCTGTTCCAGCATGGCTTGATGCGACCATCTGCTGCACTCAGACTGATGGAGGACAAAGGAAGGGGCAAGGATGCTCCAGTGCCTGTGCTCACTCCAGAAAAAATCATCAATAAGAGATTTCTTCTTTCTCCTGAAGGATTTTGCCCTGCTCCCTCTGTTCTTCTTCTATAAATAAAAGAAGATAGAGCAGAAAGTAAAGCAGAAATGTTCATCAGCTTCCTGGAGTCTAGGAGCAATGATAACATTTTCTATTTATGAATTGAACTACTTGCTGTATTTCTGCTGCAAAAGCTTCATTATGAAAAACATAATGCAATTTTTTTTTATCAAAAAAAAGGCTGTCTTTTCATTTTGTACTAAAGCATATTGAAGTAGTCTGGCAAATCAAGCAAAAAGATAGCTAATGGGCCAACAGGATATCAACATTTTTCTCTGACAAGTGAACAAGTGTAAAGGTAGGCAGTAAATGTGAGAAAAGCTAGAGGAAGGAGGAGAAAACACTCAAAGGAAAGAAACAACAAAGGATGCAAATAAGGACATTTCCTCCCACTCTCCCTTTCAGCAGAGGAACCTCTCGTTCTCAGTAGGAAATTACAAGAACTAGAAGCGATCCTTTGAAAACAAAACATGATGTTCTTCTGCTGGTCTACTACCCTCCAAAGCTGATAAAACTTGTAGCACCAAAAAAATGTGGATATTGACATTTTGTAGACAGTTGGCTGCAGCATTCCAGTGAACACATAGGTAAGTAGACTGCAATTCCAAACACATTAAATTAAATTCTGGGGGGCAGCATCCCCAGACAAATTTGAAGTCCATTTAAAATTGGCTAATGGCAAACAATGCATTTGGTACCTTCACAAAATCTGCAAACCAAAATGAAATATCCAGACAAGGTGGGATCCACTCACACATTAACTCTGTGAGGTACCACCTAGGCACATTCCCATGCTGCTCATAGGTGGAGTCCCCCAAGGTGGCCCTGGCAAAGTGGTTGTTTGGAGGTTGCACAACACTCCAGCTCTAAAGCTCTGCTATGAGCTGAGGTCTGTGAGCCTGAGCAGGAGACTGAGCTCATACCAACCTTTGCTACATCTGGATCCCACTCCTCAGCTACCTACCATGGCCCAAATGTGCGTGTCATCACACCTGCTCACAGGTACAGAGCCAGACACTGTGTGCCCCCAGATCTGCCAGGTGAAAACTCATCTTCCCACAGCAAAGAGGAAAGGTCAAGGCCTCCCACCCCACCTTACCAGCTAAAGCCACCAGACCTGAAGTTGTGGAAACACCATTGTGACACTCAAGTCAAAGAGCAGCAAGCCCAGAAGAGATGCTCAGCTGTACCACAGTACAAGGTGTGGGCCATTGACCACATCTGACCAAAGGACAGGTCATCAGAACATCCAGAGATGAACATGTCAGGATGTTAGAGGAATAAGGTATTTCTGAAAATGCCAGACTTCAGTCCTTAAAGATTCTCTCCAGTGCTTTTGATGTACCCAGAAATCCAACAGGGAGTACACTCCTACCAAAAGACACATTTAGCAGATCACCTGTAATATTTTTGGCTCAAATCCATACATCTACTTTATTTGCACTCAAGTTTTAGAAACAAAATTATGTAATCAATCACCTTTGAGCTATTTCTCTACTGTTCTACTCGCACACATTCTGAACTTTGAAGCAACAAATAGGATGCAAAAATTGGAAAACAAATGCCTATCTGTATACTTATCTATAAACAGCATTTACAAACATCCCTTTTTTAGGTCAGCCACAGTTCCTGGCTGTCTGACCTTAGCATCTTCATGAAAAAGGTCAGAAAACTTCCTACTCTCTGCTTCACCCTTCTGTCACTAAATTGCAGAATATATTGACAAACATGCCCCATATTGTATAGATTGCAGAGCTGCTTCAATACTGGTCAGCCTGGAGTGAGGACATAAAAATTGGTACCTGTCTACAGCCATCAGTGTACCCTTAGAATGACATTCATGCCACATAATTTGAGGTATCAAAAATCAAGCATCTAGCTTAAGCCAGGCTGCTTCTATAGCAGAGAGTAGAACTTGAGGTGTGAAGCTCCAACTGTGCCTCATTCATTGACCATCAACTTAAAAATGAAGGAATATTTTCATCCTGTCATGGTTTTTTTGAATGTCATTGCTAAAGGAGCCCAACAGAAAAAGATGATAACACAACTTACTGTTGGCTCTTAACTCAAATCTTGATGAGTTTGTTCAATTCTCCTCAATATTTATTTTACTAAATGGGTCTAGAAGCTGGAAACAAAACAAATAAACAAAAACAGGACCATCAGCTCCAGCTGTGTTTTCCTAACAATAAGACAGACACTGCTTGTGCCATCCATTTGGGTGTGCAGATGGCAGAATCTCAGATATCTCTGTAAAATTAACAGCAAAGGCATTCAAAGGAAAGGAGGTAGTTACATGAACATCACAGGTCTGAGGGAATTCCAGAAACTGGACATGGGGAGTGGGAGATGAGGGGAATGTGGGGGTACATTCAAAAAACAGGGTCCTATTCTTGACAACAGTGCAGCTGTACAGTGTGTGAAATATTTCTTGCATAATGGCTCAGTTTTATTTTTTAATAAACAGTTAAAAGAGAATGAGTGTCTGTATGGAACAGGTAAGTAATTAAAATTCTTAACTGTGCAGTCAAACACATACAGCAGCACATTGCCAACTACAGACAAAAGTAGAGCTGTACAAGTCTGAACATGCACCTATTTATTAAATCTTATTTAAAACACTGAACTAAGTGCAGTGTCTGATGAAATATTTAGGGTGTTTAAACGTGCCACAGCTGACAGAAAGCCTTTTTTTTTTCCTACTGGCACAAGATTATTTTGTTTTGCTTTTTCTCTCTTTTCTTTCAAAAAAAAGACAAGGTAAATTGTTTCAACAGCATCTAAGTACAAGGTAGGGTTTACATGCCTCTAGTTTCAACATGGGGCTTTCTAGAAGAAGTGCTGCTGATTAATTGAATAACTTGTTTGCTGGATTTTAATGCATAGAATTTCCTTTGTATTTCTAAAGACACAAGGATTTGCATATAATATGACATTGTGCCACCTAATATCACTGCATAGCTGTGCAACAAGTGGCCCAACATATAAAATTAAACCCACATAAACTATTCTTTTGAAGTGGATGTCCTGATAGTGATTCTGGCAAACTGCAAAAAAGGACACTGTATTATAAATTCTTTGAAATACAGAGGTCTTACCATCCCCCATTCCTCCTTCAAGCAATAGTAATTGTCAGCACCACTGCTGACAGTCCTGAACCTGCACTTGGCCTGGCCCTGGCACAACAGCCCCACCAGTACTATTTTGGTAAGTTTTCCACAACCTCCTTGGCAAAGCACATCATTCTCTTTGCATGGCACCCAGCAGAGGCACGCACCTCCATGCAGCCATCCATTCATTACCGACCTATTATGCACACCAAGAAGGGAACAGGCCACCCTAGAAATTGCTGTTTGTTACCTTCACCTCTGAACAGCCTTCTGCCCCTTGGCCAGCCTGGACTTGGTGAGCTCCACCAGAATGTCACTCCCTTTTTGACTTTATATGAAGCTCCAAGAACTCAAAGGTTATTATCACACAACAGATAACATTCTTTTCTGCTTTGGTAAGTGGTGTTTCTTTTACCTTGATCACCAACTGTTTCAGACCAGGGCTTCCTTTCAATGGTAATGGTTGACTTGGTGCCTATTGGTGCAAAATAAATAACCCTGAGATTAATGAGAACTATTGGCATTCATGCACCCAACCTTATATCTGCTCTTCCTTGCTGGCTTACAAATCTACTACAAATTCTTTTTGGTAAGGCTATTAACACGTTGCATTTGAATTTAATAGTTCCAGTGACTCCATAATAATCACTCAAGTTCCCTCTCCAGTAGGTAAGACCTACTCTGCCTATTTTGCAGGCTATTAAGCACGTGTGCAGTGCCAATTATCTAAAAGCAGAGAGCATTTCTAGGTCACTTTGAGTCCCTTTCCCTTTACTGAAATGTGAGTGGTCAGCTTTCTCACCCAAGCAGATCTGAGCAGCACCTCCCAGCAACAGGAAAGGGTAGGGAGGGGGAAAAAACCTCAGAGGCCTCCCTTAGGTCATGCCACAGCCACTGCTGTTGGGAGGTGATTTTGTTTTGAGGTCACAAAAACAAAGATGAGGAGAGGGCAAGTCAAGGAGGAGTAGTAGGATGAAGCTCAAGAAAGAGATGGGAATTTAAGGAATGGTGGAAAGCAAGCCAAGGTAGAGAAAGTTGGGAAAAATAAAAATGGGCAAAGAAACAAACAGCACTGCCAAGCATTGACCCATATCTTCTTCCCCCATGGCTGTCCTGGCTGGATGCACAGGCAGGCATCCCCAGGGAACACACAGGGAAACCCTGGGAAGATAGGGCTGGGCTGAAGGATCCATCTCTACTCTGAGTGGCATCCATGGGAGCTGCAGAGTCCAACACAAACCACCTGAAGGACACTGAGCTGAGGCCCCAGGGGGCAGCAGGAACCTTGGCACATGAAGTGACATCCAGAGAAGGGGATCCCAGCCCACCACCAGTCCAGGAACTCCCACCCTTTGAATTTGCCTCCATCGTCCTTGTTTAGTCAATGTTTTTAAGGTCTCAGTGAGCTGCTCAACAGCCTTGCTCCTGTGCCTTCTGGATTAAATGGGAGGACCTGCTTTGACTGTAGCATGTGTTGGGGCAGATCTTAACAGAGCACTCCAAAGGCTTTCTCAATTACTTAGGAACAACCTAAAAGACTGCAAAAAGTGAGCACTTCTTTTCCTCTTTGGACACTTTTTAAATGTATCATCAATCTTATAGATACCATCCTATGATGAGTAAGTGATTTATAAGTTATCCAGTTAATCAGCCTCCAGTTGCAGTTTTCTCATGACTGTTCATCCTTCAGATTAGAAAATATCTATTTATTCTTGGATTGTTTGAATTGTTTTGTTGGGTTATTTTGCTCTTTTGTGACTAGTCATGAAATTCACACAATCTGTACAGTTTCAAATTCCAGATTGGATAAATGCAAAAGCACCCACATTTTCAATTTTAAAACAGATTTTATAGTTTGATTTCCACAAAAATTTTGACAAGACAATGGTCAGCTTCAGACAGCAAATAAACTTATTTCCAAATGGCTTAATTATAACAAGTTGCTGTGACAGCTGTTACCAAAGAATTGCTAGATATATAACATATTTTTTGCTTTAGTAGCCTAATGAAAATTTCAGATCTTACAAATAAATTGCAGAAATGAGAAAATAAAAATGACATTTCACTCTTCTGGCTTTTTCAAGCACAAGAGTACATTTGGATTGTCATGTGAAATATGAAATAGGCCAAAGATAACTCAGTTTTAACAAATATAATAATAGCATGCTGTTTCTTGTATTTGCTGTCTTCTCTCAGAAGTGGAAGCTTCAAACTCTCGTCTGCAAAGAGGTGGACTAGGAACACCTGCTTTATTGGACAACTGAGTGCACATTACATTATAACACCATGATGTAGAGATTTCAAAAACAAGTTAACATTGAAATGGTCCCTGAAATAAATATCCACTCTACAGGAGGGCAGAAATTATTATCTACTGGGGGTTGACAAGGCTTGAAGAGGAATCAGGTCTGTGTGCAGGCTGGACCTGGGCAGCACAGGGGCTACCCAGCCACGTCTCCTCCAGGCCACGAGGTGCCAAAGAGGAAAACCACATTGCACACAGGGTGGGCCTTGGTGCTGCTTCAAACTGAATTTGCCATGGGCCTTTTGGCAAAGACACCGGGCTTTGTGCTGGAGGAGCTGCTTCTGTGCCACTCATCTGAGTGCTGGGAGGGAGAGGCTTTGCCTTGGAGGGCATTTGCAACTCCTGCCTTGCAGCCAGGGAGGAAATGCTTGGGGAGATGGGGGCAGAGGGAGGGAGTGAGGCTGGACCCAAGGAAAGGGGAGAAGGGATCATGAAGGTGCCACTGATCCCAAATTTACAGCAATTGTCTCTGTACCTCACCATATGCAAAGTCAACATCCTGCTTTTCTTCCAAAGACTGATATTTTCTGCCTTCTTGGCTGCTCTGCAATGGGCAGAGCAGATACTGATGCAAACGTAGCAGGAAGGAAAACATATTGCAAACAAATTTGGAAGGAATGGGGGATGTCTTATTTGTGAAAGAGAATATTTCTGTAATTATTCATATTGTGGTAGTAAGGAGAGAAGCTGCTCTGAGAACCCTGCCATGGTAGGTGACACGTGTGTATTTATTAAAAACCCTAACAGTCTTTCCTCTGAAAACCTCACCATTTTAGCAGGGGATAAAAACAACAGGTGGATATAACGAAGAGGGAAATAAAGCAGTGGGGATAACAGCATATTTATCTTCTTCAGTGGAATAAGTAGCAGCACACCAGCTGCTGGGCTATTGTCAGATGTTTTCCAGCCACCACAGAAAAAGTGAGTTTTGAGGAGGGGTTTGAAGGAGAATAGATTAGCAGCCTTATGGCATTATTATGAGGAGTTATGCATATGCATAAGGAGTAGCTCTGAGAAAGTAAGGAGGCTCTTGGACTAACAAGCGACGGAGAGAGGCATCATGGGGCTGCCACAATGTGGTGCATATTGAACCTGCTTTCATATGTAAACAGACAGCATGCTGCAGTCTCACAGGATCACTGCTGCCTTTTATTCAGCATCCCAGTGCTGCACACAGTGGTGGCTGCTATGCCAGTGATACATTAAATACAATCAGGGGGATAAATAAATATCATTTAAAAGGACTCAGCATTTGAATACTGAACACAGCTATAGTGTGCTGAAGAAAAAGGTAAAAAGGATAATTATGGCATCCTAGGACTACTGGAAATAATCACCAGTTTGCCACTAACATCACTGGAAGATAGATTTCACTTTTAATATTTTAGAAGGGATAGAACCTTTAAGCTTCAGGCTTTAAGCAAGCCTGCAGTGTGACTTAGGAAAGGGTTTCTTTATTGATAGGTTATCTTACAGATACCTTTTGCAGCATTTCCACTTTTCTCTTGCACAGGAACATTCAAACCACAATGTTGACTCCTTGCAGGGAGGCTCATGTTTCTAAGTAATTTATTGACATAGCTGCCTCTTAGCATAGAAACTTAGGAAAACATTTTGGAATAACCTCCAAAAGAATTAAGTGAAACTTTTTTCATTTTCTGGATAAATCTAGGGGTTTTTTTCTGTCAGTCCTTCGCATTAATAATATTAGGGAAATGAGGTGGCTTTTTGATGACAACATTTACTTTAGGACAGTGAATGTGCTTCCACATGAAATACATGGGCCGTGTCAGTACACGTCCATGTACTGCACATAACCTTTCCATTTGAATTGTACATGTGTTAGGAACAGATTCGCTGGGGCTGCACTAGATGCTGAACACTAATATTTGCACAGGAGGTTCTGTTCCTTGCATTTATTTCTCAGTGGGCAGGCTCCTGCCCTCCTTTGAAGGCATTTATGGGCGAATGGTTCAAACAGAATGTGTTGCAGACTGAAATCACCTCGTGCAAAGTCATGGATGGAGGTTATTTGCTCGGCTGCACCAGCCTGGGACTGGAGCGTATCGCTGCAGGACGCCGTGGGGACCACGGTGTATTTTCATTAGGTACTTAGGGTTTAAATGATTTGAAAACTGCATTTCAAGTAGAGGGAAAATTTGCTGAACGGTCTCTTCACCTACCTTGGGAAATCTGTGAGCTTTCCAGTATTTCAGATATTTCCACAAGCAAATAGGCACTTCTAGAATACCTCTTATGATTTATCATCAGCAGGACTCTGTGTGGAAGGCCACTGGAGTGCCTTGGCATTCTGCAAACACCCAGAACAATTTAGAAATGTTATTTTGCCTCCTTATCAATAGATGGAATACATTACAAAGCCCAGCCCTGATAGAGAGCTCCTGCTCACACAAATAGTGGACCTAGCATTAAAATGAGAAATATTTTTAACCCTTTTCACTCCCCCGTCATGCACCACACCAAGTTACTTCAAGGTTGCTGTAGGCAGGAAAAAAACATAAAGAGAGACATCCAACATGGTGCAGGCATCCACTGACCCCATAAAATATGTGGTGCTGAGCAGCCCACTCAAGGGCTGTATTAGCACCCCAGGGGGGGCTGCACAGCAGGGAGGGTGGGCAGGAGTCTGACCCTTGCACCACCAGCGCATGCATGTGAAACCAGAGCTGCAAACCCATCAGGGATCAACCTGCATCCTTTTCTGGGAATATTCTATGGGCTTCTGTATTGTTGCAGCTGATCTGAGCCTTGCTGTGTTTCCTAGCTTAAAACACTTTTTGAAGCAGTTTGATTTAGTTTTGTGGACATCTTTCACTTTATTTTTATATCGAAAAGAGCCTAGGCTGCATTTATGTCTCTGATACAAGTTCCAGAGTAGCTGATGTATTGAACAACAGGATAAGCTATGAAAGACCAGGGGATTAGGCATTTTGCTTTATGTTTAGGAATGCTATTTAATTTCCCTTCAACACAATTAGAGGCAAAGTCCTATGGAAGGATTGAGAAGGAAGACTGAATTTCAGTGTGGAGAAAAACAGTACATTTTAATGCTTTGCACTGCTTTGTGGTTTGGGTTTTTTTTTCTTTTTAAGCACTGACAGTGCCATGGGCAGTGTCACTGATGTGGCCTTATCAGTTTCTATGTGATAAAATAGAGGGTAGATTTTCAAAGGACGGGTGGGAATCCAGAGAGAGTTGGCTTTCTGTGGACATCTTACCTCTCCAAATAGCCTTGTAAAATATCCCCCAGCAGGTGGAAAACCTGTTGGGCAGGCATGCACATTTTGCAGTCTCCCACTCTCAGTTTTATGCCCCTTTTTTAGCCAGTTCCAGCCTGGATGGGGACAGAACAGCCCAGTGTGAATGCTGCAGAACTGTGTGTCTGTGGTTGCAGGCATGGGCATCGCTCCAGGCAATTGAAGAGCAAAGTGGGATATGGGAAAACAACCTCCTTGAACCTGCTTTATGAAATCCATACCAGCTACAGCAGGTCTCAGTTTGCACAGAAAAGTCCTTTTGTTGCTCCTCTGCCATGACCTCTGCCTGTTTGTCTGCCTGTCCATCCAGAGGCTGAAAGCACCAGCCCTTCCTGAAAGCCTAGAAAGTGCCTGTGACATTGCGGGCACTGCGACAAACAAACATGAGGAAAGACAAAGTTCTGTAAGATGTTAATAGGAATGCAAAGTCAAATAGTCTTGCAAAAAGCAGGAGATCAGACTCAATTATTCAAAGGGTCTTTCCTGGACCTCTGCTGTTTATCATTCCATGATAAGGGATATATTTATCTTTTAAATTCTTTCTAGTCAAACAGAAGAGCTTTGCTTTCCCAGAGGAATGATTTCCCTCCATCCCACGTTGAACAGCTCCCTCCTGCCCTCCCCTCTTCCCGATACACACAGCTCCTGGTGCGTGGAAACAGCAGTGGGACATGTCAAGTACATTTTTTCTCCTTAAAGCACGTGTACCTGGGAGGTCACAATCTTTACAAAGTCAAAGTTTTGTGTGTTTGAGAGCCTTTGCCCTACTACCATGTAATTGAAATCAAGCTTTTAAAAGCTCACGACAATGTGTTTGTTCTTTAACCTCACCCAGCAAAAAGAGAGGGCTTTGCTGAGAGAACCCATTGTTAAGCTCCTGCACTTAACTGATAAGGCACTGATACAACCAGTAGCAAAGAAAGAAACTAATAATAATAATAAAAAAAAAGATTCACATGCCTTCCTTCCCCACTACATTAATGCCCTGCCCAGATTAATTTCCCGAGTTCTTAAGAAATGAGGTGCAGCATCTTTAATCATATTAAAATATTGTTATGGAACTTATTTAATAACAGGGAGATATAATGAGTTCTCTCATCAAAAAATGGAGGGTTTCATGTATTTGAAGATCTGCTCATTATCCATTCTTACATTTTAATGATAGATGTGTCTATTACTCAAAAAAGTAGAGGATCTATTTGGAAATGTTTGAGATTAAATGACTGGAACAATTCTAAAACCATCTTACATCATCTACCACGCATGTGGGACACTTCCATGAAAACCCCTGAGCACCAGGGGATGTAACACAAAGATTGAAATGGAACAGAATTGTTTCTCTGATCCCAAGGAGGTGAATGCAGGTTTGTGAGTGCATACAGCAATCAAAGCAATCACATCCTTTCCTGTCCGGGAACCAGGAGCTCGTGAGTGAACTTTGCAAGTGTTTGGATTCCAATTTTTTTTTTATTCATGCCAAACACTGTTCACAAAAGCATTTGTTTCCTCAGTAGGAGGTTTTCAGAAGCATGATCCAGCTTTACCAAGTCACACCTCTGTTGTGCCATTCAGTTTATAAATCCAGAGCTTTCCTTTGGCATGAAAACACCTTTCAAGGATTCAGTCATTTCCACCCTGACTGCCTCGTTGATCTGCAAGTTTTTTCTTTCCTTACACCACAGAACCTCTGTAAAAAGGAACAGGATTTCAATAAGTGGTTTCTATTGGCCTCAACCTTTGATAACACAGAAAGATGCCTGAGATCCAGCAGTGAAAACCCTGGAATGATGGTATCTTTAAAGACAAGAAGTTTCCAAGGACACTAATTGATTCAACCGGCAAACATTTCTAAATGGAAGGTTGCTAGTAGCCAAAAGGTTTTTCCTGGGAAACCACCCAGAGATAGAACTTTGAGCTGATTTCATCAAAGGAGATTCTCAACTGTGAAAAATGATAACACCCCCATGGCAAGTAGTGCATCAAAATCAAATAAGGTTTGGAACAGTAGTAACTAGAAGGGGGCTTTGTTGTGATATAGCAAATATCCGTGTGCTGCATCTGAAAAGAAACACTATGAGACAGACCT
This sequence comes from Emberiza elegans, assembly GCA_024865655.1. Taxonomy (NCBI): domain Eukaryota; kingdom Metazoa; phylum Chordata; class Aves; order Passeriformes; family Fringillidae; genus Emberiza; species Emberiza elegans. The sequence continues at coordinate 12,235,297 of JALJVW010000206.1, forward strand.
TAATGGGACAAATTCCCACCACAGTGTAAAGTCCTTCCAAAGCTGAGATCAGTACTGATCAGTACGCTTTTACTGAATGGTAAGCCAAGCCACTTGGAATATGACAAAAATCTATTAAAGTATGCATTCCTCTTAGCAAAGATAATTAATAAAAAGGGGGAAAAAAACCCTAAAAAACAAAGTCATTCCCAGCAGTTTGGTCCATTTTTACAACTGGAAGCTGCCCATGTCCCTGTGTAATGGCTTCTTATGCTTTTGCAATGTTATGCTTTTACCTTCTCAGCAGTGGGGAAGCATCCTCAGAGCTAAATCACTCCCTCAAAGGAATGCAGGACTGAGCAATGCTGGTTTATACAGGCAAAGAAGGATGCAAGGAGGCCTTTTTAATTCATTGCTTTTTCTGCAGTTTTATCACAGTGGCCTTATAAAGGCAGCAGAAAATTGTCTGGTTCCCAGGAGGCTGCCATCAAACTCCCCACACAGAAAACAGGTGGGCACAGTGAGCATTGATGCAGTTTTGAGCTGCAATCTCTTTTAGGCAGCAATCACTTCACACCACCTGTCTCAGTGTTGTCAGGGATTTTTAGTTGCATTGTGTCCTATTGGTAAATAATTCAGCAGAAACTGAGAATCACATACAAACACAGACAAAGCCAGAAAAGTGAAATAAAAAAGATCAGAGGGAAGATTCACTATTAGATTTAAAAGGTCATTAGTAAAACCCTGTTTATGGGCTTTTCTGACCAGCTGAAGCTCTGTCCCTGGAGGTAAAAGCTGTCTGAAATGTCCCAGTGTGGGCAGAGCAAACAGAGCCATTCTAACGAGTGAGGGAAGGTTAGGCTCAGGGATGAGTATGAGTGAAAAATATTTGGCTAGACTCCTGGTACAAACTCCCACGCAACGCTTTGAAAATCTACCCCTCTGTGTCCTTAGCATTGGTTTTCAAAGTACAGCAGCCTAGAGACAGATGTGCCATTATTGTTTATGGTTCAAAGGCAGAGAACTCGTTTGGTGGGGAAATAAAATCCATACTAATAGAGCAAGTACCAAAAAATGTTCTAAGAGGGAATAAGCATGTTCTAAGGTGTTTTAACAAACTCCTGGCTCCTAGCCCAGAACTCAGTTGGAACAGTTGTATTCATCTCCAGGCCACCACTCTTTGAACTTATGGAAACCTATGGTTATATTTAGCTAGTTAAAAGATATATGGCCAGCTCATTGTAACCCTTTTGTCAATGTCTCTCCATTACAACTTTTAATTTTATTGCTTTTTAACCACAGTTGCTTAATTCATGGGTTCAGCTAAGAGGGACGGAAGGCAGTTGATGGATTGTGTGACAATGGCACTCCTGGCTACTGTTAGGGAACTCATCATCTCAGGAGGAAAGCCAGTCTGCACCACTCTGCTCAATGGCTGATCCCAAAGTGACATTTGCTCTGAACCAGCCCTCCCTGTGCTTATTAGATCTGCTATTAATAGATCTGCTGTTAACAAGACAGTTTGCAGACAGACCATCCCCTTAGATAGGCAGTGTACACAATGCACCACTAAAGAAACAATTGCAGCAAAAAAGGAACTTTTTCAGCAGCCCACACCTAAAACTTTTCTGTTATAATGAGTTTCATTTTCTTTTGGTTATATGGGGATCAATCAGGAGTACGTCAACTCTTAATGAAGAGAGAATAAAGCACAGTATTCAGAATGTTCATAGAGCTGAAATTGCCTTCCTGTGTGATTGTAAAGATCACATCTACAGATAATGTGCCAAAAGGTCAAGCAATTAAAACCACTGAAGCTCCAGCCTACTAATAGGTCTGGTAAAAAGTTTCAGTAAATGAGAAGCTGTAAAATTATCATAGCTGCTCTGCAGGGTTGGGCTGCTCAGCCCAGGTTTCCAGCAACCCCAAAATAGCCCTACAGATAATGGGTAAATGTGAGGGATTAGAGGGTAAGCTGCAACTTTTCTCAGTTTAGCCTCCAGATTCCAATGCCAGCCCTGAACAGGTGATTCCAGCCAGGCCATTTGTACTCTGTAGCCACCAACAGGGACTGGAATGGCACCAGGAAGGATGAAATGAAGATGTGAGGTTGAACACACCACAGAATCGAGTGGCCTGATTATTTCCACCCTCCCTATTTTGAGTGCCAAATGTTGACAGTGCTGTACCAGACACAGGGTCAGCAAGTGCACAGGATCAGTGTGTCAGGATCCTTCCTTCCCTCCCTTCCCTTCCCTTCCTTCCTTCCTTCCTTCCTTCCTTCCTTCCTTCCTTCCTTCCTTCCTTCCTTCCTTCCTTCCTTCCTTCCTTCCTTCCTTCCTTCCTTCCTTCCTTCCTTCCTTCCTTCCTTCCTTCCTTCCTTCCTTCCTTCCTTCCTTCCTACACTCCTTCCTTCCTTCCTTCCTTCCTTCCTTCCTTCCTTCCTTCCTTCCTTCCTTCCTTCCTTCCTTCCTTCCTTCCTTCCCTCCCCTCTCATCTCCCTCCTGCCATAGAGCCAGGACCATCACCCATGCATGCAAGTGAGGAGATGGATGAGTTCCCTAAAATCAGTTGGGGAAGCAGGGCAATTTTCACCTCTCATTGGGGTTTGTATGAGTATGGGCACAAAGGAGGCAGCAGGAATTCATATCTGGAGAAAGGAAAAGGCAAAACTGCACCTTTCAGCAGCTGCCTGCACAGAGTTTTACTTAAAGGAGTCATGAAACTGCAGCTTGTCTTCAATAGACCTGCAGGTTCAGAGGCAGGAGCTTGGTCTAGAGAGAACTTGTGCTGAAATTCTCTCTGTAACACTGCTCAGTGAGGACGAGCAACCACACATTGCCTGCCTTGAGAGCTGGCCCTCAAAGCACTCAGAGAAATGGTTATAAATAGCAGTTGGAAGCAGCCCTTCAGTTCAGTGCCTGAGTAGCAAAGCAGTTGGGCACGTGAGGGCTGTGTCTGAGTGCCAGCTTCATGTTAAACTGCACATTCCCTCATTTCACTCAAAACCAAGGGGGTCATCAGCTGTGGGTTCGCTGCAGCTGCAGCTGGATAGGAGGGCTCCTGAACTATATGAGGGATCCTGAACTTCCTCAAGCTTCCTTGAGGAAGCTTGGAGCATCTATATTTTTTTCCTTAGGCTCTGGAGAAAGCTAGTGAGATGTGTGAACAACCTCAACTCAGGTGGGAATTCATACTAAAGAATATAGCAACGTAAAATCATTTTGAAAGGACGTCAATACATTTACTGCTTTCTGTTATCGTATGTTCAGTAAGTTAACACAAAGCTTTCCAATAACTGCTTGGAAATACTTTTGAGAATGTATTAAATGCTTGCTCACTGTCAGTTGTCTGCTACTCTCTCTAAAGCAGGTATTAGCAGCTATAACAGGGATTTCACACACAACAACCGTGAGATTGAACCCCTTGCATGACCCACAGTTCAGACTGTGCTCATCAGAAAGACAGTGCAGGGAAAAGTGGACAGTGAGAGCACTGTAAATATTTTGTGTCTCTCATACCCTCTGACTGTTGTTCACACTTATTAAAAATTAGATTCCAAAACTCATGACTGTTAATTAGTCTTTTCCTGCAATGCAATACAGCCTTATATGGCCAATGTATCCATCTTTCCACAGACAGGCAGGCAGCTGATACTTGTCCTTGGAACCTCAAATGTTTTCCTCAAATTCTTGTCCCATCCCTGTTCCCTTCTTGCTTCTCCAGTCCCAGCTCATCTTCCTCACCTCCCCTCTAAATTCTGAGACAAGGACAAAGCCTGGTCCAACAGCCAGCACCATGTTACAAGTTATCCCCATTTCAGTCTTTGTTTAGGTCATCATTAAAGAAAGTGACCAGCAAGACTTTCAAAGTTAATTTTTAAAGACTTTTAAAGAAGTTAACAGTATAACTTTCTGTCTACTTATATGTAAATGTATCAGCCTAGGAAACACATAAATATTTTAGTCCCTGTCTCATCCCGAAAACCTGTATTATTTTCAGAAGCTGTCAGCACTGTGCAATCACATTGGAAGGCAGCCAGAATCTCCACATTCAGAGGTATGCAGTAAAAATATGCCCTTCCTAGAAAACTTTCCTTTTCTGGTGGATTCTTTGAAATATTTCCATTAAAAAGTACCACGTAATCTGAAGGGAGCAATGTTTCCCTGCTCACACATCAGGCTGACACATACAAATAGTCCAGTTCCTCCTCTTCTTTACCCTCAACATGACGTAAGCAGTTGCCAAATCTCTTCCTCCCCAAATATCCTGGAAAATGCAAAGGGATATGAAGATCTGTGCAGTTCAATTTAAAAACAGAATATTCCTATGAGTTCTAAGCTCCCATTTAACTATCTGAGACAACAAGTGCAGCAGGGTTATCTTCTTCACTATCACTCAGGATAAATCTGGCTATTTAACAGCAGGTCCCTAATGGGCAGCTGTGATAGAATAGGTATTCAAAGTATATTGGAGTAATCACATCAACATCTTGTGGTGAGGAAAAACCTTTGGTCTCACCTGAATTATGCACAGAGCCTATGAAAGCAGAAACTGCTCCATGATTTTATAGCCTAAAAGCAATTTTAAAAACACATAACAAAGGGCTGTAACAACTCTATCCAAGTTAAACCAATGAAATTTGCTGCTCGTACACACTGCTAAGCCCTAGGGAAAGCACCTCAAGAACCTGGGATTTGAGTCTGAGACAATGAAAAGGAGGTTTATTCATCAGAAGTCTGGAAGCACAGGGTGGGATTCAGCTGCCTGAACATATGTGTCTAGTGCCATTTTTGATGCCTTAGGGTGTCACATCTGGCCCCCAGCTGCTGCTCCAGAAGGGAGCAGGTCTTTCATAGATCAACTGTCAGCTCTGCCATTCCTGTGTGGATGTCTCAGGTGGCCTCAGGCACTGAAGATGATGCTCTGTCCTTATATTTTGGCTCCTGAATTGCTCCCGTGCTGCCTATAAGCAATTTCCTGTTCTCTGTTTTAAGTGTCTTCCTTTTTTTGTTGTTGTTTTCTCCTGCAGCCTGCATTGAATCATGGAGATTGTCTCACTCTGAGCACCTTTTCTTCCATGTGTGCTGCCCAGTCTATCCCAGGGCATAGGGCTGGCAGGAGAGATGCTCTGCCCCTTTCTGAGCCCGGGAGGAGCTGAGCTCAGCCACAGCTCCCTTGGGCTTTGGTGGGAGCTGAGGCAGTTCAGTGCATTCCTGCAGCCCTCTGCCTGCTCCAGAGAGGTGCAGGGGAATAATTCCCACTGCAGCACAGGACAACTCAGCACCCAGTGCCATGGCAATTTGGCAAGGGACAAAATTTTCTTTCCATCTGTGCCAGCTGCAGTTTGGGGATCTGCTGATGACAGAATTGGGTTTCCATTTGTAAAAGATGCTCCTTTCTCACCTTTGTTATCAGACCCTCAGGTGTTTGAAAGGAAAGTGATGGTGACTAACCCTCTGAAGGCGTTTCAGCCATCATCTCCATCTCCTGAAAATCTTACTTTCAGCTACAGGTACACACTGTGGTGACATGGCCATATGGCAACCTGGGCACACTTGTGCTCCCAGAAAGGTCACCTGCACCTTTTGCAACAGAAAATTGGGTAAACTGGGAACACACAGGACAGTAAAAAGTAGTGGGAAAATCTTCACCACTTCATTGAGCCTATTTATGTAGCAGGAATTGTTCTTCAACAGGGACTTTGTTACATTAGAATACAGTAAATTATCATGTCTGTGAAGCAGATATAAGAGTGGTGAAGGTGTTTGTTGTTATATAATAAGTCTTATGAGGAGCAGCTGATGGAGCTGGGAGTGTTTAACCTGGAGAAGAGGAGGTTTGGGGAGGATGTTATCACTCTCTACAAGCTCCTGAAAGGAGGCTGTAGCGAGATGGGGATTGGTTTCCTCTTCAAAGTGACAAGGACAAGAGAGAATGACTTCAAATTGCACCAGGGGAAGTTTAAATTGGATATTAGGACGTATTTCTCCACTGAAAGGGTGGTCAGGCATTGGAACAAGTTGTCCAGGGCAGTGGTGGAGTCAGCCCCCCTGGAGGTATTTAAAAGATGTGTGGATGTGGCATCCAGGGACATGGTTTAGAGGTAGAGTTGGCAGCGCTGGGTAAGTAGTTGGACTCAATGATCTTAGAGGACATTTCCATCCTAAAAAATTCTGCTATTCTATGATTCTACAACCCTGAGTAGCTTTTCATAGACTATTGTCATTACAAACAGCTACAGGATAATGAGTGCCTACTGTGATGTGTTTATCACAGAAACACTCCCATCAGTTTCTGCTGCAAATAGCACATTTTCACATCTTCAAAAGGCAATCCCAACACATCAGTGAGTAGATCTTTGTAAGTGTTTCAGTACAATGGCACGAGAACAGCTTTGTAATACCACCTACAAGTGCCACTGAAGGATCCTGATGCATTAATTTGCCAAGACTGAAGCAGAGAAATGTCCACAGGTGCTTATTTTGCCTTTTTGTACTTCATCAGTGTCGCACAAGTGTTGGCTCAGTCAGCAAATGTGTCAGGCCTTAGAATAACATCTACTTGTGCAGCTTAGGTATCCTGCCAAAATGTAAGTGTTTTAAAGAGTAAAATCATAAAGTACTATGAACATAAAGCCTGTGATAGCAAAGGTGACTCCTCAGCATTATGCACCACAGCAACATATTTTACCAAGGGCAGGAAAAGTCAGCTTTATCATCACCAGTGTCATCACTCTCAAATATTGCATCCTAGGCAGTTTCATTTTGAGTTTAGACAGAGGCTTTCCCAGGCTCTAATTTTTGCTCTTTTAATCTCTGGTAAAAACAGGGTTCTCAATTAACAGTTATGAGTTTCCCTCACATGGCACAGAGCTGTGCAAAAAGCACACAATACTCCCCAGCCATGCCCTGGGCAGCACTGTGTGCACATTGCAATGGAAGCATGAGCACAGGGACAGCTCACAGGAAAGTGGGAAACCTGGAGAAAGCCAAGCTGAGGGCTGACAACATGGTCAAGGGCCAAGAGAACATGACTCAGAGGGAGAGGCTAAAGGAGTTGGGTTTATTTAGTCTGGCAAAGAGGATAAGGGGCAGTACAACAGCAGTTGACATCTACTTGACAGAGAGTTACAGAAATGACAGAGCCAAACTCCTCTCAATGGTGCTAGACAACATGACAAGGAACAATGGACACAGGCTGGAGCCTGGCGTGTTCAAGTCAGACATTATGGAAATTGTGTACTTGAAGGGAGGTGCAGCACGGGAACAGGTGCTTGGAGAGGTTATGAAAACTCTGTCCTTGGCAGCTTTAAGACTGTGTTAAAGCCATGGCTGAACTCATTCCCAGCTGGCAACACTCCCACTTCTCATGGGAAGCTGGATGAGAGACCCCCAGAGTTTCCTCCCAGCCACAATTTCTGTTTCCTGTTTCAACTCATCACCTTTACAACTCTGCAGGGAGTCATGCCTTAAAAGTGCAATTTGCACTTCATATTTTCTCACACTCTAAGTGAGCCTCTGAGGTTTAGAATAAGGTCAGTGTTACTTCTTCATTTAGGTGGGATGTGCCCTGCATGAGTCTCCATGAGATGAGCATGTTCAGAGGTGACCTTTGCTGTGAAGTTGGGCTTGTGACCATTTATCAATAAGGTATCTTGCTGGATGTCATTATTAACTCCAGAGCATTTCTGATATTCCCAGGTATGGAAATTCAGGTGGCTGCTGCTTTCAATCAGCTGCACCTTGGGCAGTAGCAGTGCAATGTTCCTGGGCTTTGGTTTTTGGATTTAGGCAACTGTTTGAACATTGCTTTGTGTGAGTCAGAGCAAAGGAGCACAAGAACAGAGTGCACCTGAAGTATTTAATGAACAGTGTTTTGTAACATACAAAGCATTGTAGGGTGATGTGGTATGTTTTTACTAACAGTAGCACAGAAAGACACACTTCATTATTCATAATAACAAATCTTTGCGAGTTTTCTTCAGGTCACATGGGACACAAGAATAACCATGCAACATTAAATCAGTCTAGCCCAGTGTCCTGTCTCTGATAGTGGTCAGTTGGTAAATATTGTATGGGTAGATCAAATATAGAGTTCTTCCTTGGCATAATTCATCCTCCTAGTCATTCTGAGTTATGGACCCCTTGACATGGCTAATAGTCACCAGAGCAACTATTCTTCACAAATGTATTAGATTCTCTTACAATTTATACTTTTGACTTCCACATATTTCACTATCAAGGTGGACCAAAATTTAATGATGCTTCCTGAAAAATAAACCCTTATGTTTGTATACCTTAAGCTTGTTTCTTATAGTTTTGCTGCATTCCTCCCAATTCTTGCATTATGAGAAATTGTAAAGTAGTCACAGAGGAGTGCTGTGATGACTACACTGGAGCACTCAAGATGAGTAATTTTGAGTAATCTGTCCTTTGATTACATGATATTAAAGCAGAAGGAAAACCAGACCCTGCAAATAATTTATATCATATTGCTGGTAGCTTCGATTTTCTGGAGATATTCTACAACTAGACACAGGCTAACAGTGAAATTTCTGTCTGTGTGAAGCAGCATGAGCTAACAAAGCGTGTCTGTGTAACACATACACAGAAATCATTTCAGAGGGTAACCTTGGCACTGTAAGATAAAAGAGAGCAGAGTGAAGAGGAATGATGGGGAGGTTGGTGCATTACAAACAAATCTCCAGAATACCTCATTTCATTTCAGAGCTGACACTTAAATCATGCTGTAAAGTCTTCCTGTGTCCTTTATTGTAAATAACACAAATCTAACTGACTCTTATCCTGTGCTTGTAACATGGGTGTGAGGGTATATACATATACATATACATATATATATATGTGTGTGTGTGTATATGTATATACATATATATGTGTGTATATATATATGTATATAAATATATATAAGCTCATATTTTTTCAAGCATCCCCTTCAATTCCACACCAGACTCTGACCCAAGAGAAGACATGACACTCTTGGAGGAATATTAAGTACCAAGTGTCATGGTGAAACCTCTCTTCTGAGGTATCACTATTTTCACTATTTGTTTCCTGAACTAGCTGAAAGCAAAGTGCGTCCACATGACAATTAAAGGCTAGAATGATTCATGACTGCTCTTTAACAATAAATTACTGATGGATTTCTGAAGACCCCAATTCAATTCTCATTATAATCTCACAATATGCACTGCCATCTCTGCCCTTCAACGTTTGACATAAATTATTTGAGGCAGTATGTATTTCATCTTCGTTGATACAAGAAATTGCAAGTGGCCTAATGGTTAGTGACAGAAGCTGACATATCAAAGGATTCAGAGAAACATAAACAAAAAATAAATCACCATCCCACTGCCCCTCCCCAATACTAAATTCCTCATTTTACAAAGACCATATAATCCTTTCTTTTTCAAACAAATACCACCGTATCACTGTTATTCTAGCATAAGCTAGCATAAAGCTTACAATAAGGACCTGTTTAATGTGCTTTTTAATAGCCCTGTTTGAAGGACTTCTTACTGACATCATATCACTGGGCGATCCAGAGGGGATTACACGTGTCAGCCCAATCAATTGCTGGTAATTGTATCACAAAAGACCTATCTGAGAGCTCACACAGGCACAGTAAACTGTGCTTCTATATTCTCCTACCCTGTTAAAAAATAAAAAAAAAAAAAAAAAAGAAGCTATTAAATTAATTGGCACTAAAAGCATGTAATAGTTATCTAATCTATTAATTTTTAGTTTAATATTAACTAGGGTGTCTCCTATGACAAGTATTTGACCTGTAGAGAAAGAATGGAGTAAGATCGCCCGTGCAGTCTTTCAAGTTAACAAAATAGTCGCTTGAAGGAAAGAGGTGAAGGCATTCTTTAGCCTCTGCCTCGTACTCCAAGATTTTATTTGTTTTCATCCAAGTATTGACTTTATGTGGGGCCAGCCCGGCTGTGCCTGACGCAGCATGTTCCCCTGCAGACTGCAGGCCTTGCAGCCCATCCTGGGGGACAGCAGAGGCCACGCTGCCACTCTGCAGGGCACACAGGGGGCATTCTGAGCTCACATCCGTGCTCACTGGCAGAGGGGCACCAAGAGGTGACCATCCTGCTGATCCATTGGCTCTAGGAGTGGACTCAGGAGCCCTCTCCCCTCCAGTGCATTTGTCCTTACACAGGGGACAAGAGGACACTCTGGGTGTCAGCATCCTCCTCCTGTCTCCGTCTCTTGGCTTTCCTTGTCTAACCCAGGGCTCAGGACAGAGAATCACAGCCCTGCCACAGGGCCTGGATGTTCCTCTGCAAACTCCAGACCTTGCAGCCCAGCCTGGGGAACAGCAGAGGCCACACTGTCACTCTGCAGGGCACAGGGGGAGCATTCAGCGCTCACATCTGCTCCTCAGTGGCAGAGGGGCACCAAGAGGTGACCATCCTGCTGATCCATTGGCTCTAGGAGTGGACTCAGGAGCCCTCGTCCCCTCCAGTGCATTTGTTCTTACACAGGGACCAAGAGGACACTCTGGGTGTCAGCATCCTCCTCCTGTCTCCGTCACTTGGCTTTCCTTGTCTAACCCAGGGCTCAGGACAGAGAATCACAGCCCTGCCACAGGGCCTGGATGCTCCAAGGTGCTGAGAGCTCACACTCTGCTGCAGTCATGGTGAGTTGGGTTTAACTCCTTCCAGCCTGCAGCACACCCATGGCACAGGTCAGAGCCCATCTCAAAACCAGCACACCTTCCCTAATTTGTATTCATGTCACTGAGGTCAGACTCAGTCTCACTAATTCTGAGTAGTGCAGGATTTGACCTGAAAGAAGACCAAAACCCCTTTAGCAGTCAACTAGTTCTAATTATGGCAAAAAAAATCTTTTGCCACCTTCTACTCCCCTTCAAGGAATGGCTTTAGGAAAGCATCAGGAAGAGCTAGATAAGTATCCAGAACACAAATTGTGATTTCACCCTCTTGAAAAGTGCACTTAGGAGGCTGACATGATTTATTGATCTCAGTAAAAGCTGTGTTTCTGGCTGGCTCTCTGCAGCTCCAGGAGAGTGGCTGCCACAAGCTGCAAGTGCACCTGAGGCATTATCCAGCATGACCCCATCACTCCTGTGATAACACAGCCTGGGCAGTTCCTGTGGTGCCACAAAGCTGGCAGACAGCTGCAGGTGAAATGCAGTAACACGTAAGTGAAGAGTTTCAAAGAGGTAAATTCATTCCCTCAGAATACTCAGTCACCAGCTAATTGCTCCTACTCCAAACAGTTATAAAAGACCATGTTTTATTTATATGCAGCCTACCTGCCAAGGCTTTCTAAATACCTAATACAAAACAAATAAGAAGCATTAAAGGGAACCAAAGTGATCTCACACAGCAAAACTTTCCAAAGAGCCAACACTGTCCTAGCAGTGAAAATAACCTCTATTTTTCCTCTGACATTCTAGGGCACAGAAAGTCAAAAAAGAGGGTTAGAAGTTACATCCTCTTTATAGGCCATATTAAATGACCCTCTTGAAAATGGTGCATTCAATATGTGCAAACACAGACCCTGCATTGGCATCAACCAGGGCTGAGCAGCCACTTGTGCTGAGTGCAGCAACCAAGGATCTTCCCCCAGTGATGCCCAATCACAGCTGTCATAAACTCATCTGCAGTGTTGAAAAATGACAACAGAAAGGAAGTGTACACATGCGTCTTCTGAAAACACATCTTCCACTGCTGTCCCAGAAAGGTGAGAAGTAAAAACAATACCATAACTTTCATAAGAGTTGGTTCAGTGCTCAGTGGCAGAGGGGCACCAAGAGGTGACCATCCTGCTGATCCATTGGCTCTAGGAGTGGATTCAGGAGCCCTCTCCCCTCCAGTGCATTTGTCCTTACACAGGGACAAGAGGACACTCTGGGTGTCAGCATCCTCCTCCTGTCTCCGTCACTTGGCTTTCCTTGCCTAACCCAGGGCTCAGGATGGAGAATCACAGCCCTGCCACAGGGCCTGGATGTTCCTCTGCAAACTCCAGACCTTGCAGCCCATCCTGGGGGACAGCAGAGGCCACACTGTCACTCTGCAGGGCACAGGGGGAGCATTCAGCGCTCACATCTGCTCCTCAGTGGCAGAGGGGCACCAAGAGGTGACCATCCTGCTGTTCCATTAGCTCTAGGAGTGGACTCAGGAGCCCTCGTCCCCTCCAGTGCATTTGTCCTTACACAGGGGACAAGAGGACACTCTGGATGTCAGCATCCTCCTCTTGTCTCCGTCACTTGGCTTTCCTTGTCTAACCCAGGGCTCAGGATAGAGAATCACAGCCCTGCCACAGGGCCTGGATGCTCCAAGGTGCTGAGAGCTCACACTCTGCTGCAGTCATGGTGAGTTGGGTTTAACTCCTTCCAGCCTGCAGCACACCCATGGCACAGGTCAGAGCCCATCTCAAAACCAGCACACCTTCCCTAATTTGTATTCATGTCACTGAGGTCAGACTCAGTCTCACTAATTCTGAGTAGTGCAGGATTTGACCTGAAAGAAGACCAAAACCCCTTTAGCAGTCAACTAGTTCTAATTATGGCAAAAAAAAATCTTTTGCCACCTTCTACTCCCCTTCAAGGAATGGCTTTAGGAAAGCGTCAGGAAGAGCTAGATAAGTATCCAGAACACAAATTGTGATTTCACCCTCTTGAAAAGTGCACTTAGGAGGCTGACATGATTTATTGATCTCAGTAAAAGCTGTGTTTCTGGCTGGCTCTCTGCAGCTCCAGGAGAGTGGCTGCCACAAGCTGCAAGTGCACCTGAGGCATTATCCAGCATGACCCCATCACTCCTGTGATAACACAGCCTGGGCAGTTCCTGTGGTGCCACAAAGCTGGCAGACAGCTGCAGGTGAAATGCAGTAACACGTAAGTGAAGAGTTTCAAAGAGGTAAATTCATTCCCTCAGAATACTCAGTCACCAGCTAATTGCTCCTACTCCAAACAGTTATAAAAGACCATGTTTTATTTATATGCAGCCTACCTGCCAAGGCTTTCTAAATACCTAATACAAAACAAATAAGAAGCATTAAAGGGAACCAAAGTGATCTCACACAGCAAAACTTTCCAAAGAGCCAACACTGTCCTAGCAGTGAAAATAACCTCTGTTTTTCCTCTGACATTCTAGGGCACAGAAAGTCAAAAAAGAGGGTTAGAAGTTACATCCTCTTTATAGGCCGTATTAAATGACCCTCTTGAAAATGGTTCATTCAATATGTGCAAACACAGACCCTGCATTGGCATCAACCAGGGCTGAGCAGCCACTTGTGCTGAGTGCAGCAACCAAGGATCTTCCCCCAGTGATGCCCAATCACAGCTGTCATAAACTCATCTGCAGTGTTGAAAAATGACAACAGAAAGGAAGTGTACACATGCGTCTTCTGAAAACATCTTCCACTGCTGTCCCAGAAAGGTGAGAAGTAAAAACAATACCATAACTTTCATAAGAGTTGGTTCATGTCTTTGAGAGTCCTCAAAGTGTCCAATGGCAGGGCAAGCTTAGGCCATTAAAAAAAATCTAACACAAAAATAAAAATATTTAAAAATCTAACACAAAAATAAATGGTTTCTTGGTGACCCAATCATCTGAAAATCAGCAAAGATGCAAGAACTATATTCACACTACTGTCTGTGCACCCCCAGTGTGAAAGCCTGACTCCTTTTCTCCATTGACTCACAAGGAAATGGGTCCACAGCCATGGGGAGCAGCTGATCTCAATTGTACATTTTTTGCTTGAGGTTTGGTGTGGTGTAAAGCATCAAGCCACTGTCAGACACCACAATAAGCAATTTAATGAAGACCATGAACTAACCATTTCAGCCTTGTGTTTGCAGCTCAGGTGTCCTTTTATTCACACCTTGTGGATGAGGCTTCAATTTCTCCTCCCATGTTGTTTCTGTGTCCATAATTTAGTCACCAGCTGCAGACCAGTGGGATTTATTATAGCTGGATATACTAGAGACAGTCAAGATATAGATTTAATAGTGCAAAATTCCTGCCATTTTCCAGCACCCAATGGTCATAACAATGAGGTACAAAGGCAGAGATTAGTGTTGTGTCTCAAAAATCAATCAGAACTGTGTTTTTGATCTAAATATTTTTATTTATATTTTCTTTACAAGCACACAAGGACTGCTAAACATCTCTGTTCTGCTTATAATAGTTTCGTTTTAACTTTCTATGAACAACAAAGCCAAGATCTCAGCAGCAGAACTTTCTTACATTCTTCTCTGTTGGTTTGTTAACGCTCTTGAGTGATAAAAATCGTGATTTTCATAATAAGTGGAGTTAGCAAAGTATGTTTGGAATTTGAAAGAAGTGTTGAGCTCATGGTGGGCATCTCATTCCAGTTAGGCAGCCTTTTGCAAGCCAAGGAAAGGCTCAAATGCAAAGTACAAATTTTTCCTTGTCCTCCACAAGTGCCTGACAGCGCTGATCCCTGTGAGGCTGGGGCACGTTAATTCTCTTGTGGTGCCAGTCCCAGCTGTGCCGTGGGCACTGAGGCATCTTGGCACCCTGACATTAGCAGTGACATTAGCTGAGGTCACTAGAATTGCAAAACTGCAGAAGAGAAGTCACCGTGTTAACCCTGGTAAAAGGGCATGAAGGCTCAGGTTTTGTGTTCTTTAGATGTCTGAGCATTTCTGTGTGGCAGTGCTTCCCCACACCATGACAGGTCAGTGTGCTGTGTGTTTGGGCAGCAATGCAGCATTATTTTACACAGCAAATGACACCAGGGGAGGACAGGGAATACTGTGGGTGGTTCATCACAGGTTCAGGAGGTGAATGTACAATTCTTTTCTTCTGTAAATCAACTTCTGTGATCCTGTGCAGTTCCTTTATCTTTTCAAACCCTGGCTTCACACTTGCACTAGTGCTTTCTGCTCCTCTCTCCTAGTCTTTGCATGTCTGGTTGAGCCAAATTGTAGCTGAATGTGAAAGTGAGCTTCAGATATATATGTTTTTTTCATGCACCTCATGCAAGGCATGTCTTCCTCTAGGCACTGCTGTAGTACAAATTATGGCTAATAATAATAATATGTTCTTTGTAAAGAGATTTAATTCCATAATTATATGGCAATTATACAAGGAAAAGTGAGTAGTCTGAATAGGTGTCATTGTGTCCTGGCTAGAAAAGAATTTCTGAGATTGCAGAGCTTTCCTTTTTCTGGCACAGGAGATGCTCAGGTAGGAATGATCCATAACCCACCATATGAGGGCTGATGTGGGAGAATTCATGTGGACTTGTTCTGAATTAGGGGTGTTTGCATTACACCTCTGCCTCTTAGGAATAAATTGAAGAACCAGGAGCATCAAGAACTACATAGGGGTTCAGCAAACTGAGCAAAGAGATTTTCATCCACCAGTCATGAACAAAAAATAATGCAGACCAAGAAAGATCACCAGCATCTCTGGGTTTGTGCTCCCTACAGAGAAGTTACCAGGCATCAGAAAACCGTAATTCTTGTCTAAGCTTTAGAAAAACAGATATCCGTAATTCAGAAGCTGAAACAGTTTCCATTGTGAAGAGAGGGAACATAAACCAATAATATTGAATTGAAACATAATTCTGTAAACAAGTAGCCCTGTGGTAGAATAAAACAATAAAATACAATAAAATAGACTTCTACCAGGCTTTCACTATCTCAAATAAACTTTGACTATCCACTGTGATACCTATTGTCACAAGACAGATGGTGTTGACACAGTATGCAATTACTGAGACAGGTTTTCTTGGCCAAGACAAATATTTTAATTGAAGAGAAAATAAACGCAATTTTCATTTCTTTTTGAGTTGCAGTTGTTTGAAATCCAGTGGGGAAAAATAATTATCTCATTACTGTTATTGCCTGCTTCTTTTCCAAAGTGGCGAAAAGGCATTCAAAATCTGAGAAATCCAAGCAGCACCAATGCTCCCTCCTGTTTCCTGTATTCCTGGATTGCAGCAGTGATGACAGTTCAGATATGGCATGAGAAGGGTGTGGAAAATGGAATCAGATCATACCCAGCCCTGCCTTCGAACACAAGGAGCTTCACTGTGCTCCAAGGGAAGATCTAGGAAACCTGGCAGAGAAGGTAACACCTCTGGAGTGCTTTGGCTGCCATGCAAAATTGCAAAAATGCATAACCCTGTTGCAAAACTTGTGCATTGTAACAACCAACTTTCTTAAACTCTACTTCCTTAAATTCTATTATTTTCTGAGATTGTCTATAGACATCTATTAAATATACTTCTTGATACCTTTTTTTATTGAATCCTCCAGGATTTTCCAATCAAAGGAACATACTCTCCTCAAAAAAAAAAAAAAAAAAAAAAAGATGTGGACCTGCAGCTCATAATCCCCTTGGCTGCTCTGCTCTGATCCCAGAGAAAGCCCTTCAGAGTGTACTGAAAAAGAAACTCAGGGATGCTTTCCTGGCACTCTAATGCAGACTCACAGAGATGCCCTAAGTGAAGCCACATAATCAGATGGATCAGTTTATAGGTTTGTAGTGCTGTTGTGAGGCTGCTGTGCTCCTGCTGCCCTCTGAGGCTGTGCTGGGGAGGGGCACACTGAGCTGTCCCTGCTGCAGGGATTCCTGGTGAGGCAGCACCTGACAGGATTCCAGTTGGAGCTTGCACTTGCAGTCAAAGGCTTTCAAGTTTGATCCCTTCAAACCTCTGAAGTTCACCCGTACAATTACCTGTGCTGTTCAAAGCAACCCAGGGCTTAGATGGAAATAAAGAGCACCAAAGGATTTCCCAGGGTGCTCTTGGAAATGTGGGGAAAGAAAAATAAAGGAAAAAAAAAAAAAGAAAAAAGAAAAAAAGAGGAGCTACATTACTACATTAAACCTTGCCGTGGTGGCAGTTCATTTGACATTAAAAGGCCAAATTCTGCCCTCAGAAGGTGCAGACAGCTGGAGCTGTGCAGAGCCAGGACTCCTGACTGTTCCACGTGCCAGGGAAGGATGTCCTTCAGGATCCCTGCTTACCTGGAGAGCGGGATTGCCCTAAAGAGCCCTGAGGATCTGCTGGCCAGCAGACACCCCTGTCCCAAAGTGTCTGTCACAGTTTCACCTGGAGACAGCACCCCCATGGCATGCAGGCTCTGACAGACTGAGGCTGGGTTGTTAGAGACAGATTAGTCCAAAAATAGCTGTTTATAGGACAAACTATATCAAATATAATAAGAAGCACTTTTTCCTTTAAAATTGCTAACAATGTACTACAGATTTTAAATATTGCCTGCACCTTATGTCCTTCCTAGCTTTATCTGTCCCGTTTCCAGCTTTGACCTTACTTCCTGCATTTCTCTCTCTTTTTTTTTTTTCTTGCTAATTAGAGATATTTGTATTTCTTAGGAGGTCATCTGATCTTGCTACTTATTTCCCACTTGGATCAAAACTCTTATAAAAAAAGTTTAAGCTTTTAAAACACATTTTACAAGATACCTATATATATAACTAACCTCTCAGGATCAGTCTTGACCTACATCTTTTTATTCTATCATAATAGGCTTATCTTTACCTGATGCTTAAAATATTCTTTTCACCTGAGTGATTCTGTCATTTACAATTTCTTTCTCTTTCTGCCTCTTAAAAAAACATTACAAGGAAAAGAAAAATCCTCTATTGGATCCAGCCTGTTTGCACTGGGCACACATGTTTATGAAACAGATAAGACCTTTGTGTGTCAGGTAGGTGGTGGCACTAAAAGCTTTATATATCACGACATCAAAGCAGCCAGGAGATGAAAGAGCATATTTTTGCATCATAAACAATATTTACATATTGTGATATTCCAAGAATCTTTCATTTAAACAGGTGGAAAAACAGGGAAGCAAGCACACATGTAAAGCAAATTCTTGCTTGTGGTTGATGATTAAATTTTATATGGCTTTGATATAACCACTGCAATTAAGCGCAGTGATGAGCAAGGACTTGTTTTGCTCTTTATAGGGTACACATTGTTTACTAATCCCTGGTTCATACGATAAATCCATCATCATCTGGGCACAGCTGCAAGAAAAATTTTAAAAGGACAATTTTTACCCTATGGAACAAATTTCGGACTTTTTAACCCTCCTGTGCACCCTCTATCTCTTCTTCCCCTCCCTCCTTGAAATGTGCTATTGTTAAAAAGAGGCAGCTTTTATATCTTCAGACTTTCTGGATGCTGTTGGATATTTTTTAAGACAAATACTACTGTTAGCTGAGCACCAGATAGCACAAATGCAACATAAACAGAGGCTGCAGGCTCATTTACCATTTCAGTCAAAGGTGGCTGTTAAAAACCGGAACATTCTCAATCACTGCAAATCAACACACTGCAATTTCCACTTTTCCTGATTCTGAGCATTCATCACCATTTGCTCTTCACCCTTGAAAAGAAGGGCAAAAAGACAAATTACTTTAATTAGGAATTAGTTATGAGAGAATGAGGTGTTCTAATTATATCTAGAACCTCTTAAATAGTTTCACTCAGGCTTATTTGATTTCTTAATTACTGAAAGAGAAAGGCTGCACACCAATTGCACCAGTTTTTGAAAACAGAAATGCTGTCTCTCATCTGATATTATGGATTATTCCACAATGAACAGTAGTGAGGCAATAACACCTCCAAGACAGCACATGCCTTAACACAGGGTAATTTTTTTTGTTGAAACATTCTTCCATATCTCAAAATACATAATTTTATACACTATGGTGTGAAACCATAGATGTGACAGGCTGTAATGATTTATTTATGAGACATTATTCTTTGATGCAAGAATACATTAGGTTATAGATCCTATTTCCACAAATATAATGTGTCATGCACTACATCTGAGCTCCAGTAAGATATTGTAGGCTGTGAGGTTCACTTTGTTTAAATAAAACTGTGTATAAATATATATTTTATGACTAAATCAACAGCCAAAGTTGTGCAACAGTCTCCCTTTCATCACATCCTTCAAAACATATTTTTCTCAGATCCATGTGAAAATATATATCAAACTGGAGAGAGGGTCTAGGAGAGTGTGACAGGGACAGTATTTGATTATGAATGGTTTGAATACTGTTCTTTGTTGTGGATGTTGAATGTATCTATTTTATCTAGTTCAGGACTTCTTAGATTATTTTAAAAAGAACTATTGTGACTTTTAGTATCATTTTTTTCAACTATACCTGCTCTTGTCCTAATAACATTACTACAACTGGACCAGAAAGCACAGCTGAAATTTTAAACCCCTCTGAAAGGGGCTTTCATTATTGTATTTTTTTTTTCCTTCCTAAGTTCTCTTACTGATGGAAGAGTCCCCAGAAGTCCTGGTGATGGTTGGACTCCTCTCCCAGCAAAAACACCAGGCAGCTTTTACCACATCTGCTCTGGCCAGAGTAGGACTTGATGGCCAGTGCCTCTGAGATGGAGTGTGAGGAGAGGCTGCAAGGTCCTTGCATCTCCAGGAATATTCCTGTTTGAGCAGGAAAATGAGATTTTGTGTGAGGGAACGAAAAAAGGAGCTGGGAAAAGGTCAGGCACACCATGCAACTTGCAGAAATTCTTCAAAATCTTTCGAAAATTTTTTGGAAGGTGTGATGAATTCAGGATTCAGGATCAAGCCCACACTTAAAAAAAAATCTCTTAGCAATTAATTTTCTTTTTATGTACGTACAATGCTTCAGGGTCTCCTTGTGACAGAGCAGCAGGATTCAAGGGGTGTCAAGATCAGCTGCTTACTTTCTTTACCACCAGATGTGATGAGCAGTATGTGCAAATGGAGACATGTTTATTATCAACCTTAACACAAAATACTACTTATTCTTTTGACATATCTAATTATAGCCACTGAGTCCCAGTGGGCTAAGTTTATGCAGCAAATGTTTAAGCTTTGGAAAAACAGATATCCATAATAATAGAGGGGGAAGGGTTCCCAATTCTTTGGAGAAGCTCATGGAGTATAAAAAAGCTGGTAAAACCAAAGCCTACAGTTGCACAGGAGAAAGAATTGCAAGGCAACACAGCCAGGAGAGGATGAGGGATTGGTAGCAGCCCTGAGAGGGAGACTGTCCTACAGGTAAAAACCTGGAGCTGATTATAAACAAGGGCCAGAGTAGCAGAAAAAGACAGATGAGTGTCAGGTGTGTGGCACATGTGTGTGTGCTGGGTCTGCAGGTGGATGTAAGAGCTGAAAATGTATTGCTTTATTTCCTTCCTTGAAAAAAGATATTCTTATAACTAAATTTTTTTGCAGAACAAATCTGATTGTTTTCTAAAATGATTTATTAACACAATTTTTTCATTTGCCTTCAAAATGGCTTGATTTTTAAACGCTAGTAAATGCATAGGAAAATATCAGTAATAAAAAGAGCACTGAAATATGCCATGGACTTCAAATAAAATATTGCATTTATTCATTATTGATTCATAAACTTCTTGCAATTTCTGGTTTTGTTGCAGTTCAGACAAGAACACTTTCAAAATGTAAAATATTTTCCAGACACAGGAAAATTAATTCACCTCACAGCTTTAAAAGCCAAAAAGTGAGCCAATATCAATTTGTTGTCCCTGTTAAAAACTTCCTATGATAAACATCCATTCAAACACCTCCTAGAAATGTGTACTGTCTCCAATCCCTGGGGAGTTTATGCTATCCATTAACTTACTTTTGAGGTCAGAGTCTCCCTGTTGCTGTTTACCTATAGCCTAAAGCTTGTCTGTTTTCCCAATCAGTCAGGAAAGTAAAATCTATTTCTTCCTCATATATATATATATATGTATATGTATATATGTGTATGTGTGTATATATATATATGTATATACATATATATCTTGCCCTACTCACATCTTTAAACTTCCATGACTTCATTAACACCACTACATTAAAAATTATGAACCTTCATGGCACAGTTAAAATTAAAAATAACAGTAATAATTTGTCGCAAATTTTTCTAGGCAACATTTTGGGCTCCTGAGGAAATGTCTATGTTTTGTTGTTCATTTGGATATGTTTGTGTGCACATAAAGTTTCCTCTAAACAAGGGGTGCTTATGATCTCTGCTTCTCCCACTCCATGGAGGAGAGAGATGGGAACAGGAAGATGTGGCTGTTGAATCTGGTCCTTGTATATTCAGTGAAAAAGGATCCTTCTGTGAACAAAGATGTTTCTTCTACCTCATGGAATGAGGAAGATCCACTGCTTGATCCAGTCCATTTCTGCAGAAAGTGCCCACATCACCTGTGCTCAAAGCTGGGTCTGCAACGGGCAGAGGGAGCTTCTCATCTAGTTAAACAGAGGGACACAAATGTGTGCATTACATATATTGTAAATATAATGTGCATTTAAGGCACCCCTGAGGGTGGGGGTATACTCAGTGAGAACCTCACAGGCTGCACTTGTAGGAACCTTGGGTGTGATTCATGTCATCCCAAAGTAAATGTCTGTAATGAGCCAGGCAAATTGCACCTTAAAAGCACTTATTGCTCTTCCTTGCCTATAAAGGGAACCCAGAGTGATTAGCACAGCGGTAGACTCTACTTTGTAGATGTTGAAAGATAAATGACACAAATCCCACCCTCTGCTGTACAAACATCTGAAGAATTTGCTGTAATGAAGGTGGTTTAGCTGTGGCCAGCTCTGTGTGAGGAGGTTCCTGGCTGCTCTCTGCTTGCTGCTCAGCAGCAGCAGCTTGCAGAGGTGTCTCAGGGCTCCTGTTGGTGCAGTCACAAGCAGCCTTCTGCTAGGAAGGGGCCCAAATCTCATATTTTTAGAGATTATGGAAGGGATTTAATTCTTGGAACTATGCAGGACCAAGTTAGGACACTTCATTTCCAGGCAGAGATCAGAAATCAAGCACTTTTCTTCTTGAGAAATCCCGGGCAATTTCTCAGGTGGAGGAATAAATTACTACACCTTCAGAACTCCAGAGGCTGATGAGAACAGTCTCAATCTTATCCTAAGAAACTACCTGAAGGATCTGAGCAGGGATACGTCCTGTAGTTGTAGCTGAGGAGCTGGGGCCTGTGTGGATACAGTGGGTCAATCTCACCAAATAAATAGCAAAAGAGAGAAACCTTCTCACTGAGTTCCCACCAGCTGCCTTTCAAACATCTTTAGGTATTTTGCAATAACACTTTCCCTTTTTCTTTTAAGCCCACAGTCACAAGAGGCTCTGGGATCTATTTACCGGCTCCTATTTTCATCAATTTATTTTTCATTTCCCCAAGAATTTGTACGGGGAACAATCTTCCCCCTAAACTAGAGCCCTGCCAGTGACTCCCCATGGAGGCTCTGCAGTGATGGCTCTTCATTTAGATGGGGCCCTGGACAAAGAGAGGCATAAGGACCTCTCTCTGGGAATGGCAGGCGTTGCCTCTGGAGCACATCCCAGCTCTTGCCAGCACAATAGGTGAGAGATTTCCTCATAATAACTTTAATATCTTTCAAATGGCTGCATGGATGGATAGCAGTCCTGGAAGAATATACACTAGAGGGTAGTCAGGGAGCATGATTAGTATTGGGAACAAGTATTTTTCTTGGCAGGGGACGAGCATGCCATTTGATAGATAGTGAAACAGAGCAAGAATGCTGCTCAGCAGCAGATGCCAAGCATTCTCTTGTGTGCACTGAAGAAAATTTGGTTTGTTTGGTTTGTTTTAGTTTGGTCTTGTTTTGTTTTAAAGCAGAGGGGAGGGGAGGGGGCTTCCCACTGTCTGCAAGAGCACACATGGCAGTACCTGCCCTGTGCTGTGACCATGGCACCTGGGACCATTTTCCATCTGTGATGCTGCTTCTCCCAGCCCTGTTTAGCAAGGTTAATTAACCATTTGAAAGCAGTGACCTGCCTCTGATTTTGTTCTGCATCTCCTTGAGAGGTACAAACCTCCATCATCCTCATCTTTCACACATAAACATGCGCAGCATCCTGTTTCCAGATTGACATCTTTCAGATGGAAAGATTTGCAAAGAAAAAGGGGAGGGTATTTCTGAGCAGTTTGTATTCCCCTTTAAATTAAAACATACGTCTGTGCTGACAAAGTTTTGATTTGGAATGTTTTAATCCATCACCATATACTTTGCAATAAAATATTCAGATATTTAAACAGGAGATTAAATACATTAGTTATATTAATTTCTAAATAGTGTCTAGTGGGCATCCAGAGCAATGAGCTTTTGATTAATATTTCACAAGGATTTTTAGTAGATGTGTATCATCTGCTTCACACTACAGACCCAGACAACTTCTTATCCAAGGTGTTGATGACTTTTAACCTAAGGCATCTCAGAGCACAATTTGACATGATGCTTGCAAATGCTCCTTTGAAGTAATTGTAGCTTATGCAGATTGACTCTAGCCAATGGATTGGCTCTAGCATTATAAAATATACTAGATCTGCAATAATGTATTATTGCTATATATTTACCAGCAGTATCCAATGCACTTTTAGCCCAGGCTGTGGAGGATGGCTCCTTGAAATCACCGTGGAAAAATATTAAGGAACCACGGTTCTTCCAAAATCATCACTGGGACTTTGCTATTGTACTAGCTTGCTTACAGCATTATATTTCTTCAAAGAGGGTGAAAAAAATCAGCTCTTGGCCCAGGAGAGGGATTGACTGAATGCCTACTCCAGTGCAACACAGCTGCTCTGAATCATCCAGGTGAGGCACTTCACTCCTGTCCTGAGTTGGCTTTCTCAGATGTGGCCTTCTCCTTGTGAGGGGATGGATAGCTTTCCTCTGAAACAGGGATTGGTGGACAAATCTGGAAAGCTAAACAAATCCTTCCTTTTGAACTAAGCCCAAGAGAAACATCTGTATGAAAGAGCCATCACAAAGCTTTTCCCCCAGTTCATACTCTTCTAAAGTTTGGAAACAACACTTCATTCTTTTTTTCAGGCCCGTGAAAGTCAAAGTGTTTTCTCCTCCTCGCAGTTTTACACGTTCAATCATGCTACCTGCCATACTTGCAACACATCCTTCCACATCCTTTCGTGAAATCTCCTCCCACCTTTCTGCAAAAAGCATTCTCAGCACTGCTTCCCCTTCTTTTCCTCCAAGGTCACTGCTCTCCCAAGAATTTGCATTACCTGTGACCTGCTGTGACATTCTTCATTTTCTTCCCATATAAGTCTGTGCGTTCCTCAAGGATACCTCCCTTGCCACACATTTCATCACTGGAGAAGGAAGCTGAAGCTCAACTGAAATTAATGGCAAAATTCCCATCAACTTCAACGGAGCCAGGATTTTGCTCAAAGTATTCAAATGAGGCCTCAGTTTGGATGTCTGTGATGCAGATATTTCTGTGTGCAAGGGCAAATCACATCTGCTGTCTGCATTTAAAGCACATTGAACAGCTAATATTTTCAGTGCTGTATTTCTAAAATAACCCATTTTGTCTGACAACAATGTCAAAATTTTTTATATCACGGAAAAAAAACAACAAATTAGGAAACAAGCTAATTTATATAAGGGCTTTGAGTTTTTTCTCTTCAGCTGGCATTTATATATATATATAATTTTTTTTTCAGATATCTTATCTACTTGATGCTGTTTCCTTCAGTGGCTCACACAATAAATTGAAACATGCCTCATGGTAACGTGGTTGGGTATTTTTCTCTCACCCACGTACATACCTACAAAGGTTTAAAATACAAGTCTTGAAAAGATTCAAGATTGAAGGGGGAAAATAATCTTATTATGCAACAATTTATTGTCCTGCCAAATGTGGGTGCCTTGGAAGCTTGAACAACCCGCCAACACACCTGTGTACATTGGCATTAAGTTAAATCAATAACAAAAAACAGGCCTGAAGCCAATTACCTGTCACATGGAGATTCATTTTAAGTGGAGATTTTACAAGCATAACTTGAATCATATCTAAGTTATAAGATAGTTCACATAAGAGATTTACAAAGATGTTTGAATTTAGAGTAATGCTTACCAAATAGCTGTGTATAAAAGCACATGTTATTAAAAAGCACTCAATAGCCATAATACCAATTGATTTTCCTTCACAGCAGAGAAATTTGCAGTAATACAGATATGAGGAAAAAATGCATTTTGTTTTCATTACTGTTTCTTGTGATCAACTTCTTATATCAGATACATCAGAAAAATGTCATTCTCTGCTTCCAATGTTTTATTGTCTTGATGCACATCCATCACATACTAAACATTTATTGCTTTGTTATGATTTTTCAATTAGTTCTTTCAGCTCAGTTACTGTAGGTTTTGAGCTGTTCTCTGCCATCCTGTATGCTAAATACTAATGGCTTAAGGTATATTCATTTATTAGCATGAATCATGGTGGATTGAAAAAGCAATGGTTTTCACATTAAAGATGTTACTCATAAAAGCTATAACTGATATTTCACTGTGCACCCATTTTCCTGGAATCCTGAAGGCTGGTATTAAATATGATGAATCAACAGCTCCTTTTGACAAACTGCTGTTTCTCCACAAGGTCACTGCACGTTGTCAGAGCAGAACTGGTTTGTGAATTTCAGGACATGCTGGGACTTGAAGCTTGGAAAGGAGGACATCATATTCTCTCCCCTGAAACACTCTCCCAGCTATCCTCCCACTCTTCCAATGTTAGTTAATTTAATAAAACTGCTAGGTAACTCTTTTGGAAATTTGTCTTATAATGAAAACACTTTTCCACTTTTTTTGTAGGAGTTTGGCGCTGACACAGTACCCATTAGACGTTGATATTACTGCTTGCAAAGATGGGAAATCTTATTTTGCAGTAGATTTTGGTGCCATTTTACTTTTGTGAACTGGTAAGATTTTACTTTGCTTCACTAGGAATTTGGTCAAGTTAAATTTGGATTAGATATAAGAGAGAAGTTCTTCACTGTGAGAGGTGGTGAGGAACTGGAACACGTTACTTGGGGAGGATGTGGTTGCCCCATCCCTGGAAGTGTTCAAGGCCGTATTGGCTGGGGCTTGGAGCACCCTGGTCAGGTGGAAGTTGTCCCTGACAATGGCAGGGGAGTAGAAAAAAGGTGATCTTTAAGGTCTCTTCCAATCCAAACCATTCTATGATTTTATGATTCACTAAGAAAAATAATGATAAGGCAATGTTGGAGATACATTAAACAGGATCCCACTGCAGCAGTTGCTGTTTCTACTGAACTAAAAGATTTTTTTACCTTCTTCTATGCATTATTTACCATAGAAGTAAGGATAAAAGCGTGCAAAGAAAATGGAAATATCAATCAGAAAGTCTCTGTAGCCCAGTGTCCTAACTTCCATTTTACCAACATCATGAAAAAAGAGATCCTAACTTTAGAGATCCTAAAAAAAAATTGGTTCATTTTTTTGGGTTTTTTTTCAGGAGGTGATAAGAATTTAATCCCAAGAATTAAAATTATCATAGGAAAATGGATCTCATTCAGAAAAGACAGGGAATAGAAATATACAAAAGAGAAGTTCCATTGTTTAAAGCTGTAAAATTTAGGAAAATTTTACCACAGTATTTCTGACTGATGTAAAAATAAGAGTTTACATTTGTGGATGGGGGGTAGAGAAGGAAAGAGAGAAAAAAAGAAAAAATAGGAGGAAGAAATGTCCAGCCTGAACATGCATGGTCAGGGAACATGGGACAAGAGGATGTGCTGAGAAAAAGAAATCCTGGAAAGGCCTCTGGGATATACAGGAACTGGAAAGAGAACATAGGAACAAATTCCACCCACCTTCACCATTTTAACACTGGAAATATTGCCCCAGAGTTAAACAAACTGGCCATGGGCAAAAGGCAATCCTGGCTGGGGTGGGCAAGAGCAGCTCCAAGACATCACGGATGAGTGAGAAGAGTGAAGTTTTAGATGAAAATTGGGGGGAAAGAATGAGAAGAGATGGTAGAAACTGCAGAGGAATGAAAGTAGGAAAAGCGGGGAAAGAGCAAAAGAAAACATTACAAGCCAGAGCAGTGGAGAGAAGGAGGATGAAAAATGTTATATTATAAAATTTCACTTTTGTCCAATGAGCAATTAATAAAAGTCATATTTTTACTTTATTATGTATTTTATCTTATTTTCTTGTAAGTGTAGATATCCTCAGTAACTGTAGATTATCATAAAAAATGACACTCAGGAGAACATTTCTGACTGTTTGCAAACAACACTTTTTCCTGCCAAACCTGACTTTGTGAACTCTTTGCTTTTTTACTAGAAAGGCTGTGTTGTCTAAGACTGTCTGTATCTTTGAGGATCTTCCCCTCAAAATTTTTTTATTCTTTAATCTTTAATCCCAATTTTGAGATAAAAGAAAACAAAAATATCTAGATCCTTTATCTCATACTGACTGAGTCTTCAATACACATTTAGAATAGTGTATTTTATAAATATATATATATATAATTTGAAGCTTAAAGTCACTTCTAATTAATAAATACATAGTTTAATTTTCTTGTGCAAATATACCCCAACCTCAACTCCAATTAGAGCACTTACCTGAGTTACTTTTTCTATTTCAGATCTTAAGAGAGCTAAGACGTGGCTCTGCTTTGCTGCCAGCCAAAGCATAAGCCTAGAACACACAATAAAACATTTTTCCCAAAGTTAAAGATTAAATAAAGATAAATATTTTAAAACTGATTATTGTCCAAGGGAAGGAAAAAAAATATAAGAAAACCCTTACAGCTTCCTTTCAGAGCTTTAACACTGGAAATAATTAAAGAGCCCACACCTCACTACCAGGTACATTCTTTGAAGCCTCTATTTATTGAATGCAATAAATACTTAGGAGTTATCTGTGTCTGTTGTAACCTGGCAGTATTCTCAGAGAGAGGATTACTAATTAATTAATGGGGAACTACTGATTCAGAACTACTTCAGAGAATATCCCAGTAAGAGTGTTGATAATGGTGCAAGGAATTTATCCTTGAGACCCAGCTCAAAGATGGCACCGAAATGCCAACGGCTCCTTCCACCCAGCTTGGAGTTGAAAGGGCTGGGAGCTCCTGCCCCTGGAAAAAAAACCAACAGATAAAGATGCTTTAGCTCAAATATGCCAAGTGCAAATGTAACCTCCCACAAGGTAGAAAGATTTCCTCATTGTTAAACCAGACCTTGACCTCAGGTATACCATAACACACCCCAGCCAGGCACAAAATGGGTTTCAACTCTTAACCTAGAGATGGCTGCTGGGCAAATGCACCCAAATTATGGTCATCATAATGCTTGTGGACCAGTCCACAACCCTATTTGAAATCCAAATATTCTAGCTGATTTCTGGAAAAGTTATCAAAATCATCTTCTTAGCCTTTTGTTTGATGCTCAAAAAGCATGTGGGATTTGAAATGTCTTATCAGTTGCAATTAAAGGCATTTGCAAATAGCAAATGCTCTGTGTCTGATTCCTTCTCTGAGAAGCAGGTGGTGTGGCAAAATTTTTGAGTGCAAAAACTGCATGTTGACAAACACAACTCTGCACCATAAGAGAGACTAAAAGAGACAGAATATTTACAATGCTGTGTTTAAAAACTTGGAACTGTTTTACAAGTTTGCCATCCCTCAAAGCATTATATATTTTAATAATATGTATTTATGTGTTTGTGTTTATATTTGTGTGTGTGTTGCAGTGCAGTAGAAAAACACCTGGTTTTTTAAATTGAACCTGGTATTTCATTATTCTCAGGCAGCAATTCTGGGGCACAGTATCCAGTGTAAAATAGATATCACTAAGGCATGTAACATCCAGCAGTCAATGGTGAAATGACAGACACTTGCACATAAAATGCCACGGAGCAAAGTTATTGCATACTTCAATATTCCTGTTTGAGGCCACTTCTGACTTTTATGATCACCCTAATTCAAACTTAAAGTAATAGAGAATGTGTCAATACAACTTTCCCTTTAAGTATTGCTGAGGAGCATGCAGGAGCCCACATGTTTGCTTAACTGGCCCCGCAACCAGCACTGCTAACAATAAAACCAGAAGTTCAAACTCAGTTCCTTGCTTTCAAGTATGCCCTTCAAACAGCAAATACCAGTTTATCACCCCCCCTAAAACAGGGTGCATGTTAACCAGGAGTAAATCCAAAGTATCTACACCAAGGTGCTTAGCACACAAGATACCAATCATTTCAATGAAATTTTTAACACATAATTTCTACCAGCAGTAGCAGCTACTCATGGCATATGTGTGTGTGCATGTGTGAATGTGTCTCAGAGACAGAACCTCCCCCACCCTGCGTTTTCAAGGACCATAATATACTGCCTGCTTCCTAGTGCTGCAAATACCCTTGAAGTGGAATAATGTTTAACAAAGGGCAATGCTGCGGGAAAACTGCCAAGGAGAGGAAGGGTGGGGGAAGTCAGTCAAAGCATTCTGATGAATATTTTTGTACCTCCAAAGACACAACTATTATACAAACATTGACCTATTTGTCAAGCAATCACAGTTTACTATTGCTTAAAGGTCATAGAAGTTTCCAAGATTATTAAATAATGCATGGAGCCAAAGACCAAGGATATTATTTAAACAGTGGAGGTAACTTTTGTTAGTGAAGGACAATATGATGACAATGTCCCTTTATTTTCCCTTGAAATTTTGTAGAGTTTGCAGTGTACTATAGTAATGGTCCATTTCAGCTGAAAGAGCGAACTCTGCTATGGAAATGGGGCTCAACGCTACAATAAAATATTACCTTGATTTTTTTGTATACTTTTGTCAGTACATGATTTTTATTTTTTACAGGCATTTCTGTGATGTTGGGGGGTAGCAGTTTGTCCCATACATAAATGAATGCCGTGATCTGTCTGTCTTTACACTGAGGATCACAAGTCAGTGCAAAAACTGCTTTGCAACAATTCAGAGTATGTGTTGTG
Source organism: Emberiza elegans (assembly GCA_024865655.1). Lineage (NCBI taxonomy): Eukaryota > Metazoa > Chordata > Aves > Passeriformes > Fringillidae > Emberiza > Emberiza elegans. The sequence goes on from JALJVW010000206.1 coordinate 12,265,106, forward strand.
CACACACTGACAGGAATCACTAGAAGTTTGTAAAACCCATTATCTACTTAGGCTCCTGTTAAGAGATTCTTGCTCTAATAAACACTGCACCTACTGCTTCCTGGGGACTGCAGTTGCTTTAGCTCTCAGTAGATCTTCCAGATCACCTCTTCATTGACCTCCAGGGGTGTCCATCTCTAGCTATTCCCCAGACCCAGGGGTCAAGGAGAATTACAGCTGTCCACATAAAGTCCAGCATGGTTTTACTCCTCTCACAGTCAGTTTCTGCTGAGTGAATATTATTATCCTGTTATCATTATCCTGGAACAGAGCCACAGCTCAGGGATGAATGTCTTCAGCAAAATCATATCCCAAATAATTCATTATCAAATTATTGTTGTTCCCAGCCCAGAAACACCTCCCAATGTATTGTCCCTATAGATGTGCCTTGTTGGGGGGCTGTTATACTGTGATACTCCACAACACCCTTCGAAGCAGGCAATCACCAACCTCCACCAGTACCTCCCAGCACCATAAAATAAAATCCAGCAAGGCTCCCACATCCTGGGTTCTTCACCAGTTACAAAACAGAAATCAATGTAGTCCCCAAGAGGCAGATATTTGGAGAACAATGCCTTCCCTAAATAATTCTCTCTCTTTCCTAAATAATCCCCTGCCTCTCCACACCACAGGAAACAGGTTAATCAGGGCCATCTTCAAGAATAAGACTAGGTAGTAGCAGAGTCAGTCCTTCTCACAGGAGCTGCCCCACCTGAAGCAGAGGATTGTGCCCCACAAGCATCAAGCTCCAGGCTTTGGAGCCTTTTAGACAGATGAAGAAGGACACGTTCCCTCACCTCACTCAGCAGCCACAAGGTTGTTCTGAGATCTCCAGTGGGCTGGACCTGGGAACTTCACCAGAATCCACAAGAAAGATAAAAAGGGTAAACCCTTCAAAGGTTTTTTTTTTTTTTTCCATCACTGAAATAATCAATAGTTCTCTTTACATCTAAAACATGAAGCAATGCAAAACTGGAATATTGTGGAAGGGAATAAGTGCTGACATAATTTCTGATTTAAGCTGCATACCCAGAAGAGCAGAGCCATGAATTGGGATGGATTCTAGCACCCACTGCAATATTTCTGCTTGATGTTGCTTGGCTCCTGTTAGTTCATTTTTATGAACATTTATTTTTGGAAGAGTCACCACTAATGTTCTGCTCAATTACAAAAGTGTCAGGGTCTTCAGTGACAGATTCAAGAAGGGAAAGTAAAAGAAGAAACTGCAGAGGACTAGTGAGAGTTAGAAAAATTCTAGCGATATTTCTCTGCAAACCATGACCGTAAGTCTGGTCTGTTATGAAAATGTCTACAGGTCACTTAAAATAAGATGAATGAAAATATGATCTCTTTTACATGAAAGACACCTGCCAATAAGTGTTTGGTCATGTGACAGGGCAATTGATTTTATCATCAAAACCAAAAAATTATGTTAGAAAAAACACCAATAAAAAGGCAGTGACTTTGGACAATAATTTCACATTACACAGGTAACTGGATCATGACTCTGTCATTTCAAGAGACATGATTTCAGTCATTATCTCAAGTGATCTGTGGAGCATGTGGGTACCTAATGAAATTGGTGAAAGTTTAGCCAGAACCATAATCTCACATCTGACCTTAGGGCTGAAGCAAGATGCTTCAGGGGCAAAAGAAAGAATACACTGTTAATAGGGCTGACAGATGAATAATTATGCCTGGTAAATCCTAAATACAGTACTGAGAGTCACTTTGGTACTGAAAACTTAGTGGCATTTGAAATGGCATGCAGTAGCTTTGTTATTCCTTATCCCAGTGTAACACAAGAGGCGCATTCATTTGTCTACCCTGCAGACTCCTCAAATGAACCATTGCCCAGGGCACTGTCTGCCAGACCCACCCTTGCCTTCCCTATGATCTAGGGGAGAAAAGCATGGAATGAAAGGCAGGAAGTTGATCTGTCTGGATGCACCCTGATGGCCCTGCAGTGGGCATGTCTATTCTGGCAGCCCCATCCCGCTCCCGGTGCAGGCAACGCCAGGAGGAGATTCCATATCAGGTCATGAAGGCAGAAGATCCAAATTCACAGCCTCTAGCACCCAAATCCTCTCAGTCAGCACCCAGCAGCAGTATGTGGCACTGGCCCCATGCAGATTTAAGCTCCAGTGGGTCCTACAGCTGTGCGTGGTACCTAAACCTCACACTGCTGCCAGCTCTCCTCACTGACTCATCTCAGCACAGACAGGAACATCCAGGAATGTAAACTGATGCAGGGGAATTTAATAAACCTTGAACCTACATGAAAATAAGGCTAGGCTTCCCTCATTCTTTCTTATCCTCAGTGTTCAATAAAAATATTAAAAAAGAATTGAAAAACCCAAGCAATCTGTGGAGTATAAATCATGACTTGATAAATGTAGGTCCTTAGAAGCCAGTTGTGTAAATACAGATACACCTGCAGGCCCTGATAACCAGATTAGCAGCAACAGCTGCCAGACCACGCATCAACAACCAAGAGATATTGTTGTGTCCTGGCCAAAGAAGTATCCAGATTGACTCTCAGGTGCTTCCCGTACATCACTGTTAGTGAGAACAATGCATCATGAAAGTAGACGATCTTCATTGATCTTGAAAACTTAACATTTTTCTCCTTGGATGTAGACAATGAGGCTTGACACTAACATTAGCTCACAGCACCTCCGCTGTACAAAGGGATTGGACTTTGTCTGCTGGCAGCTGGGAAGGATTTCTGTGAAAACAAAAAGAAAAGGGCGTCTGGATTTGGTATGACATCATATTAAAAAGCACACTCTTACTGGATAAAAACCCAGATCAATTGATTCTTAGGTGTCCTGCCACACCTGTTCTTATTGATGATTAGAAACTAAAATTAACGTTTCTTCTTGGCAATATTCCACTTGAATCACACAACAAAATCTGATGAGCCTTAGCACTCCTGGTAATACAAGTCAGACCTAAAAGTACACAAAGAAGCACAGACCTGGGAGGGGCTTGGGGAAAGGTAGACATTTCTGTTTGGGAAAAAAGTTCTGTGTCCCTAAAAAGCTTGGAGAAAAGTCTAATGTTATTGACTATGCTTCAGCACTTCAGCACTATGCTTGCTGTTCTTTCTAGAAAATGCCACGAAATCTGGATGCTGCTGCACTGTTGGGGCTGTGGAGCTCAGCAGGATCTAACTCAGTCCCATTCCTCCTCAGTGGTGCCAGTCCCAGCAGGGTCCATTAGCAGCCCCCAAGACACCAAGGCAAGGAGCAGGGCCAGGGATCATCCAAGGCATCCATCCAGGAGCAGAAGGACATGGGGTCAGAGAAAGAGTTGGAGATTTCACTCCTATGGCATGGTTGGGAAAAGGTCTGACAGCCCCAGGCTGAGCTGAAGTGGAGCTCCTGGGCCATGGGCAGGGGTGGGTGGAGGCTGGGCTGGACCAGTAAATTGCCCTCAGGCTCCTAACAGCTTCCTTTATGGGAAAATACTTGAAAAACTTAATAACCTGATACGTCTGATACATGTGATAATTCTCCCCCAAAAGACCCAGGCATGAACTACTCATCTGTGAGCTAATCTTCCATGATGGATGTGAGGACATAGACCAAAAAATGCATCTCAGATCAGCTCTAGTGAGCCAGGTGACTGCTTTCTTGGCATGAACACCTATTTCAGCCTAAAACAAGGCCAAAATAATGCAAGTTAAAATGATAATGGGGTAGGGAAAACTGAGCGGACATCTGTTCCAAACAGAATAACCGAAACAATCCAGGACTAGGGATGCTGGATGTCTGTTGCCTTTGCCTACAAATTCTGGAATGGTGATGCAGAAATTTGGGTGAACTTGTGTGAGGCCAATTCAGCCCTCACATTCCCAGTCAAGCGTCACTGCATTGTAGATACAGTTGGAAAATAATAATTAATATTCATGAGAGAAATTGCTTTATTATAAGATGCATTATGACATGTTGTAAAGACATGTAAAAAAATAATCTTAAAATACTTAAAAGCTGATGCTAGCTTGTTGTGGCCTGTTTTGAAGCATTTATAAATTGGAGTACTTACAATAGTTCATGCATGTCTCTGCATGTTGGAGCAGCACATCAGAGAATTTATTTATCAGGGGAAAAAAAAGCCAAACTCTGCTAAGTCATTTTCATGCTTATAAAGGTTACTGTCATCTACAATTTTGCCAGATTTTAAAAGGCACAATACCAGATTGTCACATGGGAGAGGCTTGCAGATTCAAGTCCTTATTCTTCCCTCTAGGGAGTGCTGGAGCCAGCGCATTTGGGACACAGAGGTTACGTCAAAGCCTTCCAACTCTTTGAAGGATAATTACCATACCTGCATAATCACATGGTCTGCCTTCTATGCACTCATGTTAAAGAGAGGACATTAATCTAACAAACACCCAGCAGCTGACAATTTATAGATAAAAATGTATCTCCAACAGTTTTCTATGAGATGCAGTATTCCACCTCACAGCTGCACAAAACTCCTTGACACACTCCCAATCCCTGAGTGGAAAGAGCTGCACAATGATTTTCCAGCCTGCCATACTAGGAAGGAAAGCTCTGCTGCAGGATATGGTGCTGTTGATTGTCACTTTCTGTTGTTTCATTAGACAGTCTAGACCACTAGTTTATTGTAGGTTATATAAGAATTACAAAAGGTAGCCAATAAATAATACCCTAACTCATGAATGCTCCAGAATGTCTGAAAGTACTTGTAAATACGCCTAGAGGTCATCTAAAGCGGATGTCTGGTCCAAGGGGAGGGTGTGCAAGGACATTTATGATCCATGCAAGACTCAGCAAACAAGCCACTAAGACAACAGTGGATGTAGGATTGCCTGCAGGTCTTGGTTTAGTGGACTTAGCAGAGCTGGCTCTCTCTTCACTGTCTGCATCCAGAGACTGTAGTGCCAGACATCAGCAAGATCCCTCTCTTTGGTATCTGACAAAAGGCAGGGAAATGATCCAACCCAACAACACATGCCAACCAAGGCACAACCCAATGGCACATACCAACCGGCCTTTTCCTGATAGCTGTCCCTCCTTTGTCAGTCCCTGTTCTCAAAACTGGAAACATACAGAAATATCAGAAATACCAAAACATTATGGATTTTCTGACAAACACAGTGAGCCCTGTGCTCTCTTTCTGTCCAGTACAGAGTGAAGACAAGGCCTCTCACATGTGAGCTCTTCTGTCTGTGCCCTTGGCTCCTTCCACCTGGGTTACCAAGGTTTGCTCTGCTGCAGCCCTTAGGAGCCTGCCCCTGCTTTCAGTCTCTTTCTGCATGTAATTCCAAATATAATCTTTCATCTCTGAACTGCCCACTTGCCCCGTGCATTAGATCTTTCATAGTGTTGAGCTGCCAGGCTGCTGTGCATGGGCACTGCAAGGAAGAGTGGACAGGAAGAGCACTCCTGGGTACAGCTCCAAGCATTCCCCAGAAAATGGAGGGACAAGAGAAGTGTTTTGATGGAGGAATTAGGGAAATTAGGGTGTAGAAACACATAAATACAAGACACAATTCTTGGGTCTGCAACTAAAATCAATAGCCATATATCCTGGATTTAGGTCAATTTATGTTCCCATGTTTCAGACCTATTGACAAAGCCAGTGTTGTTGTAGTACTGTGTTTTCTTAACCTATGTCCAGAAGAGCTAAGACTTCATTAAAAAGCCATTGTCAAACAGATTGTATAAATGCAAAATAGCCCTAATAAATTTTATTACTTACTGTAAAAACAGTAACATAAACAAAGCACATTAAGCAAGTCCTTTTACCTACAGAAAACATATCAGAACTATTTTCCTCCAAGATCTAGTGAGATAAAGATTTCATTTTCAAAACAGAAGAAAATAAGTGTTTTACCTGGGGGATATTTGACTATAAGTCAGCAACATATTTGTTGTGTTTTTTGTTTGCTAATTTTGTTTATTTATATTTTTGTTCTATAAAGTAGCAAATTTGCCCCAGTAATAAATAAATGGAGCAAACTAGTTTTAGTACCTACTTAAAAGGAAAGCTCAACTACACACTTAAACATCAAAAGATCAATTGTTGCATTTTTAAAGCAATTAAATTATTTTCTTTAATCTTTCATACTGCATAAATATTTTTGAAAACAGTAAGATGCATATATTCATGCAAAATTTAAGGAGCCATAGATCCTACTGTCAGCCTCTTCATTCCGTGTACTCAAAAATATGACACCTAAATAAGTTCTTAATTCAGAACCAGACTATGCAATGCTTGAAACAGCATTTTCATGGGGGAAAGGCAGCTTTGGACTAGTGCTGCAATGAAAGCATGAAGTCACACAAGTTCTTTGAGATTCAGTTTGATATCTGTAAAATGGGAGATTAATCCCTTCCAACTGCTGAGCATATTTCTGATGTAAGAGACCATTGAAACCAAGGAGAATTCCCACTGTGTTTGGCAGGACTTGAGCCCGTGCTGTTTAAGCAGGACAAGAAATGGAATTTCCCTGGCAATAATTGTGCTGCCACTGCAGCAGCAGCAGGCTGAGGTGGTGGGGTGAAGGATCTCAGTGTGAGTCTGGTGCAAAGGTGAATTTGTGGCCGCTCTCTGGACTTCATGGTGCGAGCACACATTGGATTGTGTCGCTGCTGGGAGTCTGCCGTGCCTGAGCCCAAGCACTGAGCTCTCAGGAGCCCATGCTCTGCCTGTGCCTGCATTTCACCCTGGAAGGTCTATAAGGGTCCATAAACTCTATGGTTTCCCCTTTTTATGAACTGGCCAATTGCAACATGCAACAAATAGCGACAAATGCATCTTTGTGCATTTGAGTGGCTGCTTTAACCTTCCCTGGGAAGAGCAGAACCCCCAACCACCCTTGCCATGAGAAGGCAGCAATAAGGGACTGGATTGGTTTTTTGGTGGGGCCCATCTTTTGCGCCCACAAATCCAGGTTTCAGCATACCCAGGAATGTTGTAGCTCATCACTGAGACTGCACTTACAGGATTTGTTGAGACTCTTTATTAGCCAGAGTGCAGCTACTCCCTGCAGCACCAGTCCCAAGCTACCCTGCATCCACTGACCTGAATCAAGGGAAGAGCCATGGTGAAATGGTCAGCAACATCTGTCTAAACAGGTTTACACCACTCTTAGATGTGTCAAATTCCTATCCAGTGTGCCCAGTTTGTTTTTGCTGAGGTGCTCTAAGTTGTTTCAGCAGCTTCTTTTATCATTACTGAGATAAATTCTGCTTAAGAGAATTCTTCAGCTCTGGGAGAAGAGTGTTGTCTTCCTAGCTGGGAGCTGCTGTCTGCCTAATCTCTTATGGAGCCAGAAGCAGGGGGGTAAATGCACAATCCTCTGCAACAGGAGGGACTCATTCTTGGGACAGCAGTGAAGTACAGGCTGAGATTACTCAGCATCCAGATTTCCCCATAATTCCTGTGTTACTGTTAATATTCCAGATCTCCTCAAAGTCAAAACATCAGAACATCTTTGTTCTAGTGACAAAACCCAATAGCCCAGTGAGGGGAATGCACCAATTGGAGAAATCCAAACCTGAGGTCTTTAGCTGAGAATACACTCCACTTTCTTTTTAATTTACACATCTTGTAATTGGAAGGGAGTTATTGGTAAAGAAAAAGGAATAAAGGCAAATTCTGTATTCTGCTGACTGAAGGAAAAGATGGCATGAAGGGAGCAGAATTTCCCTGAGCTGCAGCTGGTAATGGAAAAAAAAGGTCTTTCATTCTAGATAATATTTAGGGGGGAAATTCCTTTTTAACTTTCAGAATACAATAATATTTTGAAGTGCATATAAACAAAAATATTTGATTTTTCATCTTCATATTTTAGGGAAAGGCTGCTAAGAGGAGGAACTGATGGAGTGAGAGAGATGGGAGAAATGTGTGTTAATGTTCCAGACTTCCTAAGCATAGAGTGAGAGAAGAATCTTGTTCTTGTGAAAAGCCTATTGAGTGAAAGTAGAGGACATATCAGCAGAAAACAAATCAGCAACTGCAAGATAATATTGTATGGGAATGAAATATCCCCTCAGGATACTACACAGCAAAGAACATTTTTGTTATTCTTGCTGGAGATGTGTTAAAGGAGAGGTCCAAACCTTACCAAATAAAAGAAGAATGGTTTTGGAGGAGGTCTCTGCTACTTCAGTTTCTGTCTTTATCTGACCCAACCAGGAATCCATGCTTTGCAAAATCAGTGTCTATGTTCAGCTTTGATTTCAGAGCTCCAGACCAACTCCTCCATCCATTCCTGTGTCCATCAGACAGGCATTTCTCTAGAATGCACTATACAGCTATGCTGCAATCTTAGCTTTCCCCCAGTAAGCCTGCACTTCAGGCTTTAAATCACATCCACTATCAAACTCTCCATAAAAAGGGTTTTCAACCCAGAATGTGAACAGGTCTGTTGCTTTACTGAAATGCAAGGATAAATTTAATATTTGGAAATTGTCCACAACACGTTTGCAGTGTTGCAAGAGGGTCCTGAAGACCTTTGCTTTGCATGAGCCCCACCAGACCCACACCCCTCATGCCCTCCCTTGAAGTTCCCTCTGCAAGGGAGAGGAGCCAGCATCACACAGTGGGGCTGGAAGGAGCCCTGTGACATCACCTGCACTATCTCCCTTCCCCAAGGTATCAAAAGAAGTAATTTAAGGGCACTCTGATAGATCAGAGATAGCCACCCAATTTGTTTGGAGAAAGTATTATGAAAGCTTTCCTACTTCAGAAGACCAAAGAGCCAGGCTAAACCTTTCAGGGTGATACTCATTTCCTGGTACTTCATTTTTTGATTCAAACTCAAAAATACAAGACCCCTTTTTTACATAACTTTTTTTATCTCATGATTATTGGGGAACCGTCTGAGAAGAGAGAGGCATTGAAACTTTTCAAACTTACAGAAACCATCTGTACAAGACTGAACTTAAGTAGAGATGAAAAATCAAAAGCGGGCAGTTGTTTCTTGTTTATCCCAATCTCACCCACCCACATGGTAGCAAAATAGGCACCATGCCGAAACTTTGTGGCAAGAGGCTATTGTGTGGGCTTAGAATAATTTAAGAATTGATTGTCAGCCTGTTTCTTGGCTTCCAGCTATGAAATAATGCTCTAACTAGAGTGCGGTACACTGAAGGACTCATTACAGACTTTAAAGCTGTCTCATTTTCAATTATGAATATTAAAAAGAAATGCTTTGAATCACTCCTGTGTTATAATTAATACTCGAGGTTTTGGGTTGGTTTGTTGGTTTTTTGAGGTCTGTTTTAAAGATGCTTTCATAGCTTATTCCTGACTTAGTTCCCAAAACCCAAACACTGTTCCTGTTTATATCAGTGGGGAAATTCCCAGTGAAAAAACTAATCAGACCCAAGTTAATGAAAACAACACCCCCATGTAAAACAAAGCTCTAGCCTTAATCTTCTAGCATTGCCTACTTGTGTACATCCAAGACAAAATTTTATAGCCTGCATGTTCCAACCTTAAAAAAAAAATCCTGATTATTTATTTATGCCCTTTTTGTTTAAGAAGTTAAATCCCCAGAGCATCTCAATTTAGATCAAAAGCAAGCTACCAAATTTCACCTGGCACACCTGTGCTGTGTGATTTCTTAATTACCTGCCTAACATTCTCAGAGCTACGAGGCAGGGATGCAGGACTCATTTAGCACACAGTCAGAGCTCTGAAATGCACCTCGTGTAGCAGAGTCTTTCCAGAATGCCTGAGGTGGTAACTAAACGATCCTGCATCCCCACAGACACTTGCCTCTCAGCAAATTGCTTTCTCACAGGTTTCAGAAGTCAGGGACCTACGGTGGGGTAAGAAACATGGGGGAAAATGAGGGATTTTTGAGCTTCTGGAGGAAGGTTTTCCCCTATCTGGCAAAAGACATGAAGTTGTTTTATGTCATTAGATTTGAGCTGCCTTCCACTAAGACCAAAGATCAGGACGAAGCCTGTTGCAGGTTTTTATTGCTGATGCTTGATATTCAGCTAGCTAGGGACCAGGGCAGAGTGTGGCCACCTCTGTCTGATGCCAGGGAAGCCTCCAGCTGGAAGCCCTGGATGTGGGAGAATTAAATCTCAAGAGACACGGCCAAAGCAGGAGAACACAGCAGAACAAGGACAAGGCTGATTTGAGGAGACACACACCAAGCTTTTTCTGAGACAACCCTGCTTGGCTACAGGCTGCTTCTGCATAAAAACCCCTCTCTCATGTCAGATGTGACTCGCTTTGCTCTGATGCTGACTGCTTGTTGGCATGTCCCTTGTCTAGAGAATGAACTTGCACACTTTGTCACAGATGAGCTCAAATCACCCATAATGATCATTTTGCACAGGCACTGATAATTAGGTACATGCAGGAGATGTTCAGTCATGTCCTCAACCTCTCCAAACTGAGTACTTGTAGTGGAATGACCTCAGAGTGTATGTCCTGTGTGAATATTTTTGTACTTTAATAGAGAATTCACTATAATTTCTCATTTACAGTGGCTTGGACTGTAATTAGGTATCAGACATTGCAGTTTCTTTGGCCATTTCAATAGTGTAATTTTATTAATTAGCCTAAGCAGTGACTCTGTTACCCTGAATGTAATTTAAACTGCCAAGAGCTGATGGCATTTCTCTTGGTCCAGTGAAAATATACAGCTCTGGAAGGAAGGTAAAGGTAAGTAATAGGTTTAATAGCTTATACATCTCCATTACACACAGAAGACCCAGAACCATCAGGATTCTTTACTTGAGGAGATGAGACTGATGAACAACACCCAAGTTAAATAGATGTAATAAATGTGACAGCAGCCTTCCATCTACAAGCAGGACACTCATGGTGGCTCAACATTAATGGAGACAGAAAGGAAACATTAAATTTTACTACAAAAAAGTTTGTCTTCTTATGGAAGATTTCAGGGGAAAAAAATTTAGTTATCTCCTTCAAAATTAAATTTTTGGTTAAGAAGCATTTTCATTGCCAAGAAAATTACCAAAAAATGCAAAGTCACAGCTGGGATCAGAGATACACTGAGAAGATTCTGTGCAGGACATGTTTCAAGCAAAAGAAAACTCTACTAGTAACACCTTCCTCATATGATGCAGGAACATATGAGCCAGTAAATTTTATTTTGCAAAATCCTCCAGCATTAAAATTTCAAATAATTTTCATAAAATTATAATTGATAATAAAATCAAGGAAGGGTTCAGACTCATGAAGTTTTGGTTAATCAGAAAACTCCTTAAAATTCTGCATTTAATTTTAGAACTTCAGTATACTCTTGAAAACCCAACCAACAAGACCTATCATTGTCCTTTAAATTGGCAATATTTTTCAAAATTCTGTGAGAAGTGCTAGGGCATGGAGATGTGCTTTAAAAGCAAGGCACTTCCCATCTTCCTACGTGCAATAAAAAATAACCAGAGTTATCAACGAGAAATCTATCTGCTGAAAGTTAATGAGGAACATCTGTTGGTCTACTGGGAGAAACAGTGGAAAAATGGGTGGGAAATTCCAACTTTAACTATGCTGCCACTCCCACAATATTCAAGTCAACAGAAAAAAAAAACTCAGCAAAAGGTCAAAGTCATTAGTAGATATTTTTTACATCTACAGAGAGATAGATAAGACACCCATAATTTCAGAGAAATTATTTAGGATTTTCCAAAGTTCTCACGTTAATTTATTATATAAAGCAGCCTATCTTTTGGAGCAATGTTTTAAAGACTTGTGAGACTACCGTGTACCCTGGACTGTAAGTGAGCAAAGGGATCAGATTCACAAAGTACTTTAAGCTTTCACTTTAAAAAGCCTCTTAACATCAGCCAAGTCAAAATAATTGGCAGTGCCCCATAAGTTCATGATCCCAAGCCAGTTGCAAGGCACACTATCTCAGGTAACTCTCTTTCAGAGTGGAAAAATCCTTACATTTGCCACTGGCTAAGGCCATGCACATGAGGTATTGTTGCTGCTTAACTGATGAGAAGTTTGTAAGATTACCATAATTTGACTGTGACTATGAATCCTCAGATCATTCATGATCTAAGGCAAATAGATGAATGGTAATGCAAAATGCTCCCAGCATGCAGAGAAACAAGAGGTGGGTTTATGTGAAGTTCTTCAAACACATTCAGCATGTTTGTCCTGAAAGACACCTTAGAGTAAGTGTTTTAATGAGTGAGGATGAGAAATGCTGACACGTTGTGCTTCGTGATCTTAATAACTTTGTTCAATTGAAAAGCTTTTTTTATCCACACCTTATACAAAATTTAGCTCTTCCAACCTGTAAACCAGGTTTCCATCTCAATTTTAAGTAGTATCGACTACAGTGTGATTGAGACTAAAAATGGAGAAAAATCCATTACTAGGCTTATAGTGTTCTTTCTTACCAAGCTACTTATTCAGGAAACAAATAGCATCAGCAGATGCTATTTACAGGCATGACAATAGATTTTTCTAGCTCTGGGATGACTGTTGAAGTTTGCATCTGTAAAGATTACTCTGGGTTTAAAACTCGTCTCAAAATGTTTATGTGATTCAAATAAATAAATTCAGGGATTTTTTAAGCAGACAAACCATTCTCAATCATGAGCATTTTTGCATAAATATCATTTGCTATCCATGGCTGATATCCCTACCAATCAGATGTAATGGCTATTCCACAGTTCCCATCATCCCATTTTTCTGTTGATTTAGATTATTATACAACTGCATAAATGTGAAACTGGATTATTGTGGGATTAATAGAATATGTTGAGTTGGAGGGGACCCATCAGGATCACTAAGTCCAACTCCTGGCCTTGAGCAGGACAACCCAAGACCTCAGGCTTCTTGAGCTGAGACAGGTTTGATGCTGTGACCATTCCCCTGAGGAGTGTAATCAGGCCCAAAGCATAGGAGTTTCATAGGCACTGCTGGAAGCACCAACTATTATTGAGATTACCCAATTACTCCCATTTTAGGGTCCCAGAGAGGATGACTTGGCTGAACGCTGACGCGTCAGACGCTTGTCTAAACTTGAAAAATCTTCTACTGAAAACTTCAGCCAAAAGACTTCACCTACTGCCAATAACAAGACCATGGGAAAATACCTGTTTTGTCCATGTTAAAACCATGTGGTAACCTCCTTTTTTCAGAATTTTAATGCTTTGGAAAACATACCTGAATTTTGGCATTCAGAGGTGAGTTATCCCTGAAACACATCCTTTATTACCTCTCTACATGTCTACAAAGACTACACTGAGGAATTATTGCAACATTTAGAAAACCACAGGTCACACAGGAGCCATGGACTTCTGAGACCTCAGTCATTCCTTGAAGGTACATCCACAACACTGGTACTTTGGGTTGGGGATAAGGAGAGCTGACAATGCCTTGCTGCTCTGAGTAACTACAAGCCATTTCCATCCATTTTGGGGCACACTAAAGGAACAGGGTTACCCATGCTTTCAACTTCCTTGATGAAGAATATGGAAATAAGTCTCTGATTCAGAAGTGGGGGAGGAACAGGGAGAAGACAGAGGCAAATGAAGAAACTAAATTGCAGAACTGGCCAGAAATTTACGGGCAGCCTGACGTTTGTTTTAGAAGACAAACATGAGGAGGCCAGAGCTTAATGCCAGTAGTGTGTGAGGGAGCATGCTGTGGAGCCACTGAGGAAGGGAACCTTGAATTATGGCTGAGAATCACCACTAAAACTAGAAGATTTGAGAGACTAAAGATGGCAGAGCAAGAAGGCTGGGACTTCCCCAGCAACAGGAAAATCTGAAGGAAACTGTGTGGCTGGGCAAAGTTAGTAGTTAAAAACTCCTGTCCCAGGCACAATGGAAGTGGAAAATCTAGAAAAATAGCATGTTAAACTTCCCTCCTGAACTTGGCATGGAAAGCATAGTTTAGGGGCTTTGCACATCCCCTGCTGCCCAGAAATACCTGCAAGATCCACTAACAACTGCCCAGCCTGCCCTACAGCAAACAAGCCTCCCAGTGCCTTCAGGCAGGGCACTGGTATCTGGTGATAATTAATATTTCTACTCTGTTCACTGAAGTAGCAGAGCTTTCAGTGGCCAGCACAGACTCCAGCCCTGCTGCCTCTCCTAGGACTCACTGTGACCCTGCATAATGAAATGCCTTTTTTGGCAGTCTACTTTTTTTCCTCCCCCCGCCTCAAGTATGTGAAATTACACACCTCAAACTGCGTGAAAAGAATCTTGCAGTTGCAATCAGATGTGAGGAAGTGCCAGAATCAAATTGCCTCTCCAGCCCTGATTCAATCCCTTTTTTGCATAGACATTATCTTTAATAGCATGATCATATACTGCTCCCTCCTGCTGGGCACAAGATGGACGGCGCTGATGATGGGTGGGAGGATGTAACAAAGGGAGGCTGCTGCCCATGGGGTAGGGATGTCTCACAACAGCACAAAAAGAAAAGAGGATTCAGGTGCAGTGATAATGCGGCGCAGCACAGCTGTTCCCCAGGAATGACCTGGACTGCAGGTATCCCATCAGGGAAGGGAACAGGAGGTGGTCACAGCTCACAGCTTCTCCCACTAAATCTGCTCCTAGGGCTTCAGCAGAAGAGCGAGGATGGTTTCACTGCTGCCCTTGGGAGCTGGTTGTATTTCTGCTGCTCATCTCCTATGCAAAGCAAGGCAAGCAATTTCGACCAGCTCATTCTCTCACTGTTATTAATTGTACAGCTTCACTTTCTGGGTCCCTGGCAGGATTCTGTGGGGTCTCTGAGCTGCAGAAGTGCTGAGCGCTCGCAGCCAACTCCCACATAAAATATGGCTCCATGCTGGGCCAAGCCAAGCTCTAACTAGCAGAAACTGGGCGCTCAAACCCAGCAAATATTGTTGGCCTGCCATGTGCCTCACCTCAGTCAGGGTAAGGCCATATCTCATCTGTTGGATTGCTGCAGAAAAAAGTCCATCCTTTTTTGTGAAACTCCCAGGCAGCAGAGAGCAGAAAGCTACATGAAAGCCTAAGAAAAATAATTATGCTGAATTCAGTACAGGAACTGGTAGGAGAGAGCAAGAGGACACTTGAGATCACACGATGAATGCCAAAAAGAAAATTAAATACCACCTGCTTATTAACAGAACATGGCCCAGTCTGTGCACTGGAAGAGGAAGAGAAGTAATGGGAGCAACACACAGATCTGTAATTAAGAATTGTGACCCAGCCATTACACCCAAAGTAACCAAACTGAGATTGCAAAGGTAACCTTAATTCTGCTACTTTTTGACTTCCATGGCTTGATTTACAAAATTACATTATACACTTTTGATGAAGGTTGGTGCTTGGCTTTTAACTCTGTGTGTTTTATCTACAATAACAGTTTAAATAATTTAATGTTTTAAAGTCACTGAAGTTTATAATTGAATTATGATACTAAAAAAACATGTGAATTCTTTGAATCCTGCTCTCAACTACAATTGCAGTTATAATTTTTGTTTTATTATTTGTCCTAATAGCAGATCTTGCACTGTCACATGGGACACTTGAGGAACAGGATTTAAGTGAAACAGAAATCAAGTTTTGATAAAATAACATCATTTGTACTTAGAAAGAATGAGTAAAACTCAAAAAATGTTTTATTTGATTAAGAAAATCATTAGCTACAATAATTAGAGAGAATTAGAACTTCACATCCTAATCTAGTTTTTTAAAGTTGAGTAGATTAACAGATTTATTGCTTTTCCTATTTTCTATTTTCACAGCAAAAATCTGTATTATTCTGTTCCTTGCAGCTACTTTTGGCATCTTGCTTGTTAGTACACGACTTTAACTGTTGATCCTATTGAAAGAAGTACTTTTTCAGGATTTTTTTGTCACATCATTAATATCTTCATTCAAAGATCATACATCTTTACTTCAAATAAACCATTCAACCATACAGTAAACATCTTGTTGACCTCACTTACAAACAGGCATTGACAGCTAGTAAAAGACTGAATGATTGCATAGCACCTGCCCTAACCTTCAAGAACATTTAGTTGTATTTCATGTGCTATCACTTGTGGCGATCAGGAGAGGTGTCTGAGGACTGCCAGGAGCCAAAAGTCACTCCAGGCTTCAAAAAGGGCAAAGAAGAACCCACCCAGGGAACTACTGGCCAGTCAGCCTCAACCCCTGATAAGGGGGAGCACCTCATTCTGGGGGCCATCTCTGTCCACATGGATGACAAGGTGATTAGGCAGCATGGATTCTAAAGGTAAATCATGCCTGACCAACTTGACTGCTTTCCATGATGAAATGACCACCTGGATGGACAAGGGAAGAGCAGTGGGTGCTGTCTGCCTCAGCTTCAGGGAGGCTTTGACACTGTCTCTCACAACATCATCATTCACAAACTCAGGGTAGGTGACAGGATGAGTGGACAGTGGTGTGGATTGAGAACTGGCTGAACAGCAGATCCCAGAGGGTCATGATCAGTGGCACAAGGTCCAGTTGGAGGCCTCTCACTGCTGGAGTCCCCAAGGTTCAATACTGGGTCCAGTGTTGTGTAACCTGTTCATCAGTAACTGGGGTGAAGGGGCAGATGCCTCCTCAGCAGGTTCACTGGTGACACAAACCCAGGACACGACGCCTGTGTCACAAGCTCGGAATAATGCCCTGAGCCAGGCACTGTGCCACCCCTCTTCTTCTTCCTCACCCGGTGAGTAGTCCCTGCCAGGGGACTGTCCCTGGCACAGGGAGTTGCTGGTGTGGCTGTTGTGGGTCAGGTAGCCTGGGACCACTGTGCTCAGCAGCTTCAGCATGTCCAGACTGTCCTCTGGTGCCACATCTGTCCATAGGGTGGGGATGACAGAAACAAAAAAAAAAAATTAACTCCTTTCCTCCTTTCCTATACACAGAATGTTAATGCCCAAGCTTAGCAGAAGTGATTTCCTCCAGACCTGTTAGATGTCATCACCCTCCACTACTCAGATTTGTTTTGGCTTTTAAGCATTTCTCTAATTCTTTTTACAAGGAAACAAAATCTGATCCTTCATAAAACGTCAGCTGTTAGGATGAAGCTGTGTCTGCACTAAGAGGAAATTAATAGCAAATGTTTATCCAGGCTACTGGTGGGTGTGTGCTGGTTTCCCTGCCTGCAGCCAGTCCGGGATTTCAGTTTTTATGACCTGTGGCTGCTAAAAACTTGGCTCTTCAGATGACATATACATAAGTATGTATATTCCTTTAGCCCACTGCAGTTACTAGGATAAAAGATGTACCTTCATCCTCTTTGACCATGGCCAGACCTTCTCTGAAGAAATGGTGGTTACAGCTGTTAGCATCTCTGCAGCTGCTTGTGCCTACTTTGCTCATCATTATCACCTCCTGAACAGTTCTGCAGGGCAGAATGAGGAAAGGCATCTTTCATCATTTTAGACAGATGTAAACTGCACATCAGGAGCATTTCAGACTTCTCCAAATGTCTTCAGAGCAAGAGTTTGGGTAGATGAAGTCTATTCCTGGTATCTCATATCAGACTATCACAATAAAAACACACACTACTTCTTTAAACTGTAGATGTGGGTTTGTCAACCTGAATTAGGGTTTTACTCTTAGTGAAGTCAGCACTTCTTTGAGGTAAAATTGAAATGGTTTGCTAAAAAGGAGATACCTCTTGGAGGGAGAGATTAGATAATTCTGTATATTTTAAAAGCACAAGGATTCATTCAGAACCTTATTTTGGACACAGGTAATGGCAATGAAAGGCAGTGAACATAACAGAGAAATGAAATTTTGACCAATTTTGTGTATGATGTAAAACACTCTTGTCTCCACTCTCTTCTTCCCAACCAGCTATTTCTTCTTTCTAAGCTGAGGTACTTGAATCATTAGCTAACACTCCTTTCTGCCGCAATTTTTCACATCCATGAAAATGTCTAGCAACAGAATACCCTGAAAGGATCCACAGCAGAGAACAGACAGCCCCAACAGGGTATTTGTATCCTTTGAATAAGGCAATCAAGCTTCCATCCCTCTGTATCCTCCCTTTCCCCTGCTCATTTGGCATGGCTGAAATATTAGAGCCAGTCTCATCAAAACAATCTGAAAGGAAAGTCAGGATCCTTTCAAAGCCCAGAAATATTACTGGAAGCACAGAGAGCTCATCTTTGCAAAAATTATTAGATATCAAGTTTGCTTCCTGCAAAAAGGTTAAAGGGCCTATATCCAATTAATACTCTGTATCTACTTCAGTCCAAGACATAATTTAGTTGTGACTATACTTTATTGTACCCCAGTCACTTCTAGACTGTAACTGCTGTGGCTGTGTTTTTATTTTATCCTAAGTATGTCTTTGGTCTAAGTGTGATTATCTTTGGGTTTATTTTGGAGCTTCTTAAATAAACTCTGCAAAAGCAGTGCTTGTATTGCCACATATATGAATGTTTGTGGATTTTATTGTTGTTTGAGGTGTGTATTTAAAAACAGGAACAAAATCAAACTTTTTTTTCTATTGATATAAGAACAAATTTGAAAAGGGAATTGTCTTAAATGAGTTTATCTCCCTTTTAAAAATTAATTTTCTCTTTTATGGCAAACAATATAGTGGTTGTAACTACAGCTTCCAGCAGTCCTTGGCTGCCTCTAAATGCAGGACAGGCTTCTCTTGATGGGAGTTTTACCATTAGCTTCATTAGGAGTAAGGACAGACCTGTATAATGAGCTGGAGTGAACATCTCCCTTTAAAAAAAAAGAGGATTAGGTGCAGAGAAATTGCAAGGCAGTTTGATCTTTGGCACTGGCAATCAACCTCTAGGAGCGTAAAACACTCTCAGAATCACAATTCCCCATTTCCCTGTCTCTCCATTCCTGGGGGGCTCAAGAGTGCCATGGCCCATGCCAGCAGCAGACAAGAATGTCTCTGAACCCTGTCTGAGGGACCAAATATTGACCAAATATTGACCAGATATTGACCAAATATTGACCAGATATTGACCAGATATTGACCAGGACGCAGGAGCTCAGCTGCTCCCAGCCTTCACTGGCCCCTTCTTCCCCCAGTGGGAAGGAATGAGCGGTGCTAACCTGGACCCTGAGTCAGGATAGAGTCTGTGAAAAGGGGTGAGCGTCTTGGCTTTGTCTCACCTCCTCGTCCAAAGGGCCTCACACAAAGGGGTTTATGTCCCCAAGCCTCAGCTCCCACCCTATACAACTCCCACAGCTTTGTCCTGAATCCTTTTTTTCCAGAGGAGCATTTACAGGCTGCAAACCACAGGACTGAGTCTTGGAACATCCGGTCTCAACAAACATTCAATTCCAGCAACAAACCTGGTGACATTTGGCAAATCTTCAGAAAATAGGTGAAAGTCTAAATCTGTCTCTATCTGTTGCCAGTGGCAGCTGCATTTCCAGACCATGGGGTCATTGCTTTTCCTGTGTCACCCCTGGACAGAGGGGAGCCCTGGCACAGCCCTGCTCTCACCTGTGACCTTCAGGGCCAGCTTCCCAAGACCATGAGGAGAGAGACCATGTTATCCAGGTGAATGCAGGAAGCTGAGGTATTTTTCCTTTCCTAAAGCATAGTGATTGTTCTTGTCTATCTGTACATTGCCACATCTATCTACAAATTCCTATGCCCTTCTCCAGGCAAACTAGGGGAGAAGAAAAACCCCAATTCCAAAAGCAAGCCCTTGATACATTTCACTCTTCCCATAGCAGCTCCACAGGCCACACTGGAGCTCAATTTTAATGGCACAGCACCATGGCTTGGGCATTCCAATATTCTGGATCTTTTTATGTATTCTCTGTGATGTCTCCATAACATAACGGGGTTTGTAAAACCTGCACACTCTGAAAAAAATACAGTATTGACAATTCATTCCTTTGACAGTTCCCAAGGTCCAACACTAAAACAAGAGGTATAAAAAGCAGGTGTTCATGAACCATGACATGGAAAATATTGTGTAGAAGAGGATATGTGTTAATCTCTAAATAAGGTGCCATACTTTTATAACCCAAGAAAATGTTAAAGTAAGTTTAAACTTTATCACGAAGTTCACCTTGCCTATTTACTGTGCAAGGTGATATATCACTTCTATGTGAGCCATAAAGATAAATTGTGTTTTAAGGCAGGACTATGACAATTACAATGTGGATAGAACAGTCCCTTCCCCTTGAAGTGTTCCCTTTTTTCTTATCATTCCACATATAATCTAGAAATGGGAACATTGAAAGCAATACAGACTCATAAGAGGTTGAGGCTGAAGGAAATAGAGCTCTTTTACTCTCCCACATTATACATGTCCTGCTTGTATTTGAGCAAATTGTTTAACAGTTCCCATTGTTCCCTGGAGATAGCACGTAAATAATTATAAATCTTATTAATACCTCTACGAAAGTGCACTTTGATTACCCCAAATTAGCCATGTCATTCCTGGGATTTATTATTATGTTCACGTATTATATGTACTGTGTATTTATGGTTAAGAAAAAAAAAAATCAAACTGGAATTTTTGGCACGGTACTTTTCAATCTCCATGGTCAGAAATGGTGGTTGATGGAGTCTTGGTGGGTTTTGGAGGTTTTCATTTGCGGAAAGGGAGATATGTTAAATCTTTGGGGGAAAAAAATTAGGTAAAACTAGTAAAATATAAGTTTTACGTATTTTTCTATTTTTCCAGGGTGTTTTCATTGCAGCTCAGGTGGGAGCGGAGCCGGGCAGGCAGCGGCGGCGGCTGCCGCAGGAATTAAAGGCGCAGCGCCATCTGCTGCGCGCTCCGGGGCGCCGCTCCCGCCGGGAACCGCGGCCCGCTCCCGGCAAATAAATAACCCTTCCATCGCCACGGCCATCTCCAACACCCTCCTTCACCCCCATCATCCCGCCATAAATCATCCTTGTCCGGCAGGGAACAGTCAGCACCGCCCGAGCTGGGGTGATGGGAGCGCCGGGGGTGACGGCCGGAGGGCGCGGGGAAGGAGCCAGGAGCGCATCCAGGAGCGCATCCAGGATCCCTGATTTGTAACGCTGCCCGAAAGAGGCAGGGGCTCGGGGCTCGCGGTTCAACAGCAGTGCAGCAGCTGGGAAAATTTATTATTGCTGACAGAAAGCCTAAGGAGCGTCCAGTGAAATTAAGATATGGCAAAATCAAAACTGGTATGAGGGAAAGAATTTTTCACCTATTCTGCCTGCAGAACTGGCTGTGAAAGAACATTCCCCAGGCTGACAACTAAGTAAAAAATTCATTAAATTTTCAGATAATTCTGAAGTCAGAACTTTTCAGAGCAACCATTTTTACTGACGAATATGGAAAGGTCTAATAATCCCATGCTTTCAAGTTTAAAACATTCTCTGGTGCGCAGAAAGTAGGATGTGCTGAAATGTTGGATAAAGTAGATTATCCTACATCTGTGAGGAACCATCCCTTTCCTTAATACCACCTAATCCTACCTGGAGCAGCATCAAGATCCTGTGATTTTGGAGGAATTTTCTTGCTGTTGCAAGAGAGAGGCCAGCTTTCCATTCTGCCACAGATTTCCCATGTGATCTTGGGCAAGACACTTGGGATGCAGTTAAATGTTCTTGCTGATTTGGTGGGCCACAAAGGACACCTCCTGCTCCTTTCCCCCCAACACATTGTGTCAGAAATTCTCACTTTCTGATGAGCAGTTGCATTTCACCAAAATAGAAGAAATCCACAGGAATCCAGAGGGCAGAAGAAATCAGAAGTGACCTTTCCAGAAGAAATGAACTTGCAAATTCAAGCTACAATTTAATGACACAGGAGGAGCCACTCTGACAGCTCATTGCCACCAAAATAGAGAAGCTCCTTCTCTTCCTCAGCCAGTCCCTCATCCTTTCTCACTGCTGTTATTAATCTGGCTCCACTTCTGGTGTCACTGACCCTTTGAGCCAGCTCAACTCATGGCAGAAAATAAACTCTACAAGAAAAACAAACAAACAAAAAAACAAACAAAAACCACCTTCTGCTGGGTTAATGAGTTTTAACTGGTTTATAGCAAAATCCAACTGTCCCAAGGCTGATGTCAAAGCAGTGGGAGTCTGCATCTGGGAAAGGGAAGGAAGGACAAAAAAGAGCACTAGGGAAAATATTAGTAAAGATAGAAGGTGGTGGGAAATTGCCTCTCCTTTTGATCAGTTCTTCAGCTCTGTTCAGTTGTTCACAAAACCAAGCCCAAGCTGTCATCTCACCATTAACAATCATCAAATGGCCACATGCCATGAAAATAGGAGCATAAAAATCACTCATATCAGTTTCCTGATTCCTTCTCTCCTCTACTTTTGACTTGTCTCATTTGCTTTCTAATTATACTATATTAGGTTTAAATATATCAGAAAAGTGTTCTGGAAAATGTAATTATTTTTCTCTCTGTAGGGTTTTTTATGAGTATTAATGAGGTAAATGTAACCAAATTCACTTATAACTGAAGGATTGAGCCTTGTCACTGTGTTGACATGTAACCAAATTCAGATTTATTCTAATGATCTGCTGATGGAGCCTACATCTCCATCTTGATCAGACAGACAGGCAGCTGAGATGAGTCTATGGAATGTATTGTAATGAATTGTTAAAAATGAGTATAAGTGAACAGATATTTCCTCACCTTTCTCCCTAGCAATATTAAATAGATAGTTGGGAGGAGAAAGAGACATGGACAAAGGTGTCGGGAGGTGTAAGGAAAAAGAGCCTCTCTGGCAACTTTCCTATGTTATGGAAGCTACCATACATCCACCTGTGCCTCTTAACCCCAGATATAATTTATATTTCTGTTTATACTGTGACTGACTTTGTCCTACTGTTCCATCAAGATTATTGCCCACTCTGACAAGGCTGTGGGGCAAACTCTAAGGAGGAGACATCAGTGGCAAAACTCCTGCTGCCTTCAGTGAAATCAAGTTGTCAACCTGGACACTTGGATGGCCAGGTTCTTGTAGCTCCCCTGGGGATCAGGTTCTACTGAATAAATAATTGGTCATGGACTGGGGAGAAAGGTAACCTTGTTTTACACAAACAACACAAATTCTCATGTCTCAAAACTGAGCTTCCCCTACTCTGGACCTTAATCTTTAATATCTCATTTAGTGGATTTCAATATTTTTCATGAAGAATGATGTATTCCTGCCTATTATAATTAAAAAAAAAAAAAAAAAACCACAATACAACTCCAAAATAAAGGGTGTAACATTATGAGTTACCTGCTGTTTTAGCCAATATGTCCTACCCATGGGCTGCCCCACTGAAATGTAAAGTACAGCCATGGGCAAGGTCTTCAATGCTGCAATGATTCTCAAGATGGACAAAAAAGACTGGAGAAGACTGGCAGGTTGCAGGGTATTAACCTGTAGTTCTCCAGAGGTTATGTGGACTTTGAGGTCCTTGAAATAATATGAGAAACCTCAAAGAAAGTTTCTTTGGTTTTTTTTATCCACTTCCTCTCCCAGTCTGAACCAGCATCAGCAGCTGAAGATGAAATCCTGGAGTTTTGGGGAAAAACGTTAGGTTGGTTTTTATTATGAGTAATAATATTTACAGTACAATAGAGCCTGGAGGCCAACAAGACTGAGATCCATTGTAGTAAATTAAAACCACTTGTCTCCAAGTAATTAAATAATTGAATTATTAAATCACATTTAGATCATCTGAAATAGTCCTTATTTTTATCTACAGATGACACAACCAAAAACTCCTCCAGAACGGGGGCAAGTGAGAGGGGAACACTTTCTGCAGACAACTCCACAGCCACCCTCAGGGCCTTGGCCACTGTCACGTGGCTCCCTCGTGGCAGCCTCCTCATCCTCCCAGTCCCTTGGAAAAACACTTTCCTGGCCAAGCCAGTCATACTGATACAAACCCCGGGTGTAGACCAGACCAGAGATAGGGAAATTTTGCTCAACAGGTGTGGCTCATTATTAGGCACTTCATGCTTTCTATTTTTACCTTAATCTCTTTGCTCTTCCCTCGGGGCTTGTGTAGTCTAGAAAAGATTTATTTTGAAACTTATTAGCTCAAGCATTTGAGCTAATATATTTAAAATCCCTGGTTTCTGATCCTGGCTCAAAGGGTGGCTACTTTAATCTCACCAGGAAAGATGCAGGACTCCCCTTTTCACCACTTGCTCCTTTCAGGAGGACCAGGGTCTCCTAACTCTTCCCTGGACCCCTCCACCTAATTCAGCCACTTTTCCATCAGCTCACGTAACAGAAAATACCTTGTGCTGCTTGATTCCAGGGCTTAAACAGGTGTTAATTAAAACATTTTAGCCAGCACACTTTAAAAATACACCTTTTATCCCAGGGCTCAGCTATGGGCGCGAGTTCCTGCGGGGCAGCTGAGCCCCAGCGCTGCGCAGGCGCCGGCAGCTGCCCCCAGCCTCTGCTTTCCTCTCTGGCCCCAATCTCTGCAATCTCCACACACACACCATCCACAAACCAACAGCCAGACTGCATTAGATAAGGAAAGCAGCTACTTAACTGTCCCCCAATAAATTCTCAATCTCATTTCAATTAACACATGTGAAACTCGCTGTAATGTTCCCTGTGTAGCCCCTGTACTAGCCCCGGTTTGAAGAATTTGTTATTTGCCATTAAGAGAATAACGGCGCATCTGCCACCTTGATCACTGTGTTTGTATTATTATCAACTCCTGTCTAAGTGCCAAGTAATTTAATCAAACTTGAGAGAAGAAATAATAGCATTTCAGTTGAACAATGGCGTGGCCCTTTGAAAAGGCAGAGATTTGCTCTAGGGTACTTTAAAAGGAGAGAAGGTCTATAAACAAAGGGTAACACTGTGAAAAATTTATCTGTCAAATCTAGCTGCTTTTTTTTTCCCTACTTGCAAAAAATTCTCCAGCAGATTGCTACTGCTATAAATGTACCAGCCTTTAGCAGATATGAAGTGTAGCACATCGCTTACTTAGAAATTGCTCACAGTTTGTTCGCTTGAGCATTTACAGTTTCCTTTTCATGCTCTGTGATAGGTTCACAGCATATTACTTTGTTTCTGTGCTCTAACTGGACAGTCCAAAGGAAAATGCAGAGTTGTCTGGGATAAAGTAAAAAAATAATCATGAGAAGAAAGAAATAGAAGGAAAGAAAAGTAAGCAAGCAAGCTGAGGACATGGTAAAATGTCAGAAATCTTTCCTTGTCCTTTAGAGTGTCGGGAAAATCATTGTATCTCATTTTGCTCCCACATTGTTTAAACTATTGATGGAGGAAGAGAAGGCATAAGTCATATTTACTGACTGCCTGGAAAACTGTTCAGCCGGTGTAAATTCTTTGCATGTGAGTGCATGTCCATGTGCTGTGTTGTTTGCAAAGGGTGCAGTCCCTTATCCTTGGCCCTTTTGTTTGAGCAAATGCTTAAGTGCCAAGCCTTTGGCCAGAGACATCTGGAAACTGCTGCCTGTCCTCCTTGCAGCACACTTCTGTAGCTAAAGCCCGCTGTCTTTCCTTTGTCTGCTGCTGTCAGTGGACAGGCATGGCTAAACCAGAGTGGCTTCCTTTTTGGCCTCCTAGGCCTCCTCTCTTTCTGTAATTCTCCACTGCCAGCTGTGTGATACAGATCTCGAGCTCCCAGAAAATATTACCACAGGTTGTAGTTCCATGCAAGCAGAGGATGACGGTGCATTGATAATACTGGAGAGAGCACAGGCTGATGATCAATAAAGAGTAGGCACTAACATCCAGGCAGGAGTCTATATGTTCACAGCAGAGTTTCCTCTGAAAGAGAATGGAAACCCCAATAGCTCTAAACAATAAATTTATAGAAGCAATATTTGCAAAAATAATTTCAGCCTTCACAGGATGTCGTGGCTGCCCTGAGCAAGTGACCAAGCAGTAATCAACTTGTGCATCCCTATTTTTTCCCCGTCTCCTTTGATGGTGTGGGATATGATTTATGGGGGTAAGAAAGCCAAATCCTGATGTGAAAATGGTTTCAGATCATCTGACGAGAGCAATATGAAGGTTAGAGTTTATATGACTGTTTACAAGAATGTTGTTATTACCATGCTATAAAACAGAAAGGAATGTGACCAGACTAGTACAGAACATCAAAAGAATTGTAGAGTCATTTTAATGAGTTACTAGAAACCAAGTCAGGTTCTGCTGTTCTGAGCCTATATGGTTCTGTTCTGTGCAGTGGATTTAAGTCACTTAGCAACCTTAGCACAACTTGCAGCATGTTGAGGCTTGCTCCCAGCTGGGGTTTAATGCTCCCAGCATCCCCAGGTGGACAGCCTGTCCTGGCCCTTTTTGTATGTAGGGAAAGACAATCAGAGCCAAGAGCTCTGCTGCTCTGCTGCCTCTGACCTGGTGTGGACAGTGACAGCTGAGCAAGAAAGGTGAAAAGAGGGGTTTGTGGGTGTTTGTTCAGACCAACAGTTCTTAAAATTTGCTGTGCACATGTGAAAATAGCAGCACAATCAGGGCAGGAAAGTCAAGCCTATGTGGATTTCATATGGATCATATATGAAACTACAAGGAAAAGGAGGCTAAGGAGGCCATGTATAACCCATCTTTAGGGTGAAATTTAAAGATAATTTTAAAGTTAATACCAGTTCATCTAACAGTTATTTTTGCCTTAGAAAAAGCTCTGTCATATTTGAAGCCTGTTATTTGCCAGTATTTTCTGATTCATTTTGTTTCCTAGGGGTAATAAGTTTTTATACCAAAATGTCACTTATATACCAAGCACACAGTGCACCTCAGAAGCTCCAGAGTTCTTTTATTTAATGTAAAATATCCACAATGGCATTTAATTCAAAATGCACAAGTTCAGGGAAGCCTTGAACTGGACCAAAAGAAAGGCTGTAGAGTCCTTTAAAGTACAACTATTGCTGAATAAAGGGTCCATGACAGGGGAGCTGAAACTAAATGATCTTCAAGGTCCCTTCAAACCAAACTACTCTATGTTTGTAGGGTTCTCTGATACTGAAATGTGATATCAGTGAGATATTTATTGGCACTTTCCATAAAATAGAACGTTTTGTTTCACTGAAGATAATGTTCTGTTACATTCATGCACATTGTACGAATCTCAGATTGCAAAATTACTCTTTGGAAATGTAGGATTACTCTATTCTTACATAGCTATTATGTCCTTTTTAACCTCCAGGCTGCATCCAGATTTGCATCCATCACATGCTGTTAGATTATCTGGAGATATTTTAGTACATGTGGGGTTGAAGTTGATGGGCTTCTGAAGGAGGTGGCAACCCTCCCTGGGATACAGAGCTTCACCAGCCTGTGAGGGATCCCTCCTGGAGAAGGATTTGTGTGATTTGTTGAGAATTTGCATGGGCTAACCCAGAATCACCTGCTGGGTGATGTGAAGAGATCACATCTGATCTGGGAGATTTTCACATCTTCTACAGGGGATGTGAAAATCTCCTGCTCCAAGGGAACCTGAGAGCTTACAAACACAAGCCACCAACTCCTTCCACCTAGGCTGTCATGCCCTGAAGGAAATTTGTGGCAATTCAACTTGTCCAAGCTGCTTCACTGGAAGTATAAAACATGAAGGAAGTGAAGAAGCAAAGTCAAACAGTGAAAGAAGAGGTGGTGGTGGTACCATTCATGCCTTTTGCCCACCTACTTATGCCAACATTTTAATTCCCCAGTAAAATTGCAAGAGAGTCTCACTCCCATCTTCTGGTCCTTTTAAAAGGAGAAAATGAAGGTGTTAGTTATCAAAAAAATGGGCCATATTTGTGAATGTGCAGTTTCCCCACCCTCTGGTTCTTGCAGACATAAGAACTTGCCCACCCTTCCCTTTGAAGGCAGCTGGCTGAGCTATTGTTCAGATAAGCACACATCTGCCCTCCTGAGGGCTACAGCAAGAGAAAATACCAGTTAAGGTGTCTCTGAAACAAAATTTTTTTAAAAAATTAAAAGATTCTTTAAAATATTTTTAAATTTTTTAAACATTTAAAAATTAAAAGATTCCCTGGTGCTACTTTAACCTTTCTATTCTGCATTGCATCACCAGCTCATTTCTAGCTGCTAAGGTTGGGTGGGATGGGCAGTGATGGGGAGAAGGGTGCCCAGACAGATCACCCAAGTGGAGACTTGCTGGTACTGAAACATTTCAGTCGGGCTCCTGTTTATGAATCTGTTGCATTTGTTCTGGGATTTCAATTTATCAGCAACATCTTGTGGAGATTGTCACTGTTTTTTCCATTTTTCCATTTCCATTCAATTCAAAAGTCTCCAGTCTCTGGGATAGACCACCCATTCCATGAACACCTCAAAAATACATAACAAATGTAGCACATCAGCTGCTTAAGCAGTTTATCAAATGGATACAGCTTTGTGTTTGCTGTGCTGTGGAATATATGTGCCACATCATTATACACCTGGGTTACACAGTTTACAGCAAATTAAATTAGATATTGTCATAGATAAATACTCCTGTTATTAACAGTCATATTTAGGACCATGGCATTATCACAAATGTCACACAGACATTTCAAATTTCCAGTCTTCTGCTTTTAAATAAGTATGTGTTTGGTCAGTGCCTGCTTTGGGTGTTCTTTTCATTAACACACCAAATATAACTGAAATGAAAATATTTCTTGCACTCCCTTGCTTATATACCTCTGAATTCAACTCAAACTCAAAATGATATCCAGGTTTCTTTTATTATGGTTTTCCAACAGTACACAAGAAATTAATCGTTCTGACTGTGAAAATCTGTCCTGGGAAGCTGCTGGAAAAGCAATTCTCCCTGACATTTGCAGCTGCCACCACTGGGAAATGTTCCCACACTGATTTTGACCTTCTAAAGTCCAGAAGCAAAAATCTCATCTTTCTCTCAGCTTGATGTTATGCCATGCAAGTGTTCACAGTCTTTCCTTTGCCTTGCTGCCTGAGAAGTATCAGCTGACGGTTTTAAAAAATCGTCATTAAAATAAATAATTTCTGTACATATCAACTGTGTAATTTAGAATATTATATAAAGATTTGTTTATACATTCATAAAGGCAAGGATTTAAGTAGTCCTAGGAAATGTTGCATGCCTTAGTGCATATATGACTTTGTTCAGGAGGGTCTTCACACACACACTGTCCCCCTATTGCACATCCAAGACCCAGAGCAAAGTGGCAGGATTCATGATTTCAGGTAAATCCTTGCTGTAATGGCAACAGAGGAGACAGCACAGCAGCTGATATTTTGGGTGGGATGTGGGATCTCACAGTTTTCCAGAAGGTGTTTGCACAAAGCTCAGGCGACACCTGTAGGTCCATTAAGAGTGAATTTCAAACCCTACAGATTCTTTGACATGGACATCCACATGGCAGAGTCCATTAGCAATGAGCAACATGAAATCTCTCCTGAGAAGTCTGCTACAATAAACTTGGATTAAATTCCTCCCAAGTGTCCTTAGGAGGCAACATCAAATCCTAGACATTATATAATTTGAAGGTATTATACCTGACCTGTTCCCCCCAGATAGTTGTGAGCAATACCCAGTGCAGTACCTGGACAGATTTACTTTTTTTCCAGCTGACAAATGTGCTGTGCCTGGAAGCAGAGCTCAGCATGCTCATCATGCAAGGAGCCACATGACTGAGGCTCCTGGGGAGTTCGTCAGGTCATTTAGACCTACACCACATCTCATGTTTGAACACCATTCCCAAAGATCTAGCCTGGACCCTGCTTGTGCCTCAGGGAGGATGGAACAAAATGATGCCTGGAGCCCAAAATGAGAGAGAAGAAGTGGAACCCCTGGGCAATGCAGGAGACAGCTGGAATTCCAGGACAGGCTGGCCTGCAACACACAACAAAAGACCAAACCAGCTCCAGGTTTGTGGAAGCTGTAAAGGTTGGCTAAAGGCCTCTCCATGCCTGAAACCAGCTCTTCTGCTGGTTCCCTGGGGTTTGCAGCAAAGGCTCCAGGTGGATAAAGAAATCTCAGGCACAGAAACTCACATATCTTTTTTTTTTAATTTACTACAGATATTTTCCTCAGCTCTGCGTGAAGCCACCTGCCCCACACAACCACAAATATTGAATCAGGAGAGCAATTTTTCTACCACCCACATAAGATAAGGAATCAGGAGACACAAAGCCTCATTATATCCAAACAAAAAACTTACAAGTAAAAACAAAAGTGTTAAGAAGTAGCTGAAAAAGTAGCTGAAAAAATTAACCTATTGTGCAATCAAATACAAATTGAATTCCAGGGTGTATTTTGTTATTTAACACATCTGCTAAGTAAAATCCATGTTCAAGTTACATTTTGAAAATCATAAAATCACCATCACCATCACAGCTATCACCTCAGTGTAATTCTACCAGTTATTTTAAAGCAGCTTCCCAGCAAAGGCTTGTGAGCTGTGAGGTGGAGGCACAGATGCACATGGCTCTACATGCTTTTCAGGTATACTTTAGTGTGCCTCAAAAGCAAATTCAGGGATGGATGTCCTGGGGCGAACATGGAGACAGCAGAGGTTTGCACAATCTGCAGGGTTGCAGGCCATAGTGCTTTTCTGGGGGTTTTGCAGCAGTACTCAAATAACAAATTAATTACTGCACCAAGCAACGACAGCATCATCTGCTTGGGCTTTGGCTGATACCTCCAGACTGGCACTGAGGTGAGATGTTGTGGGATAACTTCTGCGCTTCCCAGCAAAGCAGGTTTCAGGCAAAGAAAGAGTTGGCACCAGGGAAAAGTTGATGGTGGCAGTCTTTTGACATCTCACACTTTTCCTATACTTATCCTGTAACCATCAAAACCTCTGAGACTGCACTGAAATGCTTATTGAATTGAGGCAGCCAGAAGACCGAACAACTGCTTCCCTGGCTGCAAAAGATTTCCAAAATATTTCAATGCCACTTTCTTGAGGAGAATAAATATGTCCCTGGATGCCTATTCATTGCTTAAACCCCAGTGTCATCAACTGAGTGTGCTGACAAACAAGTCTCTTGCCAAGAAGTTCTTGCTCAAAAACAAAATTTGGTGCATCCTTGAAATCCGTCCCTTTTTATCTCAAATCAACAAAAACTTTCACTTACTTTTATGCAGAATCACGGAAAACAAGTCTGGCCATGACTTTTAAAACCAACTAATGTGCTCAGCCCACCCACTTTCCCAAGCAAAGCTGGAATCTGACACACTGAGCTGCTACCTGACAGCAGCAGCAGCCTGTAGAGCCAGTGCTGTGCTCAGAAAAGTCTGCCCCAGAGGAACAGGAATTCTTCCTCTTGCCCTTTCCAATTTGTAGTTCACTCCCCTTTTGCTGTAAATTATGACCTTAAATTGCTGCATCATGCAAAATGTCATGTGAAGGCACCATTTATTTGGAGCATGGGCTCTGTAAGAGCTTGACAGGGAAGCACCACGGTGCCATTCCCAGGATTAATAACAGGAGATGTTGAAATCCAGGGGAACTTCAGCTCAGCAGCTCTGCCTCTGGATAATCCTCCCCAGGGAGTCTTGAAAGGCAGCAGAGAGCTCTGCATCATGCTGTGAGCTTGGGCCCATGATGAAAGGTGCTCTAAAAAAGTCAACTGCAAGGTCAATGTGCTTTACACCCACGTGTTGAAAAATAAGTAAGCATCAGTGTCCAATTTAGTTGTCATCGCAGAGTGGGACTCCAAGGCAAAGGAATGCTCTAAGCTTGTAAGGACCACACTTCTCTGCTTCCCTTTGATGTGAGCCAAGGTAATGGAGATTCTGCCAAGGTGTGACTAATTCCTTGTAACTATATTGCATAATTTTCATATACTTTTGGAAAAAAAATTAAAAAGGCAGCCTTTAAGAATAGGAGGGAAAGAAACTCACCCCTGACACATTCCACAGAACACAACCAGCAGTACAAAGCAGGTTTTATTAACAGATGGTGAAAGCTCAATTTAAAAAGTACTGTGGGCATTAAAGGAGATTGTTTTATGTCTTTGACATGAATACTCAGGCTAGATGAACTATCAGGGGTTTGGTTTAAGTGAGATTAATGCTTAGTGCTTGGAACCCATCCAAACTGATTAGATCTGATTGAGTAAGAGAGCACAACTTTCTATATCACTTTCAAAGTGATATGATTAGACTGTATATGTACTATCTGAAAATGTAAATATAAACAGAAGGGAAGGGAAAAATACCCTTCCCAAGTTTTAAATGCAAAAAAATAATAATGATCCAACAGTATATAAACACTTAGAATTTAGTTGATTATTAGAAGAGTTAGATAAGCAAAAGTGTGTTAATGACATAGAAAGTGTTACAGGAATAACAAGCCTGTGGTCTGCCCTGCTGAGAGACTCATTTATCTCCTTTGAAGTCAGTTGAAGGGTATAAGTTTGGGTGAGGAGAACTTGACTCCAAACAATTTTCATCTAGGAAGGTCAGGGAAACATGGCATTTTTCATCTTGTTCATAGATTTGCAGCCACTGGTCCTAAATGGCAACAGTTTGTAATTATTTCAAAGTACACTTTTTATGTCATAAAGAATTTACTGATTTATATATTATATACTGATATATATATATATATAAAATATGTATTCAACACATTTACCTATGAACCAGAGGGGGTCTCAGCTCCAAATTCAGGTGCCTGTATCTTGGTGCCTAGCTGTAAACTTTGTGCCCCAGCTCCAGAGCCCCATCAGCTGAGCTCTTCTGGGTGCTAGCTGGTCAGTCAAATTCACTTTCTGACAGATCCATCTAATTGCTTATGTGCAGACAAAAAAGAACCATATCCTAGAAAATAGGATATTTCACTCTGACAGAAAATTTAGGCAGACAATCTCTTGACTTCCCTCTTTCATGTGGTGGGTAAGGGGCCACTGAAAAAACCCCTGCTGAAATGCTGGAACCACTTCTACAGTCCACACACAGACAGCTGGAGAAGGTTTAGAGCAGGCCCACAAAAATAATTTAAGGCATCAATTAGGAAGCCCAGAGGGCTTCACTTTGCAAAGAAGAAGTTAAGAAATTAATCAGAGTCTACGAATCTATAGCCTCAGAATGAGGACTGTTTCAGAAGACAATAACATAATACAAATACACATAAATGTCTAATATAGACAGCAATGCAATATCTACTCTTACTATCTGGATCTTAAGTTTAGGTAGTTGATAAGAAGCAGTTCTGAAGTTGGCACAGACAGCTCTACCCTACTGGTCATGCCTAGAAGCAACCAGTGTCACTGGGTATCCATCAGGTGGCCAGAATCTCTGTGGCAGCCCAGAGAAGACTTTTGCCTTCCTCCTGGAATGTTACATCTGCCCCAAAATGATGGCTCGTGTTGACACAAGGGATAAATGACAAAGCCAGACAATGCCTCTACTGTTGTCACCAGCAGAGCTAACACATTGTCCTTTCTTGCAACATACATCTTCCCTGATTTCCAGTTTACTCCCTGTTGAAAATATTGGTTTTCCTTTAATGTGTATAAGTGGATAAATCCCCCAGTCGTGCCTTTCCTGCTGGAATGAAGAGAAGGTTGCTACTGGGTTACTGAAGTTTCACAGGTTTTCACCAATCAGCTTAAATACAAAAACTGTGTATGTATATACAAATATACGTGTATCAAGGTACGTTTTTAAAGTAATGTATTAACAGTAATAAATAAAACATATTCTTTTCAGCTTCTATGAAACCAAACATATATGGTAGCTTACTCTCTGAGTTTTTTTCATATTTGCTCTGGGTGATCAACAGGAATGCATTAAACTGAAATAACTTGTCTGTCCAACCATGTTTCACAAAAGCTTTCCTTGATATCAGAGAACTGCATGTGAAGACGTGGCAGGAAGTTTGGAATGGGCACATCACCCATGGTACACTGTGCAAGGCATCCAAAACCTCTGGGAATTCCCAGAGGAAACTTTATCTCAAATCCCATCTAAGAAAATAAGTAAATTCCCCTATGTAACATATACAAATTGGTGAGGAAAGAGAAAAAAAAAAAGTGAGAAAACACCACTTAACCAAATTTTTCATCTCAGCTATAACTTTGCTAATTGTGCTGAATTTTTTTCCACTAAAGCCACTACTCATTCCCTCTAGCTAGGGGATAGCAATTTCCTTCACAAGGCCACTCCTGGCACCAGGGCTTGTTGGGTTGGGGTGAATAATTTCACAGCAGAAGCAGCCAAGGCTGGGATCCCAGCCAGAAACCCAGGAACAACATTTTTCAAGAAGCAACAGCTTTCATCTTTAGCAGCAGTGGGCAGCACTCAGAAAAGCTTCTCAGCAACAGCCAAGGTCAGGGCATTACCTTCCACTCAGTCTTTGGTGAACTAATTCTCTACACTAAAATAAGAGGACAAATAAACAAACAAACAAACAAACAAAAAAGGCTATTTGTGCACTGTTTGGCCTGTGCTATGGATTTTTCATGGGACAGGTCTGAATTCCCACATGCTGAGATCCATAAGCAAAAAGAAGAACAGGAGTCAAAGTCCAGGCTCTGTGGTCAGGATGTATCTCCCAGCTCCACAGTGTACCAAGCACTTATTATCCAGAAGGAACAGCACAAATTAAATGGGGAGAGAAAGAGATACCCTGATCTGGTGCAGAGGCACTCCTGGATATCTCAGATAAGTTGGAGACCTGGTGAGGATTGAAGGCAGTACAATGAATCACAAGTTTTATGCAAGTTGAAGAGGTCTCCATTTGACAGCACTCTTTAATAGGCAAGAAGCAGTTGAGGAATGCAATGTAGTCCCATGGTTTCTTAATGAAAAGAAGAATAACAAATGCTGAAAAACGCTGCCAAACAACAAAGCTTACATTTTATACACGCTCATCAATTTAACCCTAAAACCTTAAAAGCCTCAGGGTGATCCCAACGCCTTTAATACCAAAGGCCCTAACTATGCCACAGATCAAGCACCAAGCCCAAGCCTGCTTTGTCTAGAAAGATGAAAGCACACTCAAACAGGTGAAGGCTTCTTTGGAATCATCACCTGCAATTAAGCAAAGGAAAACTAAGAGGAGAAGAGGTAAGCTGAACTTGCTTTAAAAAGACACCACGGGAGCAGGTGGATGCTTGCTAAGGATAGCTGTGGTGTCTGCTGTCATTCTTTCACCAAATGATGTGCATTCATTGGGATTTCCTGCACATTAACAACAGATCACTTGGTGGGAAAGTTGGGTAGGTACTGCAAAAGCAAAAAAAAAATCTTTTTTCTTTTTTTCCCCCAGTATATCATTTTGGGAAGACTGCTGCTGCCAAGCTGCTGTGGATAGCAATACCAGGTCTGTCTGAACAAAGCAGTGCCACAGAACATTTCATTTTGGGATGTGGATAATTATTCATCATTCCTTTTTACCTTAAATAATTTGTAAATAACTAAACATTTAGTTTAAAACAGTGTTGAAATTTAATGTTTTCCTTCAAAACCCAGCTTCTGAAGTAATACTCTCAATTATTACTTTTGGAAGACAGGAAGCTTTTAGCTATTGCTGCCAAGATAAAAATCTTGCAAATGTAAGTAAAGGAGTAAACACCAGAATTTAAATTTAAACAAGACTCTAGTTTTTTTACCACTGCTGCATAAGTACTCCAAGTCACAATAAAATAAGAATTACGCGTAACAAGGGAGAAAGGAAAGAGGAAGACTGACACACCAGCATGCAGATCTTTGTGGCTGTAATATTCTTCATGTTCTGCATTTGGAAGGCACTTTACACAGTCCCTGAGGACAGATAAGGATAAACTGATAGTATTATTAATGCTATTACTAATAGTATTAATTAGTTTTATAATGAGCATTGTAAAATCCATGATAACCTTTTTGAATTGTTAATCATTTTAAAGCTTTGCAGAATGATATTATCCGTGTGACTTAATTAATTCCATGTATATATGTACAGTCCACCTAAAATTCCAGGAATCACTGGCTCCCCTTCTAAGAGTGCCAAAAACTGCTATTCCCATCCACATCTTCTTGACACGCACCTTTCCCAAAATCCATAAAATTAGCATATAAGACTGAACAGTGAGAAAGTTCTTCTTTTCAACTCATCATTTGCAAAAGCTTTGTTGTTCACCAAGATTAAAATCTCCCTTAGCCCCCTTTGCCTCTATATCTGTGCCCAAGGGGAGCTCGGGAAAAGGTTGGGCAAAGGGAGAATCTGAGCAGCACTCCATGACATTCACCATCTCCTCCCTTCCAGGGAAAGTCTAACTCCAGCCAAGGTCCCCCCAGTGAGCCCCAGCCAGCCCACCTGGGCTATTGAATGGGGTTGCAGGGATTTTTCAGGCAGTTTGTGATTATTCACAGCCCAAGACCTCTGCTCCCACTCAGGCTCTGGTAGAGCAGCAGGTACAGAAAAAAGTCCCATACCCAGGGTTCAGCCTGAAATGGAAGTGTTCCAAAAATTATCATCAGCAGAAAGGAGAGAGTAATGCTGGCCTAAAACTTGTATGTGCAGCTTTTTCTTTCTCAAGTAGGCTTGAGAAGTGTGGAAGGAGACAAGAGGAAGAGATGTGTTTAAATTACTGGTCATAAGGAACAACACTGACCTGTGCAGTGACAGCACAAAACAAACAACCTGAATAAAACTTTCAGATAGGGATTATATAAAGAGAAAATCAATATGGTAAAAAAAACATAAATAGACAATTAATGGAGAGGGCTTTTATGGAGTGCTCAGCTGCAAACTCACAGGAGTGGGCGAAATATGAGAGGGCTTTATAATCTCTTTCTCTCCTTTGTATTTTTCAGGTCACCCTGGCTTACAAAAATCAAGTTGTATTTCTTCTGCTTTGCTTCCTGTAAAATCAATAACAACAATCAATTAAAACTTGTTTTGTGCCAGCAGGCCATTGTTTGTGATAATAATGCAGAGAGCTGAAAGAAGATTGCTTTATTTCCTTGACCTCCTTGGTACACAGATAAATACAGTGTCTGTTCCATCTACAACCTGAAACCACAACCCTGTCTCTTTTTAAATTATATGAAAGAAGATTAGATACTCTCACACACTGTAAATAGTTTGAAGCATCTGTTTTTGGTATCACTGTAACTGGCTGGAAGATAACATCTAATTTATGCCTAATTCAGCAAAAATTCCCCGTATCAGGCTCAGCCCAGGTTTTATTTTTATTTGAATCCTCTGTGATCCCACTAACTTTGGTCAGTTTTCATCAAATGGAAAATATGAAGAGTCAAGAAAAAGACCTGGCAATGAGAAATCTTTCACAGTTCATATCAGCATCGAGCTGTGTCCATGTCACAACAGCCAGGATCTCTGCTGTCCTTCTGGTACCATATTCTGCTCTTCAGAGCTATACACACACAAACAGATGTACATAGACAGATATAGGTACTACATATAAGATGCACAAAGAGGCAGAGAGTGATCTGGCAGTGAAATTCTCTTACATCTCACGTCAGTACAAAACCCAATCCTGATTTTTTTCATTTGCTTTCCCAAAAGCCCTGAACACCAGTCCAGCCACACACAGACCAGGCCCAGAGCAAATGCTGCTTTCCTCAACAGCTTGTATTTTAAACATAGATGGAAAGCAGGCAAAAAACTGCAGAAAGAGCAAAAAAAGAGGAGATTAGGTTAACAGCAAGCTCAACTCCAGGCCAGCCACGCACACAGCTTGTCCGGGGGTGGGGTTGCATCAGATCTGAAAACAAAGTTAGAAGGGTTTGTCAACTGAAGATGGGCAAGTTATGCAACTATTTGAACATGAGCATGCCTGCCTGCTCAGAAAGGAGATTAGGGACTTGAATACTCTTTTATACCTGCTAAATAATTAGTATCAAGTAACCACGTCCACTCTGCACTTTTCCTCTAAACAGCAAAATGCGAATGAGCTGTTTGTTAGCTTAGACGCAAAGGCTGGGATTCTTAAAGGGCTCTGAGCAGTGTTAGACATGCAGCACCCAAAAACCTTACCCTGAAATTTGGCTCTGTAGTACCAAAGTGGAGCCTCACAGGCCTATGGTACTTCTATGCACTTGCTAGAGGGCTTGCACCTATCCTGACCCAGGAGACTTCTCCAACAGTGGCCCTTGCAGCCTGGTGAAAAGCACATGGCCCAGGCCTTGCCAGCTCCTGATACCTCCTGTATAATGCCTTGCTGGTTTTTCTTTTTGGTTTTGAGTGTTTTTTTCAAATGAAGTCACATCAGACCTTACTGATAACAATAGGGTAAAGAACAACCCCCCATGCTCTACCAAGTCTGAATGCACAAAGGGTTCAACTTAGGACTGGAAAAACTGGGAGAAGACACACATATCCCCAGAACACCTTTTCCTTTTTTTTTTTTTACTCTTTTAGCACCAATAATACCTATTATTTCTTGTTTCGCTGTCCTATCCCTGAGCTATTCTGTACCAGGGGTAGATTCTAGAACACATCACAGCGTCCAAACACAGATGTGATCCAAAACAATCTCACTGCCCTTTACCTGAATCACCACTCCATCTCTCCTCCCACCACTTACACAGGGTTATAATTCAGCACAAGTGAATTTCCAGGCACTGGTTTCCAATTCTCAGTTTTCCTAAAAATTTTTTTAGCAAGTATTGCTTTAGTTGATGTCCAGAGCACTGCAAAACTCTTCAGATCCCAGATTCACCCTCTTTGCTTTCCCACTTCAGACTGCCTGAAATTGATGCTAGGAGAAAAAACAGTCCTTTCTGTCATGTGACTGCAATTTTCTATTTCTTGATTTTACATTGCACAATCCCTTTAATTTTGTGAACTTTGCAATTGTCACAAGAAAAATAATGAATAATCAACACCTCCATAAGCCCACTGCAGTCAGCTGGCCTCTAACAGAGGCTGAGAACTCACCATGATCCATAGATGTAACAAACTGCAGAAAATGGACTGTTTATCACCATTTCCAGACACACTCTTAAACAGCCTGACTTTATTATACTTCCAGTGTTCATATGGTGAATCAAAGTGCTTTCAAAGAAACGAGAGTTACCCAATTAACCAGAATGAGACAGCAGGAAAAAACCACTGTAGATAGGAAAACAGCCTTGCTTCCTGCTCCAGATCTATTTCAAAAGCCTAGGTGAGCACATATTTTTCCCTGCTGCTTTTAACCTCCTAATGGCAGAAACTTGGGTTGGGATAAGTTTTGGAGCCAAAGCCATCATTCTTTCAAAATTCCTTGACATTATATTCAAGAATCACCCTTGCCTTCCCACAAGGTTATTTTATATAGTTGCTGAAATTTCCAGGGTCTTCCTGTGTGAGCTTCCTCTGAGCAGAGCCGAGGCAGGGGTAACCTGGAAGGAAATTTATGAAACTTGGAAGTGGTAAACTTCAGCAGACAGTGGTGGGCAAATGCTAAGGTGGTGCCTGGATAGGGTGTTCCAGAGCTGGAATTCACCCAGCTGAGATCAGCAGAGCACAGGCCAGGCTGCCTGCCATCTTTAGGGGAGAATTTTTACAAACACAAAAAAAATATGCATTTTTCCCAATCTTTTCAGGCATCACAGACCTTGAAGAACTAGAAATCCAAATTTTCTATGCTCAACATAATCATTCCTAAAATCCCCTTGACTACTTCATCTACCCTTTTTATCTCCCTAATTCCTCCTTTTCTTTCAATTTTGCTTTCAGTTTGTAAAGTTCTGATGGAAATACTTTCTGCACAGATGAATAACAAATATCCTCATCCCC
Organism: Emberiza elegans; assembly: GCA_024865655.1. NCBI lineage: Eukaryota > Metazoa > Chordata > Aves > Passeriformes > Fringillidae > Emberiza > Emberiza elegans. The sequence continues at coordinate 12,304,708 of JALJVW010000206.1, forward strand.
ACTTCACTCATATGTTCTGCTGGCAGAAGTCCCAGGCTTGGGAATATTAAGCTGTCAAGCAGGTAAGAGTGTTTGGCTTAGGACTCAGGGTCCTTGCAAGAACTTGTGCTGGTTGTATTTGAAACATTAACAGAAGAATCAGTGGGATAAAACTTCCCCTAACTGAAACCCCAGATCACTCTCAAAAATCCTTCAGAGGCAGGGACAGGACAGTGAGAGTGGATGATGGGATTTTTTCACTGTTTTTTCTTTCTTCCTTTCCATGTCATTAACTGCAGCATGCAAATATCTTGCTAAACTCTTTCTTTGCTCACATTTTCTAAGTTTTTACGTGGCCTGGACACACTTGAAGCTTTGCTTGTGTTAGGGTTATTGTATAACTCTATTTCACTGAATTTTATTAATGATAATCACATTTCTAAATCATCCCTATTACATTTTTGAGAGTAAAGCTGCTCTGCAGAGATGTACAATTTTAGTTCTGAGAACCTGAGTGTGTTTATGTCTGTCAATATTTACTCCAGAAATATTTTCAAACAAATGTCTCTTCCTTGGAGTGAAAAATACAGACCCACCACCCATAGCTTCTGCAATCACAGCTCACCAGTCTTTCTCCATCTGATCTCAAAACAAGCACGGGGTGCTCTCAGTCTGACTATGTTTGGTAATAGCAGAGTTACCAAAATAATACATGACTTGGGATGCTTTGTATTTGTTTGCACAGCTCATCTGAAAACTGTGAGGTATAGACTCCAGCATGTATAACATTCACCTGCTGGTTTAGGGCATTCATTGGTATTATTTCTCAGTGCTTTGGAGGATATGCTTGTTTCCCTTGAAGAATTTTCAGTTGTGAGCCCAGCATGTGATGCATTTTTCCTTCCTCTGACATTTTTAATAATGCTCCACTCACACTTTTTTTCGGCTCAAAAATTTGTGTTCCTGTGGCTTGTTTCTGTACTCCAGTGTATGAAGTAAACAATGTTCGTCCAGTTCCTCATGACCACTAAAGCTGCTGGAAAATTTCAATCTTATCTGAAAGAGCAGCAGAGCTTCAGCAAGGCCAGGTTCATAGATGCCTTCATGAAAGTGAGCAACCACCCTGAGGACAGGTGCTTGAATGAACCTTCAGCTCTCACTGTGAGAAAGGATTCAGCACAATTATAGTGGTGGAAAAAAACCCAAAAATTGAGGTATTTTAAATGGCCACTGAGGAAAAATCTCCAGTTTTGCTTGAGCGAGCTGAGAGATGGGACTGTTCAATGTACAAGATAAAAAAATAATATAAATTAAACCTTATAAATTCTGCTGTTGATGGAACAACTTCTTTCCCATCACTGGCTCCCCTGTTAGCCCAACTACATGTGATTGGCACAGTCTTTTCTGGAATATTGTGGAGCATATTCAGACAATGAGAACAGAAATGCCCTTTTCTTGATCCACCCCAGAGGTTTTATACAATCTCTTGATGCAGTAGAGCAGGATTTATAACTTTACTGAGAGAAACAGTATTTCTAACAAGTCAAAGTGATAGGCATGATGTATTTACAAATTATAAAGGTCAAAAATAATACATACATGTATCCTTTTTGAGTTGAGATTTCTCTCTCTCTCTCTTTTTTGTTTTGGTCTATCATATAGATATATCATACACTCTCTATAGAGAAAGCCACAATTTACCACAAGTCCTGAAGAAATACCCAATCTACACTTGGCACATTCACAGACTGAGAGTGGCATTAAACCTGATCCCATTCATATAAAAGTCTTGAACATTGAATTTAAGAATTCCCACTATGAGTTCCCTTTTAGGGAAGAGCTCATTTGTTCATTAATCATGTCAGAGGCTGCTCCAAATACAAACATAGGAAAATCTGCATTATCTCAAGCTTTCTCCATCATGTCAACAAATGTGTGTTCATATTTTTCAGAACTTTTGCCTATGAAATACACATTTCAGTGCTGTCCAGAAACCTGGGACATTAATCCTGGGTCAGGATTGCCAATCCTCTGCTGTATGAGAAAGATTGGCATCCCATAAATTAAAAGCATTAAAAGAAGGATGCAGCATTGTAGGACCAGTGGCTGGGCTCCACACTCAGTTTTCACACTTTCAACACAGATATGGTGTCCCAAATAGCCCTCTGCTTAGGTTTTGTGACAGAAAATGGAATCACACCTCTAAGTTTACTGTTGCTTCTTTACATACATTTCTTTTTTATAACATTATAATTTTGTGGGTTTTTTCCCTAGTCTTATCATCCATTATTTTGATGCATTACTTTTAGAATTTAGTTTATTTGTTACCTTGTTAATCCTGTTTTATCATTTCTTTCCTACATCTCACCATTTTCCGCCCTGGAAAAGGTTTGAAATTTCCAAACACACACACACACACACTTAAAGGCAGCAAAAGCAGTGGCAGACTTCTCCTTGATTACTTGCCTGAATGGTGTCAGGAAAGAAAAAACAGATGTCAGAGGCACAGCTTTTAAAGGCCAAACAGGCCAAATTAAAGGAAAATGAAAAGATGTTAGGTAAATTCACTCATTCTTCAAACAAACTCATATTCCTTACCTAGGTTCTTTTTAAAAATTGCCATTCCTCCAACTAAAAATATTCCAGAGTGTTTATGGTCTGCCAGATGATTGGAGTGTAATAAACGTAATTTTGCAAGCTTGTAAAATATCCTGACATTGCCTTAAAGAAACCACAATAAACTCTCTGGCGGGATTGCTTTATTTCCATTTCTATGCCTTATTAAACCAGCATGCAGAAGATGTAGCATCAAAACAAGAAAAGATAATCTGTTGCAAGACTAGAAATAACTGAAAATAGCTTAAAAATCCATTCTGTTGTAGGTGACAGTCCATTAAAAGCCAGTGCATTCCCTCTAAGCCTTGCTACGAGCCAGATCCTTATCTCAGATGCAGGCAGAGCGCCCATTCACTTCAATGGGAGCTGCACTTGCGTATTCTGAAGCAGAATTTGGTCTGCTGTGTTCATTAAGGGCTTCTGAACTCGAGATGTTGCTTTGACGTTCCAGGAGAGGCCTCTAGTACAGATAAGCTCCTGTCGATTCTCAGGGAAGCTCCTCTGTAGCTGTTTCAGGGCAAGTCCCAACACTGAGCCTGCTGGTGCTCCCCTCCAGCGTGACATGCACCTACAGAATAATGCAGACATTGAACTCCCTGATTGACAGAGCCTCACAGAAACGATGCACGGTAAAGAATAATTATTGCAACATCGTGGCAAACCCCATCTTGGGCTGGAATTCCCTTTTCATCTGCAGGCTGAGGAGCACGCCAGGATTACAAACGAATTATAAATGGCTATTGCAGGTACACAAACGTGCATGATGCCCTAAGAAGTTAAGTGCTACAGCTCCAGGCTCAAGTGGCCCAGCAGTGTGCACATGCTCCTGGCAGCTGCCCAGATGTTCAGGCAGTGGCTGGAACTCTGGCAGGAGCTGCCTGCACCCCTCACTCAACTCCACCCAGCCAAGGGCAGGCTCTGTCATCAGGCAGATCACAGACATGACTGCCAGGTCCTCTCCAGCCTGGGGCCAACCCACAGCCTTTTTGTGGCTCGTGGAACTATTTGGCCTCAGGGACCTCATGAGCCACCTCTCCTCTCCTCCTCCCAAGCCTGCCTTAGATGACCCTCCTGAGATGAGAACGGTTTAATCCCTAAGAGAGCACTTCCATAGAAACTGAAATACTGTCAAGGTTCAGGAACAAATAAAAGGAAGGAACAATTTTCCATGTTTGTCAACTTTGGCACAATTTGCACTGTTCTGACCAGCGCTGCTCTTATTCTCTAAAAAGAAGTGGATTTTGTCTCAGCAGAAATACTAAACTTGCTCTCATGCCCTAATTTATGAAGGCTTTGCATTTTTTACCTTACAGCTTTATCTGAGTTATCACATCACCTCCTTCCTCTCTTCATCCTGTTGCCCTGGATGAAGCAGGGTTTTTTTGTACTTGGGAATTCTGCACAGGTTATGGATCTTGGGCTCTGGCACCAGCACAGTCCATGCTGGCCTCAGGGCTCCCATGGCACTGACAGATTGCAGTGCCACAGACAAGGGAGTGCCACTGTTCCTTTCCCCCCAGCATGGAATCCCTGGTGCACAGCACCTGACCCCCAGCAGCTCCTGAGGAGCTGGCACACAGGCATCTTCCCCAGCCTTCATCCAAGGAGAGGGATCTTCACAAGAAAAAAATGGTGGCAGCAGGAACTGGGGAGTTTCTAGTTTTGGAACATTTCTGGGAACTTTCTGGTTTAAATCACTTGGTTTTAGGGGAAGAGCTGAAGGCCTGGGTCTTTCATCCTGTCCCTCTGTGCCTCAGGAAGAAGCAGAGCCAGTGGATGGAGGGTCCTACATTCCTTGCAGTCTGGGCCAGCAGAGTCACTGCATCCACCTAATACAAATCCTCCAACTGCACTAGACCAAAAACCCACAGATTTAACAGGGACAGCAAACACACCATTCCTGGTGCTCAGAAGCAGAGCAAGCAGATCACATCTCCCTATCCATCCTCTGCCGCTCCCCACCTTTGAAGACACTGCAATGCAGATGACCCTGCTCATGCAGCACAAGAGCCTGCTCCAGTCCTCAGCTGTGTGGGTGAACCAGCACAGCTCTCCAGGTTAAAACAACAAACATATCATCTAGCTACAGTGAGTCCCATCCCCAGGAGAATATGCATCTATCTAGGAATTTGTTTCATCCTTGTGCCAGAGATTCAACCTCTGCAGAGAGCAAAACAGCAGCAGCAGTAGGATTTTTCCAATGCTAGGTGCTGAGTGACACAATAAAATAAAAACAATCTCTTTCATTCCCCATAGCACCTTCTCTTGGAGGGCCTGACACAAGGAGAATTGGTCCTATGGTCCCTCCACAGTTTGTGATCCTGGGGGTCAGCTGGGGAAGGCTCAAATGATCCCACTAAGACTAAACAAGAAGTTTATGATGGAGGCAAGAGGGAGACACAGCTCCTTTCTTTTTGACCCAAGATTGCTCTTGTTCTACAATGCTGTGCTCCACAGATCCTGCTGCTCCTTGGCTGGAGCAGGGAAATAGCTATTTACATTTTTACACCATAACCCAGGCAGAGGCAATGAAACCTGACACCAGACTAATGTTTTAGCTGCCGTTCAACAATGGATTCATTAAAACAAAACGACCCTGCAGATTTGGATTATAAACAAAGCAATTAACAATGACAAAAATTTGCAACCTATTAAAACTATTTTGGGAGCCAGGCCCTCAGTGGCATCTCAGAAGGTCATGCCAGCTGCTATCAGCCCAGCCTATGGCTCCTTGGCTCTGGTCAGTGTCAAATCCATCCCCCAGTGCCCACCCCAAAGCAGCCCTTGAGTCAATCCATGTATTTTCAGCTTCCAATTAATTAATTTGGCAGCTGGCTGACACCACACCCTCCTTCCCTGGCCACACTCATTATGCTGGGCTCGGGGCAAGAGGGGCTGCAGATGCTGGGCTCTTATTCCTGGCACATGCCTGGAGTGACTTGTGCAGGGAATTGCTCCCATCCCAGGGCCTGAGGAGGTTCCAGCCCTGGGAAAGGTCAGGAGATGAAGCCCTGACGCAGGCAGACCTGGCAGCCATCTCTGTCCCACCCTCCAAAACCAAAGTCCAAGGGAATTCACTGCTTTTCCACAGCTCTGTTGCCTCTTTGCACCTTTGGGATTTGTGGGCTGACAACATTTTCCCAGAACCCTTCGGAGTGGGGTGGGAGCAGCTCCTGGCAGGGGACTCCGAGAGTCTGCGATCACCCAGGTGCACCCAAACAGGAAGTTTCTCTCAGGCAGTGATAGCAATCAGAGCCAGGCCTGGGATTTTGCCCCAAAATGTTTTTAAGTGATTTAAAGCCAGGATTTTATATAGCGATGCCTGAACTGGGGCTCTGGCCAGTCCTCACCCGTCACCTGCAGTTCTGTTGCTGGGTATCTCAGGTTCATTGCTGTTTATTTATTTCTTCCCCCTACAACCTTTTGTCAAAACCTCACTCTTCCCAAGAGCTTTGGATGTGCTGAATGCACCACATATCACTTTGACTATGAAGTTACAGCTTATGATTCTTGCAAAACTCTGCTATAGACTCCTAAGTGCATATAATATACTCAAAAACATAACTTGTTGAATCATCTGCTCCACGTCTAATCCACTATTAAGGATTCTCTAGAAAATATTAGCATGCCATTGACTTTTGTTTCAATGTGTTTTCAAAGGATGACAGTAATTCTCTCAGGCTGGAAGTAAGGATGGAATGGCAGTGTTCTTCCACAAAGGAGAGGAAAGTCAGCTCATAATAAAATGTAGTGTAATAGTTAGATAATAGAGATACTACAGCACATGCTTTTGTTTTAAGAAGTTTTGAATTTCTAGATAGCTCTGTGATGCCCAAAGTTCCTTATGTTTTAATCACAATACAAAAGTCTGTCTACTTACCTTAATTATTCATGTTGAGGTTTTCAAGGTTCTTTGTGTTCCCATCCTATGAACACATCCAACATCAAAGTTTGGAGGGGTTTTTTTTAGCTTGCATTCTGAATATATTACAGTTGGCACCACACCATAAAACACTTTGGCAGCCAAGCAAAAATCTTTACACGAAACCCAGCACAATCGTGGGTTACTGAAATCTGCTTCCTGTACACGTCTGGAATTCCCCTAATTAGCAGAGTATTTTCTAATCTGCCCAAAATGTATCATGCCAAAACCATGATGCATTTTCTTAGTTGTCCACCCAGGACAGACAATCATTTCACTTCATCCGTTTTGGAAAACCACCTGTAACTTGAAGGGAAATTAATCATTTGCTGTCTCTGAATCCACAATTTTTTTGTCCCATTGACTTCATATAGAGATTGGCTGGCCAAGGGTCTTTCACAGGATAACCCAAAGCAATCACAATTGATAAATCAGGCAGTAAAGGCACCTTAGATTGATGCAGAGCTGGTTTGACAGCCAATACTACAAATCCCAGCATGCACCTTCCCAGCTCTTGACAGGAGGTGGTTTTTTGTTTGTTTTTGGGTTGTTTTGAGGGTTTTTAATTAATTGCATTTTGGGAAATGTAGTTCTGACCACTACAAACTTCCCATTGACAAGACCCTAAATGTGGGACAGATTGCCAATGCAGTGCTTTGCTGGCAAATATGTGATAAATTCATTTGTAAAAACTTTTATTTAAAAAATACACTTTTCCTTCCTGGGCATCACTGCAACTGCCTACATTGGACATATCTTCTTTATTGATACCAGAGGAGATTTCAGCTTTATTATTAGATTATCTATATATGATTATTCAACTTAACTAATGAAGATTATTCTGTACTTCACTATCCACTGTGGACCTAAGCTCTCAGGCAGAAGTAGCTGCAGCCTAAAAGCTTTCTGTGGCTTTCAGCTCAGAAACTGGAAGAAAAAAACCCAAACCACATGCCTTTGGTGGCCAATCATGCAGAATAAACAGCAGCAATGATAAACTCTGATTTCAAGTCCATAGGCTGGAAAATATTCAAATAAATCTTGCCATAAAATAAACAAATGTTGAAGGTCAAAAACTATGTGCAGAAAACTCACAAACAGCAAAAGAGACTGAAGAGTACAATAAGGTGTTCATTACAAATAAACCATCTCCTTTATTGATTGGATACAGATCTTTAAATAAAACCGTTCATAAGGCTTTAAAAAAAGAGAAACAATCTGTGAAAATGAAGAGTTTAAAAAATTCTCTGCTGTTGTCATGAATGCTACCAGGGTTCAAGAATATAATACATTGTTCAAAAACAGATTTACCTTCCCACAGTAATTTCCAGATTTTAAATCTGTGGACTAGTTTTTGAATGTGTTGACCTAGAGCATTAACTAAGATGAAGCATAATCCAGTTGATTTTAGCACTGATTTATGGCCTCACTTATGAAGTTCTACATCAATCTAGAAATTAATATTTCAGCCTAAACACCATTTCACATTCTCCACAATATAACTTGTCATTGTTAATCTCCAGCCTTGATGTTAAGCATTTCCTTGCTACCAAACTGTGAGTACAACATGGACTTTATTTTCTGTGCTGCTGGAAAAAAATGATTGAAGACTGAATTGATTGAAAATCTTGATTTATCATGTCTACAATTTTCAGCAGTGTGCAGTGATTTATATACCAGAGAAATTTCTTTGATTAGCTCACCATAATCTAGAAAGGCTAAACATCAGGGGCATTAAAATTTCAGCGCAAATGTCATCTCTGCAGTAAGCACAATAGTGGCATCTATCAGTTTGTGTATTAACTGAAGTTCTGGCACTTCTCAGTAGAGATTTACCTCCAGAGCTTTGAGGTTGGAGCAATCAATATATAACCTACTTTGATGCATTCCACACACCAAGCTAAATTAAAATAACATTAGGGCTTGCTTTAAGCTGACAACAGCCAGGAAATGCACAGTTAAGAGGCAAAAACTCAACCTTTAACCCATCCTTACGTAATTTCAGATCCTGTAAGCAACACGTGATTTTGTGCCACAGTAACCAGCTACAGCCTGACTTCAGAGCCCCAGTTTTCTAGGCTGTGTTTAACTATGTTAAACTATCTTCAGCAACTCTTTTATAAATCATAAAGGAACATTATCGGTGTCCTCTTGAACCACAGAGAACCTCTTGAACCTCCAACAGTTCTGTGTTTGCCTCTTTCCCTGCCACAAGGCTCTGGGACCCCTCGCCCTCCTCCTGCTGCAGGTTCCTGAGCAGCCCAGCTCAGGAAGGGCTCTGGGTACTTTTCCTTACAGCCACCAAAGACTGAGATTCAGTCATTTAAGTGTCCTAATAAATAGAGATGCAACCCTTGAAATGTTCCCAGTGCGTTGGAATGTCAGCATTAAAGAACATTTGATTAGACATTCAAGGAATGTCAGTTTTAGTAAATATATTCCAATTTTATTTAAAATAAGAAGTGGTTTTTTTTGTAGAAAACTATTCCACTGTAAATTACACCAATCCCACAGAATGGGGCGAAAACCTTCATTTTCTCCCAGGAGTCAATTACCTGTATAGGTTATTCATTCACAGCTCATCACACAGAAATCACTCGGAGCTTTGCATTTACCTCCTTCACAGCAGGTGAACAAATGACCTGCTCTGTCATGACTTTAGGATTCTTCAGAACTTTTGAGTTTCAGAACTACAACCTGCTTAAACAAGAGAGGCAAGATGTCCTGTGAGGGAAGAAACACACCAAGAGAACATTACTGCAGAGGTAGCACTTCTCCCAGGCACCAAGATGCTTTCCAAGCAGCACTCGTTACTCAGCCCAAAAGAACCTTTTGGACAAGACTGAGAAAGCATTCAGCAGAACAGTTATATTTATTTCACCTAAACAGAGGAAAAGGAAGACAAATGTAAGAAATAAGACCACAGGAGACTGTAATGTCTGACACGTTTGGAATCAATGATCTTTTCTAACCTAAACGATTCTATGTTTCTAATTAATGAAAATGAATTCACTCAGAAAAGCTGGGTTTGTCTGTTGTGAAACTGTCTGTGGTGTCAAGTGGGTTTTCAACAGGTTAGAACTGTCAGCTGGGATCTGCTAGAAGGCACCCAATACCAACCTGAGACTACTTAAGGCACTAAAAATAAGAATAACTCAGGATGCAAAAAAAAAAAGATGATCATGTCCTCAGGTCTCAAAACCAACAGGGAAAGAGTATTGTAGAAACAATGAAGAAATCAAATTTGTAAGGCCAGTATACTCCATAAATTTTCCTACATTGCCCCCTGAATGTTAGATAAATAAAGTATTATTTTTTTTATTCTATTACTCTTTTGCTTCTTCTATTTAGATATCGGTGAGGCCAGATGAATGCTATGTAATTTGGAGAGAATGCAGCCCATATTCTTAAAACTGCCAACCAATCATTACAATGCACCTTCACACAGCAAAAACTTTCACTACTCATGGAGTAAGGGCATGCATGATCATAAATAATAAAACCTTGAATTTCTACAACAGGAAGAGATAACTTAGATAATGGATAAGATTGGAATACAATACTTAGATAAGCTGAAATAGTAATAGGAACTTTTTTGAAGGTTACAAATGCAGATTTATGTTCTTTTTACTATAACATGTACTTTCTACTTTCATACTCCACCTGTACTGACATTTGGGGAAGATAAATGAGATGATGGGTACTTTTGGCCTGGCATTCTTTTGCTTGTGTAACTCAGACCTAATTGCAGGTCTGCACTGCAGTCCTGAAACTCTATTGTATGGAGCATGCATAATCAGCAGACTTGGATGATTCTGCTAATACCACAGTTAACTGCCTTGAGCAAACACACTATTATAATTTTGCACCAATTTGAAAATATCCATTTAAATGTTAAATGAAGAGGAACTAATCAATAAAAGCATGCATAGAGTCTCTGGGGAAGTACACTGGAAAAGACAACAATAATCTGCCATTAACATGCAAATAAAGACACAGCAGGAAACAATAAGAGTATTGACTACACTGCAATACTTTCAGAAGAATATTTTATCAAAATTTGGGCCAAATTTAACTTTGATTGAAATCATTGTAAACACAGAGCAGCTAATTTTGACATAGTGGGGAAAGGAAGAGAAGTTCCACATTCTGGAGGAATGAGATAGCTACTGGTACTGCTGACAGGCCAGGCTGACCTTGTGTGGCATTTGGGGTAAGGTGCCATACAAATATTTTAATTAGATTGCCTAAAGTGCTTAGCATCTGAGACAGCATGAAAACCAAGTATGGAGTGAAAGGAAGTAATATAATGCACAATCAAAGGTTTGAACTGACAAGACTGGCCAGTCCACCTAATTATTTTTTATGCTAACATAAACACTGCTATGCATCTATAACCTTCTACTTAAAGCTTGTGAGCTAGCTCCCTGAAAGGTGCGCATCAGAAATAGATATTTAAAAAGAGATTAAGTCACAAAGAACAGAGAGATATAGACCAGAATTCTTTGTATCAGAGAAGAGAAAATAAAAATATGGACACATAGGGAAATGGACTTGGCTGGCTTCAAAAGAAACTGAAGAAATCATAGGCAAGAATAGGCAGACTGGTACTGACAGAGGTGTGAAAAGGTTGAATGAAAAGCCTGCTTATTTTTTTGAAGCAGGAAAGAATGAGCTTTTTGAAGAATAAAAAAGCTGGAAAGATAAGCAAGGAAGGTTTTAACAGCAGCTGCAACAAAGAAACAGGATGCACAAGAAAAAAGCAAAACCCTCATAATAAGTAGAAAAGCAAACAGAAAAGCTCACAGTAATCAAGATGCAGGAATGAAAGGGGTTTATTTTGAGAACTAGGTTGCTAGATGATTTTATAACAGTTTATCCTCAAATGCACAATTCATGAACCCTCTGTGCCACTGGATAACACTTGGGTTCCCTCTTACACAACTCCTCTGCAGCTCACCTGCTGCCATGCTACTGCCACCAAAGTGAAAACAAAAAGCTCATTCAGGAGTCACTCTCTATTAATCAATACTCTTTTGCTCTGTGAGAATAGCAGCCTGGACCAGCCAGATATTCCTGGAGAGCAAACATTTTTTATTTAAAACTATGAACATTTTTTCTGTACTTTGCAGGGCATCATCTCAGCTCTTGCTGGCAGTGGCACAGTATTCCCACAGTAAATCATGCTGTCATTGGAAAGCTGAAAAAAAACCTGCAGTGTTCTTCTCTGTGCTGTCTCAAACATTGCTGCCTGCAGATTGTCAGCTGTAGTCCAGCAAGATTTTACTCCTTTGCTCCTCTTGTTGTGCTCCTTATCTGCCTCGAGAGCCTTTGCTCTGCAGAGGAGGCAGCTGCAGCTCAGTCCTCAACACTGACTGTCCTTTCCTACAGTTCAGAACGCGCTCAGAGCAAAGTAAAATTGAAGTGAATGCCTGGAAAAGGAATGTCCTAGAACTGCTAGGTCACTGCTAGGGGTTGATGGGCCATGTTGGAACAGACCAATCCCCCCCAAAAGAGGCTGAATGCTCATTTAGCCAAGATGCTCCACCTGAAATGAGGTGAACAAACTTTTGAGAAAAGGGCATGAATTCAGTGACCTGCCTGTCTTCTTCTCCCCCTTGCAAGGGCATACAAAGATGTGTGAAATTAAACCAGCAGCATTTCTTTTCCAGAACTTCTTTGCCATCCTTCAGTGACAACTTTTCTTTAAGCACCGACACTTATCCTTAGCATTATGCTCCCAAATATATTAAATAGTAATGTGATAGCGTTAAAGAAAAAACACAAAGGGTTTAAATAATCCATCCAGGGTAATCCTTGCCTGACTTTGGAACTATTTGGCTTCTCTCTCTGTAGTCAGGTAACCCTGCTAGCAGACCTGGACACTGGCTGGACACTGCCTGCTGTAGCTCACTAACAAACAAAACAGAGAAAATAGGTTGGCCCCTGCCTGAGAATGTAAAGCAGGTGGAGACTCCTTATTTCTTTACACATTTCTATATAAAAGTTGGCATAGACTCCCTTACATGTTCTTAAACAAAGCCTTTCTAGCTAAACAGAATTTCAGCACCGTCACCTCATTTATCTGCTTGAACCTTGCTTTAGATGCTCAGCCCACCTTATACACCTGATCTCAGTGAAACCTTTAAATTTAGCCTGAGGATAAAATATTGAATACTGTTCCTATTTATACACTTCTGTGACCAAACTAAGAAAAAAAAAAAAAAAAAATCACCTGGTGAATCAGAGGAGAGGAGCACTGGCATTGGCCCATGCTCTGATCTCACTCACAGCCAACCTGCTGCCTGATTAATGAGCTGTGATATCATAGTCTGTGAGCAGGATACACAAGTGGCAAGGAGGAGAATAGCACCAGACACCATCAGGCTGCTTCTGTCTAAATCTAGGAGGAGAAAAAAAAAGTAAAAATAGAGGCTGTAGTACTGGTTTCTTTAAAGAAAAAAGGAAATCCCTCATTTATCAAGGCCCCTGGATTTGGGGAGGTTTGTTGTTGGGGTTTTTTCCAATAAAGATACATAAAACTAGCTCTTTCCCTGAAGTGCAGAAGATTTTTATGAAAATGCTTTGAAATATTAGTGGTTACTGGAAAAACAAAGGGTATTTTTTAACCTGAAGAAGTCATTAAAAGCTGACAGCTTTTAAAATTGCATTGTGTCTGTCTTACAAACTGGTAAAAAGAATAGCCACAGTTTCTTGGAGAAAGATGCTTCACAGCTGTTGAAAGCAAAAACTGATGTGTCAGGGGAGAAGGATATTTCAAGGTCAGAGCTGGTCAGAGGAGACTAATTTCTGTCTTTTGTGATGAATTTCTTAATAATTTTTAAATACAGCATCCAGCACATATTGCTAAATTGTCGCCTCGCCGTACTGGCCCTTGGGGTTTACAAGAGACAGGAAGACAACACACAGATATTTTCCAGTTCAATTACTGGACTGGGATTCTGTGCTGCATTTATCCATGGGTCTTCCCACAGATTTCCTAGGGCTGCTCTTGGCCACTTGGGAAACAAGGCTTTTGGACACTGATGGGAGCTGTAAGGTTTGGACCAAATATCTGCAAAAGGAGAGTTTGGAGGCTGAATTTGGGGAAGCAGTGCCCTGGGCATGCACCTCCCTCTGTCTCTCATTAAACTAGAAATGAGGAATAGGAAGATTGGCAGGGGGACATCCACATATCCCTGATATCAGGCCCTGAGTAGGAATTAAAAGCAGGACTAAGGGCAGGGCTGGTACAAAGTGATCCCTTCCCAAAAGCATTCTCTCAAACATCTGACAACCCCTGAGTTAGGGGCTTCCTCCAGGTGTCTTGCACCACAGTCATTTTGGTGATTTCTCACTAGAAAGGGAGCAAACCCTGCTAAAATAGACAAATTCAAGCTGGAGAGGATCCCCTTGTGCAGCAGGAAAAACAAAGAGTGTTCTTACCTCAGGTTTTACTTCCTAGGATTTTCATTTTAGTGAATGCAGTCACCTAGAATCAGAGACAACCTTAAAATCTTGCAAACTATGTCCAGTTATGCCAATGAAAAAGACACAGATGTCCATGGAAGCATGTGGAAACAAAATAAAAAAATTAGTATGAGGTCCATCATTGTAATTCATATAAGGAAAACAATGACTTACACTCCATATGCAAATGTAATATAAGCATAATAAAGCTACATATAAGTCTAACAGACAGATAATATCTTTCCTTAAAACTAACCAGCTTCCATGGATTGATTTTTACCATAGAGATTCCAGTTTATAGCACCATTTTTCTAAGTGATTCTCTGCACTAGAGTATAATTTAGATGATGGATCCCTCTCAATTACTGTCCATTAGAAGACAGGAAAACATTAAGTTCAAGTGAGTATTATAAGAATTATGGGTTACCCTTTAAGTGAAGAGATTGTAAGTGAAAATTAATTTTTAACATGTTCATTTCTGTTGTTGTGTAGCGTGTTTTTGAGAAAAAAAAAAGCTTCCCAAGAAAGTAATTGTTTTTCAAGTAAAAGCACCTTTCATTAAAGAATAAAAACACAGTGCAGCATAGTTAAACCATGTAACTCAAACAGCAAATATTGCAAAGTATCTCACATGAATTCCCTAACTGATGTTAAAGGGACCCTGCACCATAAGGTAGAGGATGGCTGGGATATGCTGCAGATGTTCTGAGCATGCAGGTGGAAATGGGCTGTGAGAAAGCACAAGTGATGTCCAGCACAAGAAACATTCTGGTGTGGCACATGCACATTTTTGTGCAAGTCAGAGTAGAAGCTGAAGGCCCTTACCTCAAAATATCATAGAGATAAAGAGTAAAACTTCAAACCAACTCACCAAACTTGAAATTCAAACTCTTCCCTGGGCAAATTCCACATTTTTCACATGGACATGCCATGCATTTGCAGCAATTCACTTTAGTTACCTTTTATCAAAGTTGCGTACTAAGTTCAGAAAGCCAACTTGAAAAATAGAACTCTTTTCATATAACCTTGATACTGAGACTAATTTAGAGACATAACATGACCATCCTGATTTTAGAAGATACTTCTCTGATCTACTATTTCAAAACAAAGTTAAACCAACTTGAGGATTCTTTCAGACCGCTGTTTTGTTTTTTTCCAATGACAAAATATCCTAATATGAAGCATCATGTGTTTACCCTTTGAAAATTACTGGTATAAATTCCTCAATATTATTAGAAAACAGAATCTTTCTCCCTCTGTAGAGACCCATGTGGAAACAAGACAGGATGAACATTTTGCATGACACAAAGAACGATTGCTCTGCAGCTGCGGCCACGACCCTCAGGCTACACCAGAGTCATGGCCCACTTCCTTTCCCTACAGGGATCTTGTGGTTAATGAATCCATTTCGTTTACAGCCCAAGTATAAATCCTATTTTATGCCAACCTACTGATCAGTTCATAGCAGGTTGCTTTCTATCTGTGCATCCTGCACATTCCCATACAATAAAAAATCTGCATTTAAGCCCTTTCAGACACTACATGATACCCAAGGGATTTGTAGGGTGAAATCTTTGTCCTCATTGTGTGAGGGACAGGAAGACACCATAGGTCCATTTCTTTCTCGCCTGTGGAGCTACCTTATAAATTTAATATTCAATGGTTAACACCCAACAGCTTTCAGAACTAACATAATAGGAAATGTTCCTAGGAATGCAATGGATGTCTAAATACCATTTATGTCTAAATTCCTTCACAGATGTCCATGCACACTCAGACAGTCACCAATGTTGTCTATGATTTGCATTCTTTTGGCATCTGCCATGGGAAGACCTTGACCAGGATTAGTCAAACCTCTCCCACAGCACATCTGTGAGGATGGCAGAGCTCTCAGGGACTAGCACTGCATATCAAAGCATGTTACAGGAAAGGGAAAAGTCCTCACTCAGGGTGGAATATTGGCCTTTTCAAGGTCAAAAGATGTTCTGATTTCAGCTTAAATAGAAACAGGAATTGAGCTCATCTGCTTTTTTTTTTTTCTTCTTTTAACCTATGAAACCAAGGGACCTTTCCACTCCTCCTCTCCTTTTGGCTGTACTCCAGCTCCTACACATGCAACAGGGATTGATAACAATAAAACATGCTGGTATTGAAAATCTGCCCATTATTAATAAGGCAGATGACTCATTAGTCCTTCAATATGTTGTTAACTCAGAATAAAGCCAGCCTTTTATTGCTATGGGGGTTTTGTTTGTTTACTTCAGAGCTCTGTTGCTCTTGCCAATGGTTTAGATCCATAAGAAAGTGAGATCATTACAAGTAATGCCTCAGTGACACTGGTTTGACCCCTGTCCATTCCAGACAGTGACAGCTTTTCCATTCTCCTGAATTGGAGTAGGATCAACACCACTGTAAATCACTGGAAACTTCCACACCCTCCTGTTGCTGTTTTACAACATCAGATTAGGACTCCTCCATGACTGTGCAATCCTTTAAGGTTTTAATGTACTCATGTGATGAATGTAAATTTATTTTGTGTCTTCACACAAAAGGTAGAAAATGTAAAGTCCAAAATGCTGCCACACAGCTGCTGTGTCCAGGCTGGACCCTTAGCAGTTACAAAGCCTTGCATTCTCCTCCTCCATGAATTCCAATGTTCATTTAATATATATTTTGAGTTAATGAAAAAGGTATAAGGTGTAAGGAGGGCAAAAGGTAAGACCAAGAACACACTGGGATGGGGATGGCAAAGCCACAGGGCCCAAGTATGCATCAGTAGTGGACCATGAAATGATGACATCCTATCAAATTAGAACTAAGTTCTCAGATCTTGTGGTTGAACAGTTTCTTAAGATATTCTGTTAGATTGACCTCAGTTTACCAAGCCCTTTTACCCACCAGTGAATTCTGTATAATGTTTGCTCTTTGATTTTAGGATTGTCCAAAACCAAAGACATCATGAAATTTTGAATCTCAGAATATATTTTCACTCTTCAACAGGAAGAAGATGCAAACATACCAAGATTTTTATTTAATAGCCTAAAGGTACTTCTCTGGGACATAGGAATTGTGCCTTCCTGAAGATAAAACTGGTGAGCTAAAGGCAGTCTGTCTCTGCTTTATGAATAAGCTGATTGTCATAGAAAAGCTTTGTCATTAAGTTAAAAATGGGTGAGAGGAAATTTCCCAGGCTGTATCTGAAATGAAGCAGCTGAATATCTGGCAAAACCCATGCATCATAAACTGTGCCTCTAAAACTTCTCTTCCTTATATTTCAGAAACCTAAGGGTTTCTTGCTTTTACCAAATTTCAGGAAACATCTCATCTCATTAACGCCACTCTTTCTTAGAATCTTTTAAATATGTATTTTTCATTAAAATTCTAATTCTTGATAAACTGAAAGCAAGATCTGGTGACAAAGAGGTTATAATTAATCTAGCAAGAGCAGTCAAAGAAATCCATGTAATTGAAAGCGAATGTATGAATGAGGAGACTAATGCTACAGAACTTCCAAAGCCTTTTCTGTGGAATTAATACTACAGAGACCCATAAAAGATTAATCAAGATAAGCAATCGATAACTTCTCAAGTGCTAATAAGCACTGCCATGTTCCATGATATGTTGAGCAGTTTATCATGTTTAACCATATGAAGATTTATAGAAAATCCATTGTTAAAACCAAAGGATGAGGTAATGCACCACTTAGTAAATGAAGTGCAATTAAAATTTATGCTTGATATTACACATTCAAAAGATCTGTAAAAATCATTTTGATTTCCTCTTTTTAAAGGAACAAAATTAAGGTACTGGTTGTACCTCTCAGTCAGTAGTCCTGGGAGAACAGTGAAGACAGCAATGGCATTCTTCAAGTTAATATCTGCTTTCAAGTGAAAGGTGATGAAATAGCCTTAAAAATTGTTAAGCTCTCTTCTCACTTCATTTTACTCAGGCATCAAACTTTGCTTGAAAATTTTGAAAGTTAAATAGAATACCTATTAGGAACATAAAGGTCTCTGCTATCCATCAATCTGATAGATTTGCAGGTCAGATGAGGGAATTACTTAATGGCTAATTAATAGTCCATAAACTGCAGGTCTTGACCTTGGGGTCACTGTGACAGAACTCCACACTACAGCATATTATTAATTAAAACCATCAAATTATGTATTTAGTAATCAATTATTTAACATTATTAAGATCTCTCAAATGTATTGACATGGTTTGTTATTTATTTACATGTCATTGGGCAGCAATATATTCTGACAAGCACACAGCAAGCATTCCTAGTGAGCTTTGAACAGAGTTATTAGAACAGGATGTACACTTTTCCTTTATAGGTACCTATAGTTTGTCTCCTTTTGGTTTTGTTTGGGGCATGACTTTGTAAGTGAGAATCTCCTCCAAAGCTTTGCAAAAAATTTAATTTAGAAATCTTTATTAAGTCATAAACATGTCATAGGAAAAAAAAGTTGAAATCCTGCTCGGTTCCTTCATAAATTGCTAACTCTTAAAAGCCTTGTATTAAAACCAGTGACACTATGTACATCACTTTGCCTTTGCAGTGTCCTGGACTATATATTTAAGCTTATACCTAGATGATCAACTATGTGCATACAGAAATATACACACATACCAAATCATTGCTATGTTCCAATTACAGTCATTCCCAAAGCACAGATGATTCCTGTTTTCCTGTGGCATGTAGATAATGATACAGGAGAGAAAATAAACCAACTAACCACTACCCCCAAGAATTACAAAATTACACTTGGGTTTCAGCAAGCAAGAATCAGATTTTCACAACAGATGGCTGTCACCTTGTAGGACAGAGGACAGCCACTTCACTAGTACAAGCTGGAAACAGAAAGAAAGAATGAGCTGAGGTGCTCCATGAACACATAAAAACTTAGGATGAGGAGGAATTGTATCCAGGGCCCTGGAAATGCACGGACTGTTTAGTGATTAGTGCTCATCCTGTCCCAAAAGATAAACTCTTATTTCATTGCTGCTGCCCACCAGAAACACATTCATGTGTCCCAATGAGCTTGATTTGACTTGCACTCAGAGGTATCTGTTCCTGTTCCCTAACATGGAAACTGAATGTCTTAACCTAACTTAGGTGTGATTTAGCACATACCTTAAATAAACAGCATGGGTTACATCCCTCCATGGACAATAAATTATCCAGACAAATGTATCACTGTAAATTATATCAGTATGATAGATACATATAATCAAGGGTGTATAGTTCCTAATTAATTAACTGGCATATTCATCTGCAATTAGCAAATAAGCTCTCAAATCTTGGCATGGGTACTGTAAATTGTATAAGGCATGGATGCATAATTACAATGAAGCATGTTCTTTTTCATGATAGTTTCTTCAGGAAAACATATTCATGCTAACCTATATTCACAAATTGCCCTGACTCACCCAAAATTACATTTTTTCAAAACAGATATAGTGTTTAGAAGGCAATGGAAGGATTGTTAAGGTTATATTAGAGACATGCTTTGCTGGGACATCACTTTTATTACTAATATTAGCTGGTTGGTTCTAACCAGCTTTGCTTCAGAGTGGTACAAATCATTTTGTGCCACCTACAACTGAAGATATAACACTCACATCAGGACAAAAAATGTTCCAGAAACATTTACAACCAAGGGAAGTTTGCTTGTGAAGCGGAACCATCTTCTTCCATTATATAAGTAGGATGAGTGAGATATTTTACAGTGCATACTCGTGTGACATAGAAGTTCATGTCCATATCAGTAGACACTGAGTTGGCCTTGGGTCTCCTAACAGCTGACTAGCAAAAAAAAAACAAAAAAAGAAAAAGAAAAAAAATAAAAACTCCAGCTAAAAACTGTTAAATTCTTCTATTGATGGGCACACAGTTGGCTAAACTGCCTCTGAAGTAGACTTCTCAAGTCAAGCCTGCTATTTTTTGAAGTATTCATTCTTAGCAGAACTTTCCTATGCAGTCACCACCATTTAAGCAAGGAACCATTGGAACTTTTAGTGCCCAAACACAATACCAGCACTTCCACTCTGAGCTTCAATTATTGCTGTTTATCTGCAAGTCACACATGACTGTGGGAGCCCATGACCTACCACCTTGCCAAAATCCCACTCGAGTGCCATGCAGCAGTGGCACTAAAAGGACACCCAGTGCCATTCACGTGTCATGCTGGATGGATGTATGCCCTGCAGAGCAAGCACTGCATCCAGAGCAAGAGGCATTTCCTATGGAAACCACGTTCCTTCCTGGTATCTCCAGGGCACAGGACTCACTGTGTTTATAGTGAATGTCTTAATGTATTATTATTTTTATTATATTAAACATCTCAGGCACTTTCACTTACCTTTCAGAATTAAAGATTAATCAATTCCATGACTGTGGACATCTAAACAAAATGTATTGATCCCATTCATTTTTAAAAGCAAGACACTCTGTTGTATTTCAATATGTCATATTTTAAGGCAACATTATTGATCACATTTTGAGAACTCTTGATATTCCATTGGAATTTAAGATACAGAGTAAGCATAAGATTTTTATTATGATGATGTGCCCACAGAAACCACACTCTTTTGTATTGACATGCTTTTGTTTGCTTTGGGATCCACCCACTTCTCTTACTGTAAGCAGGGGCTTAACCTGAGAATCACTGTCCATTTTTGGGTTCCTGCTGTTTTCCCTGGGACCACACTTACACATTGAAAGTACTCCTTCATGCAAGGAGATGATCCTAAAAACTGGGAGCAGACTTGCATGGGTTTCACATCACACACAGTCTTGTATTACAAGCCTGCAGAAATCAGGTACTTTTCTGGGAGCCATTTTACTAAATTCAGTTACAACCTTTCACCTTTATATCAGTTAAGTTCCTCAGAGCAAGAGCAGAACCCTTGCTTTCCTCTTTGGTACTTAATGTTGATCTAGTTGGCTAACAGTGGGTAAATTCCATGGAGCACCAACAGCTTATGGATTCCAGATATGACAGTGAGCATCTCATAAGACAGGAAGGTTAAACAAGAAGGGGCACTGATCACATCTACATGATAAAATCAGCAGTCTGGAAGGCATTAAGCAATGAATCAACAATCATTGGTTCAATTTTCAGGATTTACAGCTCTAAATGCTCAGCCTTGGAATGTTTATAAAGCAGCAAACATCAAGTGAGTCTGTTCACAAACTCCAGACTACTACACTCCTACATGGTTCCATTTTTTTGGGTGTGTATTTCTGGATGCACGCACTGAAGCTGAGCCATAGTCCTGTTGGTATCCACAGAAGTCCAAATGCTACAGACACACAGAGAAAGCATGCTGGAAACATGCTATTCATGTAGGAGTTCACTGAAACAGGAATACACTGGAAAACACGAAAGGAATGAATCATTTCTGGATGCCACTTGGAACAGCCAGCTTCACAAGAGGATCTCAAAGAAGATGGCAAATACCTTAAAACTTCTCATCTGTGCATGCATTCCATGTGTTATTTTTCAAGCATTACCACTGGAGCCTCTTCCATGAGCAATAAATATGCTATGTAAATAAAAACACAAATAAATTCTAGTGCTCCAGGCAAAAAAGAGCTTATATTATAATACCATAAATTATGAAGACTGTAATTGCTACAGCCAATAACTTTTCAAAACAGAACAGTGCTGATAAATATGTGTGATAAGACTGAGTAAGGCTTACTTGGTTTCAGAGTGGAGTAAATCAGTTGATTTAAGTCAATGTAATTATAGAAGGCAGGCAATGCAGTGAAGTCCTCAAAAACTCATCAGCCTTGTTCCAACACTTTTTTAATCCTGAGGAAGAAAAATATGAATGAAACCCGTGCAAGAGGCAAAAAATAATTATTATGTGAGTTAGAATCAAAGAATCATAAAATATACTGAGTTGGAAGAGACCCCTCAGGATCATTGAGCCCAACTCCTGGCTGTGTGCAGGACACCCCAAGAATCTCAAAAGATAACAAACACCAATGCTTCTTTAAGCATCTTTACTCTCTAACTACTTTTAAGACATCAATGCATTCTTTTCACAAGAAATCGCAGTCAGTGATTTCATATTTAAAAAATACAGAGAAGAATAGAAATTATGGGCTTTACACTAGATCACTTCCTGAAATGTGGTGGTTTAAAAGACCAATTGAACATATCGATCACAAACAAACACACACATTTTGTAAAACAAAACAAAAATGCAACCCTATCTGCCTAGCTATGAGGGTTTCTCAAAATGCATGCTGGTTCAAAATAAAGTTGAGGCAAAATCAGGGTTTTTTCCCAAGATCCCAGAGTGTTTATAAAATGAGATTAGTATTCAACTTAGTTCTGTTTTAATGGAAAATGCAAATTGATTAAATCCATTTTTTAAAACAGGATGAAATGTGCAGACTATCACCCATTTTTCTCAAGAGGCAATTCCTCTTGTTCTAAACACCAATCTTTCTGTTCCTGTGTCTGTGTTCCACCAGTAGCAACTGCTTGGTGCAATAAATGTCTTTTATAAATCTTTAGGAGAGGTAGAACTGATAAAAAACAGTGACATTTCTCAGGCTGCATTCTGAAGCTTTTAATTTGATTTTTCTCTCAGACAATTTCCTCCACTCTAATTACCTCTCTCAGTCTCTTAGTGACCTCCTCTGCCATACCCTGAAATTTGTCTCCCTACGTTCTACAGACCCTGTAGTTTCTAAATTCTAATCCTAAAGTGTCTATATTTTTATTATATCATTAATCCTCAAGATCGCTTCATAGTGCACCTGGTAGATAAAATCTCTCTGGTGAAGTCCATTTAGTTCACAGAAAATATGACCCAGCATGAATAATATCATATTTATTTTCCTTATTACTTGTTTGATAACAACAGCCTTTTCATTGATGAAATCCCCATTGTTTTCCCTTGCAGACCCTGAATTTTCTCCACTTTCCACATCTCCATTTGTGTCTTCAGTTGTCATCCTCATTGCTATGACTCAATTTCCTATTTTCCTTAGCACATTCTCACCCTCCCAGCTCAGCTGCACTTTAACTCAGCTCTCTATAGCCCCTCTCTCTCAGTGTATCTGCTCCAATCTCCCACATCCATGTTTCTTCTTTCTTTCAAAGCTTTCTTTCAAAGCCACATCTCTACTTTCATCTCCTCCTACACTCCTTAGCTCTGGCAAGTCCATCCCCTTCACCACCTTTCATGTATATTCCTTACTTTGCACCACCCAATTTGTTTGGAACAAACTCAATTATTTATCAAATTCTCTCGCCCTCCTTCTTCATCTGTGGAATAAAAACTTCACCTTTACTAGACATACAAGCCCCTTGGGTTGGCATGAGTGCATAAATTCATGGACATCACATCTTATAACATGCAATTGCTGTTTGGGAAAGTATCCATGGCTGATGTGGCCTTAAAGAAGGTAAATCACAAAGACTTGCTTCAGGAAATCTTGATCTTCATAATAAAGCCATATCTAAGAAGTAATCAATCCTACCTCTGAGCACATAAATGGAGTCCCTCATGATCCCTGCAACATTTAAAACCAGATACAGTTTAAATTTGCTTCCATAGATAATCCTTTATCAGAGCCAAACCTTGTACCAATTCATATTTGTAAAGATGGACATCTAATTCTCCCCAGAAATTTACTCTTGGGGATCCAAAAAAATGCTTCTGGTGTGCCAAACTCATTGAACACACAACACTTGCTAGGTTTCTTTAGCTTTCTACCAGCATCATGCTATGTGGTAATACCAAAGGTTGTCCTAAGGGTTTGACACTGGTTCAGATCTCAGGGCTTTGATTGCCATCCAGATTAAAAGCATTTTGTAAGTATGCCAAATTAATAAAAATGCCTCCTTGATACATTTCACCTGGCCTTGCATTACCTGTCTATACCCATCTACACCAGAAGAACAATGTAATTTCAATTCTGAGATTCCAGAGAGAGTTCAAAAGATCTTTCCCTCCACTTAAGAAGACTTATTTATCTCTAGTACATAAAATCCATAAAATTAGGGTAAGAAACAGCTCCTCTGCTGTAACCTAAGCCTGTCTATGCAAGCAGTGTTTTGTTTTCTACTAATCCTAATTGTAATCACATTGTAGTTCAATCTTTCTGCAAAATATGGGTCCAAATTGGCTTTTCCTACTGTTGTGCTTTAACATTTCATGATTACTCAGCCCAGACTAAACTGTGGATTTTGCACAAGAGAACTTATATTTTTTAATTAAATCAAGAATGTATTCTAGAAATTAAGTACTTGAATTACAATCTTTGTCTCTTAAGACAGGTCCCAGTATTTATTCTAAGAAAGGAAAAAGAGCATATGAAAATGTAAATACACCAAAACCCATCAGAGTGCCCTAACTAAAAAGGGAAACAAAGGAGATTGCAAGTTAAGGAATAATAAGGCAACACCACTCAATCCTAAAACATTTCTGTAGAGGAAATAAGTCTAAAGCCAATGTGGTTTATTGGTTTATTTTAAAGGGGGGAAGGAGAAGAGGAATTAAACCGATTTCAAAGACACAGAAAATTCCACACCATAAAATCAGTCAAGATGAAAAGGTTAGCTGAATCTGGATGTGCCATGAAAAATCTAAAATATCTTTAGTTCACAAGTGGATTAAATATCTAGATCAGTGGATTAAATATCTGTTGTAGACCAAGATTAGCAAAGATGTAAACCCCATAATTCTACAATGGCCTCATCCCTGAAACTCTACAGAATTAATTGAAGCAACAGTAAGGCATTGCCAGCAAATCTCTTCCAAAAACAAAAGTTCTGATCTTGCAGGGTACATCATCTGCATCTCAAACACATTCTTGAGATATCATAGGTAGACATCATCATGCCATCCAGTCAAATTCCTTCTCCTTTTCCAGGTTTAGTTTACAAATGGAATTACCTGAGTTGTGGCCCCATAATTTCCACAGAAAATCTTATCTAGAATCAAGCAACTTCCTTCTATTCAGCAAAAATCCTCTATAAAATATATAGCCCAAGATAATGCTAGCAGCCTTGAGTGCTGGTAGTCTGGTATAAATCTTAGCCCATATAATGGAGAAACAGTGGCATGTTGTCAGGATACTCCTCACAATTGTAGATACAAATCTACTTCAACTTCCAGCTAATTCCAAACACTCATTACCATACAAAATTGCAAATGTTGTGTAGCTCCATCTGCACAGCAGATTATCTCCTAATAATGTTATTAATGTGTTGATATTAATAATATTGGCTTATGGTCAGAAGCACCTGGTTGCAAAAATCACATGCTTTCCTTCTGATGGCAGAAGATAAAAGTCTACTTTTGAACAGGGAGTATGACAACTTGAATGGAATGCTGATCTCCTTTCGTAGAGTGCCAAACTTATCTACCATCAGCTCCAGATTTTCACTAAATATCAGCCAGTCCCACTTCTAAGAGCACCTCTACCTCTGCTTGGAGAATTTGCTCTGGTTATGTTGGAGTCAACAGAAACCTTTTAATTCTATTTTCACATGCATAGATTTTTCTAAGTCTCAGCAAATCAATGTAATATTCAACTAATTTTGCTCATTCAGTAGGCTTGGGAATCACCCTATATTTATATTTACTTTTAGGCAAATTCACTGGTACCAAAGATCTAAAATAGGCTTATATCCTAAATAATTACTGTTACAAATGACATATAATGACAGCTCAGGAAGCTGACACTTATAACTTAGATTGAAGATGTCACTGTTTACTCATCAATTTAAAATGTGGGAGAACACAGGTTACTGAAGAAAGATTTGCAGAAGACAAGAGGACAATACAGACTCCAGACAGTGATAAACATGTTTGTTGTAGAGCATCATCTGTTGGCTGCTCCTAAATTGTTCTCTACAGCATGGTTTAGTAGTCAGCAGCAATAGATATTTCTTTCATAATTCACAAACTATCCCTCATATAGTTTTAATTCCTTCATTCCGAATGAGTTAATAAAAAATCCCTTAAACACATACTGAAGCTATTGATGGAGGAGCACAGTATATCAGCATTATGTGCTCATGTTTCACCAGCCCTACAAGCCAGAGATCAGCAGAGCTGAGTTTAACTTTCCCAACTTCTCCTCTATGGACTGTCAGGGCTTGGCTCAGCTGCCCACACACAAGGATCTAATGCCAGTGGAGATCCTTCAGAGACGCTGCAGCATCAGATGTGACACAGGAGTGGCACCTGAAGGACAGCCAGGACACCCTGAGCTATCCCAAAAGGCACTAGATATCTATGGCTGGGCAGCTGAAGGCCCCCTGTGATTTTAGCAGTATGATGACTGGAAGGAAGCTCTTGGGACGTGGTGTGAGCTGGCATAATCTGCTGCATTGCACTCTTCTACAGGCTGAGCACACTCCACTCTTGTTTCCTCACAGTTTCTAATGGAAGGTGGCCCCAGAACTTCATCTGCTCTTTCTGGCATAAATATTGTTCATGTTGCCAGCCTTACTCACAGATGGTTAAGACCATTTCTTTAACGCCAACATCTTCCAGCTCCACCAGCACCTGTGTTTTTCCTCCTTTGCTGGGTGTACAGAGAAGATATATCCACTTACACTGCAGTGTTTGCTAGGATAAACAACCCTAGGCTTTAACAGTGCTTTTTGGGATGACATTAATAGTCTTTATCACTACTGGAAACCCTGGGTCTGAGACTTTCTGTTTGCCTTTTCTGCAGTCACTTGGGTGAATCACAGCCATGCTTTTGTTAGCTACCAGACTCCAGACTTTCTACCCTTTGTCATTTTGTGTGGGTGAGCTTTCAGATTACAGCAATTTCTTTGTGTTAACTGTTTTCATATAATGATGTTTTATTTTTTTTCTTCCTTCTTATATACCCAACTAAGACACCTATATCACAATCCAGTGTATCCTTTTTTTTATAAGACATGAGCTTTTACCTTCAGTCTTAATCACTGGAAACTCTCCATTCTTTGGCATAACTGAGGAAGTTCATTATTAGTTCAGAATTTACATCCTGGGCCAAAAAGGAAACAGGATTTCTTTCTGCTGAGAGGATGTGAGAAAGAGAGAAGCAGGAAAAAGCATATGAAAAAGCTGATTATCTTCAGAAAGACAACCTAATTCTTGTATTTGGGCACTTAAATCTGGTATCTAGAGAAAGATACTGTGAACTGCATGTTGATTGGGCAGGAAAGAATGCCCAAAGCAATGATAAGACTCAAAATTTACCATGGCCTTGCATGTGCTACTGCTGAGATGGTGTGCACAAGGCAGCTCCAGACTCATCTCAGTGGTATCCAAGAAAGCATGAATACAAGCAAGGAATTACATTTATACACAAGAAAAAGCTTTTAACTTGTTGACGTTACTGAACGCTGCAATAGGCTGCCCAGAGAGGGTGTGGAGTCTCCATGCTTGGATGTATCCAAAACCCAACTTGACATGGCCCTGGGTAGTTTGCTGTGGCTGACCCTGCTTTGAGCAGGAGGGGCTGGACTAGACAAATTCCAGAGGTGCCTTCCAATCTCAATCATTCTCTGATCCTCTATAATTGGGAAAGTAAGTTGAAAGCTACACAGGACTAAATTTTTGGCCAAATTTTGCTACACAGTAGAAATCTCGTGGCCAGAGTCCCTTGAATTAGTGAAATCCCAACTTCTCAAAAGCCTGCATCTTTCACTTCCTGATTTTTCAGAATAGTCTGTCTTTGGAAGTCCTGTCTTTGGAAGGATCAAACCCATCTTGTTTCTCAATTGCCCTTTTATTCATATTTCACAGATTCTGAAATGCAGATCCCATATAACTGCAGCATGGACACATGCAGCTCACTCCTGAGCTGGGATTAGCTCTCACTGTCACCTTGGAGGTGACCCCTCCTCAGTGAATCCCCACTGGTTTCCAGAGCTGTTCACTCCTGCCCTGCATAACCCATCCAGTGTTGTCACTCTAAGTGAGCAGTGTTTGATCAAAGTCACCTTTCCCTCACAGGAAGCATTTCATTTCCTTCCTCCCCACAGGGCCCAGTCCAAAACCCACTAGAGAAGAGTCCAGATAAATCAAATGTCCACTAAAGTCTCTCACTCATTGCCATCAAGCAAAGAGACAAGTCACACCTATAGGAAGGAACCAACCTGGCATTCACCCCTCCAGTTTCACATGAGGCTCCTAGTCCACGCTGGGTCTGGAGGCTCCGTCTCTGGTAAATGGGGCAGAGCAGGACTTCACAAGAGGATCCAATTCTCTAGGACAGGAGAGACAAGTCACCACCTGAAGAAGCTTCACCTTCCCCCTTCACTCCATTACATCTAAACAAGAATTTCAGGCAGCAAGTCAGGAATGCTGAACCCCACAGCACTGCCTCCACATCACCCTTGTCCATTTCCAAATTCACATAACCACCATTCCCCTCAGCCAAATGCAAGTCCATTTGAATTTGCTTCCACTGTGTCTCCCGACTTAGTAAATCAAATCCATTGTAAGGCACAAAAGCAAAGGCTTTCTTCAAATCCAAATAAATTATGTTCAATGTTTCAGGATTGCCTCCCAATCTGCTGGTGTCTATAATGCATTTAAATGAAACGTATGCATATGAATGGTGATTGCTCCTTATTGAAACGCACATCTCTAAACACCCTGTAATCTTGTTTCTTACCAGTGTCTCCCAGAAATTATTCCAGCATAAAAGGCTTTCTTCTTCATCCTCACACCAGCTTTAAAGCCATAAAACACAAACTGTTACTCAAGCTTTTATATTGTCATTGTATTTATTATTTATTCCCTTTCCTCGCACACACATTTATAAGTGTTTTGCAAATATATAAAAGAAATTCTCGTGACTGGAATTTGGACAAAGACTAGGAAAACAAGCAATATATGAAAGACAGAAAAGAAAGTATCTAATATTCTTGTCAAAAATGGGTAAATATTTAGAGACTTCATCTGATGGTTATTGCCAAGAGAAAGAGACTTTTTCTTTCTGCAGTATTTTTTTTTGCAGCCTGAATTTCTTTCCCATCAGTCAGTCCCCCAGAATCATCGGATCTCTTAAATTAGCAAAGTAAATGAGTTCTCTTTTCTCTGCCTGTGTCTTATGTGTTCAGATTCCATGTCCTGAATGACTCAAAGAGGTGTTAAAATCTGGACACATTGTCTCAAAAAATATAAAGGCTTCCCGAGGAGATTCCTAGCATACCTGGGAATATATTTTTGCTTAGTCTCAACTGCTGTCAAATTGCATTTCTTCCAAGTTGCCTACTAAGAAGTAAATTTCACAATCAAAATTACTTTTAAAAACCTAAACTTCACTTCCCAGATGACCAAGGTACTTCAGATTCAAATCACACTGAAAACCTCCTACCTGCTTAAATCCCTTTTGAAAACTGATTGCTTCATAGCCCATTCCCAAAGAAACCTACACTCTCCCTGCTAATTTACAGATCTGACTATTTATTTTCTTTCAAGTAACAAGGTGACATTTTTTTTCAGAAAACAGAGATTTCATCACCAGGAAAAAAAAATAATTTTCTAGAATGACAACATTTAAAATACACTAGTTGCAGTATGATTCGTGCGTGAACGGGTGATGAAAGAAATGCTTTTCTTCCTGCCAAAGCTAACAGCTGTATTATTAAAAATATTGATAGGATGCTGCAAAAAATCCAGTCAGATTACTATTGTGAAAAAGTACCTCATCTGCTGCTTCTTTTTAATACAGTAGCAAATATACTGCCTGGTTTGGCTTCATGCCAAGATTAATTTTAAATTGGACCCCATGAAATATTTATGAGGTCCAATTTAATGGGATTGCTTTCTCTGGCATTAAGCCTGTGTGGATAGCATCTTAAACACTGATGTTTTTAACAGAACCTCAAGACACACACACCAAAAAAATCCTTGGGTATTAATAGGCTTATTAATAAATTGTTTAAGGCTGTGACAGTCTATGTTAGAAGTATTTTGACAGGCTCTTTGTAGTGAATCCTTACCTGCTTTTCTCTGAGCCCTCACTTTGCACTCTGTCAAACAAATGCTGCTTAGCATTTAGCTAAATGGTAAATCATCATTAGTTAGAAACAAGCTGAAGTAAGCCTGGGTAAAGAGCTAATCACCCTTAGGTAGGCTTCCTGGGGAACTGACAATGCTCAGAAAGCTACAGACACCACTCAGCTCCTCTGTGGCTTTCTTGACTCACTGAGACACCATTTACCTTTGGTTTCTAATTACATTTAATAGTTCAATAAAAACACTATATTGAGACACACATACTTGCAAAAACCCTCAGTGTTTCGTACAAAGAAAACATGATGAATAATTGATAAATCATTTTCCTTTCCTTTTTCAATTAAGAGCGTGGACCTAATCTCTAGAGCAAATTATTTCAACTACATTTGAACCCATTTCTAAACAGCTGCTTCACTGCTTCTCCTCAGTGTTCACAGTGGACCTTCAGCCATCAAAGACCAAGAATGGAGTGTGGTGGTGAAGCCAGTACAGATCAAAGCCAAATTTGACCTCAGCCTGCTACCTCTAGGCAGCACCATGGATGTGTGACCCCTGTTAAATGGGAAAACAACACTGCTGAAACCAAATGACCCCCTAAGTCTATGGATCAGCTCTGCAGGCTGCAACATGGGTCCTTGAGTACAGAACCAAGTGGGCAACAGAGCACAGAACCTCTCTCTTTCCTACTGAGAGCTTTGGGAGGCCTGACCAAACAGGGGCTTGTCTGGAGTGGAGGGAAGTTGTGCTCTGCACCACAAAACAGAAAATATATTCCTGTGTTTCCCAGCACGACCCCTTTAGAAGGGCCACAGTCAGCCCACATGCCTTGGGAAACAACAACTAACATGAGACAGCCAGAAAAAAAGATTGTCTATCTGGCCTGCTTGGTCTAACAAACCTTTCCAAAACAATAAAGACTGTCCTCCAGAAAGGGAGAAAGTATCAGGTAAGCAGGAGTGAGTAGCGCACAATTTGAAAATTAAAGAGTGGGGGGAGAAATCAGATCAAATTATGTGTTTGGGTAACTAGAAGTCAATAGCTAAAAGATTCATCTTTCCATAGGGTGCCCTCTGATTCTAGAACAACAATTGACAGTCACAGAGTGGGACATGATATTGTAAAATGTGCCTCAGTTCCTTTGTGCTGGAGCTAGATATATTCCCATTTAAATCCCATATCCATACCACCAATACTGCACTCAAGGAGCAGAAATTTGGCTTCGCCATTTGCCTTCCCAGGACCCAACATGCTCAAGAGTGAGAGCCCTTTAACAAAAATAGAGCCATGCTATCAGGAGTTTGGAACTAAATATGAAAAGATAATGATCTAAATAATGAAACTACAAGGGAGTTTTAGGAAGGCAGATTGTAATTAGCCAACTGGAATTTAGCCAGGACACCACAGCTAACACCTCTGTGACCTTCAATCAACACTCTTTTAATATGCATGAAGTTGAGTTTCTTTATCATTAATAAACTGAATGAAAATCCAATTGGAGCAAATACTCTGTTGGTTGATTTTCATCATTACAGAGCTGCTGGGATGATGAAATTCTTGGGGGGAACATTGGTGAATAGTCAGTTTTAAATGCATAGCAAGCTAGCATTCTGTCCCCTCTCCAATACTTCTGGTGCTTGACAGCTGTTGGATGTGCACAGAAAATATTTTCACACTCATATCTGGGGTGTATAGGCAGCATACTTCAGATGTCTTCCTGGCAGAAACCCAACCACCCAAATTCCCACCGAAGCCAGTGGGATGGAAGAGGAATCTGTAGAAGGATACCTTGAATTCCCTTTCACACTCCTGTGAGGCCACCTCAGCACTTGTTACATTTTCTGCACCCTCTTTATTAGGGCATAAAAGTTCCAGGTCCGAACAGCACAAAACATTCCCATTTTGTTGTTCCCACACGGATCAACACCCCCAGCATTAAAGAAAAGCTAATCACAGAAAAGCCACAATTCACAGGCAGACATTTCAAACGAAGGAATCCCACCCCACACAAAGCAGCTCTACGGAATAAAAACTTTGAACCAGCTACCCCTGTTCAGGAGTGTTGATAGCAAGATTAATTATACTTCTGTTGAGAGGCAGAAGCTGCCACAATGATGTGTCACCAGCACTTACTGAGCAAGGATGTATTCATCACAAGTGACAAGACTGCAGAGAAGTGAAATTCTTGTTGAATATGTGTCTGTATGCTAATGCAGTTTGAAAACAAAGTTCTCAAAAGCTGGATGAGAAGAAAAAAAGAGAAGAGAAAAGAAAAGGAAGAAGAAAAAATGCTTTAGCCAAAGTAAATGACAGGAAGAAGTAAAGCAATTTAATTTTTTTACTCATTTTACAGACCTTTAGAGATTTAATCTGCACAGCCATTAGGGATTTAAAGAGGACTGGTGTTTAACTTGTTTGCCCATTTGACTTAAGACAAATCCATCTGACAACAACAAAGCACTTTCTTTGTCTTCACCACCACTTAATTTAAAGGGGACATGTTTACTAACAGCTTAATCTGTTTAATACAAACAGTCTTTTACATTCTTTAATCTTGTCCAAAAAAATAAGAAAAAAACCAAAACAAACCTTTAGAAACCATTTGGTCCCTTCCAAAGCCCAAAGCCGGACATTGTGGAACGTGATATCAATAAAATATCTTAGCTGTACAAACACACTGAACAATTTAAATCTTCTTTATAAAAACAGGAGAAATATGTTATTTTAAAAGTGTCTGTTGAACACTGTAAGCTTTTTTTGGAGAAAAAATGCTGTTGATCTGCAAGAATTCAATGGAAAATGCACATATTTATTTCATAGAGCTGCATGCACAAAACTTGAGTTAGCATTCATGAGGATTAATGTCAAAGAGCATAATCACCACAACATCTCTCAATGTCACACCATTTCTAAAAACTACTCAGGAGAGTTCAATGGTCTTTTTTTCAGTGCACATATAGGCTTGAACTGCATATGGAATGCCTCTTTTTCTAGCATATTCTCTTCCATCACCACTGGTGTCACTTGGTTGTTTAATGCTAATAAAGATGGAAAATGTCTTATTCTGTAGAAGTGTTAACCACCTGCTGGTCAGGTTTATTCTTTTCTGATTGCATTTTCTCATCTTTGCTGTTGATGTTAATCACAATCCAGTGGGGAAAAAAAAAAGTAATGAGAATCTACAGATTCCAATAGTCTCAGTTCTGGAACTGTCTGCTGTACCAGCTCAAATAAACAATTCAGCCCCAAGCCAGAATAACATGTGGGCATATATTTAAGAAAAATCATTCATCATAAAGATGCAGTTTATTGTCTCATTGCATTGAAGCCTTGCCTTTCCTCTGCATTTCCATTTCTCCATCTGCAAAATGCACTAAGAACAATTCCAGCAAAAAGGAATTGCAAATACAAAGTAATATTCTTGTCACTTTGCCTGAGAACTTTGTTCAGGTAATGTCAAACTATCCTGTAAGGTGCCAAAGATTAAAGTTTGTAGTTTGCATTTAAAATTATTAGTCCATAGGGTTCAGAGCCTTGCAGAACACTGTAGATGTACCATGTTACCCCCAGCTCTCTTTGTATTCAAAAATTCTAGCAGCATCCATCTTTCCTCTTCTTTAAATATGAACGAGAAAATATATGTTTCTAAAATGCATTCAGGGCTTAGCATTTTTTTTAAAGGCAGTATAAAAGTTGTGTACTGTTTTACTTAATACATCAGTGCTGCTTCAGGAATTAGACAGTTATTAAAATAAAGCCTTTTATCTTCAGATTCAAAAAGGAATGTAACATAAAGACACCTCTGTCAAAATACTCATAGTGACTACACTCATGAGTAAATGCAGGCACACAAAAGCTAAGTGATTATTAGTCCTGGTTAAACAAGGAGCTCATGGAAGAAATGGGAACAAGCCAATAGTAAGCATTTACATAGGCCTTTTCACACAAGAATTTAAAACATTTTTAAAAGAAAACAACAACAAAAAAAAAGCAGCACTTGATTCCTGAATCTCAGGCTTCTGCTGTATCTACCACACATCAATCTTCTCCAGAAAATGTTGGGTTTAACATTTGCTTTGTTACACTTTGTATTTTCACTCTGCCTCTGTATCAGGTTGCTGAGCAAACTGCAATTTTATACAAACATGCATGCTTTTGAAATCAGACAAATATTTGAATTTTACTGTGGAGGCTTCTATAAAACCCAATTACACCCTGTTCTGTAAAAGCAATCTCTGATAGCAATAATAAAAACCATATGAAAATAATTGTATTTTCATGTTAATGGCAAAATAAAGAGCTGCTAGAAGGTAGTCTTTATCAGCCTAGCAATTATGCTATATTTTAAAAAGACCACGGCAACAGGATAGGTTAGATTTTCACAGGTTTATCTGAAAATTTCCCCTTAAATTATTATTTAAGATTTTACATGATTTTGGAGGAAGGCTGTCCTTTTTTTTCATGTTTTTATAGCACTGTATCCTATCTGTCAAAACCCTAGAAATAATGAAAAAAAAAAAATCCTGGCAATATTTTCATTAATATTGTGCTCATTGATTGATGGACATCTCTAGCTTGGTCTCAGAAGTCTTACCATTTTAATCAGAGACACAACATCCTTAAAAAACAAACCAAAACCTGCTGCCTCAAGGCATTTGTGAGAGCAGGACTGAGGGATCCGCTTGGCTGTAGGTGTAAAATGTGCGTCCCAGCTTTGCAGACCTCTCTGGAAATCCTCACTGGGCTGTTTCTGAAAGCATGGAGATGCTAACTGAGAGGTTGTCTTTCTCTTTAGCTGCAAAAGTATACACAGGGGGCAATTAAATTGCAATTAACTTCTAACCACCTTGTCTCTCAACAAAGCGGTTCTCTCCTGTGGGAAGGGAGAAAGTAAACGGGATTTGGAGGTGTGGTGTACTTCCCTCCCCGCTTTCCCAGAGCTGATGAATGCCCACTCCAGCTGGAAAAATAGAAACAGCTCCAGTGAATCACAGCAGTTTGGACATCTTGCTGGTTACTTGATGCCAGATATCTGATAATGCAGACACTCACTAATCCCCCAGGTACAGGGAATCTTTGGAGTAAGGCAGAGTATGAATAGTCTGTTGGTGAAGACAGGGACTTTAATTAACCTGACTTGGTGAGGATTTACATTTTTAGACTATGCAAGTGGTGGCATTTAAATTTTCTGCCTTATCTCTCTTCACTCTTGCATAAAAACAGTAAGAAAAGCCTTAGGTGTCCTCCTTTTTTCAGAGGAAGGCCAAAAAAGTTGCTTGGATGCAAAGTCAGTCAAGGAAAATAGAGATAATATAATAAAGAAAAAAAAATGAGGCTAAACATGAAGAATTCTACAGTATGTAACTATCCCAAAGGCACAGGAGCAAGCAGGCATTTTCCAAACATGACCTCTGCCAAAGCCAGTGAAGTGCTGGATGTCACACTGAGAAATGGGACATGTTTTATTGGGTTTTAATTAAGAATAATCACTTCAGCTGTGCAGGCAAAATAATATGCCAGAAGCAAGTGCAGGTGAAAGAAATCAGCTTTTTGCTGTTTTTTTACAAATTTTTAGTGCAAGAATCTTCTATGCTTGCACTCTCACTGTAATGTCCCACCATTACCCAAAATCAGCTGAAATTGGACAGGTTTCTGTGTGGCAGGAATAAGGATGGAAAAATGGATAAGGAATAAGAAATAATGTCACCGAAAGGAAAATGCCCCTTGCAGCCAAGGTCCCGAAATCTGTGATGCATTTTGCTGTGTACTTCTTCAGTTTCATTTGAAATTATATAATGTGCAAGACAACCAGTAAATCCATTGTGAGAATGAAAAATTCTGCTTCTTTGGGAACACCCCATCTTCTTCAGCCTTTTTATGGGTGGAAGTTTTATGGATACATTTTTTGTCGCCTTTGGACTTTTTATTATTTCTTTGTTTAGCATTGAGAGTGAATATGGACAATTTATGGATCAAAGACTCTCAATTTCTATGTAATGGGTCCATGTAATAAAAATTAACCAACCCAACCCTGTGACATGTAAAAAGGATTAGGCATTTGGTGGGATTTTCTGGGTTGGAATTTGAAAATTTCCAGTTTCAGTGCATACCTTCTTGTGTCTAAATCCATTTCACATTCAAAATATCCTTACAAAATGTGCCTCACACATTCTTCTTATTTTTAAGAAGCTTTCCATTATTTTCAAAATCATTGTCAGTGTAGTCAGAAATTATCAGAACCAAGAGTTAGGGTAAAGATTATTCATGTCCTTTGCATCAAGAACCAGGTATCCCCCACGAGGTAAAAATGCCGTATGCTTAATTTACAGCAGCTGGCCTGAGCACCACCGTAGAACCAGGCAATGTAAGAACAAAGTTTCTTCGCTGGAAACAAAGGAAAGTCAAAAATACAGCTTGTTATTACAGCAAATAAAAGACAAATTGCTTAAGACTTTTTCTTGTACACTTCTCTTTTTGCTAAAGGAGTCTGTCAGGACATAGGAGGGTATTTACAAGTGCACCGAACAAAGACCACAAAAATGGATGCCAAAGAAAATAAACTTTGAACACATCAGGGCTCACAGTCAGACATTCATAGTGAACCTGGGTGTGCAAGCCCAAAACAGTGCCAAGGATACTGAGACCTTTCAGCTCCTGATTCTGCATCTAAGGGAATGGTTGGTTGAAGGCGTTGTGTGCAGGAGAACATTTCAGTTACTTGGGCTCACTGTAACTATCTATTGCTGCCTGAGGGAACTCCACTTGCACATGCCTATCAAAGAATGCGATGCCAAGGCATCCAGAATAAGGTATGGAATCCTTTTACAATTTTATAAGTAATTAAACATTGATTTATGGTAAGTTTTGTTCAATTGCAGTAAGAGCTGAGAAGGTATTGCAGAAAAGGGAAATTATTCACGTGAGTTCCTGGTTTTATTATAAAAATGTAGAAGAGCACCTGTAGAATCTAGACATGCAGAATCTTATTTCATCATCTCATGATCTTTTATTCATGTGAGGAGCTAATCTTATTTTGATGCAACTCTGTAAATCTGGCACAGGAAAAAATCCATTCAACTGTTTTGGCTGCCATTTGTACCCTTCCTACTCTGTTTCACAGCCCAATTTCTCCAACCAGCCTTCACCTCTCATGATGCACCATCATGGTTCCATCTTGCCTCACCCTGGACCATTCAGGACTCAGGGAAAATTAACTGGGGAGTTTTTCTCATGGAGGAAACTGGGAGGAAGAAATGCAAAGATTTCAATCACTAAAGCCTGCATAAGCATCTATTTACTTTTAAAAATCACAGTTCCTCTAGCAGAGGAGAGAATTTTAATAGGCTATTTTAATGACAAAAGATGAGTATTTGATAAAATGCTAAAATGAAATACAAACACCTATAATCCAAAAGGCATTTCTTTTATCAAATGTGTACAGGATAACAACTGTCAGCAGATAACATTAGTAGCTAATATTTAATTAATGTCTGATTAAGCCAGGTCATGGCACTCAAAGTTTAAGGTCAAATAATGTTATAAATTATCAGAGGTGACGAAGACATAGATACAGATTAAAAGACAAAAATGGTAGGATGTGAGGTACAAGAATGCTGAAAAGAGGCACAGATATTAGAAATATGAAAATACATCACTGGCCTGATTCTCATTTGTATTATGGAGTCTTTGTGCCTCTCTGTTTGTCTAATGTGGCTTTGAATGAAAGAAAATTAAAAATCCATAACCCTACTGGACTTACTAGCATGACTTCATCTGCTTCAGTGCTGATGAGAATTTAAATCTTATTCTTCAAAAAAATTAAATTATTTAACACTAGAATGGGTTAAATACTGAAAATGAAAAAAAAAAAAGTAGTATTAATATTCCAAAATCAATTCAGACTAACCAGATTTCTAATTTTTTATTCTTCATTCTTGCATATTTACCTGAACTCATTTTCAGCTTCATAAATAGAGAATATTTCAGAGTCATTCTTGATGTGAACACCCTGGGATGTGCATGAGCAATTCAATGTCATCTATTCAGAGAGCAAAACCATCACCAGATAACCAATCCCAAAGTACCAATATCTGCTACAAATATAACCAACTCCTTGTTGGACAAGCTCAGGTTTTAGTTTGAGCTGCTTCAAATTGGAGTGATTTCAAATTTCTCACAGAGAATTGCACTGGTTGTGCCACAGGAATGGGTGTGTTTCAAAACAGCTTTTAAAAAGCTAAACCCAAGTGAAAGGATAACCCAGTCACTTAATTGGAAATATCAGGTGCAGACAAACCAGACTCATATCTCGCAGCAATAAATCTGAATACCAGATGTGTTAACATCCAAGTCAGAGAGCAGAAATTCCTTACACACACTACCCTCACCAAACCTCTCTCAGAAAGGAGGGAAATGGAAAACTGTTTTCATCCCAGCTTCCTCATACGAATCTCACTGTCAGCAGCATATCAACTGCTAATGAAAGGTTCCTTCAAACTGCCTTGTACTTTACTCTGAATCAAAGCATCCTGGCTGCTTTCACCTGCTGCTGCCAGAACAACCATCTGAAAGTTGATCAAACATATCTGAGCCTGTACGGGAGCAGTAGGGGATGGAGATGGATGCTGTCAGGTAGGAAGGTGTCTTCACGGGCTGTTTGCTCAGCACTTGTCACCTCTGGATCACAGAACTTCTGTGTGCACCTTTCTTTTTTATTATGACAACACTGCAGTCCAGCAGCTTTCATTCCTGAAAGCTTGATGAAAATACGTGATGATTTTTTGAAATACGAGAAGAAGCTGCCTATCTTTGGGAAGATGTTTTCTTTGATGCTGGTGTAAAAATGCACGGAATGCATCTAAACTCAATTAAGGAATATTTGTAGTATCACTTAACCTCTTGCAAATGCTTCCTGGCCAATTGTAAAGAGACCTGACATTTTCTTTGAACAGAAGAAAAAAAGGATCAGGGAGATACATATTAAAACTTACTTCTTGTGGGAATATGGTCTGGGAAGTTTCTTCCCAGAACAGAAAAGTTTTAGGGCTGCCAATAAAATGCAATATTATGTAACATCATGTCATTGCTTAAAGGTTGGATATAGAAAATATTCATTACCACAAAAAATCCATTTAAAGCTGCTGGGAAGTTGCAAAGACATCAAATTTATTTTTTGTATTTCATTAAAGAATGTAACTACCATGAAACAATTTACTCTTGTTCTTCTATTACACAGATTTTTACCACTTCCTAGTGACAACATAAAAAAGCATTTTCCCACCCATGGAGTCTTAGATTTGGATACTTAAGAAAAACTGGTATGTTATTCAGAGGTGGCTTCCAGTTCATTCAATTCATTTAAGAGTTTCATTGCAGCAGATAAACAGGAGCATAGTGGCAAAGATCTGAATAAGAGTAGACCACGTTAGTAAGACATATCTGTAACATCCCCAAGTCTGAAGAAATACAGAGTTTTTCTTCTAAGGTGGCCATTCCAATCTAAAGTCATAAGGTGCTGTCAGGTGCTGTTACAATCTTACTATTCAAGTATTTTACATACCTCAAGTTATTAACCAAAAAAAAAGAAAAAAACAGCTTCTGTACTCGTAACTATTCATACCAACATCTCTGGGAAACACTCTGGTGGCCATTCTTCAGCTCCCGAGGTCTCATGGTCCAGATTCTTACAGCCCAAACTCCATCTGAAGTTGAACTGCAGCTGTTTGTTGCCTTTGGGCTTTCAAGGGATCTCAAGCAAGAGAAAGCATCAAATAAGTGGAGATTGGACTCTGTGAATCAAGGTTCTCCACATCCAGATTCATACTGTGTCTCTCCAGGGCTTTCTTAACATGAAGCCTTGGAGGAAGAGGGAAGGGATAGAGCAGTGCAGCACACCATCCCTTCTCTCTGGAACATTTTCCTCCCCAACTCCTGCAGCTGAGACTGACACCTCCAGGAAAGTCATTCCCAATGGGTCTAAAGCATAAATTAAAAAAACTGAACTGGTTTGGGGTTTTAGATTAAGTAAGAACAAGGAAAAATGAGTATAAAAACACTCCATACTCTTGAACAACAGATCTCAGCTGTGCTCTTTTGTTTACATGGATGATACTACCATGACATCAACA
Source organism: Emberiza elegans (assembly GCA_024865655.1). Taxonomy (NCBI): domain Eukaryota; kingdom Metazoa; phylum Chordata; class Aves; order Passeriformes; family Fringillidae; genus Emberiza; species Emberiza elegans. The sequence goes on from JALJVW010000206.1 coordinate 12,344,824, forward strand.
GGCTCTTTAAAGAACGATAATGGGCAAAGAAAAATGGAAGGAAAATTCCTGGACTGCCCCAAAAATGCTTCCTAAGGGGGGGTGTGTATTTATTCTGCCAGCAGTAGGATAAGGCTGAAGGTGACAGATGAGGAATTAAGCAGCAGTGTGATAACATCAGCATTATGAAATTCTATTCACAAAGACAAGGTGTCAGCTGTCCTTGATTACCATTAAAGAGTAATGATGGAATTGCTAATGGAAATTCTATCTTTCCATGGAAAATCTTCTCCACCACACTTCTGCACACTCGAGAAGCGTGGTCAGTAACCAAAATGAGTGGAGTTTATGGTGGCAAACTGATGGAGTTTGCTGCTCAAAATAATGTTCATTGCCACAGGATCTACACACAGCCACCGCCATGCACAAAGCCATCCACAACCTGTCCTGAATGAGGTTTGCTCCGATACTCTTCATGCCAAATACCCAAGTGTTCCCCAGACTTCCTGGAAGGGATTTACAGCCCATACTCCCAGGACAATATCATTGGTCCTGCCATTATCTACTTTTTGCACAAAGGGTACAAGCTGTTGACCAAAGGCTATTGTACCATGAGATAAATGACTTCCTGGAATTCCCTGGTTAAAGGCATTGAGAGATAATGCAATACAGAATGACCTCAGGTGGTCTTTAGACCAGGACTAAGCTTCCATAAGCAGGAGGAACTGGAATTTCCTATATTTTATACTGAATGGGGCATATTTTAGTAGTTCCCAATCAATCTGCCTTTAGCATCAAAGAAACAGAAGATCAGTGAAATTTGAAATTTTAAGTCCTTGTTCTTATAGGGCTTTATTGCAAATAAATAAGAACAATCACAGTTGTATATGTCTCCTGGTTCCTCCTGACTGAACGTGGCAAGGTAACCAATGAACCCATTAAACCATATGAAGAAACACAAGTTATTCCAATTTGTTTTCTCCACAGTATTTTTCCAATTTGTTTTGTTGCATTTGCAAAGTGTTTCTTCATAAAGATTTATGGGAAGGGGAACGCTCACTTTTGTACTGTTTCAGTACACCCTGCAGGTGCTCTGCCCTCTAAACACCCAAGGCTTTTGATTTTCTTGTGTTATCTGACTCAGACTGGGAAGATTTGCCCTCCTGCAGGTTTTGGACCATCATGAACAAAATATTCTAGGTCACTTTGGTGATTAAACCTGAATCCAAATGCACTGATACCTAATAAATAAAGTATAATGCAATAAATATAAATACAAAGTAAATATAATATCTAAAGTATACCTTCACAGGTATACTTTAGATATTGTACCCTGCCCTGGAAAAAGGATATTAACATTGCATTTACTATGTAATAAAGGACCAAATACTCACATGGAGCTCTTACTTCTAGTTATAAGTCATGTTTCTATGGGAGATCAATAAAATTCTTTGCTTTCTCTTTTCTTCTTTCATTCTTCAAGTTCCCTGTCCCACTTAAGTCTTTCCTTCTGTAATGCCTCCTTTTTCATCCCTCTTGGAAAGAGTGCTCAAATGCTTTCAACACAAGAATACCATATAAAAATAACGAAAATTCTTGAAAATAGGGAATCTTCTTTACTGGTGGCCTGAAGAAGAAACAAAATCAGTGGGATGCAATCAGAAATAATTGAGACACAGAATGGAAAAAAAAGTGTGGATTTGATAAACATCTATACTAAAAATACTTGCATGTAATTTGCCTGAGATTTAAAGGCTTTTGATAGCCTAATCTAAAAGTTAAACATCCCAGGAACTGGGAAGAGCTGTTGATTGAACAGGGAGGATGTCAAAGGGAGGCCCTTGCATACGGAGAAGCGTAGGCAAAGTGAAGTGATTGGAGGTCCCCACAAGAATCAATCCAGGGACAGTTTCACTCAAACTGGATGTAACATAAAATAAGAGCACACAGCATGGCAGAAGAGCTTAGCAGTAATTAAAATAAAGAAAAATTGGAGCCACATTAAGTTTGGCACCAATAATGTTACAAGTGATCTGAACAAACTAGGAAAGCATTTAGCTTCCTTATTGTAATCAGCATAAAAGCAGGTTAAAGAGACTTTTACAACAGTAAAAACTAATAAAACAAAACACATTATGTGCTGGAAAACTTGGCAAGAAAGCTCCTCCTGATGAAGAAGTACATTTCATCTGTTTAGTCTTTCCTGGCTGCTCAGCAGAACTCTCTTTAAGAGTCAGAGCAGTAGAAAAAACACATACACATCCTAATATTCCTAATATTTACATACAAAGAAAAATCTCCAGCTACATTTAACCTTTTCAGTGGACATAAGAAAAACTTCTTCTGAATCTTTTTTTTTCTAGTACAGACCTCTACTTAAAATATTCTTTCGATGACAGAATTAACAAATTAACAGCAAGTCAAATATTTTCCTCTAGCACTAGGTTTAAGAAGAGGATTATATCACTTCTTAAATAGCCACCTAAATACAAAAAAAATCTTTTTTTTTTAACTTAAGAGACATGCCACAGTAAAAATATCCTTAACAATAACATCCTTATTCCTTAGCAGTTAGAGAGCAAGACCACCTTCTAGAGATCAGTAAGGAAGAATGACATTAATTTGACCTACAAGAAAATTCTACCACTGGAAGTCCTAAGAGCACAAATGTGAGTATGAACAATAAGCAAAATTTGGAAGTGAAGCACCCTGGTTAGTTACAGTGTCAAACAAGAACAAAAGAAAAATTGGCAGTCTTCAATTTAGACATTCAACCTTTGTTTCTATTATTCCAACCATTTTCAGGGAACTCATCATCTTACACCTATCCTAGCAACAGCCTCAAACAATACAGGCATCACCTTTGGATTTCAAAGCACTATTTAAAACAAAAAAGCAAACATAAATATTATTTTGATAATGCCAGGGGAAACAGAATTAATCTGTGCAAGGACTGGAGTTAATCAAAATTAGTATTTCTAAGGTGATTAGGAGGCACTACAAAAACAATGAACAAAACTTTCTCACCAGCAGAAGACCATGGTTTCTGGCAGAGGAGGTACTATCTACAGTGGGCAGTGCTCTTAGACAGGGCTGTCTCAGACTTCACATTAAAATACCATTTTACAGGAGTTCACATCTTCCCCAAACTGTAATTTAGGCTGAGAGACTTGAAAATTGCTAAGACTGAAATTTTTGGGAAATGTTGACCTAGAAGTATTCTGCCCTTTCTCAGGGCTGGGAGGATGAATACATTTCTTTCTCTGTTCCCTCCTCCCCCACCTTTTACATTTTAAGTAAAAAGTACCTTTTCACAGCTGCTTGGTGGAGATGCTACTGCTCCCTCCATGACTCAGACCAGGATTTGGAAACATGGCACAGCAGTTGCCATAGCATCAATATTCTGTTGTTCTTGTGAAAGTGACCACAAATTCAGCCAAGTGATGAGTTTCTGCACATCTGCCCACACAGACTGAGCGGAAAGTTTGACTGTAGAGAAAATAAGAAGCACAGCTGGACCCACTGAAACCTGTTGGGGCAGAGTGTGTGTGTGTGTACCTCATCCTTCTGAATCACAGGTCCATCCCCTTGCAGGGCTTGGTGAGCCTTTCCATCTGTGTGCACCCACCGGCAATGAAAGCTGAACACTTTCTCCTTCTTTTCCCTTTTATTGCCTCTGTCTGCTGCCCCACTCTCCTTGGTCATGGTTAGAAAGGAACCCTGCAAATTATCCCAGTAGAATGAGAATCAGGCAGAAAAGTTTAAACGATTGGGTAAAGAAGTTGAATTACAAAGTTCAGAATGGAAACTGGGCCCATAATGATGAGCAGCAAAAGGCAGCAGATTGCCCAGTGCATCCAAGGATTTTGTCTTTGCCAGCGTCTCAAGCAATCAACACGTGCAGCTTTACAATCACCTTCCCAACCAGTGTGAAGTCTCACTTCCTTCCATAGGATGACATTATGAAAAATAAGGCTGGAAAAATCCCAGCAGTCTGGAATCCCTCCATAACTTTGCTCCAGCCCCTCAGCAGTTTTGGACCTTTAATCTACATTAAGCCATTTTATTCTGTGTACCAAGAGGCCAACAGGCTGGGAGCCCATCACAGTTGGAAATGAGAATACCATCTTTAAGACCCACTCTCACTTACAGCAGGAGTTGAAAGATGGGCAGTGCATGAGGAAAGTTAAAAATGAGGTCATAAAATAAAATAAAATAATATAATCCTCAAGTATTGCAGTCAGGTCAGTTTTGGCCACAACCCATATGCCACCAAAAAGATTGCCCTGAACTTTGCACTGCTGAACTCTGGCCTAATTTTCTGAAAATCCAGATTGCCTGAAATCACAGGTCTGATTTATGAAAGAGCTGGGAATCCAGAACTGCAGAAGTTGGCCACAGACCCGTTTTCCCTACAAGAAGTGTATTCTGAAATGTCAGAGGTTTAAGGCATCTCGAATTCATAAAATTGATCACTTTTACCACATATTTCACCATTTTTTTCTGTCCCCATGCATTAAATAGCAAAAAAACCATTTAAACAGTGATTAACCAAAGGATTAATAAACTACCCTCTTATGGTAGCACTATATAGAAAGATACTTGAGGAAGTTGATAATCATGCATTCAATGCTGGACAGAATGGTGTGCAGCAAATAACTCAGTGGCATACACTGAGCAATTCAGATAAAAAGAAACATTTCATAAAGCTCCTATTCAGCCATCTCTTTTGTATATGTTAAAGGCACAGACATCTGATAGAAAAAAGTAGCTATGCAATCATGTAATTTAATATCCCTGTCAGGATGATAGTGAACAGTTGAAAAAATATCCAGGATGAAAATTGTCTAAGTATTTTCTGTTTTCTTTACACTTGACTTTACAACCTTAACACTCTTGTAACAAAGCATATGATATACTGACTTAGCAAAAACCATTTTCCCACTTTTGGGCACTTCCATATCAGGGATTTGTAAACATTGGTTTTTTGCATTGAGGTCCTACTAACATTTAGAAAAATCAAGAACTTTTAAAAGTCACAAAATCTTATATTCAAAAATATTAGTTTATTATAAGTTTCTAGTAATTTGGAATACTGAACCTCCCTTTCAAAAACACATGCAAATGCTATCATTTATCAAGCAAAGGTGTAAGACCATGTTCAGTGACCCATTTAGGAGGGTATGGGGGTAGAGGCCAGGAATCTGAAAATATCCACTTTAAAATGTCTCCCTTCTTTAACTTGGATCAATTAGGGAAATGGTTTGCCATTAAACTATGGCTCTCCCACACACCATTTAAATACACACTTGACTCCCATTGAAATGGTCAGTTCAACTTAAATTAGATTGAACTGTGCATAAACAAAAGGATACTGGAGAGCACAAAACTCCCATAGCACCCTCTGCTGATAAAGAGAGAGTGGGATTAACATTCATACAGAGCAATTCCACAGAACAGGCAAAGTAACAGAGGAAAGTGAAAATGGGTTTTCATTGCAGTTCAGAATTTAAGCTGCTGCTTCATAAAGGGACCCTTTCAAGACATTACACTCAAAGGTCCAATCCTGCAGTCCTTACTCTGGCAAAATTCCAGCTGAAGTCAATGGGAATATTGCCTGTGTAAGGACTATTCAAAATTAGTCAAACTGTCTGAATATCATTCAATCAGCTCTAATCACTGCATTGAGAATAAAGGCCGTAATTTTAGCAGTTTTTGTCACTTTAAATTCTTCAACAAATACTTGCATTATTCTCTGTAAATCATCTTGCCAAGCAGTATTTGTCAAATAATTGGACAATTTTTTTCCATCAACCATTGAATAAATTATGAATAACAAGCACTGATTTAACCATGTGACTCCCATCAGTCAATTCTTAAGTTTCCTGTGAAGGGCTTAACTGGAGGTTTTATTGGTGGCTTAAACATTAGAGAAAATCTCATTCAACAAGAACTACTCAGCAACCTTTCCATCAGTATTGACAACACTAAACCTGAATGGCAATTTACTTTTTTAATTGTTTGGACTACCATAGAACTTAGCATATTTTTGACAGAATGTCTGATTTTACTCATTCTTCCAAATCCAAAGTATAATTTTAGAAAAAAATATGCAAAGCTCTATTTAGGAGAGATGATGTATGTAAAGAGATTTAATAATATTTGTCAAATTAACAGATATGCTTGGAATAAATATTTATTTTCTCTCATGCACATAAGCTTCACACAGGCACAATAGCTCCATCACATTAGCAACAGCATTTGTGTCTCCTATTCAACAAATATTATGCTGGTTCTTTCACCTCTGAGATGAATTCTAATTAGAAATATGAGGGTTATTATGAAATTTTACTCTCTGTTAATGAAAAATTAAACTAGAAAATACATACACATTTAAACAGGCATTTAAAATAAAAAAATAGGGAGAAAAATTAATTTTAAATGAGAAATACTGGAGCATCAACATGCACAAATAGCCCAGTGACCAGTATCTAAAATATTTAGTGACTTCTGGTTTAGAAGAAGAAGAAATAGTCCCTTTAAAGATCAATTATTTTGCAATCCAGTGTTAGGAAAAAACCTTGGGTTTATCTGAAGTTGGATGGAACTGTAGCGACTATGACTTGAAACAAATAATTTTGGATATTAATGATGCCATCTGAAATTGTTTTTTGTAACACCTATCCCAAAATTAAAGAAGGCATTACTGTTCCATGCAGTGGCTTGCCCTACAGATCCAACAGGGGTTGGTTCTCTCTCTCCCCCATGTGGATGGAACTTTTTGCACGGGGGTTTTGCCTCATTAACTCTCATTAACTTTGTGTTTCCCTCTCATTAATTCACCTTTTATTTCAGGTAGTATCAGGAAGTGCAATTAGCTGCATCAAGCACATCTTCACTACACAAATTATTTCACCGGTAACTGTGTTTATAATTAAGTGGTTTAACACTACTTTATTACATATTTTCAGTTGCTCACAACCTTGCCAAACTTGAGTTGTTTTCCATGCCAGGTTTCTGTCTCGGGAAGAAACTTTTCTGGAAAATTTCTGTGAAAACTTTCTATGTGAGTGGAAAAACTGTTTTGTCTATATTCAAGACACTTACTCCTTTCTCAGATATTGCTGGTGTGATAATTGCAGAAAAAGAGATAAACTTGGAGCATGTCCTTCTACTTGTGCTCAAGGGAGTCTTGGTGGAGTTGGCAGATTTAAAGCCTCTGTCTTTGGCTAATATGTTCCATCTTCCCAGAGCTCTGAAAATGGAACCACTTTGACCATATTTTACTCCCAGAAGCTGACCACCCTCTATCCTAGTAGTCTCTACAGAATATTTTCTGCACTGGTGTAGGAAATTGAGAATCTAGGTCAGAAAAGCTGTGGCTTTTACACAGCCTGAGATCTGTGCATCCACAGCTTGGTGGCACAGCCTGGGCAGTTTATCCACATCAGCAAGCCTGCCTTGAGCTCAGTATGGGCCACCCACAGAAGTGTTAACTTGTGTTAACTTGGTTTTCCAGAAAGATTTTCCAGCTCCCACTACATCTGTGTGATGCAGAGTTAGAGGCAGAAGGCAAGTCCCTCACCTTGAAGGTAATTTGGGCAGATGGCAGAGGAGCAGAAACTTCCTGACAGCTGTGGGTATGGACTTTTGAACTGCCTACTGCACTCTCAGTGCTCCCCTTTTGCTCTGTGCTGCCTATGTAGCACAGTTAAAAAACCCTCCCTGATGCCACAACTGGAACTGGGAGAAGGTAGGAAAAGGGACTAGACTGGAGCAGACTGGGATATGACAGAAGAAATCTGCATCCTACAGTAAAAATTAGAAAGCAACTTTGCATTGACTGCAAAAACTGATCCTAACCAGCACTCAAAAAACCCCACACCTCTAAATACACACCCTCTAGCCTTTGTACAGCCCTGCTTTCATAATTATGTCACTCTTTTGCTCTAGGTCTCTGCTATAATCACCCTGGTTTTCATATTAAAAACATATTGGGGTAGGTTCTCTGCTGGTGTAAACTGGCAACGTGCCCTGATTCTCGTGGAACTGTGCCAATTTTCATCAGCTGCAAATCTGGACCATTCTTGTTAATTTACTTGTAAAGAAGCTCCCCACATGCCTCTAATCATTTCCATTTTCCCCCTTGACCCTTCCTGTGTTTGAGGTTGGGTTTTTATCCTAGAAACATGGTGAGAAAACGCTTTATTTTGTTTCATCAGCAAATTGGGATGTTGTTAGTGACCACTTCTAGCCACTCCTCCAAAGTCAGATTTACAATAGGGTGCAGCACAGAAAGGTCTGGGACACCTCCATGGTTTGGGAAGGTGCAGGAATGGACACACGCAGGAGTTAGACCTGCTGTGTGAGAAAAAGAGGAGGCACTTACTCTGTCCCTGTGGCAGTTTAAACACATCTACAATGATCCTTGGATATCCCACTGATGCATTTTTATAAGGAGATCTTTTGTTTTCTTGTTTTCTATCATCAACCTGGTTTTCCCTCTCATTGGCTTTATTTGTGTCACCTTAACTATTAAGTTTTTATTTTTATGCTGAGCTGTGCTACTAGCTGCTCTAAAAAAAACTTTGTCTAGTATTTTTTGTGGAACTCATGTCTTTTTAATAAAACTATATATGTACTTGTAAACTTCTCCATTAAATTGTTAATCTTTGAAATATACTATAGGGCTGGAGCAGCAAGATATGCTGTTGCAACAATCAGGGTTATTTTTCCTTAGAATTATACTCCATCCTGGCTCTTTGTAGATTTGGGTCTTTTATCTTTAATGACTTTATCAATTAAGTTTCCTGACACCAAAAAAGTTCACCATTGTAATTCCTGGAAGCATTCTCAGAACCACTTATCCCAACAGGGTTTTGTATGAAGCTGGCTACCTCCAGTGTTCCTCTATTGTATCACATTTTCCTGATTAATTACCTAAGTTTTAATAGGAATTCAGTTAGCAATTCTTTAGCTCCTTCAGATTCCTTGGACGAATGCCACAAGTTCTGACTTTCACTGTCATTTAATTCCATGGGTTGTTGCAAACCCTGTATATACATCACTGCTTTTGGCAACACTTGCTCTTTGTAAATAACAAATTCTAAGGCAAGTGGTTCGTTATGATCTGCTCTACTGAAGTTCTAAGCCACCAAAACATTTTTTTTCTGCATAAGCTCTTTGTCTCTTCAGTTTGTTCCCTCTGTGCCTTGGTGACTCCTCATGTATTTTCAGCACATTATCGCTATAAACATTCTTCAAATTTCCTCTAAAGTATTTGAGTTTAATTACACTTGTATTACAAGCAAATGGCTCTGAAATAATAATAAACCCCTATTTTTTAACAACGCACACCAATGTTGTCATCTATCTTTACTCATATATGCCTTAAAACCCCGTCAGAGAAGAAAAGAGTTTTTGCTTTGTGCTCTTTACTGTCACTCATAACCTATTCAAGGTAGGATTTATCCCATGTATTTTCTGCTGGTCCTATTAACTCTTCACTTTTCTTGTCTAAAGAAAACCTATGGGATTTATAGAGCAGCCTCCCACTTCACATCCCAATCTCTTTCCTACGCAGTATAGAGAAATGAATTATTGCACCTCATTGATTTTTTAACTTAGCACCATATTTCACAAGTGATAAATTATACCCACATTATCCTGATGCCAGACATTAAGCCCTACTCAGAGTTTCCTTTAAGCTCCTTATATCAGTATTTGCAAGTTTTATTATTTTACTGAAATGTTCCTCTTTAGAGGTGTTTTTCCCCCTTGCTGCACCACAGATGCAGTTGTTTATCATGTCTTCTGTTCTTGGGTGTATTTTGCAAAGATGAGAGATCTGAGCAGCCTTTAAGAAACTGAACATTTTAATCTGCAAATACAAGAGAAGAAAAACAAAATTACAGGAAAACACCCTTTCTTGTAAAGATTGATTTTTGCTGCATACACTTTTGGTCTCTGAAGTAATGTGTAACGCTAAGTAAGAATAAGAAACATTTTTGCTTTGTATAGGTTGATGAAACAAAGAACAGAATACTATATATTTCAAATCTCTTAATTTTTTTAAGTGCAAAATTTGTGTGATGCTCAGGGTGCAAAAAAGACAGGAAAATATTCTAGGCCTAGGCAAATGTCTCAAGTGGTCTGACAAACCCAATCTATTCAGATTAACAACAGAAATTGAGGGATGACTTGATGACATCGTTAATGTATCTTTTCAAGGAGCAAATAATACCAGTTAATAAAGAGCTCTTCAGCCTAGATGAGAGAGGCATAAAAAGAGCAAATGGTGAGAAGCTGATGCCAGACAAATTCAAATGAGATATAATAAAGAGTAACAGTCATGATGATTAATCACTTGAACAAACCACCTCCTCCACATTATGAAATTTTTAGATGAAAAGTGGATGTCTTTCTGAAATACACGATTTAAACAAATGGTTTAAGTTCTAAACAACTGCATAAAATTCCTTGCACAATCTTAGAAGGCCAAAGTGGGTGATCAAACAGTGCCTCAAACCTGAAAGTTTTGATATGTGGCAGCTTCCAGAACCACACAACCATTCATAACTATGGCTGGCTTTTTATCATTTTCTTTTATTAAATTTTTTGAAAATGCTAAGTTTGTGAAACAGTTTTCTAGCCCTCAATCTTGTTACACAAAAGGTTAATTTCCCTTCAGACATATCAGGTAAAAAGCAGGTGAAAGTTGCATTTTAAAAAAAAACCACTCCTGTTTGAAATAGCATTTAACATAAAGAGAGAGAGGGGGAAGAGGGAGAAAAAGACACAAACAGCAGCTCTGGAAGTATTAAAAGCATGCTCTGAAAACCTCTGTGATGACAGTTTGAAGAAAGCAGCTTTTATGTGCTACTGAGCCCATCTCCACAATGTCTTTTAAATGCAACTGTTTACCCAGAAAATATCAGCAAGGGCCAGAATCTGGACTCGATGAGGCACCTTTTGATTGCAGACACTGAACTGAATCCTTAACTAATAAATTGTTCCACACCTTTGTCTGAAACAAGAAAAGCAAAGGTCTTCATTTTCTCACAAGAATGCACAAGCCCCCTCAAAAGCAGCATGGTTTTCTACATCTAAGTCTCAGTATTTGTTGACTTAAAGAGTTTGTATGAATGACAATGCACATCACTGGTTTGTTACTTCTGTCATGTGTGCTACTGAGTGTACCTTGGCTCAGATCAAAGTTGAAAGCTTCTTAAAAGATACACAAACCACAATGTGACAAATAGCATGCTTTGTTTGACACAGCAAACAAGAAATTACTTTCATCAATCCAGGGAAAGAATCCTGTGTTTTCAGTGCTAATTCTGAAGGCTGCAGTGATGGAACCAGAGCTTTACTTCATCCCCAAGGAATGAGGACCTCTCCAAAGACAAACAGAAAGGAAGAAACAATTTCAGTGCATTAAATGCTGACAATGGTATGAATTTGAGGCTTGCACTCTACGGGACACATTTGCAGAAAATTTCCCCTTTACACAATTAAACAGATATCCCACAAAGTGAAAAATGTCTCCATTAAGCAAATACTAATCTGACTGGAAATTAGAGATTAGAACATTCTCAGCACTTCATAAACAGATCCAAAACGAAACATTCCTACATCTACCACATTACACAGCCTCCTATCACACATGGTTAATGCACAGGCAGCACAAATATTGCAAACAAGATGTTTTGTTCTTTTAATAGCAACATTACCTAAGTAATTGTCAATACATTCTTATCAAATATTTTAACATTTTCAAAAATATAAAGCACATTAGATCTATAAATCCTTACTAAATGTGCACTATTGGAGTAAAAAAGATTTTCAGTAAGATAGACGCTCAATAAAAATCAATGGTCATATGTGAAATCACATTTTGGTTGGAATCTAATTTGATCCAATAATGTATATATACAAATTTACCCTTAAATTAAACATTTTCTTCCTGAGGAGGAAATAATATTTACTTAACAGAGCAGATTTTTAATTCAGCTACGAGCAAGTGACAACCTTTTCACTGGCTTGTAAGGGCTTTAAATGAGACCTAATAACATCTCTACTACCCTTACAAACTAAAATTGCTCAGTTTTCCTACTGAGTTGGAAGCACATGCCTGAAAGTTGACAGAAATTCACAGAAAATACAAACAGTAAGAAAATAACAATGACAAATGCATAGTATGCCCATGTACAAACAAATATGTATTTAATACGTGTGAACAAAGAGCAAATGAAGTAAAACATTTTCAAACTCCTGAGAAGAAAGGGCAGACACTGTATTTTTGTAATTAAGGATGTCTGACTCAGATCTCTTAAAACAACCTTTAACAAGGCAACTACAAAGGTCTGTGACACAGTGTTCCTTGCTGAGTCAAAGGCAGGGCTCACATGTGCAGATTTGCCAAAACCTGCCCTCCTCAGCCAGCAGAAGTATTTCAAGCTGGAATTCCTCTTTAATGCGTTCAGCCTCAGCTCTCATTGTTTATGACAGCAGTGCACTTGGTTCTCAGAAGAAATCCTGGCTTGCAGGCTTCCAGGAGCATAAATGTCCTGATTTCCAGTGGGAGAAAAAATCTGTGTGTTCACACAGGCAAAGGTTTATTCATCCTATTAAATGTTTACACCCTGGAGCCTGGTTGGGAGGCAGGGACTCAGCCCAGCATCCCTGGGACCATCTCTGGGACCATCCTACCTATCAAAACCCTTTTAGAGACAAGCCCAGGGCAGTTAGAGCCCTCACCATGCTCACTGCTCTCCACACAGATTTTATTTATTGTGTCAATACACATTTTTATAACACATCCTTTTAGAAACCACCAACCTGCGCAATAGTACTCCTTTCCTTTCACTTATATTCATATTTTTATCACTTTTTAAACACAACTTAGTGTAAAACCACGTTACAGGCAGCAAGTTTCATGATGTAAAGACACAATATCAGTGGAGCCCATTACAGTTGCTACACTAAAAAGTTTGCTTCAAACCTTTTCCCCAGCATTGCTGTTTCTGTATCAGATTAATTCAGCCCACATAATTTAATAGCTCTTCCTGAAAAGTTGCTCTCCTGCCATTGATGACAGCAGGCCACCTGCCTTTGCTAATTAGCAGTACCATGCCCAGTTGCAGCTTATCAAGAAGAAAATAGATTGGCTCTTTGGCTGATGCATTTCTTTCTAGAAGACCAGACGCTGTTGAATCTGTGTCTTACTCCTCCAAAAAGATTTTAAAATTTACTGCAATGTACAGCACCTCAGCTGAGTGCAGCTAACCTGTGGCTAAAAATCCTCATTTTTCCTAAGTCTCCTTAAAAAGGATTCTGTAAAAGTCAGTCATTCGAGACAGATCTGAGATTGCAGCACTATTTAAACATACAATTAACATTTAAAAATTATACACATGGATAAAACCAGGTATCATCAGCCACTTATTAGTCACCTTCAAAACAGGCAGCGTGTTCATTATGTTAATGTCCTTGGAGTGTTTAAAGCAACCTTTTGCATTTGAAGTGGAGGCTCTTGGTAAAAGGTGGCACTTAATAAGAAATGGCAATTACTAAGGGCTGTTACTCTCCAGAAGACTGCAGTATGAATTTTAATTTCTTCCTGGCCATGTATCAGCTAAGGCTAACACAGGCATTTTAACTTTGCTAGGAAGTACAGTAAAAGTGAAAACCAAAATGAGAGAGGACACTAACCTTCTCTGAGTTTCAATTAAGGGCCAGCACCTCTGGATTAAAAGCTTATTTTAACGAAAAGCCTTAATTAAGTATACATGTGTATAGGATCACCTTTAATGAGGTATGACAGAAATAGAAGGGATGGCAAGCATTATTTGAAAAGAAGCTTATTAGCAACTTCAGGAAAGTCAGTCATAGATTCTAACAAAAATTGAATGTCATACTGAAAAGACACAAGGATGCTGAATCATGTTCAAGCATAAAAATGAAACAGGCACAAGAGCAATAATTTTCAGTATCTTTATATCCATAATTATACATGTCAGTGGTTTTTCTACACATCAGTAGGTTGGCTTTTGAAAATATTTCAGCATTTACCCTTTCATTTAAATTTTAGACAGCAGAAAATTGAGGTTTTCTACTTTATTTTCTAATTAAAATTTATTACTGAAAATCTTTAAAAGTTTATACTGTAAAATATCCATCATATTTGGTGTCAGGATAACATGCAAGTTTCCTTTAAAAACTGCTATTTTATCTTTTAATTCCTGTCTTTGGAAACAATCAGTGATTTAATGTCATTTTAAAGATAGCCACTTCAGCTGCTTTTTACATCTTCCCCTACCGTACAGAGAGGTATTCTCATTTGCAGATTTGACTTTAAAGTAATTACTTGTAATTACAGAGAAGTGCATCCAGTGGATTAATCACTCCATTTATATGCTGCTCAAAGGATTACTCTCAGGACAGCCTAACTGCTTTTGCTCAGAAAATGTCACTTCCACAGGAAAACAAATCTCTCAAGTCAGCAGCAGCTGAGAAGGACCCTGACAAGTATTTAAACCCAAAAAATCAAAGAAATTGCACACCTGGATTTGAGGCACCATCTGTGCCTGTTCTCCTTGTGAAAAATAAAGGGCCACCAAGTGGGAATAACCAGGAAAATGGCCAGAGGAAGCCCACACTCCTTCTAGAAGGACTTCCACACAACTCTGCATCTGAAAGAAACACATCAGTGCCAACCAGACATGGGCAGTGCTTTGGCTCAGGAAGCCACACTTTAAAATGTGGGAAGTCCCTGAAGGAGCTGATGCTGTACTAAACACAGCCTTACCATGTCCCTGAGTCGTTTTCTTTCTTGCCTTGCACAAAAATAGGATACCAGGGGACAAAGATCTTTGTTTGATCCATGTGGATACTGTTCATCTCTCCTCTTTATAAAGATTTCTTCTTTTTTTTAGTGGTGATTCTATTACAGAGTAGCCAAAGACACAGGTCACCCAAAATGGCAGTGAGGAAGCTGCTGAAGGCTCTGGAGCACAAGTCCTGTGAGGAGCAGAGAGAGAGAGGATGAGAGTATAAAGGTGGGAGTGTAAGAGAGGAAAAGTGTAAGAGAGCAAGGTTCTCTTTACAATACAATAAATCTTCTGTGCTGAATATTTTAATTCTCACTAACTAATTTAGTACAATATACAAATCTTATAGCATTTACATACAGCCTATAAGAATCATTACATTACCATACTGTGTTACATTTAAAACCCTAAAAACTCCTCTTTGGATGCCTTCTGCTAAGCTAGTAGGGTCTGCTCTGACCCTTGGTCCTGTCTGCAAGCAGAGGGTGTTGTTCCATCAAGAGGGGATTACCTTCAGTCTGGACACACCATTGTTTTCCAGTTGTTCAGTAACTGAGGTATCTCAAAGCTTGCTTTCATGTCAATCTCACTTATAGCTTCTATACTCTCAAAATCTTGCCAGGCAATCATATTTATAAGGCTTTCCTGTTTCATCTTCCCCAACATCTCCCCCGTTCTGATGAACAACTAAGATATTAGACACTGTCCTACTCGTAATTTTTTGCATGCACTGAAGTGAACAACCTCCCACTGCCACCCTTCCCTCAGAGCCTGTGTGGGGCTGTGGGGCTGGGGCTAGGCAGGGGAAAAAGGAAAAAGGTTAAAAAGAATCATCATGGCTGGAAAAGACCAATGAGTCCAACCATTAACGCATTGACCACTGCCGGGTCCACCACAAAACCATGTCCCCAAGTGCCACACCCGCAGCTTCTCTGCAGCACAGCATCCCTCTGGTCATCCCATCTTGAGCTGGGAGTGGAGAAGAGCAGGGCTGGCTGCGGAACAACCACACACTGACACATCCAGATCTGGGCTCCCAAGTGTAGGAGGGACATGGACCTGGGGGAGTGAGTCCAGAGGATGCCACAGAGATGGTCAGGAGGCTGGAGCACCTCTGCTATGGAGACAGGCTGGGAGTTGGAGCTGTTCAGCCTAGAGAGGGAAAGGCTCCAGGGAGACCCTAGAGCAGCTTCAAGCGCCTTAAGGGACAGCAGGAGAGGGAACAGAGTGATAGACAAGGAGGAATGGCTCTAAAAGGGTAGTTTTAGTTTAGATATTAGGAAGAAATTCTTCCCTGGGAGGGTGGTGAGGCCTTGGCACAGGTTGCCCAGAGAAGCTGTGGATGCCCCATCCCTGGCAGTGTTCCAGGCCAGGTTGGATGGGGCTCTGAGCACCCTGGGATGATGGAAAGTGTCCCCAGCCATGGCAGAGGAGGTAGAACAAGGTGACCTTTAAGGCCCCTTCCAAACTAAACCTTGCTGTGGGCGTGAACCAGAGCAGCCCTTGTGGCAGTGGCTCCTGTTTGTCACAGCTGAGGGTCCCACTCATCCCTGCAGCCTCCACCCTGGCACCAGGTCACACCTTCCTACTGTGCCAGTGGGGATGCTGGGACCACAGAGGAGCAGCTCCGGCCCAAAGGGGCTGCCACCATCATCCCTGCCCTGTGTAGCACAGGCTTCCTTCTCTACAACACGCCAGGCTTGCAGAACAGTTCTGGGGTTTGTTGCTGCGGCCACATTTATTTGGCAGCTCAGCCTGCAATTTGTGATTGCTGCCATTTGTTCTGAGTCCATTCCCTGCACACTGCAGGCAGCCCACCGCGGGTGGAAGGAGGTTGACAGGAGGGGAGCAGACGTGGTGATTTATGGATCCAAAGTTAACTTCTGGGCCTGGAACAGATGTTAAGCTCTTTCCCATGGGATCCTGAGGAGAAAACAACAGAAATTGTAGGTTTCTTATCTGCTATTGAGGAGGCTGCTTCTCCTGAGAAATATTATTGAAGTCCTTGTACAAGTCTGCATGTAAAGGAACACTATTCTTGTCAAATCAGCTAAAGATTAGCAATGGAACATCATGATTTTACAGGGTTCTATTCTACATCTCTTAAAATAAAGCATAAGCATGGGGAGAAATGGAGGAACAGGTAGATAAGCCCATTCCTATATAAAAAAATATATTCTTGTTTATATTCAGGGCTCTGGAAGGCAAAATTAGCCTTTGGGATTGTTTTTAATTATATGAAATTAAAATGTGTTTGGGCATGCCAAACTTTTATAGTTCATAATGAGTTTATTGAATATAATAATTATGAGCTCAGTAATTAAAACTTTAAAATTACTGTTATTTTATTTAATATAAATGATAAATCAAAGATTTCATTTGACTTTTTATAAGTTAAAACTAGGATGTGTCAGAAACATCAATCTTAAATTTCATATTACAGTAATTGCATGTTAGGCTTCAACTACTGGAGCTGTATGTGTATAAAAGCTTTTAACAATTCAAAAATATTGGCTAAGTGCAGAGTTTAATTTAATTTACCATAATATGTATGGTTTTGAATAATTTATAACAATAATTATTCGAGATTGGTTGGGGTTTTTTTGCTTTTTAGGGCTGTTTCTCCAAAGAAGAGACAAGAGCAGTTTCTGCAGTTTCTCCACAGGATGATATAATACACAATCATCACCTGCAGGATCTCTTAACATATTCTTCGAAGTCAAGCACAAGCAATACCAAGAACTTTTACAAATCCCATGAATAAAAGAAATAGTCAGAGTAATAGAAGATACTGGACTAAGAAAAAAGAGCACAAAAGCAAGAAAGATGCAGAAAAGGAGAATCTTTCTGTCCCCAGGGTTCCACAGCTGACATTAGGTAAACCATTCTGATTTGTAATTTTTGTTTTTATTTAAAATAAAATAAAATAAAATAAAATAAAATAAAATAAAATATAATAAAATATAATAAAATATAATAAAATATAATAAAATATAATAAAATAAAATAAAATAAAATAAAATAAAATGTGGACACTAAGCTTTCTGTTCAGAAAATGATTTAATGCTAAACAGCATGGTATCATGTTTTAAAATTTATCACAATTCAGCAGTTTAAACCATTAGGTAAAAAAGGGGAATGTCATCAGTGGCTTAAATGTGTCTTTTCATATCTGAAATGCATTTAAAACATTATTTTTGTGACAATGAATGTAAAAAGGTGAAACTAGGGCATCTTGATGAAGACATATTCTTCATTAGAAGCAATAAGTAGTTTTAATGTCCATTGAATGTCATAACTTTCTTTATATTTTATTTTAAGAAAGCATCAGCGATTTTCTTACTGTATTTAGTTGGGGACAGGTTCTAGCATTAAGCTTTTTTTAAATTCTATTTGGAATGGTCTGGTTTACTCCTTATTCTGTAAAAAAGACATTTAATAAAGCTGCGTGAAATGTATTCTTTGTTAATATATACCCAGCTTTGCTCAAAGTTAAAAAGGTTTGTTTATACAATGGTCCTGGGGCTAAACCAGGGAAGAATTAACACCTGTAGCTAAATACCTTTTTCAAATTTAGAAGCAAACATGCAGCAAGATAAAAGTCACAGATGTGAGGGCTTGGAATGATGCCTGGTGAGAAAATTCACTTTTAAATAGCATTATAATAATACAGTTGTGGAGCAGCGACAGACGATATTGCTTAGATAAACAGAGCCAGGGAGCATCTTAAGAGACCAGGGATCAATTGTGCTTCTTGCCTCACTGTATTTCCCTTTTCTAAAGATTTCAACACTATTTTTGCCATGAACACCTTCTTGGGTCCATCCTTTCTGTTGCCTTGATTAGGCACTACTTAAAGAACATTCTGGCTCCAAAATTTGCAGTTTTGAGTATAATAAACTTTCATCATTGTTAGTAACGGGTTTATTTATTCTTTTTGATGCAAACACACTTTGGCCTCCCTGAAGGTCAGGTTGGCTTTGCCACAGGAACTGTCACAGAGTCCCAGCTCCAGAGGGAACCCATTAAACCAGGGATGCTCCATCCAAGCACATCTGCCTTTGGAATCTGCTGAAAATTCAGAGGGAGACTTCAGGTAGTGCACAACAAGGGAGTGTAACCAGTGACAGAACAGGAATAAGATGAGCTAATTAGCACTATATTTACATGGTTCTAGTTCTAAAGAGGGCAGGGTTTTTTCTTTGGTTCATTCTGAAGAGAGGGTAGCAGGGGGAAAAACAGGGAAGAGGTATTGGGGTTAAAATGAACATCAATAATGAGTGATTATGGAAGCTAAAGGCTGAGGTGAAAAAATGCAGCCCAGGTGTGAGCATGTTTTCTGCTGTTATTAGAAAGACTAAGTATTTTCTCTTTAAATCACAGCACTGACTGAATTTTCCCACACAAATATTGGTGAAAGGGATTCAAAAGACTGTGCTGAAATACTTTTTGAAATTTCAATTGTTTCTGAGTTTTATTTTGTAGTATTTTCACAAATATTCTCATATTATTTCACCAATATTCTCATATAATTTTTCATATTATTATAATAATATCATATCATTATTATATTATTATCTCAAAATGCATCTGTCAAACTTTCTCTTCCTTAGTAAGGATTGTGTGGTTTAAACATTAAAATTGCAAAGCAACTTTGAAAATATAATTTAATGGAACATTTTCTTCTTGAGTTTATGGATAATAAAACAAAGTTTCACACGTCTGTGTCATTCATTGTTTTTCAATAGGGGTTTGATTCCTAAAATCCAGCAGTAATAATTTAAAGATTAATGTATGCGAATGCTTCAAGAAGGTTTATTTTAGGATAAATAACTTGGTTATAAATGGGTGTGTCAGTAAATGGGTTGGGCTTTTAAACTTGATGCATAAAGATGAAAATTCTTGGATGTCCTGAGCTGTAATAAATGTAGGTTTTCATTGCCTGAATCTTTTCAAAGTGCTGCTTTGAGGATATCTCCACAGAGCCTTTTGCTTTGACCACACATCCCTCCTCGTGTCCTGCTGCCAGTTTTCCCTGAGAAACTCTGCTGTATAAAAATTTTCCTTCTAAACACCTGTACAACCAGTCTCTCACAAGTGTCCCATCTGGTTTGTATTATTTAGAAGTTCAGCTTTGCTGCCAATCTCTTCTTGTTTGGCAGTTTAAATAATCCATTTGTGAAAGCTTTCAATAAGAATTTTCTCTTACCCTGGGGGTATACAGCAGGCTTTCCACAAAGCCATCTCATTTTCTTCCTTAAAACAGCCTCTGACCACAGTGCTTGGAAAGAAATCAAGAATCAGGTATTTTTTGGGTTGTGATGGTGCCTTTCATGCTGTCACTGCTTTGCTTTCTTGTTCACTCCCCCGTGATCAGATTTTCTCATCACAGAGGCCATCACTCCATAGATTGAGCCACCAAAACAGGATAACAAAAGTAACAAGATGGGATCTAGGTGAACCAAACCACATGCAGGGAAATCACTCCCCACATTGTTCCAAAAGCATAAACTGACCCAGTTGAAACCTCAAAGCTGTTGCTCTAAAACACAGATTCAAATTGATTTATGTTTGATGGATGTCATGACCTCACAAGGAAGTGGGTTAGGCAGATAGTTCAACTAAAGGGAAAGCAGTATTCCTGAAAGATCCTTTAGTACCTCTCAAAAGTTCTTTTAAAAGATCAAAGGCAGTTTGTGCAAATTTCAGATGATTAACGATTTACATCTGTATATGGATGAGCTCAGAAGGAGAATTTTAGCTTCAAAAATTAACAAATCCTGCCCTAGAATAATGAGATACTTGAGCAAGGGGATCACCAAAACCCCATGACTTGCTAGGATTCCTTTTTTCTTCATGAGAAATGGGTTTGGATGCACAAGCTGCCTGATGGGGGTTTTGAAAGCTTACACAGAACAAATATGTGCTGCATAGTACTGTCAGATTTGTGCAAAGATTCTGGTATGAATGAAGGAGTTTACCCTTTCCTTCCCATCTAGGATTGTAACTCTCATCTAGGTGTCATCAGCTTGCCTTGTAATTATTGCAATTATTGTATGTCACTCTTTCTTTCTTGTTTTGTCAAATACCATTAAAGCCTCCCCATGGACTTGAGTTACACAAGTTACTGGCTTGTTACACAAACCTTGGACGTTTCTCCATGGATTCTGGTCAACCAACACAAGCAGCTTCTTCTGGTCTCCAAAGACGATAAATTTCTCTATTGTCCTAGCATATGGATTTTACTGCTGAGGTATTGACACTGGACTTTATCTGGCACTTGTGGGGGCAGGCAGGAATGCTGTAAGCATTTCACATGTAAGGAATTTCACTGATTCCTTCTTTAAGAACGAAGAGATTTCACATCTACATGCAGCAGGCACCTCACATTCATTGCTGGAGATGGAAAGCTCAGCTGTAACAGTGACAGTATCACTGGGCTCTTGTGACCATCTCTTTGTCTCTTCAGACTCTTTATTTCTCTTTCATTAAACTTCGCAATTTTTCAGCAGCAGCCACGGTTCTTTATTATACTACTTGATTAATTTTTATTTTTAAGAATGCATAAATGCAATGCTGAGGAAAGTTTCACAATTTTGAGATTTTATTTATACTGATTATTTGAAATTATATGTTGTTATATTCTTTATTTAATCCCATTTTAAAGCCTCTGAAAAGTATCAAAATAAATTCAAATTACTCAGCAAATAAAAATGTACATTAAAACATCCGGTCCAAATCCTGTATGTAAAAGAGGTTCTGATAATTACTGAATAGCTAATCCATTAATGGTTTAGTTTGGAAGGGACCTTAAAGATCATCCAGTTCCAACTCCCTGAAATGACAGGGACACTTTTCACTATCCCATGTTGCCCAGAGCCCTGTCCAGCCTGGCCTTGAACACTTCCAGGGATGGAGCAGCCACAGCTTCTCTGGACAACCTGTGCCAGGTTTCACCACCCTTCAGGGGAAGAGTTTCTTTCCAATATTTAACTCAAACCTACCCTCTTAGAGTCTGAAGCCATTCCCTCCTTGTCCTATCTCTCCCTGCCCTTGTCAGAATTCTTCCTTAATAGTAAGACATGTGTTGCCTGATGGTGCTTTGTCTGATGATAGATTTATGTGAAGTACCTGTATAAAGTATTTCTAAGCAAATGCAGTATAAATGAATTTCATGTGAAGAAAACCCGTTGTCTGTAAAGGCCAATGGGGTTTATTCAGTGATTTGTTGCTATTGTTGCTCAGAAATGAGGAGTAGTTGAGCACCTTTCCTTGTCATTTCCTGCTGAAGAATGGGTAAAAAGAAAGAGATCCACACAGCATGGAAAATCCATACAGTGCTGTCCAATATTCAGGAAGGAATTTGCAATTCAATCCAGAGTACAAATATAACTGAATAATTGTGTGGACTCGCAATTGTATTTACTTCTTTTATTTTCTTGCAGTACTGCTGAAAGTCATCAGCTGGAGGAAGAAATGAAGGAAAGATTCTACTTCTAATTCTTTATAATATTTTATAATACTTGAATTTTAATTTTACTTTTATTAAGTGGACCAACTCAAGTGGCCAACTCTGATATTATTTTGAACATGACATGGTAGAGGAAGTATTTGTGCACTTCTGGTGTTATGACAGTAGAGAAGCCTTCTTATCTGTTCTTGCAAAACAGGTATAGGCTATTTTCTGCTTCAAATAAACTCCTGTTAGATCTGATTCTGACATTCATTCATCAGGGAAACCTTTGCTGTTTGTACAATTCAAGATATTTTTGCCTTCTCAAAAGCTTTGTTAATTTTAGATGAGTACAACAGTTATTTCTATTTGGGAAACAAAGCAGGTGTACACCCAATGCCAGACAATCACTTCCTTGGTTATTTGATGAAATGCCTGCATTTTACCTTGATGGCTTGCTCAATGCCCATGTGTAGCATGGGCACAAATAGATCCTGCTTTATTACATTCTCTAATCTATCATCTCAAAAACATTAAGCAAAAGAGACAAGTGACTGATGGAACAGAGAGCTGCTTCAGAGAAGTGATGATGGTAAATTAGAAGAATTATCCCAATTGCTTAAAAGTTCCTTTCCACAGTGGATTTTAGAGTAGTTTTTCTGCTTGTTCCCCTTTTAAATTTTTTAGAAGACCCTTTTCACAGCCAAATGTGTGCTGTGAATCAAAGTCTTTGAATATCCTGAGATGCAGGCCTGTTGCTTCTTTTTACAACAACACTAGCTGGAGGTGAACTACTGTCCACAGGTGGGAGAGGTCTGGAAAGATCTGCCAAATTTGGCTACCCTGAAAGTCTGAAACTTCACAAGTGGGAGCAAAAGACAGCACTCATTAAAAAGGTTACTTTAGATTTGGCACAAAAAGGCAAATGCCTCTGGAATTCTTTTTGTCCTCAGTGTTTCCTTAGCTTTCCTCCCTCAAAGGAAAAGCCACTGTATGTGAAAGCTCTGAGAGCTCTCCCTCCAGCTGGCGCTGGCCATTAATCCTCGGCTTCTTCTGGGCTTCACTCCTTTCCCAGTTTCCCCTTCCTCTAAGAGCCAGCTGCTTTTTGTCCAACTCTGTACCTTTTGTCAGGATGGAGATGATCAGCATTTGGTGGGAATGTGGGTCAGATAAAGGTGAAGTTTTCCTGTAGCCTGTCAACTTTCTCTTTTGTTTTATTGTATGTGAGAAACACTGCATTTGATGCGCATCACCTCTTGAAATGCAATGTCTCTGTTGGGAAAAGGGAGAAAAATTAATCAGATTTCATTTTAAAATGTTTGGTTTATAATTTTTTCCTCCAGCCAGCAGCCGTTGCCATTTCTTGCTTTCTGTCACCCCATGCATTTTTAACACAAAATTCACAATTTCACAAACTCATTTTGTTTTCACTCAAAAGAGTGCAGTACTGACAGAAGCAAACTGATGACCTTTCAGAATTTTTCTTGTCAGCATTTTTTTCCTTTTCAGCTGTTAGAATGCTTTAAAGTCAGGTTTGGTTCTGGGGTTGTTTTCTTTCCTTTGAAAAAACAGGTGCTGCATTCATGTTCCCATGTAGTCCATTAAGGGAGTACATTTTTATATAACTATTCAAGCACACAATACATGAGTCTTTTAATTAAACTACCTAAGTGAATATCTTAATGAATTAAATGTAATCATCTTGAAAAGGAATTTTGATTCCAGATTTTTATGGTAAGAAATATAATTTAAAGCTATTTTATGATGAAGCACTTTATTCTTTTTATAACCTTTTTTAAAAGCACATGGGAAGACATCATTTGTAACTGAGCTATACAGGTGTATACTAACCTGGAATAATTTAATCCATGAAATTTCATGTGAATATCTTAACACTTCAATTTTAAAAACATGCATGTTGTAGAGTTTTCGTGGATTGATTAATTACCTGTTTTTACATTCTGTAATCTAGTCTGTTTCATCTGTACCAGCAAGATGAAATATATTGTAAGTAATTGTAATTATAATTATTTTTTCAGTAATGCCTGAAAACCTTTGAAAAATTTACAGGTAAAAAGCTGTCCTATGCGTAGAAAAGAGCAGTATCAGACCAGAGAAATACATGATGGGGCATGCTTAGTTAAACTGAATTAATTAGGTAAGCTTTACTTCTGCTACAGGTGTGTCACCAGACAATATTTATTTCTTAATAATGTTCCAAATGCATTACACTTTTAGTAAGAAACTAGACAGAATGCCTGCACTACAACAGTTAAAGTTAAAAAAATGTAATAAATCATTGTTTCATATAAATAATTAAATTATAAAAATTCAAGTTTCCTCTTCTTGAGCAGAATTGTGTCTTAGAGAATTTAAGCTTCCTGGAGGGGATATACTGTTAGAAAAGAGTCTGAAGACTTAAGGGAAGCAGTGCCTGCTGAGGATAGAAAATTAAGAAAGTAACTATTTGAAAAAATGTTTTGCTGTTTGCTTCCTTGGTCTTTTTCCTTGGGGCAATTCAGCTTCCTTAAACCAGAACTCCCGAATACCATGAGTTCCCTCCCTCCCTTTTCACTCATTCCTTCTCATTCACACTGAACAGGCAGCACTGGAGCCACCCAGTTGTTTTGTCAGTCTGCTCATTCCATCTTTTAGATGGTACCAATAGAACCAATGCAAAAATCCTTCCCTGTAGCAGGGAAAAAGAACATGAAGGTGACTGAAGAATGCTGATGTTGCACACTCAAAAGTGTTCAAGCCCTTGGAATAAATTAACCTGTCAGTGGATTGTGACTGTCCTCAAGAAGCACGACTTCAACAGACAACCCTTGGATTTTCCTGCTGTTTGAAAGTCTGGGGAAGCAAATATAGGCATCTTTCCCAAGAAGGCTGCCAGCTTCCCATGGGCCCAAGACACCATGCAAAGCCATGAAACAAGGTCTCAGCAACAGGAGGTTGGGGAAGGCTCCTAAACGTGCTGAAAGCTGCAGTTGAATGTCATTGGTCACAATTTCACTCACTGAAATTCAGACTGCTACAGCAGCAGCCCTCCAAGCCACCTGCCCTGGGCTGGCTTTAGGGTCCCTGCCTTTGGCACCTGGCTGCCCACATTTCAAAAAGCCACAGGAAGATCTTCATCCAACAGGGAACAAAATGGGGACTGCTTTTCCACTTTCTATTAAGAATAAATTTATAAAGTCTTCTCATAATGATTAGGTTTGAATAAATTCAGTGCAAGTCATGATTAAAGGACCTGCACTTATTTTTCTTAGTGGCTTTCAAGTGGGAACTGTAGATGAGTTTTCCTGCTGTTCACTCTTATACTTTAAAATGTTGGTTAATTAAAACATTAAAGAAAGTTTTCACAAGGAGCTATCCATTTCCAGGCACTAAAAGCTCTTCTAAAACAGCATTTGGTTCTCAAAATTGAACTGTGCTTTTAAAATGTCACTCCCTAAACATTAGCATAATCAAATGGCATCACAATAGCAAAAAAAAAAAAAATTAATAACCCTGCCACCTTTGGAAGGATCACAAAGGTTAAATGTCGAGTCTCATATGCTTAAATAAATATCACAAAATAAAAAACAAGGTCTGAAATATTAGTACTAGGAAGGACACATATTGCTTGTTTCAGGGTGCTACAGTAGCCCTTATTACACCTGGCATTAAAATTTTTAATTATCTAGATCAAAGGAAGATAAGAAAGGTCACTGAAACCAAAGTAGGCTACTTTGTAGCACTCCTATACACAGAGAGCAGGGTGTTGCTTCAGCATGTTAGGCAGTGAATTTCTTTGATCCTCCCTATAAATGTCACTCTGTATGTCATTTAATTGTGGTATAGCCTTTTATTGGTGCAATGAAATGTTTCCTAATGCATTACATTATCTCCAGCTCTGCTAAAAATCCTGCCATTGTTTAGGAAGCGAGGGAAGTCATTGGGAAATGATGCAGTTGACTTTAGTTTCTTCCTCCCCCCTACACATGATTTCTCCCAACAATTTTAATTTAAATCTCACCAAACAGTATAATGGTCCTGGAATTTGTTTAGTCATTTGACTTCCTTTATCACACAGAGATGGTAAACATTCTGTTGCTAACCTGAAGTGGCTCCAAGCAGCAAAACTAGGAGGATATTAAACCAGTAAAAGCTTATCAACTGATTCATTGATATGCTGTAAATTCCAGCCTTTTCATTTTACTTTTGAGGGTTGCCGTAAGTCAACACATTAGTAAGCAATTTGCTGACATTGGATCACTTAAAAAGGCTTCCCCATGGACAAAGTTCACCTCAGTGCTTTGTTTCATGGTTCCATTTTATCATAGTCCTGGGCTGCTGTACAGATGACTGATGCAGCTCTGCATACCGATGGGGGATTGCACAGTCACTCTCTGCCACTGTCCAAGCTTTTAGGAAGTCCCAGACATAAAATGGAGAGGGTATGGTGTTTTCAGAAAAAAATTCAACTGCTCTGTTTCAGTTATTCTAGGATTAGAAAAAGCTATTCGGTATTATGCATTAAAATTTCATTTTTACATCCTAGAACATGACAATAACAAATTATTTAAAATGCTGGGTTCCTTTCCATTTGCATTGATAGTTCCCACTGATTTACCAGTTAGCAAAAATTCTGGGTTAAATTTCAGTTACACTTCTTTTTCTTCCCAACCTTAGACTTTATTTACTGATTGATGGATGTGAGCTGGGTCAGATCATACTACAGAAAATCCAAGAGTAGCTCAAAGATAGTATCTTAGCATCAGAGGAAATTCATGGGTCCCTGTCTCATGCAGGAAAAGAGTTTTCCTCTTTTGTTTTTTCCAGTTCCAGCTCAAGTTCCATGCTCACTTGCTTACAACACCAGGTCATGTCTGGTCAAGTCTGATACCACTATAAATGAAGACCAAGCATAAGTCAGGGCCAGAAGTGTTGTAAAGTGATTAACATTTACTTGATGGTGAAGAGAAATCCCAAATTATGTAAGAGTTGAGTGTAACCTTACCTTGTTCTTCCTGAAGCCAGATTTTAATATTAAATCAGTAAGAGAAGTTAAAATTGCAATGCAGAGATTCAGTTCTAGAACCCAGCTAACAACAGTCAGGTACAATTTACCAGGGCTGTTATTGATTAAATACATAGTCACCTTAAAATATTAAAGATATAAGCAATGTTTCAAGAGTCACTCAGAGAGCACACAGTGTCACCAGTCAGGATTGTTTGGAGACCACAAAGTGTAAATATTGGAGGAGGCCTGTGTGGGACTGTTGTTTGTTTGTTTTTTGTTTTACACATACCACTGAAGGTCAGTGTGAACGTCTGCATGGGAGACTGGGATGCTTCTTTCATGACACTGAGCAGCCCTGAGGGGAAGCACCAGGTTCCCCACCTGCTCTCTGCTACACAGAATCCTCTCAGAGTACAGAAGGGGCTGCTGCTTTTCCCATCACTTGGGGATTTAAATACATCCACAACACAAATGCTCTCAGGGAACTTCTTTTATGGTACATTGCTAAATCAGCATTTGCTAACAAATTTCCACTGACAAATGGATACATGCTTTCAATATCCTGTTCTGTTAGGGATCATCTGGGAACACAGTAAGTCATAACAGTTCTCACCAATGAATCAGCCCATAGAATAAAAATAATATGAGATAATGTTAGCAGAAAATTTTGGAAATTCAAAGTTTATATAAATTCATAGTGAGTTTCCCACATCATTTCTGAAGGATTTTTGTGAGATTTGGGCTATTTCTTTGGGTCTAGAAAAGTTCATTTTAAATACTCTGATATATGCTATGGAGGTCACTTTCACAGCTGGAAGGGAGCGGTGTGCTGAAGAGACAAGCTACCAAAACAAAAAGAAGTTAAATGAAACAATAGCAAAGCGTTCAGGTGCCATGAGGCTGTCTGACCTTGAGCTCAACCCTTCTGCCACCTCACCTCCCACTGCCCAACCCACACTCCCTGAAAAAATGGCTCCTTTTCCTAGCAGGTTTTCTGTCACAGGGAATGCATGGAGAGAAAGGCTCACATTGCCTGGTCATGATACAGATGTCAAAATGTCCCTTAAAACTACTGCACACATTTATGGGCAGACACAGACAAGACTAAGACTTGTGTGAATCCCTGCAGAGCTTCCAGACACAGGGGTACATTAGGAGGAAGTGGCCACAGTGAGCTGGGATTGCACTCAAGATGATTAAATTCAAGAAAAGCAATCCTTTTAGGTATTTGTTTTGTTGAGCCCCTGGGGCAGCATCTTCAGATATGAAGATGAGATTGCCCAGTCCTATATGCAATATGCAGAAACATGCTCAAGGCAGTAAAAAAGGCATTAAAATCTCTACTGGGGACAACAACAGAGATGCCTCTTTTCCCACTGTCTGTCAAAAAAACCAAACCAACCAAGCCCAAAAAAATACCAAGAAAAATGTACTGAAGACACGATGTAATGCCAGAGCTCAAGCTTGGAGGTTTCTGTGTCCACTTGAGCTCTGCCTTTCCAAAAATACATAAGCATCCCCACAGACAGCAAAAAGGATGGTAAGAGGCCTCCACAAAACTGTTGAGGGAATTTGGGGTCACTTCTCATACAGAAAATGAAGGGAAATGTAACCTTTCAGGTGTGGAAAAAGCTAGTGCAAGCAGAAAGACTTGTTTTACTATGGATGTTTGAGAACAAAATTAAAGCTTAAAGCATGGCAAGGGCCCTTCACATTTGACATTTATGAAATCTTGGACAATTAAACACTGGAATATACTGCCTAGAGACAGCACAGCAATCCCATCACAGATAGCCCCTGCCAGGCTGGTTAAATACCAGGAATAATGCAGCTATGTTTGATCCTGTGCAGCTGGATGGATCAAACATCTCCAGGTCCCTTCCAGACACGTGATCCTTGAACTTTAAAAAAGCCTAAACTCTCCTGTGAAATGGAATTTAAAGTCTGAAGCTGTTTAAGTTACAGACAGTTTAGGAAGCATGGTGGTCAGGGGTTTAACATGTAAAAATTGCCCTTCAGTCAAACTATTAAGGAATTGCAAATTACTTGCAAATTACATAATGAGCATACTTTGCTATAAACAATCCCCACTGGCCTAAAGCAGAGAGTTCCAATTAATTGCACACCTGTCTTAAAACACAGGGCTGTGATGCCTCAGAATGTAGAGGAATCTCCATCACATTCCCTACCTCAGCTATTTTAGAAATGCAACCACTTGAGAATCTCAAAAGCAGGTTAAACTGGGAGAAGGAAGAAGAGAGAAGAACATTATTCATATCAATTACAGACAGTATAACTTAGAATGACACAGATTATTTTTTCATTGCTTATAATAAAAAAGGGACCAAAACTCTGCTATAAATCACACTTTACCTTTATTGAAAACACAGTAAAAAAAAATTTCCTACAAAACATTCAGTGTAACATTTCAAACAAAGGAAAAAAACATATTACCACTGCTTTCCACAAAACAAAACAAAAAATCAGCCTAGCTAAGGCAGCAGATTTTTTTTTGTAACACAACAAAATACCCACAACAGAGAACATTATAAACCATAATTCTGGGTGACCTAAAATGAACCAGGAAGGGTTTGATGGGGAGAAGGTATCTACACCAAAAACTGTTGGGAATAAAGTAACACTCAAAGCACAATTTTTCAGCTGTGTTATACCTTGGTCGGATACATCCATGTGAAAGAAAATTCAGCTGCTCAAGACTGTGGAGTTTACAAAACCTGAAGCACAAATCAGACCAAGAGGGACCACCAGCTCCATTCAGCACCTCCCAGCCTCATGCAGTTCAGAGATTGTGCGTAATTTAGAATTGTTTTTGTAAACTGTGATATTAACCAGGAACACTGCAGTGAAACCCTGAATGTGCACAGTGAAGGTACCTGATGCCATCATCACAGCCCCGCCAGCAGCACCAAGAGCAATGGAAAGGCCAGCTCAGAATTGTGTTTTTAAGGTCATGCCACCTAAGTACACCTGAAGCCAATTCCATGTGACAGGGATCAGGGTGCCAGCAGCACCCTCAGAACATCCTCGGTCTTCTCACTGGGAATTTTAAATACAAAATTTAGTGGAGAAAAGAGCAACACATGATTTCTATTTAGGTAATGTGGGGTTGGGTCCCAAACCCCACAGGAAAGGAAATATAGCCTTTTTTGGGTACATGTGCTTCATACACACACCCCCTAAGATTTCAAATCCCATTACCTAAATGTATTTTCTTTTTCTATCCACTTCTCCGTAAAGCAACAGAAATCACACCAAATAAGGCAAAAATACTTGGAAAGCTACCTTTAAGAAAGTAAAAGTGACTGAAATTTTTTGTTATATAAAGCCAAGGAGGAGAAAGTACTCAGAGAGACTTTTTTAAGAATTTTGGTCCAGAGACTGGAAAAAACTCATGGCTGTGGGAAACAGGAAATCATGCACCAGCCAATTTTCTTCTTAAACATTTAAACACACCCACTGAATCCACTGCAAAGGTATCACCATCATGCCACTGATCAATTAACATGGGGAGAGAAGGCCCAAAATAAGCTCATACACATGAAATACAAAAACCCAGAGAAAGGTGAAGAGCTGGACCTCAGCACCTCTCACAGGCTGACTCTGCTGAGAGCTGACACGAGGTGTGTCCACCTCCCACTGAGGGAGGTCTCTCTGCACACCCCGCAGCAATGAGCTGCAGAGCAGGAACACAGCAGGAGCCACCCTGCAGTGACACCACGCCAGGAGCTCCCAGTGGCCAAACCAGCTGGTTCCCCTCACTGAGAAGTGGGGCTGTACCCTCATACCCCTGGAAGCTACAAGCACAAATATATGCCATGACTAAACCCTCTCACTCATGATTCCAACTGACTTGAGCTCTTAGTAATTTGTTAGAGGACCCTCTAGTGACAAGATTGCTTAAATGAAATCTAGTGGTAAAAAACAAATTCATAAATGTGAACATTTCTGCAGTGGAAGAAAAGTTCTAACTAGGGAATATCTATGTGGGAAAAGAAATACAAGAAAATCAAAGCAGGTGCCCCAATACTTCAATAGCTGGTATCTATGGAAGCAGGGAATAGAGGAGGAATGCAAAATAAAGCCCTGTTCAGGAGTGGAGCTTCATCCAGTGATGCCGACTATAAAACAATGTAATAGGGGGGTAGGGAGAAAAGGAACAACAGTGCTTGGGGTTAGTGATCAACAAACATCCAGAAGCAGCATTCCAAAGTGCTCAAGTAGGTACATATCAACATTCAGATACCTAAAAGCCTTTAAGAATTAGGATTTCCTAATTTCTATTTGATGTAAGGCCTTCATACAGATATAGTTTCTAAACAGCTTAGAATTCAGTATGTCAAGAATACCAGCATTTACAGGATATTTTTCACACTATCTCTTTGACTGTTTGGAGCCACCTTCTGTATTTGCTAAAACATTTAATGCTATGCATATTAAAAAAATTCATGAGCAATAAATGAAACTAAAAAGTTACTGATAAAATATGGTAGTTAACACAAAACTAGCAAGCATCCTAAGGTTTCTGTTGCCAAGACAGAGACACCTTCAGAAGTTCACAAGCTTCTATAAAAGTCCAAGATACTGTTTTACTGTGAATCACAAGAGATTTTAAGAAGTGATGAATTTTTTTTCAGTGTCAGTGAATTACTGGCTTATTTAGAGAACACACAATTGATATTTGTATACTAATAAT
Source organism: Emberiza elegans (assembly GCA_024865655.1). NCBI lineage: Eukaryota > Metazoa > Chordata > Aves > Passeriformes > Fringillidae > Emberiza > Emberiza elegans. The sequence continues at coordinate 12,376,809 of JALJVW010000206.1, forward strand.
ACACATTTCTTTCTCTTTGAAAGAAGAGTTCTACGTGCTTCAATTGTGAAATATTTCTAAAGCCTTCCATTAAAGTTGCCTCCTGGTATGTTTTCTTACAGTGCATAAATCAAATCTATGTGGATTCTTCTGTTATTTCATGTTTTGTCTATCTCAAGGGGGCAAGATAGAAAAGGGGGTAGACATTGTATCACTGTGTGGCTGGTGGCTGTGGCCTTAGTTGACTCTTGCTGAATGAGATAAATTCAAAAGTAGCATTTTTGTAAAGTTCAAATCTGACAATGTGACTGAAATAACATGCCAGCTTACCAATAGCAAATTCAGTGTTCATGGGTTGGGGAGGGAAGTCAGTGTAGGCAATATTGTCACAACTCAGCACTAAAATAACAACAAAAATCCTAATACTAGGAGGTAGGGAATCTTATTTCATTAAAGCAATTAAAGCTTCACAGTTCACATCAACACTTTTTAAAAAAACTAAGCACATTTCTTTTTGAAGAGGTTATTTATGTGGCCTTAATGTGCTATTTCTGCTTAGATTATTTCACCCTGATTTTTAAAAAATGCTATTTTCAAGATCAGAGAATATGTTAAACAGGATTTAGCTGTTTTCCTATACTTGTTCTTTCAAAATTTTAGATGCCAGTCCACTAAGGGTAAGGCTCAGTGCTGTACATACACCACCACCCCACTTCTGGGAGAGGAAGAAGAGATGGGTAATAACCTAGAGCATGCTACAAGAACTCAAGGAAAGCCACATGCAGGAAGAGGCCAACTGCTTTCTATTTCTACCTTATTCCTTTCTAATTTAGACTGTAAATTCTTAAAGAAAAGGGCCATTATGTCTTCACTACACAGCACTGGGCACATGTGAGCACCTCAAGTAGCATCAGCTGCTGCACAGCCTCAGGGGTGAGTGGCAGAGACATGGTGGGAAGGACAGGGGCTGCAGCCCCTGGCACCCATCACTCCTGGTGACACAGGGGAGGATGTGACACTCCTGGTGACACAGGGGAGGATGTGACACTCCTGGTGACACAGGGGAGGACGTGACACTCCTGGTGACACAGGGGAGGACGTGACACTCCTGGTGACACAGGGGAGGACGTGTCCCCAGGATCTGCTCCCGTGTCCCTCCTGCCAAGCACCTGCTGCAGGAGCTCCTTCCTGCCTGCGTGGGCAGCCCAGCCCTCCCTCCACTGGCGCTCCAGGTGGTACCTGGGAACTGGACAAGGAAAACCACTTGTCAAATCTTTTCATTTCTATGACACTAAAACAGCCAACAGGGTCAAAGGTACCAGAGGAACAGGGCCAAAGATAAACAGCACATTACAGACAATAAACAAAGCTCCCTATGAATGCAAAACTGTTACTTGTACAGTAACCAATGCTATTTTTTAGCTTAAAGTGATAAGCATGTGTGCTTTATGCTTAGAAATCCCACAAATATTACAGTTCTGCAATTGCATTTAATATTGTGCTACCAACACAGAAAAAAAAGCCAAAAAACAGCTAACTTAAAACACTCAGTTTACACCTATTTTTTGGTCGTGTGTGGTATCTAGTTGAAGATGGAAGCATTGATGTGCTTTTTGCCTCGTAAGAAGTGAGGCAGATGTTAATGTTACTAAGATCAGCTGTATATACCTTGAAGGTATAGACCACCTGACTCTACATGAGTCAAATACTAGGAATGTATTGTCAACATCCATTAATGAATTACCAGTTGCTTGTACTTAAGTGACCATATGATTCTGTGAGAAGTATACAGTGACCTGTATCTTGCATGCAGCAACAAAGCTTTGCATAAGCACGTCATTTTCAAGGCCAAAGGCGTATTTTAACGTAGACAGTGTCACAATATCAGCAGTTGATTTTAAAACACAACACTGTCATAGTTGCACAAGGTAGTTGTGAATTATCATCCATCTTGGAAACCACACAGCACCTCAACCATCCCACAGAGTCCAGTGTCAAGTTTTCCCTAAGGTAGCCTTTACCAACAAATCTGCCTGCAGAATCCAGCAGAAGGGGTGGGGACAGTCAAGGCCCTAACATTTGTTTTGAAAAAGAGCTTTAAAGTCTTGCCTGAAGCCTGGGTGCTTCTTGGCAGGAACTGCCCCTGCTCAGTTGAAGTAACTGCCCAACTCACTTGCAGAAGCCACACACACACATTATAATCCACCTTTTTCTGTGTTCTTGGGTCACTGATGCCATGACAAACATCTCTCCAAAGGCACAAAGAGCAAGACCTATGCTGGTTCATACTCCTAAGTTTATTCCTAATATTAATTTCTTCAGAGTGTATTAACTGTCTCAGCATTGTAACAGAAATATCTATTATCTAAAAGCTAACTGGCCTCACACACCACAGTTCACCACCCCATTAAGACACGAGGACAATTTTGGTCATACAATGACTTGCATGGAAAAGTGGACATATTTCACTGGGTTTTAACTATGATGCCAATACCTAAGGCTATAAGCTCTGAGAATACCTGACTGATGCCCCTAATAATATATCTCCCAATATTTTAAATATAAACTCATTTCAGAACAACTTTTAATCATAGCTCTCTGTTATTGGTTGCAGAACTTTGACTCAGATAAAGATTTCTCACTAAAGTGTCAGCACTAAACAAGAGAAAAGATGCTTGTAAATCTTAGTGAAATAAAGTAATTTTACTTTTTCTTCCAAGACTTGATACAACACATCAATAGTCAGTTCAATAAACCTTGAATTTATACTGATCACACACACACACAAAAAAAGTAATTCTCTAGCATCATATTTACTACAGAAATATTTACATTATGCCCCAGTTCAAGTCAGAAAAGGCAGCTGAAAAAAAGATAAATCCTCATGTGTACTGGAGCATGATTTTTGAAGCACTTTAGGGGGAAAAAAAACCAAGCAGACATTCACACACATAGCAATAAGGTCTACAGCCCAGAGCAGTCATCTCAAGAGAACAGCCAAAGAGTTTCTGACACAAGGTTTACCTTATTTTGGAACCACACTGGAAACCAAGTTGTCTCCAATTAATATAGGACCTCAAACTACAAACAGGCAGACTTGTTTCACAGAAATAGGAAATGAACAGGAAAATTTTCTGGCTCCCTGCATGAAGGGGCCCTCACTGAAGGTGTCCCCCATTCCAGTCTGTTTGGAGATTACTTGTGGCTAAGCAGGACAAAAGTGCAACCAGATTTTGAATACTCACTTGGTATTTTTCTTTACTATAAACTGCTCAAAGGATTCCTAAGGCTGCAAGGAAATGCTACAAGAAAGGACATTATCACCCACTGATGCCACCTTGAATCTAAGGCCTCTGAGCAGTTCAACACTTCAGAAATTCAAACTACCAAGACTGCACACACGTGTTTTACTCACCAAACCACCTACTGTCATCTCTACAACCTTAGAATTTAATTTATGATATCTACACATATAGGCCTATATACATGAACATGTGTACATTAAAAAACAGGCTAGTGACTGGTAACTGGGTTATGCCACTGAACAGAAATCCTGGTAACTGAAGTATAAATTCAGAGACATTTACTCCAAATTAAAGATTGTAGAAAACTGCAACTGTAGCCTCCTAGGCCTGTGCTCCTTGCATTGATTCCAGGTACTGCTTACACACAGTAGTTCATCAAAAATTTCACAGGGGGGCTTGGGTAGGGGAAGGGACCTCCAGGGCACAACAGCTCACAGAACTGAGAGCTGTGACAGAGGGTCTACACAGCTTTTTACAAAGCATACTAGGCTCAGATTTAACACTGAAGTTAATCTTCATCTTGGACTTCTGTAAGACATTGTTTGACCACCAGTAAAGCAAGCTGGCATTTGGAGCTAAGGACAGAGCTGAAAACACTGGCCTGCTGAGAAGGCACCATGACACAGCCTACTGCATCCAGCACTGTGATCTCTCCTGTCCTTTTTAACTCACTCTCAGTAGAGCTGTTTATCTCCTGTCATGGGTACCTACTCCAGCTACTTTACATTTCCAGTAAGGGTCATATTGGCCTTCAAATGTATGTTTTCTTCTTTTTCTTTTTTTTCAATCAAGTCCCAAAGTTATTCTTTATAGCTGTGTTTGTATAACACAGGAGGTACTGTGCATTCAAATGGTAACAAGTCTAAAAATAAAGATGTGAGACTGTCAACAAATAAAAAGGAATGCATTTTTCTCTTCAGCTTCCAGTCTTCAAGGCACCTCCTGCATTAACTTCCTGGGAAATAAACAAGCAGACCAAAAGTTCACTGGAAAGAGAAGAATCTGACACACCTAACTTCCTCAGAAGCACACAGCATCAAAATGAGACAAGGCTCGACCCAAACTAACAACTAAAAGCAATATAAAAATGCTGATGAGATGACAGGAATGCCATGAGGTTGATGTTTTCAGCTCTGCTGATTGCAGGTGATTGTTATCACAGTGTTTTCTGATGGCCATTTGCAGAAGGCTTTGTCTCCGAGTCTCTTGGATTGTTTGATAGGTGAAGTTTATCTAATCCTGCAAAACATGACAGATTAAGGAAAAACTTAGACTCCCCCTTCTTTCATGCACACAGGTATTCAAAAGAACACAGAGAACCCAAATCCTACTTTGTGACTGCAGACTTCACATTTGCTGAAGACCAGGACTGATGTTCTACCTCCTGTAAGAATTGCTTCTGGGCAATTCCCTAAGGGCTGTTTAAGTGAGAAAATCCATTGCAGTGGACAAGCATGGGAGACGGAGAACCTTAACTTTCCATTGCTTAAATCACAGACTCAGATGTTAAGAACCAAGAAAGACTTGCAATAATTTACCCTATTGCCTAAAAATACCTAAGTAATTACCTAAATTTATTAATTTTATTAATTTGATAATTATTTCTTTTAAACTATGACATCTTTTTGTAAATCACCTACTGCTGATCTTAATGTCACTGGTGATGACCAGATCAAGTCTCTAAACTATTTATATGTCAAATTACATTTTTAATACTACACTATTACTGATTTATCTGTTTCCAGCCATTTGTTCTTATTGCACAATTCTCTATTGTGAGTGCTAAATTCAAGTCTCCCATTCTGCCCCAGGCAAGCAGTTAAATTACTCTTTTTGAGGGGGAGGGAGATGAGGAAAGATGGCAAATTTAGCCATATTTTATTCAAAAGAGGCATGATGTCAGTCCTTCCTTGCTTGGTACAGTTTCTCTCTGAAGTCTCCTATCAAGTCTCTAAAGCTAAGGATCAAATCTGGGCAGAGTTTCTTATTCACTTTGTGTAGACTACACTGAAATGCCATGATGTACAAAGTTAAATTCCTTATATTGTTACAACTGGAATTCCAAAATTGACTGCATTACTAAAAACCAAAAATCTCCTTAATATTGCCTTATTTGTAGTCCTAATATGTGAATCATTTGGTCATAGGCCAATTTTGGTTCTCATTCTTTGAATTCCATGGGACAGTTTTTAACAAGTATTTGTGATATACAGCACTGAAAACAAACCCAGTATGTGCCAGGAACCTGCACATTTCAGGGTTTGTGACTCCCTACTTGCGCCAAATCCAGTGACCATTACCTACTAAACCTGCATTTTTATGTTTCTTAATCTGCCTTCAACATCTGTAATTTTTTATTCAACACAATTTCTAATTATTTTACAACAATTTTAAACTAATCTTCCCCCTGCACTCTGGGAAGTGCTTGGATTTTGTTTCAGCACCACAACTCAAAGCAGTGAAAACTAACATGAGTAACTTCTAGATGATGAAAACTGAATCCTCAGCTACAAAGAAACACTAAAGTTTCACCATTAATCCTCTCAATTTAAGCAAATACTACTCTAGGGAACTAAAGAGAGAAGAGCTTTATTAATTAGTAAAGATAAGATAAGGGAAATCAATAAAAAAATAAAAAACATTTTATCCTCTTAGTATCAAATGTGTTTCAATCCTTTCATCCATGGTCAAGAAATATCAATGCAAAATTTGATCAAATTTTTGATAATATCAGGTACAGGTTTTACTCAGCCAGTTACTAAGGTTCTGTACATTGTGTACAATGATTTTCTGAATAGATGCTCAAAAAAAGTATGACAACAAAGTTACGATCTCTGTTAACCATTTTTAGGGAACTAATAAGTTGCTTTAGACAAAAAAGAAAGACAACCCATACACAAGATGAAGTTTTAATGTGGAATAATTGCTCATAGCAATGAGAATTCTGTGCTCTCCAAAGACTGAAAATCCAACTGAGACCAATAAGTACCACAGGCATATCATTGAAATCAACTTTGTACCTTAGCTCTGGACTCTTCAAAAAACAACACATTATTCTCCTCACACTTTAACTTACAGAAATTTTCACCAAAAAAAAAGCATTCTGTGAGCTGTGACAGAACTTTACCAGTAGCACATCAAGGTGTCAGTGGTGGAGAAAGGGAGTGGTGAAGCACAGAGTGAATTTTCAGGGCTGTGTTACCTAATGCCTTCAGGAGCTCTTCTCGCACAGCAGACGTGAACTTTCTGACCAGACACAATGTTGTCATGATAGCAAAGAGCAAGTTGTAAGATAACACAATGTAGAAGTTCCCCAGCCAGTTGAACCTTCCAAAGTCTCCAAGGAGATCAAATCTGGTGATTCCTGTTAAATTGCATGCAAGATTTAGATCAAAATATTCATAACATTTTTTTAGGAAATGAAAACATTTCCTTGTATTACATTTATATTTGGATGCAAAATTCTTACAGATAGCACACCAGAAGACACATGGTTAAACACACAAGACAACGTTTGTTGGTCACTATAAAAGTGTAAGACACCTTTATCAAAATGTTTTTTAAATTTCATAGTAAAATGCTTGAATAAAGACATCTTTCCAAGTGCAGTTTTTTCTCCTGGATCCACCCACCACTACAGCCATGGAGCATTTGCACAGAAGGAAAAAAGGCTCAAAGATGGTGCTGACAGGTCTCCTTCACAGGGCACCTCCAACCCTGACACCTGGGCTTTGTGCCTATCAAAGGCCTGTCAATCACTAATTAAATGAACAACATTTTCCTGAAACATGGAAACATCTACAAGGTGTAGGGCCCATGGCAGAAGGTAAAAAAGGAAGAACCACAGGTTGTTCCTTTGTCAGGTGTCATGGAATACTGCACTGAACACATGGCAGAACACTGAGATGACAGCCATGGATTTGTCTAGGATTCAAAAGCTGTATTCCCAAAAACCTTTGGCACGATGATGTCAGAGGGAATTGCGCCCTCACAACAGGGCAAAAGCAGGAAGCTGACCCTGTCCCAGAACTAAAATGGCAGCAGCAAATGAGGCAACCACAAAGCAGCCCTGGCTCTGAAACTCCTGAAAGCTCCTGATTTTCTATCATCTTATTTTGAAAGTGTTCTGGGGCTTTCAAAAACTGACTTCAAAAGTGAGAATAAATTAAGAGATAGAATTAAGGGTCAGCTGCACTTCTTCCAAGGGTAAACCTGATACTTAAGAATCTCACTGTATCTGCATACCCATGACTTGCAAGCCAGTTATCACAATGTTAAAAAATATACACACTTCTTATACTCAGCATCAGTCATTTAAACTAAAATATGGGAATTGAATTTGGTACCTAAGGAAAAAATACTGAAATGAAAAGAAGTCTCAAAGGATGAAACAAAACAATCACTGATCAGAACAGCAAAAGAGGCAGGGAGAAATACTAAAAAAGCACAGAAGGTCTTAGCACAGAAAGAAAAAAACAACTGAATTAACTGGTGAAGAGATGAAGGACAATAAACAAAGAGCTGCTTTTCCACTTGAAGGCAAACAGTGTCCTTAGCATTTCCAAAGCAGCAGTGTTTTAGCCAGATTGTGAAGCCACATGAAAATTAAGAAAGTCAGGTTTGAATGTACAAGCTCCCAAAACTTTAAAGGAAAAGGAACAAAACAGGCAGAGCACTGGAGTTCTCTGGAAAAGGAAAAACATCCCTTGACATACAGAAGTCCAGAAGAACAGTGAGCCACGGAGCAGTGTTACCAGGACAAACAGAAATGAACCCTGACACTGCTGTTAGAGTAGGTGGGAAAATTATTGTCCATAAATTACATTCAATTTCTTCTTACAAACAGGAAAAGTTACTGCTCATCAGAAAAGTGACACAGTAACAGTCTGTAAACTCATGGGAGAAAAAGGTTAAAAAGGTTTTGATGTCTTTCTTAGAGAAGCAGTATCTACTCAGCCCACAGAGAAAAAAACCCAAGACTTTTAATAACTTTTCAGTAACTGAACAAAAACTTGCATATCTAATGGCACAAATATATACACACAAAAGCTGGTGAGATTTTACCAAATAAACTATTAAACAAAAAACCAATAGTAGGTTTTAGACAGCACACACAAATAAATTTTAAATCCCCATTTACTTGTGCATAATATTCAAGTGTAGAATTCTAGGAAAATTTCCATACACCAGAAAGTACAATTTTCTCTGGAATTCTTTGTTTTTTGTATTCTTGACTTTAAGTGCCTTGTTCCTAATTTGTTTCTCTGTGATTGGCAATATGGTGGTGGTGGGAAACATTTCTAAAGGGGCTACTAAGAGGCTGAAAAGTTCTGGGAAAATATGAGTTAACTTACTTAAGTAAAGTAACTTATTTTAGTTTAAAACTTTCCTGGAGTTCTAGAAGAATGACAGATTAGACATATCCACCACCTACATATCTAATTAGAATGCTATGAAACATGTAAGAAGAAACTATTTCCATTTTTAAAAGTTGAAAAAGGTCAGTGCATGTATTAGATAACTTTTGCTTTTTCACCTTTCCCATAAGGATAAAGTCTAGTCTTTTCTGTATAGCCTAGAATCTCGCTTTTTTAATGAAGTGAAAAGACTATGAATCTGCTTAACATATTTATTTCTTTTCATCTATTCAGTGCCACAGGGAGGTGGCATGTAGTGCAACACACATTGATATTTCTGCAAAAGCACCACATGACTCACTGTACTCTAATACACTCTATTAATCCTGTTTGGACAGCTGTGACTGTGCATTTGTTAGCTGTGTGTTAATTGTTCCATCTTTTTTCTTCTTTTATTTATCTCTATGGCAAACTATTCAGGAATTTCACTTGTTAGTCTGGTTTTTAAGTGAGTTTTACCATTAATCTGTTTCCTATGAGACAACAATGGACCCAGCGTGTACACTTAGTCCCACAGAATCTGGTTATTATCAACTGGTAATCTCATGGATCATTAACAATTAATTTTATTTTCTTTTAAACAAGTCTTGAATGCAGTAACTTAGTGGACACAAACTTATGTTACAATTCTATTCTAAAACAGTGATTTTTCTATGTAACATCTGGCTCCATGTGCTAGAATCATTTCACTTCTTAGACCTTTATCATACTGGTTATATTTTAAAACTGCACTGCTTTAAGTACTTGAATTACCCTTCTACATTTTTGTGGAGTTTTACTATAGATTTTTTAAAGTAAGTTCTAGAATGCTTATTTTAAGATTCAACACTCCAAAATGCACTGCAGAAAGTTTTTCATTTGCTATAGGAATTATTTATAATCTATTAAAATGTCCTCTCTGTAGATACACATAGCATGAGAATATCCAGTATAATACTGGAAAACCATGAACCACTCTTGATTCAAGAGTATTCTCCCTGAAAGGAAGAGCAGCTAGAGAACTACTGAGCACACACTGCTGGTCTGTGGGCCTGAGCTCAAACTTCTAAGCTTGTACTTAAGACTTGTACAGCCTGAGGTGAAGATTTTTGTTTTGTTCTATTTAATGTTCCCAATGAAATTCACATTAGTTACAAGGATTCTGCACTACTTAAAACATGTAATAGCCTTGCAATTTAGCTTCAAGAATTCAAGCTGAAGATTACCTAATTAAAGTGAAGATACAACACATTTTTCCAACTGGTTAAAACAGCTTAACAACTTCAAATGCTACTGCCAATCCTTAGCAATAAAATCGGGAGTTCTTTAGTTCTGCTATGGTAGACTCAAATTGTTAAATTTGAATGAAGTTAACAAAAAATACAAGCATATTATTGTAGGGGAAATGAAAGTAGCCTGGTATCACTGCTGATTAAAAAACTTAATAAATGAAGAGTCATTAACTCTTTTTAAAAAGCCATTTGCCCTCAGTGTTACCTCAAATTTCAGACACCAAATCCCAAATGCATTTCTTGACAGGAACTAAGCACTAATTTCACAGTGAACATGAAACTATTTCAGACTGCTCTGGACAATCAGTTTTCCTATCTTTTCATCTCACAATCTCCTGTTTTAAGAAGTCTCAAATGTGACCTTCTTAAAATAATATATTCTCTAAAAAATGTTTGGCATCTTTTTCTTTTTAGTATGTTCTGCAGTTCATGTACACAGATGTATGTTCAACAGTTCATGTAGAAATGAAGGCCACAGATACATGCTCTTTCATCTGAAAGTGATGGCAAATTGCATACTATGGAAAGTACAGCTACAGGCTCTTTTTTTTTCTTGTGTTTTTTTTTTTAATTAAACATCCTTTATTATGATGTTACTTCCATTTCACTTACCCAGTGTCCTTGACATCACTGGCAAAGCAGAGCTCAGCACCAAGATTGAGACACAGTTTCCAATTATCTGTTTGAAAATGACAAACAGCATTTAAATGATAAATGAGACTGCTGAAGGGAACACAAAGGAAAACAGTGGTCAAGATGAAAAAGAATAATTCTTAAAAGGCACATTCTTCAAATTGAACCTAAAGCAATTTACAGTAACATATTGTTAGTCTTGCTGACTTCTGTCACTCCTCTCCACATGGTGTTACACAAGACAAAGATGATCCAAGAAAAAAAAAAAAAATATGTATTCATGTGCCTTTAATCAAAGTGTTATGTATGCTCGGATCCAAAACTATTCAAAACAACCATGTTGCAAAGCATCAACTGTTTACTTACTTCCTGTGAATGTTTTATAAAAGAACAATTCCATGGGCTTAGAATGGATGACTGATACATCAGCTTAAGCCTTGGATGTAACTGCTTGCAGGATTAGCACTATTTAAAAAATTACAACAAAGAGCTTCCTTCCAATTCAATGCCTGTTGTCTACTTTAAATAATACAAAAAAATTCACAGCTGTTAGATTTCTTCTTCTTCTTGTAAAGCCTTTAAAAAGAGCAATTGAAACTTTCTTTCAAAAGGGATCATTTTCTTCAGGTCTAATTCTATCAGAAGCCAAAAGGGAAAAAAAAGTAAACTTGAAAGTAGGTAGACATTTGTACATTCACTATTTATTTTCACACTATTCCTGGTGTACTGTAAACAATCAATAGGAAATATTAAGAACATCCCAACTCTCTACTACTTATTTCTCTAATCATTCTGTGTGCATACCCACTTTCTCACTTCCAACAATTTGTAGTAAAAGTATCTTAATCCATTACTTAAATAAAACAATGAAACATACTGAAAAAATAATTAAATTCAAAATCTGTTCCATGGTTACTTATCACTTCCCCATGTCAACTGATGGAATATTTTGCCAAAAACCTAGGCATGTTCCACCCAATTAGGTAACAGCATTGGTTATGATAAAGCCAGTGCTAAATTGTAGAAAGTCAAATTAGCTTCAGCTTGCAAAACGCTGCTGAATAGCTGTCCTCAGTCTTAATTTCATTATTCAATTTTGAATTACTTTGTCTGTATTACTTCTAGCAACCACGTTGTTCAGATCGCAAACAAGCTCCCTGAAGTACAGTTAACACAATCAAAGTTACTCATTAGCAATAAGTTCCCTTTGAAGGAAGTTCTTTCACTTGCTTTTCTATAGCCAGTTAACAAGCTCTGCCATTCCTGGCTTTTTACAAGTGAATGGATGCCATCCAAACTAAACAGAGCACATCCTTTTTCCCACTCATTCAGCATTTTGACAATCTTCCAGTTTGTGTTTACGCAGCTTACAAACAAATACTGATCACTGCAAATGAGCCATTCAGGGCAATTACTAAGAGTCAGTTTGTCTTGGGTGGCAAGAAAGACAGGAGGGGGCCATGCCCATCCCAGATTGTACCTCACCTTTGTCATAGTTGTGTCATCCTTCCTGGGAGTGAAATTCTCAAAAAAACGAAGACTGTAGAAGCCGACGACAGAAGATACCATAAGATAGCTGTGAGAATCAAGGAAAAAAGGAACCTCCAAGGAATCCAAGTTTCACTCAATTCCTCAGCAGTCTCCTAAAAGTCTTAAGAACTAAAGAAAAAAGAAACAAAAACAAGTGTTTGAGAAGGACTGACCTATCTTTCTTCTTTCCAGGCTAGTGTCTTAGTGTATTATCAGTGTCCCAGAAAACTAGACAGAATACTTGTTAACAGACAGAATTCTTTCAGAAAGGATACAAAATCAAAATGATTTCAAGTGCTGCTCCCACGAAGCCAAAGGTGGATAAGGAGGCATTTCCTATTCCAGGTCCCTACAAGGAAAATATACTTTGCATAATTAAATAAGATACATGGAAGAATTCATAAAGTTAACTTCTACCAAAAACACAACATGTAACATCTTCTATGCAATGCAGTCTTTTCTCAATTCAGTGTTTCAGGGGGGTTTTGATGTCCCACCTTCCAAGTCCCCCCACCTCATGCAATGACACCAGCAGCTTTAAAACTGCAGTGAAATGCATTGCAAAGACAGAACTGCAAACTCCAGATTACTGATCTGCTGTAGTGCATCACTGGATCTACATAAAGCTTCTGCACTATTTTTAGTAAGAACTCACTACATGACATGTAATGAATGTTTGTGTGGGCACAGGAATGAAACCTAGAAGCAAAGTCAAGGTCAAGGCTCATTGGTTTCCATGTTATTAAAGCAAAAGCTCTCACTTGCACTTCTGCAAGGTCTGCAAAGCTTTACTAAAATTATAAAAATTTTAAGAGAAGATTACTTTACCCCTGATCCCTTTGGCATTGCAGTCTCGTCAACCAACAGGTAAAGAATGTTGAGGGCGACTAAAAGAACTGAAAAGGACTGTAAAAAAGAGGAAACAGTCTTGTTATTGAAAAGTACTTCACATTTTTAAAGTCTTCACATTCATCCTCACCAGACTCCATAATGTCAAGTTTTTGTTAAATGGTCAAGAAAACAATATCAAGATTGTTGCTTAAACAATCTTCACTCAAAAAATTTAAAACTGTTTTCTCAAATAACGAAAAAACTCTTTATACTTTTTGCTGGGGAAAAAAAAAAGAAAATTCTTACTGTCTCAATCAGGAGCAATATCATGACAGCTGGATAAACTAAATTCCTTTCCCAAGCAGAAGCCTTTTTCCTCCGTTCTGTTCAGAAGAGAAAAAAACATAAGCCTAATACCATAGATCAACTTAGAATGAAAAAAGTAAGAATCATTCAGCTACCTGTAAGCTCACTATTAATATAAGTAACAACAGGATCCTGATCTGGAACAAACATCAACCAGTTCACAAGAGCATCCACCCTGTACAGCTCTACAAAGCAATGGCAAAAATACGAAACCTCTCTAGAGAAAGGCTGGGGAGAACGAGACAAGCAGATTTTTCCAAGAGGCACGTTTCCCCTCAACCTTTTTCTTCCCCTAGCACACAGCAGTTCCATAAAGTTTAAAATCTGCTGAATTTACAAACACACTGTTTACATGTATATTTTAGTATGACCTAAAGGTCAGAATTTCAGATACTTAAATAGTATTTTCTTCTTGTAAGGCAGGAAAGACAGAAATAACTTCACTGGACATCATTAGCATGTGCAAGAAAAGAGAACAGCTTGAATTTTACAGAAATAATTCAAACACAAAAAGGAAAGTAATGTCATTGATTAGCCCAAATATTCACAAGCATATTATACATTAAAAGCTCCATGCAAAGAAGTGTTACAATTTCTCGAAAATAATGTTAAAATAAGATCCAAATCAGACTCCTTACTTAATTTTTTTTTGTTGAAGGGGTGCAATGATTTCATGTAACGTATTTGCAAATGCACAAATTTAGTTAAGAACAAACTGGAATCAATCAAGCAACTGCTCCAAACTAAACACAGCACCTTAAGGTCATTTAGTAAACTACAATCTACATGAAACACTAGAAGGTTCATTACCTAAATTTGTTTTCTTGCTTCTCACTTTTTCAAGCTCACGTTCCAACTCTACTGTCTGGTATTCCACTGTGGAAGATACACCTTTTAAAATAAAATACATTATTTCCTTTTGGATGTGACTGTAAGGCACACAGTGACAATTTGGAATTAGGAAGCATCACATTAAGCATTTGTGACTTTAAACTACAGGTGTTTCTTTGAGACTCTTCAAATACTTTTCAAAAACAGCAGAATCTACCCAGAAGAGTTCAGCACAGAGGTTTCAGCATCATCTCCTGTGATCCCAGCTTGTTTGCTGATGCTGAACTTTCACACAAGTCCAATAACCAGCCATAGTGCGACAGACAGGATGTCTCAAATGCCTTATTCTTAATCTCTATATGACTCTGGTACCAAGATGTAAAGAATCCCCAGATGCCCTTCAGGAGCATTGTTATTTAGCAAAAGTGGACCTTTGCCTTTAAAGTGGCCAGAGCTCCAGATTCAGCTTCTGCCCCTCCCTCGTTCCCTTTCCTCAGCAAGCTCAGTTTCCACACTGCTGACCTGCCTGCTGTTGGATCTTCTGCTCATACCAGTTTGCCTGCTCTGTCCCTCCATGCCACAATCACATATTCCCACAACCACCCGTGAGACCAACCTCTTCCACTTTCCAGTTCACAACATACATGTGTCATTGTTGTGCAACTCCTCATACTTTCTCCTGTACATCAGCTTAGCCCTGACAACCATAATATTAATCCCTTTCCTCCTACTAATTTTCTGCCTAAAAGTTGCTCATCAACTTTTCTTCCTATCCTTATGCAGCCTCAAGGAAACCCAGCCCATTTTCTCTCTACATGTTTTTTCTCTTCCATTCTCTTCCAACCACTCCTCTTTTCCAGTGCAAGCACAATGGGGTTTCCCACCTTGAAGCCAGTTCCTCTACAAACCCTGCACAGTGTTCAGGCACTGAGAGAGCTCCGCAATGCTGACTAGAGATCTGCTGTTTCAGTTCCTATCCCATTATTTCTCCTTTAGCTTTCACTCTCTGCAATCACAGCCTGGAAATATTCTGCCTGGGATAAGTTAGAAACACTCTCCCCTCACCTTTGTTCAGAAGTAAAAGGGATGAAAGTGGGGCAATCTCACCTGAAAATAAGTTAAGGGCTCATATTTCCCCGTCTATTCCAGGCCAATTTCACTCTGCAATAACACACTGTGGCAGTGACAGTTCAAGGTCTTAAACCCAAAGTCCTCTCTGTTGTTTTGCTGATTTACATTCACACCTTTCACCTGCTGGCCATTCCCTACCCTCAGCCCCACCTTTGGCCATGGGCTAACCTGTAAGAGCACCATGCTCCATGGCCTTTTTTAAACAGTCTCTAATAAATTTATAGGAGATTAATATTCTTGTCCAGGCTTTTATCTGATATCTTGATCACTTGCCTACAAAATCTAAACAGCACTCAGGCTGCTGGCACAGCAACACTACTTTGTAGTCCAGTCTCATTATTTCCTTATTTTCTGTTGTCTCCTCATCCATCCAGCAACCTCAATACAAGAAAAAAGGTGACTCTCCTTATTGCAGACTATGAAATACTGATTTGTTCAATGCAGTCAAATCATCAATGAAACATCCAACTGTTTAAAATTTAAAAGGTTTAATTGAATTAACTGAATGTTTCTTTCACACATATTTTTGCGTATAACAAGTAACTCCTGTGCTTTCTCTAAACATTTATCTTGAATATCAGTGACATAATGAGTATGGGATAATATTTACAGGGCTTCAAATATATAAATATCTCTAATCTCAGGACTATTCAGTAAGACCTACAGACACTGATCCATTACTACATCTTATCAGTTGAAGTGCCTGAAATACAAATGTCAGTTCCATTTCTCAGTGATTTTTAAAAAATTAATCATAATAGACAGGTTTAAAGAAAAAGTCCTTAAAAAACCCAAGTTAATTATCACTATAAAAATAAGCTTTTGTGATGATGCATTCCCCCCCAAAAAAGACTAAAACATCTATTTTATGGAATGACTAACTACTGTTAGGTGGGAAAAAGGATAGCAATAGAGCTCAGTGGGAAAAGAACTTTCATGGAAGTGGTTTAGATCCCACAAGAAGGAAAACTCAAGTCAGCATCTGATGTTTTCTTTTCTGTAACTGATTTAGGAGTCTCTGAGGAAAAGCTCAGTTCAATATCCTTTTGGATGTGACTGTAAGGCACACAGTGACAATTTGGAATTAGGAAGCATCACATTAAGCATTTGTGACTTTAAACTACAGGTGTTTCTTTGAGACTCTTCAAATACTTTTCAAAAACAGCAGAATCTACCCAGAAGAGTTCAGCACAGAGGTTTCAGCATCATCTCCTGTGATCCCAGCTTGTTTGCTGATGCTGAACTTTCACACAAGTCCAATAACCAGCCATAGTGCGACAGACAGGATGTCTCAAATGCCTTATTCTTAATCTCTATATGACTCTGGTACCAAGATGTAAAGAATCCCCAGATGCCCTTCAGGAGCATTGTTATTTAGCAAAAGTGGACCTTTGCCTTTAAAGTGGCCAGAGCTCCAGATTCAGCTTCTGCCCCTCCCTCGTTCCCTTTCCTCAGCAAGCTCAGTTTCCACACTGCTGACCTGCCTGCTGTTGGATCTTCTGCTCATACCAGTTTGCCTGCTCTGTCCCTCCATGCCACAATCAGATATTCCCACAACCACCCGTGAAACCAACCTCTTCCACTTTCCAGTTCACAACATACATGTGTCATTGTTGTGCAACTCCTCATACTTTCTCCTGTACATCAGCTTAGCCCTGACAACCATAATATTAATCCCTTTCCTCCTACTAATTTTCTGCCTAAAAGTTGCTCATCAACTTTTCTTCCTATCCTTATGCAGCCTCAAGGAAACCCAGCCCATTTTCTCTCTACATGTTTTTTCTCTTCCATTCTCTTCCAACCACTCCTCTTTTCCAGTGCAAGCACAATGGGGTTTCCCACCTTGAAGCCAGTTCCTCTACAAACCCTGCACAGTGTTCAGGCACTGAGAGAGCTCCGCAATGCTGACTAGAGATCTGCTGTTTCAGTTCCTATCCCATTATTTCTGCTTTAGCTTTCACTCTCTGCAATCACAGCCTGGAAATATTCTGCCTGGGATAAGTTAGAAACACTCTCCCCTCACCTTTGTTCAGAAGTAAAAGGGATGAAAGTGGGGCAATCTCACCTGAAAATAATTTAAGGGCTCATATTTCCCTGTCTATTCCAGGCCAATTTCACTCTGCAATAACACACTGTGGCAGTGACAGTTCAAGGTCTTAAACCCAAAGTCCTCTCTGTTGTTTTGCTGATTTACATTCACACCTTTCACCTGCTGGCCATTCCCTACCCTCAGCCCCACCTTTGGCCATGGGCTAACCTGTAAGAGCACCATGCTCCATGGCCTTTTTTAAACAGTCTCTAATAAATTTATAGGAGATTAATATTCTTGTCCAGGCTTTTATCTGATATCTTGATCACTTGCCTACAAAATCTAAACAGCACTCAGGCTGCTGGCACAGCAACACTACTTTGTAGTCCAGTCTCATTATTTCCTTATTTTCTGTTGTCTCCTCATCCATCCAGCAACCTCAATACAAGAAAAAAGGTGACTCTCCTTATTGCAGACTATGAAAAACTGATTTGTTCAATGCAGTCAAATCATCAATGAAACATCCAACTGTTTAAAATTTAAAATGTTTAATTGAATTAACTGAATGTTTCTTTCACACATATTTTTGCATATAACAAGTAACTCCTGTGCTTTATCTAAACATTTATCTTGAATATCAGTGACATAATGAGTATGGGATAATATTTACAGGGCTTCAAATATATAAATATCTCTAATCTCAGGACTACTCAGTAAGACCTACAGACACTGATCCATTACTACATCTTATCAGTTGAAGTGCCTGAAATACAAATGTCAGTTCCATTTCTCAGTGATTTTTAAAAAATTAATCATAATAGACAGTTTTTCAGAAAAAGTCCTTAAAAAACCCAAGTTAATTATCACTACAAAAATAAGCTTTTGTGACGATGCATTCCCCCCCAAAAAAGACTAAAACATCTATTTTATGCAATGACTAACTATTGTTAGGTGGGAAAAAGGATAGCAATAGAGCTCAGTGGGAAAAGAACTTTCATGGAAGTGGTTTAGATCCCACAAGAAGGAAAACTCAAGTCAGCATCTGATGTTTTCTTTTCTGTAACTGATTTAGGAGTCTCTGAGGAAAAAGCTCAGTTCAATATAGATCTGTGTTTTTTCTCCCCTCAACATAAAAATCCAGAGCTCAAAACACTGATTTCATGGGAGTCTATCCAATAAATCAGCATCATCACAGAAGGTCCCTAAGACACAGGTCAGTAGAAATTCTGAATCATATCTAAGTGCTTTTGTTGTTCTGCCTGAAAAACAGTTGCAAACAACAGGTTGCTATACAAAAGTACATTTTATGAGAGAGGCAAGGTTTCAGATCAGTCAAAAGAGTATTTGGAAAGGATGCAGCTAAATTCTTAAAAGCTCTCTAACATTAGCTTTATTTCAAACACGCACAAAGTTCAATGTCAGCGCTGTCTAGCCAATAAATCAAATTGGTAGACGAGACTTGTTTGGACTAGCAATGAAAAGTTAGAAGGGATTCTCCAAGAAAGCCACAAAGCAGCTCATTTAAGGTCAATTTAACGGTATTATTCTGTTTTTCTTCCAGCCCCGACATAAGATTTCAGTACCTCAAAGGAAATTGTAAGAGTATCTATTTGCATTCCCCCAAGGTGATTGGCAGTTCACCACCAATTAGTTCAAAATTACACTGTTACTAGTGTGCAATAAAAACAACACCTTTCATCTTTCTTACATAGGTAAGGATACCTTCAGAGCCAATAACTTTGATCAAGTAAGTATTTTTGATCCTACCCCACCCGTCTCTTTGGATTCAGGAAAACTAATAGCTGAAGGCAACTTTTTTCTTTTAATATAAAAAAGTCCCAGCTTTATTTTTCAACTGTAGGAGTGATGTGGGTACTGAAATATAATACACTGGAAACAAACATTTTCCCAAAGCCCAGTATCTCTTCAATAGATAAAAATACTAGGGTAGATAACACAATCAAACTTTCCCCTCCCTCCTCCTCCGATTTTCAGTTAGACACTGCAGACACCTGAGGAGGAAGAAAATTAGTTCCCACAAAGAAGATCTACAGTTTCACAGATAGATTTATTTTCAAATATGAAAAGCTTTGCAATCATCAAGTATCACTTAAGCCTCTGCTCTGGCCCTCTTCATTTTAATCAAAATTCAAGTCTTTAGTTATACATATAAATAAAGTATATAATTTCAGAGCACTTTACTGGAAACCTGCCCAGCAGGGTTATTTAACCATCATGGATTTCCACCACCAACATGGTGGAAGAGTTGCAACAGCCATGGCAGACAAAGTGGGCAGCTGAATATACCCACTGTGATACAGCAACAAAGTGACAATCTATGTGCTAAAACACAGATTATGGCCTCTAACATCACAGACACCTTTTACTGATGTAATAGCACCACCCCCATTTATACACATTTTTTAAAATGCAATAAACATGGTAAACATGACCCTTCATAGTTCTGGCAATAATGATGTCAGTACTTCTGGCATAATTAGTATGTAGCAGAAAGACTTCTGGAAGAGAAGATTAAGGTTTCCATGCTTGCCAGAACGAGAACTGTGCTGAAATTTGCTAAAGTAGCTACTACAAAAATCCTGCAAAGTATCTCCCTACACATATAACACTTTGCCCCAGCTACATGGAAGTTTAGATTTTCATTTACTTTTCCGCTTAAATCCATTTAATTTTATCTGCACATCAACCTAGGGATTTTCAAGCATTCCTTTTGGGGGTGTCAATGTCATTCCCTCAGCACTGAAACAGAGGGAATCCAGTTCCTCTCCTGTCTCAGGACATTTAAGCCCCATGTCTTTCACTGCTCAAGAGAAGGCTGGGGAGTGCTCCGTGGAATATGGGTGGGCTGCAGTTCCACTTCTCACTGAATACTAAGGCACGTGCTGAAAGCAAATCCAGTCTTTTGGCTGGTATTAAGGGAGCTCCCAGAAAACATCCTAAATCCACACCCAGTTAGTAGGCACCTACAAAGAGCCTAGCTTGATGTTTAGGGGTGCTCCCAGCACAAATCCTAAATCCACACCCAGCCTAAGTCCACTCCACAAGTGATACCAAACTGCAGTATAAACAACTGTTGAGAGACTTCTGCAAGAAAAAGAGCAGCCAAGCATCACCTAAATAATCACATTCCCCATCTAACACTGCTTTCAATAGATTCCTGAATAACTACTGGGTCATTGCTCTGTGTTGTACACAAGCACAATCACCATGACAACATAAAATATGCAGTAACAAATATTTTACAGTTCCCAGCTAACATCAAACACACAGAATGATTATCATCACCCCATCACAGCTTCAAAGACACTCACTGCCTGCACCTTTTTGTGTGCCTGTGTGTAAATGCATATACATAGTGGGTCACTATAAACACCTGAAAAGGTGAATGTTACTTTTCAACTGAAGTTATGACTGATTTCAGCACAAAGAAGTCACTACTCCTCCACAAATTTTAAGCCCTGGAATAAAGATGACCACCATGATCTCTGCCATCAAAGGTACTTCCCCTGACCTAATGAGACCTCAGAGAAGGAAAGCTTAAGATATATGATAGAAGACTGAAAAGCAGGAGAGGAAAACCAGGAAATTTTAAAAATTAAGGCTAAAATAAGTCATCTTGACACATACATTGTTGTGCTGTCTTACATGGAAATTCCTTGGTTTTCAAAACTGCAGTAATTGCATAAATTATGGATGGATGGCTTATCCATGCAGTTAAAAGCAAGTTAGAAGATTTGTACAACATGATTTCCAGGTTTATAGAACCAATAAATTTTCCATAAGTGGTGCCTGCCTGTTGCAACACTCCTTTCTATTTTAAGGCAAAACTTCATACTTTACTTCATACTTCATGTTTTCAAACACTTCATAACAAAAACACCTTATCAAGAATTGCAAAATTTTGCAAGACTAAATACAGTAAGTCTAAAAACATTCTTGCAATTATTAATTTTCATTACTTATTAATAAAATGGTTTTATTTATTAAATTTACCAAATAACTCCTAGAATATAATGGAGTGCTCTGATTTTTAATGGATTACTACTTAAGATTTTAAATAACAATCAACTGAAACACAAAATATCCTCCAAATTAAAAACAAAAACTCGTATTGCAGGAAGTCAAGCCTCTTGCTAATGTAAGTTCATTGTCCTTCAAAGAAGGCTGAAATAGAGTCATTTACCAATCCAATCTATTTTGCAGTAAGGGTGGTGGATCTGGACAATGACTCAATTGCTCTCTCAGGCTCAGAACATCCCCACATCAGAGAGCTGATGAACAATTCAAAAACAAAATCAAAGCAAACCACACGTACACAAGAGCCAATCCCAGAAAACCTGGTGAGGAAATGTACCCCTGTAACATTTGTTACAGGCTAAGATGTTGAAATTTTCTGTTTTGAGAGAAGAGGCTGACCAACAGCGAGACTCCTGACCAGAACCACTCTAAATACTGTATCTGAAGCAGTACCATTACAGGTATAGCATACATACCATTAAGCTTCCTCTGAATTGCTTCCTCCTCTAAAGTGATGATATACATCTGCTCATCTAGGTCTTCCAGGATCTGTATTTGCAAACAGAAACATGACCTGAGTATCAGAGGCACTTGTTTTCCTGACTGCACTCACATAATCAGATTCACTTTGCTCCTGTAACCTGTACTTTAAATATACAGTCTACAACTTTACAATAGTGACACAAGTAAGAACTTCACAGATTATTCCATTCTGTTACACAATTGTATCTTTACTGTAAGCAAAGTTAAAGTTTTTATTTTGAGTTAAGGCTTTTACATTCAGTTTCAATCTAAAGAGCCAGAACAGTATATCTGACCTACATTCAAACCATATCAACCTTTACACTCAATTTAAACAGAAATAACTAAAGTTTTTGAAGAATAGTATTAAAAAGCAACTTTTCACATAAGCCAGTATTTCATGAAAATATAAATTTCTATTAGTAGCTAAAAACCAAATAAATGAAGTCAGTCTATCTCAACTACCAGGTGCTTTGAGACTAAAGATAAAAACAGTAGGTATTCTCTTTGTATTTCCAGGGTTGAACTGATTAATGAAAAGGAAAGCAAGATCTAAGTACACCCAAATTTTTCTAACTACAAACTAGGAAATGTGACACCGAAGTCACTAGAGTACTTGTATGTGGTACAAACTTCTCCCTTCCCTCACAGCATTCAGACCATGAACCAAAGAGCATCTGTGTGTAACAAGCTCTTAAAATGACCACTACCCACATTTCACCCATCTGTGTGTACCCCAGGTACCCTTCTTGTTATCCAGACTTTGTTTGCCCTTGTGTTCTTTGCTACTGAACTCAGAATATGCCCACACTTTTCAGGCACTGGTAAAACACAGCAGGAAATACTGGTAATAAATAATAATAGTAGCATTGACATAAACTGAAAAATCAGAGAAGTCTGTATTATAATAAGAAAAACTTTGGGAAAAAAACAGGCTTTTGTGCTATATGAATAATGTGAAATGAGTACATAAATAGTGGTTCTAGAAACCAATGAACTGAAGAGTTCTGAAGAAGTGTAAGCAATCTAGAAGAAAGCACCCAAATACCATTCCACCTTCTCACAGGTAGCACAGGAGGACAGACTTGGGGAGCACTTACTGTCGGTTTCACCAGCAACTGACCCATTACTGTAAACATCCGCGAGAGCCCCACTGGCGTGCACACTGCAGGGGAAGGAAGAACATGCAAAACATTATCTGTAAGTCAAATTTGTAAGACCAGGTGTTTTATTTGGATGCTTAGTGTGCTATTGCACATATCAACATTTTTTGGTTTTGAAAAGAACTGCAAGAGCTTAAAGCTCCAACATGAACTTTCAAGCACACTGCAATCACATGAATTTTGTTCAAGACAAGCATCTTTCCCCTCCAAGAGCTTAACTGTGACTTTTTGTCAACAAGGAACACCACATGATCAAAGATCTTAAACTTGTTCAACTAATTAATTATTTATTCAAAGCATGTGGCACCAGAGGCTATGTCTTCACTAGCAAACTCAGCAGTGCCAGGATGTATTCCTGGGCTTTAAGACTGGATTGCCTACACCAGTAAATTGTTAGAACTACTTCTGGCATGATTTACCCTAGGCCAGTTAACACTTTCCCGAATGATTCTCAGTGCTCATCTGGAGTTCAGGCAGCCCAGGGACCTTTTTCATGAGCCAAATCTGCACAGACACCTGCCAACCGCAATATCCTGGATGGAGTGACACTGGCTGGCCACAGCACTGGAGAACATCTCAGGCACATTTCATCCTTTAGCACAGGTGTAGCTGCAAGGCCAAGAGATCCTGAAGCTGCTTTGCTCTGCTGAAAATTATCCTTCTACTTCCATTGAGACTAGGCTCAGCTACCAGACTTTAGATCATTTGCTGTGAAATAACAATGCTCCCTTTCTGATCCTAGCCTGTGATGGTTTCCAGGAATGATGCATGTCTGCTTCTTGGGAGAAAGGCTCAACTATGATAACAGAAAATTATTAGCATAAAACAACAGTTTAGGGAAAACAGCCTTCAAATACTGAATATGTTGGAGATAAAAGAATTTATAACAATATGGATGAGCATGTACATCTATAGTTTCCATTATAATAAAACATTGTTGCCAAAAAAAGTAGACAAGATTTTATTGTGGGAATTGCATTTATTTTTATTAACTAGTGTTCCACTACAGCTACTGCATATTACAGGAAAAATACAAGAGCATTCAAAAATCTAACTTAAGCTTGTCTGCCTTAACTGCAGAAGAATCCTGCAGCAAAAGGAGAACAGAGAAAAGTGATGCTCAAATCACCACTGCAATAGCCTTTACTCAAACACTGCTTCAGCAGTTAAACCAGCTGAAGATCAAAAGCTCTGCCCCAGCAGCTGCCCCACTGCTGTATACTGCCCTTTCTGCTACACAGATCTAACAGCTTGAAGGGCCTTCACCTCAGTGATCAGCTTAAATTACACATTTCCAAAATGTGGCATTTAGTCACAATAATTTCAGTGAACTGGTTTACAACAGCCTCAGAACTCAGCAAGCTGAGTTTTCAGCTCTGCTGAAGCAAACTGCAGGGCAGATAGGAAGTTTTGTAAACCAACTTCCCATTAAAGTGTTCAGCACCTCTGTGAATGCCACTCTGGAAGAGCCTGCACAAGATGCTGAGAAGCCCAGTGTTAATCCTCCCACCTTCATCCAAAGGGCATTTGAGAACCTGCACATACCGAGAACCTAAGGAGACTCACTGAGGTCTCTTTCAAGGATCTGTTGAAAGGATATCACAAATTATCATTCCCCACCCTTTCTCCACAGTGACAGTCCCACGTAAGCTTTGAACCTGTCAAACTTGGAGAAGAGATGAAACCATAGTAATCTAGAAAGGGAGATGTTCTGTTCCTCTCAGCAATTTTCTAGAAATTATTCAAGGAGGAGGCTGAGATTATAAGTGGGATTTGGAGCCTTCCATCGTGTTTCTTACTCCCCTGAACATGGATGACTGAACTCTGGTTGGGAGCAGTCCGTGTGAAGTTGGGTTTTTACCGCATTTGTTTCAGATGTGATTGTGTAACTGACCTGCAGACTGGCCAGAGCCCAGCTGTGTGATTATGAAAGCTGGCTGCACTGTCTTCCAACTCCTGCCTATACAGCAACATTTTCAATTACAAAAGGAAGAATGGTAGTTTACTGAATATAGGACAAAATGTTCCAAAATCATTTTCTCACCATACTACCGGCCTCCTGCAGACATTTCATTTTAAAATTGTGCTTTTCTTTGCAGAATGGAGTCTCTATTTTTCAACTACCTGCTTTAACAAGTTATTAATCAGAATTGGGTGAGTTATAAAGTTTGTCAAAAATTGAAAATCTAAGGTACCATTTATATAAACTTCAGAACCCAAACCTAACAAATCCACACCTAAATTTAAATTTAATCAAAAAAAAAGAAAATCCCACTTAACTTTCACAATCAAAACTTTTTTTTTAACCATAAAAAAATTGAACACAATACATAAAAAAATACCCCACCATAACACCATTCATCTTCTGGAATAATGAAGAAAATACTTACACAGAAGTAACAAGCATCCCATCAGTGATATACAGGAATATAAATATGGGAGGTAGAATTCCCAGAGGTCTGTAAAGAAAACATTGAGCACAGTTTTAGCTAATTACCAAGAAGCTACTTATGTCACAGAATTTAACATCAAAATGGTGCTGACTGAATTAAGATACCTCCTCCACAACCTGTGCAATACTCACACAGAATGTCCTAGAAATATATTTAACTGTAAACCTGCATTTCTGTATTTACAATGAATCTGGGTGAAGGGTCTTTTGCATTCCATACCATATAAAGACTCCATACTGGCAGCATCATTGTCTATGAGTGCTGAAGCCACCCATACGATTCCAAGGATAAGCAGTGCAAGAAGAATGAGCATTACAAGGGTTTCCAAAATCCTTGCTCTGATGCCCTATGGGCAGAAGAGGGGAGAGGGAGGAAAAAAACACAGCTAAGAAGTTTGAATCAGGTATTTTCAAACCTTTTTAAAATTACAAGTAAATAGCAGATCCTTCTTCCTAAATCCATACACACATTTTATCATGTAGACAAAAGCATAACATGTAATGCACATTAAAAAGGTAGTGCATAAAAAAAGGAAGTACTTATGACTTTATAGTGCTCAGATCGCATTTTCCCCTTAAACCCATAGAAAAACGTTTTAAATTGCATATGCCTTACAGTTCTCATTAATCTCATTATTCCATAAAGTACTCTTCATACCGTATGATTTTGTTCAAGCATTTTTAAAAGATGGATTACTTTTCTAATACTTTCAGCAAAGAAAGTGGATTAGCAAATTTTTATCTATGATTCCAATCAAGGGAATGGAAAGCCAATTATGGCAAATAGCCAAATGGCCCGGCAAGCATTAAACCCTGCGCAGGTACAATGCAGCGATTCCCTGAAATCGCTGGGCAGCCGTCAGTCTGCGGAGCCCTCCAGCGCTCGGCTGCGGAACTGCCGCTCCCGCACGGCTCCCGCCCTGCCCCGGCCCCGCCGGCACACGGGGAGGGCTCGCCTCCGAAAATGGAGCCACGCTCCGACAGCTGATGCTACATTCGCTAATAATATTATATATATTACATATATATAATATAATACATAAAATATACCAAATAACCAAAAAATAACATCAAATAACATTTAAAAAAAATCAGATTTATTTTTTACTGGTATCACTAATTTAACTGATTTTGAGCAAGAGTGATTGGGATGCTTTCTTCATGCATCCACGCCATTAAGGAACCATCAGACTGATATTTAAATAACAATTTTACTTTTTTTTTTCCTTTGTTTGCCAGTATACATCTCCACAAGTAAATCCAACTTTCTACAGGTTCTCCCCATTGGGGATAATTACTTTGATAGTTAAAAGACTATTTTATTTTTTTTTTTCTCTTTAAAATCTTTCCTCACTCCTTAACTAGGGGGTTACTTAGGTAATCTTTATATGACATTTACTCTAAAAATTATGCTCTCTACATAATCACTGCACCCACCCATGAACGAGGACCCCAGGCACCCTAACCATGAGCACTCATCTCCTGTAGCACACCAGTTCCTCCCCTCCACCAGTCCCCTGCAGAACAGGAAGATTACCACTGACAACTCTCTCCATTCTGCTCAGGGCCAGGATAATTTTTATATTGCATAGCACACACAGACTAGGATTCACACTCATTTAAATATTGTGAAATCATAATACTTAAAAAAACTTTGGTGAAGTGATAAATAGAAATATTCTGTCATAGACACTAATGAATACTTGGTAATGGTCCAGGATAAAAAAAAATTAAGACACTTAAAGCACATAGGTAAATACTTAATCTCAATTAGGCACCCATAAGGCTGTGCCCTATGAAAACATTAATGTTCCAAGCACATTAGTTCATCCTTACATACATTAGAGTACTTGCCAAATAGCTGCTATTTGAAAGGAATGAAAGGTACAGAATTTTCCCCCTGTCCACATGGAGAAAACCTCTGGAGAATCACAGAATGACTGAGGTTGGCAAGGACCTTCAGAGGTCACCTGGTCCACCCCCAGCTCAAGCAGACATCTAAAGCTGGGTGCCCAGGAATCTTTTGAGTTGGAGACTCAAAAAGCTTGGAGACTCCAAAACCTCTCTGGACAACCTCTGGCTTCATTTTCAGTAAGACAAGCTGCCCCCTGAAGTACTTCTATTTAAAGACAGTCAAATTTTCATTTGACATTTACTTTTCATTGGCCAAATAATGCTGGGGTCCTGATTAAGTTAGAGGATTTAAAAAAAAAAGTCACAAAATACATAAAATGTAATTAAGCTCGACATTATAAAATTAGGTGGACAATGGAAATGCATATTAAGGTGGTGGGCTTTTATACACCCCCTGTTGTACACTAAGAATACTGCTGCAACTTCAGGTTACATTTCTGTGCATGAGGGAAAAGGGTGGGAAAGAAATAAGAGAAGTAATAAGGGAAGAAAAAAGGGAAGTAAGAAGACCTGGGAAAATATATTCCTTTTAAAAAAATCTTGTCTAAACAAAGTCTAATAGTAGAAAGACTATTCATCACTCTGAGATCAGAAAATTTGAATCTGTAACCAGGACACATTTTCATCAATGGAAACAGATGAAGTAATAGAAAGCATGGCTGTCTCTTCCCTGAAGATACAGAGGGGAAAAAAAATGGAGAGTGACATGAACAGAGAGAAGGGCCTCAGAAAGCACCCTCAATTTTGTACACACTGGGGTGATTCCTACTCTCCAGGGCCATACAGAGAAGAGTGAAGGCTGTGTACACCAAGAGGGAGAAAGAGATGACCTGGACCACAAAGAACAAACTAATGATAAATGATAAAATTAATGCATGCTAAAAAGAAAGGCAGAAGTGTTGAAAAGAGTCTGATCTTTGGTCTTCAGTTCATACATAATTTCATGTCAGTAAATGAGAGGGACACGTTCCCAGAATACACTCAGGATCAGAGTTTAGGAAGCATGAACACAAGCCAGTTTGAAGGAAGGCAGTACTTCTTTCTCAACAGTGATTCTGGTTTTAGTAGCTCTCCACTTTAATGTCTTTTTCTATGAAGGTATCTAGAATAAAGCATCAACTATCATTGCAGTACAAGCCCATAACAACACCTCTGGTAAATCTGAACAGGAAAACAAAACACACCCAACACCTTACAAATTCTTCCAGCTGAGTTTCAGATTATCCATAAAGCAACAGCCACTCCTGCAAGTCAATGCCCTGAGTGGTTCCCTGCTGTCCCTAAGCAGAAGTCTGACACCTTAAAGGCTGACTGACACATTAAAGGAGTCTCTTGTGAAGATGAAAAAAAATATGATAAACAAAAACTTTTGGAAGCAAATTACTATAATCCAAGAGAAACTGTAATTTAGCTATTTATCAAGAAAATTGGGGGAAAGAACTGACAGATTATACCCTCAAACCCCCCAACTTCTTTTCTTAAACTTCAAAGTTTCACAGCTTACCAGTCCACAGCTCACCTACACTTTCACTCACAGCATATTTTCAAAATCCACTAAGTTCTTTAACATGAGCACTTAACCAAGTGAAGTATTTTATTAAAGGGAAGATATTTAACACATCAATCCCAGCAGACTGCAACTTGCCAGGAGCTCAGTAATATCTGTCATCTTCTCTCTGAACTAATGGGGCAGTGGGAAAAAAAAAAAGAGCATTTGAAGCTCTCAAAGCCTGCCTTCAAATAAAGGCTGTCCTACAAACACTGCCCTACAAACACATTCTAAGGATCTTGTGGTTTGTACAGCCTTAGATATTTCTGACTCTCAGACTTCTAATTCTTTAAAATTCAATTGTCAAGACAAATCAGAAGTTTTTATAGCTTAATCCTGAGCTACTTATGCTGCCTGGAGCACCAGGCCTAAGGGTTCATGTTTCCAGAAAAGCCTGATTTTAGCAGGAAAGGTTTTAATTATTTTTGCAGTATCCTAACAAATTTTTAATTGCTACTCTGTATCATCAAAATCTTACCATGCTTCTTTTCTATTATGATTAACACAGATAAATCATCCCAGATGACAAATAGCCAAAAGATATCAAGAAACAGCACATGGACCAAAAAGGTAATTCTTCATCTGAAAAACCCAATGAAGTACAAATGGCAACAACAGTCCTGAAGGAACAACAGATGTCATACAAGCAACTCAGTATAATTACCAAGGAAACCACCTCTCCCTGCAGTACATTTGTGCTGAGGGATGATTATTATGCCATTTACAAAACATTAAGACATTTCCTGCTATATGTGTCAACACATAACACCTAGAGACTGGTTTTACTTTAGAAGATAACGTGTGGTGATAGGTCCTTACAGCTATTCAATAAGGAAAAGGAAAATTTCTTGATAATGGAGACAAAAGCATTGGGGTTTATTTTCCCCATTTAAAATTCTGTAACTACTTTGAATTATACAAATGTAACAACACAAATGCTTTGCCATTAATCAGGCACCAGTAACAAGTGAAGACCTTGCTCTGCACACTGTCCACCAGGTTCAGGCCTCTCACACAACCAGCAGGGCACAGGGATCTCTCCTGACTCACAAGGACAGGGCAGGAAGCCTCCTGCCTGCTCCTCTTTTTATTAAGAGCCACATGAAACCTCTGGCAAGTTTAGAAGTTTAACTCTGACAACTGCCATTCCAGCAATGCACCATATTCCAGGAGAGACACTGTGGAAGGTAATGCGGCACAACCTGGGCCAGAAAATGACAAGTTGTTATTTTTTAGGAAAGAATTATTAAATAAATGAAGGCAATCAAGCCTTTTGTTGCTGATTTTGTGCTCTTCCAGTTGTGAGGAGAAACACACTGTGAGGAAAAATATTATTCTTCTGAAAATATTATTCTGAATTTAAGCATAGTTTTTAATGCTGTCTAATGCTATATGGATTTTAACATATACATCAAGATATTTACCAAGAGTTCTGTTGTTTTAATGCTGATAAATGATCAGAAAACCTTTCAGTATGTTATCTCTTTTTGCAAGAGGCAAAATTCCTGGTAAAGTGAAAGAACTACTGCTTCATCCTTACTTTAAGAAAAAGCATTTCTTTGTTGGAACATTACTTGACTATAGAGATTTTGATGAACATATATTATTAGCTCCTATAAAACTGACATTTTTGGATCTACATTGCTAATGCAGGAATGGCTTTTATTAATCCCACATTTTAATCTGGTTGCAAATTGCACAGAAAAAAAATTAAAACACCCTATCATCAATGAAATAAAAATTACATGTTACACACAAAACCAGAGAGTGCTAACTAAGTTTCTATGGTGCTGAATATGTGAACACAGTTCTGCTTGGACATCTTGACCTCTTGCAAGGTAGGTAAACATCACTTTTTACACCATGCCCTGACCCATGGGGAAGGCCTGGGAAACATTTCTGCAATCACGGCACATTTAAAGTACACACGACACCCATTGTTCTCACGTGACAGAAAGGAGCCTTAGTAACCTCAAGATTTGTTCAGTGAGGGGCTGATGGCAACAAGCACACATGATAACATCAGCAGGAGAAGTGGAGGCACTAAAAAAGGGAGAATTACACTGGGTACGAGGTTGGTGATGTTATATATTAACCCCAATTACATTTTTAGCATGTGACACCCCCTCTTTCTCAATTTGTTAGCATTAGTGAAGAGATGAGTGTCAAGCATTTCACCCTTTTCCATGGTTTGACACCAGACTTGGAGCAATCCTTGCTGTGACCTATTCAAGGCAGTCCACAAACAAGTTTTTAGTAAGTAAAGGAGAACAATTTTGCATCAGGCAACATGAAACACACCCTACATTTAGCACACTGATATTCAGTCAAGGAGTCACTACCTCCTGAGACTACACAAATTACTAAATCAAAAACAGATGCTGTAATTTTAGGAAAACTCAGTTAATTTTAAAAATGTAGCTGCTAATGACTCAGAACCTTCATGAAGCAAGCTAAGAAATTTTAATCAAGTGATATATTCAGGCATCAGATTCAAGTAAGTAGGGGAAAAAGGAAACCAATATTTCCTTGCCCATACAAGAATCAAATACTTCAGACTATAACTAGCACTGACTGTGTCTTCCCCCACACCACCTCTTCCCTCACAGAACCTTCACAGCCTACAGGGATTTTAAGATTAAAAGGAGCACTTTTCCTCACAAGTATATTTTCAAAGCTTATATTTATTTTCTACACAATACAAACATGAAAAATTCTGTTTTTCATGTCATAAAACATTCCCAGCAACTTTCAGCTGATTTTTCTGATTGTATCCTTTCTCAAATGGTTTCACAGTTGTTACCGTGCTGTCAATGGAGCAAGAGTAGGCAGCCAAAATACAGAACTGTATCAAACTTAACAGCCACACAGGATACATAACAAAATCCAGAAAATTCTGAAAATCCAGAAAAATTAAAGTTTTGTTGGGTAAAAAAACCAAAATTATTTCTTTGAGTACTGGCTAAAGACATGTAACAATAAGCATTAGAGTTATGCCTGCCAAGTTGGAAGTGAAGGACCAAAAACCCCTCAAGCAGAGCTCAAGAAAAAGATGTCTTTACTTAACAGCCTAGGGAGGAGGCCACCTATTCAGGATCCAGTACTCTCTCTGCAGTGACTCCTCTGCCAAAGAAAACTGATTCTCCCTTCTTCAGTGTCCCAGAGGAGCATCCAAAGCACAGTGTTATAGCATAGTTTGGGGTCCATACCCATCAAACATTCCTGTTGACACCACTGCACACAAATAACTCAGTGAAATAACCTAAGAACCAAGAAGGACTCCTTGCAGACTTGAGTCCTTGGAACCAGAATAAAAAACAGTTCTTTCTCACTTTTTTCCCTAGGATCTATTTAATTATCCAATGCAAGATGGACTCCAGTGAGAATAAGGTGGGATTAATTTATTGCCTAGCAGTTAAGGCACTGTTTCAAATACATGGATTAAAACAACTCAAGCAAAGATGCTCTTCCACATCAGGCATCACTCTTGTAAATTTAACAGAGAATAATACATTTGAAGTATTATTGCTTTTGTATCAGAATACAGACCAGAATACATACCAATTTCTTATAATGAGGAAAAGCTAGACAGAATAGCAGCCAAAATGCAAGCATACACTAACTGGAATAAAATAATCACCACCTACAACTGTCAGATCCACATGATTACCCTGCTGCAGCTCGCCCTAAAAGGGATGGATGCAGATCTGTGGACATCCAACCTAAACCTTCTGGGGAGAAGGGAAATGAGAAATGAAAGGATAATCACAGTAAAATGGTCGCTGTCCCAGTGTTACCCCTTCCCCCCACAAGTTTGCTCTGTTGTTCCATTCACTAGCCCAGCTCTCACTCATTAGCTCCGAGACGATCCACTCCCTCCACCTACCAAGTTTCCCAGACTTTCCAATGCCACCTGCAACAGCAACATGGAGCTGTGGGATTTCTGACACTCTGAGTCTCCCTCTAATCATTTACTTTTGGATCAGAAAGAATCTTTCCTGCTAGACTGGCCTGATAGGAAGATAAATAGATGTTTTCCAACTTCTTTGTAGCTTGGCAGAGCACTAAGATAAGTAACATTAAGACCTGGAATTTGTGATTGTGTTTTGGCAGAATGAAACCCTGAAGACAGTTACCAAAAGCAAATGACATGTACAAGCACAAAGGTCACTATTAATGTTCTAAAATAAATAAAGAAAACTAAAGTAAATCCCCTGAAGTCATGTCTATTACTAATGCCCTGAGAGGGTGAATAACCCCAAGAAGAAAGGAACTTCTAGGAACTGGCCAAAGCACCAGAATGCTGGAAGTTCCTATTAACAAGCTGGGAAACTCTTGAAAAAGGTACCAAAAAAAAAATGGACAGATGGGAGAAAGTCTTTGGCTCTCCCTCCTCCCCTCCTTTGTAAATAAAATTGTTGTCTGCCTCACAGACTTTCATGACAGATGTGTAAGCTCCTTCCTTGTCAGTTCAGAATAAGTGATTCCTAATACAGAACAATCCATAATGTGAAGTAATTTTAGGAATATTAAATAAGAAATACAGACTACAGGTCTAAATATCACATGCTTATCAGTATCAAAAACCCACTGCTTTCAGAGAAGGAATGAAAAGTGGCGTCTGCCTAGTAAAGTTTCATTTAATAAATGAAAACCCATTAGAAAAATGTTTATTGACTTTCAATGATAAAGACAATTATATTAAACCTTTCAACTATTAATATAAAATTCCCTGGAAATTTTCTTCTGTGAATTAAAATTACAATTATAGTAAATCTGTCAAGTATTTTTAAATTTATTAAAAAGCAACAAAAGTGCATAAATAGACTTAAAATAGAGACAAAATTTTGCTTGTTCTGACCAGTCACTACTTGATGTCAATGGAGACTCAAATGAAGACCCTGACTAATGTGGAAACATTTAAATATTCAAATCTTAATAAGACAGTCCTCATGCATAAACCAGCCACTTTTATACAACAAATTATATCCTCCAACTAAAACCAACAGCAAATCAATTGAATGTTTTGGACCATTTATTGAAATAAATCCAAACACACTGAGATGGGAAGATGCTCACATTGCCTCTTGAAGGCAGTGTGCCTCTCAGATATGCCAAATTCTTTGCCTGTTTCCATTGACTAAGAAAGGGGTCTGAATCACAGCTATTTCAGGGATCTTGCAGTGTGAATAATTCCTTCCCAAAGGATGGCAAATTTTCCATGAAACATTTCAGTTTTAAATTAAATTGTTACATGAATTCTATTATAAACTGACAAGTAAAATAAATAAAAAAATATCTCCAGATTACAGCTATCATCTACCACAAACAGAAGGGCCTACAGAGGGTATTAAGAATGCTCCATTCAAACAAAATTTAAAAGCTATTTATTTCTGCTTAAAAATAAGTGCCTTAGGAAGAAGAATATTTTAGAAGCCAGTGCTTCAGTTTACATCAGTGATAAAATAAGAGATTCAAGCTTGCATTGAAAGCATTGGTAGCTGTACCAATTTACAAGTAATAAAAGTATTTAACATGTTTTAACATTTTTTCTTGTGCAGAACTCTGTAAGCTATCCTAAAACCAAACAAAATCTGCAAAAAAAACCCCTCAATTTATCCACTAAGAGAGGAGCAGAGGAAAATATTCTCCTCTTATTCCATTTGCAGGCTTCCAGCTACGTGTTAAGGCTGTTAGCAGAAACTGTGGAAATTCTACAAAGCATAAACTTGCTACATACAGCACAAACGTGCAAGTTCAGGGCAACGTAGGCGTGGGGAAAGCACAAAAGTTCAGTGATGCAGCCCATTCCTGCCTGGGGTGAGGTGGAACAACTAATGTTCCAGTGCTAGCTTCCAAAACTGAGTTGTTTTACAGATGCATCCAGCTACTCATAATGTGTCACCTAATGCAGTTTCTCACAGCATGTTAGAGCAGTCAGAAAACCACATCTCAAAATAATACCATTTTCTTTGTGCAGTATTTTTACCCCAATATTACTAACATCACTAGGTTCACCTTGCTGTTAGTGATATTGGGGTAAAAATACATCATCAGCTCAACTATGAATTTCCACAGCTCAAATACATTAAAACACTGCCAGAACACAAACTTACCTGACACATTTTGATTTTCTATATACATTATAATTACTTTTTGTGACCAGTTTTGTAATCTCAACTCCATTCACAGCTGCAGAAAGGCTGAACCCCTGCCCAGATAACGAAGTGGCAGTGAGGCAGCCAGTGCAGAAAAGCTGTACCAAATAAATTTTACCATCAGCTTATCTCCTGGTAGCCTACTTTTTGTACCTTCCACTGAGGCCTCTTTAAACGAAGTACCATCTAATTTATGGAAGCAACCAACTGACATTTAACTACTTCAATGAAACTGAGCACAGATCACATCTCATCACATCTTGATCCAATGTGTGCAACAACCAACATTCCCTTATTTCCCCCTCAGCTGTCCCCAGATACAGAACTGTTACTTATATTCAACAAACCACAGATCTCCTATGCTAATATAAAAAGGCAGATTTTTGCCTATAATATCTCCAACAGACTTAAGCAAAAATCCTAATAAAAACCTGATAAAATATTTCATATATCTACAAAACCAAATTCACATTAAGCCATTATTCCTAACCTAGCAAGTTTCTCTCTCCTGGCCACTGCTTCTTGAATTTCTTTTTATCTCACTCTCAGTGAAACATGGTATGGCCTTAAGCTGACAAATACATGGTTGTTATTTACCTGTCCTGCACAGCCTTTAATACTAAATGTCTAAATAGACATTTAGGCAAAAAAAAAAAAAAAAAAAAAAATTGTGTTTTGAAGTCAAGATTTTGAAATGCAAAAAAAATAATAGCACAACCAGGATTCCCAACCTCTTTTGACTCACCTATAGTAACTTTCATGCTCTTACAGCCATTGTGAAAGGACAGCAGACATCACTTTTAGGAAGGTATTTTTATTTTCATACTAATCTACAGCAGAGTTACAGATTCCACTCACAGAGTCACAAAAGCAGGCCAAACACTCACACTCTAATTTGCTAATATATATAATTGTAAGATAAGAATATTTTTTCCTCTGCAGAAGCGCAAGTGAAGGACTTGGTAAAGCTGTAATTTTAACATGTTTTCAGAGTTTAGTGTAACACTTGTCAATGCTACAAGCTAACAAGTTATACTAAACCCTCTCATCTTCCCTTCCCAGCTGTTCTGTGAGCTCTTCTCATTGTTAGTAGTAGATGGGGTTACCCTCTACATGACAAATTACAAACACATTCTACATTTAGCCACGCAGAAGCTCTTTCTGAGACTTTGGTGGAAGCAGTAACCACACAAAGGTTCAGGACAGGCACCATCCTTAATGCAAGATTTACAGTTAAATACAGCCCTTAACTCTGCATCTTACATCCTACAGATTATGTTATGGGTCTGTACAACTGTCAGCTAAATATACTTTTATTTTAATTAGGAGAAGGAAAAACTATGATCAAGCTACTTGCCAAATCAAAAGTCCAGAATCATCAGGATCTGTTTCTAAACAACAAAAAACTCTAATAAATTTTAGGTGGCGTCATTTTAAAGGACTCCAGTTTAAAAACTGGACTTCATATCTGAACTTAACATGTTAACTTCTGTCAAAAATACAAACCCAAACAGTTGCCTTTGATGTGACTGATTAAACAACTTTTGTCTCTGGCATTACTAATGGAGTGAGTAAACGGGTTGTAATATAATGTACAATAATTCAGTTGCATACTAGTAAACATTTCATAGAGATCAGAGCACTAAAGTCTCAGTTTATGCTAAATGATTTTATAGACAAATAAATATGAGCCTAAATGCCAAATAAACATCCACTGTCATCAGGGCACCTCAAGACTATTTGGTGAGCCATACACAGTGACCTGTGGGTATTGCAGTCAGGGGTAGAAGGAAGCATAGAGCACAGTCAAATGCTGTTTGCAAACAATGTTCAAGATTCTTGAACTCTCCAAATCCATTTTACAAAAAAATCAAGGAAAATTTTAAAAACTAATCTTGATTAGAGATAATTTCATATTGGAAAAAACTTCCAAGCCACTTATTTTCCAGTGTTTTGCAATATAGGAACAATTTCTTTCCATGGAAATCTGCTTGAGATAAGTGAAAAAGTTTCTAAAGGTAAATACTTCAAAGTTCACTTTGAACATGCTTCCTACATTGTCATCACACACTGTAAAATGTCTTTTACAGTAGCCTACATCTATAGATGTATCAAAGTTCTACTGGTACAAACAGCAAAGCTGGGAGTACAGATTTTCTATAAGGAAAAATACAGAAATTGGAATTTTCATACCCACCAAGAAATCAAAAAGCAGCATGTTCACTTTTCACTGTATTTATTACTGTGTTTAGTCACTTAGAATTTGCACAGCAACACAATATATCAGAAACTTAAGCTCAGTTCAGCCCTATTTGATAGTGCAATGACTAGGAAAAGCCATTGCTATTAATAGAAGTGGATCAAATAAAATACTGGGGAGATGGAAGACATACATACTATGGTTGTTCAGCAAAATAACAACAGAGTACAGCAGAAAAAGCAGTTTGAAAATTGTTAATAATAGTATTTTTGCAAAGCTTCAACTGTCACCCTCTCTGCAAGTAAGTAATTTTACTTAAACATATTTTTAAAAGAGATAAAGTGAAGAAATCTGCCTTTAAAAGCAGAAACCCCTGCATTTCACTATTTTGTGAGGAACCTGTACCCCCATGTTTTACTTGCACTGGTTAAGCTGCAGCTGCTGACACAGGCAGCCACAACAGCCAAATCTTTATACAGTAGCAAGCACAACACAATAAATGTTCTGAGCACTGGGCCAGCTCACCTGCCTTCAGCATATCAACAAACTGCTACATTTTTAAGTGGTGCTTTTATTAAAATAAACTGAGAATTTGGGAAGCGCCATGAAGGAAAGGCAAGCAGATGGAGAGGCTAGCTGACACATAACAATAGCTGGTGAAATATTACTCTTATTTTCTGTAATAAACACCAAGATCAAAACATTACGCAAGTTAAATTTCCTTGAAAGGTTCCCAGCAGGAGTTTTCCTTTTTGTTTGGGCAGTACACGATTTCCTCTCACCCACAAAAAACATACCAAGAATGTGCATGTGCCACTAACACTAAGCAGCACTTCCTTAATCACTCATTTCCAACAATTTATGGATGATCAGTGGCAAAAACGAGCAAAAATAATGAAAGCATGCAATGAAAGCTCATTGAGACAAACCGGCTTGGACTTCCTACTCATTTCTGTGTCTCTTTAAGATGGGGGTCTGATACAAATTAGCCACTGGGAAAAAAGTCATCTGGTCATAAAATACAGTACAGGGTCACTTTTATGTAAGTTTGCCAAAAGGGACATAAACCAGGACAATTTCAAACTGTGACACAGGATAGAAGTATATTAAAAAAATCTTTGTTCCTCCTCCATTGTGCTGTCATGTTGCTCAGCTTTATAGACGTTCTGAGCACCAGCTCTGGCCTCTTCGCTTCCACCTGGTCTACCTAATTAATTAAGCAAGGAAGTTACCTCAAATTTTTGTACTATTTGTTTTTATTATCATGCACTTCTTTTGATGTTCCAGGAGTTAACCTCTTAATCCACAGACTCTGTGTGTTGTGTTCTGAACATTTTGGGATGTCTGGATAATTTGGATAATTGGTCAGGATGTTGCTGTCGCTCATGTTAAACTTTATGCTATGACTACAAGTTCAAAGATCAGTATTAAGGTAATATACTTCATAAAGCCTTTTTAAAACTACACTTGTGATTATGCAATACCCAGTTCTTCCAGTTTCTTGCAGTAGTAAATTGCACTATTTGTATTTTCTTAAAAGGAAATTGCTCCAAAACATCCTTCTCTTTGTCAACTTCAAATAAATACAAATTTCCATTGAAGTTACATCAAGAGAAAGGTCATATTTTAAAGGTCAAGAAAAGGTATGGCAATTATCTCCTCAAAAATGTTTGCCTCCTTCACACAGCAGCACACATGTAATTTTCTGTGTAGTCTGTTACCACACATGGAAACATCAGCACTGTGACCTACTCAACTGCAAGTAGCACAATTTTTCTTTTTTGGAGGGAATAATAAAGAATTAGGTTAATTCTGACATTAAGAAACACTGTTGACAACTTTGTTTCATAACTACAATCTGAGCACATCAGTGACAAAGAACTAACAGATTACCTAAACAAGAAACATAACTTTATGCACAATCTCTACAAAAGAAAGAAGAACAGAGAAAGATGTAAAAGAGTTTTTAATACTGATGCAAGAGATTAAAGTGAGGTACACCAACAGCTCAGTTAACAGCACTAAGCTGCAACATATTTTGATCCAAAGTCTTGAAAAATCCAATCCACATGTGCACACAAAAATGTGTGTGCATGCATTCACACATGGCAGATATACATATGTGTAGATATGTATGTTTCTGTGTATTATACAGCTCCAGGATTGGCTGGATTACTGTTGTTGTTATTGTTATTATTATTATTGTCCTGGCATCAGAATTGTTCAAGTGCCATTCAGTGGAAATGAACATGAGCAAAGAGCAGCATTTAAGCTCTTTAGAAGGGCATGGTCAGCCCTCTCAGGCCCAAAATGCCCTTTTGGAATTCACACAGTGGATTTCATGAACAACTAGCATAGAATCAGTCTGAGCTCCAGCGCAGCACTGCATCCATCCATGGCCAGTGACTCATTTGCCTGTTTCTCTCTTCTGCACAACATGCAAGCCCTTGGTTGTTTTAAACTGCTGCCCTGGGGAAGCCAAGGAGCCTCTAAAAGGGGCCATGTGCCATTTAGCAAGTACACCAGCAGCCAGGGAAAATGGCTACGGGAAATTGGAATACGGTTACTCAAGCCCATCCTGATTCAGAATGGTTAAGGGAGCAATGCTACCACTCAGGAACATGGAATGAAAAGTTATACAAAGCTCACAACAGTAACTTATGAGCTATCTGAATTATGAGAGCTTGCAAAAAAAAAATCACAGTACAGTCAATACACAAAATGAACTTACATAGCACAGTCTGTGACAAACAGATGGCTAAAAATTTCAGGAGTCAGACCCACACGTGATAATGACTCAAATTACTGTTGCTATTTAATCTGAACAAAGACATCCATTAAAAAATTAAAAAATCATTTCAATTTCAGGAATGAACCTCTTTTAATTATTCACTTCCAAAACTTTTATGGAAGTCCAACAAGTAATTGACACATTAAGACCTTCAAATAGACATCTTCAGTGCACATACCTATATCCCAAGTGACCTATTTAATCATTATGATGAAGGCAATTCAATGACAAAATGACCTGCATAAAAGCTTCCACCAAAACAGTCTTTTTATCCAAACTTTTATCTGAGCTGAGTATCTAGAACCAACTGCCTTCCCAACTCCCAACTGAAAGATTAAAGATCCATGCCAAAAGTCTTTACTGAATGTCTTCACATTTACAGTAGATCATTCTTCTCTTAAATGCTGTTAAGTTTTGCCAAATGTATGAAATGTTCTTTTAAATTGAGATCACTAAAATCTGATTTTTCCAGTGAACAGTAATAGCATTTGAACAATGTTTTATCTCTGGTCCATTACTTTGATGTGATGAACGACAAAATGAGACTTTTTTTTTTAAATATACACAAAATAATTTGTTCAAATATCAAAATTCTACAAAGTAATCATGGTCTCAAAATCTCCTTGGAAAAGAGATAACACACATGACAAAAATCTACTGAAAATAAAACTTGATGGGAAATACCCTTCCTTTGCAGATGCTAGAACTGAAAACCTTAGATGTAATCATGAATTTGATTAATCATGAATTGCCCCAGATTCTAATCACCCAATTATGTGATGTAATTCTTTAAAACATAGCTAGCAATTATTACAAGTAGAACCCTTTATCTACATCAGCATCTGAAAAGAACAGCACATTTAATTTTAACTATCACCTTAGTCCAGAAGTGCCATCTGCCACTTACTTTCCAAGAAAAGCAATCAAAGACAAGGTATGCTCATATTACAACATCCAATAATGCCTGAATCAAACCAGCAGCTTCAAGGCTCACTCCAAACCACCAAAACAATTTCATCCATTTTGGAACATTTTAAACAGAGCAGTGAGATAGAACAGGCATTGTATAAAGGCCTGGAGTATTTGTACCAGGAACCATACTTGGCTTTTGGGATATTCCAAAAACATCCAGAACTCAAAGTAAAAAAACAAAACAAAACAAAAAGTAATTTCCTCCCCCCTCCAACAGCTGGATTTTGATACTAAAATCTGATCTCATCTGCCCCCATGAAGAAGCAAACTTCAAAGCACCAAAAATCATCTTTTCCCTGGCATCTGCAGAAGATTATGGTTCTGTCTTACCCATCTTATCTCACAAATGCTCTCAAGCATAAATGTGCAAGGGTGATCTGATTGATCTTGAATGGGGTTTATGGACAGCCACTACCATAAGAAAGTAACACATCAACTATTAAAAGTTTCATGTAAATTGGAAGTTTCACGTAACTGGGATACACAAAGCATCTGTTGGAGCCAACAGAACTCTACCAGCAGAAGGACCTTACCCAGTATGCTAATGGAGAGAATCCTTGGGCGTTTTTTTGGATGGCAGGAAACACAGACCCCACTGAAATCAGTTAACGTATTTTTAAGAAGAAAAGATAAATATTTAGCTGTGGCTAGATACTTAAGTGTCAAAAGGAAAATGGAGTGACCTCCACATGAAAACTGGAAGGACAGAGTTGCTAAAACCTCTCAGCCCTGTAGATACCTGAAGTGAATGAAGAAGAACAGAAAGTGTTTTCCAGCCAAGA
This sequence comes from Emberiza elegans, assembly GCA_024865655.1. Classification (NCBI taxonomy): domain Eukaryota; kingdom Metazoa; phylum Chordata; class Aves; order Passeriformes; family Fringillidae; genus Emberiza; species Emberiza elegans. Next base: position 12,418,673 of record JALJVW010000206.1, read on the forward strand.
TGGATGAGTTAAGCACAGGAGCCCATCACCCAACTCCTTGGAAGCTGAATGCATTAGTTTGGTCACCCAAACTCGTAACTGAAGTGACCTGGCTACTTCTGCAGTTTGGTCAATGCACAGCAATGCTGCAGCAGCATCAACTCAGCCCAGGTGACACCAGACAACATTGACACACCACCTGGGCCAGGCCCTGCAGGTGTTTTCTAACACAGCTGCATGGCTGTAATCCACCAATACCTTCTGCTGTGGAATTAAGTCACTGTTTCTCCACATTATTCTCTTTGAATTAAAATATTCCTTCACACAGTAGTTCCAAAATTGTTTTCCATTTGTTTCTTTTGCTGTCCTCTGTTTTTTCTCAAGTGAGCCCAAAAATCCCAACTTGATAGCAGCACTTCAGTTGAGTTTTCCCTAATCCCACCAAGAACCAAAATGGTAATGTCACTGCCTTCATGCCAGTTCCTGTCAATGTAACCAGGAATGATGTTTCCCTTCCAAACACAATTATCCCCTTGTGGCTTTACATTACATGCCATGCTTCAGTGACTCAGTCTTTTGCATCCATCTTTAATTCATTTTATTCTCCAGATTTCAAGATCACTTTCCAAGACCCTTTGCTTTCTGACAATTGTCATCCAAAGGGAGCAGAATTCCCTCATGTGTAGTATCATTAAAAACAAAAGTGTAATCACGTGGATGATAAAGATTAATGGAAAAGTGCTACAACTGGTCCCCAGACAGCCATTCCAGTTTAATCTATTTGATATTTATGATTTGAAATTAATTTTGATATGCCTCCCATTATAGTAATTATTCACTGTATTTCTTTAGTTCACATATTATTACAATCATTACCATCTTATTGTTCAAAAATTGCTTTGCCAAGTTCCCTGCTTCGCTGAAATACTCAGCACTCTCAACCCGAACATATTCAACTGAGTTGAGTATTTTAAGACATGTTCTTTAACATATTATTGTTAATATTGACCATATTTGAACCTTTTTTGGGATGTCTGTAATCTTTAAAAGTCACAAATCAAGCCTGTATTCTCAGGGTCATCTGTTATTTAACCACCTTTCCTGTTACCAAGAAACCTGTCCTTCTTTTCCTTATTATTTTATTTCTAGTGCATTTCTTGAACTTTCTCTCCTTTTAACATCCCAACAGAATCATCTTCCAAAAAATAAAATCTTGATTGAATCATTTAATTTGAAAAAAAGTATTGTTCTTTATTTCAGTACATATGGTTTTTAAGGAGTCCTTTTTCCCCCTGCATACCTGGCCTGTGCCAAAATGTGCAGTTGTATTTAACCTTCACATAAGCACACACATGCCAGCACCAAATTCTCCCCAATCTGTAATTTCAGTTTCATCAGAAACAAGGGCTGAGAATTAAGTGTACACTGCAATTACTCTGTATTTAACAGTGTTTTCCTACCTTTTTTAATCCAGCAAATCCTTCTGATTCCAGGAAGAAAAATGCAAAGGGCATCAACACAAATAAACATAGATTTGAAAAAAGAGAGGCAAGATTCCACAAACCTGCAACAAACAAGAAGTTTACATTTTAAGTTTCACAGTTTAATATATTTCACTTTCCTCCCTCACATATAACAATGTAATATATGTACAGGTGCCAGGGGGTTATGGATATAGTTATTTACAGGTCACTGCTGAAAAATATCCATTTCTCTGCATAATGATCTTCAAACAAAACAGGATGCAACTTACCTTTCCATAACAATGTCTGAAACCCTGTGAGACAGGCTGCAAGCTCAGGTGTACCACCTCCACAACCTCATTGAAAGTTCTTTAGAGAACCACTGCAGAAGCTTTCAGCACAAAAGTATTTTACTACTCTCAGTGAACCTCACAAAATCCAGCTCTGTATACTCCCTTTCTTCCATATTTCTCCAAGCAAACCATGGATTTCAGCATGAGCAGTACACAAATGCCATCATCACCTCCAAATCAGAAGAAGACATCATGGTAACAGCAGCTTTCCACAATGGTATGACTGGCTCAGTAGGCAAAAGAAGAGCAGCTGATCTTTTTATCCCAATTTTATAAGGCTTTCAACATCATCTCCCATGAACCTCCTCATAGCTTAATCAAAGAGGTATGGGCAAGGTAAGTGGACTCGGAGGTGGGACTGAACAGTGCCTGAGCTCCTGGGCTCCCAGGGTTGTGGCAGAGGGGAATGGACACCCTAGGAGGCTGCTGGTGGGTCAAACCTTCACTAGTGACCTGGGTGACAGCACATCCCCAGCAAATCTGCTCAAGAGACAAAATGGAGAGCAGCAGTGTCCTGCAGCTCTGATGAACCTCAACAAGTGGGACAAATGGACAGGGAGCAGAGAAGAGAGGATTTAGGGAGATTTTATTCATGTATATAAATATCTGATGAGGGAGGAAGAAAGGAAAGCAGAATCAGATCTTCACAGTGGTATCCACTGAACTGAGAAGAGGCAATGAACATGAACTGAAAAACTGGAAAAATCTTTACTTACTCATAGAAGGAAAGAAAAAAACCAAACAAACTAAAAATCCCAAATATTTTCCACTGCCACTGTACTCAAGCAGTGCAGAAGGTTGACCACAGGTTTTGAATTCTCCATCCTTCAACATATTCAAACCTAAAAGTGGAGTGCCTTGAGCAGCTTCTCTGCCTGACCCTGCCTGGAGCAGGTAATTTCCAGAGGTCTTCCCAACCTCAACCATTCTGTGATCTATGTGAAAAATCAACAACTGACTACAACAAGGACATCTGTAACACACATGTGACATCTGCAGGAAGAGAAAGGGTTTAAAAAACAAGCTGAGGTGATAACTAATCTCTGTTAGGCTATCTGCTCTATTAAGATGTTCTAAGCTGAACACTTTCTGAACAGCCAGTTTCTGGTGCCTAAACATGAATCCACCATCAATCATCCTATCAGAAGTTGTGCAGGATGCAGTGTTTCTTCTTTAAAAAAGCAGAAGCTTATCTGCAATTTAGTAGCTAACAGGTCTAACTACTGTCACATGTTCTGCATCCTAAAAAAAAAGTCTAGATAAAAACAGGTTTCCTTCCCCAAACCACACACACTTCCATAATTCTGCAGGACATAACCTGAATATCACTCAAAAAAGAATATTCCCCCAAAATAAAAAAAATTGAACTAACAGCCCTGTTTGTTTACTTCTTCCCATGTACAGGCAAGTTCCTTTTCCTCTTTGAAACTGGCCATTTTTTAAATAATAGGGAAGGGAAAAGGCATTTATTGGATGTCCAGGGTATTCATTATCAAGAGAAATTTCTGAATTAGATCCAAGTGTAAAAAAGTTAGCAGTGATTTTTGCCTAGCCCCTCTCAGAAAATGCTTCTCCCATACACTTCCTTTTTTCTTAAATGACAGCATTCAAATTTGTAGGAGAAATAAAAGGTGGAGGGGAACAGGGGCCAAGGGAGTTTCAGCAATTGACAGCAGCAGGACACCAGCAACCAGACTCAGCCAAACAGGCTACAGAAAACAAAACAAGAAAATTCCAAAAGATGCGTGAAATATAACACTCATTTGCTAAAGAAAACAGAGTGCCTAAAGGTGGCTAAACTCCAGTTAACAAAGAGGGGGATTTTTCCTTTTCAATTTGCTTTGCCAGGAAGCTCCTGTTACCATTCGAGAAACATTCAGGCATAGCAACATCAGCAGGAATGTCATTAACAGCCCTTACAAGGGGACATTAACTCCAAGCAGTCTGCACTTTTTTTTGTTTCCCCCCTAAAAAAGACACCAGAGGAAGAGTAGGAATACAACTTGATGGGGATAGGAGTCTTATTTCAGCAGTCGTCTCTCACTGAAAACAGAGTGCATTCAGTTACCTAACGCAAAGCTGAATACCTGCTTGTCCTAATTTCAGCAGCTCTATTACATGAGTATCTTACAACAGAAAACAGTGCTTCAGAGCTGCAGACAACACTGAGCGTTTTAAGGGAGGGGAGACTGGTGCACATCCAGATTTTTAAAAAGTTAAAGTCCAGAAAATTTACACATCAGTAGTATATAGGAAACACATTTACAGAATATTAAACTACACAGCTACAATATGCACATAAAGTTAGGAAAGACAAGAGCAGTGTTGTTCTGCTGCTGACAGACACATGCACTTTCCTCAAAGTAAGGATCTTCATTATTTCTTATTGCAATTTGATAGTTCAGAAATCAAATTAAAATTGACACTGAAAAATAATTATTTTCTACTATACTGACTGCATCATAAAATTGCATAAGACACTCAACATCAACATATAGAAAAGCTTTAAGCAATCAATTAGAATTTTTTCCATTTGCATTTGTAGTGACCTAAGACTGTCCACATCAAAAAAGTTCATAAAACATAAAAATTAAAAATTTCTCAGTCTTTGGCAAACAGATTAGACCCCAAGCAATTTTCCATTTTTCTTGCTCATGGCAGTTTCATTACGTTTTACCCCCACCTGGTGGTTGTACCCAAAAGCAGCACAAGGGAACACCGCTGTCAGAACTAGTCCTGGATTAGTTCAGCATGCATTAATTAGCTAAGTGTGTTTATACTGGATGCAGGTTTGGCCTTTCTGCCTAGCTTCAAAAGTTTCAGGCAAGTATTTTCTGCTGGTTTATTTGACAGATGTAATGTAACAATCTACGGACTTAAACTCTCAGTGTCAGCTTCAAGTACATCAGATAATAGCTGTAACCATAAATTTAGAAAAAATAAAATGTTTTAAAGCAACACAAGTGCTCCGATTTGACAACATTTTCAAGGCAGTACACAAACCATAGCTGAAGGCTGTGTAAGCAGCGTATGAGCGGGATGTGAGCGTTTCTGAGCTCGGCTGCCGGTGCTGGGATCTCTCAGAGCCGCGCAGGTTTCTCACCGGGCGGGGCGCGGGGGTCCCAAGCGCGGCGATCCCGGCGATGGCCACGCGGGGGAGCCCGAGCCCACGGAACGGCCCCGGGAAGCGGCCCCGAGCCGAACCCGCCGGAACTCACCCAAAGCCCATTGACCGCCATCGCACCTTGCCCTCCGCAAAGCACACCTGGAAACGCCAAAATCCTCCATCGCCCTCCTTGTTAGCCACCGCTAACAAGTGGGAGAATTTCTATTCTACCAAATAGAAATCATACTGTATGTCCATAAAGCGGTATTTTCAAACATCATCGTACTAAAAGATGGTCACTGGTAAATTCAAATGCTTTCCTATTTATGAGCAGCTATTCCAGATTTCTTACTAACCCAAATTTTCTTAAGCAACAAGTGACAGTAAAAATTTCTGAAATGGTTACTATATAATTTTCAGTCTCTAATAGATTTTTATTGCCCTTTTTCCAAAGATGATTCAAAAGGAAGGATTATGTTCCAATCATTTTTTTCTTATGTTTGGGAATAAAGAATATAAATGTCTGAGCAGCTAAATCCATGTAAAAACATTTATCTTGTTTTTTTTCTCCCATGTAGGGGACATACCAAATTATGATGCCACAAAACACATCATAAAATAACTCAACTAGAAAGAGCCTGTAAAGTCTCTAAAGCCCGACTTGCCCTTAAAGAGCCAAACTGCAGGTGCCATCAGGCTGCTCAGGGCGTTGGCCACCTGAGTTTTGGAAAACTTACAGGATCTTCCAATGCCTTTTTCCTGTTCAACCATCCTTGCTGTGAAGAATTATTCCATTATGTCCTAGAATCACTTCTCACCTCTCACTTCACAAAAAAACCAAACAAAAACAAAAACCCAAACTAAAAAACTCCTTACAAGTCAGGGATGTGGAAATTCATGAATTTGCTATGTGTGAATATTATTAGACATTTAGCAAAAAGCATGCACTTTTCAGAGAAAAATCTTCCAAAGCCAAATTGCTCTCTTCACACGACTAAAGAGAACTCCACAGTTAACCTGTGAATTATTTGTATCAGATTAAATATTTTCATATAGTGAACATACTTCCTGCATAATTACCTAGAAAAGAATGTCCTGTTTTCCCCAGTTATTTCATTGCACATCTTCATCACAATACTTATATTAAACAATTTTCCTTGTTTGCACATAAATCACCAACAGCTGAATTTAACTATCTTGTCTGAGCTGCCCACAGCTAGCAAGTTTCTTAAAACATGTTTTTATTTTGAGAATAAATTTATATGGTATCACCATAAAGAGAAAGGCATATCAATCTTGCATTAACATAAAGAAGTGTGAACAGCACATTTCAAGTTAGCTTCTAGTAGCTCTTACTTATATTAATATTCAAAGCAGTGAATTTGGTTTAATTCCATCAAGCCTGCATAACTCTTTAAAAAAAAGAACAGAACAGTTAAGACAGACTTTTGTGACATACCACACAGCAGCAAAACCAACTAGCCAACAGCACATTAACAATTAGCATATTAAATGAAAATGAGTTATCAGTTTGAAAATAAGGACATATCTGTGCACATATAATGAAGACATTTTAATTGAATTATGCTGAGTACTAACCATGAATTAGTGAGCCATTTAACCACTGAATATAGTAGTTTTGTGGAAAAGAAAGCAGGATCTCATTGCTGATTATTGAGAAAGGTAGAAGCAGGACTGCACCAGCTGAAACTGCTAGAGTGAAGGTGCTCAAGAACAGCCTGAAATTTAAAGAAATGTACCACTGTTACCACCAACAAGCTCTGAACAGCAAGGAAAAAAAGTAATTAAACTACCTGGTAATCAGTGTCTAAAGGCAAAACATTCTCATATTGTAAATGGGCAGGAGAAACTGGGATTTCCAAAATATTTGACTTGCAAAAAAGCAAATTTAAAATAGTTTAAAGAACCCAATATAAATAATTTGGTTTTTTTACCAACTACTGTGATTGCTCTCTTGGCACATGCATGCACTCAATTCCATTGTAATACAAAGGTTAAACTACTGGAGTTCATTAAATATCTTTTCACAAGTCTCCTCTGTCAGTTTTAATTTCCCACACAGACATACACAATAAAAAAATATTCAGTTTCTACATTCTTAGCACAATTTTTAAAAGCAGAGCAACATTCTAACAACTAAAGAGTGAGTACAATTATACAGAAATATTTGAACACCAAACTTAAAAAAAAGAAGTTGGGGGTTTTTTTCATAAAGGAGTTATTCAAGTTCTCATCTCATAGATGTAAAATCATCACACAGAAATTGTCAGAAATGTTGCAAATATTTAAGCTTACTCTTTTCAGATCCCAAATACAACTTACACCAAATGCCATCTTGTGGCATTAAAAAGAACTGTGTCCTTAAAAAAAAATAAGATCAACAAAACTTTCTTACAGAACTAATCTAATTCTATAATAAAACTAGAAATAATTCTCAATGCAAAATTGCATGACAAAATAAATAGAACATCCCTACAAGAGCAGTATCTGTAAGCTGCTTGCAGAAATCTTACTTTTCCTTAATAGTCTACAAATCCATTTTTCATTCATACAATACTTAGAAAAGAAAGTATGAGCAAGTAATTTTGACTTTTAAAGAATATCCTGTTGTTGTTGTTGGCTTCTGAGATTTTTTCTTTTATTTAAGGATGTTTAAGCAATCTAAGCCAGAACTGGGAAACCTAACAAACTACAGCAAAGGGCTACAGCCCTTTGCCTTTGTTTTCTCATCCCTCCACACTCAAGTCCTGACAACTATGCCCTGTGAAGAAAAATCTATTTACATATGTTTGAGAGTTATTGCTTTCAGGAAAAAAAAAGCACATTTAAAGAAGCTCAGGCTGAAAGAAAAAAAAATATTTTCTATTTACAACAAAACTTTTCTCCAAGCTCTCCTTCCAAGGGGATGCCAGCAGCACCAGGGAAGCCAAGAACACTGGAACACAGAAGGAGCCAGTTCACACAGTTCAGCCAGCTGAGAGGGCAGCAACAGCCACGGCAGCTCTGCACATCCTGAGGCATTCTCAATAGGAGATATTCATATCTAACTTCACACAGCAAGAGGATAAGGAGAGAGCTGCTGGCAGACCAGTAGGTCTGGCAAGTGCTTCTCTTCCACTTGTAGCCTTTCTGCAGCTTTTTTACACTGATCAAAGATACCTTCTTCAGAGAGAGCTAACTTGCTTCACAGGATCCACTGCCTCCCTTCCATCGACTGCTGTGGCCACTTACAACACCTCCCACCCAAACACCCACATTTGGAGACCTAAATGCAGGCCTTGCACTCAATTCCATCTCTTGCACCAAGTCCCCATGCAATGTTCTGGCCAACTTCATACCTACCAGCAGAACTACAGGTGAAAAAAGGCCTAGACCAAACTTTCACAACAGTTTCCATAACAAAAGGTGCCACTACGCCAATATTTTTCCCCTGACCCTCTAGCAATCTATTTAAGATACATTTAAATATTTCAAAGAGATTCTTATTTATTTGGAGGCACAGAAGATTCCTATCATAACAATACATTCAGGAAAAGCAGTTCTGCCAAGAAGAGCTATACATACGATATTCTGTTAACGATGGCATCTTCATCCTCTTGCTCATCTGAAAATTAAATGACATCAGGTTATATTCAATACTCACTTCCTTTCTTCAGGCTAAATGTATATAGATGGAAATAATTTTAATTTACAATTCAAATTCAGATGTACTCATACAATTCAGGAGCCTCAATACTTTAAGAGGGTTCCTTCCAAAAATGAACACTCTCACCCTGTCTTTTCACTAGTCAAACTCTTTTCAATCAATGTAACAAAGTTATTTCACTTTACTTAAATTTGCAGATCAGAACTTCTTTGAGACCTCTTCCAGAGGGCTCTATGGCAAACATGCTTTCAGACTACTACAGCCACAGCTTCTGCTAGAAACTGCCCCTTTGGGCATCTCTGGAATCACAGAGAGCAGGCAAGCTACAGGGATGTCCAAGAGTCCATATAAGCTAGCATACTACTAGAAATTATCTGCAGTATAAATGTCTTTTAAAAACAGGAATGCATACCCAGAACAGTAGTGATGAGTATTCAGCTGCTTCCCTTTACTTACCCCTCTTCCCATCTCCTGGGGATTTGGGGATGGGGAGGAAGGAGAGGTGGTTATATTTCTGTTATTTGTTTTGCATTTAAGATACCATGACTTCCTTCTGATGCTTCACATTTTAGACCATTTTTATTCATTTATTCCTCACTTAATACTTCAGAAAAACAATTATTTTTCAAACAATATCAACATTTAACTCAGATGAATCACTAACACATCATTTATTCTTTACACCCTCCTCTAAGCACATCAGTACACAAATGTAAGCATTTCTTAATTTGAAATAATGCAGACATTTTGAAATAAAAATTTCTGAATTTGAAATAATTTTACACTCAGCATTGTAAAGTTCTTTCTATTTTCCTTAGGAGATAGAACACTTTGACTTTATTCTTAAATTTTAAAACAAATTTAAGTTCTTAAGAGTCATGCACACAGTTGAAATAAACACATAGCCAATAACCTCATGCTGTTTTGAAATTCTTCTGTGAAAGAACCTGGAGGTGTTGGTTTTTTGATGGATACCTCATGGTGTTTTGAAAGACTAAGTAAAGGTCTCTTATGAATCATTTTGGCTAAAAAGCTTCTTGGAAAAGCAGTGAACAATTTGTCCTGAAAGAGTTGCAGCTGAGTTAACTCTTCAAACATTTCTCGTCAGGAAGATCATAACAGGCTACAAAGTGTGCCTAAGTACATGCTCACAAAGCTTTCAGAAAGTCAGGGCAGCTGCAGAGCAGTTCCTCTTCCCAGCTGAGGAGATAACTGCCAACAAAAGGTAATAATAAAAGTGTCTTTGCATCCAACAGTGTTTGCCAAACCAGTTTCCCCTTCCTGTTCTTTCCATCTCCAAATGGCAGCAGCTTTTTAATGTCCAAAATACATATCAGGATCAGAAGATATTGTCTTACTTCCTATGTTTACAGAGATGTACCTTTTTTCCAAGGAATTAAATTTCATTAAAAGTTTGCTTTTTAAAACACAAATCCATCCATGACAGCAGCTCTGTCATAACACAGACCACTCAATTAACAGTTTCCAATAAAGTTCAAAGCACCAAGACCATGGTACAAAACAATGTTTCTAAAGCCTGACTATTACCAAGCACCAAGGTCCCAGATAAGCTGTCAAAAGTCAAAGATTCTGTGATTTTATACCAATTTTTATGCTATTTTTCCTTAGAAAAAATATCAAAGAAAATGACAGGCTTCCTACAGACTAGTTTTAGAATGGAAACTAGACAGTGCTCCCAAGGGGAAAAAAATAGAATATTCTCTCAAGGTATTTTCTGAACTTCAGTGGTGAAATCAAACAGGTTAAGACAACTGAAATAATAACTGTACCTGATCAGAGAAGGACTTTTTGAAGAAATAATGCCACTTTTCCCTTTTGTAGCACTGGCAACCTTTCACTTTCCTAGCAACAGCTCAGAACCCAATTTTGCTGCTAAAACACAGCTGAAGACACTTATCTGGAAAAGCTGATGTGAAAGGAGAACAACAGGATCTCAAGACAAGGGAGACAGAAGCATTACTTTGATATTAACCCCTTTCTTCCATCTCAAAAGTTAACACATAGGCTGCCATACACAACCAGGTCAATCCAGGCTGCCATAGACCAGGACATAACAAACAGTTCTGGTTTTCCACTTTCCTTGTGGAGATGGACAGGAAAACAATCATCTATTTATTTGAAAAACAAATTTTTTTTTGACCTATTAAACATTCTATGCTTACCTGCTTTCCTTTTGTATCTTGTGATTATAAAGTAGGAAATGATGTAGAGAACAGCAAACAGGAGAAAACAGATCTGGAAAAAAAATTTCCATTTATTAGGTCATGAAGAAATGCCTGGATTATAATAAGCACTAAATCTAGCTTAAACAATTTAAAATGGAATTCAGATCAACATCAGCATATTTTATGTAAATTTCAAGACTGCTATATCTTATTAATAGAAAGTTAAACCCATTAGAACAGCTTGATTAGACTAACAGGTATTGCATCAATTATATGGTCAGCAAGTTTTACTCTAAAATTAAGAGAAAAGACTTATTCACAGTGTGATTTTTTGTTTGAGGGAGGGTGAGTGGAGTGGGGTGGGATGGGCTGATTTTTGAAGTTTGAATCCACTTGATTTTTTAAAAGTTATCAGGCTTTGTATCCCCTTCAGAAGTACCCTAAGGGTAACTGTATTTTAAATAATGGGCTCTTGAGGATCTATTTTTGGCTATGCTGTCAGCACATGTGGAAAGAAACAAACATGTTTACTATTTGCATCCTGTCTTGAATCAAACAAATTCCAGGTGACAACACACACAGAAAACTCATGCCTACAGTGGATGTCCAAGCATGAGCTCATCAAACTGTGTTTCCTTCACAGTCAGAAGCCAAGGGCACAACTTCCCTTCTCAAAGGTTGGTGGTTTATTTAGGACAGATGCACCTTCAGCTCACAGTGCCTTGGACCAAGTTGTTTATAAGATTTAGCACTACAATAACAATACAATAAGATAAACCAAAACACCAAAAAAATGCTGGAAATACTACAGGAAAGGAATTGAACAGCAGGAAAGTTTTAACCCTCCAAGCCCTTGTGGGGTTAAAAAAAAAAAAAAAAACAAAAACCCCCACATTTTATTTGCTCCTGAATGAAGCATCAGTGGCTCAACATTGCTGCCTTAACCTGGATGTCTATGCCTATTAAACCCGTGAGTCAGAAATGCAACAGGAAGCAAGCATGCCATTCTGTTTTGGAAATTTACTTCACTGGACAATAGCTGACCTATTCCTTTAAGCTATCATCTGTAGATTTGTTGCCTTTAAGACTCACTGTTTTAAAAAAAATCAAGAGCAGAAAGGCTACCCTAAGAGAAAGGGAAAAGTGAAAGTAAAGGCATATAGCCCTAGATCATAGCCCTAGATATAGATAAATCTGCATCTAAATAACAATACTGCATCCAAAACAGTAAATCACAGTGGAGAATAATGTATTATTCATGAAAGACAGACCTTCTAATAAATACTGATAAATATAAACTGAAAGGGTTATTTTTCTGGTGTAGTCAGACATTTCAGATTTTAAAAAGCCAAGTATCTGAGTATGGCATTTGGGTGACTTCCAGGTCCCTCCCTGGGACAACAGTGCTGTAAGTCTGAAAGTGGCAACCCAGCTCATTCTCTGTGCAGGAAACACAGCAGCAACACCCAAAATACAGGCACTGAAAATGAGATTTCATAACTAGATCTCTGAATTCCAATCTTTAATCTGAATAGAGCTTACCACTCCAACTGTCTTAAGGATGCCTCAAAGAAGAAATGGTTTTGATAAAGAATTCAGTCCTTTAAATAAGTCATTCTAAAGACTGTTATTAAGATTTAATTTTTAAAAAGTTGGTATATTTTTGAAACAGGAAGAACAAAAACTGAGAACGGCCTTGGTTTTTCAGAGTCCTCTGACACAGCTTGTCCTGTCAGGATTGGAAAATGCACTGCCAGTGCTGAAAGAGAATCCTTCTCTAAGCTTCCAGTTCCTCTGAAAACTAGACCAAGGCTACAGCTAGAGACATCTAATTTTAGGCACCCACTTTTGAAAATCAGGTATCACATATACAGGGTAAATGAATTCTTTAAAAATCTGTCAGATGCAAATAACACAGTGTAACCTGTGTAGAAGGAAAATATAGTTAAGCTCATTTTTTGTTTAATTTTATTTAAAACAAGAATAAAAATTACTGTAGTCTTGTTTACACCTTCAAATAGAGCAGATGACCTTTATTCTATCTGTGATAGCAAGGTTCCAATGAAAATGTGAGTCTGTACTTACAAGGCACCACTGAGATAACTGAGGTATTTTGAGGGCAGAGCAGACGAAAGCTGTCCAGTAACACAAACTGTCAAATGCTGGATTTCTGGTTTTAGATAACAGCTACTCTGCAACCCAGCAATAAGGGGTAACTCTACAGCCTGGTGTAATTCTCCCTTTGTTTCTGTCAGATTTGAGAACAACTTTGTAAATGTTTGCTTCAGTTCATTATTGAAAATCTACAAAATCTTAAAATTGTTGGCAAGAAAATAAATAAATTCTATTAAGTGAAAGCTTTATGATCTTAAAAAAGAACTCAGATGAAAAGTCCTTCATACTGACCAAAACAGGTTAAACAGCAAACTCAGAAACATTACTGCAGTCTCAATTTACACTCAGTGAAACCTCTGATCCTGAACTGTTTCTAACCATGCATTCTGAATAGCTTTCTAAAGGAAACAGCTCAAGTCAGCATCCCAACTATTTTTAGAGTAGAACTCAGTTAAGCTGGGGAAAAGGAATGTGTTGCCTATGATAGCTGAAGAATAGGCTCCACTGTCCTGTCAGCACTGCAACCCTGGGCTCCTATTCCTCATACTGCTGTTTGTTTCAGGATATTTTTATATTAGGAAAAGAAACCATCCAGCCTTGCTTGTATTTGCTGTAGTTTCAGTTCATGTTTCTCAATTATGAGTGGCTGGGCTTGTACGCAGCACTCCAGGTAAGATTTTACAGCTGTGGGTAACAGCACTAAGTCCTTGCTGCACTGAAAATGCTTCTCCACACTCACATTGATACCTCAGGTTTTAGCTTTTTATTTTTTTCTTTTTTTCTGATTTTGTGCTGTTTTGGTGTGTGGGTCTGGGTCTCACATTAGGGGATGGTAAGGTGTGGGTCTGGGTCTCACATTAGGGGATGGTAAGGTGTGGGTCTGGGTTTCACATTAGGGAATGGAAAGGTGTGGGTCTGGGTTTCACATTAGGGGATGGAAAGGTCTCTTCACAGAGCAGGAGGACACAATTCCTTCTCCAGCTGGGGACCCAAGGACAGCCAATCTGGATCTCAGGCCCAGGAGTATAAACAATATGGATGGACTGAGGAAAGAAAAACAAGAAGGATGGGACTTCATGGGCTGGGGCTCTAATTGGACAATTAGTTCCAATATGCTAGTGGACCAAAACTTATCAAAATGTGAGATTTTGTGACCAAGCCCTCTTTTGCTTCCACCTTGGAGCCATCCAGGCAGAGCCACTCTTCAGTAAATATCCTCTTTAGTCCCCTTAACTCTGTCTAGCCTCTGTTGCAGCTGCTGAAGGCATCAACCTGAGAGCCACACTGGTAACTCAGCATTAACCTCCTGCCACTGGATCCATCAGCACTGTTCTCCACAATTGCTTCCAGCAGAGTAGCTCTCAAGTTTCAGCAGAAACTTGGTTTTAGAGTTCAAGTTCATCACCATGTCTTTTCCTTTTTTTTAAACCACACCTTAATGTCACACTGCATACAATCATCTATCAATTCTAACAACTCATTAAAAAGCACAGTTAATCATACTAAAATAGGGCACTAGTCACAAAAGAACACCATACACAAAACCACATTTATACCTTCAGTAAAAACAAAAATGTAAAAGAGCCTTTATTCTGTTAATTCTTTCCATCTTTCCTTCAGAAACTACTGTGTGTGTCAGTATTGGAGGCAACATTGGAATTCAATGTTAAATCCAAATTACATTGCAAGTTGTTTCCAACCAAAAAGCAGTGATTAATGCCATCACCCATCTCTACAATAACAGCTGACAAAAGGAGGCTGCAAATACAGCAAATCTAGGATGAACTGTATTCCCCAGATCCCGAGGTTCTCTGCAAGTTTTTCACTGGAGCTCAAATGAAGCTTTTCCAGGTTTTACTTGGGCAGACAGTCAAGACACTGTGCAGAGAATGTACCCAACTGTGAAGAATAAGGACTTCTGATATTTCCCACTTCACAAGAAATAATATCTTGCCATCTTAAAGTTTGTTTCCTTAAATTCATTCCAAATTTGAGGGACAAAGTAGTTGTGGATCTGTTGCCATAATTACTACTTTAAACACAACTAGGGTACATTCTGACCTTACAGGGGAAATACACTGTCCATGTTTAACCAGGTGGATCAAAATATAAAGGAAATTAGGAGGAGCCCAAGACTTGCCCATGGTTATAGCCAAAGTCATTCAAAGCAATTCTTAATAATTTGTAATGTCTTGGTGTGCATGTCCCCTCCACAGCACTCAGCAATTGAAAACAAGACACATGGACTCTGTGCCACATCCCAGGGCTCCTTTTTAACAGATGGCATGTTAAGAAATCTTCAAACATCAAGCAAATAATACATTTACATCTCTTCCCACAGACTAAACAGAACTTTTGATAGGACAAGCAAAAAGAAACCTGTCTACCCCTGAAGGCCTTAATCTTTATTCAGGAAAGGAAGTGCCTCCTGCTCCTGCTTAGATTACACACCAGACACGGCAGGAGAGGCTGCTTCTGGAGACTGTGCTACATTCTTATGTCCCTTGTAACCAACTCTCACACAGTGTCATACCCTTGGATCTCTCATCCAAAGGCATCTAAGTATGATCCACACCATACTTTTGGATCTGTAGCACACATCTCCCAGCCCCTGTGAGAATTACCTGCATACCACGTGCCTCCAAGGGGCCAGCACTGAAGGTTACACGAGCAGTAACAGTCTGAACCAGGTCAAATCACATTGTAGTTATCCCAGTGGAAATTACTGAAGATCAGCTGATACTAATTTGTCCGTGTGGATGATCTTTAAAACTCTGGCGCTGAAATTCATGCCTCAGATTGGGAAAGCATCATCTTCTGTTGCAAGTGTAAGAGCTACACCTTCATGCTAAGAAAGACTATGCTCAAAATGTGTAAGGTTCTCTTTTTTCCCCCCTCTTACAAACAAGATTCAACCATCTTTTATGACTACAATTTGTGTGTGTGCACATTAAAAGCTGCATTTCTATGTACAGGAGTCCATTATATATAATGGATATATAATATCCATTATATATATTGCATGGAATTATTCCCAACTGTTGTGAGGGAACTGTATTTTACACTAGAAAAAAAGCATATAGGTGCCTTGTCCAGTAATTGTTCATCACCTCTCAGTCAGTGTGCCCTGGTAGCACACACCTTAAAGAGCATCCCTGGCTGTATTACCTGAAGCAAAGTAATTCTCCAACAACATTCACCCTGTCACCTGGAGCTGCTGTGTCTAGTTCTGAGTCCCCAGTATAGGAGTTGGCAATTACAGAAAAAATTATCACCAGTGGTCCAGTGGAGGCTGGAACACTGGCCTGGTGCAGACAGACTGAAGGACCTCAGCATGTTCAGCCTGAGGACAACAAGGCTTCAGGAGGACCTGACAGCAGCTTGCCACTACCTATGAGGAGGTCAGTAAAAACACAGAGCTGAGCTCTTGACCATGATGTCAGTGGGAGGATGAGACTGGAGTTAAGAAAAAATCCCCTCCATGAGGGGAGCCAAGCAGTGGAACCAGTTGCCCAGCAAGGCTACAAATCTCCATTCCTGGAGGATTTTAAGCCCCAAGTAGTCTGATACCATAGCTGACCCTCCCCTGAGCAGGAGCCTGGAGTGCACTCAGCCTTATTTTCTACTTTCCTGACTCAACAAGCATCACTACAAACTTAGTCACTGCATAATTTATACCCTTCTCCAGGTCATTTATGAATGTGTTTATTAAGTGTAAGCACAGGCCCCTGTAGGGCTGTGTCAGGGATGTCCTCCCACTGTGAAAGAGCCATACATCCTGCAGAGCAACTTTTAGCAGCAAGGAACCACCAAAGAACTACTTCACAGAGAGATGTCCCACACTTAGTAATGTTCTTTAACCTAACAACACTTCCAAGCACGAAACACAGATTCAACACAGGTTCATTTCCACTTGAAAAGCATCAAAGCAAAGAAGTGATTATTTCCTCCAACTTGATTGCATACAGCATGTAGAACAGGGCAAATCTGGAGGAGCAAGGGACAAGCAGCAAACAACATTCTATTATGCCATGTATGAAATGAAAGATCAAGAAACTCCAAAAAGTAGCTCCAAAATGCAAGGGAAGAAAGGAAATAACTTTAAAATGAAGTGGCTGTGTCAGTATTAAAATAAAGTCACTGCTATTACATCCACAAGCATTTCTATGCAAATGGTACACAAAACAAGGCTACACAGATAACATCTCCGCTTCTAGCTGCTACTTACAGAATGTGTCCTAATCTAAAAACAGAAAAAACAGCACAGAGAAAAGAGAAGGCAGAGATCACTCTGGGTAATCTCCCCATGAATAGAATATGTCTATTTACATGTTTAAGTGTTGAAAATGAAACAGTCAGTATTTTGCCTGTGATTACTATCTACAGAAAATAATAGTGTTGCTCTTCTGGGTTTTAATTTCTGTAATAGAGAACAACAAACACACCATTACACATCCATCTCTTAATGCTCTTGAAGTATTTTAATGTGCACTACAATACCACAAGGCAACTAAAAAGTTTCCTCCTACTGTCCCACTTGGCAACTGCTTTTATTTACTCATAGAAAAGATGGCAGGAATAAACAGCAAGAAAGTACAGGTGGAGACAAGCAGCTCTGTTTGGTCTGTTTCTAATAACTCAATTATCCCACTGACACCTAAAAAGCAAACAAGGCATTCCACCTGTTTTGGATGTGTCAACAGTAAGCAACAAACTGAGAAAGCACACTAAAGAAAAGTGAAATCTTTGTCTATGGTCTCAGTTTGACCTTGGCTTCATTGTATCATCTGCTCTAGAAATCTCATTTTTCTCAAATTAGACATTAACTCTGCTACAGTTAGATTAAGTTCACTCTAAACCAGCCACCACTTGGCATGACACACTAAATTCAATCTTACAAGAAAATATCAAATATGTTCTATGACTGTCTATGATCACAGATTAATTTTGCTCATTAACACTGCCCTCCATACCTACGATTCCCCTCCATGTACGGCCTCCTCTCAGGACTCCTCCCTGGCTTAAAACATTTGCAAGAGGTTGACCCACTTTTTCTGATTCCTAAGTCATGAAGAAATTATAAATGGTTCAGAGGTAGGTGCCTAGACTTGCTCATCCAAAATAAACACCCAGGATCCAACAGAATCCTACTTTCCAACAGAAAGTAAGAAATACTCAAAAATAAATTTTATAAATATATATAAATATATTACACCTATAAATATAAATTATAAATATACATTAATATAATCTACATATATTTCTGTGTACTAGAAATTCTGCTGAAGATAATAACCAGCTTGTACAGCCCTTCAGTCAAAAATGTTTTTCAGCAGAGGTGCAAGATTTAAAAACACTCTCTAGAATTAACACAACAGCACCAACCTAGATCATTCTAACATTCTGTCCCTGAATGAGGCATTATTCAACACTGGAAAGTCAGGCTGTAATAATCAGTGATATTTAAACTCCAGAGTCATACCATTAAAAATTCATTTCTGAAAAAATAACCTCAAATGCCTCATTAATACAGACTTGGTAAACAATTTATTTGAGACAGCTTCTTTGATAATATTAATTTTCAGCGCAAGATGCAGAAGATCTTAGAAGACAGAGCTAATAAACTTTCTTACCCTAAGACAAAAATACTCTTCCTTGTCTTCTCACACATATATCCTGGAACATTTTTAAGTGGCACGCCCACTCCCAAAACACAAACATACTTAAACTACAATAGGTGGAGGTTTTCCTAATTCTCACCAATTATGCAGACTCTTCACTGGATACCACAGTCTGAAATTCAGCAAATATTTGATACATGTTCCTATTGTCAAATTCAACTAAAACTCATCAGCACCCACCAATTTTTCCCACAAACACATTAAAAACAGAAATTGCACTTAGATAATGGAAAACATTGGATAATCAAGGCCTAAACAGGCACTTAAAATCAACAGTAGAACTGAAGCACCATGTTTTGATGGCAATTGTGAAGCCTATGCTGGAAACCACACAAGAAGGTAAAGGGGGAAAAAGTAACACACAATACACTGCTTCAATCCTGTGTATATTAACCCAGCCATGTGCAAACTTCAGTGCCATCAAAGCACACTACCTGCTGCAGGGCACACAGGATTTGTAAATGGAGAAACTGAATCATAGTTCTGTATTTTCCAGTTAATCAAAATTTTCAAAAATTATTCAAGTGTTCAAATATTAGAACAGTGCAAAGCCCAGGGCTATTTCTTGGACTCATGCTGATGGTATTTAGAGACAACTTTTAACATATCCAGCTAATCAAAAACTAGAAACCTCCGTGTGGGGAGCAACACTATTATACATGACTATTCAACACCCAGCTGATAAAACAGCAACATGAGTTTTGAAACCATCTTTCTGAGAGTCAACTGGGTCCCAAAGAGCACAGGTCAAAGCTGCTGAAAGCATGAAGCAATCTCACCTGTCACACCTAATCAGGGGGTTAGAGCAGCAGCTCCTTCCAGGTCACCTCTACCTGGCTGTCACCCTCCCGAGTGACACAACAACCAAGGCTGTTTGTCACTGGAGGCATAAAAACAAACTCCAGTCATGACTTTCAAAGTCTCTCCTCTTCCTGTGTAAGAAGTTGTTTAAATTCTTGAGCAAGATTGTTCTTAAGAAGGCAGGGCCCCAAATCATTTGACAGCACACGTGAAAGAGTCAGGGGTTTTCAAGGGAAGGGGGAGAGTGTGGGAGTAGAGAGTGATGCAGAAGTTAAGACTTTCCCAACAGAAGTTATCACTGCCCTCCTAAATGAGGATAAATACCAAATTAAATAGGAAAGGCTGAAAGACAGGAAAGGAGAAAGCACTTCAGTTTAGAAGAAAGAAAAGAAACACTTGCATAATTTTCAAATACAACCAGTAAATTTACACTGAATGGAATGTTTTCTTTAGTGTTCCTCAACCCAAAATTCCATGTAGGTCTACAGAACTGAGCTCTGAATTCATCATAATGTCACTGGCAAGGTGCTTCAGATTCTCTCTCCACTCTGACTTTTACCACCATCTCCTCCGCTACTCTGGTCACCTGCTCACCCATTTCTCAACTGCCTTTAACCTCTCTGAAAACACCTATTTCCAAATGTTTTGTGTTTCCCGGTATTTCCAGAGGGTCTCGTGCTAATGAACTCAGGAACACTCAGCAACCTCCTCACAGCAAAGGCTGAGCTGTTATTACAGCCCCCCCATCTCACCCAGTCCCTCTACTCCGTGCCCAGCCACTCAAACAAAACCCAAGATGGATATGCTTGGTTTAGATCACATTAGGAAAAGCTGGTTTTGTTTGCTGTCAGTTCTTCCTCTTTTCATTAGATTTTCTCAAGTCTAATTACACCTTAATACAAAATTTTCTTAAACATATTCCTGTACCCTCCATGAAGTTTGTTGACCTTTTAGTCAACTGCTCCTCCAAAGGAACACACCAGTAACTCAAAAGGAATTATTCTGAACAGTAACTATTTGCCAGTTTTTACACTTCAGCTTTTCATGCTTATTTCACGTAAACAGAAATAGTGGAACTCTCCAAAAGCTGTTTCTGTTTTGGGAATAAGTATCTCTCTGCACTTGTCCATGCCAAGTATTTTGAGATGCCTATTGATTCCAGATGGATCCACAGTGCTGATCCCAGGACCAACAGCCAGAAGATGATTCATCACTTCTTAAAGTTCAGTACAGCACCCTTGTTTACAAGTAAACTTTTAAGATGACAGAATTATGCCAACATTTCATATATTTAATTATGTTAAACATGCACCAATCTTTCAGCTTTATGTCTCACATCACTGCTACAAATACTTCTTTATTCGGTCACAAATCTCTCCCAAAATGTTTAAGGGGAAAGATTTGTGAGGCAATACTGAGAAATTTAGGCAAAGTTATTTTCTGAAATACAAGAAGCCATTTAAGACATAAAGTAGTCCTCAAGTTTTCCTCAAGGTGAAAAAAAACTGAAAGCCATCATTTTTTAAAATAAAAGATAAACTTGCATAAGCATTCAAACAAAAATATTTCAGTATTTAATAAGTTTGGTCTTACAAATCACCCATGCTTCTAATTAGAATATCATCATTGCTGGCAGAAAAAAGAGTCTGTGGAAATCTCAGGTTTTTAAGGATGCACAACTGGTCACAGACAAGAGCCCACTACCAACACAAGTGCTCAAAAGAGCTCCCTCATTTTACAGCCTTACAGAGGACAGATGCCAGCAGTAGCCACACTGCATTAATATAAGAAATAAAGAAACTAAGAATATTTAGCATCTGAAGCCTGCGCCCCTGAAAACATATAGTCCTTCAAACAGAAGCATATCATGTTTAACATAAAACTCCATATTACACCAGTTTCAATATCTCCCTGAACTCACGTGGAACACTCAAAAGTTATAACAGCACTTTTGTATTTGAATTTATTCTACCAGGACTGATTTATTTTCATTACATATTTAATATAATAAACTTATTTCCAAATATATAATGCTTATTCCCAACTAATTGTTCTATGGTGCTAATAATAGAACCTAGTAGTTCTGTTGTGTTCTTCCACAGTTTCCCCACATTACAAATGCAAGTAGATTGTATTTATTTTGCCAAACAACCCTCATCACCAGGTGTATGTGTATATTTTTACATACTCAAAATCCTACATTTTTTAAGCTGAAAAGGAACAAAAAAATTAGCTTGTATTTTTAAAAGTACAAGCTAATACTGCAGAATAGAACACTCAAACTGGAAAAAAAGGAAGTTAATATTCTAAAAAGTAAACCCAGGGGACCACAGAGAGGCTCAAGCGTTGCACTTGCTCTATTTCCATTTGAAATAAACAGTTCACAACAATACCAGCTGAACGTGGAACAATTTATAAACAGGCATAATAACAGGACCCAAGGGAAAAGCAGTTCCCTAGAAGTTCAAATATTTTCCATGGATGTGCAAGATCTCAGCAATTATAAATGAATCTAAAGGACCAAGAAGGTTAAACTAACAGAATATTGTCCGGCCTTTTCAACTCTTTCATACAAATACTGACCAAGTGCAGAACACAAACCCTTTTCTGTATTTTGCCATCAACTAAAGCTGCTCTTCAGAAAGATACTCCCTTAGCCAGAACTGAGGATGACTCTGGCTTTGTTGAAGTCAAGGATCTCACTGACTCCAAGCAAACTCCTGGCTGTGCCACATCTTTTACTCTGGGTCACCAATTCACAATGTCCACATTCACCTCATTGCATCTGAATTTTAAAGTTCAGATTCAGACCAAGTCTGAGTCTTGGTGTTTTCAACAACTGTTCAAAACGAGATCCTCTACAGAGCAGATTCATGCTTGAAGAGCCATGCCTGACTGGGGAGTTAACCACCTCCTAGCAGCACAGATCATCCTCATGAAGCAACAAAATCCAAGGCAGATGATTTTGTTGCAAACAGGCACCCTCTTGAAAAACAGGTGCCATACAGACACTCCAAATGAGGTCAAGAGCAAACAGGCCTGAGTTAAATTAAGCATTAAACCACTGAGTCACCTCAAAAGCAGATGAAGGATGTATTTCTTTTTAATAATCTTTTACTATCCTTGCTCAATCTATAAACATGTGTCAGAAATATTTGGGTTTTGAAGGTGGAATTAGCAGAAGTTGGCACCTGCAGAAAGAGACAGGCACCAGCAGCAAAAGCGTAACAAGTCTTGAATTTTTTTTTGTGTTACACAGTTTTATGGAAAACTTTGTAGCTTGCCAGTTCAGAGAATACATGAAACAGAAATAAAGCATTACACTCCAGCTAAACTCAGAGTGCCCTTAGGACTCTGATTCCATCAGAGAGCACAATATAGAAATTCTGTATGTATTCAAAGAATATTTGTAAGAGAAAAATGAAAAGGATTTTCTTTTCAAGTACATCAGCTTACTTTGATTTCTGTTCTCTCATGAATGTATCATTTTAGCTTCCAGTAAAGGCTGTGCCACACAACTAACTCTTCAAAGGTACTTCTAACAGACAACATAAATTTCTCTTGCTCCTAACAGGCATAGAGAGGTCTCCTCTGCTGCAATATTCCACAACTGGAATGGAATGGTTTGGGTCAGAAGGGACCTTAAATAACTTATCTGTTTCCAACCCCCAGCCATGGGCAGGGACACCTTCCCCTAGAGCAGGTACCTCAAAGCCCCATTCAAACTGGCCTGGAACACTGCCAGGGAAGGGGCACCCACAACTTCTCTGAGCAGCCTGTGCCAGGGCCTCACCACCCTCACATGAGAGAATTTCTTCCTAATATCTAATCCAAACCTACCCTATCCCAGTTTAGAACCACATCTTTTAATATCAAATGCTTCTTTGAACTGCTCTGCTGCCCCAGCCCACCTGCAGCTGGAATCAAGGTTTAATGCATGTGTCAGAGCGGAACACGTTCCCTGCTCCAGCTGAGGGGCTGATGATTACACCCACTGCCCACACAACAACCATGTATTTGCATATTTTAAGAAATTCTATTCACCATACAACTTCATGAGCAGCAAGGGCAGGACTGGTAAGGAGAGGATTTAACATAATTGCACATGTAAGCAACATCCTCCGTGTGCTCCAGCTTGCTCAGACTAACCACAAATGCACTCATATCTGCAATATTCTCCTGCAGCCACAGGAGCCACGGGAGCTGCACACTCAGGTGGGGGTGGCAGCACTCCATGCACTCATAAAACCCCGTGGTGTTCCAATATAAATTAAAGATCACAACTGCACCAAGGCATGGTTTAGAAGGCAACATTGTTATTATTATTCCTACTAATTAAACAATAACAAAGCTGGCCTGTGATCAATATTAACATCAAAGAGAAGTTTCAAGAGCAAGAATATTCTGAGTCCGCTGTCCAAACAAAACAACACTGCACCTCTAAAATATGAGTTACTGATGTCCTGTGTGATTTCTCACATGACTACACCAGGAGGAAGATTTACCAATTGCTCTGGAGGGTCTGAAAAAGTCCCTCTGACTTTGGAAGAGTAGCTGCAATACAGATGAACTAGTTCTTTAAGAATTTAATAGACTTCACTATTTGTAATGGTACCCAGAGAGGCTGCACACAGCCATTCCTTCAGACCGAAAAAATCTGTTTCCTACTGAATTAAACCACAATGTAACATCCAATTTATCTGAACAAGACTCTGGTGAAAGTAACTAGGAGATAATTAGCACACAATGGAATACCAATGGAAAAGCAGACATGAGGGAAAAGAAAGAAGATTTGTAGATACATTCATGTTTTCATACCACAAAGGTGATTAAGATAATATTTAGAGCCTTCTTTACAAAGAAGTATTTTACTTTCAGTGCCCCTCCACTAGTCATGGCTTCCAGGACATACACTACTACATCCATGCCCAAAGAAGAGAATTTCAAAAAATCCCATAAAGTAGCTGTTCTCCTCATACAGGTTTGTTTTGCACTCTTCAGAAAAAAAAGGTCCCAGAAATAGAATATTTCACAAGAAAGGTCTTAACATGGATTTGTATACTATAGAAGAGTAATTAACACATTCCAAGCAAGTCTGCTATCAAGTGACACCTAGCCATAAATGCTACCTAAATCAGTTAACCATGGTATTTTAGAGTCTCCCAACAAGGCTAAAAACCACTTAAAGCTAAATTGTGAAATTTTATTTTAATTCAAGAAATCTGTTTTCTTCCCCCAGACAACAGGGATGGCAAAGAAAGCATGATTCCCTTGCTGAGCCAGGACAGCACGCTCGCAGGACACCCTGCTGCACGTCTCTCCCTTGTGCAGCCTGTGTTTCCTTCCTGGAATTGAAGTAGGAGAGACATGAGCCCCATCAAAACACCTCTATCAGATCTGAATAGTCCTGAGAACAATTACAGGCTGTCAGAGAGGAAACTGTAACTGCTCTGTCTGCACGCAGGGTGTAGGGCTGAACCTGCCTATGGAGGGCTGAGATGGGACAGCACAGGCACTGCCATGTGCTCCACTGGGAAAGCACGGGGCATGAGGGGTCAAGGAAACACCAGCGTTACACACGGCACTGCAAACAGCCCAGCGAGGCAGGAGAATCCCAGTATGACAAGCGATACCACGAAACCCCATGCACACCTGATGGGAACAAGGCTGCACCTGAGGACTGAGGTGTTCACAGTCGGAGGGGACCACAGTGGGTCACCTGGTCCAACGTCCCTGATCAAACAGGGCCATCCCAAAGCACAGGGCACAGGATTGCATCCAGACGTTCTTTGAAACCTCCAGGAAGGGAGACTCCACAGCTTCTCTGGGCAATCAGCTCCAGTGCACGGTCACCTGAACAGTAAAGAAGTTCTTCCTCATGTTCAGGTGGAGCTTCCTGTGCATCAATTTCTGCCCATTGCCTCATCTCCTGTGGCTTGGCACCAGCAAGAAGAGCCTGGTCCATCCTCTGGCCGCCTCACCTTCAGATCCTTGTGCACATAAATGATGTCCGCTCGCAGTCACCCCTGGCCGAAGCTGAGCACTGCTCAGGAGGTTGCTGCACCGGTACCTGTTCCGAGAGCCCTCCTATGGAACACACCGGTGCCCTGCCTCATACACCGCATCTCCATCTTTCGCTGAGGGCACACGGGGAGAAAAACCCTCCAGGGGGTGAGCGCTGGGATGCTCCAGCTCCCGTGGCCCCTCAGCGAAGGTGCCCTCACCGCTGTGCCCACCCGAGACAGGCCCCCGAGTCCCGCCGGACGCTGGGCGACGGGCAGGCAAGGAGAGCGGGGGAGAGCGGGACAGCCCGCCCGCGCCCGGGGACAGGGCTGGGGCAGAGAGCAGTGACAGCACAGCGAGGGTCCGCGGCGGCACCTACCGTGTACTCCCGCACTTGGCTGTGGAAGTTCTGCTCCCGGATCGTCACCTCGTCCGCTTCCATCCTTCATAGTACCGCGGCCCCCGCGAGCAATGGCGGCCGCCGCCGCCGCCGCGCCTGCTCCTGCCCCGCCGGCGACGAGCGGGCCACCATGGCCGGAGGCAGCCCGGCTGTTCCCCCGGGCCCCGGCAGCGGCTGAGGAGCCCCGGCGCCGCCCCTCTATCCCCGTCCTGCGGGCGCGGAGGAGGAGGAGGAGGAGGAGGAAGGGCGGGAAGCGCCGCCTCAGCTCCTCCTGCTGCGTCACCGCGCAGCGACCCCGGCGGGGGCGGGCAAGGGGAGGGCGGGGTCAGACCGCGGGGAGGGGCGTGGCTTAGGCTTCAGTGAAGGGCGGGCGAAGTCACGCCCAGGGGCGGGGCTAAAGGGAGGAGTGAGGTGGGGCCGTGATGGGGCGGGGCCGGTGCATGAAGGGGGCGGGGCTGGGTGTAGGGGGCGGGGCTGGGTGTAGGGGGCGGGGCTTGGGGCGGGGCTGGTTTTACCGGCAGGGTCGGGACGCAGAATCACGGAATTGTTCCGGCAGGAAAGACCCGCGGGATCATCGAGTCCGGGCTATGTCCCAACACCACCGCGTCAACCAGACCGTGGCACTAAACACCACGGTGTCTTTCCTTAAACACTCCCAGGAACCGTGACTCCCCCAGCTCCCTGGGCAGCCCATTCCAATGTGTAATCTCATTACTCTCTGTTCCCTCTACGTGCACGGGCAATCTTCTTTTCTTGTGAGTTTGCAAGTAGATCAATTGTCTAAATATACAGGGAAGACTATTAATCTAAGACACACTATAAATTATAGATTGTAGTTTAGCAAATCAAACTTTTATTTCAATCCAGGTATGTATCATTAGTCTAAAGAAGTTTCAAAAATAAGGATCATCATTTTCTGCTTATTTACAGCTCTTGATACATTATACATGTTGTCAATGCCAATTATAATTCCAATTATATTAATTCCCCAGTCTCTGGCCCATTTTCTTGGTTAAAAGCAGATGATATAGTATTTATTAAATGTTAGGGTTAGGAAAAGCAATCTTTGACTGATGCATTCCTTGTAGTCCTGAATGGATGCAGAAGGTCCTGCAGCTTCAGTATGGCCACAGTCCCACCCTTGTTCTTTTGATCCTTGTGAAGACACAGACAAGGTGTCTGCAGGCACAATCATACCGGGGGTGTGACAGGCCAGAAATGTTCCTGTGCTCTCTCCTCTTGAAGCCCATTGCTAAAGGAGGGAGATTTTAGGTGTTCACTGAGGCTGTAGGAACAGAATACCATTAAAAACAGAGTTGAAGGAGCAGGGAGCAGTCTTTGAGCTGCTTCTTGGGAAAAGCTGTCCTACTTTACAGCTGTTTTCTGCAGAGCACTCGATTCTGTCTGGTATTATTATTTGTCTGGGGTTTTCTTCTTCGCCTGTCCCCATTTATCAATCTCCTTTTCTTCTTCACATGCTGAAAGTGATGAAAGCATCTCTAGTTTCCAAGATGAATTTGACAAAGAATTAGGCTTTCAGTTGAAACCCAGTTCTACTTTTGACTAGAATTAGGTTAGTGCTGTTCTCTGCTCAGGAGCTGGTCCAGACTGATCAGTCTTACCAAAGGCAAGGTTATAGGTAGACAAATTCTCTTTTATTATAACACAGCTGGCAAGAACAGGCAGTTGTCTGGCATGTGCAAACCTGACCCCAAGGAAACCAAATTCTCTTAGAGCTGCCTATAGAAGTAATGCAATAGAACATACAGGATCCCAGCTCTCATCACCTTCTATAAAAACCCAGAATAAATTACAATGGTATTGGAGCCAGGCTGTTAGGAACAGCATGGATTCAATGGATTTGTGATGGAGAGAGAAATGCTGACACCAGAGCAAAGCCACTCTGAGAACCTGGGAGACCAGATGGCCCAACCAAAGAGGAAGAACAGGAACAACCAGAGATTCAGCCAGCAGTCCAAGCCTGAGATGAGGGTTAGTTCCTGAGCTACCTGGGAAATGACTCACCCACTGTCAAGAAACAGCAATTCAAGCATTTCTAACTTTATCTGCAGACATATTAAACACTGGAAGATTGTAAGGAAAATTAATTGTATTTTTGTAGCTTATAGAAATCGAGATTTAGAAGACCTGAAGATCCACTCCCACGTAGGCAATATGTGTTCTTTTTAATCCACTGAATTTGAAGTAAACCTAAGGAGGAGATATAGTACATAATTGGTGTCATACTGTGGACTGCCAAGTTCTTTCTTCCAGTTGAGCAGATGAATCATCAGAAACAACATACACATTTATATTTACTGAAAAAGCAGGGGAGGAGGGAAATAGCTTCGATCCTTTCTTGGACAGAAGTTACTTCTCAGTTCTGAGGTATCTACATCACAAAGGAAGGTCAGAGTAGCCGCCACAGCAAAATCTATTTATACCACAGGAAATTCAGTCTAAAGTAGGCAGCTCTTGCAAACTGATGCATGTATTGATCTGATGGGAATACAAAAGTAGTAATTTGAAGCATACTAGATGTAAAAGTACCAAAGCAAGTCTGTGGTACTTTACACCAGAGGGTGGTCAAAAGACCTCTAGGTGTTTCTCATGCAAATCCCAGACAAAATGAGACAGTGCTGGAGGGGCTGTCCACAGCAGTAACCCTTAGGGACCTGGTGTAAGCTGTACATGATTTAGGTGTAAATAGAAAGCTTTCTCACACTGGTAATGTACAGATACACACAAATGCACTAATAGAACCCAGACTCCTTTTAAACTTACATTTGGTGATCCCTAATCTCTCAGCATAAGAATTGAGAAGATTTATGAGATTTTGCTCATTTTATTGCTTTTCAGCATAGTTCTAATGCCATTTTTCAGCTCCAGGATGACCCAGTAAGTAACTGGAACCCTGAATGCCCAAGGAGGGTTTTATGTGCACAGGGTTAACTCTGAGATTTTCCAGAAAAAAATGCTGGGATATTCAAGCTAATAAAATTCAGTAAAGTAGTCAAAGATGGAAATTTCTAAAGTTGGAATTATTTCTCCAGGAAGGTTCCCTCAGAATTTGCCAATGGATTTTAAAGCACTCTTTAACTGTAAATGCAAAATTGGCGCCATGCCTTTAAATCCAAATTTATCTCACAGCACTTGAGTAGGTGACACCTTCTTTTCAAATCATCCTTCAGCGAAATGAAGCTTGGACTAAACAGAAAACAGGAGGTTATTCTCCCAGTTAGTATGACTACTTACATACTTATATTCAAGATATTACCAAAGAATTGGTCAGATTGAAGCCCAAAGCCCACTTTAATATGGTTCCAAGAATGACCTCTGACTTTGAACTGAACTTTGGGTACATTACACACATGTCATGGTTTAGGTCCAGCACTTTATACTCAAAAGCCAATTATGGAAGACAAAAAGAGAGATTCAAAAGTTGAAATATCTTGATCATGGTATAAAAGAAACAAATGCTATCATAAATATGTACATTAAGTTTATTTATTAGGTGATTTTTTTCAGTGTCTTATATGCTATAAGCTTAAACATAGCAAGAAGAATTGCATTATAACTTTAGAAATCCAACTAAATCAGTCTTGGAACTGGATTCAGCTTAAAATATTTCTGACTGACATTTCATTTCTATTAAACTTAACTTTTTATTTCTTTGGGTTTTTTTAGAACAAAAAGAAGGGCTTTTTTTGGTTCCAAATACTTCCAGTCCATATTTTCATTTAGTCAACCCAGTAACAATAACTCCCCAGCTAAGTGCTGTATTATAGCACAATATATTTATTTTAACTTTTTGAAACAGCCAAGGGAAAGAATTTTAAATTAAAAATTACAATGTTGGCATGAAAAAAGAGGATAAAAACTAGTTTAGTATAGACTCACATAGGTATGTGCTGGATTTTATATATATATAGTCATAAATGTATTGATGAATATATACCCCCAAAAGAAGAAAAAATGCAGTCAAAGTATTACCATTTTGAACAAGCTTATAAAATTAATATTTTAATAAAAATATCCACTATTTTTAACTTAAAGTTGGTTCACTTCTAAAAAATTAAGTGAGATTACTTTCAATAACAAGGAACTGGATTTAGGAATGAATAAAACCCCTTCAAATCCTTAAGTTTCCTTCACTGATAGGAGCCTAGAGTCAGAAAACCTGCAGAGTTTATTAAGGTCAGAGGCATAAACTCTGCAGGAGTTCAGTGCTGTCAGGTAAAGGAAGCATAAGTCACATCATGAAGCTAGAACAGTTTCTCTTCCATATCTAGGCAGCATGAAGTGACTGAAAGCTCATTTTGCTTCCATTCACCCTTAATGGGTTTTTCATGTCCTCAAATCAAAACAAAGTAAAACTCACACCACATTGCAGCTTCAACTCGATTAGGAATGAAATGAAAGGTAATACTCAAGGATATGCGGCTGCATCTGCCAGCCAAAATTCACCTGCTGTGTAGATATGAGCAAGCCCAGGGTCATCCGTGGCCATGGCTGTTTGGGCTGACTCTTCAAACAGGTATTTATTGGTAAAATTCTGGAACTGGGTCAATGTCGTTACAGAAGAACCAAAGAACTAAATCAAATTTAAAAACAAATAAGCATCCCTTTCACCAGTCTATGTCTTGTTTTAGCTCAGAAATTAGTGTTAGACTCAATCAGCCTCTGAAAGGCATTCAGCTAGAGCAGATGGATGAAGAGAGTGAAAATTCATTACTTCTCCTTATGGTGTGCTCAATATTTAATTCCCGCTAATCACAATTCTCCTCAAAATCTCCTTTTCAGTCAGTTAAAAAGATTTACTCTAAGTAAATTTACCCTCTGAAGATTTTTCTTAACCGTGAACTCTTTTTGTTCCTTTCATCCCTGAATTGTCTCCAAACTTTTAACCTTCTCATTAAAATGCAGTCAGGAGAACTGAAAGCAGTATTCTAGGCTAAGTTTCAGCAATTCTATGAAGAGATGTAAAATCACCTTATTTTATGCTTTTGTTACAGACCATTTAATCATTGCAGAGGAAAACAGCACACAGATTCAGAGGTGAAAAACATGATTGCTTCCCAGAAGTAAATGGAATGTGCATTTGAAGACACTTGTATCTTCTCCTGCCTTCCTGCTGTCAGAGGCCTGGCTGTAGGTAAAAGGCTGCCTTATGGATTTGATTGCCATGTCCACTTACTTCCTTACAGAGAATAAAGCCAATTTTAGGGACATTTTAATCCAAATGCTATAGCAATCATTCCCTTGACATTGGAAATAGTGGTTACCTCTGAACTTCACTCATACCAACCAGCAGCAATCTGTAATTTCTATTCTGAATCACTGCCCTGCAGATACAGCCCTGGTTCTGTAGAAGGGACCTCAGCCCCTTGTTCCTGGTGCATTCATGGGCTTTTTACTGAATTCAAGCCTCTTCTGTTTTCTGCTTCCCAAGTATTTCAGATTGCTCTGTATGATGAGCTCATATTTGTAATTTACCACTCCCATTTCCAGTATTTGCCAGCATTTTTGTGTTATCTGCCAGTAGCTTAGCAGTGATTTGTCAACCAGAATAAATACATCCTTTAAAAAAATGTCATTACCATCTCTGTGGGGTTTTTTAGAGTTTTTCCTACTTTTTTTTTCCTCATCTTTGGAAAGCTCCTGATGTACTAAGTACATAAAATAATTATTTTACTGGTTACAAGTGTTATGTTTGCCCATATGTAATAGGAGTTTGACAAGATCATGGGTTAGTTCCATGGCAACACCATAAGAGGATTAAAAGAATTATCTGAGAGTGAAGTCAATATTATTTGTGTTAGCAAATAATCATTAGAAGCTTTCATGCTATTTTACCACTGGCTGAATTGCAGCACCAAATGTGTCTCTGAAACCCAAATGTCACAAACAATTCTTCTGTTCTTCCAGGAGAGATGTTCTCTTCACTCTGTGCTTTCTTTTCAGTTTAATTCCTTCTTGAATTGGTCCCATTTTAGATGACCCCAGGCCCTGCTGCCCCTTGGTTTGTTGTGTACCGCGTTCCATCTACACAGAACGTCAGACTCTGCCCCTGGGCTTTCTGCACCAGCTTTGCTGATCACTCACCTTGTTACTTACAGCTTTTCTCTGTCCTTTCAGAATATTCTCCTTTGATTTGTGGGCCAGTCAACAGCTTGCATTAGATATCTGAGTCTGCCAATCTGCTATTGATTCTAAAAGATGTGATCATGCATTAGCTGTATTATAAATGACGAAATTGCAAATATCCACCCGTATGATCAGTTCCTGACTACTTAACATGGCTGTAATCATCGTCCTTTAAAAAAAATTAAATCATTAATCTGCTGGGCCATCTGTGCTTACTCTGAACTATCCTCAAGCTATTTTTTTGTTAGTTACATAGTTTTGAGAAATGGAATTTTGCCATTTTTGGAGAAGAGAGGTTGCACTGTGAAGTCCCTAAACAATAATAAAAAAAATTTGGTATTAGTTATTTTTTTTTCTCTAAATTCAGCATCTGACTCACCATGACTAAGATGCTTGCGCTGTTAAATACCACATGGAAGGCATTTCAAAAATCTATCCAGTATTAACTACAACCGTTTTTCAGTCTGGGTGACAAAAATCACATCGTATAAATTTAGTCTTTGAAAGTAAGCCATGCACCTTTTATGAAGGACTTTTATCCAAAATGCTAGAAATTTTAAAGGAAATTAATCATCTTAATTTCTTAAATTAATAGGTGCAAGATTTATTCTTAAATCATGGATACTCCTTTCTAATTAAATTCAAATGTGTTTAATGCATCTCAGGAGTGTTAAGATAATAAGTAGTCCTTTTCTGGAACTTAACATCCTCGATCCCTGTCAATAATTATATTGGGTGACTAATAAAATATGATGCCAGGCATTTTTAAATCTTTATCTTCCTCCTCTGTCTCATTAGCAAAATGAATAGGTTTGCTCCACAGGCACCACCTAATCTGGAGAATTCAATGTTGTTCAAGGACACAGCAAATAAATTTCAGCAGGTATTCCTTCCTGCAACAGTCATATATAAAATGCACTTTTACAGCATCTGCCAGTTGTTCATTGCTGTATAAGATTATTGACATTGTAAAAGCTACCAAAGGCTGGAAAACCAAAAAGATCTGTCAGGCATGATCTCCTAACTAGGAGAATTTTATGCAGTTATCCCATCAAAAACTACACTCCTCATAGAGCTCCAGTGTCCAGTAATTGATCCACAGAAGACATGGCACTCATCCATTCCACCAGTGGTCTATCAGAAAATGCTGACATCAAGAGAGCAAGTTATTTTATAAGATAAGACAATACTTATTTTCAGAAACTGGACTTGGCTATAGCAGGCCTTTTAACAAAAATCATGCCATTAATGTGAAATTAGCTAATTTGTTCTTGAGAGTTTAATTTCCTTTCTCAAGCAGATATTACATTACAGTAATTACACCTGCAAGTAAGAAAAAAAATGGCAGGCTCCTCAGTCCCTGTGATGATAGATAGTCCTCTGGCCCTCATATAAAAGCAAAATCCATCTCTAGTCACTTGGGTATATCTAAGTATTTGAATGGAGGACTCCAGAGATTTCATTCCACTTGATGGTAGGAGGACAGAACAAGGAATAGGTTGTGATTCATCCAACTCCTTGAAATATTTTCATCTTTCTAATTTTAGGTCCTGTACACCATACATTGAACTCAAATGATACCCATCCTGCCAGTGATTGCAACTGCAGAGATGCTGCATGCTGATACTCCATCTCTGTCTGTGCTACAAGGCCCTTATGTGATATTTGACCACATTTTACATGCAGTGCATCACCCAGAATCCCAGAATCTTCTGAGTTGAAAGGCACCCATAAGGATTGTCAAGCCCAACTCTCTGCTCCTTGCAGGACTACCTGAACCAAACCATGTGACTTAGAGCAATGTCCAGATATTTTCTGAACTCTGACAAGCTGAGTGCCATGACCACTTCTCTGGGAAGCCTGTTCCAATGACCAACCATCCTGTCAGCGGAGAACATTTTCTTAACTGAAGTCTAGTCTGAACTTCCCCTGACACAGCCTCATTCCATAAGGTACACCTTTGAAAATCACTACCACATTGTGCCCCCTGATTTTTTTTCCCATTTTATTGAGTTGTAGCCCTTGGCCTGGGTAAGAGGAAAGATCTATCTACACAACATACAGAAAAGCATGTGGTGTCCTACAAAATCTCTGAATCCAAGGTTTGTCTAAAGACTACTGTCCACATACTTCATCTTACTCTGTGAATAATCACCTTACTTAAATTGCAGAGGTAGTACAAAGTCAACAAAGTTTCATAGGATATAATCCCCCATTTTACATCATATGTATTGGTACCTCAAAACTTACTTGCTTTTACAGAAACAATATTTTTGGCATGGTTTTTAATTTGCCAATAGCTCAACATAAATTAAAAGAGTACATTAGAAGTCACTATAGGGCACATGGAAAAACCTAAATACAAAAGGGTCACTTTATCCTGAATATTAAAACCAACAAACCATGGGAAATAACTCTGCAGTTTGTAGTCACTGGTGAAGCATTGCAGAGGAAGTAGTTTTCATTGCAGTACCATTAATGCTGCATAGCATATGCCAGCTTTGCTGTTTATGCAGTCATGTCTGTTTCTGTAGCCTGACAGCCCATTTCCTTACCCCACACTCCATCCTGTCATCACTGGGGTATCCAAGTGCCTGTGCCCTGGGCATAGGCTAGCCTGACATCATCCCCACCTTTAAATCCTAGCCTGCAGCACCCTTTGATGCATTTATAGACACATGCCCCAAAATTAGCGTAATTAGAATATACTTTCAGACCCATTTGCTGTCTCATTGTGTATTAACACCTGAAAATCATCAACAAAGTAAGAAAACAACCCCTCTCTAAGTGATAGTTAGCCTGGAATGCATCCAGGCTGCTAGCAAACCTGGGAAGGGAATTAATTATTGAGCATTGCTCTTGTCCTAAATAACACTATGGGCTATGACATACATTTGGATTTTTTGTTGTAGTGACAGAGATAGCACCCCAGTGAGCTCATCATCTTTCCAGGTTCACCCCACAGCCCACAGTAAAACACCAGCAGCACCCTGGTGAGATGAAATTCCAGCCCTGCTCCTTGCCTTCCTCTGTCTTGCAGCCCCACATGACTCCCACATTTAACACCATCACCACACAGCAGGATCTGCTGATGCATCCCTTCATGTTTTCTCAACGGACCTTGAGTCATGCCAGGCTTGAGGGAACATTAGCTTTCCTGTCAACAGCTCTGCAGGAAGTCTCAGATTCCTCCTCTGTGGCTTAGAGCACCTTCTAGAAATTCTGAATCAAAAACGATTTTGTCTATTCAAGTTCTAAAATTTTCACATAATTTGGCACTTGTGAGTGAATCCTGCAGCAGACACTGTACAACTCCAAGTTCCCTACAACTAATTGATTTTTATATTACTGCAGACTAATAATCTCCATAGAGCCTCTGAAAAACCCAAGTGAGGATTTCATTTGGGCACTTTGTAAAAGTACTCAAGCAAGCTGTAGTGGGGCTGTAGTGCTGACCCTGTCCAGCTCTGTTCTTGTTCAATTTATTCCCACTACCCCTCAGCAGCACTGGCACAGCCATATGTGGCTGATCAGAACTGGGGTAAATAACTGGGCAAAAATAAAAATTTTAATCAGAATGAATTCTCTGATCCATTTCATTCTGCATTCACACAGCAGGAGGAGTGATGTAAACTGAGCACAGAAAGCTACTCCAGGCATCACTGCTGCAGAGAGAAATGCTTGTGAGCTTCAGTGTACGTGTAAAACAATCACTTTTTTTTTTTTGTTTGGCCAATGCCATTTGTAGTACTGAGAGTAATAGAAAATGTGAGAAACTATATTGTCCTTTTGCTCTGTAATCACAATCTTCATAAAGGATTTATGAGCCCAGATATAACTACAGAGCAATAATTTTCAGACAGTTCTTCCTGCCCTGGGCTATGGCATAAGAAATACATATGCAGAATGCCAGCAGGGCAAGTTTATTGCATTTTTAAGAGTTTGTTCAAAGATTCAGTCATGCAGTGGATTTTAAAGTGTACATTTTCACATAATTGAATGAATTTATATATTGTATGCATACTTACACATAGTGTGCATCTGTGTATTTATGTCTCTATGGGTGGTGTGTGTGCTTATTTTTATTTAAAATTCCCCAAAATATAGTTACTCTGCTATAGTACTAAATAAGCTTGTACAGAAGAGATCATTGGGTAGTGTCCTCTAGAGAATTTCTTTACAAGAGCCAAATTATATAATTTATATGCTGAGTTAACATCAAGAAAGGTATGGGTATGAACTTTTTGGTGTCTTTACAAAATCATGGTCTAGTGACTTTTCTGAAAATGTTTACAATGAAGCAGCAGCTCATATTATTTTTTCATGTGAGTTTGTATGAGTATTTATATGAAAGAAAAATATAGGTTAATTACTGTTGGAGGGCCTCTTTATTATGCAGGGCCTCTTTAGCTTATCATTTTGTTATGCAGTACCTCTTCACCTTATGATTTTATTCTGCAGTTTATATTTTATTTCCTTAAGAGGAGCATTGAAGTTTGTGCCCCAAATAAATTCTTTATTTTAAAATGGACAAAATATTTAAATGGCTGCTTAATATAATACAAGAACTAATAAGCTAAAGTATTATAAACTGAAAAAATTATTATGGACAAATCTGAAAAATACACAAACTAAAGCATTATCTTTGTTATCTTCCCCTGTTAGATGCATCACTGCATGCACAACGTCATGTAGCTCAAATCAATGTCTTCACTTAAACTATGCTCTGGAAAAAAATGGGAGTTTTGACTATATAGAAATATAATAATAATTCCACAATGTGACCTATAGTTTTACTGAAATAAATTAATGGATGGCATGCAGATGCCAAGATTAAACAGAGTAATAACAAAACATTAGTAAGCACTTTTAGTGTAATTAAATTTTTGATGTATTACAATTTTTAGTGCGTAATTATTTTTGAAGGAACTGGAGAGCAATCCTGGATCACACCCTTATTCAATCTAGTTACTAAAGAATAAAGTGTGGTGATACTTTGAAATTCTATTGCAGAATAATGGTGTATTGTCCATCACAGATAATGATGGCAAGGTTTTTCTCATCTGATAATCACTCATCGTGATTACCTAATAAAAGGACAATCCTTGGTACTGCAAGAACCTCTGGTCAGTGCAGAATGTAAGCAAGCATTAAGATGTGCTATATAAAGCATCTCAGCTTGCAAGTGACCTTGAATCTGCTTCCTTATTGCTGGAGGTTGGGATTGTTCCATGGCTGTGTTCCCAGTCTGCATCAAGAGGCTGCTGATAACATCAATCTTATACACGAGTCTCTAAAACTATTTTTGATGTTGGCCTTGAACAAGTCTAATAATTTCACTTAATCACCTCTGTTTCTACACAAAAACTGGAATCTAGGCTGACTTCTAATTTTTCATTCTTGTGAAATCCGGCCACAGGTTTTCTGTCTGCCATCAAATATCTGGAATCATAATTAGCTAAAATATGTCAGATGCCCTGTGACTCCCAGCCATCTTTATTGTATGGAAGTTCACTTTCAGCTAAGAGTAGAATAAATTCTGTTTGTCTGGGAGGTCAGTCCTTGGGAAGAAAAATGGGAAGGGTGTTCATTCGCATATTCAAACATGCAAATTAAATGCATCCAATTTGCTTTATTTGTCTCCTAATGAGAATGACCTTTCCTGCTGATGGGAAAAAGCAATTGAAATTAGGCATGTGAAAGGTATGGAAAATACAAAATTCCAGTCTTTAACAAAACAGGTCATCTGCTTGATCCTGTGAGTTAAAAAATAGACAATGTCATATTGAACCCCAACTTCCAGTGGTTTCTCACCTTTAGGTTCAGTATCTGATTTTTCCTACTCAGATGCATCTCTCATAACATTTCTTGACTAGCATAACTTCCTCTTCACCATCCTGTATGAAGAACATCTGAACAGTTGTCCCACCACTAATGCAGCTCACAACATCTTTAACATTAATTTTAACATTAACACCACAACATCTTTATCATTAATTTGCATAACAAAATATGAAGTTGTAAAATTCAAAGATCAAATGACCTGCCCAAGGTTACAAAGAGGATGTTACTACATCAGGACTGAAACTCAGTTACATCTGGTCTTTGGTCCTGTGTAGATCAAGTTTCTTTCAATACCCAAATTGAAACAGAAAGAAGCCATGATCAATTTACCAAGAAAAGGAACATTAAGATCACATAGCTGGTGTTGTCTCCTGTGAATGCCAGAGGAGAAAACAAGTCCTGCATATGGGCAGCTCATCCATAGACAGATATCATCATCATTACTGGTGCCATGCCTTAATATGCATTAACTATCTCCTATTCTAGGAAAAGAAAAAATATATATATGGCCAAATTGCTAATATGCTTCTCTTCCTTTCAAGCTTCCTCTTTCATCTGCAGAGCTCAAAACCAGGCAGAAGTGTCACCACAAAAGGTAACAGATCTTAGAACTGGAACCATTCAAGTGCAGGATTCAGGACTAATTAAAGAGCTCAGAATCCAAACCAACAACTTGACATGCCTTAAAAGCAAGAACACAGTTATTTATTCTTGGCTTTGTTGTTTCTTCTTCATTATGGGGCCGCAGGAGTCCCACATCAGGGATGAGAGCCCCACATTGTGAGGATTTATTTAAACACTTAATGAAAATATCACACCTGCAGTTAAGAATTTACAACTGCAATTATAAGATGAAGAATAAAACTGTCTCTTCAGTTGATTTCTGTAATCATAAAATTCTAAATGATATTAACATGTGCCTCAATTTAAGTGTGTGTTTTCCCATGATTACTTAGAGGAATAGGATGCAGTAAGTTTAACACTGCCATTCTGAAAGTGCATCCAGACAAATGTGGGTTGCCCTAAAAATAGATTTCTTACCTTTGCCACCAGTAAACAAGGAGGAAATTTCCACTGAGGAAACAAAAATTCAAGCTGTACAGACTCAGCCAGATCCCTAGGCACACGCATACTGTTGTATGTAGGTTTATCCTTAACATTAACTTACTTGTTAGTGTGCTTTGCTTTTTAGAAAATTATTAAGAAAAGCAAAGACAAACCCTTTCATGACAATGTAATTA
Source organism: Emberiza elegans (assembly GCA_024865655.1). Taxonomy (NCBI): domain Eukaryota; kingdom Metazoa; phylum Chordata; class Aves; order Passeriformes; family Fringillidae; genus Emberiza; species Emberiza elegans. The sequence continues at coordinate 12,457,659 of JALJVW010000206.1, forward strand.
CAAAAAAAATGTTTTGTAATTGTTCTTCTTTTCACCTCTGTTTCAAAACCTGTTTCAGACTGGCCAACAGAAGGGCCAGCTGCAGCTGTTGAATAATGAATTCTCCCTTAAAGCAGCATGGGAAATCACTCTGACGCAGTAATTTCTGTAATCTGTTAATAGTGTTGTTTCATGACTGATTATGAGTGATCTTGCTCTGTGCTGCTACGGAAGAAGTTCTCTTCCCTTTCCCACAGCTAGCTTCCTCTCTGTGTAGCTGAATAACAAAATTAAGCCAGTCCAATTAAAAAACTTTTTCATTTCATTTCTGATCAAATCTTGGATTTGGTGCATTTTGCTGTGACTCCTGGTGTTAACATGGGGAAAAGCATTACCTGAACAAATTCGTGGCAGATTGAGATTGACCTAAAGCAGCTGCAAAACTGCAGGTTTGAAAGATGGCAATCACTTAAAAGGGAAGTCATCAAGTGAAGGAGTAGATCAGGATGGTATCTAGTTTTACATACTGCCAGACACAAACTGTGTAAACATGAAGTTACTTAAGGTCATGTGAGTATGGTTTTGTTTTGCTGCAATGACCTTTGCATGAGGCACCTCATGAGGTATCTGCAAGGCCACTGCCTGCAGCTAAGCCAGTCAGGGAAGGCAGCCTTTTCACCCTGGGCTGAGGGAGTCTAAGGCACTGATCCTCTTGTCCTGATACAGAAGCCTAAGATGAATCAGATGAGTGGTTTTTTTCCTCTAAAAGTCATTCTTTCTCTAAAAAACAGCGAACAAGGAGACTGGCTCGGCTGTAGGTGTCTGTCTAAACTGAGGGAGAAGATCTCTGTCAGGCTTAGATCAGTGTGGCTATTTCAAAGTATTTTGAGAGAAGGGTCTGTAACTAGAGATGTGGCAAGCACAGTCCACTGCTGCACTCTGCTTATGGTCATGTAAGTAGAGCTCCTGATCAGGAGCTGTACCTTAAATCAATACTGCATTATACATAATAACATCATGCTGGGATTAAAATATAGAATGGCAGCCAAAATGTATAAATTGATATCATTGTTTCAGTACGCCCTGGAGAGACGTCCAAATGCTTCATTGTATTTGGCTCAGACACACATGATATTTTGCATGTTTAGCAAAGCCTCAGGAAAAACGCAGGAAGACTTTTGTTAATAGCTAGGAGCACCTCACTGAGCTGGAAAAAGCTGCTGCAGATTGTCTGGAAATGATCACCTTACACCGTGTACCAGAGACAGGGGATGAACAGGAGCACTGCACACCGCTACTGCTGCCACTGCTGCTGTGTCAGTGGCACAGCACCTACTCTTGTGCTGTCTTCACTCTTATAAGTAAACAAACAAACAAACAGGTAAAAGGTGACTTTAACAAAGCGACAATACCTGTTAAGTTTAGGGAATTTGCTTGTTGAATTCAAGCCTTCCCAAGTATTTGTTCTGGAGTGTCACTCTAAGTGTTCTTTTTCTGAAGTTGCCTTGTCAGAATTAAAGAAATAGCTAATAAAGACTGATCTTCAGGGAACAGAATTCCAACTGGGATGTTAAAGCTGAGTAATTAACAACAAAGGAGAAAGAACAGAGGGAAAAGGATCCCTTGGTATGCATGTACAGGTTTTTGATGAAAACTGCCTTCTAAATAACAATACAAGTGTTCATTAGATAAGGTTGGTGTTTAGCTCTAAGTCTCCCACAGAGGCAATTCTTGGCACAGAAGCTTTGATTATATAAATTTGGTATGAAAAATGCAAAGTGCCATAATATGGGACTTTGATCAATGGTGCTAGCCTGATTTACAGTTGTTTATTTTTAAACTGTGATGGGCACAAAACACTAATTTATAAGCTCATTTTAGTTGAAATTTACCTCTTCCTTTCAATAGCAAGAAAGTAATCTGATTGCATTTTTTCAGTCATCCTTGTGCAACATATTAGATAATCTCCTTATAGTTTAAAACTAAAAATGCTAATGGATTGGGGAAATGGGTTTCTGCTTTCACTCAGCATATCTGTCTTTTTTATGCTTGTCTTTTGGATAATTTATCTAAATAATAACCTTTAGTACCCACTCCTTCCTTCCAATGAACTAAAATATATTAATGATTAAAATCACTGAATATGTATTTTCTCCCTACTTGAGTTTTGCCAGCTGAGGTTTCCACTTCATCTTCTGCTTTTTTGGAGGGGAGGGGGAAAGCTCCAGACATCCTCATGTGAAATACTCATGGTTACTTTCTAATTTGTCTCAATCAAACAGCCTAAATGCACTCAAACTAATGGCAGATCTCTTTTAAAGAGTATCACCAGCAAGCACTGACTCAAATGGCATTGATTTCGGGGACTAAAAGAGAGAAATTACATTAAAAACTCAGCAAATCTTTCAGTCAGCACATCTGTTGGGGCAGCCCCAGAGAAGAGGCAGAAATTACACCTCAAGGGGAGGTGCTGTGGGTGGAACTTCCTCAGCCAACACACCTGGAGATCCAGAAGGATCCACTTGTGTGGCTTTAGTCTCACAATGATGGAAGGAAGTTCATTTTGCACAAAAGCAGCAGAGGGAAGATAAATGACCAACCCAAGGTCGGGTACCAAGATGATGGAAATGTGGAAGAAAGAGCCAGAACAGATGTTTTTCTAGACTTGGTATAGTCAGTTTTCACCATGCCTGGCTAAGCTGTCTACAGACTAAACTGCAGGAATTGCTTAGCACATACACGCAGGGGAAAAAAACAAAACAAAACCAAACCAAAAAAAACCAAACAAAAACTCCAAAAAACCCAAACCCTCAACAAACCAACAACGAGAAAAACCCCCACCAAGATTCTGAGCAACAGGGATGTATCTTTAAAACACTACAGAAACCACTTTCTTCACCTACCAATACCTTCTGCAATAGATGGAACTGAAACACATGTGAAGAACCAGCAACTTTGTACTGCCTTGAGACTCTGGAAAATGCTTTCCAAAAGAAAAGACAATCTTTCCCAGCAGAGCAAATTCCATTTCTGCTGATCCCAGTGGCATGGGGAGAGGCAGTAGATGGATGCTGTGCTGGGTACTCATAGCAGTGTCACTTGCACTGTTCAGAGGCTCTTGGTGCTCAGAATAAATTCATTCTGGCCAGAAGTTTTTATTCTGTAGAGTCAAAAAAAGGCTTTGTATTTAAAGCCATGTTCTTAGATGAATCAGGTTGTTTTCTCCATTGATGAGAACAAAGAGCCACCCTTATGAGCTCAGCCTAAAAGTCTCTGTGGTGCTGCTTGGATATCTCCTGTGGTGATAAATATTCTCAATAGCCGCAAATTACAAGAGAGCACCTGTGTGCATTATGTAGTCACTAAGGCACATTTTCATGGCGTGTGGGAGGGGATCAGGAGACAATAGCAGACAGGCAGTTAAAGGAATTGTATTCTGTTCATTCTGCTGAGGGCTGGGAAATAATAATCCATTAATATAAAGTGATAGGAAAGGAAACCTGCTAATAAATATTATCTCAGCAGGAAGCAACAATTCTACATGAACTTTCATTTCCAGTGAATCATGCCATTATGCTCAATTTCATTGCAAATGTGAAGCCTGCCCTCGTGGCTTGTTCTCTGATGTGGGATCACTGTCAAAACAAAGAACAATTACAAAATGTTCCCTCAGCTCCAAATTCCTGTTTGGTAAGTGATGCTCACATGATGCAGAGATCTAAAAGTGAAATTTGTGAAATGGAAACTGGATTTCCTGCCTTTTCTGGTATTTAGACAACACAGGAATGTTGAAAGAGCCCTTGGCAGGAGTTTCTAATTTATTCACATTTTAAACCTTAAGAAGACTGATTTACCAGGTACTCAAAGCCAAATTGGTAAATGTAAAATAATAAACCACAATATTCTGGGATAGGATCTGAAATATTTGTTGTAATGTATTTCTTTTGATAAGGCATCACTAGATTTGAATGTTGGATTAGTCTATTAAACAGATTGGTATTTCTTTAAATATTATATTTTCTTGACTATGATATTTATGCTTTGTCTGAAATATTGTTTTAATTCTTTGAAATTATTTTTACATCAAAAACAGGTAATAATAATTCATTTCACACATTTTGCAAAAGTAACATGCCTATTTTGACACAAATTTGGGATTATGGTGTTTAGCAAAATACCAGCTTCTTCATATTTTGCTTTGTGACATGAATTATTGAAGAAGGCAAATAATGGCATTTTCTCTCTTTGAAGATACATGAAATTTCCCATTATTGGAAAGCTCTCTTTTCCTGACTAACAAATTACATTGTTAGACACAAGGAAGATGCAAATCTTAGGGTTCTAAAAGCACCTAATATTTTCTCAAATTACATTCAGCTGTATTTATCTTGCATTCTGGCATGCTGCTGGATTACTTTTATCAATAAATCTATAAATAGGATGCAAAATGCATGTGAGCTGTCTGTGCATGAATAAAGAGTGGCCTGGCAATAAATTAGAACATAATATATAGTTTAAAATGTAGCAAAAGGAATGCCTTGACAAATCAATGCAACATATTTTGTCAGTGAGGATGAAAGATTCATTATGCATCAGCCTTGAGAAAGCTGAATTTCTGAGGCATGGGTCACCTAGGACATATGATGTAATCAGAGAATATGGAAACATGCATAGAAAGACCAAAATAATCTTCTGAGTAATAAAGCCATATTAAATTGTCAGGTAAAATGTAAGTCCTGTTCAGTAGTTCATTGTCCAAAAGAGGTCAGGAGTACCACTACAAACAAAATGAAACCTGACTTCCTCTGGATTTGGCCCCCACAGCAGGTTCAAGACCAACTCTTTTTCTGAAACTGGCTCATGTGTGCTGGCTTTCATTTGTGTTTTTCTCATGTCTGCTAATGTCTAGGCTCATCTTGAGGCTCTTTGTACAGCCAAGAAATTCTTTCCTCTTCCCAGTTTTCAATGAACTTGGGGAAAAAAATCTGTGTTTTGGGGAACTCCAGTCATCTGCCAGACATGACTGGCACACACCCAGCAGGCTCCATAAGCCTGGAGCACAGCAGACACTAAAAATAAGACTGACCAATTGGTTTTCCTGCTGACAGCAGCAAACTGCCATGGGACATTTAATTTCCTCTGATCACATGGATGACAGACAAGCTGTCACCAGCTGTGCGGAGCCAGGAGGATGCATGCCTGCTGCAGAGGCACAGGCCCCAGCAGTGGCATCACCTTGTCCTGAACTCTGGCGAGGGTGGAAATGCCCCAAGAGAAGTTGGCACCAGTCACAGAATGCCAGAATGGGTCACAGTGGGTCATCTGGGCCAACCTCCCTGCTCAAGCAGGGTCATCCCAGCGCACATGGCACAGGAATGGATACAGATTCTTCTGGAATTCCTGCAGTAAGGGAGACTCCACATCCTCTCTGGGAAATCTGTTCAGTGCATGGTCACCCACACAACAGTTCTTAATCATGTTTAGGTAGAACTTCTGTGCATCAGTTCCTGCCCATCGCCTCTTGTGCTATTGCTTGGTACCACTGAGAAGAGTCTGGTCCATCCTCTTGGCACCTCCCATAGACATTTATCTGCATTAATGAGGTCCCCTCTCAGTCATCTCTTTTAGAGGCTGAAGAGGCCCTGCTCCCTCAGCCTTTTCTCATAAGAGAGATGTTCCAGTCCCTTAATCCTCTTTGTACCCTGCACTGGACTTGCTCCAGGAGCTCCATGTCTCTCTTGTCCTGAGGAGCCCAGACCTGCACACAGCATTCCAGATGTGCCTCACAAGAGCTGAGCAGAGAGGCAGCATCACCTCCCTGACCTGCTGACAATGCTCTTCCAAACGCATTTGAGGATCTCATGGCTTTCTTGGCCACAAGGAAACACTGGTGACTCATGAACAGCTTGTCATCCATCAGCACCCCCAAGTTTCTCTACGGAAGACCATGGACATGGATATTGGCTCTGGCACACTCTGGAAGAGACACCTGAGCTTGGCAGTGTTGGAAGGGGAAGGGTGGCCGGGGGTTGGATGTCCCTCAGCTCCTCAAGAGGCATCAGTGAGAGCCTTGTGCCCCATGAGAGCCTGCCGCCCTGATTTTTTAAGATTTTCTAAGCCTTCTGATGTTTACATTCTTGTAGCAAACTTTCTCACACACTTTCTGTAAATAACTTATTGTTTTGCATTCTTTTATGGAGGAGGAGAAATTTGATGGACTGTTGGTTTGTCCAGTGTCATTTGAGAGGTGGCACTTTCACCCTCCAATCCACTGTCACTTGTGGAAAACTATAAATGTTGGAGTCAGAAAATAAACTTCATTTTTCTTCACCTTAAGAGCAGTGGTGTGTGCGCTTGTTTTGTGTCCTATAGTGACAGGAGCCTTGTGATCACAGCCAGGGCTGTGAGGGACAAATTGCTCCAGTCCTTGGTGTAAGAGGGACAAGCCTTGCATTTTCTTTCTGGAGCACATCTAAAAATGGGCAACAAAGCTGGTGAAGGGTCTGTAACATAAACCCTGAAAGCAGTGGCTGAGGGAACTGGGGTTGTTTAGCCTGGACAAAAGGAGGTTTAGGAGCAACCTTACCACTCTCTACAAGCACCTGCAAGGAGGCTGTAGCTGGGTGGGGGTCAGGACCTTGTCCCAGGTAACAAGTGATAGGACGAGAGGACACAGCCTCAAACTGCACCAGAGGATGTTCAGGTTGGACATCAAGAGAAATTTCTTTCTCCTGAAGGATGTCTGGAACGGACTGCCCAGGGACGCGGCGGAGTCCCGGTCCCTGAAGGTTTTCTTAAGCACTGCACTTAATGCCACGGTCTAGTTGCCGTGATGGTTTTCGGTCATAGGTTGGACTCGATGATCTCAGAGGTCTTTTCCGACCTCATTTATTCTATGATTCCGTGATTCTTAAACACATGCGCACAAACGAGGCCGCCTCTACCGACCGAGCGCCTTTGAAGCGGCACTCCAGGGTCGCGTCCCCTCAGAGCCGCCGCCGCCCGCGCCCAGCAGGGGGCGCTGTGCCCGGCATGGCGGCCGCACGCCGGAAGCGGCAGCCCGGCCCCTGTCCAAGATGGCGGCGCCCAGGCGCGGTGTGGCTGCGGGCAGGATGAAGCGGGGGGCGGCCGCTCGCGCCCGCCGCGGCGGGAAACTGGACCGGCTGCGGCAGGCCGTGCAGGATTACGTGCAGGCGGCCGGCGGCCAGCCGCCGCTGGCCATGCTCAAAGACTCGGAGAGGTACAATCGCAGGAGCCGCCGGGACGCTAGGAAGGAGAAGCGCAGACTAAAGCGGAGCCGCCGCCGCCGACTCCAGCGTGGGGAGCTGCTGGAGGCTCCCACCGCCCCGGCCAAGTCCCCTCCAGCCAAGCCCGTTCCAGCGAAGCCGGCCCCGGCCAAACCAACTTCGGCCAAGCCCACTCCGGCCAAGCCAGCTCAGGCCAAGCCGGCTCATGCCGCCCGCCCCGGAGCCCCGGCTTCGCCCGCCGCTGGGAAGCAGCGGCCCAGGCCGGTGTCGGCACCCGCACCGACAGCCCTTGAGGCCCCCTCCGCCGCCGCAGCCACCTCGGCGCGGAAACGGGCCCTGCTGGAAGCCAACGAGGAGGAGGAGAAGGAGATCCGGCGGCTGGAGCGGCAGCTGGGGCTCGGGAAGCGGCGCAAGAAGCAGGAGGGGCCCGCGGCCGAGCGGCTGCCGCAGAGCTTCCTGCGGGACGGGCTGGGATACGTGCTGGGAGCGCTGGGCACACGGGCCGGGCTCAGCCAGCTCTGCGAGAGCAGCGACGAGGACACCGAGCAGCAGGACACCGAACCGGGACCGCGGGAGCGCCCGCCGGGGAAAGAGGAGGATGGCGAGGACGAGGAGGATGGCGAGGACGAGGAAGCTCAGGAAGACGCCTCAGACCCCTCCGAGGCGGATGATGTGGAAGGACATTGGGAGAGCGAGAGCTCGTCCCCTGAGGACGGCGGGGTGCCAGAGGCCAGCGAGCCCTCGAGCGAGGAGGAGGAGGAGGCAGAGGTAGGATGTTCTCCTCGGATAGCACAAACCTGCTTCCCAAAGCACATCCCACAACCTGAACAAAAAGCAGAGTTCTGTCGCCGCTGTTAAGCCCAGGTGTTCGCTGTCCACTCGGGCCACGTGGAGCGTTGTCCTGGTTCTAAACAGCCGGGCCCAGCGACGCTGTTGACTTGAGGGGTCTGCCAGGTCCTGGAGACACTTGTTAGACGTGGAGGGAGAGTTCCCGAGCTGTGGGGGTCCCAGTTGCCGGGGTACCGGTCGTGGGTTTCTCTGGGTCTGGATTGAAGGCACTTGAGACGGTAGTTCATGTTCAGACTCAAGTGTTTATTATTTCTTATCAGTAAAGCAGTCTCACTACTGTGAGTTGGGCAGCTTTTCATTAGAAGGCACAAAATGGCCAACCATGTCTTGTTCCAAGGCCTTTTAACCTAAACTGTCCAATTAAGAGCTGACACCGAGATTATTTTCCCTTTTTAACCCAATAACTGATCCCAAAGAGCTGCAATGTTGACTTTTCTGCCCAATTACAAAATGCCACCCAAACACATGAGGATGAAGGAAGAAGAAGCGTGAAGAAGAAACCCAGGACAGCACCCTGTGCCCTCCATCTTGCTTCCATCCACAACATACTAAAAATCCCAAAACCTCAATTTCACACCTACACTACTCTCTATATTATCTATTTCACACTTTTGTGGATTCTGGTCTATCTTGGAGTCTGGGAAACTTTCTCCATGAATGAGGGTCAAAGTCAGTGCTCCCCTGGGGATCAGGACGCCCCAGAGCAGACAGAGAAATATTCCCAGTGCCCTGGGTTTCCACACCGAGTCTGGCTGGTGGCAGAGAATACCCTACAGCACAAGGCATGTGGGAGCTGTGTGAGAAATCTGCAAATAAAAGGAGCTGCCCTGGCATTAGAGTGTAGGAATATGATCAAGCCCTTCTGCAGAGAGAGCTTGTGTTGAAATCACAGAGTGTGGTCACACTGAAATGTTACTTTCTGAACGATCTTAGAGGTTCTGCCAGTATTAGGTCTTGTTGACTGGGTGGAGGAGAGGAGGTCACACAGAGCATTTTTGAGCCTAAATAAAACTTTAGTAAAACCAAGACTTAAGATGCCAGGTTTTAACGACCATAACTTAAAGAAAGTTAGGGAAGAGGGGCTTTGCTGTCATCAAGTTTGTCACAAAGGGTAATTTTTTGCCTGCTTCTTTTTTTCATGTTGATCCTTTGGCATTGATTATTAGATGGTAAGATATATCCTTAACTAAAAAGTTTGGTACTTTAATCTTAAATAGAAATGTATATTTGTGTTCAAGTGTTAAGGATACTGGTCTCATCTGATACCTTGTTTTCTTGTTTTCCTCCTAAGAGTGATAATCACGGTGCTACAAAGTATGTTCCTCCTCAAATAAGGAAAGCACAGGAGACACTAGATGACAAGAAAAGAGAAGAATTGGGAAGACTGAAGAAAATGGTGAATGGCCTCATTAATAGGTAGTGTAATGTAGTAAATCTTTCTGGATCAATGTGACAATGCTCATCATTCAAGCCCAAGTGGCAAGGATGCGACTTTTCTCTTCACAAACTGATTTTAAGTTGGCAATCATGTCTGCTATTGTTAAGAATAATTGTCTTTATTGGTATAAATTCTTCAAAGTTAGTCATTATAGATGTTGAAAAATCTAGAAAATAAATTTAAGATTGGGCTGGATTCCACACAGCAGTTCCCTGCGAGTGCTAGGTATAATTCACTAAGTGTCAGTTGGAATATGCTTATTAAAAAAACCGCAGAAGAAAACAGGTTTTGGTTTGTTTTGGGTTTTTTTAATAAATTAAATTTCTCCAACACTACAACTGAGGAGGAGCAACCCTTCCTAGGTTAAAGTACTGCAGAATATAAAAAGTAATTAACATTCATTTCAATTTTAGAGGTTTTTTTTAAATCAGAAATCTATTGGCAATTTTCATCTGTTACCTGTAAAACATAGACTAGAGTTTGTTCAGTCCTTTGAAATTTGATATAGCATATATGTTAAAATATGAATTATTTTCATACTTAACTTCTTCAAAGACTGATGTGCCACAGTTAAAACTGCTAAAAAGCAGTCTCTTTTTGTAATAAATCTGTTCAGTAAGCAGATTTACAGTGCTTTGATCCTTTACATTGATTATTAGATGGTAAGATATATCCTTAACTAAAAAAGTTTGGTACTTTAATCTTAAATAGAAATGTATATTTGTGTTCAAGTGTTAAGGATACTGGTCTCATCTGATACCTTGTTTTCTTGTTTTCCTCCTAAGAGTGATAATCACGGTGCTACAAAGTATGTTCCTCCTCAAATAAGGAAAGCACAGGAGACACTAGATGACAAGAAAAGAGAAGAATTGGGAAGACTGAAGAAAATGGTGAATGGCCTCATTAATAGGTAGTGTAATGTAGTAAATCTTTCTGGATCAATGTGACAATGCTCATCATTCAAGCCCAGGTGGCAAGGATGCGACTTTTCTCTTCACAAACTGATTTTAAGTTGGCAATCATGTCTGCTATTGTTAAGAATAATTGTCTTTATTGGTATAAATTCTTCAAAGTTAGTCATTATAGATGTTGAAAAATCTAGAAAATAAATTTAAGATTGGGCTGGATTCCACACAGCAGTTCCCTCAAGAGTGCTAGGTATAATTCACTAAGTGTCAGTTGGAATATGCTTATTAAAAAACCAGAAAGAAAACAGGTTTTGGTTTGTTTTGGGTTTTTTTAATAAATTAAATTTCTCCAACACTACAACTGAGGAGGAGCAACCCTTCCTAGGTTAAAGTACTGCAGAATATAAAAAGTAATTAACATTCATTTCAATTTTAGAGGTTTTTTTTAAATCAGAAATCTATTGGCAATTTTCATCTGTTACCTGTAAAACATAGACTAGAGTTTGTTCAGTCATTTGAAATTTGATATAGCATATATGTTAAAATATGAATTATTTTCATACTTAACTTCTTCAAAGACTGATGTGCCACAGTTAAAACTGCTAAAAGCAGTCTCTTTTTGTAATAAATCTGTTCAGTAAGCAGATTTACAGTGCTTTGTAAATCCTGTTGTTAACATGTTTTTACATGTATTTTTTTAACTACACTAGAATTATATGTACTATACTTTTTTAACTTAGTAAACACAGAAAAATGCGAAAGGTTCCTTCCAGTCATCTTATCAATCTTTTCTTCTTAAGTCAAACTAGTTTCTCTAAAACAAATGGTTGTTTGTTGGGTGAACTCAAAATTGTGGAACCATGTAAGGAGCAGAAGGAGTGAACACTGGATTTTGTTTCTCCATAGGCTGAGTGAACCAAATTTGTCCTCCATCAGTGGACAGATGGAAGAGCTCTACATGGCCAACAGCAGAAAGGACATGAATGACACTCTGACAGACATTCTCATGAATGCCTGTGTTACTGCAGTTGCCATGCCTGCAAGACTCCTGATGGAGCACGTCCTTCTGGTCAGCATCCTTCATCATAATGTAGGAATTGAGGTAATTCTTGTGCTGGGTTCAGATTGTGTATAATAATACATATTGTAGGGTGTTTTCCTTGGCATTCTGTTTGGATTACCTTGTAATTTTTAACTGTGTGGCACTGACAAGCATCTTTAGCTGAGTTTCATCAGTATTTTGTGGCTTATTTGCAAGGCTTCCACAAATGAAAGGGTCTAAGTCCATTGCTTTATCTGATTTTATCTCCTCCATGGGTTACCACTAGTCTGTTATAAACCCATCATTTTTTCATCACAATCTTTCTGCAACCAGTAGAAAAGTTTCTAACCTTCAGCTTCTCTTCCCTTTATAGTTACTGTGCTCATGGATACGTGAGGGTACTGTTTTTGAACTATGTATATCCAGATAACAAAAGTGTTGCAACTACAGGAATCCTTTTACAATGGTGGATCAACTTCTTTTCTAAGCAAATCATGCAAATCATCAGTGGAATTAAGTTGTTATAACATGGAATATTAAAAATTTCAAAAAGCATGCCAATTTTTGGAGGCAATTTTGTTTTGTGTTTTTAAGCCTGATGAATGAGATAAAATCTCTCTTGCCCAAGCTGATGCTGAAGCTCATGAGATCAAAGGGAATATTTTAGCTAATTTCAGTTATATGTCAGGAAAAAAAGTTGTTTCAGCAGTGTATTCCTGTATGATTACTCTTATTACTCTTTTTTTCTTCCCCCCATATCTCAATGCAAAAGATGTATTAATGCAAGTTTTTCAGTTTGTCATACTGTGACCTGAATGCTGGCTCTGAAACCATATTAAATATCAGATGGATGCAATTAAAGCAACTTTCTCAATGTAGCCTTGGCATTAAACTTTTATTTTGTCCCTCTTTGCTGCTTGAAAGGCAGTTCTGACTGCAAATACAATGTTTCTGTAAAATAAATGTACAATACAGCTGCACTGAAGATTAGGTTGAGCAATGCAGAAGTTGCCCTGTGTTTATAAATTTGTGCAGCCATTGGATAGTTAGCACCCAAGCTGGGTCAAGGCTTGTAATGCAGGTCAGTACTGCTGCTGGGACTTCTGGTTTTCTTAAGGTCAGCAGATTTTAGCACAATAATAATGGGTGAGGATCTTACTTAGCAGCAATGTATTCATTACCTCCCTGTGGTTTAGAGCCTGTAGGTTTTCTAATCCCAGCCTTTAGCATCAGTTCTCTCTTCAGAAATAAATATATTTCAAAATTTCTTATCCCAGCTATACCACTGACAAACATCTAAGAATTATCCCCACTTCAAAAGCAGCTGCGCCTTATGCTCAGCAACTGTGAAAGCTTGGTATTTTGGGGATTTTTTCAGAATATTACCTTTTATCCTTCTGTTGAGGATTTTGTTCTGGAATGCCAAACTCAGGAATGTGTTTGCTTTTTGACATGCAGCTTTTCCTGGATTAATGACCAGCAGTAACAGCATGCTAGTCTGACAGCTGGAAAGATGCTAATAAGTGTCCATGAATATTATGTAAATAAATGCTGGTGTATGTGTACAGTATGTTCATAATATTTGTTTTTCTTGCACAGGCTTTAAAAGGCAACTGGATGTCAAATGTGAGGTGTAAATAACATAGACTTCTACAAAAATGTCACACCACTTAAATATTTGTGTATGTAAATGTAGAACATCCCTATTGGTTGAAAGGAGCAACAGTATTTCTTTAAAATTAATAGTGGCAGTGACCCAAAAATGAGTTTTACAGATGTCTGTAAAATCTACTTAGAGTTAACTGCTGGATTTTTTTTCCCCTTAATGGAATTGTTGCCAGGTCGGTGCTCACTTTTTGGAAGCTGTGGTGAAGAAATTTGATGAACTCTGTAAAAGTGATGCTGAAGGGAAGGAATGTGAAAATCTGCTTGCCTTGATTGCTCATCTGTATAACTTCCATGTGGTTCATTGCCTGCTGATCTTTGATATTCTGAAAAAGCTTGTTAGCACTTTCACTGAAAAAGAGATTGAGCTGATTTTGTTTCTTCTGAAAAATGTGGGCTTTTCCTTAAGAAAAGATGATGCATTGGCTTTGAAAGAACTGATCACTGAAGCCCAGAGGAAAGCAAGCACAGCAGAGAAGAAATTCCAGGATCAGACAAGGGTATGTGTTTGTTCTAAAGATTTCATATTCTCAACAGCCTGGAATAAGTACTTGGATACATTGTTTAATTTACAGAAATGTTTTCTGCTACATTCTATTCAGGTTCTAAACTATCATTAGTGTGACATTCAGTTATTTGATTCTTCTTGTTTGTCTTTCTGCATTAGTTCTTAGGACACAAGTGCCAAAATACTCATGATGGGTGAGACAGGACTGGTTTGTGTTTTATGCAATGGACAGTTTTTCTGTTTCATGATACTTTATACACTTCAAACAATAGTCAGATGTTAAGCAGATGAAGCTTGTACACAAATTAATGTAATAGGGATAAAAGCAAACATGTTGTATTTAAATTTTGGTGTATATTGGCAGCTGAGCTGCTTATTCTCACAGAACAGTAATTTCAAAGTACACTCTTCTACTTTATTTTAAAGGCCCACAGCTTAGAATTGACAGAACTATTTCTTTTCCCAACAGGTTCGGTTCATGCTGGAGACCATGCTGGCCCTCAGGAACAATGACATGAGGAAGATCCCTGGCTATGATCCTGAGCCAGTTGAAAGACTCCGCAAATTGCAGAGAGCTCTGGTGAGAACTTGCTTGGCTGGTGTAGCCTTGTTATTCTTAATCCAGGAGTAATTATTTGTATTGGATGTCAGCTTTCTTGGGGATTTTTTGTTGGTGTGTTTTTTGGGGATTTTTTTGACAGAATGGGCACTTTGTCGAGAACAACCCAATATAAAAGGGATGAAAGTAATTTATCAGTGCAGGATTTGCAAAACAAACTAGGTAACCTAGTTCTGTAGGATTTCCTCTCTTAAATTTTTGCAGTCCTTCTGATGCACTTCTAGACTCTGTTGTTGAAAATTCTATTTTGTTCAGAGTTTAAAATTGTTGTCATTTGAGCTGTACAGCACATAAGGCAGTTTGATGTGTCATTATTTGTAGTCACAAGTGTTCAAAAGGGAAATCCTGACCAGATTGTAGGATGCTGCCATGTCAGCATCCTTTGAATTCTAATCAGACTTTGTGATTGGAAGATGTCTACTTTTGAGATTAGTATCTCTTTTTTCAAATGAAAAACCCAAGAGCTTCTACATGTAGATTTATGCAACTTTATGCATTTAAAAATTACGTCATATAGAAAACTTGTAAATTCTTTTCAGGTTGCTGATTGAAATGAAGGTTAGGGAGGAAACGTGGGAAGACCTTTATGAAGATATGAATTTATATATTTAAAGTTTTTGTTTAAAAATAATTTTAAGTAATTAAAGTATTTGTTGTGGTCTGTAAGAAGAGAGGAAAAAAGTTTGAAACAAAAGCTTTTGTGTTGGTTTTTATTTTTGTTTTGCTATTCAAGGTTCACAGCAGTGGTTCAGGAAAAGACACCCAGCTCCGCGTGTCCCTGGAGTCTCTGCTCAGCGCTGACCAGGTCGGTCGCTGGTGGATCGTGGGCTCATCCTGGAGTGGAGCACCAATGATCAGTGATGCCAAAAGCCAGGCTCAGCAAAAGCTGCACGTAGGAAAGGTAAATCCAAATTAAAAGTCTTGAGTGTATGTGATCTCTTGAAGATTTCTCAGTAAATTCATTTCAAAGCCCACCAAAAAAACCTTCACATGCTCCTGTAAGACCAAGCTTTTGGACTGTAAATTCTGCTCTGTTTTTTAAAACATTGTAATCATGTGCTTCATAAGAGCTGTTACTACAAATATGGTATAGCTTGTTTTTTCTTATCCTGTGGAATTGCTGAGGTAAAAGAAGAGACTTGATTCAACAGTGGATTTGCTAGTAGGAATTCTGACAGGTTGTGGTGTCTGTCTGTGGCATATGTCCAAGGTGATTCCAAAAGTAATGTGATGAGATGGTCATGGTGAATTACTTATGTTAAAGAAGCATGTCTGAAAATTAATTGGCACAATTAAAGTAGATTAAAATGTATTTCCATAGTTGAAAAAGTTCCTGATGATGCCTGTGCCTCTGGACAAAAGCTCAGGACCTTTGGATTAGTGATTCATGTTTACTGGAGAGCTTCACTGATGGTGTTATTTAAGGCTGTACAGAGGTAGCTTTTTTTAAGGCAAACAGAAATAAAACAGCATATAATTTTATTTTCAGGTGAGTTCAAAAATAATGGAGCTTGCTCGTAAGCTGAGAATGAACACGGATATCAGAAGAAGTATTTTTTGTGTCTTGATGACAAGTGAAGACTTCATGGATGCCTTTGAAAAACTTCTCAAGTAAGTAATCAGCCCAGAACTAAAAACAGATTGTAAATGCAGCATTTCTGATTTGGGCTTAAGAACATTCAGATGATAATGCAATTAAAAGAAGTGCATAGCTAGGGATCCACATAGGGTAAAAGGGCAGGAGAAGGGACCAAAACCCTGGTGTAAGGATTAATGGGAGCGGGCAGAACTGACTGGCAGTCAGAGGAAAGGAATAGCTCCTGTTGTTGTCACTCCTGGCTGTAACTGTGATTTGCAGCATCTTCTGATGTGAGGAGCCTGTGTCTTTTTGCACTGGAGCTGTGTATCCCAGCAGAGTGGATGGAAGGCTGCTGCAGGCTTGTTTCCTTACAGAGGCAGACCAGAAGCCCCTGCAGAACATCTCTTGGGTTTTTTGCTGGATTGCTGTGATTTCTGTACTACTGCCACTTCTTTGACTTCTTGCCACCTTGTTAAGCCATTTCTGCCCTTGCTTTCATGACCTGGTAGTGCTCTAGCACCTCCACCTCCCTCTTGCAGAATTTATTAGCTTTGGGTTTGTTTCACATGAAGACCAGCTCCCTTACCCCTTGACAAGCAGCTCTTCAGAAGAAGATGTGATCAGGGAAGAGCTCAAACTAAGCTATTCCTTGTGCTTGTCAGAATATTATTTGTAAGTCTGTAGGAACTAGGAGGGGAGAGGTCAGGTCTGAACTTTTCTGTCTCAGCCTTGTAACTCAAGGGTATTGTCTTACCAGGATGGCATGCAATTATTTAATTTGCTTACCAAACCAAAACAGACTTTGTAATAAAGTCAACTAATATTTGATTAAATGCCACTTTTGCAAAACACAGCTTGGACTTGAGACTGTGATGGAGTCATTCCAATATCTTAATATGGCCTGTTCAATTAAAAGAAATTAGCTGCTGCTGCAGCTCTTGCCAAGGCCTGGCAGCTCAATTTGCAAATTGGACTTGACTCTCATCTGTGCTATTTAAGCTAGTACACAAATCTGAATACATACAGGCTTGGCAGAAAATCTCTCTGCAGGCTGCCTGCTGTGTGTTGGTGCTGATGTTTATACAGCAAACTCAAAGAGAGGAATTCTTAAATCTGCCCACATCTGGCAGAGTACAATGGAAAGTACACATAATTGTCAGTGGAGGAATTAGCTTCAGTGTGAACATGTGCTCCAGAGTGTATGGGAATTTGTATCTTTGATGTCTCATGAGGAAGAGCATATAAAAAAATATTTTAACTGCTCTTGTTAATTCATCCGCTGCTAGTTCTGTGGCAGAGTTGAGGTGTGGTTAAAGGATAATTTAAATTATTGGAAATCTAGGCTGCTATAGGTTTTCTAGTCCCTTTCCTCCTTACTGCAGATGAAAGTATTAGTTTGGAGCCAGAGCAGCTCCCTGAAGTGGCTCAGTGATTGCAGAGATGTCAGTGAAGAGAGAGGGCTGGGAACATCACTGGTGACAAAGAGGAGAGAGTGAGACGGGATGCTCTTCAGCAGCTGAAAGGCCACACCTTCTTCACAAACCACAGTTTCACTCAGGAGAGAGAATGAATGCTGCTTAAGTTTGATGATGATGCAATTTTTGAAGTTATTTGGTAGGCATAAAGAGTTTGAGAAACTTCACATCTCAGAAAATACTGAGCCACTCATGAAAGGCTCAGCTATCCTATCGGAGTGAGATGTGTAATTCAGGATAACTTTGTGTCAGCAAGTTTTTCCATACAAAATGATTCTCAATTTCTTCCTAAATACTCGCTACCAAAGGGAGTGTATCTGCTAATATAATTTGGAGTGACTTAAAAGGGGATTTAAGAGTTGCTATTTTTGATCTGAAGGCAATGATAGTTGTGGGCTTCAGCTGATGATAACTAACCTACTTGGAGGCAGGCTTCTGCTGGTGACAAATAACTTGCTTCAGAGGCAGTTATCCCATTTACAGCAGGATCAAGATATACAAGTCCATGGGAATACTGTAACTCATGAATAATTGAATCAGTGAGGTGGTTTCACATTCTTTATCAAAGAATATCAGGCTCATGAAATCTTCACGGGTTTATGGTGAAGCTCAGCAGTGAAAGACAGTCCAGACTCTTAAATTTTAGATATTTAGGAGTTCTGGTTCTGTGAAGAAGTGAAGGTAGAAAGAAAATTGAATATCCAAGTGTTGTCACTTGGTTACAACTCTGGCAACATGAGTATTTCCTAAATGAGCAAGTCATGATAGGAGTGATGATGAACAAGTAAAAGGGGAGTGTGCCAAACTAGTGATTGCAGTGTAACTTCCCAGGTTATCTATTAATGCAAATCTGATGGCTAAAAACCTGTACATTTGTAAAAAATCCTTTTATTGCTCTGAAATCAGATGGAACTTGGCTGATGGGAGAGCAGGTGGGTTATGATACAGACACAGCACTTCCAGTACTGACCCCTTTTGGAAGAGCAGACTTCTCAATTTTTACTGCTCATTAGCCTAGAAATCATCCCAGATTTTCCCACTACAAAATTTAAATTCTAGGGAGTTTGGGCTCAACAGCAGAGTTTTCTCTGTTAATCTGGGGTGTCTGTGGCACATGCAGTGCAGATGTCTGGAGGTGTGTACAAAGGAGGGATTTTGGCATCAAGTATTGACCAAATACCCTAGGGACAGTAAGGCAAATTCTAGTGGAGTCAAACTTGCTTAGAAAGTACTCTTGAGTTGTACTAATGCCCTGTGAAACTTGAACTTGAAGCAATGAGAAGAATTTTGTTTGATATTTTTCAAATCCTAATTTGATGCATTTTTCATGCTGCCAAGCATTTGGCAGCATTAGGAAGTTAAATCACAGACCAGGTGCATTATGAGTTAGTCACCATTCCATGCCAGAGTGTCTCAGCCCTCTTTTACACTGGTCAGCTGCTCAGTCCTTGGCCTTCATGCTGAAGCAGCCAACATGAGATAGATAGATAGATAGATAGATAGATAGATAGATAGATAGATAGATAGATAGATAGATAGATAGATAGATAGATAGATAGATAGTCAGTCAGTCTTTTCTCCAGGCTTTTTTTTTAAGGTGCTTTGTAATCACTGTCTGTATCCTCTTAGGCTGCTATCAAACAAAAATTAATTTCAAGTATCAGGTAGCATGGATTTGACCCAGAGATTCAAAAATTCATATCACCTAGTAAGAAAAACATCTAAGAATATTTTCTTATCCCTACTAAGTACCACAGAATTCAAGGGCCCTAGAAATGTTTCTCCAAAAAGGCTTGCACTGATCCAAAGGCTGGTTTTCCTCCCATAACCATGAGTACAAGCATGAGATGATCACAACATCAGTTGTGACCCTACAGTTCTTGTTTCACTATTTAGCCTTTGTTTCACAGTTTAACCCTTGCAGTGGTACCTGTGGGTGCAGTGCTCCTGCTGGTACCTCTGTGCCCTCTCTTCTGCTCATGGAGAGCTGCAAACATGAAGTGGGATACCTTTCCTTCCCTGGGCAATGATAATACTTTTATCATTCCACTTCTGTTTCTTGAGGTCTTACTTTTGCATCTCCTCCTTCAACAGCCATAATGCTTCAGCATTTCCACAGAGCCATACCAGGATACTTGTTTGGCCAACAAGTTGGAGTCCATTAGGAGTTTTAAAGACTTGATAGGTACTTTGTAACAAGTAAAATTTAATGTGATATATGGAGAGATTTTAAAGTATTACTCTCAGATGTTGACTGTAGCTCTTACATTGTGTCAGCAAGTTTTTCCTTACAAAATAATTCTCAATTTCCTGCTAAATTTCAGGCTTGGATTGAAAGATCAGCAGGAGAGAGAAATAGTTCATGTCATCCTTTACTGCTGCTTACAGGAGAAGACATTCAACCCCTTCTATGCCTTTTTGGCTAACAAGTTTTGTGGACATGAAAGACGATTTCAGGTAAAGACAAATCTGTTGCTTCATTGGTTTTGTGTCATGGCTGTGGTTAGGAAGAGATTTACTGAATACCTGAGAATGGGTGCATGCCTGTTAGGATCTTGATCCCAAGGAAAAGTTCTGCTGGTATGGCTAAGCATTCTGTAAGGCATACTCATGGTCAGATCTGAATAGAAAATTAAATGCTGAATGTTTTCTTTCTTCTGTTTTATGCATTTTAAAATGATTGGAACAGTCTGATCAAGCATTTCTGTTAATTAAAGGAGCGCTTATAAAGAATACAAGGTCAAAAGGTTTGTTATGTTGTTACTCAATTAAACAGCCGCTTGATTTGTAGGATTATTTTTTTTACCTTTGACCCCTAGGTGACATTTCAGTTTAGCATTTGGGACAAAATCAGAGACTTAGAAAACCTGTCAGCTGCTGCCATCTCCAACTTGGTTTCACTGCTGGCTCACTTAATAAGGACAAAATCACTGCCACTTTCAGTGCTCAAGGTTGGTGTGTTTTCTTTTCAAATCCTTCTGTGTTTTCCCTGCATTTGCTAGTTCTATAAAAAGTATATTTTCTCTGTTACTTATCTGGTACTTTAGCTGATTATGCTAAGACAAACTTATTTTAAAATTACCAAATTGTTCCAATTGATTATGGTAATGCTGTCATCTGGGGAAGGGAACCTGTGGTGATCCAGGCATAGAGAAAGTCTGCATTTCTTTATTTAGAGCAGTTGTGAGATTATTTCCTTTAGTGTATCCAGAGCTGGAACTGAGGCCCCTTCATTAGCAGGCTTTGCCAGTGGTTTTTGTGCTATGGTTTTTAGCTGATGTTGTTTTTATTAGCCAAGAAAGTGCTGAGTAGATTTCTTGGATTTCAGAATGGGTAGTCCACAGAATTCTATTAGAAGAGTAACTGGAATGTATTAAACAGGCAATTAAATGGATTGTGCCAGGTACTTACAAAGTATTTATCTAAATGAGAAAGGACATCTGGTATTCTGGTACCAGGAGCCTTCTATTCCTTTGAAGGTTCTTTGCTTTCATTATTGATTGGCTTTTGGAGGCAGCCTTCTCAGGTCATTATTCTGTGCTAAACTCAAGGCTCAGTATATGCAGAGGCCAGTTGGTGTGCTAAAAGTTCTTCATTTAGGAGAGAAGACCCGCTGTTTGAAATACTTGAATTAATCTAATTGTCCCTCTCTGTCTGCCAGGTAATTGAATTCAGTGAACTGGACAAACCCAAAGTCCGTTTCTTACGACAGGTATTAAGCACGCTGTTAACCAAAGCAGATGAGGAAGAAATTACTGACATTTTTATGAGGTAAGTGATCACTGGCATCTCCAGAGAATCCTTGTTGAGTAGTAATTAAGAAGATAAGAAGTTTGCCTATTTTGTTTGGAATTACACTGTGCCTTTTCCACACATCAGCCCTCCATCCCTTAAAATGGGAGCTCTTCCTGGCTGAGTGGGGTCAGTGTGTCATGTGTGTGTTGGTACAGGCTCTGATAGAGATGTAACTGTGTCATGCAAAATAAGGCTTCCAGATACTCAATGTATCAATGTATTTATTTTTATTTTGGTCATAGGATTTTCATGAGCAGAGCTCTGTAATTCCCTGTTTCCCTTATTGCTGTACCACCTGTGTGTGTGCAGTGGGATTCACTCTGCCAACTGTCATTGCTAGGATGTATCTTAAAAAGGAAGAAGAAAGTGATACTAAAGAGGCAAATGCTGGGGGTATTTTTAATGGGTTTGTTATCAATGTTCTCTGAAAAATCTTATTTTTGATATGGGACAGGGTTGCCTGGAGAGGCTGGGAAATTGCCATCCTAAGAGATGCTTAGGACTTGAGTGGATAAGATTTGCAATATCACATAAAGTTGGAAGAAATCAGGTGTTGATGTTTCAGCTGTCATGCAGCAACACAAGGAGGCTTGAACACGGAGTTTGCCTTGTTCTTTGCTGTAATGTAATTGTTTACATAAAGCAAGCCTTAGGCTGCAATATTCCATTTTATTGTTGAGGCCAGTTGTATGTCGAGTGTTTGGGCTGTTTGCCAAACCAAGGTAGACTTGGTAATTTGAAAGCTTCTGCAATAAAACTTCTTTTATAGGTTGGATTTTTTTTCTGCAGCTCTATTTGAAGAAGATGATAAAATGAAGAAACTTCTGAAACAGGGGAAGACTAAATGATATTTTTGATCTGTATCTTTACAGGATATCTGACAACCCCAAACTGCAAATGCTGCGGGAAGGCTTGAAACTCTTCCTCACCCACTTCTTACTGAAACATGCCCAAGCCCAAAAGAGTGCTGAAGAAACTGGCTTGTTAAAAGAGAGAGTGGAACTAGCAACCAAGGCTTTAGAGGCAAAAGAACCCAAATTGAAGCTATAGTTATATTTTTTCTAATAAAACATACAGAAAAACCAAGCTGGCGTCTTTCAGACCTAAATAATTGGGAATAAGGAGAGCTGTTTTACTCTAAAGGATCAATTTTCTTTATGTAAACAGTTACTTCTCTCTATGTGCTAGTTAGAGGTTTCATTGAAGGGGATACAAGGCCTTTTTGGGGAAAGAGAAAATGTCATTTTGTCATGTCCTTTTTTGGGACAGGTGCTTCATGTTGGTGGCTGGTATCTGGAGAAGAGGGTGAATTTCTCTTCTGTGATACTTTGTCAGCAGTGGTGTTCTGCATTGTATATTCTTGCCTTTCATTTAAAGTAATAAAAGAAGCAGCCTAACTAAAGGCTTTTGATAAGGAACCCTGGTACTCACCTGAAGAAAGGGGCCACTAGATGGCACAAGCACTGGTGAGTCGGTTGGGGAAGAAGTCGACTTTTTTCTTGAAGTGTTGGAAGTTATTTTCTAATTCTATGAATTGATTCCCTGACTGTGGGGTCAGGAAGAGATCTTCAGTTGGATTCAAAGCTGTAGCAAAGCAACTTGAAGATCTGTCTTTGCCCAATTATATTGGGTTTAGAGATCACAGCATTTTTTTATGGCTTTTTTAGCCTGTTTTTCACAGCTTTAGAATTGGAGTTGCCAAATCATTTCTGTTAATCAGATTTTTCTAGATATAAACAATGTAATCAATATGAGTTTTAAGGAGAGAATACCTCCCTTAAGAGTTTGCTCACATTTTTCAGTTGGATGCTTAAATAAAAATTGGCACATTTCTTTCTGTAACACTCTATAAATGGTTTGTTTCTTTTGTCACCTTACCACTACACATTAAACTACCATTTTTCTAAATGCTTTGGTGTTTGTGTTAGCTTTACTCTGGCTGGCGTGCCAGGAAGGGAATGACCTTAAATTGGGCAGAGAAGGGAAGTACTTTCTTGTCTGGAATGTGCATCTGTGATCTACCTGTGTTGGAATTGTCAGCCCCGTTTCAGTAGCCAGACTTGCCTCTGATGTACAATGGGCCATTTACTTATGGTGCCTCCCAATTTGCTTTTGATACCAACTGGTCTTCCCTGTTGGGAAAATTTATTTTTTAATCAAATTGTTAAATGTAGTATATTCTGCTTACTCAGGTGTACTGTTTCCAGGTGCAGCAGTGCTTCCCCCAGCAGCCAGGGAGCTGGTTTTACTCACCTTTCCTCTGAGAGGATAAGGCAAGCTTTAGGGAAAAAGGTGTCCTGGGAGCAGAGAGACCCACTTTCAAAATCCTGAGTTTCACTAGCAAAGTAGCAACAGAAGAGATTTTTATCAAAAGAACAAAGCAAGATGCTTTTTTTTCAGCCTGTTTTTTTTTTCAGCGTGTTTCATACCACTGGCAGCTTTTAAGTGTACAAAACTTAAAAATTCATTGTGATTAAATTAATTACAATGTTTTCGAGAATTCATACCAATTTACGAAGTTTGGGAAGCAGCAGAGTTGATGCTGTTTTGGTGTTTACAAAAGTCACAACTTTGGGGGTGTGTGTGAGCATCTCCCCTTACAACCAGCCATGCCAAACCTTATACTTCAGTTTGGAGTATGGACTCAGGAGAAAATCTGTGCAAGCCCCTGGAAATAGCTGCTGTGGAACACATGGGACTCTGAGTAAAAATTGCTACATTTAGCCACTAAATTGCCCTTTTTGCAGGAGTTTAGGTAGACCCAGCATGTCAGCATGTTGGTGGTTTAATAACACACAAATGGAAGCACATTGCTCTAGCAGGGAGGTTGAGGCAGCTGTTCTGCTGGAGATAAATTTTGAATCATCTTCCTTAGCCCAAAGGTGCCAGGCTGCCTGTCCCTGCCCGGTGTGAGGGCTTTGCTGGGAGCTGAGCAGCTTCGCTGCTGTGGCAGCACTGCCAAGTGTTTAATGGGTGTGAGCATTCACTTGCTGCAGCTGCCTGAGGTGGTGCAATGCAGGTGTTGCTGTGCAATTAGAGGAGATGGTTTTAACCTTACAGTCAAGAATTGCAGTGGCTTTTTTTTAACCCCACACTGAGACTTGCATGAATTATTATTTCTCCCAAAGACCTCATATGTTTTGTTCAAAATTAGTGTTTTCAGAGCCATTGTTTTGATTCTGAAGAAAACAGATCTTACCTGCCTGGAATTTTGCATTCAGCAGATTTATGTATAAACATCATTTAAAAAAAAAACCAAAACACTTCTCAAGGAAAGCAGCAGAAATACACTGCCAGCCCACAGTGCTGTAGTCACATCAACTATGGGTTTTGTGGGTGATTCTGCACAAGTCCCATCCTCTCACTGTGATTCAGTGAGGGAATAACTGTCTGACAGAAATCTGATAATTCCAAGATGTATGTGAATTCCTGAGTCTTGGGTCTTGTCATATTTAACAACTTTTTCCATGGTCAGACTGGCCAGACTGCCACAGCTTGACAGAGGTGCAGGCCTGGCAGACTCTGCTGTTGATGTACAGAAGCATCTGCAAGCTGTTGCTTCAGTGGTCATTACATTCCAAGGATATAAAGCACGTGTGGAAAGAAAAGCAGAGAGGATTTTGTACTTATTTATATGTGTATTTATATTAAAATATATGTGCACGATGTATTTTATAGGTACTCTACATGTATGCTTCCATGTCTAAACATATATTATACACAATGTATATACAAAATTATACAAAATCATTTTTGCAGGTATCATACTTCTAACCCTGGAGAAAAGAACCTGTCCTGGCAGAGCTGGCCCTGCCAGAGTCTCTCCTCCTTCTAGCAGGGCTGTAAGGTCTCTGTAAGGGCAGCAAGGGCAAATGCTGGCACTTGCCTTCCTGCAGGACTGCACATTAAGCAAGAACTGCACATTAAGAGGCTGCTGGGGAAGTTACACCTGGCTGGGACACATTTTGCTTTGTCTGCACAGAATAAGTGTTCAATAACATGCACAAATACAGCCCATTCAGGTTTCTTCCTGTTGAGTATTAGTCTGGCAGCCCCTCTCAAACCCCTGTGAGAAATGGTCCCTGATCGTTCCAATAATGGAGATGCCACATAACATGTCCCAAATTCTTCCATACAGCAGGTTTGGGAGAGTTGCTGCTTAATGAGAAGAAAAGGGTTTTGGATTGATGAAAATACAATATTCTGGAAAGCCAAGCAGCTACAGTTGCAACACTAATCCTTACTCCCAGCAGAGCAGTGGAAAACCCAGTGTGATTTGCTTTAGACGCATTTAACAAAAAGCCGGATGTTTGATTATTTAGCTGTGTAGCAGAAAATTTCAATTCCCCCTTTAAACAGCACGATCCACTCACAGCTATTATGGCAGCTTCGATTTTTGTTTTCTTTCAAGCTGGACAGCAATGTTTGAAACTTTCTCTGTTTTCTGTATCAGAATTAAGAGGGCAGTGAAGTCTGGTTTTTAGCTTTGGCCGGAGTGTTACGCTGATAAATCACACACAAGTCCTTTTGGCAGGGCTTTAACACCACACCTGAACGAGCCAAGTATCTGCAGGGCTTTTTTTCACTGGACGTTTTTCCATTGTCCCGCAGGCCGGGGATGAGGGGCTGATGTCAGTCGTGCTCCCGAGGTGCAGAGCAGCGGGGCTGCCCTGCCTGCTGCTGTCGGAGGTGTGCAACCCAATCCTGTGCTCAGAGCACATCTGGGATCGTTCAATTCCCATTGTTCTGCCGGTGAACTTTGCACATGAAAAGCCACAGCCCGGCGGCAGCAGCCGGTGCACGGCAGTGATTTCAGCTCAATAAATGTGTGAGTGGCAACTCTAATGCTCCAGGTTTTGTTGCACTGATCGTAATTGCAGCTTAGTGCGCAGCTACATCCCGTGTGTGTGAGTCAATTGGTGATTTTGTTTTTCCTGCAGTTGATAAAGCAATTTTGTTTTCAGGAGACAATTTGATCTACGGGGTCGCTTTTAAAAGGCTGACTGTACGTTTTATCCAAGACTTTTTGGGTTGGACTGATTTCAGGGACTGTGACTCTTTTACTAAATGACACTTTTTGTGATTTCATCTCCTGGAGGAACTTTCCTTCACCCTCCAGGAAAGCATAGTTCAGCATGAGGCTTGCAGGCATGGACAACAAAGCTGCCTGTATGAAACAGCTGTGCTATCCCCAAATTCTGCAGCCTTGCTTTAAAGCTAATTACAGTAGCCTTCCCCTAATTTACATGCATGCACAATTCCAAACTGGATACCACGTGGTTTCCCTAATAACACTTTAAGGAAATGAATGAGCATCTATCAAGGATAAGCTTAGGAAGAGCCAGCTGGCACCAAAAAATCCTTAAAACTTGTGTCCTAGGACAAAACTGTTAACACACCAAAACCAGCTCACCTTGTTTGAATTGAGTGGAATTCATTTCAAAGGGAATTAAAAATGACTGAGTAATGGAACTAGAATGAGAGGTACAGAGCAAAATTAAAGCAGAGACCATTTTGAATTGTTCCTTAATAGTCTTTTATCAGTTACAGTGAAATGGTTGTTTCATTTTCATAAGTGAAAGATTTCCAAGCATTACACATTTTTCATTAAAAACTCCATTATGGACCTTTTACAGTTTAGATGATAAGAGTACCCTCAAATCTCCTGGGTGCACAGGCCTCATGGCTCTGGTGAGGAATAGCAGGGAATATTGTTGGAGGCACTGAAGTTCACTGGAGAGCAGCCGTTGGGTACAGTCAGGGGACAGAACAATAACCCAAGATATGCTTGGTGTCACCTTGAGGAAAAATAAGTCACCTTGATTGCATTTGCTAGGCTCACATCTTCAAAAAATTATCTTTCCTCCTCAGCCAAAGCCTGAGATTCTGAATGGAATTTTTTTTCCTTACTCTGTAGTTCAAATCACCCTTAAAATATTGGCTAGGTGGTATTTACTTTCCAAATTTCCCAGCCTAAATTGTTTAAAACTGTGTGTAGGTCCCTTGGGGACATTTATTATGCCAGGGATTATGCAGGTACTGTGTGTCAGGGATGAGGAAGCAGTGCAGAAAGGCAGGGACAGCACCTGAGAATCCTGGATGGTTCCTGTGATGATAAAAGCTGTGGAGGGAGGCTCCTGGCAGCTCTTCACCAGCACTTCAGAGCTTGAGCAGAAGGCAATGGATCAACTCAAAAGCTGCTGTGGGTTTTGAATCAGTTCAAATCTCTTATCTCTGGTCTGAAATCTGTGTGAGAATCAGATCTGGAGAGAGTCTAGATCCATCCATGCTCCTGGGCTGCCCTGTTCTTGGGAAGCCTCTCACTGGGTTGGGAGTTTAAGGAGCCTTCAGGCTGCTGAGAGCTGGAGAAGCAAACCTTTCCTCCTGGCCTGGTTTTTGACACCCTCACTGTCCTGAAGCTGTGACACCTTCCCTGAAGTGGCCTCCTCCAGGGACGAGCCAGGGCTGAGGTGGAGCTCTCAGAGGCACAGGAGTTACAGGTTGTGCAGAAGAACACATTTATGACTTTTCAACATTATCCCTTTTTCATCTGATACCAAAACCTACCCTCTAATCTAACCCGTGGATGTAATTATCAGTCCTAGAGATGAAGATCTGGAGGAATAAAGGAGAGGGGGGTTCAGGTACCTTGCCATCCATAGCTGATGAAAGAGATTTCTTCCTCCCACCCCAAAGCCAGGGAACCCACGAGGTTTTGGGTTACTGCAGGAGCGGCACATTGCAGAGGCACAGACAGGGCATCACACCTCTGCCCAAACCTCCACCATCACACCTCTGCTCAAACCCCACCATCACACCTCTGCCCAAACCCCACCATCACACCTCTGCCCAAACCTCCACCATCGCACCTCTGCCCAAACCTCCACCATCGCACCTCTGCCCAAACCTGCACCATCGCACCTCTGCCCAAACCTCCACCATCTGCCCAAACCTCCACCATTACACTCTGCCCAAACCTCCACCATCACACCTCTGCCCAAACCTCCACCATTACACCTCTGCCCAAATCTCCACCACTGCACCTCTGCCCAAACCTCCACCATCACACCTCTGCCCAAACCCCACCATCACACCTCTGCCCAAACCCCACCATCACACCTCTGCCCAAACCTCCACCATCACACCTCTGCCCAAACCTCCACCATCACACCTCTGCCCAAACCCCACCATTGCACCTCTGCCCAAACCTCCACCATCACACCTCTGCCCAAACCTCCACCATCACACCTCTGCCCAAACCCCACCATCACACCTCTGCCCAAACCCCACCATCACACCTCTATCCAAACCTCACCATCACACCTCTGCCCAAACCTCCACCATCACACCTCTGCCCAAACCTCCACCATCACACCTCTGCCCAAACCTCCACCATCACACCTCTGCCAAACCTCCACCATCACACCTCTGCCCAAACCTCCACCATCACACCTCTGCCCAAACCCCACCATCACACCTCTGCCCAAACCCCACCATGGGCTTTCCATCACCTGGAATCTGTGTTACACTCAGTGGAGTCTGAGCACAGGCTGAAGAGTGAAAATGTGGATAAAATTCACAGGGTTTATCACAGCAAAAGCCACACACTTAGATAGCTGCTATTCCATCTCCTCCACTGTCGTTTATTGAGGTTTCCAAGACAAATAGGGAAAACAAGGTGTGAAGACCGGCCATTTCCTGAGGTGGAGGCTCAAGGAGGGTGAAGGAGCTGGCACACATTGTTTGAGCAAATCACCTGCAGAACAGAGCTGAGTGCCCTGATGCTCTGAGCAGGAGCAGATCACTGCCTCTCATCACCCAAATCTGCTTCTCCCAGCGCCCCCAGCTCACCCTCACAATACCGTGTGAAATGCTATTAAACAGCTTAAAAAATCCTCATGCTGTGGTGAACTAGGCCCTTCAGAAAAGCCAGGCAGGAATGAAGGGAGAGAGGAGAATCCTGAAGGAGGGTGAGAGCTGGGAGGGGAGAAGGAGACAGCCCAGACAGCAGGAACCACTGGCTGATGCTGCTGAAGTGTCATCTTAATTACCCCTGGCAAAAGAACAGTGATTAACATCGATGACTGTGGACAACCTTTATGTAATTACTCATTAACATTTCTAAAATTGCACCTAGCTGCTACAGCAATACATGCTTTATAGATCTATCATTTTGAAGTCCAGGAAGAATCATTAGATGGCCTAGGCAGGCCCCAGCACTCTGCCAGCCACTATTACACTGCAGAAATCAGCCCTGGAGGCAGCTCAGCAGCTTCTGCTCGGCTTCCACATCCTTTCCAGAAAGGCCATCCAGGGATACCAAGCAATGGACAATCTGCCCCATCCCTTGAGCTGTTCTAAATTGAGATCACTCCCCTGCCCCAGCCTTATATCAAAATCCACACTGGCTGCTCTTTTTTTTATTATTATTATTTATGGAAATGGTGCCCAGAGCCAAGCAGGGCTGGATGGGGACAGGAATTCTCTGTCCCCATCTCCTCTGTGCGGGAAGAGAGGAGGGAGCTGAATCAGGAATTTCTGCACTGTGCATCCGTACTGCCTCTCCAGACAGGAGTCCCACCTGCCAAAGGCTGCCATTGGCCAAGAACATTCACAGAAGTCCTCTGAATAACAATTTAAAATAGTGGATTAATTAGAGGAAATTGTGATCTGCTTGCAAATATCCTGGAGGTAGTAAAATGGAGCTAAGCCTTGCAGCTACAAAATTCATTTCAAGTCACTGCCTCTGCTGAGTTTTGCTAGAGGAAAACATCATTGTTCTTTACTCATTTTAGAGACCAGTCCCAGTTAGACTAATTCAGCAAAATGTGGGGTTTTTTTCCAAAAAGAAGAGGAAAATAAAATTTTATAGTAGCTTGTGATCAGAGAGAAAAACCACTCTGATTTCCTACATCTTGCAGGTGATCCCATTTCCATACAGGCACTTCCATTTCCACCCAAGACCTAATTAAATTAAAATTCTTCTGTCCTCAGAGTAGGGAGAAGACAGTAAATACCTCCTGGATCTACTGCCCTTGTAGAGAACTGTTTGGAAGAGACATCACACAACCCTCAAGGCAAGAAAAATGAAGCAAAAGGTCCCAGAAAAGACAAAACCACCTCTTCTTAATGTGGAACAACCTCAATCCACTGTTGCTGTGATTCTGGTTGCATGAGTATTGGTGAAAAATAAAAACCCTGTCACAGTTGCTGAGTAATTCTCAGAGAAATGTGCAGTTGGTATTTAACTCTGGCCAGACCAGACCTGAGCATTTTGGGGGGGCAGAAAAGACTTTAATTTCATCACTACACAGCACCCGAGGGAGGCTGAGGAGCTCGGGATCTTCATCCTTCCACTGTTTGTCCTGTGTGCTGTTCCTGGGATTCAAACAGCCGACCAGGGGCTCCCTGCACCACAGGAACGATGCATGGCTCAGGAATTAACAAATTCTGCTCCTGCTCTCACAGCTGAGGCATGGTGTGGTTATCTCAGCACCCACAGCGCTCCGGGGAAAATTTGGGAAAGGAAGAAGGGCATCCACGATAAGATTCACCGTCCTGGGGCATCTCTGGTGCCACCTGGAAAGCTTTGGTGTCGCTCCCCGGAGCAGGAATCGGAGCTGGGGCAGGAATCAGGCTGGGAGGATCCACGGGAGCGGCAGGCGCACAGTGCCAGCCCTCCCAGCGTGTCCAGCCCGCAGGCACCAAGGGACGGAGCGTGAGGGTGTGAGACAGAACCGCCAGAGAGCCAGAGACATCACTGAGACATCCAACATTAATGTTTAGTTTCGGATGGGCGTAACAGTTTGGACTCCCGAAATAATCGATAGTCTTCCTGCTCGCTGAGTGTTCCATTCGCAGCAGTTTCACGGAGAGTTTGAGGGAGATTGTGTATTTATGGTTTCCCATTGGAAAGACTTTTAGCGGGTTTACCTCGAACATATGGATCCTGTTTTGGTTCTTTTGTTTTAGCACTTAATGCTTGTGAAATTGCCAGTTAATGACATCCATGCCTAAAACCACGTTGCTTTTAAGAGCAAAATGTCTACCAAAGGTCCGCGTTCATACTTACCACTTCTCAAGTACAGCAATGAAATTTTTAAGAGGTTTGTTACCTACTGCGTCTGGGGAGGGAACCGACCGAATAATGAAATTACAAACAGCAGTTTAGATTAAAGCCCTGAATGTGCTGGGTCTTGAGGCAACGCAACCCCACCAGCACCGGCGGGGCACCCCGGGCTGGGTGCGGGGGAGGCAGGCGGGGAGCGGGCGGCTCCTGGGGCAGGGTGAGGGTGCCGGGGATGGGCCGGGGATGGGGACAGCCCGGAGCTGCTGCGGGGGACCCTGCTGCGGGCTCAGCCAGAGAGGTCCCCTCCGCCCCACCCGCTGGCAGAGCGGCCTTGGGCCCGATAACGGGGCCCCTTCGGTGCCTCCCGGCGGGGCCCCCCCCAGCTGAGCCTTCCCCGCCCGGGGCGCTCCAGGAGCGCGCGCGGAGCTCGGAGCTTGGAGCGCGGAGCCCCCCCGGGCCGGGCGCTCCCAGCTCGGAGCTCGGAGCCCCCCCCGGGCCGGGCGCTCCCAGCTCGGATCCTCCCCGGGCCGAGCGCTCCCAGCTCGGAGCTCGGAGCGTGTCGCGCACGGTACCGGCCCCGCTAATCACGCCGAGCCTTTGATTGCCCTGCACGTGGGGACGAGCCTCCGCACTTCAAAAGAGCGTGGGAAATCCTGATTAAAAGGCTTTTCTCCCCCGTTGGGACCGACACCTTCTTTGAAGCCCTTCCAAACGACAATGCAAACGCAACCAGCGCTAAAGGAGCGTATCTATATTTTAAGTGACTTTAATTTCTCTTCCCCCCTCTTTCTCTCTCTCCCCCTTCTTTCCTTTCAGTTTTGGAAACACCTGGTAAGTTGTAAAATGATTTACGAAGTGAAAGTGTTAAATGAGGCCACCAGCTGTAAGACTGACAGAGCTTTATGAGTTTTATTAGGTGCCCTATTATGGAAAATAAACTTTAATCCGTCCATAAAAACAGAATCTGAAAAACATATTTGCCCTTTTAGTCTGGAACACTGAAGGTATTCTTGCGAGACGCTGGGCTTTAAAGAGATTAATTTTATTGAGACAGACACAATACACCGGTAGGACTTTGATACCGGCTCCGTGAATAGCTGCCTGTACCCGCAAGGCTGGTTTCCGTGGGGCAGAGGCGAGTTTGGACACACACCTCTTGAGCATACAGGATATTTCTGGCCCGGTGGGGCACGTCTGCCAGCTTAATTAGTGGGTGTTTAATTGGAAATTAATGACTGAGGGAGGATCTTTATTGTTTGGTGGGGGTGTGATCTCAGGTAGCAATATTGTTTATTTATTATTGTTATATTGTTGTTATTATTGTTATTGTTGTTGGTTTTATTGGTGTTGTTATGTACACTATGCATTATGTTTAATTTATTGATTTTTTTGAGATAATAAGGTGTCATCCAGACTGACACGGTTCAGATGTTTTAAGGTACAAGCAAGAGGTAAATCCTGCTGATGTGTAGCCGGGGTTAGGGCGGAGGAGCCACCGCGGCCCTGCGCGGGTTTTGCGCGTTCCTGCCCGGCCGCTCGCCCACGAGGATTCACCTTCAGCCAGCGGCGTGAAAAACCGCAGAGATACTAACGCCTTTGTTTTTCTATCGCCTTGAAGTCTCCACAGCCTGTGACCAAAAGAAAATCGTTTAGAAATTTAAATCAGAGCCTCCGACGGGATCGTTTCAAGGGGTTAGGCATCGGTCAAGCCCAAATCGAGATTATCCCGATCAAGTCTTTTGACACATGGGATCTGTTCAGATTTTTGATATACCGTGATTTTTGGCGTGTCGCCCCGGGGTGTGCGAGGCCGGTGAGCTGGTTACCCCTGGGTGCCACCTCCAGCCGAGCCACCTGAAGCTCTCCGTGAGGGATAAACACTTTTCCTTCCTGAATCTCATCCCATAACCTCATGCATCCACCAGCCTGTGTTTCACTGGGCGGATTTTTACAGAAGCCGTTAGGAGGGGCCACGCTGTGGCCTCGCAGGACAGGTTAACGCGATTTTGTAGAAAATATCTTTATTAAAATGATTATTATTTTTATTTTTAAAGTGCACGGGAGTGGGAAAGCTCTGTGTTTCTGAGCTCCTCATTCTCATCCTCCGGGGCTAGGAAGGGGAGCGGTGGGATGCGGGATCCGCGTCCTTCCGTGCCCCTGCGCGGCCCTACGCGGGAGCGGAGCCGAGCCTCCCTGCGATTCATTCACGGGGATGAATTGCCAGACGTGGCCCTGAGCTGGTGGGGATGAGCCAGTGATTATATTTAAATTCGCCGTAATTGATTTGGGGAAGAGCCTCGGTGACAGGGATTAATTGATCTGCGAATTTATTGGCGAGATAAATCGCGCTGTTATCGCAAACCCCGCGCTCCAGCGCCGGCGGGCCGGGGGTGCCGCCCTCGGTACCGGGAAGGGCACGGGAGCGCCTCGCTGCTTTGGGAGCGGAGCCGGCCCGGAGCGCTGCTCCCTCCCTTCCCAGGCCCCATTCCCTGGGAGGGGCTGCCTCCGCCGTGCCCCGAGCTCCCAAAGCAGCGCAGGGCCGGGAGCGCCGCCGCCTCCCCGGGACCCGCGGCGCTGCTGCCGGGGCAGCTCGCCCTGTGCTGAGGCGCTCCTCTCGGGAATATCCTCTAAATATCCGACGTTACACGGCAGCTGCAGCACCGGGCTAAATTCGGATTAGGAAGCGGTTCCCGGCTTCCTCCCGAGCGTTTTCGGCACCTCCCAAAGCACCGGGATGCCCTGGCCCGAGAGCATCCTCCCCGCACACAGCGCTCGGACACCTCCAGTAAAAAACGCCGTTTATTTTCTCCCCACCATCGCACGGGTGGGAGGACCTGGGGAATAATTTAGCATGCATAAGTAGAGGCAATTTTTTTTTTATAAATATGATATACAAAAATAAAGACAGTATTGAGATTTCCAGCAGTTTTAACGTTCATGACATAAACAGATTTCCCGATATATAGTAAGAACAAAACATTTCCAATACTCAGCGAAAGGAACGCGCTTCCAGGGGGGCAGGGGTGGGGGTTGAGGGAGCTCAAGTTTTGTCTGGTTTTCAGTCAATAATAACACTGTATTCACAATAAATCCTCTTCCCCGCCCGGCATGCGGAGGATCCTCTTCTCCATCCCTCTCCAAGCAGGGAGAAATCAGAACAAGGGGGAGCGGGACCGGCGGTTCGGCTGGAGGAGCCGGACCCGCGGGGGCTCACTGGGGCTGCGCCGGGGCTCCGTGCCGGCCCCGGGGCTGCGTGTCCTCCTCGTCCGCCTCGGAACAGTCGGAGGAGTGGTACGGGCAGCATCTCCCGGCCGCCGCCGCCGCCTCCTCTTCCTCCTCCTCGTCTTCCTCGTCCTCAGGTTCGCTGTCGGGCAGCTCCCGCATCCTCCTGCCCGCGCTCTTCTCCGGGGCGGGCAGCAGCAGGTCCTCATCCCCCTTGTCCTCGCCGCCGCCCCCCCTTCGGCTTCTCGGCCTCCTGCGCCGCCTGCTCCTTCGCCTTCTTGCTGCGCTTCCACTTCATGCGCCGGTTCTGGAACCAGATCTTCACCTGGGGGAGACGGGACACAAGCACAGCCCCTCATGCACCGCCCGCCGGGGCTGCCCCGCCCGGCCAGCCCTGCCGGGGCCGCGGCACTCACCTGTGTCTCGGTCAGCATGAGCGACGTGGCCACCTCGAAGCGCTTGGGCCGGGAGAGGTACTTGTTGAGCTTGAACTGGTGCTCCAGCTCCAGCAGCTGCTGGCTGGTGAAGGCCGTGCGGGGTCGGCGGCACTTTCCCAGGAGGTTGGACTGCGCCTGGGCTGGGGAAGGAGAAGGGGGAGCGCGGAGGTGAGCGCGGAGCCGCCCTGCCGCGGCCGCGCATCCCCCGGGAGGGCGCTGGGAAGCAGGAAAGGCTGGAGCAAGGCTGGAGCGTCATCCACCGGGGATCGCCTCCAGCCTCCCTGACCCCGGGGTTTCTCGGCGATCAGGGGATCGCCCACAGGGACCAAAAAAAAAAAAAGGAATTAAATTAAATCTTTTAAATAAAGGAAAATATGTCTCTTGATTTCCCAAGAGCCCAACAAACGCGAGACAATAAACCGAAGGCAGGGATCGCGGCGAAGGGGCACGGGGCTCTCCGGGGAGCGGCAATTTGCTCCATTTAATGTTTTAGTTAAACCTGCCGCGCTCCCCGCCCGCCCATATCCGTTTAATTAGCGGGATTGCAGGCCGGAACCGGGACCGGGACCCGCTCCGCGCCCTGCACCGGCTGCCCCTCGGAGCGTAAATCACCAGCGAGGACTAGAAAACTGTATGGGAAACGGGGGCGGGGGAAGAAAAAAAAAAAGGCGTGTTTTCTGCATTAAAAAATAATGAAAACTAAGGAATTATTAGAGAGAGGGAAAAATACCAAAACAATAATAATAATAAAAAAAAAATCAGCCACGAGCAAGCGGGAACTGAGCCTCTTCGAAGGCCTCGACACCCCTAGGCATGCGACCCGGCAGCGCTACTGCCCATTTCTCAAATTATTTAGATACTTTGGCTTACTAGGTTTAGAAAAATAAAAAAAAATCTGGGAAAGGGCGGCTTCTGCTCCCCGGCCACGGTTGGAGACAGCTTGCTAAAGCGGCAGAAAGAATAGGACAGTGTCCGCTCCCGGCCGCAGCGCCCGGGAGATTTTCTCACCGCGGTGCGATTTTCCGAGACTCGTTTTGCTTGGTTATTTATTCCCCTCTGCCCCTTGTTTGAGAGGCAGGACTCTAACAGCTTTCCTAATTATTTTTTCTTCTTGAATGTTCCAGTCTAAACAATCCCAATCCGAGAGAAAACAATGGACTTTTTTGTCTGCGAATGTGTGCGCCGAGTTGGAGAAGGGGGGGAAAAAAAATCGCAATTCTTTTCCTGGCATGATTTTCGTAAAACTACACCTCCGGTATTGTTAAACCGGCCATTCCCACCGAGAGCTCACACCTCCGAAAATGATCTTTGCTTAAACCAGATGCAAGTTCCCCATCGCCGCGAGGCCTAGGGCTCGGCACGGCGCTTTGCCGGCTCCGGGGCTGCCGGGCTCCATCCCGCGCTCCCAGCCTTGCCTGGGCCCAGACCGAAACCCTTCCCACTGTACTTCTTTCCTATTCGTTATCCCCAGGGAACGAACCCCAAGCTTCCAGGTTCCAGGTCCTCCCAACATCCCTTTGCCTAGAAGGCCTGACATGGTTATTATACACCAATATCTGATAAAGGGGAAATAAAATTAAGAACGATGAGTGGGTGATGCGACCTGCTACTTCCCTTTTGGGGGGCTTACATTGAGACTGGGGTTTTAGGGACACCATAAGGACCCCTGCCCCTGCCCTGGCCCGACCAACTCCCACCTCCCCTCCGGGAGCGGCGGGAAAGGGCATTTGCAAAAACAGGGAGCAATTTGTCACCTTCCCGTTGAACCTGCCCAGGCTGTGCGGGGCTCCTCAAGGGCAGGGAATGTGACCGCACACCCCCGTTTCCCATCGCGGAGCGCTATTTCTTTCTTCTAACATACATTTTGCCAAAAATTAAAAGCGTCTCTTCTAGTTTAAATCTGCAGCTTGTTTAGGGTGGCAGGAGGGGCTTCTACCCTCTCGGAAGGAGGCAGCTGCCGGCAGGGCCGCGCAGCGGGACAGGGGATGGAGGGGCCGGAGGGCTGCGGTGCGGAGGGAGGCAGATACTCACAGTTGAAGTCGGGCATCTTGGGCAGGATCATGCCCGCGGTGGAGGCCCGCAGCCACTGGTCCAGCTGGAAGGTGCCGGCGCTGAGCTTGATGGGGTCGGCGGCGGGGTGGGAGGGGTGCGCTCCCTGCACCTGCGAGTAGGGGTACGAGAGCGCCGGGTGCTGCCCGCCCAGCGCCGAGTACCCGTACACCGGGTGCCCGTAGAGGGCCGCCTGCGCCGGCATGCCCGGCCCGCCGGGCGCCGCGGGGTGCAGTCCCAGGGCCATGCCGGCCGCCGAGGCGTGGTGGTGCGGGTGCGAGCCCGAGCCCGCCCCGGGCAGGAAGCCGGGCTTGGGGACCAGGGCGCAGTGCGCGGCCAGGAGGCGAGGCGGAGAGGGGCTGTCGGTGCGCAGGCAGTCGGCGGGGCCGCCGGAGGGGTGCTCGGAGGAGGATGAAGAGGACGAGGAAGAGGAGGACGAGGACGGAGGGCTGCCGCTCCCGCTGCTGCTACTACCGCTGCCGCCCAGCGAGGTGACCAGGGCCAGCGGCGCGCTCTGCCCCGCCGCCGCCTTGGGGGGGTCGACAGCCAGCAGCGCGTCGATGCGGAAATTTTTGGATTTTTCCATGGGAGCGCCGGCGGGAGGCGGCTGGGAGCGTGCGGCTGCCCCGGGCCGGCCGCGTCTCCCGGCGGCGGCGGGCGGCAGTGCGGCCGCGCTCCGCGGCGCGCCCCTTCAAGGGCCGCAGGCGGCTCCCATTGGCCCCGCGCCGCTGCGGCCTCGCTCGCCATTGGCTGCGCCGCCCACCCGTCACCGCCGAGCGCCCGCCCCCTCCGCGCGCCCCGCGCTGCGGGCGGCGGCCCCGGGGAACAGCCGAGGGGATAACCTGGGAAAGCCGTGGGGATAACCTGGGACACCCGAGGGGATAACCTGGGACACCCATGGGGGACAGCCTGGGACACCCATGGGGAACAGCCCTGGACAGCCGAGGGGATAACCTGGGACACCCATGGGGGACAGCCCCGGGGACAACCTGGGACACCTGAGAGGGGCAGCCCCGGACACCTGAGGGGCACAGCCCGGGACGTCCATGGGGAACAACCTGGGACAGCCGAGGGGCACAGCCCGGGACACCCATGGGGAACAGGCTGCTCCCCGCGGAGAGAACCCTCCCAGGCACGGCAGTTCCGCTGGTTCAGCCATGTGTCCAATGAGAGTTTTCCACCGTTCCCGCACCCGGTAAATATTTCCCGTAAACGCGCCGCCGGCCGCTTTTTAACGAGTCGGAAAGAATAAACACCTGCGGGTCAGGGAGTCACCCTGCCACCAAATCCCGGGTCTGTCAACAGCCTTATTACACCTGCTTATCTAAGGCAAACAGCCTCGGACAGAAAAGGGAAAGAGCGGGGCGAGGGGTCTCTCCTTACCAGGGTCCCGCTTCCCCGGGGGGGCCCCGGCCGTGTGAGCGAAAGGTCAGGCCACGGCACGAAGCGCTGCCAGGACAAACACGTTCTCCTTTCAAAAGTTCTCCCCCGTGGAGAAGGGTCTCGGCCGCGGGAAATGCCCAAATCGCGGCTCCATCCCCGTGAGCCCCCAGGAGGGGCCGCCCCGCACCCGGGGACAGCGGGACCGTGCCCCAGGGGGGGCCGGGGACACCACAACAAGGGTGCGCTGTCCCTCCCGACCCCTGCTCCTGGGGTGGGAAAAGTAAAAACAAGGAAAAGAGGAGAGGAAAAGGGGGAAAGAAGGGGAGAAGGGGAAAATGGAGAAGAGAAACGGAGTCCAACAGAACCAACAAAAATATCTGACAGCTTTGGCCTGTCTCCTTGACACTGCTCCGTGGGAGGGAGGCCCGGAGCACATCTGAGGGGTGTGCACACATACAGACAGCGAACCCTTTGCTCAGTGCCCTCGTGTTCCCCTTTTCCCCTGCACTTTCACCCCGCCTTGACCTCACTGGACACACCCGCACGACAGACACACAGACACAAGCAGGACAGACACGCGGACACAACTGCAGCAGGCACACGGACACACCTGTGTACAGACAGGCCTGGCAAGGTGCCCACGCGTGGCACAGCAGAGCCACACGCACACAGCACACGGGCCCCGGGGATGCTCCCGCGGAGCCGCTGCCGCCCGGGAAAGCCCAGCACGCACCGAGCAGAACCCGCACACGCCGCGGGGGCTGGGGCCGAGCCTCCCGGCCGCACAAAACCCCAGTGCCCCCCCGCTCCCTGGGATGGAGAGGGGGACACCGAGTCGCAGGATGGTTTTAATGAGCCCCTTCGGTTTTGTCCGGGCGCCGAGGGGCTGAGGAGGCCCAAGGAAACGGACCCGGGATCGTGGCCGTCCCTCCTGGCATCCCCACCGGCCCCGCGTTTCCCACTGAGCGTCGCTTTGGCCCCACGCACGGGCAGTCCCAGAGCAGCGAGTGGCCGGCCCGTGTCCCTGTGACAGATTCCGGAGGGGCAGGAGGGTGGTGCAGCCGCACCCGCCTCCTTCCCTGCGTCCCGGCCCCGGCAGGGGTGAGGGCCACCCCATCCAATGTCCCCGCTGGACACGGGACGCGGCTGTCACCGGCGGGCGCCCCGGGCAGAGCCGGTGCCGGTTCCCGATGCCCGGGCCCGCGGCGGCTGCGGATTGTCCCGCACGCAGGGACACTGCTCCGGGTACAGCGTGCGGCCCCTTCTGGGGCAGTTTTGGGGCCGAGGCACCGAGCCGCAGGGGAAGCCATCCGGTGCCAGCAGGCAGCCACGGGCGCAGGGCTGCGCTCGGGGTCCCGCGGCCGGAGGGATGCGCGGCTGGCAGCGGCGGAGGGTGGGCGGTGCCGTGAGCGCTTCTCCCGGCGGCGATGGGGCAGAAGGCGAGGCTGGCTGGTGGGGAACGAGCACCGGGATCGCACGGTCCCCTGACCCCGGTCCATCACTGCCCTGGGGGCTGGCTCAGGCCGGCCGCCCCGTCTGGACACCCCGCGCCTTCGGCCCGGCTGTCGCATCTTTTGGCTGATGGATATTTGGTGTTCTGGGAGGAATTTCGATTTTCAGACTCTTTTTTTTTAGGAGTACAATTTTTAAAAATTTCCTTTCCTTTCCTTTCCTTTCCTTTCCTTTCCTTTCCTTTCCTTTCCTTTCCTTTCCTTTCCTTTCCTTTCCTTTCCTTTCCTTTCCTTTCCTTTCCTTTCCTTTCCTTTCCTTTCCTTTCCTTTCCTTTCCTTTCCTTTCCTTTCCTTTCCTTTCCTTTCCTTTCCTTTCCTTTCCTTTCCCTTTCCTTTCCTTTCCTTTCCTTTCCTTTCCTTTCCTTTCCTTTCCTTTCCTTTCCTTTCCTTTCCTTTCCTTTCCTTTCCTTTCCTTTCCTTTCCTTTCCTTTCCTTTCCTTTCCTTTCCTTTCCTTTCCTTTCCTTTCCTTTCCTTTCCTTTCCGCAAATTTTAAAGCCTTTTTTTTCCTTCCCCGCACCGTTCCGTTCCGTGTGTTTGTCCCCACAGGTGCCGCAGGGCATCGGGGCCTGCTGAACTCCCCGCGGCTCCCGCACCTGTGTTGATCCAGTGTATTGCCCGGGAGCCAACAATGCGCGGTTATCTCGCAGATAGCGCAAGGAGCGCGCTGCCCCGACACCTCCGGGTGGTCCCTTTCAGCAGAGCCCCCGCTGCCCGGCCGAGGGCAAACAGATCCCTATCTCGCCTTTTGAAAAGCCGGGGCGGTGCACGCAGGGGGCGGCGTGGGGCGCTGGGGTAAATCCCGGTGGGAACAGCGGAGCCCCGCCGCGGGGGTGTCTCTCATTTTTCCGAATTCACTCCCCCGATCTCCCCAAAGCCGCTACAAACCGCAGGCGCGGGCCAGCGTTATTGCCGAAAACACATATTACACTGCGACATTCTGTAAATGAGATAATGATACATAAACCTCCCTGATAAATGTGACATCCTCGGGATGTCTCCTCTAAATTAGCCGCTTGCATTGACTGCTAATAATGGTGAGTTTATGAAAGCAATTTCAGTGCAAAAAGCACAGGGTCTTCTCGGTCTAATCAGCCTCCTCTCCTAATGGATGAGGGGGTCAGGCGGAGAATTATTGACACTCTGCTGCCCTTAACCTGTTTCCCAATAAAGCTGATTAGTTTTTGTCAATTCATCAGCTAACCACTCTCGCCGGGACTGCATCAAAGCCGTATTTGCTCAGGGGAAATCAACAAGTCACAGATCAGATCCATTACGGAGCGGCCCCGGCTCCCGCTCCGGGGCCGCTCCTGGGCCGGGGGCTGCCCCGGGCCCTGCTGGGGGGAATCGGGCTGGGACCAGCTGCACCAGCACCCTCAGGCTCTTGGAAAATGCCTCTGCGTTATCAAACTTGTTCCTTTCGTCTGCAAAGAAGTTGGGGTTGCCGGGAGGGCTCCGGGCAGGTCCCAAAGGCGGCTGGGTCTCCACCAGCGCCTTTCCCCTCCTGGGGTCTCGGGGGGCGATCGTGTCCGCCCGTCCCTCCCGGGGAAAAGGCATTTCATCCACTCCGAGATCTCCGAGCTGCAGAGAGGGGCTGGTCTGCAAAGCCCTGCCTTCACCTCAGACCCCACATCTGGACACAAAGCTGGACATGCCTTAGGAGGTCGGGATACTTTTCCTAGATGTTTTTTGGTTGTTTTCGTTTTTTTTTTTTTTTCCCTACAAGCCATTTTCCAAAGTTTTACCTGCATTGCTTTATTACTTGCTCTTCAGATAATGTGAAACAAAAATTTAAAATTTATTCCTGCTACCGCTGCAATTCCCGCATCCGTCGGGGTTTGTCTGGAATAACGGACGCTGGACAGTTTTTGTTCATCCACAGGAAAACAACAAAAAGCCCACCCAGAGTGCGCTGCCCCTTTAAGCCCGACCGACAGCCTCTCAGTCCACCCCCCTTCAATTTAATTTCATTAAAACAGAGCATGAATATTTCTATTAAACCTAAAATGAAATATGAAGCCATTTAGACTCTGCCTGCACCAATCACCTAGATTTATGACTTTTATTCATCACATCAAGAGCTGGGAAAAATGAATTTTCTTCACCCAGGAAGGAAATAAAAACCCTGCCTTGGTCATTTCCAGAAAGCTGTTAATTTGCCCGTGTGGTAATTACTTTCACAATTAACTAAAATACAAATCAACCTGACAAATCGGGTTAGTTTATATATTAATTAGCCGGTTTAAATTTATTCATTATAAAAAGACAATTTAAGAGGACCTCGGGTGTCTGTTTTATCGCAATAAATTATTGTTAGGAAATGGGGGCTAATAAAACATCGCCGCATTCGAGGGCACCGCGCGGGGCTCCCGCGGGCCGGGGCGCGGCTCTGCGCGGGGGCGGCGATGGCAGCGGGGCCGGGGCCGCTCCCCGCCTCCAGCCGCGCTGATTTAGCACTCCGTCGATAGGATCATTCGACGCCTTTTAGCTTGTGATCTTTATAAATGTCCCGCTATTAAATTAGAAAATGATTCTCTCCTCGTTTAATTGTATTCTTTCGTTTCTTATTTCCAATTAATTAGTCCTATCGACGTTGCAATATTTTAAGTGACTGGAGTCCGTTTACAGTTTAAAATATATGGGTCAGCGCGCGCGATTTTGGACTAGGCAGAGCTAGATAATGTGGGTTTTAACTACTCTTCTCTCATACGTCTTAAACACGCGGCCAAGTGCATCGCTGGGAAACACCGCGCGCACTTTGCGCGCCGGGGAGCGGCCGCCCCGCGGCCCCTTCCGCGCTCCGCTCGTGGCCGCGGGGGCTGCGCGCAGCGCGGCGCTCCGAAAATCGCTCGTGCGGCTCCTTCCGCCGCCGCTGCGGGCAGACCGGGCTGTTCGGGGGAAAGCTGAGGGTTTGCTTTGCTTTGCTTTGTTTTCCGGCGCAGTTCCGGGGGCTGCAGAACGCTTTTGGGGCTCTCCCCGTCTCCCCTCCTCTGGCAGCTGAAGGGATGCGCAGGGAATTCTCCACCTCCCCCCCAGCTGAGGGGATGGGCAGGGACACCTCCCTCCCCAGCTGAGGGGATGTGCAGGGAACTCTCCCTCTCCAGCTGAAGGGATGGGCAGGGACACCTCCCTCCCCAGCTGAGGGGATGTGCAGGGACACCTCCCTCCCCACCTGAGGGGATGCACAGGGACACCTCCCTCCCCACCTGAAGGGATGCGCAGGGATCTCTCCCTCCCCAGCTGAGGGGATGTGCAGGGATCTCTCCCTCCCCAGCTGAGGGGATGTACAGGGAACTCTCCCTCCCCACCTGAGGGGATGGCATGGATCTCTCCTCCCAGGGGGGACTCTCCCTCCCACCTGAGGGGGATGTGCCCTCCCCAGGACACCTCCCTCCCCAGCTGAAGGGATGCACAGGGACACCTCCCTCCCCACCTGAGGGGATGGTCAGGGACACCTCCCTCCCCAGCTGAGGGGATGTGCAGGGACACCTCCCTCCCCAGCTGAGGGGATGTGCAGGGAACTCTCCCTCCCCACCTGAGGGGATGTGCAGGGACACCTCCCTCCCCAGCTGAGGGGATGTGCAGGGACACCTCCCTCCCCTGCTGCTGTCCCATGCAGGAGCCTGGGCTGGGAGCTACAGAGGGAATTAAATATGTATCAAATGTGTGTAATGGGGTATTAAATAACCAGCCCTCTCCTGGCTGGGGTGACCTGCCGGGCCCTCCCCAAAGCACTGCCCAAGGAGCGGGATGGGGATGGGGATGGGGATGGAGGGGATGTGTGTCCCTCCTGTGGCGGAACTGGCGGGGGGCTGGTGCTCTTTCACCTTCTCTGCTCCCCTTCCCTGCGTACGAAAAAGCCCTAAGAGCTGCCCTAAAACACAGGCTGGGCAGCATGGGTGATCTTAAGTCCTTCCCAGGGTCATCCTACCCCCGGTGCAGCCGCCTCTCCCTGAACAGCCACAGACTCTCTGCAGCCCCACCTTCTCCATGAGCTGGGCTGGCTCTGTCCCCATGCTGTCCCCATGCTGTGAGGGGACCCCACGAGCCCATGGGGGCACCTGAACATACCCAAAGCCAACGGAGCAGCCCCCCAGAAGCAGGGAATGTGTGGAGGGAATGGTCTGCCAGGAACACTGCACGGGCAGGTGAGCATGGCTGGGCTGTGGCAGTGTGGGACTGTGGGGGACACGCTTTGTTTCCTGCTCCCCTGTCCCCCTGGGGCTCCTACTGCCACATCCCTCAGCTGATGCCTCTCCCTGGCGCAGCCCATCCCATCCCACCCTCCAGCACCTGAGGGCCACAGTGGGGCTGAGTGTCTCAGGCACCTGCACACAGTGACTGGGACATCCTGCATGGTCCTTCACTCATCTGTGCTTAAACACCACCACGGAGTTGCCTCCCACGCACATCTGGGATGATTCTGGACCTCTCCACGA
Source organism: Emberiza elegans (assembly GCA_024865655.1). NCBI lineage: Eukaryota > Metazoa > Chordata > Aves > Passeriformes > Fringillidae > Emberiza > Emberiza elegans. The sequence continues at coordinate 12,501,871 of JALJVW010000206.1, forward strand.
CAGCTTGATCAAAGAAAAGCTGTGACCAGAGTCCCTCCTGCAGCAGGCAGAGCTGTGCTTTGCTGTCACTGGTGTCGCTGCACTCTCCAAATGGGAATGTGACAGGGTCCATAGATCTTGGAGGCTGCCTTGGGCTTCCATGTTTAGGTGGTTCCCATCTCCATCTCCAGCCCTGCCTCCATGGGACTCTCTCTCCAACAAGACAAAGCCTTTTGTAATTATTTTAGAGGAATTATTTGGAGAAATAAGAGATCCATGTGGATGGAGAGTGGGACACCTGCCACCTCCCCAGGATACACACAAAGCCTCTTCACCTTCAGGCTGTTCAACTCTTTGGGCATCCAGTGTGCATGTCACAGGAACAACACCAATGCCAGGAAGGATAAAAGATGAATCATAAGGGTAGATTAATAATGTGGCAAATACTATTGTTTCCTGCCCAGGGCTCCAAAGGTCCCTCTCATCCATGGTGGGCTCAAAAAAGCAGCTAATGTGGTAAAATCCAAACGTGAGCTGCTCTCACTATTGATGGCACCAAATGCCATTGTAGTCACATCAATCATAGCGAGCTCCTCCTGTGATTCAGGAGATTGTAATATGTGATTCCATAAGACTCTCATTGTGATTTAGCATTGATTAATGTCTGTTCATAAAATGATATAAAACTTACTTCTCTTCCATTGGAGAGCCCCAAACCGCATCCCAGCCAATAATTCAAAACCTTGTTAATGTAACTGCTAATTTCAGAGGGTGATGGGGGTGGCTATGGTGTACATGGGCTTGTGCTGAGGGGTCTGCAGAAGGGGCAGGAAGAGGTTAGAGGAATTATTTCCAAAGCAGAAAATTGCTGTCCGGTTTAAATTATTTTAGGTGTTACATGGTCATTCTGCTGTGCCTTCAGATTCACATCAGAGCTCCTGAGGATTTAATCAGCCCTTTGAAATGCCTGCCACTAAGTGCTCAAAAAATCAAACTATTTTGGTGATAAACCCCACAGTATTTTTACCTGTGGCTTCTTGATTTCTGCATATCTTTTGGCCACCTTCCTCTCCCAGTGAGCTGGCTGCTCTGAAGAAATTCATAGATCCAGTTTGCTTTCACTGTTTTTTTCTGGAGGTAGGAGGCTCTCCTTGGCGCAGGGCCTAGTACAAAATAGCTCATGCTTTTTATTTCCTTTTCTCTTCTCTTTTTTAAGACACATACCAGGGATTGCGATGTGCATGCATAATGGTATGTGAGCCAGGAATCATGCTCTTGCAAAAAAAAAAAATCAAATTAGTGGAGTGGGGAGCAGACTGAGTGACTAGCAAAATGCTTAGAGAATTAAAGGAAAAAAAGGCTGAAAGTTGACATATGGACAAAAACCAGTATGTAATAGGAAGTTGATAACTTGATACTTTAATAAAAATAATTTGAATGGACAATAGAGAGTTCACAGGATTACTTGATGGGAAATATATTGATAATACAGCTTTTTCTTTGCAAAATGTATGCAATGATTGCAGTTTTGGTTTAATAATAAATGTAATTTTGAAGAATAATTTGATTCAAACCTCTGCTTTTCTAATGGCATTCAGAATTATTAATATCTGTCTAGCCAGCTAAAGAGGTTTTTAAGAGAGTATGCTGTGTGTTCTGCAATTAGAGTAGCCATCTGCCCTTTATTAAAACTCCATTAACCTTTACATTAAAATACATTTAAAATGCAGACACACTGAGAATATCAGACACAAATAAAATAGATAAATCTAAGTAGTTTCTTTGCTTAAGTGGCTTATTTGTGCAGAACCTGTCAACTTGTTGTGACACCTAAAATTTTCTGGGGACAGATAACAACCTAGAATAAATTTTCCCGTGTTAAGGATAGGAAATAATTCCAAGGAGGTAATGAAATTAAAAACATCTCTGATGAAATTTTCTAGAACATGATCTTGTTTATAGAAGGCAAGAAAATAATTTGAAGTTCATACCATTAACTTCAGAATAAAATGTTTAATTTTAAGAGCAGAATTAAATTACTGTGCTTCTGCAGATGATTACAGCGATTTTTGTGGTAGAATGACTGATGCAAACAAAATTATTGAAATTTTCTGAAAATATTAATATTTATTGTCAATATAAAATCCAACAGAGCTCCTGTAGATGCTGCTGCATTGTTCATTGAGCCTCATACTGGTGACTCTCTTAGGAGTGAGAACAATACTGTATTTTCCCTGTCTGAATTATTATTACCGTTAGCAGAGCTGCTGGCTTTGTCTGTAAATAAATATGCCTAAAATACCATTTCTAAGACCTGCTTTTCCTTGCTTCCGTTTTCACACATTTGATCAGAGTGGACTGAAATCCCCGAATATCTGAAATATCTGCCTGCATTTTTTTTTTTTTTTAAAACAAAATGGCTCAGCCATTTCAAAGACCCATTTTAAGAAATAATCTCGTTTTTCAGCCGGGTTAAGGTCTCCCGGTGAGGATGCCTGCACACGCACTGAGCCCAGATTTACAGCGCGGCCGGCCGGGATCAGCCCCCAGCTCAGGGCACACCCCCGGTCACCGATCCCACAAACCCGGCCTCCGGCCAAACCATAAAACTTCCCAAAGTGCCGCACGTCCTGCTCGGCTGCATCTCCAGGGGCTGCCCTCGCTCCCGCTCCGGCTCTGAGCAGGATTTCCCTCCCTGCCGCCGGATTTTGTGCCTCCCGTGGGATTGAGGGACAGCGAGGGACAGCGAGGGACAGCGGGGACAGCGGAGCCGGCTCAGGGATGCTCCCGAGCGCTGCGGTACCTGCGGGGCTGGCAGGGAATCCAGGGCTGGGGACACCGGAGACAGAGCCGGGGGACATCAGAGACAGAGATGGGGGACATCAGAGACAGAGCTGGGGGAACGCCAGAGACAGAGCCGGGGGACATCAGAGACAGAGCTGGTGGGGATGGGGGACACCAGAGACAGAGGTGGTGGGGATGGGGGACACCAGAGACAGAGGTGGGGCTGGGGGACATCAGAGACAGAGGTGCTGGGGATGGGGGACACCAGAGACAGAGCTGGTGGAGATGGGGGACACCAGAGACAGAGGTGGTGGGGATGGGGGACACCAGAGACAAAAGTGCTGGACACCAGAGACAGAGGTGCCGGGGCTGGGGGAACAGAGGGACAGGGTGGTGGCAGGTGAGGAGGGATAGCAGGGGCGGTGGGGCAGGGAGAGGCAGCGCCTGCAGAGCTCCAGGCAGAGGGAGAGGTCAGCAGTGGTCAGTGATGGTCAGTGATGGTCAGTGGTGGTCAGCAGTGGTCACTGATGGTTGCCAGTGGTCAGTGGTGGTCAGTAATGGTCAGCAGTGGTCGGTGATAGTCAGTAGTGGTCAGTGGTGGCCAGTGATGGTCAGTGGTGGCCAGTGATGGTCAGTGATGATCAGCGATGGTCAGTAGTGATCAGTGATGGTCAGTAGTGATCAGTGATGGTCAGTGATGGTTGGCAGTGGTCAGTGATGGTCAGCAGTGGTCAGTGGTGGCCACTGATGGTCAGTGATGATCAGTGGTAGTCAGTGATGGTCAGTGATGGCCAGCAGTGGTCAGTGGTGGTCAGTGATGGTCAGTGCTCTCTGCAATCAGCCACCCCTGTGCTCAGCAGCTGCTCACACACAGGAGTGAATTCCTGAGTCCTGGGATTAAATAAACCTCATTTTCACTGCAGAACCGACTTTGCAAAAAAAATTTGACATGGCAAACCATTTCAACCTATTCTGCAAGAAAATTATTTTACTTGGCTTGACAGAGTATTCTCAAAGCTCTGTTTTCTCAGAAAGCTGTACATTTGCAGTTTATTTTTATACAGAACAAACACAAATGCCAAAATTATAGAGTTTCCCAAGGACCACAAATGCTGTTTCCTTGAGGGCACTGGTTTCAGTGATCCCTGGGTATCAGATGGTACAATTTAAATTCAGATCCCAGTTATGCACTTCTGATGACAAAACAGTTGAGAAATTAAATAATATATTTCCATGGATTATCATGCTATTTTTTTAATGGTATTTTCAATAGCAGAATCCACATCTCTGTAGATTGAAGGATCACCTTGGGAAAAAACGCTCAGCTTTCAAACAGGTTTGTAGTTTTCTTAGCTGGGTTTATATCTGGTCCTTATATTGACAGTAGTTTTTGATTAATATTGTGTATAACATTCCTTAATGCATCAGTTGAATTAATTATGCAGAAACATTTGGCCACCTGGACGTACTATTGATGAAATGACATTTTATTGACAAAAAGACAATTTAATACTGAGCCCTCCTAAAGCTCTCGGCTGAATAAATTGTTTCAGCAAGTAGAAGAGGGGCTGTGGGCAACTTGGAAAATCCTTTTGTTTCCCCCCAAGTTTCTCAGTGGGCTGTGAGCACCTCAGGATTGCTACTGGGAGTTACTACTGGGCTGCTTTGTGTCCTCAAGTCTGGGGTGGATGGGGCCCTGGGCAGCCTGGTCTAGGGGGCGGAATCCCTGCCAGTGGCCAAGGGTTTGCAACTGGATGATCTTTAAGGTCCCTTGCAACCCAAATCATCCAATGATTCTGTGATTCCACGACTCTGACAATGGATAATATGCAGAGGAGTGATTTCATCCACATCAGAACCCAGGAAATTCCTCTGGCTGCCCTGGAGGACTCAAGCCCCTGCCCAGGGGGCTCAGAAACCTTAGCACAGAGCCCAAGACCCCTGTGCCTTTGATTAGCCCTTGGAAAAAACAATTACCAACCTTATATGAAGAATTACAAGTCAAGAGAGTCTAAGTAGAATGCTAGTGAATTTATCACAGGGTGAAAAATAGATTTTTGAGGTTTTTAGAACAGGGGCTCGGGGTCCCAAGATGGAGGAATTTGGGCGTGCCTTGCCCTTTTTCCTTCTTCTTCTTGGCCTCCATCTTCTGCTGTGATGTTGGCACTTTTAGATTGGTTTAGAGTAGAAGCTCACTCAAAGTCTAACACAGGTGATAGGTATTGGGAAGTTATGGTAAATGATGCACACATAGCTTTTAGTATAAAAAGATAACACCAGTGTGCCTCAACCCGACCTGCCAGACAGACGTCGGCAGGCCAGGAGAAAGAGTTTTATAGGTAAGAAACAACAAACAACCTTGAGAATGAGAACAGAAAAGTCCTGACTTTCCAACCACCGGGCTGGAAAAGAGACTTTCTAACGCATCTCGGGGTCACGCTGACCAGCAGAGATTCTGAGACATCCACAGCTTCTGCTGGCTGAGCTCAGTGTGGTTTTCAAAAAGATACCTGTGGCTCCAACACCCCCTTTTTGCCAGGGGCCCTGCTCTGGCTTTTTTGACAGTTCAAATGATATTGGTGAATGAGTGGAACTGAGGCCAGGTGACAAACATGGCTATTAAGAAGAAAAAAGAGCTGTCTCCACCTGCAAAGAGCCCAGGTTTGTTGCCCTATCCACACGTGAGAGAGAGGAGTGCTCAAATCTTCCCCTTCCCATCACTCTGTGCACAGTGTCATCTTACTTTGTGGTCTCAAAAAAGCTTTGTTTGGCTTTTGCCATGTCTTTGAACCCCAGACTGTAAAAATCAAGCTGTACTTCAAAATGATAGATTTAAACTGGGATTTTCAAAAGCTTACGAGTGACTTTGGAACAGGAGTCCTATGAAATTGCTGGGGTCTTCCATCATCTGGGCACCTTTAAAAAATCATATTCTTTATCAGGACCTTAGTTTAACTTTCTTAAAAAATTGGAATGTAGAGGTGGTCCTGATGATGGAGAATAATATTGACTTTCTGTAGCTGATAGCAGAGATGTGAGTGGGCTGGGAGTTTTCCAACCAGATGTTTTTCTCTTGGAAAATGCTGATTTATTAAAACTGAAACTTTTCATGGGAACATATCAGCACTGATTAAATTTTGTTGAGAGAAATTGCTAGAGCCTGAGCCAGAATCTCTGACTGTAACAAAAAATGAAATCTTTGAATGGGGAATGGCCAGCAGGTCAGGGCAGCCATCTGGAGCCTGTCTGGGTCAGGTAGAGGAGCTGAAGGGCTGTGAGTGTCTCACACAACTGACAAAGCCCTTGGGCTGTTCCTTACTCCAAGAATCATCTACTGGTTTTTCATAAAGCAAACTTAAAACCCTCTCCAGCTTGTTGCTATCTGCAACAGGAAGAGTATTTCTTGCCTAGGTTGTTGTGAGAATTAAATGCTTGCAGTGTCTTTGAAAATCTGATCGGATTATTGCTATTGCATTATTAATACTAATTTAGAGAGGAAAGTGCATTGCAGGGTACAATCATCAGGAGCACTTTGAAGAGGATGGGTGAACATCAAGTCCAAAGACTCAATCCTGTGGAAGCGAATTACTGGTAACTGCATTATGGTGAGTTAATATCAGTAAATGTTATTAGAGAGAGGGTTTCTTCCCATGTCAAAATGATGTTAATACAATATTAGTGATGCGGGTCTTTGGTGTCAACATAAGAATATCAAATGCAAGTGGAGGAAAATTGTATTGGATTGTGGAGATGATGGCAAATCAATGACACAGAAAATCTATGGAGAGCAGTTCACAGTGACACAAGAAAGCAGTGCCTGCATAAATCAGTGCAGGCCAATGGACGCTGAAAAGAAAATTTCCATGCAAGATTAAGTGGATACAGTTATCATGTCAGGACTACATGAAATAAGTGCTGCAAAATGAGGATACTGTGATGCTGACATTCAGACCAACCAATGCCAACAGAAAATGCTGTCATGAAAAGAAACAAACAAGGCTCCTCCAGCACAAACTCTGACAGCAGCAGGAGCAGCTACTGGGCTCCATCAGGCCTGGGAGCTCCTGGGGTGGATCAATCCCTGCAGCATTTGGGGCTGAGCAAACCCAGACCTGCACAACCCCTCCTGGCTCAGAAAGCTGCCACAGAGGGGGGCAGCAGGTGTCTGTAAGGGGGACACGGCAAGGACAGTCCAAAGGACAACATGGGTGTTGTGGGGTTGTGAGGGTCCCCGGGACAAGGTGAGAGATGAGTATCTGACTCCAAGTTCTTAGAAGGCTGATTGATATGATATGATATGATATGATATGATATGATATGATATGATATGATATGATATGATATTATATTATATTATATTATATTATATTATATTATATTATATTATATTATATTATATTATATGAAATTATATTATATGAAATTATATGAAATTATATACTAAAACTATACTAAAGAATGACAAAGGATACATCAGAAGGCTAGACAAGAATGAATAATAAAAACTTGTGACTGACCAGAGAGTCTGACACAGCTGGACTGACATTGGTCATTAAGTAAAAATAATCCATATGGAATTAATCAAAGATACACCTGTTGGTAAGCAACTTTCAAATTACATTCCAAGTAATCAGATAATTATTGTTTGCATTTCTTTTCTGAGGCTTCTCAGCTTCTCAGGAGAAAAATCCTGGCAAAGGGATTTTTCAGAAAATATCATCGTGACACATGGGCAACGTGGGGGCAGCAGCCTCTGCTTTGCTGAATTTACTGTGTGCAAAGGAGAGAGGTGAAGGATGAGGAGGGTGATGCTCTGGGGACTCACGGGGTCACAGGGAAGAAGGGGAGGGGGCTGGAGACTGGAGTGGAAGCTGGTGAACTGATGCTGATGGGAAGGAAAAGCTGATGTTGGAGTCACCCAAGACCTTTTCTAACTAGGTGTGTGTTTAAGAAGGTAATCAATATGTTTAAGGGAGGTGAGTTGATATGTCCCATCATCTTACCTCCTTGCACTGTGACATTTGGGGAGTATTCCTGGCTGTGTCCTGATCCGCCTGTCCACCCAACATGCAGCCCAGCTGAGGAGCTCTGTCACAAATCCACTCAGTCCAGCCCTAAGCCTAAAGGGCATCACAAAATGTGGAACTGGATGGCAGAACTCACAAATATTTGTGAGGCAGCTCTAACCTGGCACAGGTACTGCAGGCACCTGTCCTGGGAAGGAGTTTGGGCAGGAATAAACCCTGCTCAAACATTGCACTTGTGTAAACACCTCCTCAACATGGCAGGCTCAGCCCAGCCCGTGCACGGTCCCATCTCCCAGCAGGTTCCCTGTGTGTCTTGGACTCCAGGTGTTCTCTGCTCTGGGTGGAAGTGAGTCTGTATTTTGCATGTTTAGTGCACATTTACTGTACATTTATTGCACATTTATTGCACTTTTGTTTATTTGAGGCCCAGTGAACTGGGTCTCATGGATTTCAGTGGGAATTTTGCCACCAGTTTGACAGGGAATAGGACCAGGCCCTGTGTCTGCAGAGCAGCGCAAGTGCCCTAATGTGCTTAAAGTGTTTATAAAATTACTTAAGTCAGGCACATATTTCAGTGCTGCCCATTAGCCTTTCACATGTGTTTGTGCAGAGCACAGTGCCCAGGCAGACTGGCGGCTTGTAAATGTTAAATCAGCATAAATATCCCAGCCTCCATGAGGCCTGTTCATGTGGCCACTCACAGCATGATTAACATAATGCAGGGAAAGAAAATATTGACATTTTATAAATCTGTATCTCCGTAATGCTGCATGAAAAGTCATATCTGTGATAATAATGGACACCTAATTAATGTTATTACAATGCTTACAGCTCACTGAGAAGCTGATGAGAGAGCCTGTAAAAGAGATAAGATTAAAAGAGAGAAGAGTAGTAGTAATTTCAGTGGCATTTCTGGCAGCAAGCTCTGGTGCAGCTCCTGTTTCAACTCCTGCTGCAGTCACTGCTGGCATTTATGGCTCTGTAGCTTCAGGGCCTGATCCTGCAAGGGTGTTGGATGGTAAAAGGCAACAGAGAGTGCTGAGCAAGAAAAGTCTGATTTGGGAATTAACTAGAGAGATTTTGTTGCTAGTGACATTAGTGGCTGCTGCTCAGAGCTGTCTTGACAAAGCAGAGGGAGATGGAGAGGAGCTCAGTGACAGCAATGCTACAGGGAAATGCTCGAGGAGGAAAACACAGAGTCCCCTTCTAGCATGGTCTCTTACAAATGTGAGGTTCACAAGGTTTTGTGGGGTCCAGGTAAGTCTCTGTTTTGTTGTCTAGTTAAGTTTCAGAGCTGGCTTCCCAGGCCCTGCCATTAACCTGCAAATTTGGTTCAATCACAGTGGTGACCAGCAGGTATCGGCTCAGCCTTTGCTGATCTGGGTGGGGAGCTGCAGCACCTGAAGAAGCATTCCTGTAACTTGGAATTGTGTTACTCCCTGCCTCCTCAGGGGCTCAGCAGGGGCATCTTGGTGGGGAGGAAGGCTCCAGCTGAGTCAGCCTGGGCTCCAGGCAGGCAGGGAGGAGCTGGGCCTGGCACAGCCCATCCGCAGCAGGAATGCTGGGCACCTACCAACATCACAGAGCAACGTGCTGGGGTGGATGGGAAAATGGAAAAACAACAGTGAAAGCCATCTTTGGGCTAAACCACTGGCAGCGGTCAGGAAATGCAAGCTCAGGATGATGCTTTCCTCTAACAGAGCTGCAGCATTTTTAGGGCCATTGATTTGTCTCTGGGACATTCAGACTTGCCTTTTTTTCTCTGCTGTTTGAAGGATGCAAGTATTTCCTGGAAGTGTAGCAGGTGCATTGATATTGTGTTCCAAAGAGGGTCTCCTTCCTCCAGCCTCTGGAGATGGGGGCCCTGGTTGAAATGCTGACCTTGCTGGAGAGCTCTGTCCTCCTGCAGCGAGGCTCTCACTGCATTTTCCTGCCCGCACACACCAGCCAGAGTGCCACTGTCAAAAAGAGCTCTGCCAGGCTGTTGCAGGGGAATACAAATAACACACAGCAATGCCAGAACTGCCTTGTGCCATTAAAGGCAAATCCTCAAGTGAAATTACTGTGAGTGCACCAGGAACTCCCAGTACCCAAGGACTGATGTGTGATTTGCAGACGCCTGCAGACACTAATCCTCCGCTGCTTGCTTGTCTCCACCTCCAGGGGTGTTGATTTTGCTTCCACCCCATTTGAGCAATTAGCTTAGTGGCTAGGACATAATTTGTGTGTTGAATAGCCCAAACTGTTTAATACAAGGCTGTTTGTTCCCAGAGGGGTTTAGAATTTTCCTAAAAGATGGCAAAGAGCCACTATGCTATCTTGAATCACAGTCTAGTTCCAGAACAATCAGCTCTAAGTTGTTTAAGAAGGCTGGGTACATTAAAGTGGCTGTAAATCAGCATAATGAAAACAACAGTACATACAGAAATTCATTACATATCTGATATGCTGGGGTGTTATTTTTTATTTGGTTCATTCTGCTTTATGATTGTTTTGCAGCATAAAATTCAGCAGATGGATGTGAAGCTACAAACTGCTTCCACCTCTCTCACAGTAAACAGAAAACATTAAAAAAAATTAAATAAATAAAATAAACACCTAAATGTTTTATTATAATAAAGTTACTTGAGGCCAAGAGTTCAATAAGGAGAATTTATAAACATATCATTTCAGATCTTGGAAGGATTTCAACATAATTTGCTTGTGGTATGGTAAGTGAGGTGAAATCCATCTACAAGTCTCTCTGGAGTAATAAATATATGGAAGTGTCTTTTTATATTTGCTGTGAATTTACTGTAGCACAAAAATGCTCTAGACTATCCAAGTCAAATATGCATGACTTTTGGGCAAGGAAGAAATTCTTGATGCACTCTAGTCTTATATAAATTAAATTCTCTTTCTCCACAAAACACAAACCCTATTCTCTCTTAGCTATTTTGACTCCAGTGGTGCTACTCAGAGGGTAAGACTGAAGAATCAGGCCCCAGGGCCCCAGCTTTCAGCAATATTTTTGAATATGTTGTCATCTAAGCTGACAGTGTAAATAAATTATAATAATTGAGACTTCATTTTATGTCCATTTGTAAATGAACATAGATTTTTCAATTTATCTAAGTAATTAACCTTTATCAGCACTGCTGGCTGTAATGCAATGACCATTTCATACACAAACAGACGCAGGTATTTTGGGCTTGGTAACCAAACCACTTTTGAGCAAATTCTGTGTTGTGCAGGTGGGTGCAGCTGAAGAGTCGCCTCTGCAAACTCCCCAGCACTGCTGGCAGCTGCCTCTGCAGGACAGTGAGAGATGGGGCTGCTGAAGGGAACAGCTCTCCTCGAGCAGGACAGGTTTTCATTTAGTGGCACTGCTGAGATTTTCACCTTTGCTGCCACTCACCACTGGAATTGAATGAAACTTTATTTTCCTAAACACAGAACTTTTAAACCTTGCACAAGGGGAAAAAAAAAAGGATGACCATCAAAGCTTCTGGGGAAGTTTTATTTAGGGGGAGCTGTAGAGGTTGGGATATATATATCCTTTGTCTAAAATAAACACCTAAATGTTTTATTATAATAAAGTTACTTGAGGCCAAGAGTTCAATAAGGAGAATTTATAAACATATCATTTCAGATCTTGGAAGGATTTCAACATAATTTGCTTGTGGTATGGTAAGTGAGGTGAAATCCATCTACAAGTCTCTCTGGAGTAATAAATATATGGAAGTGTCTTTTTATATTTGCTGTGAATTTACTGTAGCACAAAAATGCTCTAGACTATCCAAGTCAAATATGCATGACTTTTGGGCAAGGAAGAAATTCTTGATGCACTCTACTCTTATATAAGTTAAATTCTCTTTCTCCACAAAACACAAACCTTATTCTCTCTTAGCTATTTTGGCTCCAGTGGTGCTACTCAGAGGGTAAGACTGAAGAATCAGGCCCCAGGGCCCCAGCTTTCAGCAATATTTTTTGAATGTTGTCATCTAAGCTGACAGTGTAAATAAATTATAATAATTGAGACTTCATTTTATGTCCATTTGTAAATGAACATAGATTTTTCAATTTATCTAAGTAATTAACCTTTATCAGCACTGCTGGCTGTAATGCAATGACCATTTCATACACAAACAGACGCAGGTATTTTGGGCTTGGTAACCAAACCACTTTTGAGCCAATTCTGTGTTGTGCAGGTGGGTGCAGCTGAAGAGTCGCCTCTGCAAACTCCCCAGCACTGCTGGCAGCTGCCTCTGCAGGACAGTGAGAGATGGGGCTGCTGAAGGGAACAGCTCTCCTCGAGCAGGACAGGTTTTCATTTAGTGGCACTGCTGAGATTTTCACCTTTGCTGCCACTCACCACTGGAATTGAATGAAACTTTATTTTCCTAAACACAGAACTTTTAAACCTTGCACAAGGGGAAAAAAAAAAGGGATGACCATTCAAAGCTTCTGGGGAAGTTTTATTTAGGGGAGCTGTAGAGGTTGGGATATATATATCCTTTGTCCCACTCCTACAGAAATACTGCCTCCTGCCCAAATATCTGGTTTTAGGCTCATTTCCTAGGGCCTCACTGTTCACTCCAAACAAATCTCCTCACTTGAGACGGACAGCCATGCCTCTCCAGTCTCTGCTGTGTCATCTCTTTCTATCCCACCCATATGAAAAAAAGGGTCAGGAAAGGTAATGGTCACCAAGGCCAGCCCTTTTCTTAAACCTGTAGTCAGAACTTCTGTAGGTGGCTCCTGGGAATGGGATCTGCTTGCAGACACCCAGGCTGGGAGCAAAACAGGCCCCACTTTCCATCTGCAGTTTTGCAGTGATCTGGAGGCTTACCCAGGAGTTCAGATATTTTGTCTTTGAAAAGTTATTGATTTGTTGCCTGTTGTTCTTTCAGATTCAACAAAACCATCTGCTCTGATTAAAAAAAAAAAGTTTGAAAAAAGTTTAAATAATATTTAAGAGTAGCTTATACATTTCTTTATACATTTCCAACACTCCAGTACCAATACTGAACCATAGGGGAAAGACAATTACGTAGCATCAAATAAACATATTTCTGGGACTTACACTTTTATTGAATGAAACCAAAGCCTTAAGAATAAACCTTCTGCACCAGGTATACTGTAAAGTGGGAACTGAAGGTAATGGACAGATCCAAACTCTGATCCTGGACTGGGCTGTATAAGGAAGGTCAGTTCTCCTGCATGAGTAGCCTGTACAGCAGGAGATATATATATATATATATATATATATATATATATATATATATATATACACAGGATATATCCAGAAGCAGGAGGGGTTTGAGGTCTAATGCAGTAAAATATTTTTTAGTAGATCTGGCTAGCAAATGTTCAATCAGAGATTATGTAGATATTTTGATCACACCCTGGGGGCTGAATCAAGGGCTTCTCAAGGTCTTTGACAATCCTATTTTCTAAGATCTGAGAGCAGTTCCAGGTTGAACTGCTGAAAATCTGCTATGTAATATAATTGATTTTAAAATAAGCTATGAGTTATTCTGGCCAATCCAAGAGAGAGAAAATGTCCCTTCTGTCCTCCTGGCTTACAAATAATAAACTAGGTAATAAAATACAGATCATGACAGAATTGCTTTTCCCTCTGTTTTGGAAACGAATTACTTTAAAACTCCGGCAATCTCCTCTTGCCTACAAACTCCCAAACCCATGTTCAAGCACATTAGGTTCTTTCCACTGTGCAAGACAAGGTAAGCATTTAAATATTTTGGGTTTTGGCAAGCAGGGAAAGAGAATCATCAAACCCTACTATTGTTAAACTCTTGAGAAAGCAAGCAACACAGTCAGCAAAAAGTAGCAGTGAAAAGGAGCCACTCCTGAAGAGGAGAAGCTGTGGCAGAAGAGGATCACTGGATTTACTCTGGGACCACAGGGACCAAGATGGGGGCTCTGTGCCAAACCCTTGAATAGTGAAGAAGGTCTGATGCCCATCAGGCCTAGACATGGGAAGGGTGGAGAGAAAAAGAAGGAAAAGTTGTCAATGACTGAAAGTATCCATGAAAGAAAAAAGCTGCAAAAGCTTTGAAATCAAGTCCCTGGGGAAAGATGGTTGCACAGCTCTGTTCACCAAGTCCAAAGGATGAAGTGAAGAAGCTCCAGTTTGATGTGATTAACAGTGGGAGTTCTGCTGTCAATGAACAAGAGGAACCAGAGTACCTTTTTCTGGGTCTCTGATCTCAACAACCTAAACTTTTAATTTGCTCTTCAGGTACAGGATGGTGTGTGGCTTGTGTCTCTGGAGGAAGTGTGATTCCTGCCCTCGTTCTGAGTCCCGACACAATGGTCAACTTTTGTCTCATTTTCTTTACCAAAACTGGCCTTTCCTGAGAATAATTACATTTGTCCTGCACAAAATTTCACCTTGTCTATCCATCAGCCATGTGGCACATGTCAGAGACAGTCAATACTCTGTGAAAAATTACTTTATAATTTGTGAACATGAGCTGAAACTGCTGACCTAACTGCGCAGTGACAGCTCCCAGGTAATTTCTGAATCATCTTGTAAAAGACTAAAACAGAAAGTTAAATTTGTTCAGCAAAAAACTGCCTACAAATCCTTTATCTTCTGCAGAAATAGCCTCTGTAAGCACAGTGGATGTTACCTGTGACTGAGGCAGGCAAATCTCACTTGCCTTATCTGTAGATCAACAGCAACTTCGTGATTTGAAGGGACTTGAATTAACTTTCCTATATTTCAATGGGTTTGGATGGGATCTCATGAACTTAACATGCCTGATGGTCCTCATGCTACCTCAGGTGACACTGCAATTGCTTTACAGGTGATTTATGCACAGCAGTTGCCTCAGGTATAAGCACCAGGTTTTCTCCACAGCCCTTGTTAACCAAACCTGGCAGCTGCCAGCACTTGCTTGGGTGAGAGACCAGGACCCTTTTCCCTTGTGGCAGGTGAGTCCTGACATTAATCTTTTTTGTTCCTCTTTCTGGCCATAAATTCCAACCAGAAATGAGGAAACATTTTCTTTTAAACTGATGTGTTTCTGCCAAATACTTTGCTAACTGGAAAGGATTTAATTGAAAAGTTCCTGCTTGGTTCTGGTACGTTCTGACACCAAACTCAGCAAGAACTGGGGCATGCACAGACCCAAACCAGAAGGTTACAAACTGTTGCAGTCCCAATGATTATAATCAATTCCCTTATGAATTGTATCAGTTTAGTTATGTAGTTAAATTGAGTTAACAGAGTATAGCTTAATCAGTCATTGAGCAAAAGCAGCAACATAACCTGTGCAAGAGGGGTTGTTCTTTTGTTCTGCTCACACTGCCTGGGGTAAAGCAGGCCTTTAGTTTTCCTGACAGTGTTAGAAATTGATATAAAGTGAAGACATATGGATTCATTCTCCTCCCAACTATTGTCAAGCAACCTGGGAGCAATTCCACTAAAATCAGTTGTTATGGTCTAAAGGTCAAAAGCTCAGGATTTTTATAAAATTTGGTCTGACAAAGAAAGTATTTCTTTTGTCCCTGGCTGCTTCTGATTTGCTGGGTTGTCTCTGTGGTGCCTACTCCAGTACCAGTGAATGGGTTTCTTTCTAGACATTTTCTCCATAAATTTCAGAATATCCTTACTGGTTTATGTTTTTAATGTGAGCTGGATGTTTGGTAGCTGGAAAAAAAGTCTCTGCTGCAGAAGAAGAGTGAACAATTGCAATGGGAGCATAAAATAGCCAGCTTGTGATTGAGGAAGTACCTTGTTCAACACTGGGAAATTTCTGACTCTCACTGAGTTTTAATAAAAATCAGTCAGTCCAAAATGGTGACATCTGTATGTGATCAGTGACTCCTGTATCCCTGATGTAGTCAAGTCCATGACCTTTCTCTAGTGAGGAAATGGGGGTAACCATTGGACTTGGAGGTGTATTTGTGGATCTTAAAAGTTTAGGAGAGGAGTGGTGACGGCTGCTTCTGAAGAGAATTATCCAAACCCTCCTGCATGAAGCATTGACTCAAAGTCCATTGAATTGGACTGGGAATGTTTCTGTAGACTTCCCTGGACTTGGCCCAGAGCTCAGAGCAGGCAGGATGTGCCCTTCCTTGGGCTCTGTTTCTGGAGTGCCCACACATGGAAACTTGGCACAGAACTGGAATGGGCCTTTCCAAATGTTACCTGAGCCTCTGGCTTGCTCCAGGCCCTGTGCTCATCATGGGCACTCTTGCACAGCAGCCTTCTTCTGGCTTTGGGGAAAAATGGGAGAGGCGGAGGAGTGACCTCAGTGAATGTTCCCAGGGTGAGCACCAGCCTCTGCTCCCCACGTTTCACCTGGGGATCCATTTACCTGCTGTTAGAGCTGGGTATGACCAGGGACACTCCTCCTGGCTGCTTCACCTGTCCTGATAAAGTTCTCGGAGGGTTTCTGGAAAAGCTGTTGACTTTTGGTAGCTTTTGACTAAGAGGAAGTGTTTGCATTGAACAAGGCTTGTTCTTTTTTGTTCAAAACTGAGCCCAGGACTCCCTTCAGGGGAGAGAGCAAGCTTGCTCAGTGCCTCAGTGCTGGCCTGGCCATTGAGCTAGGAAGAGTAAAAAATGCTACAGCCCACCTGGCCAGCATCCACCCCAGGCTTGGTTCTGTGAGAATTCAGTAAAGGCAGTTGCTAAGCCCAAGCTCAGGTGGATAGAAACATCTCTTAATGCTCTCAGACCTGGTCTTCACTTCAGGATACAGACACAGTCGTATTCCTGGGGGCACGTTTCTGTGGGGTCTGGTTCAGTCCTGACATTTGGATGCCAAAAATGAAACCCGTGAGGCTTGCCCTCACCCTCCCAGTGTGATTTAGAGAAGTCAGGTGAACCTTGTTTCAACCTTGTTCTTGGGTTCTAAGTGGTTGTTTCATTTAGGACATTTGACTAAAAGCCCTTTACATGGACCCAGCTTCTGCAGGAAAGATGCCAGCAATTAATGAAAGATGATAAAATAATAAAAGAAGTAATACATTAACTATATTATCCTTGCACATTTGGGCAGTCTTTTTCATTATATCCTCTTTATGGACATCCTCCAGCAACAATTGAAGAGGTTCTTTATTGCTGTTCTGTGTCTGTTTTGGTTTCTAGACATTAACAAGTTATTTAAATGCAAAAGTTCTCTCTTGCTCATCCATTTCCTACTGGTAGATTTGATTCAAACAACAGAAAAACCCCTGCAACATGTTGCATTTATACAATTTCTCTGCATGTAGGAATACTCATATCAAAAGGAATTTGGATATTTGGGATCTTTGACTTTCTCTCTCCTTCCTGCAACACGAAGAGATGCAAATATTCTTTACATGCAAGTGTATACTTTTCTGGCTGAGTAGCACAGTACTGTGTATCCCCATTGTTCTGATTCCTGAGACAGGATTTTCTGGCAAGAGAAACCAGCAGCCCACAGGGCAGTGATTTCTGAGCACCTCGGAAACTGCAACCTCCATCCCTCCTGGGCCAGGTGGGAATCACACTGGCGCTTATGGGCAGATTCCTCTCACACAAATTCCAAGGCTCACTAAATCCTTTGGTGCTATTTCCTCTAACACCAGCACAAACACCATTTTGGAGGCACCATCCAAAGCTTGACTCTGCTTTTGTGCAGAACAGAAATAGCTCTCCAGGCAATTCTCACTGCTGGCATCAGAACAGAGCATGTGCTGGGAATGGCTGGTTTTGGAGCCCAGCTTTAGCAGGCAGGCTGGATTATTTAGGAACAAGAAAGGTAGGTACGGCCAAACCCAAAGAGAAAACTGAAGGGGGATTGCCTAGTACGTTATTCATTCATTCCACTTTCCTTAAATGCCTTCTGACAGCTGCTTAGGAAAGGCAACAGCAGAACCAGGTCTGGGAGGAGGTGACTCCTGTGCTGCCCATGAACCACAGCTCTGATTGCTGCAGAGTATGTTTGTGTCCTACACAAAAATCACACACTGCAGCTCATTTTTCATTCTGCAATAACCCTGTGGCTACAGAGGTTGATGAAAAACTGCCAAGGTTCTCAATGTTATTTTTAATTAGCCTATTTTTACCCACCTGCACTTCTTCCGAAAGACTTGTTGTACCAGATCCATATATTTTTAAATTCTCAACTATCAAACAGTAGTTTGCCATTTTGGAAAAAAGAATGTCAATGAATTGTCAATTCTTTATGTTGAGTAATTGATTAATTGGCACACTTATATCTAAATCAGCAGCAATAAATTCCATCATTTTTAATCTTGGCCTAAAAGTACTAAACCACTTCTAATTGCCACTGTTGCTGCTGTAAAATGACTGATTAAACTGCATTCATATCATGATCTTTGTTGCTTCTGAAAAGTCTAATTGAAGCCACATCAGTGGCTCAGTGCCAAGAAAGGAGAAGACCTTGCTTTTGCTTTCTCTCAGGAATTATTTGGATGGGAAAACCTGCTATTTCTCCCTATCTGTACTGGACAATGGTCTCCAATTTTAATTATTATTGCAATGCTATTTATTGTCTATTGAGTCTCAAGGTGCTGGGTGTTTCACAAACCCAAGACAAGACAGTTTTAATCCCAAAACTTGAAGGAGAAAATGGAGAAGTAGGTAAGCATAAAATCATGATGAAGAACCACAACAAATACCAGTTCCAGGGTATGAGAACTTTCACAAAGTTTTCACCAGGCATCAGAGCAAATGGGAGTTGTGAGGAGACATTCAATTTTTTTTTGCAATTTATGCAATTATTTTCTATCAATCCAACACCACAAAGACCCTGGAAGTCAGCTTTAGCCTGACCTTTGTATAAATTCCTAGGAAAAGGGACAGAGCCCCAAATCCCAGCGTTATGGTGAATCATAAATCCTGGGGGCCGCAGGCAGCTGGGATCCATGAACAGTTGAGTGCCCCAGGATTAGGATGAGCGTGTCCAGGTCTCCTTTGTTCTCCTGCCTTCTCCACTCTGAACACAGCCCAGCCTGGCTGGCTAATCCAGCCCTCTTGTGCTATCATCATGTACCAACAGGATTTGTGAAGTGGTGCTTTAACCTTGTGAAAAACAGGGCTTTCTGACAAAGAAGCAGAGCAGACCGTCAGGATCCAGACAGGCCTTCATTGAAGCTGAGGGAGCTGGGGATGTTTTCTGACAGACAAAATACCTCCACCCTTCCTGTGTGAGTTATGCAAGCTGCTCAGAGACTTGAGTGGCAGCTTCAAGCTGTAAAAACCTTTAAAAAAACCCCAACTACCCTAAAAAGAAGTAAAAATAATAAAGGACCCAAATCCTGCTGGATTATGCTGAGGCTCAATTTCTAAACTTTTGGGAACTAAGTCAGAAGAAAACCCATCTAACAAAGTTACAATGCTTTCCATCCCAGGTTCTTGGATTCTTGCTCTGGTTTATTCATTATCAGCCCAAGTTCTGTAGCTGCAGCTTTATTATCATTCTAATTCCACATATAGTTTGCAGGTGAAAAAAATTTTGAAACTGTACCAGATGTGATCTGAAAGAAACAGAAAAAAAGAAGCTCAGACCACCATAATTCTGTAACCATGAATTTAGATTTTGTAAACTTTAGCCTGCTTGCTGCATTTGACAGCGTTACACTGTAAGGGGCTCTATTGCCTCAAACAGAGTCTCCAAACCTGAGAAACCTTGTTTTACCACAAAATTGATCAAAGGAATCCAAAACAACTGGAAAACCACCAAACTTATCAAGACCCAGCATGAGCAACACGAACATTCCCTTTGGCTCCTTATTACAGCTTCCCATGACCCCAAGGACAGCACAGGGAGCAGCTGAGTTCTGTAGGATTTTGGAGACAGCTCCTGGAAAGACAAAATGAAACAGGGAGAGGAAGGCCACAGCTTTTAGCATGAGCTTTTCTCAGCAAATGCCTGGCAAATGCCTGTGGGTGCAGATTAGCCATAGATGTTTTAAACACAGGCCAGTGAGATTACAGGGGATGGGGGCCTGAAGGACAGGAGGATCTCATCTCATGGAAATCTGAGGTCTGAAACGACAGAACATCTCCCCATGCTGGGAAAAGCCCCACATTTTGCTGCTTCATGGTGTGGTTACTGGGTGGAACACAAGAGCAGGGGTGCAGTGTGATTCTGCTCCCAGGGGTCAGCACCAGAGTGGCAGAGGGCTCTGGGTGAATGCTGACATTTTTGATGTTTTTGATGTTTTTGAATCAATGAGGAATACAGTCAAAGCTTTTAAAAAGTATTTTAGGTGTTGGGGTTTTTCTTAGGAAAGGCTCTTGGGGGGTTTCTCCAATGCCATGTTTGGATAATTTGGAGGGAATTTCGCAGCCACAGCAGCAGCAAAGGGTGGGCAGTGACTGAGTGAATGGGGCAATGAGCTCAAGAGGAAATAGGGCTGTGAAGCCAGCCAATTTAATCTCCTCCATGTAAAATCTTGTAGATGAGAAGGAAACTCCAGCTGATGGCCATCTTTCATCAGGCATTTTGTCATTTGAAGTTTCCTCTATGAGGATTAGAAAGCATAAAAGTATGGAGTATCAATCACAACTAATTTGATTGTTAAAATGACCTCTATAATTTCTTCAGGGTTTTCTCTGCTTCCAGAACACCCAATTACTCCATCTTGTGCTTTAGAAGCAACATGAAAATTACTCTTAAGAACAGCTAAAGAGCACTGAGAGAATTTGTCTTGTTTCTTTAATAAAGGGTTCCTTCTACTTCATTATTGCCTCAAAATTAGCAGAGATCGTTGGTCATTTCTGGTTTTCCTAGATGGGGCTGGGTGATTTGGAAGGTGAGTGCTGTGATTTCTCTGATCGCAGGTGCCAGGGTGGGAGTAATCTGTCTCCAAGAGAGAGAGTTGATGTTTCAAGTACCAAACACCTTCAACTGCAATGAAACAACTGTGAAAAGCAAACCCACCAAGGGTCCCTGGAGCCATTTGACAGATCATCCCCATGGCTGCCAGCCTCTTGCCTCTGGGCATGTCCTGACTCACCACCTGCAAGGCAGCACAGGTTGCTGACCCAGCCTGGAGCTGGCTGAAGTACTCTGAAAGAAAGAAATAATAGCATTCCCTAAAAAATGTTTTCTCAGACTGAATAAATGCCTGAGATTTCCTTCCTTGTCATGAAAAAAGAGGATGCAAGTTCAGTTTTAAAAGAGAAAATGTCAGGAAATGTTTGCATAAAGGGATAATCTTTGTGTAAAGAGATAATTCCTGGCCCTTACTAAGAATTTTTTATCCCATTTCCTCCTTTTTTTTCTCCATGTGTTCCAGGTAATCACATCCACAGAGTGATTTGTACAATAGTCAGATATCAAATACAGCTAAAATAACTGGAAGAAGTCATGATGGGACTATGAGAATTTTTGGCACCAGCCCCTCTGCACCATGGAGTGATTGTTCATGGAAAGGAGTGGGATTGCTGGTGGATTTCCTTGGGTTTGTTTCAATGGTGTCAAATCCATTCCTCGTGGTGCTTTTGCCTTCAAACCTGTGGCTGAGCATCTTCACCATGGCCCTGGAGCTGCTATATGGGGTTGCTGCATTGAAGTAGCAATGATGGGCTCAAATCCCTGTGGGAGGATCCCCGCCATGGAAATGGAGGAAGATGTTCCTCTGAGTCACTCAGAAAGATCTCTTGAAAGACCTTGCATGGCTTAAAAATTCTAACAAAATCCATGAATTGTTGAGAACTTCTTATTGCTAGAAAATAATCATGCTTGGCTGATATGAATTTCAAATTTTCTCCAGTGCTGTGGGAGCTGTAATTTTGAAAGATGGGAATCACACAAAGCCACTCACTCTAGGACAGGGCAGGGAGACAAAAAAAAGGCAGTGAGGGGGCTGCAGCAGAGGGGCTTCTTTGAGTTTAAAACTCAGTGAAATGCTGAATCACTCAACTGGCAAAGCTGAAGTTGATAAAATCTGTTATCTCTGCTGTTCTCTGTGTGGCTTGTCCTGGAAGAATACAGTTCATAGCTTATTCTCCACAAGTAATGAATACAAAACCAATTTTGTGATGCAGTATTTGTCGTGAAAAAAACTTTATTACAAACTAATTTTGGAAGTAATTTTTAGCAGAGATACATTTTGGGAAGACTGTTGTATGGCAAGGTCTGGAATGTGAAACTGAGGTACTCTGTGAAAGCCAAAATGTACACATTAGTAAACCTTAAAATAGTCCCTGTCCTAGACTTCAGAATAATTTACAAATGGATCATTTTTCAACCTACAGATTTCAGAAACTACCTTTAGACAGATTCCAAAGAAGAATTTTATTTGCCAATAAAATTTTCCAAAGGAGCCATTTCAAAAATAGCTAGAACATAATGTAATGGCTCTATCTAACATTTTCATCTAATGGTTTTAGTTTCCTATGACTAAGAGTTTGGGACAGTGACATCTTATTATTCATGTATTAGAAAACAATTTCATTCCTATTTTAAAAACAAATGTCCATATAAACCCAAGTGCTGGGCTGCCTTTTAAATATTTGTCATCAAATCCATTAATCCTCCAGACCCTGAGTCCATTTGTGATTAATCTGTCACATTAGACAGCATCTTTTCTAAAATAGTAATCAGTGGAACATTAAGTGACAACACCCACATGATGATCTGCAGATTGCAGAGACAAGGCCCAAAAAGATATTAGTGAATGAATTTTCAATCTTTCTCCAAATTTATAAGATTTTTAAACTGCCAACATTTAAAAATAGCATGCTGCCATTGCCATGAACATAATTAAAAAGGAACAATAAATCCATGGAATTAGAGATGCTACATTAGCAGATTCACACAACCAGAATGTACCTTCAGTCTTTGTTTTGCTACAGAACAGTAGCCAGATTTCACAGCAGTAAATCTCTGAAATTTATTTTTGTACCTTTAACAGTCCTTTTCATATGGGTGCATCAGTACAGGGTAAACATGTCCAAATCCTCTTTAAAAAATATTTTTATATACAAATCATCTAAATATAAAAAGAAAAATAATAAAAACCCCAGAAGAAAATTTGGATTTTCTTATATTAAACAAGCTGCTAGACAAATGCATTTGCAAATTTTCAGCAAACTTACTTCAGCAAACAAACTGCACCTTTCTATAGCACAAAAAAGCCCTAAGTTCCTGTTTTAAGGGCATATCTGAATTCAACTGTCAATGGAGAAACATCTTGGTGGTTTCACAATTAAATGCTGCCTCCAAAACTCCATTTGTAATATTGTCACAGAAATCAATTGTACAAGACAAATAATATGAAAAGTCTTTGATTTTTTTTCCAGCACAAGAAGAGTATCAACTGTAAAGGAATGAAATTTGAATAGCTAAATGAATTAATCCAGTTTTAATGTTAAATATTGAAGATGAACATTGTACTTCTTTTGGATGATGAAAAATTGCATCATTTGCCAGCTATGGTAAATGACAAAAGATACGAATTAATTTTATTTTAGTACTGTCATCACTACAGAGGCACAGAGTTTATTTTTCTGTAGAGGGGTTTTTTTTTTTTTTGGTTAGCTTCACTTGAGTTATTCTGTGAACTAACCTTCAAATTGTGTCCATATTGTTCTGCATTTATTCACTTGTCCAACAGAGACAAGTTTTATATTTCATGGTACTTGTAAAAGTTGATCTTTTGAGCAACTTCATTCCTAGTGAGCATGGAAGCAGTTTGGACTCCTGGAGGATTTGTAAGGAGGCCCTGGCTGAGCAGAGCTGGTCTGGGCTCACTTTACCTTGTGGC
Source organism: Emberiza elegans (assembly GCA_024865655.1). Lineage (NCBI taxonomy): Eukaryota > Metazoa > Chordata > Aves > Passeriformes > Fringillidae > Emberiza > Emberiza elegans. The sequence continues at coordinate 12,525,384 of JALJVW010000206.1, forward strand.
TGTGTAAGAACTGGGCTGCTCTGGCCTCTTTACCCCAGTGGCCTTATCAACTTGAGTTCAAGATATTTTCCCTGTAAATGAAAAGTTTCTGCCTGTGGATTTGACTATGACTAGAAACTATATTTCAATGATTCCATCACCTATCTTTGCTGTAAATACCAGCCACCTGTCTATTTTCTTTTAATTCCAAAAGTATTTGTCACTTGGTTGCCTGGACACCAGTAATCAGAGCTTTTTTAAAGCTTTGTTTTCATTGAAAAACAAAACACCAATTTCTGAAAGCCTCTAGATGATCTACCACAATCAAAATAACTTGAATTCTTGACATTTCTCCCTCTTGCCTTGTTTTTCCTTACCTGTCACTTTGTATGTTTTTACTTTTTGTTTCCATATTGCAGCATTGGATCCTGCACATTGTAGCAGTGCTGGTCATCCCTGAGCATTTCCTGATCACCCTTTGCTACAGTGATCTGCTTATCACATTTCATTATCAAATGCCAGGTAAAATTCATTATATAGGCATTGTAGGCAGGAGACTTGCAAGGTTAATGCAAGTACAGCAATAATTGCTCTTTGAATATATTTGTATGTTCCTTGCATTCACTCAGCTATTTTCTTTTCTTAGAGTCCAGGGTTATGCTGTGGAAAATGTCATTCTCCATCAGGCCTTGTTATTGGACTTCTTGAGATTAATGTTCTTAAAATCAAAACACAATCTATAGAAGATGTCATGTCTTGGAAAATTGTTGCCAGAGACACTTTATTTAGTAAATTGGTAATCAGCAGTGACACTTTGCTGTAGCATTTCAAGTACAGCATTAGACTGCTCTGCAGAACTGTCATTTGAGCAGGAACAGTCTGAAACTAAATAAACAGTTTCTCTTGAGTTCAAAAGTTAAGCATATCCCTAAAAATTTGATTCCCTTGTCAGTTTTGCATACTAGATAGATAGTGTACAGTGCAGGGCCAACAAATGCATATCAAAGGCTGTATAATTTTTTGCATCCCAGGGTGTTTTATTTGCTTCTGTGTCTCCTGAGGGCATGGGATTTACCTAGGAATTGTGTCAGTTTGGTGCAGAGTCAGGAAGAAAAATCATCATGGCAGTTTCCAAAAACAACTTAATTATAGCTAACAACTAGCTAATATGCAAGATCTCATTATTCTATCTCTCTAGTCAGGTAAGTAAATGTCTGAAGATTATCTGTGGTGTAGTACCTGGTGACTCCCAACCATGTCAAACACACCATGTCATTGTGACTTAAGAATACAGTGGAGACAGGGGATTTTGCCGGCTGCCAAATAAATAACAATAAATAGCATACTCACCTGAAAATTATTAAGACCAATTCTAAGCAATAAGGAGGTCAGCTGCCTGGGCCAGTCTCCTTCTGAAACAAATTCATGACCTTCTATTCACTGGAAGTTAGCTTTTAAATATACTTTTCCCAGGAAGCCTTCCAAAGGCAATCCACCCTGGAAACAAACCTGATTTAAAAAAGCTTCACACAAACAAATGAAAATAGCAAGAGCAGTACAGTAATTGCCTGCACTTAACCTGTATATTTTCACTCTTTTTTTTTTAACTTTCCCTCATGTTTAGGCTTTACAGTACTTTGGATGGTGAGGAGAAAATCAAGGTCAAATTGTCTGACATAATCTGCCTGCTTTGCAACATTGCATTTTCCTTAAGATTACTGTAATCAGAGTTTAGTGAAGAAAAGACAATTTCAGTCAAGCAGAAATTGTCTAAGCTGAGGGGTCACCAGAGATGTTCTCTAGCACCTGTCCAGCCTGGGGCTTGTTTTGTACAATTTTTCTTTCAATGACTGTGACACACACATCAGGAATTTGCCAAAAGTAAAAAGCTGAGAGGCGCTGTTGATACTGAAAGGGATCTGAACATCCAGGACAAAGAAAGTACTGAATAACCAAAAGTGCTGGAATCAAAAACTGGCTCCAAATTTCATTGTGCTAAAGTGTCCTGCTTTAGAGGAGCCATCAGGGGGATTTCTGCTGTAAATTGAACTCACCAGCTGAGAATGTCTGAGGAGAAGGAAGATCAGGATGTACCAGCGAATACCAGGACCATTAGCAGACAACAATATCATACAGAAATGAGAAAAGTGAATGGAAATGCTTTCACAGAAATACTTCAAAGAGCACAAGGAAAGTTTCAATTTGAGAAGGGAGAACTGCTCTGCAACTTGCCACCCAGCTCTAGCCAGCTGTCCTGACAAAAAGTGTGAAGAAGGGTTATGAGAGGATGCTGGGAGTGGGGAGCTGATCTTACAAGAAGACACAGTGGTTCCTAACAGTGGTCTGAACAAACCCAGATTTGACCTCCTGTCAAACAGATCCTGCTCCCTAAATCAGCATAAATCTCTTTGTATTTTCTGCAGGGTTATTTTATTGATTTAATCACCTATCTTATATTGATTTAATCATCTACATTAAATAGTCAGACAAGAGCTAGAACAAGTTGCGCAGGAAATATACACATGGATAGGAGAGAGGAGGAAGAGAAGGAGGAGGAGAAGAAAATCAGGGATCATCCCTTTCAATGGCAAGGAGCTGATGGATTGACTCAGCCCATTCCTGGCAAACTCACCTAACTCAGCAGAGCAAGACTTGCTCAGCCTAGAAAAACTTGACAGGGCAGAAAGGAGATTTTGTCTACCAACATTCAACAAGATAAGACAGAAGCCAGTGCTGTTGCAAGAATAAATGGACAGAAACAGGCCATGAACAGAGCAGGCTGCAAGTTAGAAGAGTGGGTTTAGGATTCTATACCAGGCAGATTCTGCAGTTTCCAATGGGACTAGCCAAGAAAATGAGAAAGACATAAACATTGAGGGACACCCAATAAACACTCAGGTAAAAAACTTTGAGTGGAGGGAACTTTTTCACCCACATTTATAAGCATGCACCAACAGGATTCTGCTGTTGGAGGATGTCACAGAGGCCACAAGGATAAATGGGCTCGAACAGGGAATGACCTAAACCCTGAAGGGGAAACACTTCAGTCTCTGCCTCAAACAGTCTAAGTGTTCCCAGGATGGAGCTCCATACATCTGTGCAAAGGATTGCATGTAAGGAATGCGAGGTAGCAGGGGACCAGAGTGCATGGTGCAGGATGCCTTTCCAAGTGCTAGATCCAAAGTGTATGGATCACTGCAGAGGCAAATGAACCAAATTCCATGTGCTGTATTTCACAAGAGACCAAATTAGCATTCTTATCTGGCCAAAATATTTCTGTGCTTAACACTAGGGTATTAGATAGTGCAAAACAAACACAGCTTGTAGGCAAGTTTTCAATTTCTCAGTTAAAAAAATTCATTTTTATTCTCCAACATCCATTACTTTGCTGTTATTGATTTCAAATGCTGTAGAGACTAATTGGTAAGCATAGAAAATAGAACTGATGAAAGTGAGTATTTAATTAACACAAAATCCAGTTGTGTAGATCTTATATCCATTATTTGATTCAAAATATTTAATTTTCATATCACAGGTTTGTGTTCCAGAAATGCATAATACACAAGATCTAGCAAATGGCTGTACCTCTGTTACAGAGTTCTACAAAATACTATATTGCCAAGCCAAAATATTCAAAAATCATGAATGAGATCCCAATAATCAGGACATATTCTTAAAATTATATTTCAAAAGGAGTCAAGAAAATTCTGACTACATTAAAGTCAGTGACAAGTCCTTTTGTAAAGTCAATGACGAAATCCATATGGGATTAGTTTTAATTGCCTTTTGTTTTTTATGAGCCTTCAGGACTCACCTACTTGCCATTTCCAGTCTCAGTAATCAAAAAATTAATTTTCCTCCTTAACAGACTGATGGAGCTTTCCCATTGTCTAATAAGTCCAGGAGTTGAGGCACTAAGAGAAGGACAAGTTATCATAAGGTTTGTGCTCCAATTATACGTCTCCAGTCAATTGGAGAGCAAATTTTTCTTTTAAACTCATCCTGCAGGAAAAGGGTAGTGTCTCACAGGGACATTTGATGAATTGCATAAGAGTGCCATGGAATTATGTAGATCTTATATCCATTATTTGATTCAAAATATTTAATTTTCATATCACAGGTTTGTGTTCCAGAAATGCATAATACACAAGATCTAGCAAATGGCTGTACCTCTGTTACAGAGTTCTACAAAATACTATATTGCCAAGCCAAAATATTCAAAAATCATGAATGAGATCCCAATAATCAGGACATATTCTTAAAATTATATTTCAAAAGGAGTCAAGAAAATTCTGACTACATTAAAGTCAGTGACAAGTCTTTTGTAAAGTCAATGACGAAATCCATATGGGATTAGTTTTAATTGCCTTTTGTTTTTTATGAGCCTTCAGGACTCACCTACTTGCCATTTCCAGTCTCAGTAATCAAAAAATTAATTTTCCTCCTTAACAGACTGATGGAGCTTTCCCATTGTCTAATAAGTCCAGGAGTTGAGGCACTAAGAGAAGGACAAGTTATCATAAGGTTTGTGCTCCAATTATACGTCTCCAGTCAATTGGAGAGCAAATTTTTCTTTTAAACTCATCCTGCAGGAAAAGGGTAGTGTCTCACAGGGACATTTGATGAATTGCATAAGAGTGCCATGGAATTAAGGGCTGGGAGTGTGGTCCAGACAACCCTGAGGAGGTGGAAGGACCAAGCTGGGAGGGAGAGTGGGGTGCAGATCCCAGCTGAGCTGTCCTTGCCATTGTGCCTCAGGTGGGGGGAAGCAATGATGTCTGCTCTTGGGGCTGCCCACCTCCTTCCTTGCTGCTGCCACCTCTTCTGCCTTGCAGAGGCAGGAGCTGCTGGTCCTGTTCTGCAGATGGCACAGGCAGGGCTGCAGTGGGAGCAGAGCTGTCAGACTGGGACTGCATCTGTGCCTCGTGTCACCCTTCTTGCTGGGCTGTGTGTGGGACGGAGAAAAGCAGAGGATTACCCTTGGAAAATGTTTAATTTGGGGCCACTTGTGTTCAGTTCAAGCTTGACACCTCAAACAATGGCAGAGGATTGATGCAATTTACAGAAGATGGATTTATCTTCTGCTGATGTTCACTGACTTTATCTTTTAGACTTGACTGACTTCATTCCAGGGAGCTGCTTCATACAGGAATGGTGATAGTGGAGCAGTGAAGACCTCTCTTGAGGCTGGAAAAAACCCATGGAAAATAGCAGGAAATATCTGCTTGGAAGATAAGAGCTTAGCCTAAGAAGAGAAAAAAAAACAAATCTGCAAATCTGAAGAAATGGGAATGAAGGGAAGGGGCCAACAGGGACAGAAACGTTTTAAACTAAAAATAAACCTCAATTCTGAAACTTAAATATATAAAGCTGTCGATTAAAAAATAGTACCAGATTACATCTCTACAGAGCCAAATAATTAATAACTTTTAATAACCCTAATAAATTTGGATTTCATCAAAATCTTGTTGAATATCATTGACTGTTTCAAGCAAGGACTATGAGTTCTTAAGGGAAACCAGCACCTGTGTTAAAATGTACATTGCTGACATCTTTCCCAGGTACATAAATTATAATTAAAGTGTAATAAGAATGCCAGGATGGACTTCTCAGGCACTTTCATGCTGGAGCCCTAGCATTTAAAATTAAATCCATTAATTGTAACTACTGTACATTTGTGATCTCTCAGATAGAGTACAAACTAATTCATTGCTTTTGCAGCCACGCCAGTCTTTGTTAATTAAGGTTTGTGATTTATTTAATTTGAGCAGGGATGTATCAGAGTGCCCCAAACTGGACTGATAAAAGTTCATTAGTTTGTACTGTTTAAGACAATTTGGAATCTGAAAATGACAAATGGTTCTAGGCGCCTGACAAAAATTGATTATCAAAATGGTCTCTAATTGTTTAAAGGAAAGCTCCATATTTTCTTCAACCCACCCATCCGAAAGTTCATATGTTAAGAAGCTCTTTTCACTCTGAAGTGGCTCTGAAATACATTTGAAGATAAAAGGCTAATTTTAAATTATTGTTGGCATTGCTTAGGGGAGGAGGGAGCCACTGTGCTGTCATCATTTGGTAGGCCTTATTTCTTTCTTCTCTTTTCATACACAGCAGCTAACACCACAGTTCCTTGGTGAGAATCAAATGTTAACAAAAGTGTTCCTCCAAAAAAGTATTAAGGGGAGTTGATATTTTGACCAAGTTGTGGCTTGGGACTGAGACGCCCCTTTGTCTCAGAGGAGACACCCCTCATCAGAAAGATCTCAGCAACAGAGCAATAATCCTGACCACAGACTGGAGAGTCTCATCATGAGGTTAGCATTGGAAGAGTCACAACAGGGATCCCAAAAGGAACCCAGAGCAACCAGAGGAGATGCAAACAGCCACACACAGCCATTAGTTTGGTGAACTGAGTCACAGAGTCAGAGAAGAGCTGAGATTGGAAGGCACCTGTGGACAAAGCAGGACAACAGCTTGCTCAGCACACTGTGCAGTGTAGGTTTGAAAGTCCCCAAGGATGGAGGTTTCACAAGGTAGTTCTCTGGGTCCCATCCAGAGTGTTTCACCACCACCAACAATAAAAATTTCTTCCTAATATCTAGCTGAAAATAATCCAATTTCCCTTGTTGGAAATTGTGTCCATTGCAACTTGTGTCCTCAAGATGAGTTTGGTTCCACCCTCACTGTACAGTGATTAGATGGCAACCAAATGCAGGGAGGTCTTTCCTTCAGCTCCTGCTCTCAAGGCTGAACAAACCAAATCCTTCCAGCCTCTCTTTGTATCATGCATTCCCATCCCTCATAGTGCTGTTGGTCCTCTGATGGTTTCCTCCAGTGTTCCAAAATCCTTCTTGCCCTGAGGAGCCCAGAATTGCATGGAGCTCTCCAGATGCACTCTCAGACAGAGGAGAGGGCAAAGACTGCAGAGAGAAGTTCCATCAAGCTGCTGGCTAGGCTCTGGTTAATACAACCTGCTACACAGCTGGTTTTCTTTGCTGCAAGGGCACATTGGCCTCTTGTGTTCCACTTCTTGCCCACCTGGAGCCCAGGCCCCTCTGTACACAGGTGTTTTCCAGCTGGCTTACTTGGTATGATTATACAGCAGGTTAGTGGAAGTGCTTGGCATTTAAACCACACCTCCCAAATCCCATGGCACCTCCATCTCTTCCTGATGGCACTATGAAAATCCATATTTACTGGAAGAGATCAAAAGAAAAATGTCATTTCTGTGTCTTTTTCTGGAGTAGATGTTAATTACAGACTTCAGAATTGGTAAAATAGGAATTATTCAGCAGTTTCTGATACTTTTCACAACATCCTTCTGTGACATTAATAATAATCCTGAATAGTTTTATTGCTCATTTGTCATTTAGGTCTTAAAATCTGTTTAGAAGTGCCTCAGCATCATTTTCTACTTTAAGGATAAAGGATTCTTTTTTTCTTTATTTCTTTTTTTTTTTACTGGCTTGTTTTCAGTCGCATGGAAAGTGAACTGACTCCAGCTAACTTCAGCCTTGCACATGGCAAGTGCCCAATTCCATAATGAACTTTCAGTCAATCAGCACATCCACTGACCTGAACCCCTTGTAAGGGAGGAGTTTAGAAGAGGAAGGAAGCGACTCCCTGTGTGGAGAGGTCTAGATGAAGAGGTTAGACCAGTTTAGCCTAATATTTAGACAGCTAAAATTAGATTATACTGATGTCACTTGAAATGTTAAGAGTAGGTAGGAGTAAAATTTGGGAACTTTTTTCTAAAGCAGCATAAACTGTCTTTACTCCTACTGAGTTCTGGGTACCCATGCTCATTTTTATCAATGGCAAACCTGAATGAATGGATCTGAGCCATGCAAAATCTAAACTTAGAGAAGAACCTATATAGCTATATAGGATTAAAACACCCATGCAGAAAATGAATCTGAATAACTTGAATGATACACAGATGTAAATCAGAACAATTGTTCAGGATCCCACGACTAGCTGTAACAAATTCTCCAGAGTAATTTAAAATATCAGAATACCATTATTTCCCCTTAGTTATCTAAACTGATTTCTGTGCCTTTTTTTTCTTTCTTTCTTGTAATTATTTTCCACCAGATCATAATTTGTGTCCCTTAAATACTTTTTCGAACAAGTCTTCAGAACATGAATTTACTGGCTGCTTTTAATTTCAAGCTGCTTCCAGATGAAGGCCACTTCCATCTTATAAAAAGTGGTCAGGGAAAATTTACTTTCTGAGTGAACATGGTATTAACAGGTGTTTTCATTTTTTTTTCACTCACAGGAGCCCAGGTCTTGTGCAACAAACAACCCACCTGAGTGTTCATACTTAATGAACAGAGGTTGGGGTGTACTGGGATCTTCTGTTAACATTTGTAATTATGGGTAATTTGTTATGAAAGACCTCTTTAAATTCTTTTGTGGATTCCTGCATGAAAACTCACCCATAAATCCTTTTATCGATACATGCACACGTAATTATGCGTGTGTGTCTGTGCTTTTCTGGATCATAGGGAAGCTCAGGTGATGTAATTTAAGAAATAATCTGGTCTGTTTTTTTCTCAAACCACATGAAAGATTTGACTTTGACAAAGTTCTTGCTTACATGGGCACCAAGGGAGGGTGAAAATACTCCAACCAATTTAAATAGGAAATTAAGTGGAACACGTTTTAACAACAGCTAGATGTGTGCTCACCCATAGCACATGTTTCTCTCAAGATAAAATCAACATGTTGGAATTGCTAGGAATGCCAATTTTTTTAATGCTTATGTTTAGGGAAAGCTTCCAGGTGTATCAAAGGTGAGCCAAAGATAGTAAGGTAAATATAAAGTTATGTTTGTGTTCACTTGAGGGTAATTATTCTTTAAAACTGGATTTTCAATGACATGTAAGAATCCTGAATGCTCCCTTCCTATTAAAATAAATAGTTTAGGTTTTAGGCAGATTTGAAAAAGGTTATCCTAATTTTTACTATTTAGCAGCAATAGCATTGGAATTAAATATGTTTATATTTTTAAACCCTAGAAAACAAAACAGAATTTATGGTTAAGTAACATTTGCCAAATAACATTATAATGTCCTACAACTACAGCTCTAAAACTATAAAAAGCCCTTACCCACAGTGCTCCCCAGAAGACTGGATTCTGAAAAGAAATTATCTTGCTATAAAGTGTAGGCACATCTGGGGGGGAAATTTTGCAATGTAGCTATTATAAAGGAGCTGAGACTATAGGCTAATAAACTTTTCATCTTAGAAACTGTGGATATAAGGTTCCTCATCTCATCAGCTCAACATGTTTTTAGAGGAGTACGGAGTCAATACTGAGAAAGGAACCACTTGTTTGACTGTTTTACTTCCTTAAGAGTGGAGACAGCAGGCAACCAATAGATATTTGTAGATTTCTAATGGAAACCCCCAAAATCTCACTGAACCAAGCCAACAAAACATGGAATGATGGCCCCAGACTGGAATCCAAATGCGTCACTGTAGTTTGCTGATGTGATTAGCTCTGTAGTACAGGATGGAGCCTGTCCATTTTTCAAAACTGGGCCAAAGCCTTGAACAGTTGTTTTGGTAATGTAGATGAGCCTTTAGGTCTTAATAGTTCCTACAATTACTGCTGAATCTGGCCTTGGCTCAGGAATAAACTCCTTGTATTGAAAAGATTTACTATCCTAACTATATCTGTATCTCAATTTAATGAAAATGTTAAGGATAATTTGATGGTCTCTTGCCAGTGTAATTTTAAATAAAATGTCTTCATTCCTTGGCAGTGTCTATTGGCACTCAGGTTTAACTAAAGGAAGTGCTTAAGTGAAGTGCTTTTTACATTACAGGCTTGCCAGTATCTTCTTTGATAGAATAGATTTAATTTTCAGTGTTTTACTCAGAGTAAATAAATTAAAAAAAAAAATTACCTCCCACCGTCAATCCATATGGTAGCAAACCTTACTAAAAGCATTACTAAAAATCAGATATTGGCCTATCACAGCATTTGGACTAATCTCAAGCCTCATCTCCTGTAAATTAAAGCATTTCTAACTTATTTACTGTTCATTTATTATGCACTCTTGTAAAAAATCTTTCTGTACCTTGGGAAATAATGTAGGACATAATGAGGCGCTGTCAGTGCATCTTAGATTTTCATCTGACTTCAGCAAGTCAGCAAAAAAGTTTAGGACACTTTATTATAATTGCATAGGGAATGGAATGTAATGGTGAGGTGGTGACAATTTGGCCATCATATCCTACAGAACTGAGCAATTGCCAAATACAGTCTTGATTGTTTACCCTGACTAAATCAGGAATGTGTGTACAGAATGAGGCCAGAAGGACAATGCATCAGAACTTAAATTGTTTGGGGATAGTCTGAGAATAGAAAAAAGATTGTAGATATAAACCAGCGCTCATTAAAAGGGTAAAACATGAGTAATATTTATTTTCCTTCTAAAATTTAAGTGCCATTGATTTGTTTTAATATGCAGAAAGAGTATTTACAAACATAAAAAAATCTCCCTGGCAGAGGCAGAGTGTGCTGCTACTTACATTAAGGTACCAGGAGCTCATAATTTTAAAAGTTTATAAGCCACCTCCATAATGTTATCCTTGGCACCCAGCACAACAACTCAAGATCTTTGTCACTGTTGGGAAGGAATAATTTTTCTTATTATTATTGCTCCCCACCAAATCTTCATTCCTCTTTTTCTTCTGCTCATCAAGAGACATCCAGAAGTGTCAGCAAGAGACTTTCAGAAGATGCCTTTGTCCCGAGCCACTCACAAAGGAAGATCTCACAACAGCCATATGGGCACCACAGATTTTTCCTGTCCCTTGGCACCTAGAAGCAGGCCCTGGTGACACCCTATAAATAAGTTTCTCTGTAATGTGGACTGAAACAAAATTTACCCATGTTTTCTACAACTGTGACTAGCTTTGTGTTGCTGTTTTAATTTCTATGGTGTGCATTTACAAGAAAAAGATGGTATTTGCACACATTTGGAAAACTTGATTTCAGGAGTGAAGAAAAAATTGAGGAATGGCATCATTTTAATAGACTGCATCTGACAAACAACTGGATCAAACCACCTGTACCTGGGAGCAGTGTGTACACATGTGTGCAGAGGCAAAGAGGTACAATCACAGGGCAGAGAGCTGTGACTAGGAGAACGCAAAAAGTCTTGTGGAATGGGCAAAAAAGAGATGAAAAAGATGGGAAAGATTGCAGCAGGTGAGGCAGGTGGGTAAATAGCACACACACAAGGACAATATTCCTACATGCTTGAGTGTGTTTGTCAGGGCCCTGGATTGCCCTGAACAGCCACATGTGGGGCCCTCACTCACTCGCTCGCTCACTCGCTCACTCGCTCACTCACTCACTCACTCACTCACTCACTCACTCACTCACTCACTCACTCACTCACCCACCCCACTGCTCATCGGCCCCTCTAAGCTCAGGTGTACCTGTCCCCAGCCCTTCCTCCTGGATGCACCTTGGGCTACATCACAGCACTGTCTGGCCTCTCAGGACTCTTCCACTCACCCTGCTTGGGGCTGAACCCTGTGTCACCACTGCCAGGCTCTGCCCTCTCTCTCTGGATCCTGTGGAAATATGTTCTGACCCAGGAGGGCCCATGCTGGGGGCCTCCACTTTGCTTCCTTCATGGAACAATGTGTTCTTGCTGCTCCCTGAGAATATTAAACCAGTCGTGGCCTTGAGGGGCATGTGCAAATCACAGAATCACAGAATGGCTTGGGTTGGAAGGGGCCTTAAAGATCATCCTGTTCCAATCCCCTTGCCATGGATAGAGACACCTCCCAACAGGCCAAATTGCTCAGAGTCCCATCCAAGCTGTCCCTGAACACTTCCAGGGATGGGACAGACATCCACAACTTCTCTGGACAGCCTGCTCCAGGGCCTCACTGTGGGCACACAGTTAGTGGGATTGGGAGTGGGGCTGGGCCCAGCCTCAGCCCCAATGGGCACAGCTGTGAGAAGCAGGTGAGCAGCACTGCAGCAATGAGCCATGGAGTGCCCAGGTGTGCTGACCAACTGCCAAAGGCAGCAGAGGGCACACAGGTGCAACACATGAACATGAGGATATAAAAGGGTAAGAAGAGTGGACACTTGCAGTCTTCTGGTGTGATGTGGCTCTGTATGGGTTGAAGCTTTGTGAGACAGTATAGTGGCACTCTGTGTATCATGGCTGTCTCAACTGTGACAGATGCTGTAGCACCTCACCACCCTCAATGTAAAGAATTTTTTTCTAATAACTAATTGAAACCTACTCTCTTTTCGTTTAAAGCCATTCCCCCTTATCCTGTCACTAGATTCTACGGTAAAAACTTTCTGTCTTTCTTGCAGGCTCCCTTCAGGTACTGGAATGCCACAGTGAGGTCACATTCTCTTCAACATTCTCTTCTCCAGGCTAAACAACCCCAATTCTCCCAACCTTTCCTCATATGGGAGGTGCTTCATCCTTCTAATCTTCTTGGTGGTCTCCTCTGGACTCAATTCAACAGGCTGGTGTGCTTCCTGTGCTGAGGATGCCAGAAATCACCAAGACTTCTCAGATACTCATCACTTGGGCCTGTGTCATTTACCAACCACTTCTGCAGAAGGTAACAGCCAGGGTCAGCAGAAGATCTTGTGTCCTCCTGATACTGGAGCTGGAACATGTCAAATGCATATCAGTGAAAACCCTACTTCATAGAAACTCTGCTCTCTGCAGTTTCATGTTTCTTTTGCTTCTTACATAAGGAGAGATTGCATGCCTAAGCTGTCTTTGCTACTGATAAAGATGGCACAAACTCATAACCTAACAGAGTGCTTCTGTGCTAATGAAAATTAATTAACTGCTAGAGACACTTAGACTAGTCCATTTTTGTATGAGACTTATAAGGTTTATCAAGGCCAAAGTCAAATTGAAAAGAATCTTGTCATGTTTGGAAAAAACCTTACTATCATTTCAATACAGAGTGCTGGAATATTTCATCAGCAATGCAATGTGTTGAAACTATGAACAAACATTTGCCACAGTGTTTCACAATATCCTAAACCCCATCTGCATTTGTAAACAGTATTTAGGGGGGCCAGGCTTGCTTATACTGAGATGATGTTATCTGGGGAAATGCCAGGCTAATGCCTACTCTTGCAAAGCCGTCATTCCCTTATGAAAAGTCTCAAATTTTAAAGCTTGGACTCTTCTGAATCATCCAAATACAATGAAATCTGAACATATATTTCATTTGCCAGCTAGCTTGACAAGTTAAAGAGCATTGTGTTCTTGGTATGAACAGCTGCAAAGCACATACATCCTCTCCTGATGTGGGTGCTTGCCATTTGTTTGTTGTGATATGCCAATGTGAGAATTCACAAGCTACAGCTCATGAAATCAAATTTCCACTGAAAGGAATGAAAGTTGGATTTGGCCACCTATATTTATTTACCACTTTGAGTTGCAGAGGAGTAACTGCTTTCTGTTACTGTTGTTGTCTGCGCCACCTCTGTATCTGGAGGGATGCAGTAACCATGGTGAAAAAATGGAAAATGAGCTAAGAAATGTAAAGGTGTAGCTTCATGTTCGGGTCTGCTGCTTTTACATTACAGCTTTTTTCTTTTTCCACTCCTCATCAGCTGAGGTCCCATTCCTGAGCCAACCTGTATCATGTGTATTTTCCCAAGTGTATTGTCATGGCTACACAGAAGCCTGTATTGGTGTGTTCAGTCTTCAGCCTGATCAAGAAGTCTTTGCAATAGGGTCATGTCCATCTCTTCACGGAAAAGAAGCAGCTCAGGAAAGACCTGGTGGCCTGGGCCAATGACATCTTGGCCTGGATCAGGAATGGTGTGGCCAGCAGGAACAGGGAGGTCATTCTTCCCCTGTACTTGGCACTGGTGAGGCTGCACCTGGAGTGCTGTGTCCAGCTCTGGCCCCTCAGTTTGGGAAGGATGTTGAGATATTTGAGTGCATCCAGAGGAGGCAACGAGGCTGGAGGGGCCTGGGAACACAAACCCTGTGAGGAACCACTGAGGGAGCTGGGGGTGCTCAGCCTGGAGAAAAGGAGACTCAGGGGTGACCTCATCACTCTCTGCAGCTCCTGAAAGGTGTTTGCAGTCAGGTGGGGTTGGGCTCTTTCACCAGGCAGACACTGACAGAACCAGAGGACACAGCCTCAAGGTTGGATATTAGGAAAAAGTTTTTATGGAAAGAGTGATAAAGTTCTGGAATGGTCTGCCTGGGGAGGTGGAGGAATCACCATCCCTGGGTATGTTTAAGAAAATATTAGATGTGGCACTGGATGCCATGGTTTAGTCGAGGTGTTGGGGCTGGGTTGGATTTGATGATCCTGAATGTCTCTTCCAACCCAGTAATTCTGTGAATTCTTATCTCTCCCTAAAACTCCCTGACAAGAAGGTGTAGCCAGGTAGGGGTCGGTCTCTTCTCCCATCACAGGACGAGAGGAACTGGCCTCAGCTTACACCAGGGGATGTTCAGGTAGGCCATAGGAGGAATCTTTTCACAGAAGAGTCTGACTAAACATCGGAACGGGCTGCCCGGGGAGGCGCAGTCACCGTCCGTGGAGTTGTTTAGGAGCTGGTGGCACTTAGTGGATGGAGGCGTTTGGTCAAAGGCTCGACTCTATGATCTCAGAGGTATTTTTCAACCTTATTTATTCTGTGATATGCTTATGCTCCTAAGAGTACAAATTATGTGTACACATATGTGTGTGTGTGTGTAGCAATTTTGGTCCCGTAGCCAAATGACGCTGAGGAGGGCAGCCCTGTGCCAAAGACCGGCTGGACCCTCAGCTCGGTTCTCGCCCTCAGCGCGGCCCCAGCCGGCCCTGCACCCCCGCGGGCAGCTCCGGTGGAGGCCGGGGCACGGAAGTTTCCCGTGGAGCAGGGAAGTTTCCGTGGAACACCCGCAGCCGGGAGAGCCGGGACAGGCGGGACAGCCGGCGCGGGGCGGGGCGGCGGGCGCGGCCGTGTGTCGGGAGCGCGCCCGGCGGGCGGCGGGCGGCCGCCATCTTCTCTGCGCGGCCGGCGGGAGCGCTGCTTCTGCCCCCTCCTCCGCTCCCTGCTCCTCCTTCTCCCTCCTCCCACTACGCTCCACCGTCGCCGCCGGTCAGGAACGGGGCGACCGGGATAGCGAAGGCCGCAGGGAAGGCGGGGGACGGGGGAGCAGCCCCGCGGGGGCGGGCGGGCCGCGGGGCGTCAGCCCGGGGGGTTCGTGCGGCCCCTCCGCTCGCCCTGCCGGCCGGCCGGGCCCCGCTCCCCATGGGATAAGCTGTAAACATGTTCAGCTTTGAAGGGGACTTCAAAACAAGGCCCAAGGTGTCCCTCGGAGGAGCGAGCAGGAAGGTAAGGAGGGGCGCCCGGCCGTGCCCGTGTCTGTGTCGGTTCTGTCGCCCCCCGCCCTGTTATCGGTGCTTTTACTGTCGGGCCTTCAGAAATGGGAGCAGCGATGACTAAGGTTTAATAGAGGGGAAAAACCCTCCCCTCCCGATGATGTGTTTATCTCTGATCTCCCTGCCTCACTGTTACTATTATTTTTTTGTATAATCAGGCCACACCATCCCAGGCTTGTAGTGTAGTAAGAATTGTGGGAAGCGAGGAAATGTCTCCTTGGCTCGTCCCCCCCGCAGGCGATCGATCGATCCCGGGTGCCGTGGCCGGTGGCACCTCCCCGGCAGTCGCTCTCCGGGTCCTGCAGGGGGAAAGGGTTCGGATCCTCCTGTCATTTCCCTGCAGAGGGAATGTCTGGCGTGGACCTGCCTCGCGGGGGGGATGTGAGACACACACAGCCTCACACAACCCCAGTTGCCGGGGGACGTTCATCCACGTGAGCCGGCGCCGCCGCGTTGGTCTCTGTCAAGTTTAGGTTCAGTCAATTTGTCGTGCGCAGGGTTAGTAGCAGTTAATTGTCAGCTCTACCAGACTATTTGATTTCTTCGTGTTTATTGATGGGGAAAGAAGCAGAATGATTTGTTCAGATCTTGCTCATTGGACGGGGTTAGCAAATGTTTAGTCGAGCACTGAAGGGCGCAGGACTTCGGAAGAACGACAGAAAGGACAAAGTGTTTTTAGAAGTGGCCTGATCTGTAGGGGTCACTTTAATTCACCGTGAAAATACTGAGTCTCCCCGTTGTCATTGGAGATGGCTGTGTGGGAAGCTAATGAGTGTTTCCATTAGTATTTTTGAATTTTAATTGGGTAAAAAATTAGGTTTTTATTACTGTGCACTAAAAGCAATCTTGATTCTTGGAAACTTTTAAGGTTTGGCAGTACAGTGAGGAAATGAGCAAAAATACTGCAATGTGTGATATTAAAATCACAGTGAAGTTTGCATTTTGGCGTATTGACTTAATATGAAGAGATTGTATACAGAACTGTACTTAGATTGTGCAGCTTTTCCTCTGATTCATCTTCTGTTTATCTTAAGACATGTCTGTTCATTAGGTCATGTAAACTGGCATTACATGAGTCAAAATGCCATAAATACTCCCCAGCTTAAGTAGGAGTTGGCAGAACATGCCCTGGTCCTCAGCTGTACACTTCAGGTACTTTGCAACTTTTGACCCCGACTTGCTCATAGTGTTTCTTGCTGAACATATTGCCTCCTACAGAAGTAAGGAACTGCCATAACATCTTCTTTTACACTTAGCAATTCATGAAAACGTATCAGAATTATGTCTATTTTAATTACATGGGATAAATTTATTAATGTTATGCAGGCATAAATTTCCAAGGGCAAATATTAGCATGTAAAGAGCTGGAAACTGAAATTGATGCATAACCTTCACTGTGTGCAGCAGAGGTTGTGGTTCATGATGAGATTGATACTGACTGGTGCACAGATTTCATGATTCTACATGGGTTCACTGAAGTGCTTGTGCTGCATCAGTGCAAATCAGTTACATGCAGCTTTGGGCAGCATGGTCACACAGACAGACATCCTAGAGTGTCCTTGAAAGAGCTGCTGATTTGCAGAAGCTGTGTACAGTACTAAAGAAAGAATTTATTTAAACAGTAATAAAAATTACTTCTAAATGCAGTTTGGCTGAACTTCTGTGAAGATGTACTACATCAGAGATTGCTGTGGGAAATGTTTGTTGGTTCCATGTGATGCCTTAAGATTTTAGCTTTTGTATTTTTTAAATCCTATACTGCATTAATGCATAGCTCTAAACTTGATAAAAACTGTAGTTACCTGTCCTTTGGTTAGACAAAACAATCTGTCTGGGCCTGTTATCCAAAGACACCCTACAGCCCCAGGCTCCAAAAAGTATAAACAAAAATGATTGGGGGGAGCAAACTGGAGGAATAGGACTTAATTATCTGAAACTGTAATTGGAGGATTAACCTCTGATATGTAATCAGACCAAACTTATATCTGTCTGAAAAACTCATGACCATTGTCCATTGTCTCCTCCTCAGGGAGGCTTTGTCTGCTCTTAATGTACCTGAAGGCCCTTTATTAAATATATCTGCTTTTATCTTTAAATTTTGTCTGGTCTCTGTTTCTAGGTAAGCCTGAATTAGGCATAATGAGTTTCTCATTATTTCACATCATAGGCTCCTTGGGATCATGTTTCTCATAGGTATTGGATTAATTTTTAAAGAAAGCTGAATTGTAAATTATTTCCTTCCAGCTTTTGGTACACATACAAAACACCCTCATTTTTTTGACAAATGCCCTTGCCCTCCCAAATAGTGTATAACTTTAGAAGGATCAACACTGTACCTCTGCCATGCTTTTGGCAGCAAGCTGCATACTTAGTGCTGCCTGTTGTGATTCCTTTGGTGGATGGTGGCATCATTCAGAAACACTGGGGCCATGCAGGCTGCTTAATGCTAAGAATAACTGTACCCAGTTGGGGGAAGTTTCCCAGAGTGGTTGCACCACTGCAGAACAATGACAAAAACCTCCTGTTTGAGGAGCCAGTCAGTGCTAAAGGTGCCGGTGGGGCCTGATGTGAATACAGCTACACCAAAATAGTGATCAGCAGCACTGTTTGCTGAAACCACACTATTTGTGTGGTTTTGCTGATGAAACTGCAGCTCAAACAGTGACTGTGTTGGTCACAGCTCACTTATGCTGACACCTGTCTGGCACTGCCATGTGTGTCTGTAGTGTTCCCTTGGGCCTCACAGGGCCAGACTTCAATAAGTTCTGTCATTAGGAGCACAATGATAGAAATAAAATTGGGGCCTTGCATAATTGTGGCAGTTAGGTACTGAATCCAGTATACCTGCTCATCACTAGCTTGTATGGAATTTCTGAATTACAAAACCAGAGAGCTTTGGGTCTGGTTTTGAGCTGTTTGTATCTTATATTCACGGGTGTTATGGTCTGACTTGTGCATTCTCTTGAGAGGCACTTCAGTCCACCTATATGAAGCATCACTTGTTTTTGTTCCAGTCACAGGCTGCAAATTAATGTTCTCAAAATTACTACCTCAGTGACTGATCCTTTTGGAATATTATTGTAGCATTATAATAACGCATTGTACAAAAGTGCAAAAATGTAGGTGGTATTGCCAGTGCTTGAACTTTTCCTTTTGTGCCTACTTTCAAGAATCTGCTGATTCATCTGGACTGTTGACCCTATTGGATGTGTTTGAGTGTATAGATACAGGATTTTATTTACAATGTGATAATCTAATTTTAGAGGGTTTTATTTATTTATTTTTGGGGTAGTTTATCATCACATTTAAAACGTGATTCTTTGCTTTATGAGGCTCTTCAAAATAAATTTTCAAATTTGGTTCAATTGTAACTGGCAAACCATATTTGTGCTTCTTAGGTAAAGTAGCCTCCAAAAATGAGTGCTGTTATTTGAGTTCAGTAGGGGAACGTCTTGAATGGCTCATGGACATTTTATGCAGGACAGCAATTGTTGCCTGGAAGGCTGTGGCTGCAGAGTCTGTGGTGTGTTAGGCAGGAAACGCAGAGCTGTGCATGAAGGGTTGGCTTGGGCTGCAGCTCAGTCTGGCCTCACCCAACCCCACTGTGAGGGGACTGGAGCAGATGGTGCCTTCACCTGGCTGCTTCCCAGCCCATCCCATCCCGTGTCCTGTGCGGAGAACATATTTCTGCTAGGTGGAGTGTCACCTGGCCTTCTGGGGACAGCTGTCAGCTGTCACTGATTTTAGCATGAGGCTGAACACAGCACAGAATTGGTTTAACCACTGACTTGGGACACTCAGGCCTAGTGTTACTTCATTAACTTCAGTAATATTAAGAAAATTTGAGGTAGCAATGCTTTAGTACATCCATGCAGGGCATCCCCAGGCCAGTGCTGAGAAGTCCAAGGGGCTCTGTTGTCCCAAATTGTTTGATTAAGTTGGGAAATGTATGAGTGACACCTTGGAAGTCTAACAGGAAAAATGGGTAAAAGAATATTAAGTCAAATGTACTGTGTCACTTGAGCTATCTAAACCATGCTTTTACAAATCCCAAGACTGTTTATAATAAGAGTATTTTAAAATTATAATGCATTATGAGATGATTTTGAAAACCACCTCCTTTTTTAGAATTTGTGATACAGATGAGTTAGCAGAGTCACAAAAGTGAAAGTGAAAACTGCATTGAGTTTGGGGTTCTTTTTGATATTTGGCTTTTGTTGTGGAAGACACAGAAGCTTACTAATGAGCAAATACTGATGACTCCATCTGTATTTTAAAAAGTCTTAGTGATTTCTTTTAATATGGCCAGTTTACTGTTCTGAATAGAGATATTCAATTTGCAAAGTTTGCTTATATTTTAATTTAGTAGTTTCTGATTTGCTTTCTTAAATTAGTAGCATCACATTAAACATTAGGTTATTGTTTATAGTCCCCCCTGCTTTCAGCTGAAGCAGAGGTAAAACTCCAGAAGTACCTTGCTTGCTCTTTGTTGTCCATATTCTACACATGAAATAACTTCTTGTGGAATTAAAATTAAAATTTTACCAACAGTAGGCTGTAAAATTGCCAGTGCACGGAGAGATCTGCCCATGTTAGGATTGGCTGCTGTGGCAGATGCCTGTAGGATATAAGTATTGATGGGACAGTTAAAAACCAGTTTTATTTCTCTCTTACTGATGGATTGAGGAAAACAGCTAATAATTTCAGGAAGGAATAATTTCTATTTTATTGTAACTTATTTGACCCTACACCATGCCACAATGGAAGTGGAATGATGGTAAGGATTTATAGGATGGGAATTCTAGATTAGAATTACAAATTGAGTGTTTATTTTTGAGTGGTGGGAAAGAATGGCAGTGCTTTGCTCCCTAAGACCTTTGTCCCGTTAGGCACATGGGTAGCTCTGTGGGAAGGTACACGCCTCACCCTGAGTCAGCTGGAATCCTGCAGTGTCCCAGCCTAAGTCTTGAAATACTCTTGGAATTCCAGATCTGTGGTATGGAAGTGTGAGGAGAGTGTCATGTTGTAAAATAATGGCTGCCTGTCAGTAGGAAACAACACCGTTAATGCATCCTTGATTCTTAGGCTTTTTTTTCTCTCTGTAACATTTGAAATTCTCCTCATTTGAAAGCAAGCTACAGAAGATGGAGTTGTAGTTAGCTGACAGCAGTGACTACACTGTTATTTTCAGTTATGTGGTATTTTTTTCAGATTCAAATCAAGAATTTCTGCTTTTATAAATACATTTTCCCCCTTGTTCCTGAGAAAATGATGAGTCACAGAATGGTTTGGGTTGGAAGGGACCTTAAAGATTACCCAGTTCCAACCCCCTTGCCTTGGGCAGGGACACCTTCCACTAGAAATCACTCACCTACAGTTCTGTGTACAATATACATCTTAAAAATCATAATAGGGACAGACTGAGCATAAATGCAAAAGCAGCTTTCTTGCATTTCAGTTGGCCTCTAGAGCCTCCAATCAAATCCTGGTTCCCCCATGTGTGGTTTTGTGGGTACCATGGTAGAAGAGGTTCCAGATCCCCCTACATCCCACAGTAAATTTCAGCTGAAATTCAGCTGAGGTGTTTTCTGGCAAGCACTGTTGCATTGACTTAGTGAGGCCAGGCTGTGCAGGGCCCAATGCCTCTCCTGGGCATAGTTCAGGCTCCCTTCTTCTGCACGATTGTCTGCTCTACATATAAACTTACCTGCTTATTTACATCATTATTAAGAAGAATCACAAACTGGTTAAAAGTAGATTTCAGGCTGCTGAACATACTCAGACATGTTCAGTGGAATTTAAATGGTTGAGGTTCAGTTCAAAGCATTGTGACTCTTTTAAAATGCAAATTTCTTTTAGTATTTGGATTAAAAAACCCACTTGGAGTTCATCTTGTCTAAAATAATGTCAGGAGATTGGAACATTGTTTAGAAGGTGGAGGATATTTCCCAGTGGCCACATTTATTCTGTAAAAATAAATGTTAAAATTTTTTCCATTTATTGGCTGGAGTTACTGAATACTTGTGTTGAAAGGAATTTTATTCTATAAATTGCTTAGGTCACTTCATTTGTTTTGGGAGTTGTTACTGATTTTTATGTGGTTCAAATTAAATTCAGCTGTAAAGTTGTGTTCCTCATTTTAAGGAAAGAAAAAAAGATTCAAGTTCCTGGATTTTGTAGATGAAAACCACACAAGTTTTTATAATTGTCCACAAAAATTAAAAAAAGGTCAAGTGTTTTTTTGTTTTTTAAAGAAAATTTCATAAAAAGCCATGCTTGTACTTTGCATGACCTCTTGTAATGCGAAATGCGAAGCATTCTCAGGTCCTAACCAAAATAAGCACTCTTAATTTATAAAGAAACATCAAGCATTTATTAATAATAATTTTTTGATTCAGTGTGTTGTTGTTAATTAAAAAAAATCTGTGTTCAGCTAGTACCTGAAAATAATTATTCAGTTTCATCTTTGCATCTGGGCATATTTAGGTTTTAAACTTATTTGCTATAAGATAGCAAGAAAACAGTTGTCCCACAGTGTTCAATGTCAGATTTTAGGAGTCAACAAATATTAGAAGTGTTGAAGAGGATTTAATTATGTATACATTTTGTTTTTCTGAATCTGGATTGTGGGCCAAGAGGGCTGAAAGTTTATTTCTCTTGCGACAAAGTGTTCAAATGCAGAAGGAAAAGAGTAATAGTTTCTGTATTAGTGTACCTTGTTCAGGCTTTGGCTAGGATGTGTGAAAGCTAAGAGTTCTGCAAACATACTTCTGCAACCAAAAAGTGTATTTCAGCAAAACAAGGATAAGAAAACAACTTTATTTCAGCTTTCTTTTTGTATGATGGGTTGAGCTGCTGGTTTTGAAGCACTGGCATTGTTCCACTGTCAGATGTGGCTGTTCCCAACTGCTGCCTTAGAGCAGTTCTGCCACCTCGAGCTTGGCTGTGATGAACAGCACAGTACATGGAAGTGGATGTTATCTGAAATGTTAATTTCTACATGGGGATGTTACTCAGCATTTCTTTGGTGGCAGTCCCACATTTCCTTTTTGTGTACTGCCCTCCATCTGCTTCTCTGTTTTCACCTGTTTCCTCTTTCTGTCTTACCCTCAGAGTCATTTCTGTAATGTCACTCTGTGTTTTGTTATCATGTACTTCTCTGCTTTCTTGTTTCTTTGTGCCATGCCCCACAGAAAACTTCTCAAATGGGGTTTTTCATGGTGCTGCAGCTCACATGCTACAGCAGGAGGTTGGTTGTCTTTTCTCTGTTGGAGAAAGCATCAGGCAGGAAAGGGACAGCCCGACGTGTCCTACATTGTGTGAACACCCATGGATGGTGTATTCCCTGCACTTGGGAGGGCAAGCCCTGAAGGAAAAAGACCACATCATAAAAAGTCAGGACTGTGATTCAGAGAATGGCTTTTCACATCTTTTGAGTTAGGGGTGTGACAGAGTCAGGACAAGCTCAGGCTTTGTTCCCCCTGCCTTGTCTGCCTGCCTACCTTGAAAGAAAGACTCAACACCAGACGTGTTCCTGTCTGGCAGGAGGAGAAAGCCGGTGGCATGAGCAGCCCAGGGTCGGGGCAAGGTGGGGAGCAGGAGTGAGCCAGGTGTGATCTTTGGGAGCTCCTGGGCCCTCTCCTGCAGTGAGGAGCTCTGGCAGCAGCCAGGTGTGATCTTTGGGAGCTCCTGGGCCCTCTCCTGCAGTGAGGAGCTCTGGCAGCAGCCAGGTGTGATCTTTGGGAGTTCTGTCGGGCCCTCTCCTGCAGTGAGGAGCTCTGGCAGCAGCCAGGTGTGATCTTTGGGAGCTCCTGGGCCCTCTCCTGCAGTGAGGAGCTCTGGCAGCAGCCAGGTGTGATCTTTGGGAGCTCCTGGGCCCTCTCCTGCAGTGAGGAGCTCTGGCAGCAGCCAGGTGTGATCTTTGGGAGCTCCTGGGCCCTCTCCTGCAGTGAGGAGCTCTGGCAGCAGCCAGGTGTGATCTTTGGGAGCTCCTGGGCCCTCCCTGCAGTGAGGAGCTCTGGCAGCAGCCAGGTGTGATCTTTGGAGCTCCTGGGCCCTCTCCTGCAGGAGCTCTGGCAGCAGCCAGGTGTGATCTTTGGGAGCTCCTGGGCCCTCTCCTGCAGTGAGGGAGCTCTGGCAGCAGCCAGGTGTGATCTTTGGGAGCTCCTGGGCCCTCTCCTGCAGTGAGGAGCTCTGGCAGCAGCCAGGTGTGATCTTTGGGAGCTCCTGGGCCCTCTCCTGCAGTGAGGAGCCTGGCAGCAGCCAGGTGTGATCTTTGGGAGCTCCTGGGCCCTCTCCTGCAGTGAGGAGCTCTGGCAGCAGCCAGGTGTGATCTTTGGGAGCTCCTGGGCCCTCTCCTGCAGTGAGGAGCTCTGGCAGCAGCCAGGTGTGATCTTTGGGAGCTCCTGGGCCCTCTCCTGCAGTGAGGAGCTCTGGCAGCAGCCAGGTGTGATCTTTGGGAGCTCCTGGGCCCTCTCCTGCAGTGAGGAGCTCTGGCAGCAGCAGAGGTGCTGGAGCTGTGGCTGTCGCTGGCGGCGGTCGGGAGGCTCTGGGTGGGAGTTGTCAAACGGGTGTCACTGCAGTAGTTGTTCACAACCAGCCGCAGAACAACAGCTGCTGGGTTCAGCTCCTTTTCACAGTGCTGGTTGTCAAGGGCCAGTTCAGGGAGGATTTCAGAGGTGACTGCAGTTAATCTCTTTAAGAAATGATTTTGATAGAATGCCCTTTGTGTTGGAAGAAGATTATTTTGTGTTTCTTTTCATCTCTTTCCTACTGCAGGTTTGTTTTCTTTTGCACATGCATGGTTACTTTTTAATTTCTGAAGGGGCAGTGTATTCCAGCTTGGTTTAATAACTTCTTAAGGGGATATATTTTTATTGAGTTTAATTTAAATGTGTTCTTTAGTCGTAGTTATGATCTGTGTATGTCTTGTGAACATGAGTAACAGTATTATTTTACCTGTAGTAATTTGTTAAAGGCGGGATGTACTTATACCTGGGTATTTTATTGTCAGTTCTTCTATTTTGTTTGATTTATGCTCTAACAAGTTGGCATTTTTCTTTACAAGTACTCAAAGCAAGTATGTGGCTGACTAAAACCTGAAGTTTTGTTAGTTTCAGAATGGATTGGATTAAAGACTGATGGCTACAAAGAAACCCAGGTCTTCATCAATGAAAAGCTGGTGATACTCTAAGGATACACTGCCCTTTTACATCTCCCTCCCTCTTCAGATGATTTAAAATTGTTTGTTTCTGATAAACCCTCTGACCACTTATTTTCCTTTATCTACTAATAATTTGTATTGTCTGTCTTTGCTTGTGCTTTTTCATGCCATTCTCTTCTCTATTCACACTTAGCAATTTATTTTCCCTTTCCTGTATTTTGTTCTGCTTTTTCTTTCTGCTTTCTCTCTGAAGTGTAAGGACAATTGCAAAATGTTTTTTCTAAGCAGAAATGCACTTTACATGGTGCTTTCTGCAGCACAATCATTTCTAAACTGGGACATTTCACCAACTTATTAGTGCATCAGGTATCAGCTGTTGAAAAAGTCCTGAAACTTTAAGCCATTTGTTGGTTATTAATTTAGTACTTTTTTTTTTCTTTGTGTGTGCCTTTCTGTCCTGCTTGAGTGGAGATACACCATCCTTATGTACGGATTTCCTTGAGTTTGTTTGTCCTGTGTTTAACACATGGAGCAAACCCTGTCTTTAGAGGGCAATAGCTGTAGTTAGTGGTGTCTTTGGCCATAAATACTGTCTTTAGAGGAAAGATGGTTAACCTTCTTGTGGGCTGTTTTTGTTTTTCACGCTTGGTGGTGTGTAAGAGTATTTTCTATTCTAAAGAAACCCAGAGACTCATGACTTTGCTTCCTCTGTATCTTCAAAAAAGAGGTGCTGAAGAGTTTTGCTCTCATTTTTTGTGTCTGTTGATAGACACTGAAGAAAGTATTCCAGCACTGGTGTTTCAGCTGTACTTAAATATTCTATAAACATTTGATTGCCAACTTCAAATTGATTTTTCTGTATTAAAATACAGCACATTTTCAGCTTGAGTGTTTTTTCATTTCTTAACTTCTCTAGGCTAATACAGGCATACAGAGGAAAACAAAGTTGTCATTTGTGTCGTAGTGCCAAAAAATGAAAATAGTTTTCTTAAATCTGCTGTGTGTTTTAGACTGGATTTGGGAAGGATGAAAGCCAGAGTGCTTTCATCTCCTGTTGCCTGCATTGGAAACTGAATACTGTGCATCAAAATTGAATTATTTTGTATATTTCCTTGGAAATTACCCAGAACCTTCCAGTAAGAGACTCTTGCAAATGAAGTTTTGTTTAAATATTGTAATTTGTGAGTACTTGTATAAAATTATGGTTTAAAAGCGAATGCCTAGTTTTTCTGTTGTAATGATACTGGGTTTTGAGGCCTCATGAGTACTGTACTATTCTTGTCTTTTTCTCTGTTGGTGAGATCACTGTCCTGAAAGGTTTGATGTATAGCTTTAATTTGGGTGAAGAGTTCAAAATTTTAAAAGAAAAACTTCCTGCCATTTATGCTGTGTCTCTCTTGACATCTTTTCTGGACAAGCTTTGAGAAAAAGGATAAGTAAATACAAGAGCTTTGTGCTTTTTTGTAAGCTAGACAAAAGCAGGGGGCTTTGGAGCAGGATGTGATTGCTCTGAACATGCCACAGCTTGCTGTGTGCACCTGGGCCAGGGATTTATGTACCCTCCAGGCAAGGAAAACACTCATTCTGGTATGATCTGGTGGGACTGGGACCTTTTTTGTGCTCCAGCTCTGCCATTTGTAAATGGCTGATGTTTGCCAGGGTGATTGGGATGCTGAGAGCACAAACATGGACAGGGATCAGTACAGTTTGCTGCTCTTTGCTGGTCCCTTTTCATAGGGACATAACTTCCTCCATCCTGTTCTTCTGGGAGGGCTGCCTGCCATGTATTTGTGAGTTCAGAAAATGATTAACACCTGCTTTTCTCTGTTTTATGTGTTACGAACTTTGAGCAATCCCTGAAGTCTGCATTAAATATCCTGAACACAGATGAAGTGTGTTTGAATGAAAATGCAGGAGTATCTTTCTTTGTCTCTTATAGGAAGAAAAGGCTTCTCTGCTTCATCGAACTCAGGAAGAAAGGAGAAAACGAGAGGTAAAGTAGCCTGTAAGCCTTTGCCTGCCTGCTGGATTTTCCTTTGGTGTTACATTAACAGTGCAAAGTACTTCTGCTGCTGTCATACTTGGTTCAGCAGGTTCTTTCAGTTTGCAGGTTCTGTATAATCTTAAAGTACGCTTTAATTGGCAAAAGAATTTGAGTGCTTTAAGCTGTTCCTTAGAAGTGCTTTTCATCTCAAAAGAAGATAAGCATGGACTGGGTGTAAAGGGAAGTTTCCCTTTTATTTTGGTGCTTACTGGATCTAGTATTTTTTGAGAAAATATAAGGATTTGACTAGTAAATTCCAAATTTTTCCTTATTCATAGTCTATTCCTATGGGTTAGTTTTAGCAAACTTTCTTCTGCTCCTGGTTCTGCTGTGGTTTCTTGGCTGACCTTTAGTACTTCAGTTCTCCAGTGTGTACCTCAGTTCTGTGAAGGTAAAATCTGAACAGTTACTGAATTCTTTGAAAAGAATTCAAGAAAGCTCAAGTGTTTTGAAATCACATGATAAAGAAGGACCAGTAAGAAGCTGATGTGTGAGGCTTTAAGTAACCTTAAAACAGGTTTATGATGGGAGCTTACTGCTCTGGAAAATTCAGGCTGGAATAGTGCAAAGGAGGAATAGGCATTGAAATGAAGAACCCAAAATTTAGTAGTATGGAATTTGAATCAATATGGTAATTTTGTCATTTTTTCCCCAAGCCTCCCATATAAAAAAAAAAAAAAAGGTGTTAAATACTGATAAAATGCATTAAAAAATGTAACTGTGCAGGTTTAATGCTCATAAAGAAAGCAGCTCTTTGGTTGTTAAAGGTGTGTTTGACCCATGCTAGAATTAATCTCAAGTTCTGCAGTTTCTGTGGACAGTTAGTGCTTTTTTTCCTCTCCAGCATGGGTCTGTAGTTATGGACTAAATTCAAATATGAAAATACCAGGATTTCATCCATTAGTTCAAAATTCCATATTATGAATCACCTTTATGATCAATGTGTCTTTAGCAATATGTAAAAATTCTTCTTTGTGGTCCATAAACCCATTCAGTTGCTTGTGTCTGTCCTGTGCAAAGCTGATGCAGAGCCACCCGCTCATCCCAGTGCAGGTACACATGTGCACACAGTGATTTGCTGTGGCATGGAGCACATTTTCACCAAATGAATTACTCCTCTGAGAATAAAATCAGCTATGGCTTTTAAAAACTGCCTGTAGCAGAATCTTAGCAGTGACCTCAGACTTAAAACCTGTGCAGTTAGGAGTCTCTAATTGACAATTGTGTTCTGAGGTAAAACCAGTACCTAGAGAGGAGGAGGAGTTACCTGTGTTTTAGTTGAGCCTTACATTATGGTTATGAAGAGACACCACCTCTCTTAAACTCTGTCCTGATTACACTTTTACTGTCAGTATTTTAGAGAGAGAAATACCCCCCCCCTTTGGCCTACTATCAAAATTTTGGTTTTGGTCCATGATTTAGAGACAGTCTTCAAGAATCTGCTTATTCAGATAAATTGCTTTAAGAACCAGGGTTTTCCAAGAAAAACAGAACAGGCCTTGAATAGCAATTTTGTCTGGTGTTCTCTCTTGGTCAGTTCAGGTTGTGCTTTTAACTTGGATGTGTCTTTATAGAACAATAAATTGGGAAATCAAGGATTTGGGACTTGAAAGTTTATGTGAACTTTCCAAAAGTATTTTAATGAAATTTATGAAAACATTTTGGTGTTTTGTTTTGTCTGGTGACCCTCAGAATTATAGGTTCAATATAATTTAAAGATTGATTAGGTTAAAATCTCTTTTTAAAGCAAGCTTCTTGATCCTTGTACTTTTCCTTCAACCACTGCTTTGTAGCTCTAGGTCTGTGAGCAACTCTTTATTTCCCCTCTTTTGTTCCCTAAGAAACCATATGGACATTGTTAGAAATATAATTGCAGTAGCCACTTCCTATAGACATTCATTGTAATGGGATATGCACAGGGTGTTGTCAGGGAACCTTCCGAGAGCTCTTTCCATAGCATCTCAAGCAAGCTTTTCCTCACAGCCTTTGTAAAAGGGTGATTTTTGCTACTCTTTCCACTTTCTGAGGGAGATGTTATAAAAGGATTCACTAGATATGTCTGGCTTGGAAAAGAGACAAAGAATTTTTATTAATTTATATATTTTTCTTCTGAGCCAGAAGAGTAAACTTTAAGCCTCGTTTTCCTTTTGACAACGTGGTACTGTCTCCAAATAACTGGGTTTTTAAAAATGGTTTTCCCCACATCTAAAGTGTGCCAGCATCATAATGCCTTTATGTTATTTGAGTGAAAACAAATAAGTGGGTTGTCAGTGTTTGCTGCTCTATGTAGAAAGAGGAATGGTGTAGTTGAATTTGGAGAATCCTTCAGCATTTTTCAACATAGTGTTAAGACTTTGTCTAATAAAATGCATTAACAATAAAGTGATGCAAAGTAACAAAATATTTTTGTTGATTTCTGCAGTATTACATACTTACTGAGTATTAAAGATTATTTTGCGGTATTTAATGGTAAATTTGCATTTAAAAACAAAAAGCATTCTCATTGTCTTATGTGTATTAGGTGCAAACATTGAAATAAATTATTTGACTAATGATACCTGCTTAATTTTCATTAAAAGGCCGTATTGAATACAAACATATTTGATAAAATGGTAGAAATTAGAGTCAGTCCTATGGTGTTGATTTCAGTTTTCTTGCTTTGTTTTACAGGAAGAAAGGCGGAGGCTGAAAAATGCAATAATAATCCAGTCATTTGTAAGAGGGTACAGAGACAGAAGACATCAAGTCAGTACCTGATTATTTAAATAGAAAGATGCTAAAAAGTTGTGTTGAAAATGAGACTTTCTTGTAATAAATAATTTATTGAAAATCGTTTTGAGTATTTGAGAAATTGGAAGTTCTTTTTTTCCTCTTGGCATTTTCATTTCAAACTCAATATTTTAGTAAACAGACGTGTATTCTGTAAAGCATGGATGTGACTGGACCTGAGTGGGATCCTGATATGTTTTTTTAGCTGATAAATTGGATAAAAAGCATTAGGTTTTAAGAACTTTGACACACCAGTGGAGCTTTTAATTTTTTTTTTACAGTATGATTAAGGTGATAGTTTGAGTCAAAAAGTTGTTTTAAGTTGCTGTTGGGTAGATTCTCCTAAGAGTTTTGTTTAAATTTGTTAATTTGAATAAACTGAACTAAAATGTTTAATGTGATAATGCTTGATTAGCAACAGATTTGTTGCAACTGTGCTTTCTGAGTTACAGAATGGAGTTATGTCTTCAGCTGTGATATCATGTGTATGTTTTGATCTCTGTACAAACATGTGTTGTATCTGTTTTACTACTTTGCAAGCTCACTAGGTGGAAAGCTGAGATTTTGCTCTGTTTTAAATCATAACCATTACTGATGTATTGATGCATGTTTTGTTTTTAAGCACTCTATCCAAAGAAGTGAATTTGATCGCTGTGCTAATTTGGCTCAGTCTGGAGGAACCTTTTCCACTGCTAGTGGAGGGAATTTGACTCTCTTAGTTCGCCAGTTACTCTTTTTCTACAGACAGAATGAGGACTCCAAGCGTTTGGTGAGTACTGTTACATACTTTGATCTGTAGTACTTGCACTTCATGCACGTTTTAAAGTAGTCTTTCACTTCAAAGTGCACTTTTCACTGCACTTTGCTCTTTTTCATTTAATCACAATAACTTAAAATTAGATTTTACAAGTGTGTGTGCCCACACACATATATAGTATGTGAAAATGAAGCCTTGAAAAATCCTATATGTATTATTCACAGTAAGTTTTAAAAAATACTGTACTTCTATTAGGATTTTAATTTTTAGACAGTATTTCTACTTAGCCCCGTGGTCATTCCCAAGGTGTTTGGGTGGTGATTTTTTCTCACTGTTCAGGATTGCTGGCATATCAGTTGCCAAGTCTCTGCCAGCTTCACAAATGTATGAGTAAGTGTGATTAGTAGTGGCTGTTAATAATGGACATTAAAGAATTATGTCTGTTTAAAAACAAAAAATTACCAGATGGTGTAACTCAGTCTTAACTTCGAAAGTTTAGTACTTAGTGGTTGTGGAGTTTATAATGAGTAACAATTTTATTTTTTTTTTCTCAACTGAACATGATTCAGTCTGAGTTTGTGTTTTGTAAGTCTTCCAAAGGTACCCATAACAGCATTGAATATCACTGTCTGAGTTGTCATGGATGATAGAACTTGTCATTATAAATTGTAAATTTGTGCATATCTTGTTTCAGGTATGGATGTGTCAGAATTTAATTAAACAGAGTTCTCAGTTTGTTAAGCAATTGGATGGTCCAGACAGACTAACTTGCTTATTCCAAATAAAAAGACTGTTGGGGCTGTGTTGCAGGTATTTTATTTTTTTTTTTTTTTCTATGTGCTAGTATGTAAAAGGTGTTCAGAAATTATGTTGGGCACTTAGTTTGTTTCTTTTTGTAGAAAGTGAAGTATTAAATGTACATTATTTTATGTAGAGGACTGTTTATATTATATATGTGTCATCCATTGTATGGGATACCTGTTCCTATGTAGAATAGTCAAATGTTCTGAAGCTCTGTTGATTTTCAAGTTCAACATGTGCTTAAGGGATGCTCTCCTGGGATAGGCCTGAGTATGTTCTTAACTGTTTTTGTATAGTGATATCATTGACAATATTTGTGGAAACGAGGTTTTCTTGGGAACTGATAGTGTTTAGGTGTTATTATCTGAAGTAGATTAATGTTCCAAGGGTATGCTTTGAATAGATGTTGTTTCAAAACTATTATATTTAACATGGCTTTCCTCACACTTAATTTGAACTGAAGGCATATTGAGCAGTTACATTATTGGCTTCAGCATTAAATTTATTATTTGTAGTGGGAGGATCACAGGCAGGTAAATCTGTTAAGGTGATTTGACTATCTGGAAGCTATTTTTATTCTATTATTAGGAAGCAATATATTTGTTCTTATCAATCATAGGGACTAGTTACACTCTGCAGTGTATAAGTAAAATACTTGTTTTTTATGAAAATTGTTTCATTTAAGTCACTGAAGCTTGTGTTCTGATAAGTGTGTAAACTGTATGTATGATAAACAGTGACACCAGATTCTAAAGAAGACTTGGGTGGTGGGCTTTAAAGTCCTTGTGCAGTGGGACACAGATGTGGTGCCACTGTATGGAATTGTACATTTTCACTACAGTGGAAATTGTGTTTTTGTAAATGCAGCTCTTAATATGGATAAGGAAAAAAGCACATTGTTAGGACAAGTCAGTCCATGTACATCTTACATTAAAAAATACTTTGAATTCTAAATAGGCTCTTAATCATCATAATTCCTGTGGTTACTGGTAGCTGTTACATAAGCAACTTGTTAAAAGGGTTGTTTCATGCTGTAGAATGGTTGTATTTTTAGTATTTCAGTCTGTAATCAAAGTCATATTGTGTTAGTTATGCACATGATGTTCCCTAACACCTGTTCCCAGCTTGTGCTGCTCTGGGGCTTTCATGGCTTCATTTGTAATGTGGTTAGTGGTACATGTTGGTAAAACATGTATTATTCTTTACTTCTCTTCTAGTTTATGCAGTACACCTCCAAAGTTTCAAATCACTCAGAGCAAGAATTTAATAGGATTTAAAGGTAAAATGCCATATTCATAGCTACCTGAAAAATCAGGAGTTATTATTATAAAGATGCCATCAAAAAGATGTAGCTAAACCACTGAGGGCACCTGGAAACCAAGTAGATAGAAATAAATTACTTTAAGGTGAATGTGTGGTGAAAAATGAGAAATATCTTGTTAAATAATTTTAATTTCATTTATAGGCTACTGCAAAATTGCAATGATGACAGTCTGAATGTTGCACTTCCTATGAGAATGCTTGAGGTATTTTCATCTGAGAATACGTATTTGCCTGTTTTACAAGATGTCAGCTATGTGACATCGTTAATTGAACAAATTTTGCACTACATGGTTCAAAAAGGTGAGTGGCTAGGAACCAGAAGTTCTGGGAAATAATAAAAAATTGAATACCTGAAGCTCATATTGTTTAATAAAAGTTTTGTCTTTACTACAGACACAATGAATGAAGTGCTGCATACACTAACCTGTGCATTAGGTGGAATATTGTCCTTGAAATGAGGTCATGGCTTGAGAAATTACTGCTTGATTTCTTTGGAAATTCTCTATAAATTGAATATTCTACTGAGTTATTTATAGAGACTTGTAGCACAACTTTTGATAGTAGGTGGATATTGCCTAACAAAAGTTTTATTTTAGTAGATGTTTAACACTTTCATGTAGACACACACCTTGTGGCAGATCTGAGCTTCAGTTGTGTAAAAGCTGATGATTGTGTTGCAGTATTGTTCTCTGTAAATGTTAATATTATTATTCTACATTGGCATTAGCTTTTCATCCTGCCAGCACTCAGACACCTTAGCAGGGATGATGGCCTGGCTTTTATTTCTCTCCTACCATCATCAACAAACTGTTTGCTAAACTGAAGTCAGTGACACCTGTGCAAACATACCAAAAGTTAATGAATTGGATAGTTAGCACCAAAATGATGTTTAGCTGCAAAGAAACTTTATTGCTCTGGAAATGTCCAGAATAAATTTTTTTGCCTTTTTGTTACGGTGGCTTGAGTTTGAAAAACTTGTGGATTGTGAGGAAAGACAAAAACATTTTGAAATAAATCTCTTGGATCCAGCCTCTTTGGTGTAAAATACAGAAAGACCATCTTCCAATCATTGGTTATTTCTATTTCTATAATATTTACAGTACATTCAGTGAACATGACTACCTAATCCTGTTACTAGGGACTGTATGTAGAAGTCACTATGAGGAAAAAAATTAAATGTAGCACATTTATTTTACTTGCCTTGGCCTAACAGAAACTTTGTTTGTCACATTGGTTTTTATTTAATAAATATGCATGTATTTATTTTCAGTATAATATTCTGTTCTCACAACTGATACATGAAAGTTTGAGATTATAGAGTCATAAAATTTTTACTGATGTTTAGTTTCCTGATTACTTAAAATGAAAAAAAAAAAGTGGTTTTGTGCAACTACAAATGTTCTGTCTCCTAATAAGTTTTGATGCTGAACTTGTAAAGAATCTGTTCCCAGTTTTCATTAGTGTGTTTTTGGATAGAATTTGCCTTCCATGTGTGTCTGGTCATTGCTCAGTCGTTCCTTTATGGGGACTTCCTCTGGGACAAGTTAGGTGGTCCCTGAGAAGGGTTCTTGGACTGGACTCTCAGTGTTGTGACACTCTTTATGCATTTACAGTGTTCCTGTAATTGTGGAACTTGTGTCTTAGTTTGGGAGTTCATTGAGCATGAAGGAAGTTGGTTTAAGAAGAATGAAATCCGTGGTTCCATTTGTACTTCAGTGAGACAAAAATAAATTACTCTCTATACATGTCTTTATGGCATGGGTGATAATGCATTTTATTACTGTCTGAGAGGGCCCTGCTCTGGAAATAGTGATTGTATTCTTCAGTCTGCTAAGGCAAGGTGGTCACAGAAGTGGGACATTCTGCCAGCAGGCCTCTTGCCTGTGTGGTGCAGTCATGTTTTGGAATAGAGTAGAAAATTCTTAATTTCTGTAAGAGTGAAAGGACAACACGACTAGAGTCACCCAAAGGAGAAAAGAACATCTTTGTCATAAATCATTATTTTAAAAATCAAAGTATTCACTTCATCAGCAAGAGCTGATAGATCTTTCAAAATCAAACTGACCTGAATATGGTTATCTATGAATGATTTTATAATGTGATGTTTCCAAAGAGATTGCTGATATAGCCTGTTAATTATGTGAATGTGACTTGGACTATTGTAAAATGTCTTCCTAAGTCAAGCTTCATGTAATGAATTATAAAATATTTTTCAACTTCATTTGTATTGTTTTATATGGAAAAGAAGAAAAATAATGCTGTGTTATAAGTGATTTTTCTTACTTGCAGGCTACTACAAGTCGCTTTATTTGTTAATTAACAATAAGCTTCCCTCGAGTATTGAGTATTCTGATGTTTCTCGTGTCCCTATTGCAAAAATACTTCTGGAGAATGTTCTGAAGCCATTGCACTTTACGTATAGCTCCTGTCCAGAAGGTGCAAGGTAAATAAAGATAGTACGAAACATTTGTGTACTCATTTGCTATAATCACATATGGAGTTTATTGTTGTCTAGTGTCCAGCCATTCTTTCAGTGCAGTTTGTTGATTTCTTTGTACAGTAATGATTTTTTGGAAACACTGTACATCACTGAAACAATGTAGTTTCAGGTGTTTTTAAGAAAAAGGCAATAAAAGGCTGAATGCTGCAATAAACAGAGCACAGAGAATAGCAGGTATCAGCACACAGGAATGAGGGTGTGGAAAATTTAGATGGGAGCAGAGTTGCAGCTAAGGGTAGATGAAAAGAATTTTAGAGTTCAAAAGAACTTTGTGACAGATGAGCTGAGGTTTATGGAGAGAAATTACTAAGGCAGCTTGCAAGGAGAAAGAGTCAGGTGTGTAGACAGAGGGAGCATGAATTCAGGTTGTATTGCATGCAGTAGCATTTTTTTGTTACAATAGGATTTTGTGTAAAAGGGATTTTTTAGATGTATTTTTTCTTCAATATTACTAAAAATGTATTTAATTTTAGAATAGTTTTCTTCCAGTTCATGAAAAGTATAAAGGATAAAATTGCATGTAAGATCATTAGGAAGAGGATTTAGTGTAAGAAGTTAGTTTTTGAGAAGTCTGAGAGGTCTGATGTACTGGGATGGAATTAATGGAGCACATCTTTGCAGTACTCTTGATGGATGTGTTCATACTTGAGAAATGATCTATTATTCTATTGGTATAATTGTGGGAAATTTTGCCTGTATTTTCTGTAGCAACAATTTTTCTTCCTTTCAGGCAGCAGATTTTTGCAGCCTTCACAGAGGAGTTCCTGGCAGCACCTTTTACAGATCAGATATTCCATTTCATCATTCCAGCGCTTGCTGATGTGCAGACCATTTTCCCCTATGAACTCTTTCTGAATGCACTATTATTAGCAGAAAGTGGATGTTCAAGAAGAAGTGATCAAGCCCCATGGCTTTTCTACTTTGTGTTAACAGTTGGAGAAACATATTTGGGTGAGCAAGCTGAGTGGACAATTCATTGTTTTTTTCATGTTGGAGTTAATGTGTTACGTATTTCCTCAACAGGATTCATTTCCAAATAAAAAGGACAGTTTGTGGTTGAGAGTGTTGGAGAGATCTGTTCTGTTACCTGTTCTTACCCTTTTCATTTTAAAAATGCACTAATTTGATAAGATTTGGCATAACTTGTTTTGGTCAGGTACTTCTGGTAAAATATTTTTTATAGCACATTCTGATCTCGCTGATGATCTTTTTTTTCAATGTATGTGCTCCAGGATCCCTTTCAGAGGAAGGACTTCTTGTGTATTTGAGGGTACTCCAGACTTTTCTCTCTCAGCTGCCTGTGTCTGCTGCTGGTACAGATTGTCAAGATGCAAACAGTGATTCTGAAGATGAGGATGAAGAGATCAGTAAAATGACAACTACACCAGTAAGCAGTGCAGAATTCCTGTGAATGGATTTGTGCTGCAGCAACAGCAGCAGAGATAGGCAAAAACATGATCACTCTAAGTCCAGTATTTTTCTATAGGTGTAGAAGGGAGCCTGTTTGCTTCTTAAAAATTGACTGTTCCCTGCAAATAAATAGAACTGGTTGTTTACATTAAAGCAAACTCCTTATTATAATGATAGATCCAAAACAACAGATAGCACATCTGTGAAAGTACAAAGCTTTTATTTAAAAAAGGCTAAAAATTGCCTTTTTACATTTGTATTTTACAGAGATTTTCTTACTCTCTCTATTCTGTAGGTCCACAATGAAGCTGAGATACCATGAAATACACTGATACTCCAACTTAGTGTTTTTTTTTTTTTTTTTCATGGGAATAACTACACTTTCTATGCTGTAGAATAGGTCAGTATATACCCATTAACTCAAAAGCCCTCAAAGGGAAACCAGCACCTGCTTTCTGTAATAATACATAGAGACACTGTTATACATAGAACTTCTTCACTATAGTTTAAACTTATAAATAGAATAAGTCTGTGCTGACTTTGGCCTCCTACTACTCATGTCAAGGCTTTGACTAACCGAAGCTGGACAGATGTAAATTCAGCAGTTTGTTACTGGCCTTTATGTAATCTTTCAGAAGACAGCCATTCAAAGGACATAGTGTGCATGCTTTCCTTCTAGAAAGTGAGAAATTTCACCATGTTTAAAGTCCATTTAAAGAAATTAGGAAGAGCCAGGGAGTACTTGCAGCATTTTACTTGTGTGTTTTTAGATGCTGCATGGTACTGTCACACCAAAATCTTTACCAGTGTAGTGTGAATAAAATACTTTCTTTGTCAGGCACAGACACTGTGTGCAATGTAAATATTGGCAGATTCTACTTGTGCCTTAGAGATCAATAAAGCTTAAGATGTGATTAGGTAAAAAACAAAGCAGTAATTTCTGTTCACAGATAACACTAATTCATAAATTAGAAAAAAATCTCTGAGGATGCTTTATATAAATAATACTCTTTATTGCAATATGTTTTTTGTGTGTTTCTCCTGTGATTTTTTGTACGTATTCTGTATTTTCATGCATGCCTGTCTTACCAAAAAAAAAGGTGAGTGGGTGGGCAACACCTCTTTCTTAAAAATTTGTAACTGGTTCACTTGTGTCCTTCAATGAGCCTGACAGCTTTGCTCAGCTGGGGGCAAGATAAAGATAGGAAATTAGGAAAAGGTTAAGGTGAGCTCAGTTGCATGCCTCTTCACACACTGCTGGTACTACCCAGACATGCACTGACCACCCTGAATTTTGTTGTCATTTGTTAATCCAAGAATTGTGAATGTGAAAATACTCTTGTAAAGGATTTTAAAGTCAACATCCATTTCTGGGCTTCATGTCCAATGCTGACTGATGTCAGTGGAGAAGATATGATTATTCACATGTGTCATGCCAGTTAGAGATTTTGCCTAATTGTATGTAAATGTTGCAGAACATACTTACAGTAAAAGCAGTATTTCCACTGGCCTCAGTGAAGGATGGATACCAAAGCTCAACACTTACCTGCCTGGGGCTTTAAGTTGGCTCTTGGATCTGATATGTTTAAGACTTGGATATACATATGTGCTTCTGTTTTATTTATTGTACAAGAAAACTGCATTCTAGTTAAATTTGGAAGTATTTTTTAATAGAAATGGGGATATCATTAAAAAAAATTAAAAGTAAACTTTCCTTTGGTGTGTTTGTAGGGTGATGGGAGAATATCAGTCCAGTACATAACTGAGGAGTGCCTCAAGAAATTGGACACAAAGCAGCAGACAAACACTCTGCTGAACATGGTTTGGAGAGATTCAGCCAGTGAAGAGGTCTTCACCCTGATGGCATCCATTTGCCACACACTAATGGTACAACATCGAATGATGGTGCCAAAAGTCAGGCAAGTAGAAATAATAGTCATCTTGAGCTGCAGTACATCTAAAATTTTCTTAGACAGGCTTGTTTTGAATTCCTTGTGGAGTTTTTTCTGTTTTCTTTTACAACTACCTGAAATAAATTAGAATTTAAACAATGATTACAGGGAAACCTGTAAGAGTTACAAAGAGTGGATTCTTTGTTTCTTACTTTCCTTGCTGGTCACTATGCCCTCTCAGGATTCTTGTAAGCGTTTTTATCTCTTCTCTTGCTCAGAGGCAGTGTGGAGCGTCATTCTAGTAGAAATTGCACTACCTTGTTTCTAAAACATTCAGTGCTCTGAATTCTCCAGTCTCTCTGGCTAGCTGAGCACTGCAACCAGCTCATTCACACCCTTCTTTAGTATTTGCCAAAATCTCTTGCTACAGATTAAAATAATTCCTAACTCTTGAAAATGGCTGTTTTTTAGGGAGGGCTTGGCACCTGAGATGAAAATAAAGGACATGTTCATTTGTGCAGTATTCTTTTACAAAGATTGCAAACCACAAATGTCAGAACAATGGGAGAAGATTTTTGACCATTTTATTGCCAGACTGAGACCCATAAGTATTAACACTGTTCTTGTTCAAGTATTTGGAGTACCTGTGTAGTTGCTGGTAGTAAAGTAAGTATTCAGGGAATGTTGTAAACATAATTCAAACTGCA
Organism: Emberiza elegans; assembly: GCA_024865655.1. NCBI lineage: Eukaryota > Metazoa > Chordata > Aves > Passeriformes > Fringillidae > Emberiza > Emberiza elegans. The sequence goes on from JALJVW010000206.1 coordinate 12,564,140, forward strand.
TTGTAAACAGCGATACAGAAAACTAATTAGGTGCTATCTTAGCCCAATGGTGTTTATAGCTGCTAGAGGAAGTAAGATGTCAGTGAAACTGTGATTGCTCGATTAGGGTAATTAGTTCTTTGTAGACTAATTGCATTAGAGCAGGATGTGAGACCTGAAGATCATAGCAGCAGTTGAATTAGTGTGCCAGCTTTATTGTTGCAAGTAGTACATTGCCTTGGATAGTAATTACTGAGCTTAAATGCATCACTGCTTTGACTGGGGGCTTGCTGGTGAACTGTGTGGAAAAGGGTGTTTAATGAATAAAGAAGTCACCCAACTTTAATTGTAGGAGTATGGCATCTATTTCCTCTGAAAAGCTCTGTTGGGTCTTTGCAATTGTTTGTGATAACAAGCTATTTACAAATTGGATACATTCAGGAGTTAAGAAAGTTACTCAGCATGTTCTAGTGACTTCTGAATAACTGAATTTTAGACATGAGTAGTAGATACTAAGATTTCTGTCAGTGATACCAGTGCAATTACTTTTGTGGTCAAAATGAACTTAATTTACACAGATATTCGGTAAATTAAAGTAGACATTTAATTCCTAGTTGTGACTTAGGAGTCAGCTGTAAGTGCTGAGTTTGCCAGGGATCATAATTTTAGCAGCTGTCAGTCTTTTGTCCTATTCTCTGTGCATTTTACATGTGGCCTAGGTTACCAAGTTGCTATTCTAAACATAATTTTTGAGTGTTTTTGAAGGACACATGATGCTTATTTGTGGAATTGTAAAAGATAATTAAAAGACATTTTGTCATTAAGTTTCATTTATTTTGTTTGGTGATTTTTTTAATGCCCAAATAATTTAATCAAATTTAGTCTTTTGAAAGATGCTGCACTTGCCTTGAAACTTTTAAATTACTTAATATCCAAAGTGAAGTATATCTACTTAATAAAACCATGTAGAAATAGTTAAGCGAAAATAATTTATCTCAAATTATTTTTGATATATTCTAAGAGCTTAATAGTGCTCTTTAATTTCATGTTTGAAGTCATACTGGGTTTAAAATAGGAGTTGTTAAAAAGACTTAGTTTATTTAATAGCATCTGTGATATGAAGTAATGACAAAAACAGAAGCTTCAAATCTTAAAAATGGGATGATAAATGCAGTAACAATTGAAAAAAATTTTTCAGTAACAAGAAAATTGAGCTAAGATCAACACAGGATTTTGAAGGGAGCAAATGACAAATATCTTAGTATTGTTTTAATCGTTCTGAGGTTTTTTTCCTTCTTGGACAAAGATGAGAATTTCAGATTATAGACTTGTGTCACTCTGTTAAAGCCAAGTGCCTTTTTTTTTTTTCTTGAGGCTTCTCAGTACTTTTATGATTTGACTGATGATGGTGATACTGTGTGATGTTAAGAACATTGGTGTTGCTGAATCAATTCAGTATTATCCTTGGTTTTGTATCAGAGACCAAGACCAAAACAAAATGCCTGCAAGTACAATGTAGTTTTGAAAGGAGCAAGCCTGTAAAGTGATTTTCTGATGTTCTGGACAGAGATCTATATTTTCAGAGGTGGATAACTGAGAAAACACATTGCTTTTGGTTAGTTATTATGATTTTCTGAATATTATGAATTTTGATGAACTCTGAAATAATTCTGGAAATATACAATCAAGCCAAATTAAAGAAGATGGTCACAATACAAGAAAAACCTGTAAAAAATACAAATAAAAAAAAACCCTGTAGCTTGTGTTCAGTAAGCTGCATTAGAGATGTAAAATAAAATACTGATTGTAAAGGAGCCATTGGGAGTTCTGCTTGTTTTCAAAAAGGATGAGGTTTCATCTCTCCGGGATGCAGTTGATACATATTATTGAAAGCAGTTACAAAAAAAAAAAAAGAGAAAAGGTGTGTCTTGGACTGTAGCTCTTATAAGAGAGACTTGCAACACTTTTTCATCAAAGTAATGCTTTAAATAAGTAAGTTGTGTTTCTGTAAGATATTTTGGGGTGTAATTTAATACCTTAGACTTCAGCTTTATTTCAGCTGGCTGTTAAATGGTGGTGGAAGCTGTGCTGGTGCTGGGATGTCAGTCGCTGTCAGTGTCTGAGCAGTGCCCCCCAGTTCACTGCCTTGGGTTAACAGCTGCACAGTCCCTGTTCCTCACTGCTGCTGAATTGCTGAAACTGCTCAGCTCAGCCTGTGGCTCAGCATTGTTTGGCAAATGCCACTCGGGTGTGCTGTGAGCAGCCTGTTTGCAGATGTGTGCTGACATACCCAGGCTTTACCTGCGGCTGTTGGGGTCATTCTTCAGGCAGTGTTCTGACACTGCTGTGTTTTTCTTAAAGCCAACATCATTGCATATGCAGTTTTAATTTTCTTTTTGTAAGCCTATTTTTAAGCTTTGCCTTATGTTTGTGGTCCAGTAAGAGCAGAGGTAGAAGCATAAAGCAGCCTAAAGATCAGGACAGTTCATTTAGCAATGGCTGTGCTGCTGTCTCATACCTGTGACACGTCACAGTTCAGCAGTGACAGAATCTGCTGCCCCAGCAGCAGTGACCTGTCGCAGGCTGTATGAGCTCCTCTCATTCTGCTGTATTCTCTTCATTAACTTAAATGGTCTCAGTGGGAAACTGAGCCCAATTTATGACCTAGACTGAAAATCTTGCCTTTAACTAATTAACTTGTAGCGGTGCCTCAGCTAAATTAAGCTTAATGGGTCATTTAATCTGTCCCATTGCACAGGAGGAATTTGACACTTTTTTTAAACCAGAGGTGCCCGAAATGCTAATCTGGCAATAGACATAAATCATGTGGCCTTTGTGGACAATTAGATACCTAGAGAGAGAAACAAGGTTCTAAATAAATGATCGTTATGTACTTGCTTTTGGGAACAGATAATTTAATTTGGTATGATTAAAATTGATACTTAACAGGAATCACTAAAGTGAATTTAACTCTGTCACAGCCGGAGGTTGAGGCAGTGTGTGTTTCTGCACTTGAAAAAAGTTTATCCTTTCTGGTAGCAGAGAAAAGTTTCTTTCTTCCAAACAGCTGTGCTAAATCTTAATATTGGACTTTACAGAAAATCTATTAATGAATCTGTTACATAAAACATGTATAATGATCTCATAATAAAGAAGTTGGTGGCATTCAGTGAGATTTTCAAGAAAATGCCAAACCTCCAGATATGAGGAATTTAAACTTTAGCTGCTTCGTTTATTTTTAGAATAGTGCAAATATTGAAAATTAAATCCCTGAGTCAGATTTTATAAGTTAGCATAACAATCAAAATGCCTGTAATATTTTTTATTTCTAGTTCTTTTTCTGTTTTTTTTTTCTTTAAATGAAAAAGTGTTATATCAGCTTTTATATATATATGTAAGCACTGATCTCTAAACTTTGTGGATTCATAAGGCTTTTTCCTCAGGATGTATGAGCCATCCCTGTACTCTTTTGCAGTTTATCAGGAATTTTTGCCCTGTTTCATTTTAATGTAACTCTACCTGGAAAGGCTTTTTTTGTATACAGATAAACATCTTTTATCTGCCAAGGAAAACAATCAGATAAGGTAGATTTTGACCTATTTTGATTCTTCAAGTTTTTTTTTTTACTTAATTGTTTTTTGCTTTTCACTGTCCTTTTTTTTTTGGCAGTTTGAAACCAGAAATTTCGAAACTTTATTACAGCCAGTTTTGTGTAGCTACAACTTTCCAAAGACATCCTTGCATTTTGTGATGGGTTTCTTTTTTGTATTTTTTAATAACAGTTGTCATTTTCAACTTTGAAAGCCAGTTTCTGCACTTGAAATGAGAAGGTAGCTATTTTTTTTTTTCTGCCATCTTTACTTTTGCAATGAATTAAATTTCAGGTGAATCCAGCAATGCAAATCTCTTTAAACACACAGCCTAATTCACCATTCTGTGTTCAGCTTCCAGTTCTGTGTTTGTTTTCTGGTCACAGCACAGAAACTTCAGAATGGAAGCTTTAGAACAGATGAATTCATTTTGCTTCATAGTTACAGTTATTTCACATTAATGAAACAGGCTGTTGGTGCCATCTTCTACCTAATGTGCATTTTTGTACTTAACCAGATTTTCAGGAAAGGGAAATGTGAAAGTTGAATTAATTCAGCATTTCTGGATCTGAGCCATGAAACAGAGCAGTTGCTACAATTGACTGCCTGAATCACGGATATGGAATAAAAATGGCTAAAACTTTAGCAAAGGTTATTATTATAAGCTCTTAAGGTTTGTCCTTTTTTCCCCTTCATTACTGCTGAATATTGCTAGAATGAAAAAATGAATTACATTATGATAGGTTCATTGTCCATAATGTTTGTTCATTTCTGCTCAAACTGTTACATAATTTCCAGGGATGATTGAGAAATTAACAAGTTTTTACTGGGAAGCTGCGTGAGACCTGAAGGCAAGGTGCCAAATTACTTTCATTTTTAATGTGAGGCTGAAAACTGAAGGTCACTGTGGAAATTTCTCATTTCGGAAACCAAGACACCTGAGCTATGATACAGAGATTTAAACATTAAAATACAAATCCTTATTCTAAATTAGCTTGGTATGATAAGGCTGTCCTTACATGTTAATCCATAATTTTCGCCAAATGTCAAAATAATTTGACTTTAGAAGGGAATAGAATTCTCATGTATCAAATTCAGGTTTAATTTTTTCAAAAAAACACATAGAGTAGAATTTAATGTAACAGCAACTCATATCTTAAACTGGCATTAACTGCAGTTGCTTCAAATTTGACTTGGACTTGGTAATGTTCCCAATGTGCAATTTCTTTGAAATAAGTGAAGCTTCCAACTCTTTTTAAATGTAATGATCTATGCATTTAAAATTCAAAGAGGCACAGTGCAAACTCAAGGCTGCTTGTTTCATTTCCCATTTTTCTGCATGGCCCTGGTCTATTTCCAGAACTCCCTGTACCTGTGAAACGATCCTTTGTGCTCCCTGAGGAGTTCTGCCTGCCTCCTGCTACTGTATCCCAGCCCAGATCCTGTCTGTGCAGCTGGGTCTGGGGTGTGCGGGTGAGCTGGAGCCCGAGGAAGGGACCAGCTGTGGGCTCAGGGCTGGGCTGTGGGCTGTGCTTGTGGGAAGGCAGCAGGAGCAGCCAGCCAGTTGCCAGGGGTGTTTGTGGGAGGGTATGTAGGTGTTCTTGTGTGGGAGTTAAAACATTCTCCAATGTTTTTAAGCCTTTTTTGATATTGTACTTTTTTTCCTTAATGAAATGTGTGCTTCTTTTTCTTTTGCCATCTGGGCAATTTAAATTTCCACGTGGTCCACGATAAATACTTGGTTTTCTGGCAGCAGGTAGTCTCCCCTCCCTGCTCCCATTTCCCAGCCTCCCATCTCTTGTATGCCTGGTCACAGAGAATTTTGATGTTGCAAAACTATTGGCCACTGAGAGAGGTTGGTCCCACTATTTCTTTTACTTATTCCCTAGTAGGAATTAGGAGACCCAGGGGAGTAGCATCTAGAAAAATTACCTGAATAATGTTCTTTGATACCTGCAAAAATGACTGTTCAGTCAATGAAATCCAGTTTGGTTCCTAGAAGACATTGTTTCAAATTATTTTGTCTCATTTGTTGTTTCCTACAAGGGGAAGAAAATATGCTAGGGATGACTTTTTAGTTTCAGGAAGCTTTTTATTTCTCTTTTCTATAAAAAGCTTTTGATAGTGTAATCATGTCTGAAGTAATGTGGTTAAAGTCAGTCCTGTGTATAACTGGCTTCTGGAATTACACATTTACTTTTACAAACCAGTAAGAAATTTTCCAACAATAAAAAATTTTCAGTCTGCAGATGGGTTAGTTCACATGTAGCAGTCCTGACATTGTTCCATTGATGTTCTATTTCTCTCTGCCAAGCTGAGTATATCAGTAAAATTGCTGTAGTTCTGACATAAATTAAGGTATTTTAGTCTACCTTCTGCAAAAAATGGCTGTTTGTTACTGTCAGAAGAACCACAGAAGTGACCTATTAACTAGTTTGGTGTAACTTTCTATATTAGAATTTAAAAGGTCCCAGATCATTAATTCAGTGTTCTGTTATTTTTATTAATATATGTTGAATTCAGCAAAAGACTGGAAATGTGGGTTCATATGGTAGGGTTTGTTGTTGAAATAATGAAAGCTGTTATTTATATTGTATGGTTTGTTGCTGAGATCATGAAAGTGTTATTTTTGCTCTAAGGTTTTATACACTCGATTGTCAGTTTTTTGGGCTTTTACCATACTAGATCAGAATAAGACCTTTCATGTGGAAAAAGTAAATTTAAATTGTTTATTTCTGAGAAATGCTTGACTGGAAAGTTCTTACAGAAACATTTGTGTTTTGTGAATTTTGAGTATTTTGGAAGACCCAATTAATTCAACTTCTTATTGCAGGCTTCTTTATAGTTTAGCCTTTAATGCCAGATTCCTGAGGCATCTTTGGTATTTGATATCTTCAATGACTACACGGATGATTACAGGGTACGTATTGTGCCACTTCTAGAAATGATTCTTTGTTAAAATAGACTATCTAGTGAAAAGGAAATGGGACAGTTAGAGGTGTGGTTACTTACCTCCTGTGATTTCATAAAACTGAGCAAAATCTTGGAAATAAAACAGAATAAAAAAATACTTATTTAAAATTAGTTTAATATTTGGTAGTTCTTGGAATGCTTACAAGCATCAGTGTAACAAACACTGAAGCTCCAGGTGGTTCAGCCACGTGAGTTTTATCTCCCATGCTCTGACCAGTCCAGAAGTAGATGGTGGCAGAAGCACTTTCCTGGGAGCTGAGGCACTGCACCTACAGATGTGTTCAGTTCTGACATGCAGAGGATTTTTCTCTTTGCTTTGAGTCTCCAAAGTGTCTGCAGTCTGTATTAGTTAATGCCCAAGTTTATTTACCATGCAGACACTGAGGTACCAGTGACAAGAACTTGTGAAGAGGAGCCTTATTTTCCAAGAATTGAAAACAATAATAATTTAACTGGAAACACCATTGTTATATTGCTGTTGGAGCTACTACCAGATTCTTTTACTAGAATGCTGAAAGTAGTACTGTCATAGAGTATTTTATTAACCCTCTCTTTTACACTGCATTTTGTATTTTAAGGTCTATGGTGCCACTCCTTCAAGTGATTTCAAGAGGCTCTCCAATGTCTTTAGAGGACTCCAGCCGAATTATCCCTCTCTTCTACCTTTTCAGTTCTTTGTTTAGTCACTCACTTATTTCTATTCATGATAATGAATTCTTTGGTGACCCAATAGAAGGTGAGTTTTGGACATGATAAATAGAAATGCTTTGTAAAATGTTTTTGTGTGAGGCTTGGGGGCTCCCTGGGCAATGATTTGCTGACATCTGGGAGGAAGGATCTTCTGGCCTGGCTTGCTGATGGTCCCCTGAGCACTCAGCTGTCAGCTGGCTCTTTTATGGTGATTGCACTTAGAAAAAAGAGAGAAAAATTAATGGGCTGCACCTTGGGAACCCTAGCTTTACACAGGGTCTGATATGGAAGTTCTTAATCATGATAATTTTTAATGAGTTAGTGAAGAGAGTGAACTTCTTCTGGACTGAACCTGTAGTTTAACATATAAATTTAACATAGCAGAAATCACAGGAGAGATCAAGGAGATATTGTAATTAAAGTAATTGTGACTACACACAATCCCAGGATTTGATCTCCTTTCTACACGTTTACTCATTCTTGTTTTGGGTGATGTTTTCTTTTCTCTACATTTAGATTACGTGTGTGACTATTAAAGTTGAATTAAATAATTAGGGCTTTTAAAAGTAATTTAAGGAAACTTAAGCTTGTGTTTCATGTAGTTGTAGGTCAAAGACAATCATCAATGATGCCTTTTACACTAGAAGAGCTTGTAATACTCTCCCGCTGCCTTCGAGATGCGTGTCTGGGAATCATCAAGTTGGCTTACCCAGAAACCAAGCCAGAGGTTCGTGAGGAATACATTGCAGCCTTTCGAAGTGTTGGAGTAACAAAAAACACAGAAATGCAGCAATGTATACAGACAGAACAGAAAAGGTGGATTCAGTTATTCAAGGTAAATTGTGGCAATTTTCAGAGCATAGCTGAATAAAATTGTAATGATTCTGCTGAAGATATGAAATTAGATTTTTTTCTGTAATTTTATTGCTGTTGCAACAAGGAATATGGATTTGGGAAGATTGCTGTTTGGCATATATGCTAAACTCCAAGTAATTTAATTCTGATAACTATAACAAATTTTTTCCTTCTGTCAGCTCTTAATTTTCTTCTTGCTTGTCATGTTTATAAGACAGTTACTGTGTAAAATATGGGGTTTAACTTGGATTCCCAGTAACCAAGGTGCTTAAGCATGTTGTCATCACTTTGTATAGGTGTGAAATTCTGACAAAATCTAATGATTACTCAGATACTTCTGTATTAGAGACTTCACCATACTGGTATCATGCTGTATTGGTTTTTTTGTAATCTCCTAAAACCTGTTGGTATTCCTCATTTTGGGTTTGCTGGAGTACTGAAGGGAAGATGAATCTGGTTTAGCAAGTGTGAATTTAATGTATGTTCTTTCTGGATATCTACCAGTGTTTTTCTGCTGGTTTTATCTGTGGCATCCTAGCTAAGACGTGAGTTAAGAGAAGCTGAAAATGTTAGCAGAAAAAAACCTCTGATATAACTGTTGCTGAAAAAGAGGAGTGCTTGACTTGTCATGAAAATTCTGCAGCAAACACATCTAGTCAGCTAAAATTGCTCATTAAAGAAGTGGGAGCAGAAGAAATGCATTTTCCAAATTGAATGCTAGATTTACAGTCTGTTTAATACTGGCGACCTCTCGCACACTAATGTTCAGTTCGAGTCATCAGCTGTCCCTTCAGGTCTTTTATCACTGCTTTTGTCAAGCTATCTATTTAATTGAAAGAAGTTAATTGAATGAAAATGATCAACTAAGCTTGTATTAATATTGCTAATGGAACTTTCTTCTTGGCCATGTTTGGAGAAAGATGTCATGCTAGACTTTAGGAAAGGCCCATTAAGGCTTGCACTTAACCTGATGGGCTAATTAAGGAATGCTTATTCATTCTGCAAGTCTAAGGTAGCCTCTATCCAGCCTATTCTGCCTGATTTTACAACACATTTCACTTATGAGCATAAGCATTAATAGCAGTGAGAGTAACTGATAATGTTTTGATTGCATTGAATACAGTCCTAATGCACCCCTGAATCTGTAATTTGCACAGATTGATCTAATATGTGTTTGCACAGTGTAATTTAATTACTTGTCTTTAAATTGCCAAATAAACTTTTGATTTAAAGGTCACTAATGAAACCCCCAATGTATTTTTTTCTGAGAAAGATGTCAGACCAGGGGTATTTTTATACATACAGTTCGTATCATGCCTCCTTTTTGTTTAATTTTTTTGTTATGCTTAATCAATCTTTGTATAAGTTGGTGGATTTCAGATGAATTTGATCATATTTTGCTGTTATTCAGAGAGGTGTAAAGTTCTGAGTTACTTTGTTCCACTTTGGCAGTCTGAAATTAAACTTGTAGTGGAACTGTCAAAACTGGGTGTACTCTTAGTATGTTCAGGAGCCAGAGTTGTCTTCCATCAGCTGAACTGGAATTACAAATCTTGAGGATATCTGGAAGGCTCCAGTTCTACCCCAAAAATAGGATAATAGCAAAGCTTCCCTTGTTTACTTCTTCAGAAGCATGTTTGTTGTTACAGATAAAAATTGAACATGGCTGAAGTTAATGTCATCAAGAAGACTCCTGTGTATAACTCTGAGTCTTTCCTGACAGCAGCTTCAAAAAATTGCTTCCATCCAGTAAGCAGGAGCAGTAGCTTCTTCCAAATCATTAAAACAAAGTTAATGTAGTTAATTATAAATTCAAGTAGAAACGGCTTTTTCGTTCTTTTGCGCTGTGTCAAATATATCTATCAAATATATGGAATTTGTCTTTGCTAAAGCTTTTGCAAGCTGCTGGTGGAAAAAAGCACATTTCTTCCTTATAATCTGTGCTTTTAATTTCTCTTTTTTCTTCTAACTCCTCACTTCTTTTGCGTATTTTCAATACCTGTGGTGTCCAGTGAAATACATATGTATATATATGAAGTGAATGAAATTATATGTATAAACACACACATTCATACATGCAAATATAGGCTTTACTTCTGGAAGGTAATGGTAAATCTGGAAACAGGGAGGCTGCTGACAATGATTTGCTAACAGATTTGGAGGTCTTTGGTAAGATTTACAGGTGAAAATGTCTTCATTTAACAGCATCCCCCATTTTTGGCTTGGTGAATGATGAGTAGTATAGTCAACTGTTACAGATTCCATAGAAAATCTTAAGTTATGAGTCTGTGAAAATGGATTTAGTTAAACAGAACAATTATTTCACCATCTTGAGTTAATCCTGTGAAATAAAGTTTCTAATTTTGCTGAATTTTAGTTTTAAATGCTGCTTGCGCTGGATGCTTTATTGGAAAGAAATCCCCATTTTAATAATTTTTTATAGTAGTGCATCTTCCCTTTCCAGGGAATACATACTTAGGAAAATTTTTACAAAGGAATGCTGAGTTGGGGTGGCGGCTGTGTTAGTGTGCTCAGTACCAATGCATTCTGCACGAGAAACTCCAATTTCACCCAATCTGATTCAGCTTCCCTTAAGGTTTCTTTAGCTGCTTGTAAAATACTGTATTTTCATGGCCTTCACGTGGATAGTCTTTTCTGATTTTATTTTCATTTTTAAAAACGTTTGCCTCACTTACACTGGTAATGGGACCAGAGAGCTTCAGTGATTCGTGTAACCTGCACTGAATTTTATAAGGGAAAGGTGATGAAAATTCCCATGTAATCAGACAGTTCACTTAATAGCATTCTTTGTTCTGTCTTGAATAAAGACATTACCTTAAAAACTGGATGTTAAAAGCTCTTTTGTGTAGCATCTAGACCCAGAATCCTTTTAGAAGGCCCATTGAACTTTGTTACTGTTGACACCTGTCTATTAAGAGTGTCTTTTAGCAAGATTATTTCTGTGAAAAACTCTGTGTACACTTTTTTCTTACTCATTTTTCAAGTGCTGTACTTTAAAGTTGCCAAACAGATGGCTGTTCATTGTAGCAGTGATAATGTCTTTTTAGCCTAGTAATTTACTATTGTATTGATTCCGCTTAATTATGTTTTATGTAGTGGTGGGTGAACTTGATTCAGCTTTGGATAGAAGGCATGCAGCTGAATATGGCAGTTCTGCTTGAGGTGGAGAATTTATCTTGGTTTCTCTACTTTTTTTTTTTTTCTGGATTGGAGGAAACTTCCAGGAAAAACACTAAAATTGCAAAGATACCCTAGTGACCATGATAACAATTTTGCTTCTCAATTTTGCTAGGAAGATAAAAAAGAACATCATATACATAGCTAATATACATTGTGTGTATACTTGATTTGATGTTATTTTCTTTAAATAAGTAATTTAATGTTGATAATGATTTGCTTGGGCTTCCTTGAACTGGCATGCAGCACTTTAGGTGTTCTGTACTGCTAAATCCTATGTAGTCCTGGTTCCTAGATTTTGGAATGAGACATTAATAAGCCAGGTTTTTTGATGTCTTGCAGGTGAACCATGATTGCTTAATTTCATTCTATTTAAGTCTAACAGCAAGTTTTTGTGAATTAAAAATAAGTGGAAATTTTATATGTTACTGATTTTTAAAAAAGCTTTTCCTTTGTGAATGACGTAATTTCATTCACAATGCTTAATGTATACTGAATGTGTGTGTTTCTGACATCTAGGTCATCACAAACTTAGTGAAAATGTTGAAATCTAGAGATACAAGGAGAAATTTCTGTCCACCAAATCACTGGCTCTCAGAACAAGAAAACATTAAAGCAGATAAGGTAAGAGTCATATCCTTTTCCACAAACCTTAGAGGTGCCAAATTTTCAGTGGTAAAGTCTTTGATTCCAGACAGTATTGGTGATGTTGACACTGTCCAGATTATATGATTTAAAACCTGAAATAATGTTGCTTTTTTCTAATGTAGGAGTCTTGCATCTGTTAAGAAACTTGTATATTAAAGCACATTTCCAATCCTTAAAGGGGGACTTGCCCTACAGTGCAAGAGTGTACATCATTGGCATTTATAGCAGAGGAGAATGGGAAATTTGGTAGCATTTAGTTGCATCTTCTCATAGTAAAAATGCTAAATTAAATAATTGCTCTCTAGTGGGAAAAATGCTCTTCCAAAATAAAAGAAAATTCAGCAGCATTTTCTGTATTTACCTCACCTAGAAATGACTTTATTTTTCTAAGAGCTTTTGAAAAAAATGACATTGATCTCAAAAAGTGTGTATGTGTGTGCAAAAGAAAAAGCTAATACCTGCTGTGGACTAGATTCCTTTGAATCATGACACATGCTCAGTACAAAATAAACAGAATATTTGATATCTCAAAATTCAAAGTTGACTTCTTTAGTGTCCTAAATACCAGAACTGAATGGTATTTTTACAATGTGAACATTGTGTGGTATTTTTAAATATGGAGGATTTATGTTGTACTGTTGTTAATCTGCTGCTCTTCTGTAAGGCACAAATGTAAGGAGGGATCAGCAGAAATGAAGATGTCTCAAGTTGTGTCAAGGGAAATATAGGTTGGATATTAGGATAAAAGTTTTTTACAGAAAGGGTGATAAAGTTCTGGAATGGCTGCCTGGGGCGGTGGTGGGGTCCCCATCCCTGGGTGTGTTTAACAAAGCCTGGATGTGGCACTGGGTGCCAGGGTTGAGTTGAGGTGTTGGGGCTGGGTTGGACTCGATGATCTTGAAGGTCTTTCCAACCTGGTCATTCTGGGAATTCTGTGAATTAAGGCATTCAGACACACTCCTGCATGTGACAGCTCTGTGTATTTAGTATGCAGCAGTAAATGATAATGTGTAATTAGTCCTGTTTAACTGTGAAATCTTGTTAATTTGTGAGGTCACACAGCTGTATGTGCCATCGGCCAGACACGTCTGGAGAGTCAGGAGGATGGGGAGAATAGGACCCCTGCAGTCCACTCTGGATGGTAAGACACTGTCCATGCAATTTCAGCTTTGCTAAGTCAAAATAAGGGATTGCCTTATGCAAAGAAATCTGTCTTCTCTAGAATGCAGTTGAGTATTCTGTAGTAAAATCTTGCTAACCAAAAGCAAGACAGTCTTTCATAATTTTGGTTAAGATATTTTTAAAAATTGTGTACTTGTGTGCATGTGTGTAAATCTTTATAATATGTAATGTTATTTAATTTAATAATTTCTTTGCCCAAGCTTCACTGGCATTGATGAGGTGGAGAAATGATGTATTTTTTAAATAATGTGTGAATGTGTATAAAAGGCAGTTGCATAGAACAGAAAATTAATACAGTTGCAGAACATGTAAAACATTGAGATTTTGCTTTTACTGTCTACTATAAAGAAACATTTTTGTTGTGTATTAAACTGTAGTAAACAGGCTTTGTGTAGTAAATATTAATTCCTGTTTATAAATATTGTCTAATTAGATAAGGCAGAAATGTAAACCTCTGAAGTACTCAAAATACCAGGATTTTATGGAACTTGCAGAGAAAGATTAGAGCATGGGACAAAATTAGCAATCAGGGTAAATTTTCACTAGATTTTTCCAATATGCTTTCTCATGTAGACAGTCTGTTTCTTCTAGCTTTTCTTACCTTTTCAGCTTCACTATTCTAGAATTTTACCTCTCTGTGATCAGGTAAAATAATCATTAGATCATTGGCACTTGTGCAGAATTAATAATGAATTTAAAATGGGGCCTTTAAACAGCAAAATTATTCATCTACAGGAGTCCTTGCTCTCTTTCAAGATGATGCAATCTGCTTGAGTTAGTTTAGCCAGATCCAGTAGATCATGGAGAGACTGTAGCCTTTGAATACTGCTGTAGGGTTGTACAGAATTAAGAGCTTTGGCCAGGGTTGAAGCCTAAAGACTTCTAGTGATAATTTTTATTTGAGTAGCTATGATGGTAAAAGTTAATTTTGATTACCTTATTAGTGTAGTTGCCAGATAATAACTAGTTGGCTCAATTCAATTATTGATTATATATTTTTCCAGTTGGTTTCTTTCTTTGGAAGTCACCACTTCTCCACATCAGCAATCCTTTTTTCTTTCACTGACCTACACAACTCTCCACAGCTGTTTATACTGTCTGGATGTTCTCCACTGCCAAACCTGTTCCATGTTTATCACTTCCACATTCTCCTGCTCTCCTTGCCCTCACCCCTACACTACATTGAGGCTTTCCTTCCCCAGATGCCCCCAGTTCCCTCCATTTCATGCCTCTCCTGCTGTGGGCACTTGGGGGATGAGGAATGCCTGTGCTGTGCTGGTGTGAGCAGCTGTGTGCCCTCCTTTTCCTGGCTGGCTCCAGGTGAGCTGGCACACTGAGCACTGCTCTCCTGGCTGTTGCTGAAGGAATTTCTCCTGTCTGGTCTGTTGGAAATTTTCACAGTACTTGGTATTCTTGAATTTCCTATTCTCTGTCAAAGTTGAAGTTCAGCTGATGAACTCAAGAGATGTGTTGGAGGAAAGATGGCACAGTGTGTTCATGTAAACCTTGTTTTCATACAAAGTCAGCCTAAAAAGAAAGTGCAGTCAACATGAATGTGTGAAAACAAGCAGGTAACCTTGTGCACATGACTTGTTTAATCCCTCTTGACTCCATATGGGTTCAAGCCAATTAGCATGAAAGTACTGCTGAATCACATATGGCCATGTTTATTTGTGCTTTTTCATTTACTTAAATGGCAGACTTGTGAGTTCTAAATGCCCTCTGTATTGATGACTCCATCCCATATTTCTCTCTAAAGAAAGAAGCTGTGATGGAGAAATGCAGATAAAATTGACTAATTGACTGAAATAATTGAACTGTCGAAGGCATGTAGTAGTTTACCTTTGCTGTACATGCACTTTTCATTTAAAATGATTTTAACTGTTAGCTTAATAGGCTTCATACATTGACTTTTAATTAAAAATGTTTACTAAGTAAACTAAAAATAATCACAAATCAGCATTTTGTCAGAAATTCCAAAGGCTTGCAATGTTGAAGCCTGCTCCCAATGAATATATATCAAGATTAGTGATGTTTAGGGTCATATCCTATTAAATTGGTGCTTAAAATATCCCTACTTAAAGTGCTTTGAGGATTTAAAAAACAAACAAAAAAGGAACATTGAAGTGTTCAGTCCAGAAGATTGCAGAAGATGCTTGTCACCATGGGTGGAAGCCAAAGAAAAATTCTTGAAGCTGTAATCAAAAACTTGCAGACAGGGTAGTGACATGAAGCGTTTACTTATTTTGGAATACACTCTATGTGTGCAGACTCTGGAGTCTTTCTTCAGAGGTGGGTATTAAACATGAAAATGAAACAACCAAGGAACTGGGGGTGTTGTTACCTCTGTAGACTGAAGTCAGGCGGGCCTTTGGCCACAGTGGCTTATCAGTGAGCAATACTGACTGCAGTTAATTAGTTTACAGTCAGGTATGTGCTCACTGGCTGAGTTTCCTCCCATAAAGTTCGAGCAGGATTCTCCTTTCTACTCTGCATCACCAAAAGTTGGGTTGTTTCCTAAAAATACCCTGTGAGTTCAAAGGAGCTGCACAGTAGTTTGGGAACTGCATGAATGAGCCTCTCTATTGTGGCTTCTTCGATTCTTCACTAAGATTTTTGTCTTACATACATTATACAGGTTCTTGATGGTGTTTTCATTGTTTCTGCAGTCACTGAGATTTAATGTGGTCTCTGTGACTTTGCTGTCAGGGAGAAAACTCATTGAAATAAATGTTACCTTTCTGTTGGTTTCCTTAGATTTGGTTTAATTCTTAAAATTTTTACCAAGAATGACTTGACTGAAATTAGAATATGTAGTTGAAAGCACAGTAACTGTGGGCTATTCTGAACATGAGAATAGGAATATTGTATATTCCTGCAATGAAAAGTCTAAATCATCACAGTTACTAATTGTCTTCTGTCATGCATTTTTCCCTAACTCTGTACGTATTTTTACATGCATTTTGGTTTTGTATGTTTTCACTGCTTATATTTCAGTTTGCCTGTAGCAAGTAATGTTAAAGGTAAGGTTTTGAGTGAGTATGTAGTAAATAAACTATTTTAATGTATGCATTTTTATGCAAAGTAGATTGAATTACTTGATACAAAATAAATTGTTTGAAAAAAATGTTCTTTCCAAAATTTTTAAAATTATTATTTCTGTTTTAAGTGGGTTTGGAGCCAGCACCTCTTTCTGTATCTGAAGAACGACAGCTTGCAATTCTGACAGAGCTACCTTTTGTAGTTCCTTTTGAAGAAAGAGTAAAGGTACCTAATTTCTAATTTAATATGCAATTGGTGTTTTTTGTTTTGAGTACGTGTAAAAAGAGCACTTAGTGAAGTAGAAACTGGATGGATTCCCTGCAGAAGGATAGGGCACTCTGCGCTGTTTTTCTGCAGTACTCATGCAGCAGCTGAACATTGGAAGTTACTGACTTCTCTCTTACTTTGCTGCTTATGTTGCCCTTAATAACATTTGTATTAAAGTTAGGAACATTTGTTCTGAGACAGCTGAGAGCAGTTTGCAGTCCCGGCTTGGAGATGGCGCTACCTGATTGCGCCCTCTTGTGGTGCCACAGCTCCGGCCGTTGTGTGTTGTACCAGAGTGCGGGGTCACAGCTGGGGACTCGGGGGCACCGGGTGGGTTTGCTCCAAATGAGATTATGGATCTCCACTTTGGGAAATTAACACCTACAGATTAAGGTCCTGCATTCATAGCTGAGTAGCTGAACTTTAGTAGAGCGTATAGTTTTAAACTCCCAAGAGTCTTGTACTTCACTGATTGGATTTGCTTTTGAATGTTTCTGAGATTTTATAGATGTAATTGTTAGTTCCATTACCTATTTCAGTTTGCATCATTAATATTCTTAAAGCTTTTTTTCTGTTAAGCACATTTTTTTAAAACTGGCTTAGTTTTCAACAATATGAATTATTTCAAAACTGCTCCCTAAATTTTCTTGGAAATGTTACGCTTCAAGACCCCATCAAGGAAATGAAGATTATTTCCATAGGGAAAGTCAGTCTTTATTTGTCAAAACAGACAGAGGCAGCTTTGGTAGAAAAAGTGTGGGTTTTTCTCAGGCTTCTATGAAAAAGTTGTTGCAACAAACATCTATTACTGTATGACAGTCCCACACCGAGATTACAGGGAAATGATAGGAACTGGTCTCAGGCAGGGATCTCTGTATCATGACTTAGTCACTGCCTTCCAACCTCTGGAATTCTTAAAGCTGTGTTGAGATGCATACATGTTACGTTTTTGAAATTCATAAAGCCTTTTTTGGAGTTCATAGAACCTTGTATGCTTTTATCATAAAAACTGAAGTAACAATGGCATGAGAGCTTGGAGATTAGGATAAAGCTACAGCTGACCTTCTGTTCAAAGAGGAGATCCTGTTACACTGTGTTTTGGAAAAGTGTGTACAGTCCTTTTTGTATAAGCGTGGGAGTCAGCATTCCTTGGAGTCTCCCACTGCCTCTACAGAGCAAGTTGCAATAAGGGAAGAAACTACCATGACCATAATAAGGTTTTTTTTCCCTTTTGGTCAGTTGCTGTCTATTGCTCTGTAATTTAACATGGTAAGCTCAGTGCTGCTTGTGTGGGGGCGTTGTTCCATATGCGCTTTCATTTTCTGGCTTCTCATGCCATTTTTACCTTGACTCACCAGATAACAGATACACTAACAAGCAATTGTGGAGTCCAGTTCCATGGTAGGCTCTTTAGCTTTCTGGCCTCAGGGAGTGTTTTCCCATTCAGCCTTAAGGCACATTGGGGTGCAGGGTGCACCTTTCAGTCTGTGGGAGGTAATGAATCCAGTTTGTAGCAGTGCCTTGATTCTCACCTCCTTAGGCCATACTTTGGTCAGCTTGCCTATGGTGATGCTCCTTCCATGGTGTGTGCTTCAGTCAGCATGGCTTGTTTTTCTCTGTTTGTCTGAAGTCATTGCAAATTCTTCAGTTGTGCATTAGAGTTCTCATTTTCAGGACAAACATATCCATGAACATTGGGTTGTGTGAGTCAGAGTCAGTACCAAAATGAGTTTTTCTACGAAATGTAACACCAGGTGATTTTTTTCTATCTAGAGCTGGGTAACAATAATTAATAAACTGTATCTAGGGCTGCTTCAGGAAGGAAAGTGGTGATGAGCATATTCTCATGCTCTGTACATAAAAAAGGTGCTTGTGACTACATGTCTGGATGTTATAAAACTGTAGAAAAATTTAGGCCAGATGGGACCTCTGGAGGTACTCTAATCCACATCCTTTCTCACACAAGAATAACTGCAGACTTGGGTCCGCATGCACAAGGACTTGTCCAGATGAGTTTTAGCGATCTCCAGAAATGGAGATTTCACAAACTCTCATGTAACTTTTCCCAATACCTAATCACTCCCATTATGAACTTTTTTATGTCCATCCCTTGTTTCTCTTTCTGAAGCTTAGGACTATTTTCTCTTGTTTTCCTGCTGTGTACCTTAGGAAAGATTGTAGCTTTGTCTGTACTGTAATCTTCCTGGTTGGAAAGCATCTTGTCCACTAGCAATAGTTGCACATAAAAACAGGAGATCTGAGACCTTACTCTATCTTTGTTTGCTGTGGTCAGATTTCCTCTTTCATGGTAAATTTGTTATTTTTAAAAATCCCTGCAGACTCTTACTTAATGTTCTTAATTAAAAAATGGTCTGACATATTACTGGGAGATTATATCCCTTGGAAAATGTGCTAGACTGTTTATTGAATATGGGAATGATGGCAAGAGAGAATATAGTAAACCTACACTCCATGGATAGAGGGAATTTTATTTTAAATTAGGCAACCCCTCCCATGCTACATCCTGGCATTGAAACACAGTGAGCTACAGTTACTCTTCAGGGGAACAGGTTCCTCTTGTGAAGACTTGAAAATTGACAGTGTGAAATTCAATTTGTGCTTCACCTGGCATAATTGTTTTGAATTTTTGTGATGCCCTGGTTCTTTTTTTAAATATGGTGGTAATATCCATCATTTTAATCTGAATTATTTGTTCACTGCTTATGCAAGGGGAACTGATACCTATTTTCTTACTACTGAGAATGTTCCTGACCATTGCAAACAGCAACAAAAAATTATTTACCAGCATTTAGAATAACCTGTGTGTGTGAAATACCCATTTTTTTTTTTTTCATTTGTTTTTGAATACTTTGCATTTCAGAACTATGAAAGTTAGGGAGAGGAAAATGGAAGCACTGGCACAGTGTCTGTAGATGTGCTTCTTTATGTAGAAAAACCTGAGGATGTTATTTTAGCACAGGAAAGTTCTTTGCATTTCTGTTCCCCTCCTCTTCCATGGTTCATGGCTCTCTATTTAAAGTTTCTGCAGCTCAATGAGAGAGAAGACAAATAACTTGAAAGTGAGTGCCAGAGGCAGCTCAAAGGACAGTAACAGTAGTGAAGAACCATCTCTCATTGAATATTTAGATCTGCACAATGACATGATTTCTCTTTTTCACTCATTTAAACAGATTTTTCAAAGACTGATCTATGCTGATAAACAAGAAGTTCAAGGAGATGGGCCATTTTTGGATGGAATTAATGTCACTATCAGAAGAAATTATATTTATGAGGATGCTTATGATAAACTTTCGCCTGAGAATGGTAGGTTTGCAGTTATCAGCTTGTAACAAGACTTTATTGTTCTTACCATGTAGTTCCATGTTTGCTTATTTGACTGTTATGCTGTAGGTGTATCAGCTCTGAGATGTGAAAGTTCTTAGAAGTTAAATTTCTGTGTTTTTACAGAAGTAATTCTCACCCATATTCTTTCTGATTATTGCAGTCTAAATGATCTCTTTACAACCTCCTCTTATGGTGCTTTTCTTCCCATTTGCTCATCCAAATAATGGCAATTTGTATATTTTTCTATATAATTCATTAGATATTATCTGCTTTGGTAGTCTTGGCCAGTAAATACATATGGACTGAACAGGATTTGCTTGGCACAATGTGTCTGATAATAGTGCAGGACTCTTCTTATTGATGGGATGTAGTACTGTAAATATTACTACATTAAATTAAATCACATGTTCGTGTGAATCTCTGTGATCTTGCACTCACAATATTTTAGTTAAATAAAATTTTCAAGTTATTCCTTGGTCTCTTTTAATATTTTGTAGGATTTTTTTCTTCACCTACCTATGGTATTACCCACTTCTTTTTTTGATGACTCTTAAGACAATATCTTTCCTACAAAGTGAGCGTTTCGCAAACTGAATATTCCAAAATTCAAGCCAGTAATAGGAGTTTTGCTGCTGTTCACTATGTCAGATTTTATTCTAGCATATATAGTTTGTGTGTGTAGTTGCATGTGTTTTTATCCATACAAAACTGAAACAGACAATTGCATTTGAATTTGTCTCTCTCCTTTCCCTGCAGAACCTGACCTAAAAAAGCGCATTCGTGTTCACTTGCTTAATGCACACGGTCTTGATGAAGCTGGCATTGATGGTGGTGGAATTTTCAGAGAATTTCTGAATGAACTCCTCAAATCAGGATTTAACCCTAACCAGGGTTTTTTTAAGACCACCAATGAGGGGCTGCTTTACCCTAACCCTGCTGCACAGATGCTGGTTGGAGACTCCTACGCCCGACATTACTACTTCCTTGGGAGAATGCTTGGAAAGGTAAAACCTGTGGTCTGGAATGCAAATCTATAGCAATACTGAAATTATTCAGCAATGGTTTTTCTGATTAGGAGGAGTGGATGGGAAAAACCAAAGATTTTCCCAGACTTGAGAGACAGTAACTTTCTGATATAGGATATGAACATTATTACTAAATTTCTGGTTGATTTTAATAAAATATATACTTGGGAAGTACAGGAAATTTGTGTTATCCTGACTGCCAGTTGAGCAAAGTTTCCATATGTTTGCTTCTGTGGAAATCCTCATGCTTAAGATGAAGTTGTTTGAAGTATCCAGCTCTACTCTGCATATTGTGATTTTCAACATGGAGCTTTTAGGAATATGACTGCAGTTTGCATTTCCATCATTTGGAATATATGAAATGAATGTTTTAAACTAGTTGTATGAGGTATACCATTTTTGACAGCATTTAAAATTTGCCATCAGCATTTACCATACTTAAGAGACACATGCAAATTACTTTTCACATATTCTGTTTGGGGTTTTGTACATTTTGCATATTTCTTGAGTTTTAGTGTTTGATAATTTGATGATAAGAATGTTCAAAGGCTAATAGATGCTTGTTGAGCTAGATGAAAAATGGAAGGAGAAGAACAAAGACAGAAACCATTACAAACATTAATTACATTCAATTTTCTTTTATGGTCAGGTTTAATACTGAGGCTATTTCATTCTAAGCACTCGAAATAATTTTTATAAAGCTAATAATTGTGAAACAAAATTTGGAATACAAATTCCATTTCAGAAAAAAAAAGTATTAACTGCTACTTAGCTGTCTAATACTGCAGGTATTTAAGATGTAAAAGTCCTATTTAACTGCCTGCAGTATTTTGGAGGCTAAAGTCCTGCTGCTGCCGTGCAGTGAGGTTTGATGTGCAGGGGGATGTCTTTGTAGGGTAGCTGGAAGAGGTTTCAAGGGATGTTGTTGGCCAACAGTGAATTGTTGAACCAGTGCTGTGCTTGGGAGTTGCCAGTCAAGTGATTGAGATCAAACTGCTTCTTTGTAAGCAAATACCCTGCTAATGCATCCCAGCTACTGCCATATCCAAATCTCCTAAACAATGAAATTACAAATTGGCCATTTCCATAAATAATCTTGGACTGATGTTCCCACTCCTGTTGGGAGATGGATTCAGTACTAATACAACAGTTGGTAATTATGTCTGATACTACATATCCAAGTTTCATGTTCTTTCTGCATGTATAGATTTTTGGAATGGTAAGGCAAATACTTAAGGGGGTTACATCACCCCAAAAATGTTTTGTGTATATTTAGGAAGGGCTCAACTGTCATGGAAAGTTTGAAACATTATTTAAAAAAACTAATTTTGAGTCTTCAGTTTCCTCTGTCAAAACAACACATTGCCTTCTGCAACTGAATTTCAGATATTAGCATAGAGACAGAAGTTGCAAAATGTCTTTTATCTCACAGAGTGCTACACGAAGAGTTTTTTGTTAGTTTTTTTTTTTGTTTTTTAAATCAGAGAATCTATTATTTAAAATTTTGAAAGCATAAATTGTTTTTGTATTTGCAGTATGTGTAGATAAGGTGAGAATTGACAGTGCTACTTAATAATTACCCTTGCCCAGGGGCACAGACACCTTTTTAGTAGTGTATTTACAGACTTGATGAATTAAACAGAAAGATAAGGCACGACCATACTATTCCAAACCTGCTGGTATTGTGATCTTGGTTAGGTTATTGAATACCCACTCATCCATTTTCAAAAATGTGTCCATTTTATGCTTTGCACAGGGCTATTTGTGAGCAATAGGGAATTATTAAAAGCCCCTTTGCAAACAAAGTAGATATAATGCAACGGAAGCAATGAGGCATCCACAGCAATTTCTTATTTGTGGAAATCAGTGTGCAAAGAGTGCTGCCACCAAAAACTCTCACATAAGAGGCTTCAATGTTATCAGAAAACAAATACATTAAAATATAATAATTTATAGAAATTCTCTGTCTCTTGGTAACCACTTCATACTAATATCCAAATGCATTTAACTTTCAGCACCATGAAGTTACACCTAGTTAAGTTTTTCTTCTCATCAGGAAGTTTCTAACAGCTTGGAATCTTCTTTGTTAATTGGTCAGTTCAGAAGCAGAAACATCTTAAAATACAAAACATATATTGAAAATGGTATATCTGAAAATAGAAATAATTTTAATCCTGAATAAACTACTGACTTTTGGGTATCTTTCTAGTTAATGAAGAAATTAAAATCTGTGTACAAAATGCATAGCTTGTTCATGCAGCTTTTGTAGACTGGATGAATGAAAGGTCTTGTGGGAATAATACTTTGTGATCATGTAATTGCATATGTTGTCTGAAGTCATCCTTTAAAAAAAACAGAAATGAGTTTGCTTAAACAGCAGCTACTCAAACACTTCCAAAATTTACATTTCTCACCTGTCAGTGACTTTATTCTGAAATGTAAATATTCCCTTAACACTGGTGCCTTTTAAGCATTTTCCTTTCTCTTCCTTAAAAGTTAAAGCTCAGCTTGCTGTGCACAGTGAGAGTCTCTACAGCCAGAGGGGTTGGAGGCTTGAACCTCTCAGTGTTGCCCACTGGAAGCACAGCTGGGACTGAGCCTCAGGCTTTGCTTGAGAGCCAAGGATGCCCTGGGCTGCCAGGAGTGTTCAGGCAGAGGAGTTCTATCCCCAAATCCTCTCTGTTGTCCTCTTTGCAAAGTAAAGTCTTCTTGCCCCAAGTGGTGTCCCAGAAGGATGGATGTGATCCTTTTGCTCTCTTTTGGGCTGTGGGCAGGCTCCTGGTTTGGTTCCACTTCCTTTCCACATGCAGTAGTTGTTGCTCTGGCTGCACTAAAAATCTCCCCATGTGCAAACTCTGCTGCTGCAGGTTTGGGTTGTAGTGGAATTGGCACAGGAGAACACAAAAGTGCTTTTTTGACAGGCTGCCAAGAAGCAACAGATGGAAATTTCCAAGGAAATTTGGAAGCAACACCTGAGAGTATTAAATGAGGGTTTTCTCCGTGCTGATTCTTGAGTGGTCTGCTGCAAACCTGAGAAGAGGCAAACACTGGTTAACCATTCAGGCAGAAACAGTGTCCAGGTAGAAGAACAGTGACAGAATTAAAATCTGAACTTCACCATGTTCTGACCTAAACTCAGTCTGGTATACAACATACTTCTCCATTTCCAGTTCACATTTGCATTCATTCAGTGATGTTACTGTGACAGATGTTGTTGAAAAGGACATTATTTGCATTTGGAATTCTTTGACATCAAGCTGCTAATTCTTAGGATAATTTACTTAAATTTCATGAAGTATCAGCATTAGTTTAAGAATATGGCAGGAAATCCATAGATAGATTAGTATGATAATTTTTATGGTTTCCTCTTCTTCCTTTTTGACATAAACCTGCTAGTTCTTGCATTTATTTTGTTTTACAGTGAGTGTCTTTGCATGCTAAGCAGAGTGACTATGACAGTAGAAATTTTTGTATTATACACTCAGTGTCTTTGAATTTACTGAATTCTACCTCCTCTCTTATTCCAGAATATTAAATAGCACTCATGAGTCACACATTCATGTTGCTGTAGAACATCTATTTTTGCAATATAATATTAAGTCCCCTTTTCTAAACAATAGAATCTGCAGTCTTTGAAGACACTAAGGTTTTCTGAAAAGATTTAGATTTGTTTTGCCAAGACCCAACTTCTGCTTTAAATGATTGGGAAAGCAATATGGAGAACAAAATGATTTTTGAGTTGGTTTTGAACTAAGTCCTTCTTTTGTGGAACCAAGTAAAGAAGTTTCATAGAGGAAGCAGCAAGGATTGAGGAAAAACTAACATGTTCATGTTCAATTTTAACATTATTTTGATGGTGGATACAATCTAGATTTTGTTCTTTGATCATTAATATTTAATGACAGATAGGAGCTCAATAATTTGCATGGACTTGTATTATATTGATGAAAGCTAAAGTTCATTTTCCTATGAGTTTTTCTAGTTTACTGATTTAAGATCTAACAGACTGTTCTTTGCACACATCTAAATGTTATTAAATATATATAATTGAAAAAAATAGTTAAAAACTAAGTCCTTGAGTAAAATGAAGCTTTAGAAGAGTATTAGTAGATCAAATGCAGATTTTATTACACTACAAGTAAATTAATGTGACCTCATTTTTTATTAGATTATTCTTCTGTGTATTAGAGAGTATGCCTTATGGTTACTGTTTGTAACTTTGAATATTGTGCCTCTGGGCAAGGTACAATTCTGAGATGAGCAGTGTCTGTAGAATCCATTCTGCAGAAAAACTAAAGTAGTTCTTAATCATTCTCAGGCCTTATCTAAGAAGTATTGATTCAGGGGAGTCTTCCCACAGCAAGATCTGCATCAAATCCTAAACTCTTAAATTATAAATAAGATGCATGTAAGGAGTTAAAGCATTCAAGGAGATGCTTCTAATAACATATTTGAGTGCCATTTATGCACCAAAAGCTTGTGGAAAGAAAACAAAGCAAGAAAACTACAATGAGAACTGGCTTTCATATACTTGATTTTTTGGTGTCAAGCATTGCACTGCCACTCTGACTTGGAGGATGGTTTTTTTTTCCTTCTGAATTTTAGGCTGCCCTTTCCCTTTTCTTATTGTTCACTTAATTAGACCCTCTTTGGCTTGCTTTAAGTCAATACACCCTTAATTAGTTTGTGCTGCAGCCCCAATTGGTACTACTAGTACCTGGAATGGTAGGTATGGGATTGGTGATACTGATGCAGAGGAGGTAATTGGTATAAACTCTTGGTTTTATTAATTTCATTTACCGCTCCCATGATTTTGTAGATTCAGCATTTTGCTTAAGAGCAAGTTAACTGATGATCATTTGTCTCAGAAAATTCTGAATCATCTGATATGGAATCAAAACAGGAATTTACCATGGAAAGAATGTGGTCCTTTAATGATACACTTACAGTGCAGAAACACAATCCTAAGAGAGCAGAATTGGTACCTTATGGAAGTTATTTCATGATTTATGAATGCAGGTGTAAACTAATTTGAATCTATTTTCTGACACAGTTCTTCAGCTTGACAATTCCTTTGTGTACCGGTGCATTTAACAAAACCAATTATCTTTTGATTACAAATAGCTATGTTAGTAGTAACCCTGTAAATATATGTCTAGTGCTAAAAGACTACTGAAATGTGGTGTTTTAACTCTAAATCTTTAGGGAGGAAAAGTGTTTATTGATGGATTGTGATATTTATTGGGTCATAATGTATTTAAATTTTCTTTAATGCATATGTTAGTGATTGTTTACCGTGATAAAGTGCATAGAGGTCTCTGCAAGGAGTTCTGCATGGAAAGAATTACCTCATGTCAGTGGTCACTCCTCAATTAAAAGTTCCATTAGCAGATGATTCCTGCTTCTGGTTTGTGTACTGATTGCATTTTATTGCCTCTAAATCAGGTTCCTAGACAGGGAATAAATAAACAGTTAGAGTGTGTGGTAATGGTATCCTGATCTTTTTTCACAGTTGGGAACACCTACATCCATTTCAATCAATTAGGTTTGGAATATTTACTGAAATTCTTAAATTGGTTTGAACTTTAAGAATTACTTGTTTCACTGCTGTTAAAATACAGATTTATCTTAGAAGCATATCCAGAGGTTAGTTATATAGTACTAAGTGTCTCAGTATGTCAAAAGATTAAGCTTAAATAAGGAGAGAAGTTCTCCTTTTATCTTCAAGTTCTTCCTAAATTGTGTTTAAATTTGAGACAAGAAAAATCTATGAAGCCTTCACTGGAACTTCAGTAATGAATGATAACTATCAATTATCCAGTGCATCCACAGGTATCCACAGTGCTTTCCTCTCTTATCCCTCAAAACCCCCCAAATGACATTGATAGCGATTTATATCATATTTATGGCATAAGTTACTGAGATAACTGTTCCTATTAAATGAGAAAGAAAGTATCAAGCTGATGAAATGGTAGTTTTCTGCATGTGCTGGCATTTCTGAAGCACTCTGTTTTAGTAATAAACATTAATGTTACTAAAGGCATCCTAAATTCCTAGAATAAAAATACTAGCATGACTTTACATTTTTAAATTAAAAATTAACTCAAGGTCATTACAGTTGATATGATCCAGTGAAGTCTTTGGGAATGGATCCTTAGATTTTCCAGGTCCTGTGTTCAGGAGTTAGGAGTTTGGTCTGTGCTGCCACACCCCTGCCGTCCATTTCAGGGATTTGCACCAATTGCAGCACCTGTGACAGGCAGATCCCTGTCACAGTCTTGCCACCTCAGATCTCTGAAACTTCTATAAACTTGTACTCACTGACCTTCAAATTCACACTGAGTGGGAAATCTGAAGTAAAACCAATTTTCAAAAGGCTTTTTCTAAAAAAACAATAACAATAATTTAAAAATGTAATGATATTCACACTGCTGCAAGGGCTGTTAAAGCTTGCAGAAGCCTCATTGCAGGCATCAAGCTGTGGAATTTTGGACTCCTGTTCTTTTAGAAGACAGAACAAAGGCAAGCTATGAATTTTCACAGTAATACAGGGAAGATAATGCACCAGATTTTCCATTATTATGATGATACAAATGCATCTAAACATCTGCTACTGCTCAGAGGCTTGGAAACAGTGGCTTAGAGCTTCAGGGTAACAGGACACATTGCATTGGAACACACAGCTGGGAGAAATTATTGTATTTTACTGTATTGGCATTAGAAACAATATCTTTTGGGATTTGCTCACTTTTAAACACGTTGTTAAGGACATCTTTCTTTAGTAGATATTACCAAATGTTAGCTCTAAAAATGCTTCAAAACATGAGTATATGTTGATTTTAATTTAAATTACATTTTTAGTTTAATCTTTTTCATTAGGGTTGAAAAGTCTCTGCTGCCCCCCATAGCTGTGTGAGTGTGATGAAATATTTCTAGGATATAAATAATAAGGTAGAAGGAAGTTCTAATGGTTTTGCTATTTTTCAATCATTTTTATTAATGGTTCTGTACAGCTTTGAAGATCTATTGCACTCTGTAAGTGCTAAGTATTATTTAATAGTAACTGTTTAAAATTACTGAAATAGAAAGGCTTATGGTCTTGGGGACTGATTATAGAAATAACTGAATTTAAGTCCAGTCATTTACTGCCTTATCCCATCTTTCTGGGGATATGACTTTAGCATTGTTTGTGCTTTAAAATACAGTTCTGGGTTGTGAAGGGTTAATGGAAAGTAGCAGCAATGACTGATGAAAGATTTTAGTTGAAATAATAAATGAGAATTAGTTGTAGACCTGAAAGTGTAAGTAAAGGCACTAAAGCTGCCTTACAGGGAGGGAGGTTTAATTAATTCATCTGCAAATTTGTTTATGCAATTTGTTGAACTTTATTCAGCACGTTGTAGTGCTTGTGTAACCTCTGCTGTGTGTAGCTAACCTGGCTGAAATGACTCCAATAGCTTACATTGTGTCCAAATTTAAAACATGGTGTGGAATCTTCTCTTTCTGAAGAGCAGTTCTGCAATCTTGGGGTCATGTCTGAGCAATATCTTGTGTAGCTATGGAGTACTTAAATGTTATTGTGATAGCTACCATCTGTAGTCCCTGTCAGGGACGATGGTTATGTTGTTGGAATGAGAAATGTCCTCCTTGTCCAGAGAACTGTCATCCTTCTCTTTTTGTCACTATGTACAGCTGTCCTTCAGCCCAGATCCTTCTTCCACATTACAGATACTTACTGCATGCCTGTGTTCTGAAAGGTGCTTGCTTTAAAGAACTGTTTCTTCTTCTTCCACATCACAGATGTTTAGTGAGTGCATTCAGTATATTTGGGTCTGAAGATCATATTTTCATCACTTCAAATACCCACATTGTGATCTGTGTCACCAAACTGAGTAAAGGCCAGTCCCTGTAGCAATCAATTACTGTGGAACCACACTGTAATCACAGGTGGCTGAGGTTATTTAAGAGAGGAGCAACAGAGTTCAGATGGCATGTGAAGTGAAAACTTCTAACCACAGTAGGCTTTCTGTTACTTTGGTGGTTTTTAATATTCTGCTATGTTCTGCAGGCATTCTTACAAAGGGGGAGATAGGTGGGTGAAGTTCCTTTCACTGAATACTACTTTTTCCATAGTGAAAGAATTGCTCTTGGCCTTTTAACCAGAAAAAACACCCTTCTTTTAACCACCTCTTCAGAAAATAGAAAAGACTTGACATATTTAGTACACTGGGTTAGAGAGTACTAAAAATAATTTGTTACTGATATATAATTTTTGTTTAGTCATTTCAGAAGCTTTTAAATTCCTTTTTTTTTTTTTTTTTGATATCTAGAGATGTCACTAACTAAAGAGCATCCCTAATGTACATGAGTTTGAAAGAGTGCTGGGAAATCCAGGTTGGCCTTTTCAGCAGACATTATCTTTTAGCTACTTGGGAATGTGTCACCCTGTGAGCATCACAGTGCTTTTGGGATTGCCCTTGATGTGAACATCACTGCCTCTGCTTCAGACCAGCCTCTTACCCAAGCTTGTACCTCAAATTGCCCTTCTGCCCAGCTGGAGTGTTAATATCCCAGCCTCTCAGGGAGGCAGGGCTCTGTAGGATGGGTTGAGGTTGTTGGTGTTGACCCCTCAGTCTGAACATTAGAAGCTGGAAGTCTGATGCCATCCAAGGCCACCACTTGCTCCTTTCATTTCACTTCCCATCTGCACTCTCTGCCTTCCATAGGCCTGCTGCAGGTCATGGGCTGCAGGGCAGAGACAGTGGGCTCAGGTGGGAAAGCTGGGAATGGGAACTGTCAGAGCTCATCAGAGAAAGGCATCGGTCCCATTCATGATTGCTGCACAATGAAAGGAAACTTCTGAAAAGGGTGAGAGTACTTGAAGTTTGAGAAGAGATCAGTTTAAAAATAAACATTGGTTAAACTTGCTGGCTTTGAGCTCCTGAAGCAGTGTATGAACAGGAAGCTCTGATTTAGCCAAACAGAAGAAGACATCCCTGTCCAAGAGCAAGCCAGTTTCTGCCATCAGTGGTGTTGCTTGTTGGCTGTGAAAGGAAAAAAGAGGACAAGATCTGTGTGGAGAGCATGGCCAGTTATTGTGTTAAAGGACTGTGTAAGTATAGTCTAATGATGCAGCTTCACACTGCAGCTGATTAATCTGACAGAGCTGCTTTCCTCTGGTAGAGGAATGGTTTCCTCTGGTTGCTGATGCTGGGCTCCTGCCTCCTTCATGTTGATGTAGAAAGCCAGTTCAGAGACTTCAGACAGGCAAAAAACTAAGCTTAAAACAGGGTAACTTAGAGCTTCCCAAGGCAGTTCAGTATGGAAAAACAAGGAAGGAGGGGAGTCTCCCTCTTGGCCTTTAGATTTAGCTTTAGAAAAATCCCCATCAGGGTGAGCTTCCATGGGCAGCTGGCAGCTGGAAGGTTGTGCTCCTGATGAAAACAAATTTTCTGCAATTCCCCTGTGTCAGCCATGGCTGTGAGCTGGATCTTACTCTAATTTAGAAGAAACTTCAGTGTCCCTGATGTGACCACCAACACACAACCCACCCTGCAAACCCTAAATCCAACAGCCCAAACAAAGCACAGCACAAATAATTTGTGAGTTTTGAACATTATTCAGGCTGTAGTGACCCTGTAGCCTCTACTGCACAACTGCTCTGCTTGCAAACAAACCCAGGGGAATCAGCAGCTGATGGTTTTGTTGCCCTGGCAGGAATGTGTGGAGTCACATTTTTAGCAAGAATAGGTAGTTTGATCAGGTCATGCTGACTGAGAAACAGAAAAGCTAAATGGAATCCAGAAAATAAAGTTTCAGTTTATTTACTCATATTGTACACAGCATCTCTGCAGAGCTGGGGCTGTAATGGTGGCCTTCACCTCTTTGAAACAATACCAAAGTTCCTCATGACTTTATTCACCAGAAGTTTAGTGCATTTTTTATTAAACTTTATTAGGATAGCTTGACTTTCAAACTAATTAAAACACTACTGTTTGTCTTCTTTCCAAAAATACTTTATTTTGAATATTGCAATCACTTAGCTAAGAGAGGGAGTAATTAAAGTTATTCTCAAGTTGCACAATTTAGTTTATTTAAAAATGCTTTATATAGTTTTTAGATGAAGTTATAAATGTTCACTTTGGAACTACCTGAAGATTAATAGTGATGCATTTGAAATGCATTATTTTTTTATTGATTCTTAATGTAGTAAATTACTGAAGTTATTTGGCAGCAAACAGAAATAGCCAGTGATGTTGTTCACATTTATTTTCCTGATAGCATCACAATTTGCATTAATTGCATTGCAGCTGCACTCACTTATATTAAAAAGCTTCTACCATAATTAATCCTTTTTATTTCAAATCATTTTGGCACAATTTCTAGCAATAAACACTCATAAAAGACAGACACTTGAAAAATAACATACAAGTTTCTTCAATATACCTATTGCTGTTTTTTTCCTGACAAGGAATTATTGATAGGCTTCTAGGATCAAGTGTTGCAAGTGGTGAAGACTTAAGACCAGTTTGAAAAATGCTAAGTGGATTATTTTGCATAAAAAATAGACAGGTTTTGAATTTGTGTAATTAACCTGTGTTTAGAAAATACCTTGATTTATGTCTACATTTGTATTTCAGTTGCATACATTATGGAAATTTAATTTATAATCCATTTAGCTGATGTGATCATAGTTTTTAGTGCTATCATTTATTAGTCCTTGTATATTGAATGCTCTAAAGGCTTAAACCTGCCTTGTGTAAAAAATTACACCTCTGCATTTACATTTTATGAGTCACAGATGGAATTCCATTTTAAATTCGGGTAGCTTTGATATATTTAAGGAATTACAATAGCTTTATTGTTACTAATGCAGGAACAGCAAACACTGACCTTACACATTGCAAATTAATGATTTATCCCTCTAGTTTGCTTTTAAAGTCAGCTATACAAATGAGGATTTTGACTTCTACACCTTGAATAAATCATATGGCTCTAAATATAATGCACCCTTTGGCTTTGAACTCGTTATTCTCAGGTTTTTTTGCAAGGTCTAACTCACCTCATAGAAAAATGTTCTTTCAAAAGTTTAAGGAATTGTGTATTTTTTTCTTAAAGTCTTTGTTGGAATATCATTGAGTGATTAGAGCTACATCTATTCATCTTTTTTCAGTTTTGTTTTTTTTTTTTTCAGTCAGTGGGATTCCTTTTCTAAGTTTGCAGCAGATTATGGGGGAATTCAGAAACCAAAACTCTGCTCTTGGAGAGTTAAAAGGGAGCAAACAATGATGTTACAATGATGTTATGTTGGTGGTGCCTTGTCTGATCAGCCTGGCAGTGATGTTAATGTTCTGTAAAGATTTGGTTGTCATTGGTAGAGATGCTGATGTGGCAAACGGAGTGGACAATGAGAAAGGCAGCATGTACCAGGAATGGGCTTTTTAAAGCAGTGGTCCTTTGTTCAGAATAGCTTTGAAGGGTGCACCTCTCCTTCTTCTGAGAGCTACCATAAGTACTTTTTTCTTCCAAACAAGCAATTGTTACTGACTTAATAAAAAGCAATGCAAAGATACTTTACATTGCATGGAAATGTGCTCATACAGTGCATGAACCTAGAATAGTGTTGCTGGAGTTTGAAGATTCTTGAGGATAATTAGAGGTTACAGTCAGAAGATTTGGGTCAGGGACATGTTTGGTTCATGAATTTTTTGACATCTGTAGCAGTGTCAGGCACAGACAGTATTGGACCTGTGACACAGTCAGAACTGGTCAACTCTTGGCTTGGAAATGAGGATATTTTGATATTTTTGTGGCGTTAGAGCAGTGGAATTCACCAAAGGTGCAACCATGAATCTCTGTAACATGCACCAGATAGTTTTTATTAGTTTAAAATGTGCTGGATTTACAGAGTTATTCTAAGGGGTTGAGGGGGATGACAGTTCTACATGCAGTGATTGATAAGAATGGAATAAAACTGCTTGTGGTGGTGCTAATGGAAGTAGAGGTGTGAACTTATTCTGTCAGACATTCTTGATGCAGTTGCATTTCCTTTAGCAAACCTTGCTTTTCCTGAAAATAAATGCAGTTTGGATAAAGAGTAATGACAGATAAGCAATGACCTTGCTTTTTAAATCACAACATGATTAATTTGTGAGATTTGGGACCTTGGTATTTCACAAGAATATTCACATTTCAAATTTTGGATGCATATTCTTTAAATTTTTGCAATATTTGAGCTATTTCCATGCTAGAAGAACCTACTCAGGCACCAAATTAAGACAGACTTACTCTAAGGTTGAGAAACCTTCTGAATTCCTGCATGTACAAACAGTAATATCTAATGTGCTTTTCATTGCTTTATTTTTCAGGCTCTTTATGAAAATATGCTGGTGGAGCTGCCATTTGCTAGTTTTTTCCTCTCAAAATTATTAGGGACAAGTGCTGATGTTGACATTCATCATTTAGCTTCACTAGACCCAGAAATGTACAAAAATTTGCTTTTTCTAAAGAGCTATGAAGGGGATGTGGAAGAACTTGGACTCAACTTCACCGTGGTAAATAATGACCTTGGGGAAGCGCAGGTAAAAATGACTTTGAATTTTTATTTTCCTTTTATCTTTGACTGATGCATCTTTACTATCCCTACTAACTAATTTTTTAATTTAAATGTGATGGGAAACAACTGTTAAAGGTGCTGTGAGGCATCAGTTGGAATTCTGACTCAGTATTTGGAGTAGTAAGTAACTAACTGTGTACTTAAAAAAAAACTTTTGATGATTACCTAAAGGTCTGATCTTTTAAGGAGTAAACTGCAGTGATTATATTCTAACAGTCATACATACAAAGTTCTGTTGCTTGAGAATCTTTCTTGAAAAAAATGTTGTTTCTTCAATTCCACTTGTAATAATAGCAAATTTAGATGATGTGTAAACTACAGAAGTACTGCCTGGTTTTAGAGTTGCAGTTAGAGAGGTTTAAAATAATACTGATAGTAAAGACCTTTTATTGTGAGATAAGCATTGTCTCCTTTATCTGTAATTTACAAAGTAAGACAGTCTGAAGTTTGATCAACCTCAGGTTATTTTTTATTATCCTCCCCCTTTTTTTTAAGGGTTGAGATACCAGATTAGTAAGAGGGGATAAATGGTGTTAGTGTTTATTAAAAGCAGTTACTTAAGTCCTTAACTCTTGAGTTCTTAATGCAGTTGCACCATATAATTTGATTACAGCTTTTATTTGCTCTGTTGTGTCTACTAAAGATCACTCATAGTGGAAAATAAATGTCACTGGAGCTCTAAAGCCTGCCTTAGTGCGCTAATGCAGGTAACCTCTAGGTAAAGTCTTCTGTCATGCTTCCTTTTCAATTGTGAGGATTTAAAATGGAGGACTTTAAACTTACACTTGATTATGGCATATAATTAGATGAAAAAGTAGACCTGACCACATTGTGATGAGCAGCAGCGTCTGAATTCAGCCTCCTGTTGTGAGACAGGAACAGAGACTCCAGGAGGGGGTGAGCAGTGCTCTGGGTTTGCTGCTCAGGGGGTCAGGACTGTGCACATCTCCAGTGCAGCAGCGCCAGTGAGATGCAGTGACCTGGCCTGGAAATTGGGAGTTGAATTCTCTGAGCCTGCTTAAGTCATGGCAAGTTTGCTGGCCAAGACTTCTACTTGAACAGTGTCAGGCTTGGATTTTGTCTTACTCTTCTGTCATCCATTTCCTCTTATTGTGGAAGATCCTAAAATCTGGACTGGATTAAATTTTAAAATAATACCCTCAGATTTGGGATTTCTGAAGCACACTAAAGGGGAGGGGCAACAGTTGCCTGATCTAAGTAGCATTAAATACTAAACACATGCCATATGTCATTTTCCTCCCTGGATTATACTCCCTATCTGAAAACATCTGACCTGCACTGTCTTTAGAAAAACACTCAAAAGCTTGAGATAAAGGTGTGATACAGATGTAGCCAAAAGCACATTCTGAGTGCTCTGTGTGGCTGGTACTGAACTGAGCACCCACAGGTTGGGTTCTAGGGGGCAGAGCACACCACATGGCAGTTTCCAGTATTATCTGGTATTTTTAATACTGGGGGGAAAGTCTGAATTCTGAAACTATTTATTTAATTCTGCTTAAAGTAATAGCTTTGTTGGTCACAGCTAACACAAATACAGTTTAGTATCTAACTAAAATGAGGGCTGTGGCTACTATTTTCAATACTTATAATTTGTAGTTGTTTGGCATAACTTTAAAAGGAAGATCTAATATATTAGTGAGTTACTGAGTAACAAGGTGAAATGTAAGTTAAAATAAATATTCTGATGCTGGTCTGCTGGTTTTACACCTGAATATTTTACTCACAAAGTATCAGCCATCTTTTTATGAGGCTCACTGCCTGTTAGTGTAGTTCAACAGAACCCATTGGTTCTTTTCACTGTCTTCTGCCTTTGAATGCAACAAGTCTCTTTTAATACTTCATTTCATTACCTTAATAAACCTTATATGGATAAATACATTTTATCTGCTCTTTGACTTGTAACCATTGCATACTAATTGATTGTGCCAAAGTAAGGCTAATTCACTTTGGGAAAAGAGCTTAATTTGCAGTCCTTAGGTTGAATGTACATTATATGTAGTTTTCAGCTAAACAACCACTTTAGTGTTTAATAAATTAGTGCCCAATAAATGCATCATAAATCTATCATTGTAAATAGCTCTGCTCATGACAGTGTCCATCCACCAATTGTGACACAAAAGCATTATCTGCAATGAAAGACACATTCAAAAGGGGCTCTATTGCCTCTGTCAGTAGTAGAAGGTAGAAATTCTATTATCAGTGTATTGATTCCAATCCTGTAATGTGCTTTTAGACCCCATTAAACTGTTGTCAAAGTGCATTCACCAGAAGTTGAAAAAGGTACTTAATAATTTGCACATTAGACCTGCTAATTAGGGGAGCTATGCCATCAACCTTATCTTCCAACCCCAAATAGCTTTTGATAAAGATCTATCTAATGCAGTGATACCAGCCCACATTTCAGCTGTTGGGTCTCCTGCAGAAAGTGGTGGCCAGTAGCAAAGTCTCAGAGGAGGTCAACCTGTGGTTACAGGTCTGTATATTGATTTAGTTTTTCCTTTTATCTTGTAGATGAGATGGTTATGAAAGGTCTGTAAGAATAAGTTTAGCAAATTCAAGAAAATATCTTCTTCTCAGACCTTCCTCCCTTCCCTTCTTTCAATGAGGGAAGCAAGTTTTGTGGATGTCCAGGGCAAGAGGGAGGTGTAAATACTCACTCCTCTTCCTTCAGAAATGTTGGATGCTGTACTCAGAAACTCTGCTTGAGAATATCAGTCTCATGCTGATACTTGAGAGTTCATGGATCACAAGTTGAGTGTGATCAGAAGATTCCATAAATGAAGTGTAAAAGCACAAATCCACAGAGAAGCACTATGATATATATGGCAGCAGTTTCCATGAAATCCCCATCACACAGAACTTGATTTTGGGACACCTTGGGCTTTTTAAACAGGTGTGAATGCCCTTGCTGTCGCTGAAAATATGCTGACTCACCAAAGGGGAGTTCTTTGCCTTTAAATTTCTTTGGGGGAAAATTTTGAAGCCTTAAAAAGAATTTTGAAAGTTTCTGTCTTGACAACCTCTTTTCTAGGATGTAGTGGCTTAGCTAGATGATTTTAGAGGTTTTTCAGCAGCAAAGTAATTAAGCTGAGGCTGAGCCTTCTCAGGCAGACTTGTAACACTTACAGAAAATGCATTCTTAGGCATTCATATGCAGTCTCTTACCTGGAACTCCTGCATGAACATCTGGTAAAGGAAAAGAAAAAAAAAACACTTTGACTTATTTTCAAAATGGGAAAAAACTGTAGGGGTGATGTGAACAAAAGTGATCAGAGCCCAAAAGAAAAGATGAAAGATTCTCATCTTGTACAAATTCTTGAATATCTATAAGAACTGTGTGAAATTGCACTGGAGGTTCTGTGATTCTGTGAAGAGATAAAGTGTCTTATGTCTTCATATGGGACTTTTCTGTCCCCTTTTGGTATTTCCCCTTCATTTTGAAGATGCATTTAGTGAGTAGGGAATCAAATTTGTCTGAATGATCTGAATGCTTACCTAAATTATATCTATGGTTTGATTTCCTTGAGTACATGCGATTTTTATTACAAACCAAGTTAAAATGCTTTTTGTTTGTTTGTTTATAAGACCTGCAGAATAGAAACATGACACAGGGCTGTGGTTTCCTCGTGTGCCCATCCCGGGTAACCTGGGTTATTGGCTTGCCCCATCTAGTGGCCAAGACTGGATGGATAAAATAAAAATGAAGCTGATAAAGTGTTTAAGATCTAAAAGGAGCTTTTCAACAATCATTCCTGATTTTTAGAATTAAGTGGGAATTCTACAAGAGTTCCTTTAATGCCATGAACACACTGTGTGCATCTACCTTTATTTCAGTTTTATGCTTACCAAGTGTTACTGGTTTCTGTTTTACATTCTTCTTAACCTTTTTGGCATAATATATTTATTATTTGTGTTCTGTTATCCCTTTTGTTCTGGTCTGGGGTGATAGTTTAACACAACAGTGGTAAAATTAACCTCACACTGACAAACTCTGAAAATGGATAATTTGGTCTCTGGAAAACCCCAGGAAATGCCCTTAACTGAGTGCTGTACCTGTACTTGTGGCAATGCAGGGCTCTGGGGACAAGGGGAGCTACAGAAACGTTTCTGGATCAGAAATCAAGATTTGCTACTTAAAAATATATAAAAAAATGAAAGGAATAATAGGATTTAAAAAACAAAATAAAACAACTTTGTTCTGTTTTCTAAAAATAGCAGTCAGAAAGAGTGCAACACCTTTTTTTTTCTTTGTTTTGAAGGAAGAACTTTATGGGGAGAGAACAGCTTTTCATTACAGAATGAATACAGCTTTCCTGACATCCCTAGAGCACTGTGGAGCCAGTGCTATTACAATGCAAATGTGAATTAATCTTTGTCCTGATTTCTGTTTGCTGGCCTGCAGGGAAGGTTAGACAATTTACTTCACCTAGTGCTGGGATGAATGTTAAAATAGAGAAGTTTTCTAGAACACTCTGCCAATAGTTCCCTTTAGCTATTTTAGGAAGGAGGTCAGTTCAAGCATCTTTTAGTGTAAATACTGAGCTCACAGAAATTGTTGTATGCACATGGAGTGATATCTATTAGTTTGTTGGTGTCCATATTCTTAAGAGATGCTTCATGAGTTAGGTGATACAAATATGCTTTAATGCATTTTAATGGCCTAATTCAGTGTGTCCATACCTCAGAGAGAGGGATTGTATTAAATGGTGTCAGAAACCCAAGGGATTCTGCAGGTCTGCAAAACAAGTAGAGAAGGTTTGTAAGTGGGCAGATAGTGTGGTATTAGTAATATTGAGGTCACTACACTGATCTGTTCATGTGCAACATCATCTTGTTGATCTCTGATCTTGTAAAGATAAAAAGGACAAGAATTTAAGAAGTAAGAGAAACCTTTCTGGTCTTGTTGGGCTTTGTAAAAGGTGTTTTTTAGGAGGAAATTAAAAGAACTGTCTTTAGTTCTATGTAAAAGTCTCTGGGAAGATGAATGAAGTTGCTGCCCTTAAGTAAAACATCATGGATATATTTGAGGAGGAAGGAAAGAGCTGATTAAACTCTTCAACACTGAAATAAGGGCAATAGGTATCAACAAACTTTACCCATTGGATTTGAAGTAAAAATTAGAATGTTTCTTGTCAATAACTGGATTAGTCTGATGATCAGCTTTCCAGCAACAGTAGTAAAATTACTACAGTGGATGAAACACAGAGAGCTCAGCAGTTGTTTCCACTGTGGTATGGAACACGTCCCACACTTCTATTAATACTCCATGTGGACTTCACCAGTAAAAATACCCTCACCCTCAGGCCAGCCATGGCCCCAGGCACTGGCCTGTACCCTCTGGAAATGGTCCCTGACTGTATCCTAGGCCTGATGCTGTGATGGGTGGATCCCAGAGAGAGCCCTCTTGTGACTCTGGTTCTTGTGGAAGGAACAAGATAATGTGTACAGGGTGTGAAATGGTGCCACCTACACTGACACCTTCCTTTTGCTTAATTCTTGTAGGACTAGGATTTAAGCATTATCAGTACCTGCACACAGACATGGTGGAGTATTGATGAGTTTTTTTACTGTAGGAACTAACAAAAGCCAGAAGTTTGCATCTGAAGGATTAAAGTGGGAAGTAAGACATATTTTTAACACCTATTGTAATTCAGGTTGTGGTAGTGTATCAAAGAAAGTGGTAAATACACCATCACAGGATTGCACGTCTCTAAAAATGTGCTCTAACTCATCTGTGGATTTATGGAGTTGAATACTGGAATCTCTAGACAGAATCCTGTGGCCTCTGGGATCAGAGGAGGAGGTCAGAATTCACAGATCTTAATGGTTTCTTTTGTCTTAAAGAGCTATGAATCAAGAAAAAGTCTGAATGCTCAAAAGCACTATGAATTTTTAATCATACCATTTTGCACATTTTGCTTAGTACATGAGCAGCTCGCATTACTAGGTAGCGTGTTAGAAAAGAAGCTCTTCATGTGTTAAATTGTCTGTGCTCTAAAGATGCCATTATTACCACATACTGAAGTGCACTGTTGGTTTAAATGAAGAAATTGCTGACTCCAGAGTGTTGGAAAAAACCAACAGTTTTTGGAAGAGTTTAGAAGGTGATGGTATTTCGGCTTTTTAGTTTTTTTTTTAATTCTTCTCTTAAGTACTCTAATAATACCTTCCAGTTGGGCTGCTGCTTGACTGAATTAACCTCATGTAGTGGAGTAGAATATGTGAGGGCCTATAGTGTAGGCGTAGAGCAGAATATGTGAA
The DNA here is from genome assembly GCA_024865655.1 of Emberiza elegans. Classification (NCBI taxonomy): domain Eukaryota; kingdom Metazoa; phylum Chordata; class Aves; order Passeriformes; family Fringillidae; genus Emberiza; species Emberiza elegans. Next base: position 12,603,832 of record JALJVW010000206.1, read on the forward strand.
GGCCTGTAGTGTTCTAATAACAGCTATCTTTGAACCTGGTTTGTAGCTTAATGCAAGTACAGTGTCTTTAGTTCTGGGGTTTTTCTTTAAAAATTCTCCCATCCTGAAGTACCTTGATGTACTTGAGCTTCCAAGTAGAAAAACAATATTTAGGCTCAATTTGTTGGGTTGGTTTTTTCCTTTGATTGAATATACTGAGTTTGTACATTTTCCACAGGATGAATTGTGAATGCTGAGCTTGGAATTTTGACTCAGCAGCCATTGCTTTTACCATAATGTGACCCTGCAGAATTCACCAGCAGCAGTTAGGGAGGAGCCCAGCCAGTCAAGCACAGTTTGCCTAATCCAGCTTTCTGATGACAAACCATGGGGCTCTGTGATAAGCTGCCTTGGCAGCTGGAGGTCTGGGTGCCCAGAATGTGCTCTTACACATAACCAGAGGAAACACCTACCTTTGTAACTCCTCCTAATCTTCTGTCCTCTTTGAGGGGAATATTCCTGAATGTGTCGTAGCCAACTTCAAACATATACATCACTGACTAGAATGTTTTAGCTTCAAAGGGATACATCAATGACTAGAATGTTTTGCAGCCCCATTTCACAGTTAGGGCACAGAAGTGCAGTTTGCCAGGTGATGAGAATGGCTGTGTTTGTAGGTGGTTGAGCTGAAGCCAGGTGGGAAGGACATCCCTGTCACCAGCGCCAACCGGATCGCGTACATCCACCTGGTGGCGGACTACCGGCTGAACAAACAGATCCGCCAGCACTGCCTGGCCTTCCGCCAGGGGCTGGCCAACGTGGTCAACCTCGAGTGGCTTCGCATGTTTGACCAGCAGGAAATACAGGTACTGTGCCTAAAGCTGCACAGAGCAACTGCTCCAAACAGAAATAATTGCTGATTTCTGCCTCTCATGTAACGGTCTCATTTCCTTTGCCGTTAGGTTCTGACTTCTGGTGCACAAGTTCCTATTAGTTTGGATGACCTTAAATCTTTCACAAACTATTCAGGTAAGCATATTTTACTTAAGTAAAAAATCTGTTATGACTGACTTGGGATTAACTGAACTTGCTTTTCATTCTACCTTTTAAGAAAAAGTTGCAGGGTCATTCTTGTTACCTTTGGCCAAATTTGAAAATTGGCTAAAATTACAACCTTGTTTTATAAATGGTGGGAAATTGAGATACACAGCTTATTTTTTTCACGTGCTTAAATGCAGTTTTATAGCCAGATAATTTGAGGGCATTTATTTTCTACATTAAAATTAGATTGTGTCTGATTGATCTGAAAATAAGTCTGCAAATTACTTTGGGATAGTAGTTTCTACTGCCTCATTTAGATACTTACCATTTCTCAGACAGTGTGAAGAGAGATCATATATTTTCCTTGTGAAAAATGCAAGGTATCTTACTTAATTTGTCCCCTACATTTGTCATTAATGTAGTCGAAAAGTAGCTACCAAGTCATCAGTTCACATCTGGGCTTACCCCTCAGGGTAAGCAGATTCATCAGTAACATCCTGGGTCGTGCAGATTTTGCACACTCTTGGAGTGAAAGGCAATAATCTGAAGTTACTAGCTAAATACTAAACTAAATAAAACTAAATAAAATAGGCTTCAGTGAAGAAAACTGCATTTAAGAAGCTGAGGGATATAGTAGCCACAGCTAAGCAATGAAACTGAAATTGCAGTGATGACAGATGTGTAGGTACTGGAAGTTTGCAATACAAGCCTGCTGGCTGTAATATTTTCCCCAGACCTTCAAGGTTGATGCTAGGTTTTCTGAATAATTTATTTCTTAACATAAAAACTATTCTAGCTGTAAATCATTTAAATTTCATTGTAGGTGGCTACACAGCAGACCATCCTGTAATTAAAATATTTTGGAGGGTTGTAGAAAGCTTCACTGATGAAGAGAAACGCAAATTACTCAAATTTGTAACGAGCTGTTCTCGACCACCTCTTCTGGGGTTTAAGGTATGTCCTCTGGCTTCCTTGCAAGCTTTTAGAAATGCTGCAGATGTTGGTCCCAGTTTTTCTTGTCTAGGAATCTGCAATTTGAGAATACTCGTCCATGACTACAGAAACAGCTTCAATGCTTGCATTTGCATGTATAATAAGTACAGTTTAAATATGTAATGAAGTGTTCTGTTGCTTTCTATTTTAACTGTGGAATTTGATAAGCCTGCAAATCACTGATTAGAGCACTTGCTGTGTGTGATGGAAGGTCCTTGCTGCCATTTCATGTTGTGCAGGAGAGTTGCTACCAGTTTCAAGCAACACGTTGAGTTAAGCCTAGTGTCTTCTAAGTCAGGCAAAATAGAAGTTAAGATATAAAAGCAGTTTTTAAATTTGAGCCTCTTGAATTAACCCTTTGAAGCAGGACATGTATTTTCTTTTCTTCTAATTGCCATTTATCTGCTTATAGCTCACATCCCATTACCCTTAGCAGCAAAATACTTAGCTGCAGTCTCAGATGACTATTTACAGGGAAGCTTAAGTATCAAAATCTGCTGTATTGCTGATAAATCTAAAGAGAGGCCATGGCAAGGTGAAGACATTTTGAAACTAAATTCTGGGGTTGTTCTCCCATGAATTTCAGTGGACTGCAAAATTTTGGCTAAGAACCAGACATCACATCATTTCCTCTAAAATGTGGGAACATTCAGTGCTGTGTGGTGCTGTTACCATGTGGATGGATGGGCAACATCCTCCATCTTCAGTATCTGTAATCTATAGCTCAGCTACACTGCTTTTATAGACATCTGGGATTGGAGGTGGCACTTTCAGATGGTAATTGGTCTGACTGTTCCGTGTGTCAGCTTCAGGATGAAATGAGTCATGTCTAAAACATGCTAACCAGATCCCCTTTAACAGTAAAGAGTGTCCATAGATATGGATATGGAGACAGTGGACATGGCTGTTGAATCATATGAGTATTGTCTCTGGTATTTGTTATTGATTAATCTGATTCCTTATTTAAAAGTTTGCAGGCTTTTCTCCTAAACCCCACAAGTCCATGCAGATATCACTGTACAGTACTCTAGCAATAAATAGGATTTTACAGGACAGCAGGAAGAGCAATTGGAAAACTCTGGGATGAGACCAAGATAGAACAGTGCACATCAGTCACATTAGGAAGGGAGAACTGGGAAACAGCTGGGGAAACCAAGTAAGCAGAAGTTCCTATTTGATGTCATCCTCTTGAATTACAAGGGGAGAGGAGGAAATGCAGATGTAGGTACCCAGCTTTGAGGTATCCGGTGTGACATTTGAAGAGATGGAGGAAGTGAATCAAAAATCTAAAAATAATGAGGCTGACAGTGACGCACTCAAAAGAAAAGCTAAATGTGGAAAGCTGCTGTTTGTGTGTTCACTTGGGAGATGGGCCCCAAACTGCCTGTAGCAGACATGGCTAGGAAAAAAATGGAAACAAATTAGTCACCAGATTTTTCAGATTTTCAGCATGAAAGCATTAAGTTAAAAGATGAATTCAGTGTACAAGGGGCTTGCATGCTCAGCCACGGGCAGCAGTGTGCAGAGGAGGCAGCTGAAAGGGCATTGGAGCCGCTCTGCTGGGCAGCTCTGAGCAGAACCTCAGCCATGGTGGCTGCAGCAGGACCTGTGAACAGGGATTTACCTCCAAACCAGGGGCTTGCCAGGAAAGGCAGTGGCTGACTGTATTGTCATCAGCAGGAATGTGTTGCTAGTCCCTGACAGTGCATTGTTTGGAGCTTGGAAGATGCAGAGTGTGAAGCCACAGGAGTGCTGAGTATTGCCAGCCAAGTAAGCATGAGAACGTGTTTATGTTGATGGGAGACATGAACAGAAACCACCTTCAAAATCTGTTTGCACTACTAGTGTGTGTGCTGTATTTTTCTGGGAGAAACACAATTTCTGGTTTTCACTCTGAAGTTTTCTGTGTATTTCTGGTTCTCACTCTGAAGTTTTCTATGTATGCATTATGTATGTGGGACCAAAGTATTTTCTTTAAGTCAGTGCATGTTAATTTAAGATTAAGAAATATCTTGATAGTCATAGCTTATATATAACATAGTCTAGCTTTGCATCATTTAAAAATGTTCAACTCTTATTGCCAGAGTCAGGTTCAGAATAACATTTACTAAAGCTAATTAAAGTTTAATAAGTTTAATAAATGTGATTGTTACAGATTTAAAAAAAAATCATTAAAGTGTGGTTGAAAATTGTTAAGTTCCAATCAGGTCACATAATAAATTGATGATACTTTTCCCTTCCAAACTATTGCAGTTTCCCGCTGTACAGTATTTAATTATGCAACAAATGGTGCCCTTGGCATGACATTTCAATTTAGAACTCCATTTTTCCATTTTTAAAGCTAGAGTAGGGGAATTCAATTAGCATTTTGAAAGGAACACTAAAAATGCAACATTTTAGCCATGAAATACTTTTAAGGCCTCCATTTGAACAATAATTTAGCTTAGAATCTCATTGACCTTTTGCCTTTGAAGCTGGAATTTTTTTCCAGTTTCTGAAATCAGAACTTTTTTACCTCAGGCAAGCTTTTGATAAAATGAATACTTGTTGCCAGCAAAAGCAGTGATTTGGAGGTAACAAATAAATACATTTTTCACTATACTACTTTTTGGAAGACAATAAATGGGATATTATTAAACCAGTTAAATACTACATACAAAATGTCTTTAAAGTGTGTTCTTCAGATCAGTAGTTAACGCATCAAAGAACAATCAGGGTTTGACAAATTTTTATCATTACAGGCTCACTATGCATATTGATATTGTTTGTGTAGCACTGCAGATTTGTACCACAGACAGTATGAACAATAACAAGTCATTGTATTTTCCTTAGAATCACATAAATTGCTCTGTGTGTTCCAAATGAGTGGATCTTGTTGGGACAAGGCAGAGGGAGACACTACACAATTCAAGAGTGGTTTTGGTGGTATGAGGAAGGAAAGAAATGCCACTTGAGTGTCATTGTGACAGGTTTTCATGCAGTGATTTACTTTGTAGAAATGTGTCCCAGCTGCTACAGGGTAGGTTTTGCCTTGCATACCTTTTTTTGATATGTGGTTGTTTTTTGTTTTGGTTGCATCTTCCAGGAGTTATATCCTGCATTTTGCATTCACAATGGAGGATCAGATTTAGACAGGCTTCCTACTGCCAGTACCTGCATGAACTTGCTGAAGCTTCCTGAGTTTTATGATGAGAACCTGATGCGAAGCAAGCTCCTCTATGCCATTGAATGTGCTGCTGGATTTGAACTCAGCTGAGTCCAACCCATGCTTATGTGGATGATCTGCAGAAGAACGAACCAGTGCCTACTCTATAAGCAGCACCCATACCTGAGCAGTTTTAAGGGAATTTTGTCTACATTTCTGCAGCTCTTGTGTCTTACCAAATGCCCTCAAATAGGTTTAATTTCTAAACATGATTTCTTAGTTAGCTTCCATTACTGAATATTGCATTGACACTGCTTTATGACTCAAAACAATGAGTGCTGTGTGCAGCGTGGCTGATTTGTGTTGATGTGGAGAAAGAGCACATTTAAAGAACAGTGACATCTCAGTGAAATTAACCAAAGATGAAGCTTTGGCTTTGTGCTGTTCAAACATAAATAATTTTGCAAACTGGCAATAAAGTTGTGTACTGTGCAGTGCATTGGGATGAGACAGGGCTAACATCCTGTAATTAATCTTGTAGAAGGAAGGCAAGCAGATGTTTGCAGATATCCCAGTACTGAGAGGATGAAATGCTCATTTCTGACAACCTAACATTGTAACTTATACTGTAGAGTTGTTTACAAATCATGGAGAGATGGGCAATCACCAACCATATGAAATTCAACCAGGGCAAGTGCTGGGTTCTGCACCTGGGACAGGGCAGCCCTGGCTGTGTGGACAGGCTGGGCAATGAGAGGCTGGAGAGCAGCTGTGGAAAGGAACCTGGGGCTCCTGCTTGATGGCAGGTTGAGCATGAGCCAGCAATGCCCTGGCAGCCAGGAGGGCCAGCCCTGTCCTGGGGGCATCAGGCACAGCATTGCCAGCTGGGCAAGGGAGGGATTGTCCCTTCTGCTGTCCACTGGGGTGGCCTCACCTCGAGTGCAGGGGGCAGTTTTTGGTGCCACAATATAAAGAAGACATTGAGCCATTAGAGAGCATCCAGAGGGGAGGCCATGAGGGTGGTGAAGGGCCTGGAGGGGAAGCCATGTGAGGAGTGGCTGAGGTCACTTGGTCTGTTCAGGCTGGAGGAGACTGAGGGGAGACCTGACTGCAGTAGCAACTCCTCGTGAGGGGAAGAGGAGAGGCAGGCACTGATCTCTGCTCTGTGTGACAGTGATGAGACCTGAGGAAACAGCATGGAACTGGACTGGGGAAAGTTCAGGTTGGGTATCATGAAATGGTTTCTCACCCAGAGGGTGGTTGGGCTCTGAACAGGCTCCCCTGGACAGTGGTCACAGCCCCAGGTCTGCCAGAGTTCAAGAAGCATTTGAACAATGCTCTCAGACACTTATGACTCTTGGGGTGTCCTGTGCAGGACCAGGAGTTGGACTGGATGATCCTGATTGACCCCTTCCAACTCAGCATAGTCCATGATTCTATGACAGTTGTTGCAGAACTGATTTTGTTTCATATTACTTTCCCTCAAGATGGTAGACACTGAGATAAAATGGGTGTAATATTCCATTTGTGCTTTCTGAAACACTTTGAAGAAAACAGATTTGCATTATTTTAAGTTCAACCTTTGCTGCATCATTATCACTTGGACACTGTTCTGAATGGATGTGACTTTCCAGGTTTTCTCTGTCCTGTTCTGTCTTGTGCCTGTACAGGTTTGTTGATTGGTTGGTTGGTTTTAAATGAATCAGTCTCCTATTGCATACAGTACATATAGAAATCACCAGTTTGGAAAAAATATACATGTAATAATTATTAAAGTTATTTGAACCAAAGTTATCAGGCTTTATCTTTTATATTTGAAGCCTGTGGTGTTCACATTCCTTTTCCCTATCATTTCTTTCCATCTTAAATGCCATATCTGTGCCGTAGACACTAAACAAATTAACTTTTTGTGATTAAACAGCTTTTATATCTATTTCCCTGCAGTATTTCTGCTGAGAAAAGTAAGTGGGAATATGCTGCTTAATGTAATTTGATATCTGGGGAGAAAATTGCTCTCACATGGAAGGAGCTGATCCTCTAACAGTAGGCACATCGTAGGGTTTCGTATGCAAATTCCAGGGAGTTTAGAAAAGGAATTATAGTTCAGACTGTAAGATTCATCAGTCCATCCCTCTGAACTTTACTTTTATATTTTAAATCATCAAAAATTACAATCAAATTTGTATTCATCTCTTATGCAAAAAAATATTTTGCTGTTACTGGAAACTCTGCTGGATTTCCTATTTAATAAGCAGTAACCAGCAATATCCTTTTAAATGTGGGGAAACTGAGTGGTTTTAAGATGTTTACTAGTAACCATATAAAAATGTATAATTTCTTAATTTGGGTAACAAATGAAGTGTTAAAATACTATTTGTAGTCTTGATGTACAGAAATAAAATGATTGGTTTTCTTTTTGGTTTTGCTTTAGGCTTTTTATTTATGTTAAATGTTACATGCTCAACCTATTCTTTATCCCAAATTCTTTTCTTGTATATTTTTCTACATAAATTATGAAACTTGTAAAGAAGTTGAAGAGATCAGTAATAGTGAAACTGCCTCCTCCTAATTGCAAAACCTGAACACTTCTTTTAGATAGCATTATTTATTTTAGAACCTAATGCTTTAAATATTTTGAAATTATTTTTCAATTCCATTATTTTGCTACATTGAGTAGTGTTGTATCTGTATTTTGTAAAATTAAATTAAATTTTTCTATTAAATATTTGTATTTTGAAGATTGTGTTGGAGTCATGCCAAGTACTGGTGACTGATACTGTCCACTTTGTGCTTTTGAAAAGGAGCCAGTGCCCACTATTGCTGTCTGTGGCCAGGAGAGCAGCGGGTGCCACAGGGAGGGTAGGCTGGGGGAAGTGTGACTGCACAGGGCTGTAATTGCAGCAATCTCAGAGCTGCAGAAACCTCCAGGAGAGAACTTGAGTTTGCTGGCAGTACTCTGGTGTTTTATTTCTTTGTTCTGCAGCACTCAGTGATGTTTGTGTGTCCTGTAGATGGTGTGACACTGGCACAGGCAGGCCGCCAGAGCACTTGTGTTTCACTGTGCACAGGCTGCAGGCCTGTGCAGCTTCACCACCTTCAGATCCAGGCTGCAGTGAGAGCAGAGTGGGGCTTTCCTTGGCCACCAGTGCTTGCAGCTCTGCCAGCTGCTCCCAGGCAGGCAGGATGAAGCACAAGTTCTGCTTTTCAATGATCTGTTGCTGGGTATTTTAAGGAACAGGAGGTAAAGGTGAGAGAGGTAACAGTCACGTCCTGGCGAGCAGGGGGGTTGAAATGATCTTTTAGCACTTACATAGCAAGAATTGTTTCTATGTGAAGCTGGATTTTAAGAACAAACTGTCCCCCAGTGGTGATGCTCCCAGGGTTTAGGTAGGCAGAGGCAGGAGCACTCTGCATGCAAGCAACCTGAAATTTTATTGTAGACTTGATCATCAGAATTAAAGCAGTAATAATTATGAGTTTGGGGTTGGTTTCTGTACAAGACAACTCTTCCTTAAACTAAGGTTCTGTACTACAGTGTTTCTTCCTCCTAGTTCAGTACTTGCTTTTTGAAAAAGCAAGCATTTTCTGATTGGTTTTTGTTTTCAAGTAAGTTTGGGTTTGTAATTTTGTAACCTGTTCTACAAACATTTTTGTCAAGGTCTGTATGATAGAAGAGTTCATGAATTTTTCACCTCTACAAAGTTCAAAGGCATTAAAAGTGGAATAAAAAATAAAATTAGCACTTGGTCTCTTTCTTCCAGTGAGAGTTTTTCCAGATGGGGTTTCAGTCCTGTTAGGTGGATTAAAATAAAGCACAGCAAACCAAACCAGGAGTAATTGGCCTTGTCCGTAATCTCTGTTGTCTTCCATCATGGTCCTGAAAGCCAGACTTGTAGAAATGTTACAAAGCTGATTTCTAGGGAACATTTATTTATCTTTAGAAGAGGGAAGATTTTCCTCCAGTTCCCTGCATAAACACTGAGCTCACAGAAGTTTGATTTGAATGAGGAGGATATCTTCAGGTATTTTTTGGGGAGGTGCTCCATGAAAATAATAAAAAATGAGCTTCCTAATGCTATTAGTAGCAATGTTGTCTTTTTTTTTTCTTTTTTTGCATCACTTGAATAATATAGCACAAACATCCTCAATAAATCCTATGAAGGGGTTTGGAATTCAGAGAAAAAACTGAGTGCAGTGAGTTCACACATTTCAGTTTCTACCAAAAACTGTTAGTTAAATACCAGTGAGATAGCACATATTCTTGCCACCACTGAAAAGCACTACAGCACAGAAAAAAAGGAAAAAGAGGAATATTTGTTGGACTTGTAATTTTTGCTCATATACATGAATCTGTGTTAATAATGGTTTGTGATGTAAATGCTTGTTACTTTTTTTCATGATGCTTTTGCCTGTCAGTGAAGGAGAGAAGAAATTAACATGGTCTGTAAAACTGATCAGGATATCTATATTTTTATTGACTTCTGCTTTTGTGAATAAAATAATTTGAGTTTTCTTGAAACTCTGCAGAAACACTCATTTTTTGCAGTAAATTGGGCATTCTCTTGTTAAAAACATGGTACTGAGTAGGTTCTAAAAGAATCTAGTATTAACTGCTTCTTGGTCTTGATAGTACTGTTGGAACTAAAACTAAGGTTCTGTACTACAGTGTTTCTTCCTCCTAGTTCAGTATTTGCTTTTGAAAAAGCAAGCATTTTCTGATTGGTTTTGTTTTCAAGTAAGTTTGGGTTTGTAATTTTGTAACCTGTTCTACAAACATTTTTGTCAAGGTCTGTATGATAGAAGAGTTCATGAATTTTTCACCTCTACAAAGTTCAAAGGCATTAAAAGTGGAATAAAAAATAAAATTAGCACTTGGTCTCTTTCTTCCAGTGAGAGTTTTTCCAGATGGGGTTTCAGTCCTGTTAGGTGGATTAAAATAAAGCACAGCAAACCAAACCAGGAGTAATTGGCCTTGTCCGTAATCTCTGTTGTCTTCCATCATGGTCCTGAAAGCCAGACTTGTAGAAATGTTACAAAGCTGATTTCTAGGGAACATTTATTTATCTTTAGAAGAGGGAAGATTTTCCTCCAGTTCCCTGCATAAACACTGAGCTCACAGAAGTTTGATTTGAATGAGGAGGATATCTTCAGGTATTTTTTGGGGAGGTGCTCCATGAAAATAATAAAAAATGAGCTTCCTAATGCTATTAGTAGCAATGTTGTCTTTTTTTTTTCTTTTTTTGCATCACTTGAATAATATAGCACAAACATCCTCAATAAATCCTATGAAGGGGTTTGGAATTCAGAGAAAAAACTGAGTGCAGTGAGTTCACACATTTCAGTTTCTACCAAAAACTGTTAGTTAAATACCAGTGAGATAGCACATATTCTTGCCACCACTGAAAAGCACTACAGCACAGAAAAAAAGGAAAAAGAGGAATATTTGTTGGACTTGTAATTTTTGCTCATATACATGAATCTGTGTTAATAATGGTTTGTGATGTAAATGCTTGTTACTTTTTTTCATGATGCTTTTGCCTGTCAGTGAAGGAGAGAAGAAATTAACATGGTCTGTAAAACTGATCAGGATATCTATATTTTTATTGACTTCTGCTTTTGTGAATAAAATAATTTGAGTTTTCTTGAAACTCTGCAGAAACACTCATTTTTTGCAGTAAATTGGGCATTCTCTTGTTAAAAACATGGTACTGAGTAGGTTCTAAAAGAATCTAGTATTAACTGCTTCTTGGTCTTGATAGTACTGTTGGAACTATGGCAGTGATGGAGTCACATTCACGTAGGAATTTAAAATTCCTGGAGATGTGTCACTGTGCCACCCATTGAGGGACTGGGTTCAGTGGTGGGATTGGCAGGGCTGGGTTAATGGCTGGACTCAGTCATCAGTGTTTTCCAAACATTCCTATGGTTCTGCTTTGGGATGGTTCCTACCTTCAGCTTTCGAGCTGTGATTTCCCACTCTGCCAAGGCAGCTGCAGGGTTACCTTTGTTTCAGGGTGTCTTTCAAACAATGCACTTGGTCTGCTTTGTAAAAACTTCTTCAGAATATTTGGAAAGAATAAAACTGCATGGATAGAAGTCTGAGAAGCTGTAATTGATAGTGGGGAATGCTACTCTGTCAGCAAACACAAAAATTTCTCTTTTAGATGCTTCTGGAATTCTAGCACATGTGAGCTCCTTTGAAGGTGCAATTTAGTTTTTATCTCCTTTGATAATTATGACTTACCTGCTTCTCTTTGCTTATTTATTATTTTCATTGCTAAATACATTTCTACTTTAACATTTATAAAGTTAGTATTGTGCATATTTCTTTTTGAATGTTTAGAAATAGCAGCATATATGCTTTACCTGCTTCTAAAAAGGTGGTGAACATAAAACTACATGAAACTCCTCTTGTAGGGCATTTCCTAATTTGTAACATTAATAACACAAATGCCTATGTATCTGACCTGTTTTTCAGTATGTATCTGGTAGTCTGGAAAGGGCATTAAATTTCTCATGTGTGTAGAGAGGCAAGAAGTGATCATGAAGTTACACAAGCTGAATCCATTAGAGAGAACACAGAGTAGCTGAAGTCAGGAGGAATGTCTGGAGATCACCTACTCCAACCCCCAGCTCAAAGCAGGGTCACCTACAGCAGGGTGGGCAAGACCTTCCTTCACCTGTGGAGTTCTGAATGTCTTCTTGGATGGAGAATCCACAATTTCTCTGGGCAACCTGTTTTCAGTGTTTCATTACCTTCACAATAAAACCTTTTTAATCAGGTTTAAACACATTTCTTGTATTCCAGTTTGTGCCCATTGCCTCTTGTCCTGTGGGGCATTACTAAGGAATCTGAGCCTTCTCCAGGCTGAACAACAGCTCTCTCAGCCTCTCCTCCTATGACACAGCTTCCAAAACCTTAATCATCTTTCTCTGCCTTGCTTGTTACTGACCCCAGCAGCATCTTCAAAATTCCTTCTGTGGATTTTGATGTGACTGGGGACTGAGCAAGTGACAGTAAATCTCTTCCTTGTCACATTCCTGTAGTTGTTAATCAGTGGCACTTACCAGGTAAGGTTGGATTTAAGATTTTGTGGCTTTGCTTTTTCAACTTCCACTGCTGCTTTGACTTTTCAAGGACTTTGCAAATCTCTTCTCAATGTAAAATAGCAGACTTGGTAAAAGCTGAGTTGTGAATTATTTTCACAAATTTTTATAGACTGGATGCTAAACTTTGATATAAAAACCATAGGACTAACGTTAAACCACCTAAATGTGTATTTGCTTCTGCCACCAGCAGTATCAAACACCCAATTGCAACCTCTTGTACAAACTCCTGCATTTTGACTGTCTTCTGAAGGTCGAGTAGCCCAGAATTCAGCAAAGCACATCAGACAGTCAAACAGAAGAAACATGGGAATTCTGGCTGGCAAAAAATGGGACATAAAGGCAGGCACGGATGTCCTGCAGCTTGATTTCACACTGACAAGGGATGAGCTCTTCCTGTGTGATGGTTAAATCGCTGCTCCATTTATTGCCAGAATAGTTGCTCTCCAGTCTGGGACTAAGCTTCCCTGTCCACAGCTCTGCAGAATCACATTCTGTTTGCAAAGTTGCTTCATGTATTTATAGGAGCAGCATGCTCAAATTTCCTACTATATTTAACATCATTCTTTTCTGCATTCCCAGAGCAGCTGTTTGTTCATTCTGTGTAACATTTAACTGAAAAGTAGTTTTGCATTATTTCTATTTTATTCCTTCTGTATAGTTACACATAGTTCTTGATTGCTGAAGAAAGAAACAGGCATTCACCAGATGGTGTTATTTCAGATCCTCCTGCTACTGCTGCTTGCCCAAATGTTAGACCTGGGACAAGCATCTCTCCTCAGTTGCTATGTAGTTTTGCTGTATGTTGTCAAACAAACCTTCTGAAGGAATTGTTTCTTTTAGCCCTTGTGTCTTAAGAATTATTTTCATTACAGCTCTGTTTTGATTTTTTTCCCCTCTTCACTTTTCAGGCAAAAAGTAACTGAGCTCGAAGTTCTGCTGAGATACTTCAGGTATAATTATCTGGTAGATCTATCTGGCTATTGATGAAAAATTACATAGAATTAACTAATATTTCACATTGTCACATGGACAAAAAAGCATATCCCTGATCAAGTTAATGAACATAAATGCTGATCAAGCTATCCTTGCAAAGAATAAGCACTAGGCATAAGCTGTGAGATCATCTGTCTGCCCCCAGTAGTTGCTGGGTTGTTGTGTGCAGACCCCAAATAATCAGCTGAATACTCCTGATATTTCAGGAGGAATTGGCAAAAACATCAGCTATGCTGAAGTGGTTTAACCACTTTCAAAAGCTTCCACTTAGCTCAGGCTTCTGCATACAAAGAGGAGTCCAGATAAACTTGCAGTCTCTAGATTACCTAAAACACACTGTACCAATGAAAACTGAGGTTGTGCTTGACAGGAAAACACTGGAGAATGCAAGGGAAAATGGGCTATTTTGTGCTTTTAATGCTTCTAGTGAGTTTTAAACTCTAGGTGTATTTCCCATATTTCAAGTCTAATTGTTTCTGATAAACTATCAGCAAAAAGTTAATGCTTATGTTTAATTAAGTGCCACTTTCCAGAATTACTTTGCCAGCAGTGCTATAATTAGATGACATGAGAACAGTCTTTGATACATATGCTCATATTCTTTGTTAACACCAAAAATAGAATCTGTAAATCTGTAAATAGAAAAACGAGTTGCATTAAGCAGCAGGGCAGAGCAGCAGGCTGGGAAGGCTACAGCCATTACCACCTCAGGAGGATTAATATTAATGTCTCTCTAATGCAGCATTTTTAAGCATTTCTTGTATTCTGATGGGTTTTATATAATTGACCCCACAAATCATAAGAGATGGTTTAAAAAAAGAATCTGGGAACTATGTGAATTGCCAATACCTCCTGGAATGCTGCCACATGATTTCCATCATTAGGTTATAGCCACCAGTTAGGCCTGAATTCATCTCACTGAACTTCAGGCATCTGTGAGGTGGCTGTGAGGCACCTGGGAGAAAAGGCAGCCCCAGGACAGAGCTCTGGCAGGAAGTTCCTTCTGTACTGAAACACAAAAGCAAAAATTCCACCCTCTCCAAAGGGGATGGGATGAACTGTGCCCTGGAGGTGCCCTCTCCTCCTCTCTCTTCGCAGTCAATGGCCTCAAACTGGATGTCTGAGACAGCTGAAGTTGGGTGAAGTGACCAGACCTTTCCCTCATGTTCCCAGAGGAGAGTTGAAAGTTCTTAAACAATTAAGATTCTTTGATTGCAGTGTTTATCCTGACTCAGTGACTCAGCACTTGGATATCAGCCTCGATCTCTGATACCAGCTTTAACAGACCCACCAGAACTTTTGTTAGTGGAATGCTGATGCTCTGCCAGCACCATCAGATTTAATGCCCCTTAACACAGTACTCCAGGCTTCTGCTGCAAGCAGCGAGCCATAAAAACACAGGACACTTTGACTTCATACTTTTGCAAACACCTTTGAAGGTTTTCTGAATCTAAAAGCTTTTCAGTTTTGTTAGTCCTATAAATAGAACTAATTAAAAATGTTAATGAGCTGGTTATGCAATCCTTTTGGATTTCAGTAAAGCTTTCAATACTGTCTCTCCCAGGATCCTTCTGGACAAAATGTCTGGCACACAGCTGGATAAACACAGCCTGGGATGGGTGAGCAATGGGCTCACGGGTCAGCACAAAGGCTTCCAGTGGAGGGGGTTACACGAGGCTGGTGTCCTGTCCCTAGTGGGCTTCCACAGGGCCTCAGCCCTGTGCTCTTTAACAGCCTCACAAATGACTTGGATGCAGGGGCTGGAAGGGACACTAAGTGTGCCAAGGACGCTAAACTGGGAGGAGTTGCTGCCTGCCTTGAGGGAAGAGAGGCCCTGCAGAGACCCAGACAAATCCGAGGGCTGGGCAATCACCAACCATAAGAAGTTCATCCAGGGCATTCCTGGATGGATGTGCCTCAGTACCCCCTGCAGTACCTCTTCTGGTGGGTTTTGCCATGGGCTATTTTAGTTGAAATCACCTGCCTTTCCCTGTAACAGAGAGCAGAAAATTCAATATCATGTGCACAGCTGGAGCAAACTTTTAAAAAAGTAAATAATTCTTGTTATTGTTCTACATTAGAGATAATCTGAGTTATCAACAATCATAAGTTAAAAAAAAGAGGTTCCCTAATAAATTATATTTGTAATTGGCAGCTCTGTAAAATGCCCATTCTGAGAAGTCTTGGGAAATGTCTTCATATCTTCTTCAAAGACAAGCATATACCAATTAAAATATATTTATTATTTTTTAAAAATAATTATACAATCTTTTGTTTTCATCTATAACTTTGTTAGGAAACATTTATTTACATTCTCAGTGTTTTGCTGAGGCACTTTACCTTCTCATACCTTCCTTTCTCCAAATGCAAAGTTGGTCTCTAAGCCTTCCCAAATATTACTCCTGTATCTGAAGGATGCTAAAGCAGGGCTATGCTGTCTAGAGTCAGAACAGTGTTAGAAACTCTCTGGGCAGATTAATGTAATGATAACAATTGTGTTAAAGAAGCCGTGGTCCTGGTTGCATTGCTGCAGGCAGTGTTTGGATTCCAACTCTCTATTCCTTATGGAATCATGCTTCTTTGCCATGTTCTGTTTGCTTGGATAAACAGAAAGTTTTATGGCTGGCACCCATCATAACTTAACTGTAAATATAAAATCTGCTCTTTAAATTATTAAAGGAAAGAAACTGCCTCGTACAACTTCTGTCTGGTTTACTGCAGCTCAGGTTTTAGGACCCTTCAATTTTTTTCTCCCCTGTAATCAGTTATGAAAGGTTGGGGAAAAAACATTATTTCCACATCAAGAAATGTTTAAAGGATTAAATCAAAATTTTTTATGGTCTCACACCTCACAGTACTGACCTGCCTTTGCCTTTGCCAGGCTGTGAATCCTGAGGTCTGAACCTCACCCATTAGGAAGAGCCAGTCTAACCTACTAATCCTTTCGTTTTGTCTTTCCAAGTGGATCAACGACTTGGACTTCACAGCTACTTGCTGATGAGAAACTAATAATGGAGTGAGGTGTCCCTCTGCTCTAATTTTGAAGAATTGTTTCCACAACCACAACTTAGCATCAACAATCAACAATTTTTCTTTTGAAGCTTGCATTTCCCCAAAGCACCGAGCCTATACTTAGGGTTGTCCTACTACTTGTCCTGCTGATTTGTTTTAGGTTTTCCTCTGCCTTATTCCAAGCTGGCTTTTGCCTTTTTGAACTGACCCCACTCCCACACGAACACTTCCTAAATAATGAGTAGCCTTTTAATTGATTTTATTTGGGAAGCATACATTTTAGGCGTGGAAACTCTCTAACTTCACTTTGGGGATGTATAAATGAATGCCTCCACTTTTTAAATAAGGAACAAGAAATATAATTTTACAGCAATTTAAAGCATGGATGAAGTCCACATTTTAAAAATAGAATAATAACTTTGCTGTCAGCCATGGCACTCAGAAGACCACATACTTGAATATAACACAAAGGGTGCTTCAATACATTCACCCAGTGAAGGGCTGTATCCAAGTGCTTTGTGCATGGAGAGGAATCTGACCTCAAAGGAATTGTGTGCCAAAGTTACAACTTTTGACACTACAGCTTAAACACACAAGGGGGAAAAAATTTTGTCATCTCACCTCTCGCACCCAAACTCACCTATTCAAAGAATGTTTCTTAAAATGATTGGTTTTTTCAGCTTTTCCTACAGCACCACACCCAGGCATCACTTTTTGCATTTCCCCTCACAGAATCCCAGAATGGGTCAGGCTGCAAGGGTCAATCTGGTCCAACCAGATTTGCTTGAGCAGGGAGGCTGGACCAGATTGACCCTTGCAGCCTGACCCATTCTGGGATTCTGTGAGGGGAAATGCAAAAAGTGATGCCTGGGTGTGGTGCTGTAGGAAAAGGTGAAGAAACAAAATGAGCACATGGCACAGAACTGTTCAGATGGTTCTGGAATATCCAGCGAGGGAGAGAGACTCCACAGGCTGTGGAGTCTGGGCAGGCTGTTCCAGTGCAGTAAAGAAGTAAAAATTAAAGTAGAAGAAGTAAACAGTAAAGAAGTTCTTCCTCATGTTCAGGTGGTGCTTCTGTGCCTCAGTTTCTGCCCCATTGCCTCATCTCATGTTGCTGGGCACCACCGAGCAGAGCCTGGTCCATCCTCTTGGCACCTCCAATTTTTGAGAGTAAAGACCCAAAAGGGGAAGAAATTGTGTCACCTCACTTCTAGCAGCCAAACTCACCTATTCAAAGAATATTTCTTAACATTATTATTTTTCTTTTCCCTTCTCCTTTCCCCTCCACTGCACATCTGAGCATTGCTTCACAAAATCACATTGTCAGGTTGGAAAAAACCTCTGAGTCCAGCCCATGATTGAACACCACCATGCCCACCAGACACGCTGTGATTCTGTGGAGCCGGGAGCAGCCATGGCTGTTTGCAGCCCATGACTGAACACCACCATGCCCACCAGACACGCTGTGGTTCTGTGGAGCCGGGAGCAGCCATGGCTGTTTGAAAAGCGCGGTGCACAAACAACCGCACCGTGGCCCTGCCCCGCCCGTAGCTATGCCCGCACGAAGCCCCGCCCCTGCCCGCACGAAGCCACTCCCCTCGCCTCACGAAGCCCCGCCCCTGCCCGCACGAAGCCACTCCCCTCGCCCCACGAAGCCCCGCCCCCACTGGAAGCCCCGCCCCCTCCCCGGCCCGGTGCAGCGCCGCCGGCGGCCGGCAGGGGGCGCTCTCCGCTCACGCGGGACACCCGGCGGGGCCGTTCGAGAAACTTCCGGAAGCGGCGGGGCGGAAGTGACGGCGCGCGCTGGCGGCGCTTCCTGTTTGCGGCCGCTGCCGTTTGTCCCGGCGGGAGCGGCGGGAGGGAACCGGCGGGAGCGGCGGCCGCGCTGAGGAGACACCGGCGGGTGAGTGCGGGGCGGACGGGCCCGGGGCTTCCCGGCCGCGGCCGTGCGGGAGGCAGGAGCAGCGGGGAGCGGGCGCCGGGCCGGGCCGCGGTGCTCGGCAGCGGCGTCCCTGGTAGCGGGGCCTCGCGGCGCGGCCGGCGCAGGCCCCGCAGTGCTGGATCGGGCCCGGCTGCCGTGGGGGCTCTGCCCGGCCTTGGCGGGACTCGGGGATCGCAGGGAGCTCGGGGAGGGAGGGGCTGCCCTGGACTCCCCCGGCCCTCGGAGCGGGACAAATCCCGGGACGGTCGGTGCCAGCCCGCGCTGCCGCCTGCTCGCCGCAAGGCAGAAAAAAAATGTCCGGCTTTCCATCCCTTGTTCGCAGTGGTGTTAGTTCCCAGGGGATGAGGGCGAGCTTCGTTTCGTTAAACAGACCCTGTCCTTAAAGCGCTTTTTGTCGCTGGGCACTGCCTTGGCGGCTTGCGAGCGGTATTGCGTTCTCCTTTCTCTACAGTCCCTGAAGGGAGATGGGGGTGAGCTGCGGGCCGTGCCTGCAGTGAGAGCACCAGAGGAAATGGCCTTAACATGAGACTGGGAGATTCAGATTAGATAATGTATTAGATATGCGATTCGATAATGTGTTAGATACTTCGCGTTTAGGGTGGTCAGGCATTGGAATAGGTTGCCTAGGGCGGCGGTGGAGTCACCATCCTCGGAGGCATTTGGGAGCGCCTGGATGTGGCGCTGGCTGGGTTAGTGATTAAGGGACAGTGGCGGTGTTGGGGGATGTTTGGGCTGGATGATCTCAGCGGCATTTTCCGCCCCTGATGATCCTAAGCCAGACGCGCTGTGTTTCTCCCCGATGGAAGCAGTTCCGATACGTTCCGCACAGTGTTTGTTGCTCGGGGTCGGGGCAGCTGGGAGGTTTGTTGTGGGTGAGGTCGGCAGAGGTCGGGTGTTTTGAACTCGCCGTTGCCAGGTTCCGAGCCGAGCTGAAAACTGACACTGCCAGGTAAGGAACACTGTTTATTTGTTGCGCTTCGGAGGGGACAGTGGGCTGGGTTTACCGCTCGCGTTCCTGTTTGCCCCAACACTTTGTGTTGTGTTGGTGTCTGAGCTCTCCTTGGCTGCTTGAAAACGTGTGCTTCTGCCGTGCTGACAAAGGTGTTAGAAATAATTCAAAATACTGAACAAATCTGTTCTAAATTGTAATTTAGAATTATTGATAATGATAAACTGCTACTTATTTGGATGTGGTAACATGAAAGCTGCTTTTATAATGTGCAAATGGTTAGGCTTGTGTCATTGCATAGTCAGTGATCAAACTCAAGAGTTTTTAGGGTATAAAGTGTCAAGGAGTGATAAGAACAAGGTGCTGACACAAAGGGAACAACTGGGATGAACAAGCTCTTCCTCTCCGGTCCTGCAGCAGAGGTTGCACTCACTGCTGCCTGCTGACCTTAATTTTTGTTTACTCTTTGAGATCCTTGTACTCCAGTTAGGGATTTTATGTTCAGCTGGTGATCAAGAGCCTAGTAGTGAAAATACCATTTAGTTTGATGGATTATGTTGTCAAAGAAGATTTGTTTGGACCAATGAGTAAATGTATTTACAGATCTTGTCTCTGTGATTACTTTTTTTATTGCAAACAGCCAGAATTTTAACTATTGCACAAGACTGGTTTAACTTTGTGTACTCCCCTCGGTGCCTGTGCTGACTTCCCAGTGGAGAGTAAGAGTGTGTTGAAAATGGAAGTTAAATTAGTATTAAAATTTCTTAAATAATCTCTATTTGAGTAGAAGATTAAATTGCTGTTTTTATTGGCAGCACTGTTTAGACTGCAGTGCTACTAATAATGTAAACTAAATCTGTAAACTGCAGAGTTCTCCTTGTTCTCCATCGGGCTTGTCTTTTAAGTACTTGTGCTTTCAAACTCCAGCAGATTCTTACCCAGACAACTTCTCTCTCTGGTATATTCTCTCTCCTTCCCAGATCGATGCTGTTTGCTAATTTATCTTGGGAAGAAGGAGGTAAGGGCTTTACTTTTGTGTAATGTGAAGTTTTAGTTAGAGGGCTAATGATTTTTTAAAATAGATAAATAAATCTCTTTACTGACTGATTCTTTCTTTTATCCATTAGAAGTTTTGGAATGTATGCGGAGAGAGAGAATAACTTATCATCTTATGTAGGATATAGGAGTTCCTAGCAGTACAAGAAAAATAAATACCAGGTTTTTGGTTTGTTCTGCATCCGTGCCGAGCTCGTTGGCGCAGTGAGCTCTGTGAGCTGAGCTTGCGTGGGACGAGGGCGGTGACTGCGATGTCCCCGGCGCGGAGGTGCCGCAGCCGTGGCCGGGAACGGGCGGCGGTGTCAGCGCGGGCTGAGCTGAGCCTCGCCCGTGGGAGCCCGCTCGGGCCGCTGCCTGGACAGGGCTGGGCTGGACAGGGCAGGGCAGGAGCCTCTCCGGCCTTGCAGAGCACATCCACCGCTTCTGAGCCGTGCAGTCAGGCTGCCTTTGAAGGGAATTCGGTGCTGTAATTTTCGACTTAGCTGTGTGAGGTTTATGTTTAAGCATTGCGCTCCTTAAGTAGGAAGTGCTCCATTTCTCTAATAGCATTTGTAAAGAACCTCGTCAGTTGTGTCCTGGAAACATTTCCTGACAAAGCTTTTCCTTTGTCTTATTCAAGCAATGGAAGGATTAGTGAGAAATTACTTAGCTCTGTCAAAACTTGTTGGATCTTGCATATGATGATTGTTTCTTTCAAAATAGATTTAAAATAAAACTGTAATTGAGGGTATTGGTAGTTTAAATTCTATTTTGTTTCGGATGAAATACATTTGAATGGATGTTAGATTTTCCTTACTTTAGACTTCATTAAATCATTCTGCTTTATTTATTTAACTGCTAAGGAAGAAATAATTCATGCGTATGCATTTCACTCCTACAGTTACTGGTTGTAGGTTTTATGTTTTCTATCTGTTCTGAATACTGAAATCCCACTGATATTAATGAGGACTCAGTACTTAATAAGGATCTTAAAGGCCATATAGTAAATCTGAAGCCATTCATAGCTACATTGTAGCCAGTTTTAATAAAAACTTTTAATTTTTCTGATTATAAATTTTTTTTTCTCTTAAAATTAGTCTGAATCCGTGATAGCCTATCAACACTCTGAAAAAGAACTTGCTTTTTGCTTTAATGAAGCTTTTTTTAATCCTTTTTCTTTGGCTTAAATAAAGTTATCATGACTCAAAAATACTTCAGGGGAAATGTGTAGAAACTTTGAACTATTTTCTTTTCCCTAAAGGATCATCTGTTTGCATGTGATTATTTGCTTAAAACTTTCTGGGCCATGTCTTTCAGTTGAGGCTTTCACTGTTTTTAATTGCTTAATCACACGCAGATCATATATTTTTTAAAATAAGATACAAATTTTACTTTGTATAAAATAACCTTTTATGGTGAGTTTTAGGAGAATGACAGTGTTCCAGATATTTGTGACACAATTCCAAATTTGGACACCTGAGTTGTTTTGGAAAAGTGCTCCTTTGCTTTAAGGAAAGATCATGAATACGTCCCCCTTTATCAGAGATGAGATGGATAAGCAGGAGAGTCTCAGCCAAGGGAGTGAGGGTGGCCTGTTGTCTGATCAACATCCTTTCCTGCTTTTTGTTAGCCAGCTTACATTTCTTCTCACAGATGAAGATTTTGGATTTCTTCTGTTGCCATTTTTGGTTGGTTCACTCTTTTTTAAAGGTTTCTTACTTGTTGCCCTCTACAGGCTTTCCATGTGCCAGGCAGCAGTACAGACCAAGTCTGTAATTCCAGGCAGAATTGTGTCTTGCTGCCCTTGGGGAGGAGTGGACAGGACTCTTTGTAGCTTCCTGCCTTAAGGGGTGAGGGTGTCCCGTGCAGGTGCCTCTTGTTTGGCTGTAGTGGAGTTTTATTTTTGCTGGCTTTTCTACAATGGAACATGAGCTGCAAGGTAAAGCAGTCAGCCCAGCTGCCTTCTCCCCGTGTGAACTGGTATAATAATAACAACTGTATCCAAATCCACTCTGCTGTCTGACATACAAGCAGGATGTTTGCTGTAAACATGAGATTAAACTAAGCTTTTTGGAATGTGCATTTTATTAAATTCATCTCCTGAGGATACTGAGGGAGTATTAAAATAATGAGCATAAACATGGCTATTTAAGTACGTGGTATTAATTTAAATTATATGGTAAATTGTAATTTTTCCACGAAACAATAAATTTCAGAAGCCTGTGAAGTTAAACTGTGACAGTTTTTCTAAGCTTAGGTAAGTAAAAGCTAAAAGTATTGAAGTTGTTAATATGCTTTAGTCTGCACTGTGTATGTATAAGTGAGAGGACAAAATTAATGCTGGTGCCTTGTTTAACTGTATTTGTCAGGTTTATTAATCACAAAACTTACACAAGTTTTCTTGCTCTGTGTTCTTGAACTCATAGGTAACTTTATTTGTTCCTTAGCATTCTTACACTTTAAAAATGTTCTGGTAAACTTTGTGTTAGCACAGTGGATTTTTGTGAGTTCAGTCAAAGTGAACTGGGATTCAGAGCAGGGTGTTTGTTCCTCCAGAGCTGACAGCAGGATGCAATCCTTTAGTTAATTCCATGGAAAGCAGCAGGTGCTGGCACCTGGGTGGCTGTGGGGCCTGCAGAGGATGTTGATGAGTGCCTGCTCTGTGAACTTCGTGAATCAGGAGTTTGGAACTCCATCCTGCTCTCCAGGTGACTGCTGGAGTCACTAAGCTCGAGCTGTTCTGGCATCTTTGAGGACTCTCTGTGCTGCCCATTGCTTCATGGCCAGAAATAGATAACTTTTTCTGACTAAGCTGACTGCAAAGGTCGCATGCCCCTTGCTGTCTGAATTCCCTCCTGGCTGCTCTAAAGAATTTCTGGTTTGGATGCTTTCCCCCATTCCGTATTTAGTTAGGGGTGCTGCTTTGTCATCCCTGCTTCTTGTTTGTCTGATTACTTGCTTTTCTCTGGCATCTGATCTTAGAAAACTTTGGAGCTCTCTACATATCTGTCTTCTGTAATACTTCTCATGCTTTTTATGTAGCTGAGGACTGTGCTGTAAAGAGAGTTTGTGGGCCAGGTTTTGAGTAACTCAGGCTGAGCTGTGTGGGGAGGGCCTGAGCCTGGTCATGTGTCCATGTAGTTCAGGGCTACTGTAGACCAGAACAAAGCTGCCTTCTCCTGTGATGCCTGAGAAATCTCTAAACTGTGGAAACCTTTGGTTCACATAAACATTTGCCTGTTTGATTTTCATGCCCCAAAGAAGGAGTTTGAGTAGCTGACAGCACACTGCAAACATAGTGCAGTTCTCAGCTCAGGAACTACAGATTTTTGTAAGCAAACATGAATGCCATGAAGCATCTTCTTTCAGCTGGTTTTATTTTTTTTTTGGCTTGTATTTTCTTCTGAAATTTTGAAGATTTTCTGTGCATGAAGGCAGGAAATCAGCTAATGTGGGCTGGCTTCTTCCTTGCTTTAGAAAAAACACTCAAGTGCCTAATTAATGAGCCTTGCTTGCATATTTGGAGAAAAATTATTTGACAGATTGTGTATTTGGAGAAGATTTTTGTCATGTCATTTTGATTAGGACAGTTGGGTGGTTTCTTGCAGGGAGGTATATGGTTTGCATCTTTGAAACATTTACGCATTTTCACCACACACGTTCCTACTAGCCTTAGAAGTACTGATTTAATTTTTTTAAAATTGACCATCTTCTATTTTCTAAGTTAGTGGTCATCCATATTCTGCTTTATTGTAAGCTGATGGTGGCTGTTTTCTTGAGTGAGTGTTTTAAGTAATTCTGTCCTGAAAAGATTGCAGGTAGGGGTCTTTTTTAGTTGTTGAATATTGTTGGATATTTTGGGGGAGGAGGCTCTTGTGGGTGTGTGTGATGTTTTTTTGGTCAGTCTTGGTTGCTGTTGAGGGGCTAAATACAAGCTGACTTTTTTTTTTTTTTACCTGGACAAAAAGCTGCAGATGAGTTTTTTTCATGTAAATATTTTTAAAACCTTTTTAAATACAAAAAGTTCCTGTGATAACTGGTTTCAGCAGTACAGTCTATGCTTTATAATAACTAGCAGATAGAAATAACAGGATATTAGAGATGAATGCTTCCTGTCACCTGACTTCGGTGACACTGATGAGGAGAAGGAGAATATTAAGAATTTGTTTTCTTTAGAAGGTTTCTGGCTTGTTTTAATTCCAGACTTTGTACTAGTGACAAGTAAAAACTGAGCAACAACACTCAGTAAAGACAGAATATGCAATCCCTAGACTTTTCTTTGAAACAAATAAGTTCTCTATCTTGAAGGAGTAGCTTTTTAGGGTCAGAGTTATCTGTTAAGAGGTGATCATTCTGCTTGGTTTTTTTGTCCCAACTTCAGGCTTCTGTTACCTGGGATATATGGTGTTTATATTGAGTCTGAACTCCACAGATCTGCAGCTTGCTTTTAAACAAGCAGGAAAGTTAAAAAAAATACTATGTTGAAATCAATATGACCACCTGTGTATACAAAATTCTCTAGGAAAAAATGTGATTTATTTTTTACATCTAAGTGCTTTTCCTACATGCTTTTTCTAGTTAGAAGCTTGAGTTTTAAGTTTTCCCTCTAAGATAGGTACCAGAATTGAGAGGAGAGCTAATGAAAGTCTTGTATGTAAGAAAAGGAGAATATGGAAAGAACACTTAGTGTTATGGTATATGCTCCTGTCCTGAGGCTTTTTGCTGGCTGCTCACTAGTTTTAGGCTGGTATCTCTTGTTAGGAGGGACTCTGCCCTCTGGCCTTAAGCTTGACTCATACTGGATTCCCTCCTGATTTCTTTGCAGACTATACATTCCATATATGCTGTTCCTCAGAAGGCTGGCTGTGGGATTTGATAACTTACTTACCCATACTGACTTTGCTCCTCGCCTCTGTGTTCACAGAGCTGTTCTAATTGTTGTGTGGGAAACAGCAAAGCTAGAGAGGCCAGTTGATAGCAGATATCCTGGGATATTTTTAGTAGTCTGTATGTTTACATATTGAACACTGCCATTAGTACGTTATTATTATTGGCATTCTTAATTTTAATGCACGTCCCCCAACTTCCTTTGGTGTTGGTCACAGTATTAACTATACCCTTATGGTTTTTTTGATGTGCAGATTTCTTCAAAGGGCTATTTACTTGCTACACTTTAATTTTGTGTTTGTGGGACTGTATGGTTAAGTAGATTGCTAAAACCACTCAAGTTTTAAACATGTGGGTCCTCCAATACATTTGCTTCTGTAAGTGGTTTGGAGAGGGGAGGAAGCATGGCAGGGTATCTCTTAAACTAGTTCTGCCATTTGAGGAAATGTGTGTGTAACCATAATCCATAATTAAAGGTAATTAAGCTTTAACCTACAGCAGGAACATATTTTGAAGATGTACCAATTTATTTTGAAAGGAAGTATTTTTTCAGTGTTTATATCCCAGGATGTTGAAAGATACATGTAAAAGTAGTACAGTAAATTAATTTCAGAATATTTCACTAGGCTACATCATACTTGGTTTTCTTGGGAAGGAAAAGGAAACTGAGACTGCCTCAATTAAATGAAAAACACTGAATGGCTTGAGGGGGAAAGGTTATTTCAATGAATTTTTGTTCTTGGTGCACAAGATAAGAAAATGTGACTAATACATTGCTGTATTATGTTCTGAGTGTATTTGGGTGACTTTCCCTGCAACAAGTTGATAACTATTGGAAAAGGTCACTGTTTCCTTGTTCCTTAAATTGAAACAAGCCAGCAGTGGTAGGATGGAAAGGGGATTGGAAGTTTTGCCAGAATGGAGATTTTTTAATGGTGGAGAGAAAGGCAGCATTGCATGAAGACATGAAACATTGTTGAAACTTTTTAGGAAGGTTCTTTCATCTTAATGGTCATTTAGTTGGAATAATGGTCAGTGTAACTGTTCCTTGTAATTATTCTCCAATGTTGACAAGAAACTGTCAATATTTAAATTGCTTTTTTAACTTCTGGGTGTCTCGGGACTCTTGTGGTAACTATTCTTTTATACTAACAAACACTAGGTGCCTCTGCCCTTGGTTACCTTACAGTTGGAGCAATCTTGACTGGCTATGTGCTTCTCTTGGTAAATGTAAAGGAGGCAAATGGACTCACTGAGATTGAATTTTAAATTTCCAAGACCTGCACAAACATTGCTTTTCTGAAGGGAGCATGTCAGTGTAAGTAATGTTCTGAAGAGCAGATGTGAAAGATGGGTCCCTTTGTTTATGCCCATATGTGCTTTAGACATGACAGGTGTCACAGATAACAGGTGAACTTTTGCATTCAGAGTTATTAATATCTACATCAAAACTGTAATCCAGATGCCCTTCTTATAATACTTAGCTTATCAGTCTAATCTGTTTCAGGAACTGCTATAAATCTATGTGTTTGTGTACTGTGTTTCAGCGGGATTAAAGAACATAAAAACTGGAATTAAAGTAATTGTTTGATCTCTTGACTTAAAGTAAAGCAGTTTATTTTTTGGGGTTTGGAAAATTTGAACTTTGTCTTTCTTGGGTCAGGTTTGATACAAGGCAGTACCAGGCTCCTACTTGACTTTCATGAAGTAGCAGTACTGGACAAGCTTCATTTACAAGTTGTTGTTGTTGTTACAGGACTGGAAAGACTCGGCTGTGTTACCACAAGAACTCCTGAAACATGGTGGATTATTATGAAGTTCTGGGAGTGCAGAAGCATGCCTCAGCAGAGGATATCAAAAAAGCGTGAGTGTCACTGGTGTAGATGTTATGGATTTTGAGGGATAGATATAATTACATGGTTTTTGGAGTCACATTGTTGTCTTCCTGTGTTCTTTTGCAAATTCCTGCACATGCTGCTTTATCAACTCAAATGTTTCAACTGTGATCTTGGATGATTGCAAAGCATATCAATATAAGTGCAAGTTTAGCTTTGCCCCTCTAAGTAAGAAGTTATGAACACTTTGCCTAAAATGTTTCATTTGAGAATAGGAATTGTGTGCAGCTGTCAAAGAATGCATTGATGTTAGGATGTCACAATCAGTGTGTTCTTGGAGCTTTATCAACTTCTAATGTACCAGATCCTTCTTGATGCTTCCCTTGGTTGGTTGTAATTACAGAGCTGTAAGGAGAAGCCCACAGCAGAGATATTTTGGAATGTTTTCCTTAGATGTTGATCATCAGAAATGCACAAGAATAATTTCAGAATAAGTAAGAAAGCCCAAACCTACTTTCTAGTTTAAAACGTATCTGAGTAGGTGGTTCCTTGTGTACCTGCAGGTTGCTCCCAATATCTAGATGCAAGATACTGAGCACCAGGAATTTCTTCTTTCAATCCCTGACAACCTGTTTAACCTGACAACACTGTTTATTTGTATAGCATATTCTATAATTTCAGAGTAAAATATCCTTTGTTTTCCTTCCAATCAGGTACCGTAAATTGGCACTAAAATGGCACCCTGATAAAAATCCAGACAATAAGGATGAGGCGGAACGGCAATTTAAGCAGGTAGCTGAGGCCTACGAAGTCTTGTCAGATGGTAGGTATCTCAAAAGGGCTCTTGAACTGCCTGTCTCTGTCCTGGGGATCAGACTGAAAATGTTGATCTATGGTGCTTTGAAGGGATATTGTAATTTTGGTTCACCCTCCAACTTGACTACTTCCTTTTCAAAGGCAAGGAAAGATGCTTGCAGATAATAAGCAGAAATTTTGAAACAAAAATTTCAGGATCTCCCTAGATACATAACCAAACTACTAGAAAATGAAATTGTGTCTGCTAGAAATTTCTGTAGACTTCTGTGAATCCCAAGATTAATTTTATCTTAGCAGGTGAGGCCAGTGTTACAGTCACTATAGGGGCATTGTGTTTATCCTCTAAATCAGGCCAGACCAACTCTGAAGTATCCACTGTTGGGCCTACAGCTTCTAGTTTTTGTAACAGTAAACTAGTCTTGAGAAAACCCAAGCATACTGTAAACCTTGCTGAAAGTTTGGATTTCATTTGAGTGAGTTCTGTAAATTCAGTCAACTGTGATACTAAAGATAGTGTTTATTTTGAATTGTTCTGAAAGAGTTGTTTAGCCTGACCCATGTAGTGCAGGAATGCAGTTTACAGCTCACCCATGTCTTCTTGCTTGAAGAGTATCATTAACTTTTGCCAATGTTCTGACAAAAGCAGCCTGAATCATAACAAAGTGATTTAAGCTACTTTGATTATTTTCCTCTGTAATTGACTGCAGCTGTCTATATGCTATTTCTGAAGTGTCCTTGATTTCACCTGAGACAGTGAGCATGGGAAAGCTATATTTAAAGCTCTAGCAGCATCTAGATTACCTCTCAGAGTTCAGCCTGATTTAGTGAGCTGCGGTCTTGTACACTGCGTTTCTTTGCTTGGTTTTGATAGTTAATTAACAGGGGAGAAAAAGAACTTAATTTATCATTAGCTCATTGTATGCTTGTCTTTTAGAGTACTTTATCCTTCTTAAGCTAATTTTTTTGAGCAGGATAAAAATAGGATACTGGTCTGGTTGTTAAACAGATCTCTAAGTTCTTTGGAAACAGTACAGTGCTAGAACTTCAGAACAGCTTCTAAAAGTGCTGCCAGTTTTTGGATCTATGCCAAATCCTGAGTTACTGGTGTCTTAACAATTATTTGTGCAGCAGGGATACCAGAATCTTCAGCCCAGTGGTTGAGAGGCAGTCAAATGTTCTGCAAACTTAATGAAATTTTCTGACACCATTACAGGCTTGAATGATGACAGATTTTTGGCAGAAGAATAGTTTTGTAAGGGATTACATAAGCAAAAAAATACTGAAATTGGGTGATCATTGAACACGTTTCCCTTGTGGGAAGCCTTGTGGTTTCAAAAATGGAACATTTTCAAGATGAATTTTGGTCTTTGTGAGCCCTCAGGGCCCCCTTGCTGTTTCCTGCCCATGACAGTTTATCTACCTTGCTACTTCTTCATAGTTTGATGGGTAGGTTAACCTCCTTTCTTTAAAAACTGCTGTCTAGAAAGGCAGTGCAGATAATGTATCAAGCTTTGGGGATTTGTCTACATGTGAACCTGTTGCAAGCTCCTATTATTTGAGATGATAACCATTACATAAAATTTTAATTCCTGTTAGTCAGAAGTATTTTACTTTCCAGCATCTGTTTGAGGTAACTGCATGTTCTTTCAGTGATGCTGTTTAAATTTTAAAAAGCATCTTTCACTGAAGAGATTCCACTGGGAAAAGCATAATAATACTAAGAGAATAAAATCAAGTGCCCTGATTGGTTTTTGACTGGTACTTCCACAACAGTGCAGGCAAAGGGAGCTGTCTTGTCTGCCTCTTTAAGGTCTTCAGGTTCCCTTCCAGTACCAAAGTGCCAGCTGATCTTGTGCAATAGTGTAGAATTCATTTTTCTCTCCTTTCTCATGAATACTGGCTTGTCTGCAGTAAAATTAATAGTCATTCCATGCCTTCTAAAATAATAGAGAGCAAGCAGTTTGAGTCACATCCTTCCATGGCATTTTGGAACATCACTTCATTCTCCATTCCATATCCCACAATTAAGCCAACAGAAGTGGTTATAATTAATTTTAGGGGATTTGCAGTCACTGGTATAAACACTGGTCTTTGTTCTCTTAACTCCCCCACAATGGGCTTGGTCTTGTGCAAGAAAAGGAAAAGAGACAATGGTCAAGGTTGGCAAGTGGGAGAGAAGGAAGGACTGCTTGAGCACTGGAACTGCTCTCCAGAGAGCCTGTAGAATCTTATCTCAGAAATTGATGCCATCACAGCTTTGTTCAGGCAAGATGTGACCAACTTTACAATTAGACTTGTGTGGAGGAGCAGGTTGAAGTCCAGAGGTCCTTCACAGCCTTGAAACTTTTCATGATAACTGTCCAAAGAAGAAATCTGCCATACTCTTCTTAGAGGCAAATTTCTATATGAAGTTTGTCCTTAAACCAAACTTTTTCTCATACATCAGGACTGGACCTTCTACAGCTTACTGGTCTTAAGTTTGAAGTTCAGTTGCTCTTCTTTCTGAACTTAATTGCTTTGGCAGTTCTTGTTGAAGATGCTCAGCAGTTACATGCCAGAACTTCCTTAAATAAACTAGCTTTGAGAAGATGCTTAACTGAGAATGCTGGTTAAGTGTTTTTATTTTTTCACAAAACCAACAAACCTGTTTACTGACATGATGTACAACTTCTCCTTGTAGCTAAAAAACGTGACATCTATGACAGATATGGAAAAGAAGGCCTAATAAATGGAGGTGGAGGTATGTTGACAACCAGCAGTTTTTTGCTTTCTCTATTTTCTGTAGCTTTCTTTTCAAGACAGGAATCTGGAAATGCCTATACTAGGGCCTAAAATTCAGTCTTTTAAAAATCGAGATTGCAATTGTTTTACAGTTTTTCTAGTTGCTATAAAAGGTATTGCTGTTACCTGAAAACAGAGGAACTATTATGAAAAATAATGAAGTAATGTGTGTACTTAAGTGATATTTGAAAAAGAAATTTTGGAAATTGTTTATATTTTTAGATTATTCAAGTACCCTATAGGCCTGAACTTTCTCATTAGTAAGAATATGTGAAGATAACTGAAATTTAACATTTTCCTTTTTTTTTTTTTTTTGTTTGCAGGTGGAAATGTTCATGATAATGCATTTGATTTTGGATTTACATTCCGCAACCCAGAGGATGTCTTCAGGGAGTTTTTTGGTGGAA
The DNA here is from genome assembly GCA_024865655.1 of Emberiza elegans. Classification (NCBI taxonomy): domain Eukaryota; kingdom Metazoa; phylum Chordata; class Aves; order Passeriformes; family Fringillidae; genus Emberiza; species Emberiza elegans. The sequence continues at coordinate 12,634,757 of JALJVW010000206.1, forward strand.
GGGACCCCTTTTCATTTGACTTCTTTGGTAAGTCATCCCCTGGTTTTAGTTACATGTATCTAAAGTGGGGCTAAAACTTTACTCTTACAAAACAAACACAGCTAATGTAGTTTTAATTGAAATAGTTCTGAAAATGAGGCAAACAGCTGGTATTTTGTATTACATTTGAAATTTTTGTTTCATACCTGTTTTTTGGTTAATTTTATTGTGCAAGACTAGGTATGCCTTGCCAATTAATGTTTTGTTGGAAGGCCTGGTTTGCCAAACCATAAAATGATGTTGGCATTGTCTCTCAGTTGAAAGGAAATCATATTCAACAGAAAAAGTGCATACTGGAATTTTCTCTTGAGAATTTGGGTGGGGTAATGTAGTCTGTTGATTTCTCTTTTGATCTGTAAATAAATTTAAAAATAAAACTTTGAGGGCTTCTGAATGGGATAGCTTAACTATAACTGTTACACCATAACTCTCAGTGTAAACTTGTGTCCTACCAGGACTGGTTTTCTTCTATCAGAATAGGAATGTTTGCATATATAATCTAGATACTCTCCCAAATTCATGTCACTTGTTTGCTTGGGGTATAGAGCCTTTAGAGACTCAGAGAAAATAGTTTTTGAGGCCTGAACTCTTCATTTAGGAAGCATTCATTAAAGGAAGCAATATGTGATAAAAGTTGTCAAAGTAATCTTTTTGCCCTCATGATGAAAGTCTTCTTGCTTGCTCTAGTCAAGGTCTTTTCAGAGGTGCTGGGACTCTTATGCAAACTCTCTGTGTATGTTCAGCTCAGCAAAATGCTAACATATAAAGCAGAACAGATCCTGTGTTCATTGTTTACTGTGAGAAAGTTCCATACTGAGAACTGCAAGAGGTGTACTTGAAAAACCAGGCTCTCTTCCTGTTCAGTATGTAGAATATTGATTTAGCTCTGTAATAATGTTTGTAAATGTTTTAATATTTTTAAAAGTAATTTATTTTCTTTGGCAGCATTAAGGGAGTAGTTCAGTTCAGATTTTAATTATATCTTTCTTTGGTTTGCTATTTCAGGATCATCAGCTGTTAGATGACTAATGAAGGATTAGAAAGGGGCTTGAAGGGCTTGAGGTTGAATGCAGTAGAATGGTAGTTGATGAATTAGATGAGTAGCTAGAGGAAGAATCTGGTGGAAGACAGGCAGCTGAATTGGGCAGTTGGATCTGGTGTGAAACCAGCTGAAAGTAGGAAAGGGAAGATTGGAGGAAGCTTTTAGCAAAATACTGATGAGTGGAATGGGCTCTGAACTGGGTAAATGCAACTTCTTCACTGTCTGCAGCAGAATAAGAATTTTAGGAAGTACTAGACAAAGATTTCAATTTAGATGAGTGATCTCAGCACTGATTAGGATACATCTGGAGTACTGGGTTCACTTCTGGGCTCCACAGTAAAAAAAACAGAGCTACTGGATAGAGTCCAGTGAAAGGCCACCAAGATTATTACAGGAGCTTCTCTCACATGAAGAACAGGTTGGGAGAATCAGTGGAATTGTTCAGTATAGAGAAAGCTCAGGGTAAGAGTCTCATCAGGGCATTGGGAAGGGAGTGAAGAGGTCAGAGGCAATGACCACAAATGGAAGCACAGGAGTCTCTCCATGAACTTAAGGTAGCACAACTGTACTGGGAGGGCAGCAGTATTAGAGCAGGTTTTCCAGAGAGGTTGTGGAATCTCCATGTTTGGAGAAAATCAGAAAGTATATGGAGTAGTCCTGGAAATCCCACTCCAGTTGATCCTGTTTGAGCAGGGAAAGATTGGACTGGATGAGCTCTAGAGGTCCTTGTCAAACTCAGTTGTTTTGTGATTGTGTGGTAGAAAACCTGGAAATATCTGAGCAAGATGTTGAGTAGGAAGCTGCTGTGGAAGGAGCTGGGAGAGAGTGTTCAGTTCTTTTGTTTATTTTTTGATTGAAGATCTATTTAACAAAACTGTTGGTTCTCAATTAAATATCTTGATAGTAAATTGTACAGGTGAGATGCTACTAGTGGGAGACAGACATAGGCTCTGTTTGATTTTGATTTGATTTACTTCATCAGCACTAGCAGAAGACTTAACTTGCTGTCTCTGAAAATGTCAATATTCATGATTAACCTTAAAGCCATGAAGTTTAGCTCTGCTGTTAAAGAAATGATAGGCTTAAAGAAAGCTGACGCCCTGCCTTTTGGGTTCCTTAGAAGGAAGGCTGTAGAGCACAGTGCACAGAGCTATCCAGCTTATCAAATGGTGGGACCACTGCTGCCAGTGTTCCGTGGGATACTGCAGCTGCAATGAGCCCCTCCTATAGAGGCTGCGATTTTAATTCCTGTTAGTCAGAAGTGTTTTGCCATCCAGCATCTGTTTGAGGTAATTGCATGTTCTGTTGCCCCATCTTGCCTTGGGGCACCAGTGGGCTTAACAACATGCCTCTGCTTCACACACAGATTTATTTATTTATTTATTTATTCAGAAGCAGGTTATCTACTTCATGTATTGATCACTGTCTTTGTCAGCTGGAAGATAAGAGCACTGAGCACAGGCTCTGCTTCTTGCCAAGGTTCTGGCAGTGGCAGCAGTGTTGTGTGCACTCCAGTTAATGAAAACTAATCGTTCCTAAGCTGCCTCTCTACTTTATGTGGATAGTTGCAGTGTCAGTGACTAGGGGCCTAAAAGCCTCAGTTAAGCTTTGGATTTTGAGCATAAGCTCTTGAAATTTTTGTAGTAGGAAGGTTTCAAAGTGAGCACTTTTTTTTCCCCTTTGAGATGTTCTCTAACATGGATAATTGTGACTCCAAACTATTTTTTTTTCACAAATTTCTGTAAAATGTATTTGAATTGGTCTTTGCACATACGTGAATATTTCAGGATAGTACAACATAAAAATATGTGTGCTTTCAGCTGAATGTAGTGCATTTTGTAATTCCAAAAGCAAGCAGTAGAATTGCATGTATAGTAGGAATATTTGTATTGGTGAACTGCAGCCCTTATAGGTTCTGCTGTGTTGAAACACTAATGGAACAGTTTTGTCCTGAATAATAAGAGAATTTATCTTTTAAAAATGAGGAGTTATCAACTTGTTGATGAGTTTTCTGTGGAACTAGTAACTTTTTAAGGAGCTACTCAGGTTATAATTGATACTCTAAGCCACTAAATAAGTACTGAGGTCATGTTTTCTCAAAATGTGTACTGGTGGAATCAAAGATGAAATTGAATAAATACTTTAAAACATTTGTACTTTTTATGCAGTTTGAAGTGGCATGTAGTGAAGCCCACAGAATGCAGGTGGAACTCTCTATATCCTGATTGTCATTGAGTATGTAAAGAGCAGCATTCATATGCATAATTCCTGTAAATTTATGGATGTGAAGAATTTCTGAAATGGTGCTATGAATTGAGTCTGTTAAACTCTACTGAACTACACTGCACTGCTCTTGCAGTTACAGAAAGTTTTCTTTATAAACAGAGACATCTTTATTCATCTGTAGGAAAGAGGAGAATGTAGATTTTTAAATGATGTCTCCCTTCAGAATTTTCAAATGAAAATTTATAGTACTGTTGGAGACAGCTCTGAACACTTCCAAAGGGAGCAAAGTTAATGTTGTTATCTGCTGTGTGTTGCACTGGAGACAGTCACAGGTTATTTTCACTGTTTTTTCCCAGGCAAATTTTTTGTAAATCTAGAGGTGCATGAAAGGAAGTACTTTTTAAAACTTGATCTGGTCCTGTGACAGATGCTGAGCTCTTACTCTGAGATTTGTGGGCTTGCTTTTTGTGGCATGTGGTTACAGCAGAGTGTGTATTCCTGGTGTGCTCTCCTAGGGATAGTTTTTAGCCTCTGACATATGGATGGATGGTGATCCTTGTGACCAGAAGAAAAGTTGGTGCTTCCTATGCAGCACTACATTTTGCATTGCAAAGTACTGCCTTGGTATAGTGGGGATCTGCTGTTCAGTCTGTCCCATACACCTCTGACTGTTTACTCTTAATGTAGGGTTGGTTTTTCATATCAGTATTCATAAATGTTTATATTTCAGCTATATCCTGCTCCATTTATATGTGATGCTTGCCTTGATTTGGTTTGTGTTCCTTGTTGTGTTTTATTTGTATTTTACATGTGAACTTTTCAAGGACCTTTTTTCTTCTGTAATTTAACAGTTCACAGGAGGGAAGGATCCCAGTGTTACCACTGGTAATGGAAGCGTATTGATGAAAGACTGCTGCTTCAGGCTGAGAAACAGAAATTGATGTGCTTTGGTGTAGGCTGGGTTGTGTTTCTGGGCTGTTAAAGAATTGATTTGGTTTTGGTTTAGAGGCTTTTCAGATTCTCACTTCAAGAGTGAGTTCTGTGTTGGAAGGTGTTACCAGTGAGGAGTTACTGTGGAAGGTACAGTTGGTATAACAAGATCAGAACATTACCCAACAGAAACTCCTTAAGGAGTTAATTCTTTTTTTTCTAGACCAGAAGCTGCATACACACCCTAAACATCTCAGCTGACTCCAGATGTATCAATGATGCCTGAGTAATTTGTGTATGGGCTAGGAAACGCAGCTCAGGGCCTACAGCAGACCAATATCCTCCAGCAGCAGTGTCTACAAGCTTGACAGGATGGTTTGGGGCATTTCAAACTGCTTCCAGTGCCTGGCTGTGTAGTTAAATAAATACCACAAGGAACCAGGCTTCTCTCCCTGGCAGATAACATGATAAATTGCTCCTGGTGGATGCCCCCTCTAGACTTTGATCTCCCAAGAGAAGTCTGTTTGTAGGATCTCTTTAAACGTTCACTGTAGTCTTGACAGTTTTGCTGTGGTTTCTAAACATATATTTGGAGATGGTAATATATAAATGTCTTAAATGGTTTTTTAGATGGTGAAGTAGAATTCACGATGTACTTTGATGCATATAAACCCATAGGGGTTCTGTGGAGTTTTCCCTTGAGAATTCTGGTTACCTGGTTTATATGAGATTTCAAAATCTACTCTTGGAAATGAAAGGCAAAATGAAACTGAAAACCTTCATACACCTAGTTAGATACAAATATTTGTCACAGAGAATGTCAGCTAGCTGGTTTTCTGGTATGTACTTTGGGTCCATCAACGGTCAGAATTAATTCAGATTGACTGCTGTAATATTGATTACATAAAAAGAAGCAGGACTGTTCTGGAAAAGTACAGCGAGTTACTTTTAGTATCCAGGCAAAAGAGTCTTATCCTGACAAGAGAGAGGAGATTTTATGTGCAGTAATCATTGCAAACTATATGATATGTGTTTCAGGATGTTTTTCCTGAATGGGACAGCTTCATCAAACTACTTTTCTCAAGGACAGAAAGTTGTCCTGCTGTGGCAAAATGGTCACATAAGAATCAGATCATGGTTTTAATTCACATGCTATCCCACTTCTGATAATTGATTGTTTAAATGTTCTAATGCAAAATGTATTTGTTAGTAAAATGGATTATTAAAACTGAAAATGGAGGTGGCTTTCATTTAAAGCTATGTTGAACAGCAGTGTCTTTTTGGTAATTAATCTTCTTGTTGATGTAAATTTGCTGCTTTTGGTGCAATTTCTGAAGTGCTCACAGATTTGCATGTGCATTCATTGCTTTGGTATGAATGTGCAGTTTTATTTCATAACCACCAGTCTTAGATCATAATTATCCACTGAATGGTCCAAATCTCACTAAGAATTTTTCAGAAATAACTTGATAGGTTCAAAGAGGGTTTTTGAAACACAGGAATTGTCTCATCCAGACAGCATTATCAGACAGGAGTAGGTAGTGCTGTGGCTCCATGGCCAAACTAATATATAGTTAGCCCTGCTGAAAGGAGGAGGCCTTACTTCAAATTTTTATGTTTATCTTAAAACTTTAATCTTTGTCTAATGTCCCATTAGATAGATTGAGAAGGTGTTTGATAGCATACTAACCAAAGTTTGTCTTGGGAATCCCAGTCCAGTTGAGGTTGTTAGTCCCCAAGAAAATGTTTTGATTTGGTTTTCTTGATCAGGTAGCTGGTTAAATTGGTCAGAGCACAAATGCTGAATATCTTCTAAGGAGAGCAGGTCATAAGGAATGGAAGGTAATGCAAGTTGCCTCCATTTTTAAGGTGTGCCTGAACATTTGAGCATTCATTTGATAAGTATGAAATGCTGATTAGTGTACTCCAGCATCTCTGTAGTTACCATATAGATGGCATTCAAAGGTGATATTTTAGGTCTCCTTTTCTCAAAATAAATGAATCCCAAGATCTCTGCTATAAATCACTAGAAGGACTTCCAAATGCTTCTTCTATAATTTATTACATGAGTGGGACAAACATCTGTTTCACATCTAATTTATGAGAAGACCAAAGAGCAATTTACAAAGACCGTGCTGAAACATTAGGCACGTGAAGCAACCGTGCTTGCAGCAACATCTTGGTGTCTCTCCTTAGTAAGGGGGATCAACATTGGGCTTACTTTGTGAAGAAGAAAATATTTCCATGCAAAGGTGCTTACAGGTGGCCCCTCCAGTTCTCATAGTATGTTTTTCAGTGCCTGAGTGCTCTCCAGAGCTGTAGTATGAGGTTCTGTAGGTTCTGTGTGTGTTTACTGCAAATTTACATATTTGAAACTTTTTTTCAGATAGGATACAAGGTAGAAAACACCTACTCCAAGAATTCTGTTGTATTCTGCATATTGTGTCTGCAGCCCTTCGTGTGAACACATTGATCAGACCTGCATTTGAGACTCTATTCTGGCAGGATGTATAAAGCCATTACAGGATGCTTTGATACAAAGGATGGGGGGGAAGGATGGGGCAGGCAGCCTTTGCTTGCTGCAGCAATGCTCAATGCCATTGGGTTTGGCTGTGCCCTTCCATAGGGGCTGCACAGCATCCTTTATCCTTTCTCCATTATCCTGTGTTGTGCCAGTGCCACCCTCCTGCATCTGCCACAGGAGCACTCAGCTCAGGTGCTGGGTTTCTGTGCAGTGGTGAGGCTCTGGTGGTGGAGAATAAAGGAAAGAAGGTTCACTGGCTGGGGAGATGCTGCAGTGAGTGGGGCCGGAGCAGTGGCCCTGCTTGGACAGGGTGATTCCCTTTGTGCACTGTCCTGAGAGGATTATCCAGCATCTCTGACTGTGACGGTACATGCGTGGGAGAGCATTTGCTGACAGCCCACCATTTATCTCTGCACACCTTTGATTTTTGGAGGTGAATGATGGCATTGCAGTGGAATGTGCTCAGCACTCAGCAATGGCATCGTTCTGTGGCTGAAATAATCTTCCTGTGCTGCCTGTGACCCTTGGGCACTTGTGCTGCTGCCTGTCTTGTAACCTGCACAGTTGCTTTTACAGCCACACTGTGAACTCTAGCAAAGAATTGATGTGGCTGAACTTGCTTTCATCTGGAGATGCTCTTTTCAGCGTATCAATTCCTGGTCCAGTTCCCCAAGCAACAGCCAGGATGCAGGGGTCTTGGCAGTAGTGACTGCCATAGGAAATGTGACACTTGTAGTTTATCATGTATTGTAATTTCAGCTAATGCCTTAGATTGATATAATGAATATTGAGTTTTGGCTGCATTGTGGACTGCTTCAAATTGTGGGGTTTGACTCCTTTCCCCCCCTCCCCTGTTGTATGGTGCTTTCCTGCCCATTTTTTTCTGATACATGAGTCTTTCCAGTGCTGAAAGGGATTAGCTCATGGGTGCAACAGAAAGTAACAACTCAGTGTTTTCTTTTGGATCAGTGAATTAGTGCAACTTATTTGGTTTTATGATCACAAGGCAGGAAGGGAAAACAATCACATCTTTTAAGTAGTATTCTGCTATGAACTGAAAGGAAAAAAATCCTGTTTCTGTGTTACAGCTGGGGACCTCTCAGAGTGGAGAGAACATGACCTGCCTTATTTTGAGCTGCAGTGTGATATTTATTACAGTAGTTGTTGTTATTTGATCTGTTTAGAGGTGAAATGCTTTTCTTGTGAGTACAGGAAAGCAAGGTAATATTCCATGTTTTTCAGGGAGCAGGTTTAATGTTTTACCCAGAGGATCAAGACAGTTGTTGCATTTGAATTGGCAATGATTTTTCTAAAGAAATTAAATTTTCCTGAAAATATTACCTCCAGCGCAATTATTTTCAGACAGGTTTGTTAGTGTACAATGAGTATTGCTGATGGTTTTATGTTCCAATCTCCACATTAACTTTTTGGCTTCTGTAACTTCAGTTTTGCTACCTAGTAACAGCAAGAGTCCTGAAGTCCTTCATTTTGCCTGGTGTTTTGGTGATGGGCTACCATGAGTTTTTTGCTTAAGCATTTGCCTTTTTCCATGAATTTTCCAAAAATTCACGTCATCTGCTGTTGTTGGTAGATAAGAAGTCTTCCTCATTGGCTTCCTTGAGGTTTCTCACCTTTTGTTCTCTCTTGATCTTTGCTGTTCTTACAGCACCACAAATTCTGCATTAGACGTATACTCCAACATTTTTATGGAAACTGAATGTAATACTCTGTCCTCCCATAAGCTTCTGGTAATACCTAGATTATAATATACTGAATTTATCTCAGGACAGTGGTTGGTAATACTCTTAAGTATCACTGGTTTAACATTTTGATCTTCTGAAGCTTGGAAGTTGTATTTATATAGTATTTTCCCCTTTTTAGAAAGGCCTTGACTTTTTTTTTTTTTTTTTTTCTTTTCTTTTTGCTGCTTAGTTTCTTAATCTGATATACTGCTCACATTTAGTAAAAAAATGGACTGGAAGTACCAAAATGACTGTAGTAAGAGGAATCATTAAAAAAACCCCAACACCCTGCATTTGCACTGTTTGGAAAAGGCCTTTTTTGTGAAAAGGTTATCAGGGATGGAAAGGCTCTGGTATAATAGACTTAGGGGGCTGAAATGTTATTATTTTGCTGAGTGGTGCCATTAATCATCCTGATTTAGGGAGTAAAAGCATAAACGGGTCTGCCTAGCTGTGAGGTTGCTATATTAATGTGTGTTTGGTGGTAGATAAAACAAATGATAGTGCAGCAGCCTCCTGCTGCCTTCTCTCAGTGTTCTTGGTATTTTTTTTCTTCTGCCTGCTGTACTTGGCTGTCAGAATCATAAAGGAGTAGTTTCTCTGACAAGTCCTGCCCATTTTCCTGTCTCAGCATAATCCATCTTGCTGAGCATTCTGCGGTGCACTGCGGTGGAGTGCTTGCTGTGTCTCACTTGAGAGAATTACAGGAAGAGCACTGGAGAATTGTTCCCAGGCTGCTGACAGCAATCGCCTGACGTTTGAACACGTGCTGATACCAAGCGCTGACCTCTTCCTTTGCTGTGCAGGCTGATAAGGCATGGCCAGGTCTTGGTTAGGCTTCGGTGTGGCAATAATCCACTGAGAAGCTGGGTTGATATCAGGGATCTCTAGGACAGTCCATGATCTTCCCTTAAATAACTTTGTTTCTGCAGCTGTTGTGCTGGGGAGGAGAGATTCACTTGCAGAATAGGCGGATAGACTGTGAGAGATTAAAACCACAGAGCTTACATGATAGGTTGTTTTGTTTTTATTCAAACTCCAGGTAACGAGAAAATTTGGATTATAAATAGAAAGCTTAACAGTGGGAGTAATACAGTATATAGATCATTTGTGCACGTGAGTGAATGACCTTCATAACTAACCTGTGAGTCATTCCTGTGAGAATAAATTGGGCTACAAAACAATTAACTGCTGTGGTTGTACTTGCTGGTTGATATGCTAGACTGACAAAACTGGCCTGTTTAAAAATGGACATAGTGCTTGTTTTGGAAATTATAATAATTCCCATATTTCCATGCTTAAGTGCTGGTTAATTTCTGTCAAGGCAGTAATAGGGCATCTTTATATTGCGGAAAAATTGCTTTACATGGAAAAAAAAGAAGCTACAAAACAAAAAGTGTCTGAGGTAGAAAAAAATCTTGCCACTTGCTTGCCAGTGTATGTAAGATAAAAGTTTGGTCCTGTGTTGTTTTACTTAATAACTATGGAGGTTGGGAGGGGGTAGGGGTTTTTTTAATCAGCTGCCCTTCAGCATAAAAACATTGTGACGTTTCATATTTAAGTAATTGCATAAAACCAGATGGTAACTCACATAGTCTTATTATCATATTGATTACTTAATGATGCATAATGCATATTGTATTAACTTGGTGATTTATCATAAATCAGTTTGGATTTTTGTGGAGGTACCAGAAGTGGAACAAATACTGCATTTCTGACCTTCACTTTGTCAGCTGTAGTTCTGAACAGTCAGGCAGTCACAAGTCTTTCCTTGCTTTCATACCTCTATTGCTGCTATCACCAGGTTCTGCAGTTTTCATTAAAAGTTTATTCTGAACTTTCAATACTGAAAAACATGGTTAAATCATTGGTGTTCTCAATAACACTCATTCTGGAAAGAGTTGTGATTGATGAAGAGCGTAGTTCCTAAACTTTTCTGGTTTTAATGCAATATTATGTTTATTGACTTTCTGGTTTATGATTGCAAATCTTTTCTGTTGTTCTTTGTCTCAAGAGAATTAGAGAAAAGCAGTTTTCTGATAATTCTAGTAAATAAAGACTGCTTGTATAGGTGCTGGTGTTGTACCCCATGGCCTGACACCTCCCCCATCTTTTTTTTTCCTTTTTGGAAAGAGACTATTGTCTTCCTGGTGGAGATGGAACAATAGCTGTTCTGAATGACATAACAGTGGAACTAGAATTTAAAATAACATTTTATCCATTATCCCCTTTCTCTATTTTTGCCCTCTCCCTCCTGCTTGGTACAGACTGAATGCCTCCTTGGGACACTGTGTGTAAACCTCCATGCTTTGCTGCTAAATGTGCATCAGAATACGTGTTTGGAGTATCTCATGTGGCAAGTGCTAAATTAAACACTTGGAACACTTTAGAGTTATGAGTCATCAATCCCTGGCTGCTGTTTTTAGATTTCAATAATTAATACAACCTACCTGGAAGTTACTTTTCAGATCATGGTGATCCACAATAAATCTTGAATAGAAATAAGCTAGAAAGTTCAGGTACCTGAATGCAATATTTTCCATTAGGATCACTAGTTTTTAATGTTAAACAGTTAAAATAAGGACGTCAGATACTTTATAAAAATTATTTTTAGGTCCAGAAGCAAGCAGAATTTAGACCAGAAGGAGCATAGCAATTACCTTTGGGGGAGTCTTAGTTCAGTAGCCTCAAATGTTTCAAAGGAAGAATCTTAACTTGTTAACAATTTTTAAAATAAATAATCCCTAATGATTAAATACAGAATCACTCAGTAATATTGACTCTTAAATGTTGTCTTCTGTTTTGTAGAAGACCCTTTTGAGGACTTCTTCGGTGGCAGGCGGGGTCAAAGGGGAAGCAGAAGCAGAGGTGGTGGTGGATCATTTTTCTCTGCCTTTGGTGGATTCCCTGCTTTTGGAAGTGCTTTCTCTCCATTTGACACAGGTAAATATCATAACTTTAAGAAAGAATGCAATTTTGGATTGCAATACAACAAGCTGGCTTCTCCATTCAGGCAATTCTGTGACTAATTTTTTTTTTTAATTAAACTGGTGTCTGTAAGGTGTAAATGAAAATTAAGCCACAGTTAGAGTATTTGGGCTATCTGAAAGTTCATACAGAGTGAACAGATCTCTAAGAAGTAGAACTTTCTGTTTTCTTTATTTTGGTGCTACAGTTTCTTCATGGCTTTAGAATTCTTTTGTTCTGTTTGCTTTCAGGAGTGTGATGGCTTTTATTACAGGTCCTGAAAAACATGTGCCTAAACCCCATGGTACTGCTTGGAGTGCTGGGAATCTGGGCATTGTTTGGGGTGTTACTGATACAGGACTTGTTCTGTCTGCCTGCTTGGGGCATCCCAACATCTGCACTAAAGCTGATGATCAGATTCATTAGGGTTGCTCGCTTTCCCCTGAGTGCAGAGTGTGATAAATGTTGAATGCCTTTTCAGGGGAGGAATTGGCAAATGGTTTTGGACAATGCTGTGCATTTGGAACTTGAACTGTGAGTCCATATGAAAGAAGTGGATGGGGCTGGAGCCATGGTTTTACTCTCAGGCTGGTGTTAATGCCATCTAGTCACTGATGCTGTGTGATGAAACCAGCTGAGGGCTTCCTGAAAGTAGGATGAAGTCTGAATAGATGATATATTTGGATCCCACAGCCATGCAAAATTACATTTTATTCAAATGCCTTCTTTTTCAATAGGTTTTACTTCTTTTGGCTCCCTGGGACATGGAGGCCTTACTTCATCATTCTCCTCTACGTCATTTGGTGGCAGTGGAATGGGAAACTTCAAATCAGTATCAACCTCAACTAAAATAGTTAATGGCAGAAAAATTACTACAAAGAGGTAACTGATATAAATATATTTATATGAAACTATGTGTAGAGACTTACATATCTATAGTTACATGCATATAAATATGTTGTATCTTTGCACACACACATATAATGATACATGTTTTTATGTTTTACTTTTGTTATGTTCATCATATTGAATTTCTCTGAATGCTTAAAAACATCTTGATATACTTTATTGGGTTCTCTGCCTCTTCTTGGCATTGTTGAGTTACTTAATGCTGTAGCTGGATCTCTTTCAGGCTTCAGAATCTCCTGTGTAGTGCTGCACATTTTACTGTGGTCCTTGACTAGGAAGAATTTTGGTTTTGCAGATGTTATGAAGGAAATTTCTCTAGCATCTGCTTAGTGTGCTTTCCTAGGCAGTGTTTGAGTAAAGTCCTTCTAGTAATTTTTTTTGTCTGTTACCTGAAATAAGAAACTGAAGCCTGCTTTGGAGGAAAATGCCTGTTTGTTGGAAAGTGAATTTTCAAGTTCTGTGTACACAGTGTAATTTCTCTCCTTTCCGTCCTTGTGATGGGGAAATCATTGCATTTGGGAAACCCAAGTCTTAGTTAACTATAGAAAAACCTACATGGAGTATTATAATCAATATAGGAGTACTGAACAATTAAGTAATTTCATTACTTAATAGAAAATTACAGAAAAGTGAAGGAGGATAAATTGTTTTTGTTTGTTAACTTGGGTCCCATGCTTGTAAGTGCAAGGTTCTTCTGTGAACTGTTGTACTGGAGAGCTCCTGTCATCTTGACCACTTAATAACAAACAGCCTCTGGATCACATGCTGGTGTGGTCATAATATTTTTCTGAGTGTATGCCAGAAAAATCTGAAAACTCAAAAGCTCCTTAATAATCTCTCTTTTCAATCAGGGATACTTGAATTTTGTAACATGCATGCTGGTCATAAAGTTGGTGTATAGTAAGTCTACAAATTACTGGCTCTGATCAAATGAAAAATGGATTTTAGACTGTCTTGTGTACAAAATTGTGATTGAATCTGGAATATCATATATTTAACAAATGGGTAGGGACTAAATGCAGTGTCAAGATTGTGCAGTTGATCTGTTAAGGCATTTAGGCCTGGATAACTGTGTAGTGTGAGCACAACTTGACATTGTGTGAGGTGGCAGCTGTAACTGTGAACTCCACATCCTGGAGGATTCCAGCTTGCAGAAGGCAATTTTCCTGACTAAGCAGGGGGGAAATGCAGCTGGGCGCCGGTGCCAGCTCCGGCACTGGTAAATACCAAAGCTTGCCAAGTACAGTTGCATTAAGCAGGTGCTGCTCCCTTACAGTTTGTTATCTAAACCTGGGGTCTGGTGTGTGTTCGAAACTGCCTGCAGTGCTCTGAAATGGCTCATGGTGTTTTTGTCCTGCAGGATTGTTGAGAATGGACGTGAGAGAGTAGAAGTTGAAGAAGATGGCCAGTTAAGGTCGCTAACAATAAATGGTAAGGAGCAGCTGCTACGCTTGGATAACAAGTAATTCAACGCACGCATTTAACAGAAATTTTAAGCTCTAACAGCCACCATTTGAGGATTGACAGGAACATTTTTTGAAGATTTCAAATGAATTCAACTTTCTGTATATCCGTACTCAATCTTAAGTAGTATAAGTAGCTCACAGAAGCTCGTATTTGTCATAGACTTTTGAGTTAATCGTTGGGACCACATCAATTGGACCATTTTTTGTCCTTTAAATTGTTGTAAACTTCTGTATGCACTTTTCTTTTCTTATCTGTGATCAAGGTGAACCATGATCCTTCAGTAGTGCTAGGGCGAGATGTACACTAACACTAGCATGAATCTTGCTTTTTCCAATTTGAAATGTGAGCCAATTAGTAGTTCAAGTCTGCTGTGAAGTTAACAGTTCCAGGATAACCTTTTTAATAATTTCAATTTTTTTTTTTAATGTTTAGTAGTGAACAATGTTAATACATTTCTGGTAATGCATTTCTGGTTTAAATAAATTAAGGATGTTTTCTAGTTGTGCATGAATGCAGACAACTTTAGTAAGTTTTGACAAATGTTTAAATGTGTAATGTAAGCAAAAGGTAAACAAAAGTGAAGCCAGCGAGCTGAGTCTTTTGTCATTTGCTAAAAAAATTCAAAATGAATAAATGCTGATGTTTGTGGTGCATTCTTTCATGAATGGCATTTGTAACCTTCCTGTGTCTGTGTGTGATTTGGGCAACTTGGGAAAACGGTGCTTTTTTTTTTTCCCCTTACCATCTTTTTCTTCAATCTTAAGGATGAGGGCCTTTTTTCTTTGCAGATGTTTTCTTCAGTGTGACTGAAAACATTATTTTTAATTTCGTTTCTAAACCTGTATTTGAAGCACCTATTTTTAAGAAGCATTCAGAGGCTGACTCTCTAACTCCATCTTTTGCCCTAATATGTAATTATTTTAAGTCTAGGCCTAAAGCAATTGTTTTAAAAAGTTTTCTGAAGTTATTCTGAGATTTGCTTAAAACATAATCTGTAGTAAATATAAATATACATTTGATAAATTTATTTATTTAACATTTAATAATTACAAAAAGACTGAGAATTATTAGAATTTTTTCTTGCTGTTTTGAAAACAAATAATTGCTTTGAAGATTTGGACAAAATTATTAGGATTATGATATCTCACTCTTATTTTTAGTTCTCAACCAAAAATTAAAAGATGGATTAATGCCCTTTGTTAAATTAATGGAGTGAAGTAAAGTGTTCATTTGTAGCTAAGACCAGATTTTCAAAGTTTAGTGAAAGATGATTTGGTTTTGGTGTGGCAGGTTCTGGATAGTTCCATGCATAGATCATGGATGTGCAGCTTTCATCTGTGCACCAGCTTTGAACATCTGGCCTACACAAAACTCTTCAGGGTGGCTTAGTGGTTAAAAAAAAAAAGCATGGTGTTTTCAAATGATCACCTAATGCCTTCTTGCTGAACACCATCTGCTTTGTACTAACACATGTGTTGATTATTAAATACATTGAAGAGAGATGCTCTTGTTTTTCATGCAGGAAAACCATTTCAACTTAAGCCAAACCAAGCTAACAAACTGCTACAACAGAATTTGTATTTGCAGTTAAGTTAGTGTGTTGTACTTTTGTCCCTCTACCATTAATGCTAATTTGATAGAACTGAAAAAAAAATAACATGTAGAAGAAAAAATAAATACATACTTTGGTTTTGGGACTAAAGCAGTTATATACCTTTTCAAGTTCTTTGCAGAGTTCCTGTCACTTCAGTGTTGTGTTTTTGATGTAGAAGCACAAACTTAGTTTAGAACTAAACAGTGTTTTCTTGTTAATGCTGTTTTTTCCCCCTCCCCATGTATGTTACTTCTTGATCCAGATAACTTAAACATGAAATTTATTTCAAAATTTGGCTTTGTTGTGATGTCTTGAGTTATTAAAAATGTTAATTTATATTTATAGGATGCAGTGTGCTCCTTTAAATTATGTAAATTGTAAAAAGTGCTTTAAAATTGATTAACGAAGTCAAATAAAATTAGGACAATCTGGAGTTGAGTTTGAATGCCTTCCTCTGGATACCCATAGATTTTATATTAAAGTGCCAAACTTCGCCTTCTAGTTTTATTCCAAGTCATCTTCTTTAACATTTCAATTACCTTGCTCAGGTTAAGAACACAGTTAGGGTAGCAGATCTGTACCCACATCTTCTTACCTAGTAAAGTGGGATCCTTCTCACAGTGTTACACACAAACAGGTCACACCAGGGTTCTGTAGTGAAATGTTTCAACACTAAATGTGCTCAAGATCCATTTTTTGGATAGTCTGTTCTGCCTTCGGATCCCTGAAGCTGCTTGTCAGAGCTGGCCAAAATGCAGCATTAAAGTGGCAGTGCTGCATTTCCTTGGTAGAAACTGGCAAAACACAGGGAGTGAGTCAGGAGAAGGCAGATTTTGGCAGTAGATTCCTGCAGGAGTGAGATACCCACACACCAGCATTTCCATAGGCTGGTAGCTGAACTGGATATGTGGTCTTGATCCAAATATATCATTGGACCAGCAATTCCAGTTCCAGGTTTAAAAATTTGTCATTGTTCACTTGACCTAAACCTAACAGTCTCCATCTCTTTCAGTGTTTTTTTGAAATGACATCACATCCAACTTTTTTTTTTTTTGATGCAACTTCTTGCATCCAGCTCCTTTTTTAAAACACAAAATAAACTCACATTCCATGTTATATTGTGAATTTCTTTTCTGAATTTAGTTGTTTTCTCCTGAAAACAACTTGTTAGGTTGCTTTGAAAAAAAATTATGTTGTTCCTTTCTAATACATAATTTGCATGGATGTACAAGACCTGTTTATTAGAAGTGATAGATCATCAAGGGCAGCACATTTCCTTACACTTCAATTTTGGCCAAAATAGTACAAAATAATTAACAACAGAAAAAGTTCCTGATAGTGAATGCTAGGTACAAATATACAGTGGGATGAGGCAGCTTTCAAAACCAGGTACTATTGGATTAAAAGTGTCATCTTTTCATACATGAGGGATTAATTTTGAATGTTTAGGGACACCATTCCATTTAAATTAAGCATCCTGGAAAAACAGCGGTTTGGAAAAACCAAGATGGAGTTTTTGAACCTGCTAAGTCATTTAGTCTTTCATGCTCTGCTTCAAAGTTCATTGGTGGATACAAGAACTTTGTGATGCTTTCTCCTGGTGCAACCTCTTTGCAGTCCCTTGTGCATGGCAGTAATCCCAGTGCAGCACACTAACCCCAGTTTCTCTATAGATTGCATGGCACCTGCCCCTTCCACTTGGCTTTACTGAAGGAGTTTGGGATTTTGTGTTGGAATGCTTCACACTGTAAAGTGGCTGCACTCCTGCAGTGCTCAGTTCTCACAAGACCTTCTCTGCTGGGAATCAGAGGGTTTGGTTTGTGCTGTAGGTGACAAAGCTGCTCTGCAGAGAATGTGTGCGTAGCATTTGTCAGGTGGATCCTGTATCAACTTGTGATTAATTGATGAGCTGAGTTAGAATGCTGAAAACAAGATTGTAAAAGATTTAAAAACCCATCATCTCTAAGCCCAGAGGGTTTGTATCTCTTCTCAGTGTTTGTGTTTGGTTATCCTGTTTCCTTGACTCCTTCAGTGTTTTGGCATTAGGTGTAACTGGAGGTTTGTCTTTTGTATTTAGCTGTGCTGTATTTCAGACCATCTGTGGGGTAGTCCAGTGATAAAGTTAGATTTTATTTTTTATTTTTGGAAATGTGAGTTCCTGGATCTGCTTCTGTTCTGTTTGAGCAGTGAGCTCCTTTGCCTGAGTTTAATCTGTGGTTGTAACAGGATAGTGCTTCTGGAGATGGTTGTGTTGCAGAATGAATGCTACAGCTGTGTGATGCTTGTGGTCAGAGAACCTTTGAAAGGGCCTAGTACTTAAAATACTTGTTAACCTTTTTGTGGAAGTGTTTCTTAGTATTTTTGGAAAATCTACCTCTTTAGTTGTGATTTTTGGATGTTCTGGTTATTAAGGCTTATTTTTATGTAATGGTATTTTCATGGGCTAGTGGCAATATGGACATCAGTAATCTGCCAGTCAGCAGTAATCAAACTTTGAAACTTTCTCTTTTTTGACATAAGAAAGTCTGTTTGCACTGTCTGCTCCCTCAGGGCTTGTTTACTTTATGATTATGACCACAGGCTTGATTTGCCTCAACAAAGACAGTTTGGGTTTTCTTGTTATTGTTTATCTTCAAGTGGTTGTCGTAGGTACAGAACTTCTTACCTTCCCCCTGAAATGCTGAAATGGTCCTTACATTGCACTAGGGCTGGAATGAAGAATGTTGGCTTTGTTAGTGTTCCAAACTGTACCTTTGAATTTATAATTGTAGTGGATTTCCTACTTGGTTTTGAAAAATATTCCTTGGCTAGAGTTGGTTGTTGAGTGCAGTGCACTCCTGAAAGATTAAAGCTGAAGATGGTTGGTTTATTCTCTGCTATATAGGTCACACATTCACAAAATAGTAAACCTTATGTTTGAGGTGCTGTCAGATTTAAAAAAATCACGAAAGAATTAAAATCCTGTGATGATCAGAGCCATAACCCTGAACCTCTGCAAGCTGTGCTGGTTTAAACTCACCGAAACTTCTCTGAAAACTGTTGTGGACAAGACTCAGTGCTGCATTAGGTGTTATCTCACTTAAAACAGCTGATAGAAAGTTAATCAAAACCCCACATGAGTACTTTATGCTCTGTCATGCTGCTGTGGCCAAAAGATAGGCAGGAGTTTGGAGGGGATAGTGCCCAGGCCTGAAAGCTGGGCTGTCCTGGTGTGAGGTAGATTGCACTGATGGCCTGACTGCTAATTGCCTTCTAAAAGAATAAAGGAAGTGGAAGACTTTCAGATATTGTCAGATTCAAAATGTTGTGGTGGGGATTAAAGTATGTTTAATTGAGAAGATAAGTAAAACATTTTATCAGAAGGACACGATTAAATAGAATTCTCTTTAGTTTCTCTGGCTTTTACAATAAAGTTAACTTTGCAGCATATTGAGTTAATTTTAAACTCACTAAAAAGATGTAAGTTTTGAACCTGACTTAAAATTGACAGTCAAGAAAAAATATTTTTAGAGGCTTCTGGTAATAACTCTTAAAGTTTGGCTTTAGCCTATAGCTTATATTTACCTCTGAATCTCAAATGAGGGCTTTTCTAGCTCTTCTTTGCAATGCAACCGACTTCAAGTGAATTTCATAAAAATAGAAAAAACAAAACCCTGTAGCTGCTCGTTTACCAGCAGTGAAAATAAAGCTGAATGCTTTCATTCACCTGAGTGTTAGAGAGAGATGAAATAGTAACACCTTGTTTGAAAAAGCTCATGTGAGCTTGCTGCTCTGTTACACAACATTGAGAATGCTTCGGTTCCTCCTCCTTTTTGAAGTTAAAAGTCAAATTTGAAATTTCCTGCATTCTGTTTATTTGAGTTACTAGAATGAGAGAGGAATCCAGCCTGGCTGACTGGCCATAGTACTCATGTTGAGGAACACACATTTGTGATGGCCAGAGAAGAGATTACTTGGCTGTGTTGTAACGGAGTTGCTCGAAGGTGTTGCTAAACCAGCTGAAAATGCAAAGCAGTAGCTCTGGAATCTTCAGTCTTGGTTCCAGTCACAAGCTTGATTGAATTGTGGTGCAGGAGGGGAATTTACCTCCCAATAATAAAAAAAGTCATAAGGCTGCAGAGGCTTTGAGACATCTGATAGTGAAACTGAACGGCCTCATCCATCTTTCGGTTTCCCTCCAGAAATACATGTCAAGCCTGTGTTAATCTTTGTAACTGATACATAGAGTAAGATTAACTTGCTAATTTATCACACATTTGCATAACTGTCACCATAGCCACCTCTGGCAAAGTTTTCTCCTGGACATGTAGTTGGAGGCTGCCTTTTACTCTTCACAGAAACTAAATCTGCATTTGTCATACTCAGCTATGGAAATACTGTGCTTTGCTTTTGTGTAAGAGCATTCTGCAGTATCAGGCACTGTCATTCTCCTTCCAGGGGGAGCTAGACTGTGGATGTTTTAAAATTGTTTTGAACTTCTCTGTGAAAGTATTTCTGAAGGAAAATGGAGAAAACCCACATGGCCAAGGCTCAGCCTTTCCCTGCAGCATTTCTTAGCTGGTGGACAAGGCTTTCTGTCTCCAGAGGATTTGGCCAGGCTTTCTGTAATATCACTGCCTCTTGTCAGAAGGCACTTAGGTGCTTTGAATTACTTGGACACCTCCTGTTGCGTAGTCACTCAGACACCCCTGAGAATTACTCTGCTAACCTCATTTCTTACTGCTGGGTGCCTATGGAAATATGGTCAGGTCCTTATCACCAAATGTACTGCACTTGGATAATGAAAGGGCATTATTCATCTGTTGTACACCAAGTGGGAGCTGGCTGTCCAGGAGAGCAGTAGAGAGCTAGAAATTCACTTGGAGCTATTTTGGCTCTATCTGGTACTGCCTGCAAGCAGGAGTAGCATTTACAAGCCTCCTGCCCTCGGTTTTTGACTGAGCTCCTGAGTAATTGCAAACAGGTCGAAGATTTTCCTTCTGGGGACATTGACCTTGAGAGTCAGGACAACCACCAAAATGTTTCTCTTATTAAACACCTTTATTGCTACTTCTGTCTTTTATGGGATTGGATGGTGTACCCTTGAGAAGAACAGCAAATCTTAAGGTCCTTGAAACCAGTAAGGGAGAAGCAGGAAAACAATGCAGCTTGTTTTGTGCTGTTGACATAGATTTCAAGGACTTTTCTCCTCATTTGGCTTTTGCCTTTCTCATCAGGAAAACATGATCACGAGTTATCACAGTGAATGCAGAAGTGGTGGGTGTTTGTCTGTGTCTCCTCCTCCAGTGAACCCTGCCTGTTCTCTGGCTGCCCAGGCTCAGCACTGCTCTGGAGGCTGCTCCCCTGCCAGCACAAGCAAGGGAGGTGCTTTTGCAGCCTGAGGATGGTGTGCCAAATTCCACTTTGATTGTAAAAAAATGTGTACACCAGTTAGAAAAAACTGAGCATATCAAAGGTCGCCTTGTTTGGAAGAAGAGTATAAATATTTGTATCAGGCTAGACAAATTCAAATGAGAAGATAAACACACATTTTTAACACATGGATGATTAACTGTTGGAAGAAGCTGCCAAGAGCAGTAGTTTCTCTGGCTTTCATGTCTTAAAGACCAGCTTTCTGAAAAATATCTCCTAGTGAGAAGGGACTGCTTGGGCTTTACAGAGAAGTAGTGGAAGCTCTGGGAGCCTGGGGCACAGAGCGAGATGCACCATGGAGCACAGTGCTCCTTCCAGCCCTCCTCCATGGGCTGTACTGGGCTTCTTCCCTCCTGACGTGTTGACATGGATGCACAGGTCACGTTCCCTTACCGTGGTTTTCAGACTGGGGGAGGCTTTTGTGATGTGGGGGCTGCTTTGTCTCTCGGGAGGTGCTGAGGAAACGGGAGCTGGGAAGAGAGGAGCCAACACCACGTGCACCTGGGGCAGCCTCATGACTGCTGCCCTAAAGCATCCGGTTTGGGATGTGTGGGTGCCAAGAGTGGACTTCATGTGGGAGAAGACATTCTGGATCTGTTCAGGTAAGTGGCTTTATTGTAATGGATAAATTGGATGTTAATGAGGAGGAGGAGGAACCAGGGCAAGGTCTGATGACTGTGCCAGGGAGTTAGATTTGGAATTTGCAATACAATGAGCCCTTGTGTATGTCCTGCCTTCTCACCAGCTACTGGCTGCACACCTTGAGGCAGCCTAATGCCAGCTCCTCAGTTGAAGATTAGGATGTCTCTTGTTAATCAGTGTAATGATACAGCAAAGATCCACATTTCAGAGTAAACTGTTCATTTTCTTGAATGCTGGCAATGTTTTAATGATCTAAAGTTTTTTTATTTTTGCTGTGACTTAAATCTCAAGTGGGTAGCAATACATGTGTTTTGAATTTTAAGTGACTGTGATGAAAAGAGCTGGCTTTTTGTTAATGGAATCACCTTTGGTATTGTGCTAAATGCCCAAGACTGCATTATGTCAGATAAATAGTTCTACAGAATAGCCAGGGAAGGGTCCTACAGGGCTGTGTGTGAAAAACCTCTCTGGGGGTGATATTTTGGGTTTTGTATATACCCAGAGCTGCATTTGTTAGGTTCATTTCTAAGGAGAGCTTGAGGAAAGGCAACTTCCTAGAATTATAATTCATCAGCATTTGGGTCACATAAGGAACAAACATAGTTTGTAACAAAACTAAAAGGTAAGCTATTGTGTGGTAAAATCCTGATATCTCTTGAGGTCCTTCCAAATTTTCTGGGAAAGGAATCCTGCTTGAAGAGTGCTGGAACTCCAGAATGTTATTCTTCAATGGTCTGATGAACCATATTTTGAGATGTAAATATTCAGCCCTGAAAATAGCCCTTGTGCAGTCTCCTTTCTGAGCAAGTAATAAAAAGTGTAAGGCTTTTTCCAGTCACCAGCATGGCCAGAGCCAGCTGTAGTGACACAAGGAATCTTGTTAATGGAAAAGCAAACAAGTGTACGTGCTGTACTGCTCTGCCTTTTTCTGGCCTAAAAGGAAGCTTGGACAAAAACATTTCTGTAGTTTGCAAAGTGTGTAGCCAGTGCACACCTTGAATGTTTGTTAGCAGTAAACAGCTTCTAAACTGTTAAAATTTGTTAAAAACAATTGGTTTTAAATGTACCAGAACTGGAACTTCTCAAAGCAAAACAATTCCAACAATTTAATCTGTATTTTCCAAGGACCTTCAAAGATTTGAGTTGTGGTCTGTGTGGAACCTATTGCAGAGGTGGAAAATGCAGTTTTGTTGACAAATCAAGTCCTCTGTTACAGTTACTGCCTGGTGTTTGTAGACTAAACACCCTTTTCTCTTGAGAAGCAGGTAGAAAATGACAAGTAGGTGGTTGGTTTTTACCACTGTTCAGTAAAAAGAAAATGATGTGCACTTTACTATGCATAATCATATTTTAGAGGTGTTACATATCATTGTCAGCTACTCCTATATAGTATCTAAATTGCAGGATCTGTTGCAAGGGGGGGTGTCTAAATTTCAAAAGTACTTTTGAAATATTGCTATTGCCCTACTTTTGATATATATTGAAAGTATTAGCCTGAAAGAATTGGAAGAAAATCTGTTTGGTTAAAGGTTAAAAGAAAGTAGAGTAATTTGTCCTGAAGCTTTCTCATAGCAGTTTTGTAGCCATTAATTATTTATTTATTAATTGCTATAACTCTGTCTCGAAAAGTGTCATAGAACAGAAAGCGACTTTTAAGTGGCTTCTAATGCAGTGACTAATTGAGAAGATGCTTCTTGTAATCACTCCTAAAAACAAGAAACTCAACTCAGGGAAATAAAACATTTTTCTGAGGAGACACAGGTGTTCAAACCTCCCTTCTCTTCTTGATCAACCAAATTGAGAACATAAGATTAATTGATTACTCTTACGTGGTTTCCACTCTTCCCTCTCCTCTAGCACTTGCTCTGAGATCACATGTGTGGTTTTGCCCTCGAAATGTTTATAGAAGGTGATGACTCCATCCCTGGTAACCCTTTTTGTGGAATAAATCACCAAGCCAAGTGCATGCCCGTGCTGCTCTGTTCAGGGGAGGTGCTTGTTGCCCTGCACAGAATAGTTTCCAGTAGTGGAAAGTTCTTTTATGAGAGCTGTTTGTAGGGGGGGATTTTGCCTTGCGCCTCCCAGCTCCTCCTGAAACCAGAAATGAGCCCTTGGTTCCCGCTGGGCTCTAGATTCAGATTGCTGTTGTGTTTTCTGGGTGTGGTGGCAGAATTACCCAAATTGTCAGTGTCTCTGCTGTTGGGTTTGGGCCTGGAAGGGGCACAGAGCCAAGCTGGCAACTTGGAGTGCAGCTTTCATGTAGGTTAGATGATAAATTGTTAACAGAGGTCAAAGCCTCTCGGGTTTTCTATTTTTGTGCCTATTCTGGCTAATCTTTTAAAATCTAGGTCCTCCAGATTTTCAGTTAAAACTGGAGTAGAGGTGGACACTCAGGTCCTAACTGAACTGTCATCAGTGTCTGTTTATTGCTGTTACAACAGTGTGGTTTTATTTGTTGATTTATTTTCTCAATTGAATTCAGTGCTTTGAAGACTTTTGCAAACAGATTCCATCTCCTGGAAGGCAATTTTGCTGCCCTTTTGGCTCCAATTCTGTTTCCAGTCCACTATTCAGTCTTGTCTAAGCAACTTTCTCCTTAGAAAAACAGTTCATGATTCTTTTATTTAGTATTTTTAAATATTACTGTAAATGGAGAATGTTTCTGTAGAGATACCAGGCTGTATCCAATACCAGCGGTTCAAGCAAGGTCAGAATTTTAATTGGAAAGTGACAAAATGTTCTCAAATGTGCAAAATCTGGGACTATTTCTGTCAGTCACTGACTTGCATGATAACAAATGTAGGTGAACATCAGCCTTAGCTGTTGTGCATCTGTTCCAGGTTTGCTCTCTGTCCCAGTGCTGTCTGCAGGACATTTCCAGCCCTGCAAAGGGACCCACCCTGGCTCACAAGGCTGGGGAGAAATGCTTTTGTGTAAATTGAGTTCGACACCTCCACACTCAGTAAAGCTCTTGGCCAGTGTTTCTGAGAAGATTCTGAGTTTGCTGATGTTCAAGGAAGGGGTGGAGTAGCTCTGCTGGATGCTGCACTTTGGGCTGCTACAACATTGTAGTTACACAGCTCAAGCCACAGCAGTATTGATACTTGTTTTTACAATTTCTCAAGTATTTGCACCATGATATATTGATCCCACTGACAAATAGTCACTCTAACATTCTTTCATAAAGCTTTCACTGCCATTACAGAATTACAGGAGATGAGGGTACATCTTTATGCTGGGTGATTTTGAGCAGAAGCTGGTTATGGCAAATTCAGGTGGTGGTCAGTTGTGCAGTTGTGGTGGGTGCAGCCCTCCCCAGGTCGCATCCACTTCTCCACAAGAGCCAGTGGGCTCTCCAGTGTGCATTCCACCCTTCTGGAATGTGGAGCACTCCAGCTTCTCTGCCATTATGGAAAGTTCTTAAATACTGGTGCCCCCTTTTTTGCTTTGGCCCCAGAGATTGTGGTTGTTCCTGTCCTTGGTGCTTCATCCCACGGCTCTCAAGGTGTGTGAGAAGAGGAGAAGGTGGGATGGTGCCGCTGCAGCCACACAGGATGGGAGCAGCCCTGGGGTGGCCTTCCTGGGAGGAACATGGCCTTCCTGGGTGCCCCCAGAGGTACCCATGCCACTCCTCAAACTCTCCTTCTCTTTCCAAAACTCACAAAGCTCTCTTGGTAAAATCTTGCCTGCTCCCACTGGATCTCTGCAGAAGGAATGTATAAACTGATGATTCTGTTTCCAGGCACAAAAGAGAATTGTAAGTATTGTTAGTGTTGGGTGGTAGTCATGTTCCTAGTTTGGTGTTTGGGGTTTTTTCAGTTGAGAAAAATCTTAATTTCTGTGCTCTATTTATTGGTTGTTTGGGTCTGAAGTTCATTTTGAGAAGCATACGTGGAACAATTAATTTTTATCTGTTTAAATACCTGCATGTATATGTGTGTATTCATTGTTATTGACAGGATTTGAAAAATTGTATTTCTAAACTGTGGTGGGTTTTAAGGCATAGATCTTGACTATGGATGGGAAAGAAGAATGTTTGGAAACTTTTGAGATGGATTGGAGATGCCAAACAACAAAAGTTGGTGCAGCTTGGGAGTCATGTCTCCTCTAAGGCCAATTGTACAGGTTTCATAAATACAGTATTTAGTCAAAACTACCATTGAATGTCAACTTGAAACACTATTTTTAAAAATTCAGGCTTGTTATTTTTGTGTCAGAAATGGAACAGCAGCTAACAACTTAGTGTTCCTGTCATTGGGAACTGGCTTTTGTGGTGAAAGTTCATGAAGTACTTTGAAAGGTACTGAGCCTCAGAAGAGATGTCCTGTTACTGTGAGCATGTGATGCTTTCAGGGTCATTTAAAAGATGATGGTCTCTGGAGCTCTGTAAATCAGGGATGTGTGCTCACACTGGAAGATGGGATTTGCTTGCTGTAGTCCTACAGGGATAGACGGATGAGGAATAAATTGCATGTTGGGGGGTAAAATTGGAGAGAGCAGGTATCTCTTCTTTTTTTTGTAATTAATACGTGGAACCCTTAGTGTCAGAGCCACTGACATATTTAAACCTCAGGGTGGAAGGGAGAATATTTTTCAAATGATTAACCTGAAAAGATGAGACCTTGCAAACGGAGTGTGGACAGTGCAATATGAAACGTGGGCTTGCACTCACTGTCTCGTGTCTGTGATATTTCAACAGCACTAATAGCCATTTGATGAAAATATAAACTCAGTGATTTTGTGCTTTTGCCAAATTACTATGGAAGTGTTGACAAAACAGCTGGGGAAGTCATTCATCACATTTTTCTGAAGTCACTCATGAGATTCTTTTCTTTTTAAATTTAACTGCATGGCTTTTTCTTGATGTATCTTTTTTTTCTTTTACGGTAATCGGGGTTTGCTGTGCATTAAGGTTTTGAAGACTGGTTTAAAGCTGATAATCAATGGAAAAATATGTAACACAGCTGTACAATTTGCAAATTAGGGCTTGCTCAGAACTGTTCTGAAGTTGCTCCTTTAGTGAGGGCCACTAATGGGAATATAAGATGACGTCTTGATACTTCAACTCGTTAGTTTTTAAGAGTTATAAAGATCTGTTGCAAAAGTAGAAGAGCACTTTTCCTCTGCTTTTACTGTTTGAAGAGCTTTTTAATTAGAAGCCAATTTTGCTTGACCTGGTGGTGGAAACTCCTAGAAGGGCTGAAGACAAGAAGCAAAGTTTTATCTTTGGGGACAGTGAAGGAGCTGTTTCATGTGGAGCTGGGAGGTTCTGGAGAACAAATGTGAGAGATGTGAAGGTCCATGGGGCTCTGCTTGGGCACAGGGGCAGAGGAAACACTGGTGGGAGGCACCTCGTGTCTGGGTACACCATGGAGGACCTGGCAGGGCTGCATGCAGTTGCACTGTGGAATTTTTATTTCTTTGTTTTCCTCTGGTAATGAGTATTAAGTTTCATTATAAGGGCTGGTTTCTTTTTCTTTTTCTTTTTCTTTTTTTCCTCAGTAGGATTTTGGTTTGCACTTCAAATACAATTTCAAAGTGAAACTTGGGCTGTGAGGCTTCCTCATGGTAGAGATGAAAGCCACGGGGATTTCTGTCTGAGGTCGAAATAGAAGTGAGATGAAAAAACCCTCTTTGTTTCAGGACAGTTTGAGTTGGAAGGGATCTTAAAGTTCAGCCAGTTCTGATCCCCTGCCATGGGCAGGGACAGCTTCCACTATCCCAAGTTTCTCAGAGCCCTGTCCAACCTGGTATTGAACATTTCCAGGGATGGAGCATCCACAGATTCTCTGGCCAATCTGTGCCAGTGCCTCACCACCCCCACAGTAAAGATTTCTTCCAAATATCCAATCTAAACCTGCCCCTTTTCAATGGTTTCAAGCCCCTTGTCCCATCACTGTCTGCCCTTGTAGTATCACACCAAATCAAATAACCTGATGTCAGTGATACAATTCTGGAGGAAGAGGAGCCATGTAAGAGACAGAGGAGGTACAGTGTTCTGAGCTCCACCTCAGCCATGAGCTGTGTGAGGTGTGTTGGAGAGAGAAGCCCCAAGAGCAGGAGCCTGGTACAGGGTGTAAAAGGGTTCTGGTCACTTCAATGTAGTGCTGTGCAATGAGACTTGCAGGAAACTGGGGCAGACCTCTGACATGACCCTGAAGAGTAGAAAATACAATCTTTTAAGTAATCTTGGTTGCTGTTTAAAAACCAGGTCCATTTGGTCAAGCTCCGAGCTTGAAATTTTGCTAATTTGTATTTATATATGTCAAGCTGTGAAGCTCATTCCTCATTCTTTGCTTCCTTTCAAAATTCATGCAGAAATTAATAAAAAGCCCCTGCTTGATAAAGTCTTTTAAAATTAATAAAATTCCCTTTGAGCATGCAAATTGGGTCATCTCTCTGCTTGCTGGAAACGTGAGGATTCATGTTGTTACCTCCTGCCATTTGCATTTCCAACATCCCAGATCTTTAAGATGAGAGCAACTGGCATTATCCATATGGATGCCCTGGTGTGCTTTAACAGAAGGAAAATAGCTGCAGAAACCTGGATGTGCTCAGGCTGTGCCTTCTCTCTTGCTTCAGAAACAATGGAGGACCAACTCACTGGGCTTTAAAAGGTTCTGATGAGGAAGTTTTGGCAGGGAGGAGGTAACTCCAGGCTCTGCCAGCAGCTCCCTCTCTTTAGGCCAGGCTCCAGAGCTCAGCCTGGTCCAACAGGAGTGGCTGTAGCCATTGGTCCCTGATAACCACCATGGGGAACAGCATGACCACATTTCCTTTCAAAGCAGCACCTTTGTGGTTGGTGTGTGCTGAAAACTCCCTTTATTTTACCAGTTTTTTGCAGACTGGGGAATCTGTGGTGAAATGTGCCTTGAGTAGCTTGTGATGTGCTGGGAATGCAGGATTCATGTTGGTGCACGCTGAGCTGGGTGCAGGATATCATGGGGTTCTTGGGTGTGGATGGGGGGGGGCAGGTAAAATCCACCTAAAGAAAAAAAGGAAAATCTAAAGTAGGAACTGTCTAAGGGAGCTGCTGCAGGGCAGGGAGGGTGAGAGAACCCAGCGTGGGGCTTTCCCTGCTCTGGTCTGTGCTGCAGGGGCACAGCTGGGCAGGAGCAGCGGAGCTGGCACTGGAGCAGCTGAGTGGGAGGGCAGGGATGAAAGGAGCAAGTCCATTGCCAGCTGTTAAAGCCAGGAGGGCAGAGGGTTGTTCTGAGCATGGAGCAGAAAGCACTGAGCCCTGCCCTTTCCTGGGCACTGGAGGTGCTGCAGCCAGGCCTCTCCAGGACAGAAATAGCACTCCATCAGCCTGTCCCTTCTCCCAAATCCCACACCCTTGTTTTTCCATCACTTCCCAGGACTTTGCCACCACCTCCCCGTGCCGTCTCCTGCCACTTCTGGATTTTTCTTCTCTGGCAGGAAATGCCTGGCTTGCATGGCAGGCAAGATAGTAGTGCTGGTCCTGGCCTGGGAAAGGCCAGCCCAAATCCCCTAATTATAAACTTAATATGAGTTTTTGGGTTGGAGCAGGGAGATAGAACCCACATCTGAGTGCAGTGCCATCGGGTGCTGAGAGAGCTGAGCTGTCAGAGCCAGTGCAGGATGTGAGACAGGGAGAGGAGGGGGTGGCACACTGGGAGCAGGTTTCTGCAGGGCATGGATTGGGAGCTGCTGGCATCTTCAGTTTCTACCCAGCTGAGCACTCCAGGCACGCTTTGGGTAAATATTGCCTTGAATTCTGCAGGACAGGAGTCTCAGACAGACACCAGAAAACCCTGAATCACCTTGTGTTCTCTCTAACACCCAGTGCATTTGCTCTGGAAGGAAAATGATTGCCAATAATTGGTGAAAGACACTGATCTGTTGTGAGCTGACTCAAAACCTCGTTGTTTGTCCCGTGCTTTGGCTGATAAACGTCATTGTTGAAATAAACTCCCTTTACAGTTTACAAAAGTGATGGTGCAGATGGGACAGCTGCTCCAGCATTCCCCAGATAGTTTCTGAGTGACTTCAGGCTCTTTCAGCTTTCAAAACTATGTGCATCTTTTTAATCAGAGGGTTTTAAAATGGCTGCTTTTTCTTGTAAGCATCACATCAAATAGCAAGAGAGAGATTTTTAAGGTCTGTCACTGTCAAACTCAGACGTTTTCTGAAGAGGGCTCAATGCAAATTTTGGTTTCTGTCGAGTCTGACAAACCCAAGAGAGCCCAGGCTGAAGGAAGGTTTTATAACTCCTGCTGAGTGTCACTGTGTTAGTGTTTCCTGGCATTTAGAAACAAGTTTAAGAGCAATTAAATCAGAAAAACTTGCTCAACATAGCCTCTAGTAATGGTGAGGGAGTATTTTCTTGGCTGAGCATGTTGTCTACAGTTTCAGGAGAGGTGAGGGGTGTGTGTGTGCACGTGGTTTTGGAAAATACCCTGGGCTGGGTGTTTTATAATGAGCATCCCTAGTTTCCAACAGGAATTAAAAAACCTGATGATTTGGCAACTTTTTGGAAACAACTTTCAAGGTGTGGTCCCTTAAATTAGCTCAATTCTGTGTTTTAGTAGAGTCACTTGTCTCCTGCTGTCTTCTCTGTGCTATCAGATATTAGATTTCATGAGAAGAAACAAAAGATCCAGTTGATCTCCAGGATTTTTTCAGCCCAGGGTAATCCAGGCCTGCAGACCGGTCTGTAGATGAGTTCTCAGACTGAACTGGTTCCTGTAAAGCCTGAGATTTCCCAGCAACTGGTGGACTTCAGTCTAGGAAGAACCCTGGTAGCTTCTGCCAAGGTAAATATTAATACCAGAGCTGCTGTAACAATGGAAAAGTACATTGGTAGAAAAATCTTATCAACAGATTACAAAGATCACAGTGCAATCAACTTCAGATAAGTGTGCTTCAATGGGGATCTCTGCCTTTCACTTTTGGTTGCTCCTTCCATTGCAGTTCAGCTCTCTGCAGCAGCAGCAGAGTCATCAGAAACTCCAGGTCCTCTGTAAGCACGGGGTAAATTCCAAACCCTTGGAACAGGAGGGGGAAAGAAATTCAAGAGAAGCTTCCCCCCCAGC
This sequence comes from Emberiza elegans, assembly GCA_024865655.1. Classification (NCBI taxonomy): domain Eukaryota; kingdom Metazoa; phylum Chordata; class Aves; order Passeriformes; family Fringillidae; genus Emberiza; species Emberiza elegans. The sequence goes on from JALJVW010000206.1 coordinate 12,665,307, forward strand.
TTTCTGCACTCTTTGTGATGTCAGCTTGCATCAGGACCAGCTCAGGGGAGCCTCAGACTGGCCGGAGCAGCAATATGATGCCTTGCTCTGAGTTTACACTGAACCTTAACTTCAGACTCCTGAAGTATTAGTATAGACACATTGCAGGCCATCCTTCAAAGAAGATTTGAGTGGAGGAAGCTTCCTGCAAACCGCCTTGGAATACCCGGGGGGCAGGAGCTTAGCTGGGAGCTGTGGTGTCATTGGACACAGCCCGATGTCCCTCACCAGCTGCATCTCCTGCTGCTGCCTGGGACACCAGGGGCTCTCTGGTGCCTGTGGCCTCAGGGAAGTAAGTGTTCCTTTGCTCTGAGCAAACTGCTGCACCTGCTTTTTATTTCGTAATAGAGGGGAAACCCCCGATTCTAGGTGTATTTATTTGGTGAGGTGTGCAAGAGCACAGCAGGCAGCCGTGTGGGAAGTGAGCTGGTAAATGCAAATCAGCAGCTCCATCTCCTCAGGATGTTTACCCTGGTTTGTTCAGCATAGTTCTGTCATTAATGTCTTGCCATTAATTACTGCTAGGATTTCAGTTCAATTCCTGGACATACAGGGGTATTACTTAAATGTAACACTAAATAATGGTAGCCTGTGCAGGACTGCTTCCGTGTGAGGTGCTCCGAGACTCCCCTGTCCCAGCTCACCTGTCACAGACATCTTTTATGGAAAATCCTTTCCTTAGGACTTTTCCTCCTGAGAAGCTGAGAGGCCTTAGGAACAAAATGTAAACAATGGTTATCTGCTGCTGTGGAATGCAACAGGTGCATCTGGGATTGCTCTCATGGGGTTGTTTCTAATTAATGGCCAATCACAGCCCAGCTGGCTCAGACAGAGTGCCCGAGCCACAAACCTTTGTTATCATTCTTTCTTTTTCTATTCTTAGCTAGCCTTCTGATGAAATCCTTTCTTCTATTCTTTTAGTATAGTTTTAATATAATACATATCATAAAATGATAAATCAAGCCTTCTGAAACATGGAGTCAGATCCCTGTCTCTTCCCTCATCCTGAGACCCCTGTGAACACTGTCACACTCACCTGCGTGTCTCTGCCGCTGGTTATATTCCTGTGTGTCATCCTCAGAATATAATATAGCAGATAGAATATAATATAGCATTATAGAATATAATACAGCATAAACAGAGCAGACAGTTGGGGATACAAGCATCATAAAGTCACCCTAGGGCACTGCTCTATTGAGATAAGTCACCAGACTGTGCTGAGACAAATTTCCAGGATCATGCACGGACCCTTTGGTGTAGCTGGGGGCTGCCCTAAGCCCCCAGCTGGCCCAGGTTTGTGACAGGTTTGTAGCATCCCCGGGTGGCCGCCCCAGTGCGGGCTGGCAGCGGCTGCTCCGCTGGGACACCTGGCGACAGCCGAGATTGCCCTCTGCTGGTTCATCCCAGCTCCAAGGAGCCCCGTTTCCCACCGCCGTGCAGCGGCCCTTTGCTGTGAGGAGTTATTTCCCGGCCCTTTGCTGTGAGGAGTTATTTCCCGGCCCTTTGCTGTGAGGAGTTATTTCCCAGCCCTTTGCTGTGAGGAGTTATTTCCCAGCCCTTTGCTGTGAGGAGTTATTTCCCAGCCCTTCTTGCCAGCTGTTAGCCCTAACACAGCTTTCTAGGATGCTGCAGCTCCTGTTTGGTTTTTTCTTCCCTGGAAGCTGCTGTTCACTTCAGAGAACCTGCTGCAGCCCAAAACCAAATCTTAATTATTGTTTTTACATGTTACTGGCAATGCCAAATCAGTAATTTTCAGAACTCACTCTTAGAAACTTCTGTAACTTCTCCAAACTGGTTTTGCAAGTGAAATAACTGCTAGGGTTTTAATTATTATTTGCATTAGTAGAATAATCTTTTGCTTAACACCGTAACCTGGATGCTGGTTCCAGCTGTCCTCAACAATTTCCCCCTTCCCTGCCCCAGCTGGGGCAGCTGCACTGAGCTGGCTGCAGGCCCTGAGCTGGGCTAAAAATAAGCTGGCAAAAAGGGTTATTTTAAACCTGGCTCAGTCCCTGCTTGGGGTCACAGCACGGCGGCCCAGGCTCTCAAGGGGATGGCAAGAAGGAGGTGTTGGGGGAGCTGAGGGCTGTTTAAAGCCTGAGCACTCCTGGAAGGTGCTCCTTGGGTGGATATTCCTGCTCAGAACTCAGGAATTCCACACCCAGCCCCCATCCCCAATACCTGCTCTCTTCCTAAAAGCCATTTCCAGGACAAACATCACTGCTGACAAAGCTCCAGCAGAATTTAAGCACTTTTTGGTGGTGATGTCCTTTGTGGCTGACTTCTCCCAGAGTAAATTCTGTTCAAATTTTCTATTTGCAGTGGTTCAGTCTGGCTCAAATGTTTCAAGTACATAGAACAGGAGGGAATAGTTGATGCACATCACAATTTAGTTTTGCTGTGCCAAGTGTGCTAAAGGTGGATGATCAGAGGAAGATCTGACAGCTCATGCCATGCATAGCACTGCAGTCAATTTAGTATTTAAATCACAGCTGATGTGATGTTGCTCCATTTTACTAATTTCTGGTGCCATCCTGCTCTCCCAGAACTCAAAAGGGGGGAAAAGTTTGGGCAATTTTTTGGGGTCTACTTGTTGAACTAAAATTTGCTTTTGTTTTGGGGACATGGAAGACTGAAGACTCTGTTAGGTGATCAAGATGGATTTAATCCTTTCAAATTCTTTAAGAGAGCTAATAAGAAAGATGAAAACAGACCTTTTAGTAGGGCCTGTAGTGACAGGACAAGGGGGTAATGGTTTTAAACTTAGGAGGGCTGACTTAGATACAACAATGAGATGTTTACAGTGGGATGGTAAAACGCTGGCACGGCTTGTCCAGGGAGTTGTAGGTGTCTCATCCCTGGAAACATTCAAGGTCAGGTTGGATAGGGCCCTGGGACACCCTGATCTGGTGGGAGATGTCCCTGTTTGTTACAGGAGGGCTGGACCAGCTGAGGTTTGAAGGCTCCCTCCAGCTGAAGTGTTCTGTGATTGCAAAGGTGCTGGTTCCCTGGGCCCAGTGCTGAGGAGCTCTGTGAGTGTGCCTGGCTGGGATGCACAAACACACCCAGAGCCTCAAGGGTGGCCTCAGCGTGTTTCCCATTCCTGCATCTATCTGTGAATATAAATTTTAAACATACATTAAGCAGGACTTTGCACATGAAAAAGAAATCCATGCCCTTTGTGTTTCCATGGGAGAGGAGGGATCTCCTATTCCTGGTGCACTGTAATTTGTTACAAATTGAACTCTCTTGACTGGTTTTTGTATGTGCAGCTGATGTAAACAGGTTCCATGTGCTTTTTTCCTTAGTCTTGGCATTTTATAGGCTTACCTTCATAGGTATCATCAGCCTGATACCTTCTTCAGTGCTGTTTGTATAGTGTGTAAAATCCTGTAGCCTCTTATGGGTGATGATGGCAATTCTGCACCTGGCCTTCCCTGAGCTTTTCCTTGCCCCCTGCCTCTCACAGCTGAAGTCCTGGTGCCACCCTGGCAGCCCTCTCCTACTGCAAGGAGAGCCTCACACAGGGTTTTACACTGGCGTGATGCAGGCAGGCAGAGACCACATGCAGAAATCCTTAGTCTTGTCACCACTCGTGTTTCTGTGGTGTTTGCTTGTGCCTTTGGAGTGGGGGGGACTCCAGGGGTACAAAAGCAGCAGTGTTGAGGTGGGAATGGGAATTTGGCCACTCGGGAAGGAGCATCCTCTGCTGACACCCAAGCACGGCCCATTGTGTGCTCGAGTCCTCCTCTGCTGCAGGGCCTCTGTGAAATGCACTGTGAAATGACTTTTTAAACACACCTTGCCTCCTTTTCCTCATGCCCTCAGAAGCATCTCCCCGTGTAGGATTACAAGGTAAAGACAAAGCAGCCCGTTGTGTTTGGGAGGGGCACACACAAAGTGGGGATTCCTGCTCGGTCCCGTCCTGCATACGTGGGGCCTTCTTCATCTTCAAAGCATTTTCCAGCCATGAACTAAGAGCACACACATTAGCTGGGAGCACACACCCCTCCCTGAGCAGCTGATGCCGGCCACATCCCAGGAAAAACTTCCAGAATATGACACACCACTTTTGATGAAAATAAAATGATGCCATATTTCATCAGCTCTATTAGAAGTACTTAAGTAATTGAACCTAATGAAACTTTAAAAAGCCTTTAAGAGACGAATGTGGTACACACCTTTGTTCCAAGTCTTTCCCCCCTGCCCCCCTTATTTTCCCTGCTGAACGTCTTTTGTTCACTTTTTGGGATCTGTTTGTTTTCCAGTGCGTGGTTTTGCTGAGTTTTGTGTGTGTTATGGTAGTTGATTTCTCTGCTTTGCAGCAGTGGTACTGTTACAGTTTCTGCAGCAAAGGAAACTATCATCTGCAACACAGCATGGGTATGACAGGAGTATCTCATCTTTCATACCAGTTTTTGCAAACATTGGGTTTTATTTCCATTGTGTGCATTGGCCTGTGCTGTGTGTGCCTGCCTTGCCTCTGGGCTGTGTTTACCTCTCACAGCTTCAACACGACTTCTTGTCTTCATGTGTTCCATCGCACATCTCCACCATCCTTCCAGCTGTGATGTCCAACATCTGGCCCCTCTGAACCCATGCTGGCTTAATTCTTGTCCCACCACCCCTGTAGCCAGCTTGGGTATTTATCTTTTCTTTCCCTTTATCTTTTCCTTCGGTAGGACAGTCCAGGTGAGGTGGGATGGGATGACATGCTCTGCACATGACAGAAATCCTGCCCAGGGCCATGTGCTCAGCTCCCTCACCCTGCCCTTTGGGAAAAAGGGAACAGTGGCCCCCAAGTCATCATATCTAGAGGACCTTTTTGGGTCCCACTGATGGAGCTTTCTGCTCCAGACACTCCCCATCTGCAGACACCCAGGATTGTCTGTGACCAGCCACATCCAAGACATGAACTTTGTGACCCCTAACACTCAGCCCATTTCTGGGGGATTTTTGTCCAGGCTAAATGTGTTCGTTCTGGGTGCAGCTCATCTTTCTTGCCTTTGTTGCTTTTTGCAGGGGAGGCAGATGAAGAAGCCTTTGCCGAGGAGTGCAGACGGAGAGGACAACACGCGCTGCCCTCCCAGCCCAGCAACCTCCGCCTGCTGAAGCCCCACAAGTCTGGCAGCTCGCCCCGCTTTGCACATTACAGTAGTGATGAGCTGGAAGAACAAGACAAGAGCCGGGTTATGAGCAGCTTCGAGGCCCCTTTTTATTTATCAGGTGTGCACAAGCATGTTGGTGAGAAAGGTGTAGAGAAGGACCCATCACAGGGTCAAAAGCCAAACGCAAAAAGCCACACAAGAAGTTGGTGCTGTGTGTTGACTTAATGTCAGGCCCCTGGTAGATAATAAACAGCAGCTTGTTTGCCTTCATCCTGCTTTAGCTCTGATCTTCCATTTAGCCTAGATTCACTAACGCCCTGAGATATTTAAGGATCCAGGGCAAATACTGTTGTGCTGCTGAAGTGCCTGTGCTCTTTGTTGTTAAAAGTGAAGGCATTTTAGAGGTTAACTCATCACAATACTTTGCACATTCATTTACTTAAATTGTGCTTGGCTTCCTTGTCCAAGGAGAAGTTTAGCAAGTTGATACTATTTCTGGAAGCTGCAGTTTTAGGCAACTAGATCCTAATAGAGGAGGCTGAGAATGTTCAGGCAAACGTGGCAACGTGGCAATTGTCCGGGTTATTTTTGGAAGTAATTAGTCCTTTGATATATTTCCAGTCTGTAATTTTTTGGCAATGTAGTCCAGAGGCTATCTTGGACAATGAAGTCCTCGTAATTACTTGATTTAATTGGAACCTGTGGTCAGAGATCATCCAGGACTGCAAGGACAGGTTTTTCTGATTCATTAAAGATGCCTTTCTACTTGGATGCCCAAAGCAAGGACCCTTCTCAGTAGTGTGAAATCAGGTGAAGTGCTGGGAAGTGTGAGCCCATGAGGCTTCTCAGGGTAAACACAGCACTGTATCCCAAAACAGGTGCTCATGTACTCCCAGTGCTATACCAACTTCCAATGTGTTTATGAGCCTTTAAACCTAACAATGTCTTTTGTATGGAAGACATAAAGATATTATGATGGATGACACATTGAAAAAATAGAATAATTTAGATTAATGTCTTCCTGATAAGTTGCTGTTTGTGTCTTTAAAGATGACCAAGTTGAATCTTTAAAAAAAAAAAAAAACAAAAAGGTACAGAGGCCTGAATGTAACCTCTGGGCTAATGTCCTGAAGCCTCCCATGCCAGGGCTACAGGTTTGGTCTCCTGTGTCTGTGTCTGGCAAAACAAAACCTTGGCTCTGCCTTTGGACATGCAAAGGGCTCTGCAATCACAATATTTTGCAATGGATTCCAAGGAGCAGCTGAGTTTGACACGCACCGTGCAATTTTTGGAGTAATTTTTAAGATTGCTTAGGACTTTCTGCTGTGAATTTATTTATGCTCCAAGACGCACAAGTTTGCAATTAAAATTAATTTCCAGAAGTATTAGTGCAATCACAAAATGCTCTCTTCTACCAGTAGATTGTGAGTTGCCAAAAAAGACTCAGGGTGAAAACTTGATTGCAGTAAGACTAAGATTTTACTGTTGCTTTAAATATTTTGCCTGCTGTTCCTCTGATGGACAGGGCTGCTGAAGGACTGGTCGAGTCAGTCATAAAAACCTACGTGAGTGTCTTAATCCCTCCCTGGGGAGTGTGTGCACGAGCCCTGGCCAGTAATGCCATTTCCCTTCATGGGTGTTCACCTCTGCTGAGTGCCTTGCCCAGCCAGCAGCTTCACCAGCACAGCTCTGTAATGACAGAGAGCACTCGACTCACTTGGCTTCTCATCGATCACTGCCGTGCTTACACGGGCCGGCGTTGGGAGAGAATGGCATCATTTCTGCCTTGCTCCAAAGCCCTCTCAGTTCACTGGGAGATAGTTGAGTTCAATGGCCTCAAACCAGGGGCAGTTCCACCTTGAATCAGTTGTTTTTGCCACCACCATCAGCGTGGGGTTCTTGACAGCAGGGCCACGCAGCAGTTTTAGATGTTGTCCCAGCTGGAGCATCTCAAGCAAACCCTTGTCATTGATGATTCACCTGCAGTGAAGTGGTTTTCTTTTCCCAGCTTTAAGAATGGGACTGTTTGAGTTTTGATTTATAAGTCTGTAGGAAATTTAAATGAAGGAGAAAGGGATAGGTTTCATCTTGACTATGTGGGAATCCCTCTGGAAGTGGCATCTTTCTAGTGCCCAAGAGGAAAGGCTGGCCAATTCTTTTAGACTGGCAATATCCAGAGGTGAGATGAATCCTCTCCTTAGTCAGGATTACCAGTTATCACAATGGGTATTTAACAAAAAAATTGAGAGTTTAATTTAGTTCTCCATCTACCATGGACACTTTGTGTTTTCGTAGAAATTGCTCTGGAAACTGTTCTCAGTTTCATAATGGCCTTTTAGAATAAACTTCACCCCTTGTGCTCTGAAGTTTCTGCATATATTAAACAGTTCTCTAGCTCCAAAAAGGAATTTTTGAAATAAGAATTCAGATACTGTAATTGATATGCTCCCTGATAGTGTGATACACACAACTGACTGTGCAAAGTGGTGCTAATGCCAGCAGAGACCTGGGGATGGCAGCTGTTAATGCCAGAGGTAGTGGTAAATACCCCTTAAAAACTACTCCTTTGGATTTGAGAGTTTTGACCTTTATTCAGCAAGAATGATTGAAATATTTTATTGTTGAAATAGTCAAAAAATATGATACAAATTTCATTATTTGGAATATAATATTGCAAGGTTTGCTCTTCCTTTTCAAAGAAATAGCTTGCATTAACCTACAACTTACAACATTAATAATTCATTTTTTTGCTGCATTTTCATCTGCTGGCATCTGTGAAGAGGAAACCACTCTAAAAGAACTAGCTTAACTAATCTTGGTCCTTTCCTGGCATGGTTTCCTCTGCTGGAAAGTTGAGCTGTTTGTAGTTCATTTCATCTTTAATTCAGTCTCTGTTCTTTTTACCAACATGCAGTTTCCTGAATTACACTTTACTAACTAGTAACAGTGATGTGCCTTGTTATCCAAACTAATTACTTTATAATTCCATCACAAACTTCGTTTTTGGGCATGTAATGGAAAGAGAAAGGAAAGCAAAGCCACTGATTTTTGTGGGAGTCTAATAGATGAGGAGGTGCAGAGATGGAGCTTGCCCTCCCTTTGCTCCACATCCCCTGGCTGTAACTGTGCAAGTGGGATGGGATAACAGCTGTATCCGTGTGGGACAGGGCTGGGAAGGCTGGCTGGTGGATTTGGAGCCTGGCTGGTGGATTTGGAGCCTGGCTGGTGGATTTGGAGCCTGCCTGATTGCCCCCAGGCTTAGCCCAGAGCTGCCTTCGCTCATGGTGTTTTGGCTGCTGGTATGAAATCATCTTCTTACCCATCAAAGACAGCTGGGCTGTGTGTGGAAAGGCTTCCTTAGCTGCACAGCCTTGCAAGCTTTTGCTTGCCATTTGAGGAGTAAAACCTTGGAAATCCATTCAGTGCTTGTGTTACCTTAACTAACAGGAAGCAAACAGGTGGTATCTGGCTTGGTTTGTTCTTGTGGCAGTTCTAGGCAGAACTGGTAAAGAAAATGGCACGGTGAGCAAGCAGGAAGGAAGGCCCCTGCAAGCTGCTAAAGCTTTTCAGTCCCCTAAAACATCAAAGCTGGGATTACATCACCAGGTTGGCCAGTGAAACTGGAGAACTCACCCCTTGGATTTGACAGTGTGGATAATTGAACAGTGGAACAGCATACCTAGACAGGGTGGGATGTTTTGTCACCCCAGGTCTTGACTGAAGGCTCCCTCTCCAGGGTGCTCCGTGGCACAGGCAGGAGCTGTGGGTGAGGAATTAGTAGGTCAGGTTGTGCTGTGTGCTGGGCAGTGGCTCAGGCTGAGGGGAGGGGATGTGAAAGTGCAAAGTTGTAATTGCAAATTGAGTCACACATGAAATTATACTCAAGCTGTGATCTGGGGTGAATTTTTACAATGGCCTATGTGAGTGTGGTCAGTATAAAATAACAGAGGGAGGCTGCAACTCAGAAGAAAGCCAGCTGCCCTTGAAATAGCAGTTTATTGTTTTGACTAGAGAGAGATTTCTAAGATCAGAAAATTAGAAAGAGCACTACAAGAACCCAGCTTGAAAGTGCCTCACTGCCCTTTTAAAGCTCTGTGGGTGTTGGGGCCTTGGCTGCTCCCATGCTTTGAAAGGAGGCCACAATCTTAGCAAAAAGTTGGTAGATCTTGGAGAACATTTTCTCTGGAACTTGAGCAGAAATTGTGAATCCCTCCCAACCCCAGCCTCAATGTTTCACTCTGAAATTGGAAGGAGGCTCCTCCAAAGTCTTCACCTTGGCAGATGCTCTATAAAAATCATGCTGTGGCCTTTACTGCTCACTGGTGTGGGTCAAGCAGCAGCAATGCTGTGTGTTAATTGTCAGCTGTGACTGAACACCTTGTTTCCTTCTGCTCACTCCTACGCTGCTCTGTGCTGGCAGAAGGAAGGTGGAGCAGACCCGTGGCCACTCTCTGCATCCTGGTAGGGCAGGCAGGTGTCAGGCAGGGCAGGAAAAAGCAGGATACCAGAAATGCATTGGGTAGGAGTGTCTTTCCCGGGACACTTGTGCCGCCCGACGTGCTCGCCTCCCTTGCAGCTGCCACCCAAGAATGTGATGAGTTTCACAGCCAGGGACTGAACAAACTCGTGACTTTGGGAGGTGCAGATGGCAGGGAAGTAGAAAGCCAGAAGGAAAGTCAATCTGGGACACAGCAGAGAAGCTTCCCAGTTTGTTTGGGTCCTTGCTGAGTGATGGTTGAAGGAGTTGCACCTAAGTGTTTCTGGAAGTTGTTTTCAGCCTTCAGCAGCTTCATGAAAGCTGGAATAGCTCCTGAATGTGGTCCTTATGGCTCTTCCAGAAGTAGAAAAGAAGGGGATGACATGGAAGGAATGGGTTAGCTGATGCTGTTTGTTTTAGACAAGAATTACCCAAGCAGTAAAGCAGGTGTAATTCCAAATGGTGTGGATTCTTGCTTCACCCATCTCTGCCCCTGGCAGCTGACAAAAGCAAGAAATCCCAACTTAGGGAGATTTCTATCTGCTTTTGAGTGAATCTGCTTTCCAAACGTCACAGCTTGGCGAAGCTCTTGGTGACCTGTTCTCCCTCTGCCCCGTGAGGCATTTCTAGAGTTTGGGTGGCTAAAGATTGCTGCTGAGGGTGGAAATCTGAGCAGCCTTCTCCAAGGCCAGCACTGTTTGGCTGAAGCCAGTGCAGCCTGGCACTTACTATGGGAAGTTTCTATGGACACTTTGGGATGCTGGCGACTCGCCAGGCTCACTGCAGAGCGATCAGTCATGGGGCTGCTGCTTTCTAATTCAGATTTTATTGTCTCATGACTTTGGGGCTAGTCTTGTAACCAAGGCAATTCAATATACTTTTAATTAATGCTGGTTGAAGTATTGGAGTGAAATAGACATTGAAGTGTTACATTTTCAGTGTGTAATTCTTATTTATGTTAGGAGCTGCTTCACTTGTTTGGATCAGGTTTTTGGCTGTTATCACCCAGCATAGCATCACTGGAGCAACAGACTGGCAAAGTTTGACCTATCCTTTCTTCTTAGGTGGGGGTAGAAAAGGAAATGGGAGACAGTGAAATTATTTATCACAGCAGGCTCAAAACAGAAAAGACCTGGCAGTTTTCTCTTGAGGAATACTCTGTGTTTGTGTGTTATCTCCTACTTTGGGCAATCTCTTTCTGTGTGTCAGTGATAACGCTTGAAAGATTTCCACTTTTCAGCCTTATCAAGCCAGAGGCTGGTAGGAGGCCATGCTGTCAAATGCCTAAATATTTTCATACCACAATATTTTAACATTTGAGTTGTTTCATGTATAAGACAATAAATTATGTGGCATTCACTTCAAGTCATAATTTACATTGACTGAGTATTTTTAAGAAACAGTTGCTAGAATTGCCTTCAAAATCTTAAGCATTTGAAGAAAATGGGGAAAAAAAGTATTATGATATAAAACAGCAGCAGCAAATGCTATCATGCCTGGATGTGGAAATCTTTTCGAAATACTGACACTGTTTTGAGAATGAAAAATGAAAAAAAATTATGAAGCTAGTACCTGCTAGGGTTTAAGGATCCTTTCCCAAATATCTGTGTTATTGTTTCATAGTTATTCCATGAGCTAGTTCTGATCAGCTGATATGATGCTGGTTTTCCTTCCAGTAAAGGGATGAATCCTCTGAATAACACCCTCCACATGACTGATTCTCAGGAGTCAGCCCATCTCTTCCACTTCCCTGACCTCTGCGGGAAAGCAGGGAGATGCTTGAGTCCCTCAGGGATGGGTGCCTTACTCAGTGAATTGAATGCAAAAGGATCCTCTTTCTGGTGATGTACAGGTGACCAAGGGGCTGACGTGGAAGGAAACTTCCTGGATGGAGTTCCTAGTGAGGAGATGTTCACACAGTGAGCAGGGACAGGAATTTAGCTCAGGGGGTGACAGAGTGCAGGGAAAACCCAGTGTCATCTGCAATTCTGCTAAGCACCACCAGTTTCTCTCTTCCTTAAACAAGAAAACTGGTTTCCACTCTAACTTTGTGCAGGCTGATCGCTCATGGCACAATTTCTAAATAAATAAATATCCTGCCTCTTGACTCAGATAATTACAAAAGATGAGGTCATGCTGTGGGTACAGCACAGGAGCTAGAGTGATAACCTAGAACAGTTTCCCGTTGCTACAAGTGAGTGTATTTCCTCTAAGCTTTTGGTAATGTCTCAAATGGTTTTAGCCAAAAGACTTTCCTCGTGCTTCTCCCCAAGTCTTAAACTTAAACTGAAGAACTTCAGCTCTGCTGTGGGCACATCTCTGACTGTGCTTGGGAGGAGCTCTGGTGAGGAGCAAACTGCAGCCCCAGTGTGGCTTTGTACTCCCCCAGCCTCCCACCACTTCCTTTTCCCATCTTAATTTTGCTATTGATAAATTGGTGGAGAACCAGGTGCACTGGTGAAACTGCTCCCTTGGGGCCATCTCTGCCTGCCTACTGACAGGACAGAGGAAAAAAAGAGATTTCCATACAGGCAGAGCTGTGCCTTTCCACAGAGCCATTCCTCTGACTCCCAGCCCTGCCTCTCTGCTGGATTGCAGGGGCTGCTCTGCTCTGTGCCTGCCCTGGTCACTGGACTGTGCTGATTTCCAGTGGCAGAGCACCTCTGAGCTGAAAAATCCCTCCAGCTGCCTCAAAACATCACAGAGGGATTGTCTGAGGGAAATGTTTACTGGCTCTCAGTTTAGATTTATGAGCGCACATGGGTAGATGTGGTGGTTCACACAGTTCACTGCCTATGCAAGTCTGCCAGCAAGTTGGATTTTACTGCAAGTTTGGAGGAAAAGGTGTGATGCTGAGCAAGACCTGTTTTACACACATCTCTGTGGGGGTAATGAACCATTGGAATGATGATCACATGGCTGGAAGCTTGTGCCTACTGAACCTGTAGCAAATAATTGTTGCTTGAACTCAATGCTTTCATGCACCATTGGGGCTGCAGTCGAATATAACCTGTGGTGCATAGTTAAGCATGAGCAGGCTGATGACCAGCATATAAAATATATATTGGTAAACACTGAGCACCTTCTTATTTACTCAGGATTCTTGGTATTCCCTAGTCTTAAAATGGAAATCTAAATACAGTGGTAACTCTGACTACCATGAGCAGGAAATGCCAGTACTTAAATTGCTCCTGCTGCATAAGTCTTATTTATTGCTTCCTTTTTGAAAATTATTCTGGTTTTGCATGTGCTCTAAGTTTGAAGCTTTTCCTGAATGGCTTTGAAGTATTTTGAAAGTTCTCCAGATCTTTTAAAACTTCAAAGATTGGTAATATTTTCTTTCTATCCTATGTAAGGGATATAGTGGAATGGGGGATATAGTGGAAATGGCAACTAAAAAAAAAAAACCACAAAAACAACACATGAGGAAGCCAGACCTTTTCTTTAATATTCTTTAAACCATTCAGAGAACATGTGCTTTTGCTAGAGAGAAAAGTCTGTGAATGCTGTGAAAAGTGTTTTACAAGCCATGTTTCCTCAGGATACAAAGAAGGCAGCAAGAGGAGGAAGCAGAAGCAGAGAGAGGAACTGAAGAAGAAGAAGTCAACCAAAGTGAATTACTAAAATGGACTTCTCTACTATGCCAATACCTTTAAAATAATGACAACAACTTCAAGTACCTTCGAGCACACCTCTTTTTTGTGTATATTTTTTGATTGTTCACACTGCTACCAAGGAAGTGACTCATGTTTAAAACTGTACTAAAATTGCACTATGTTATTCCTTTTAGTTTCACAGAGTGGCTTTCTTGCCCGTTCAGGTTGGGGAATTCAGACGAGGCAGGTCGTGGTTAGACTGTGTTATGTTGGAAGATTGGAAAGAGTTACAGAATTTCTTACCTCTTCCTTCCCTGGGACTAAGGCAACTCTAGTCTAGTGTTTGTTATTTGTCTTGTAGGATATAAAAGGCAAATGCCTGCTTGTTTGGTCACTGGCATCAATTCAGGCCTGTTGAAAGAAGAGTCCTGTTCACTCATGTTGTTGGGAATGGGAGTGAGACATGGGCTCTTATAGGGTAATTTATGTAAGATTAATAAGTGACTTTTATGGTTGGGTTTTTGGTTTTTTTTTCCCCCAGGCTGGACAGTTCTGTCCCTATTAAAATGTTCCCTCATATTAAATTGCATCTTGAAGTTATATCTTCTGATTTTAAGAAATGTAGTGTAATGATGGTCTCCTGTAAGCACTCCTACTGATTTCTTTAGGCTTAGTTGACTCCTGATGAATCATTTAGTGAAATCATTCCTTATTTTAAAAGTTTATTTTCAGAACCTAGAGACAAATGATCCAAGTGCTACTTTAAAACTGCTCTTTGTTTCTTCTGAGTAGGTTTTAGATAACAAACATTTTTTTTCAGCATCCGTTTTAGATTTTATCAACTTGTTCCTGCAAAGAACTTATACCTTTATGTATGAAAGCATTTTGCATAGGTTTTATTGCAGGACTATTTTTTTTTTAGCTTGAAAAGATGTCTTAGATTTAAAAGAAATACATATTTCCTGGCAAGATGACTTCCTTGCTTCCCATACTTGTCTCATGTGCATGACACATTGCTTCTCTTAACCTTTTAGTGTGTACAGAGCTCCTCTGTTGTTGCCTTAAGCATTTACCTGCATGTTTCTTGTCAGTGTGTTGTCTCTTTTTTTAACCTCCAAGTAGGAGTCAGCAGCTTATGGTTTTGTTTTGTTTCTTTTGTCTTCCTCTTGCCAATATGTTGTCGATGTAACAGCCTTAAACCTGGCAATATTGAAAGTCCACAGTTCCTGGAGAAACTCACTCATCCTAACGTTTCAAAGATGCAGGAATGCACATATGATGGTGTAAGAGAGGAGCTAAACAGAAAAGCCAAAGTCTGCATTCTAGCATGGTTTGATATAACAAATTCTGGTGTCTCTGGTATCTGAATGGTTTAGCTTCAATTACCCAATGTAACCCTCTGCAGGCACCATATAACACACAATAACCATTTGTGAACTTCTTAGGGTCTGTAAATTATGGTTAAAATTAAATAAGGACTGAGTACTGGTTTTCTGTCACTTAAGTACCACTTTTTTTTTTTTTTTTTGTGCAGTGTTACTACTATTTAAAAATAAAGAAAATCTGCCTTTATACTTTGTCCTCTTGCACTGTACTGTAGACTGGCATCAGTTGTCTGGTTCATTCCCATTAAAGTTCAGGCTGTAAGTGTAGGGGGACAGTCCTCATTCACACTACACCCACAAGCATTCCAGGTAATTCCTTTTGTTAAATCCATGAGCAAGTCAATACAGTCCCTGTGTCAAATGGCTGATACTGGAAAATGAGGGTTCATTCTGGCTGGAAACATCACTATGAGGAGTGTATACTTCAAGCAGAGCTTGCACATTTGTCATGCAAGGAATAATGGATAATGAACAACATTGAACTGCAACCTGGTTAGGCTGCTTTCCATATTCCATGAGAAATGCCCCCCATACAGATGTTAGTTTAAAGCTGTTACTGCTCATTATTTGTTGGGGACACAGTGCATGCTTTGGAAAAGCAGCAGAGGTGGAGGAAGGGAGAGGTGACGCCAGCACAGGGCTGGTCTCCCCAGGGCTGTCCCTGTGCTGGGAGCAGCCTCACGTAATGGGACAGAGTGGCTCCAGATCAGGAATGTGCCTTGAAGAGTTAGAGCAGACAGGGGTTTGGTGCATAAATATTTCCTTGACTCAATCTCTGTGTTAGGCTCGATGGAGAGCATTAATTAGGAGACTTGCAGGCAGGCTCTGAATTAGTGAGGAAAAGCCTGTCTCAACAAAGGCATCCGTACCCCGCTGGAAGGGTGCTGCCCTGCTCACAGGTGGCCTCCTACACCCCTGGGAGAAACTCCTGGGAATCAGAGTCCCCAGAGGAGGGAACCACGGGCGTCATCTCTCCCATAACTACCCAGAATCTGTCTGAGCTTGCCTGGAAATTAAGAGATGTGAGCCCATGGCCATTGAGCCTTATTCCTTCTTTCTCAGCCCAATTATTTCTGGATTTTAGCTGAAGGGGAGCTGCTCAAGTGTGGTGTGGCTGTAGCACTGTGTTCACATGGCTGTGCTGCTTCCAGGCCAGCCTGGAGCTGTGCTGTGTCTGTAGGAGCAGGAACATGGTTCTGTGTCCCAGTGCATCCATCTGCCACAGGTGAAGGCTGCCTGATGATGTGGGCACTTAAATATGTGTCAGGGTAGGAAAAAATGCAGGTGGGTGTGAGACACCACAACTGATAACAGATGATGCTGGCCCAAGAATGGCTGTGAATAAATGTATTGTGAAAGTTGGGAAATGATTCCTGCCCATCCCACAGTACTTCTGCAGAAGAGCTTAGAACAGAAACAGAGCTAGTTTAAATACGGGGCCTGATGTGATGTATAAAATGTATTGCAAAATGATTCTTTATGGAGCAGATACCTGGGCTCCAAGACCTGAAATATATCCCATCAGAAAATACATTTACTAGGGTAAATAACAGCTGAGTAACAGGAAGGATACACTGAAAGGTATCCCTTAAAAAGATAATACTGGAAAAACCCCAGTTTTGCAATAGAGCGGACACAATTGCAAACAAACACAAGGCTGACAGATAAATGTTCCTGCTCCTCACTTGGAAGCTGCCACTGTGAAAATGGTTTAAATTCAGTTGTTTTCCCACACCTTTCAGAGATGTGCACTGTCTACTCTTTGAACCACGATTTGGCAAGACTTTGACCTGAAATAAATGATCTCAGAGTGTGTAGGTGTCAGAATGATAAAAAAGTATTTTTCAAGTTTTCAGCTACTCCGTGCTGGTGCCACCTTCATGAGCAGCTTGCAGACCTGTACATCCTGCTCCTAGAGGTAACACAAAGCTCTGTTTCCTTCTGTCAGCTTGGCTGCCTTTACAGAGACTTCCCTTTTCCCCAAATTTCAAACTGTCTCATGAGCATTTGTATGTATTTCTTGAAATAACAAACTGAAAAGACAACTCAAATATCTAGAAAATGTGCAGTAATCATCAGGTAAGCATTAAACTGCCTGTTTTCCCAACCACATTTGAAATGTGTGACCCATACCCACTTATTCTTCAGGAATGTTCCCCACCATGTGCCACCAAACTGGTGCCTATCAAGTGGTGGGATTAACTTGTTACTATAGCAAATGTCATTGTTTTATTCTACCTGTGAAGAATTCTATTAATTTCCATTTTTTCCCTTTTGTTTTGTGTGCTAGTTGCACAGGATTCCCTGGATGCACAGGTTAGTCCTTCCTGCATTTCAGATCCTGGTTATCTTGTACAGTTCTCTTTTATGTCCAAACTGAGCTCACATTTTAGGGCTCTCTCACATTTCCTTGCCCACAGAACACCTTGCTGCTCTGTAACTCGCACATTGATAGGAGGGTGGGGGTGGCATATCTGCCCATTATTAACTATATTTAATTCTCTTCTTTCCAAGGCAGAAGCTGGTCTTAAGAGACTTTCTATCACTCATTGCAAATTTTTTGTCATTTCTACCTGTTGCACTAAAAACTCTAGGCAAGACAACCTTCCTCCCTATTGATGAGAATTAAGAGGGCACTTAGAGCCACATACAGATCTCAGTAAATGTTCACATTTGGAGCTTTGATCGATTGACCTGCCCTGTGTCAGTACACTTTGTCTCTTCACAAGCTCTTGTAGGCAAAAAGGATTAGGTGGGGTGTTAGGAAGTGTCAGATTTGTTATGTACCTTGTTGGTGCCCTCTCAGCCACCAGCTGTTAACTCCTGACAGCGGGTGAAGCACTTACAAAGTGGCTGAGCTGGCGTGAGATGACATTTCCAAGCATGGGGTAGGTTCTGCTCTCATCATGACAAGAAGAGACTGACCATGTCATTTGGCATATCTTGAACTACAGTTTCAAGTATCCCAGACTTGAGATAGGCAGGATCCTCCTGCCTCTTCCTGAAGGGCTCATGTTGTCACTGCAAAACCAGCCCAAAAAGTAAGAAGTGAGTGTGAGACAGAGATTAAAGCACCTGTGCTGATAATGAGTCTGAATGCTTTGATTTCAGGGAAGCGCCTCAATATCTGCCTGGACGCAATCATGGATTTTCTAGGATGTCTTCAAGGAGGGAATGGGACCACACTGAGCTGGCTGGATGTCTGATTGCATCTCTTCAGTGTCTGTTTCCATTGGCACACACATGCACCTTTCTACTGAAACAGCAGATGTCATTTTTTCCATCCCTTGTTTGGGAAGTGCTCATCCTTTGGTCAGTGCTGAGCAATTTGCTTGTTCTTTAGGCTGCTGGTGGTTGAAATTTAATGAAGTCTTCTGTGGCAGGTGGTTTTTTTTTACATTAGTTTAATGTTAGAGATTGCAGCTGGAAAAATTTCCTATAACTTAAAAACTAAAACTTACTTCCAGGTATTTGAGATGAAAACCGAGATGGCAAAATCATGGATCACACCAAAGCTTTATGCACATACACCCCTCAAATGTAATGGGGTTAAACCTATAAAATATGTGTTTCTGCCTGATTTTTTGAGTTCAGATGTGTGGCATTTTTGGACAGTTCAATATATTTAGATGAGCAGTGCTACTGCATATTGCCAGTCAGACCAGGAGATGGTTTGCAGCCTTTGTAACAGACTGCACACTCAGAGCCAAGGAGGGGAAGGAGCACTGAGGAGAGGTTTTGGAGCACCAAAAAAACAGTTCCCACAGTACCTGCAAGGGACATTCACCACAGGTGGTTGGCTTGATCCTGGCAGCAGACACAGGCTCTGACCTGCCATGCTGGTGGAGCTGTGGCAGCACGGGTTTCACACTGCGGGACGCCAGGGGAGGAGGTGCCCGCACTGGAGCCTTCCCTGGGCTGTGAGTCACCCTTTGTACCCATGAAAAGGATCTGTCAGCTGCCTGGCCCACTGTCCTGTCTTTGATAGTGACTAATGGTGGCTGCCTAGGGGAAAGCACACGAACAGGCTGAGCGTGTTATACCTCACCAAAGTGTTTTCCCAGCCGTGGCACTTTGGGGGTCAGAGGCTCCTGGATCCAGAAATGGCCTTTTTGTTACCCAGTATTTTTTTTTTCCCATTGACTTGTTAACCTAGAAAGCTGCTCAATACTCATTGCCCTGTGACAAGGCACTCCTCATGTGACTCCGCTGGGTAATGAGATGGGTGCTGTGTTTTAAAACTCTCTCCTATATCTTCCTTTGGCTTCCTCCCCTCCTCCATCCCTGCATGGGAAGAGACACTGCCCACCACCTGTCCTCACTCACCTTTTCCATGGCACTCGTGATTTTACACTCATGCCAGCCTTTGGTTAACTCTTTTATGGCTCAAGAGGTTCAACATTGAGCCATTCCTTGCAGAAAGCCTTTCCTGCCTTTGCTCACCCTCTCAGAATGGGGAAAGATGGTTGAACAGTGGCTCAGCTCCATAAATTGTGCTGACCATCTGGACAAGCATGAGTAGCACGCTATCAGCTTGCTAATGCTCCACTGACAGGAAGAGAAGTGGGCCATGCACAGCCTGGGATGCAGGAAGGGCAGACCTGGGGCCAGGCTCTGCTGCCCTCAGTCTCACCAGGCTCTCACAGGCTCTGGGTGCGAACACATGAGCTCATGGCAGTGATGGTATCTCCACAGCGTGGTCCCACACACCTTCCCTCCCCCTCAGCTGGAATCACGTCATGGGACATTCCTTGGCAGCATTTGGGACGTGCTCATCCTGGCTCAGGCTCAGCTCCAGCCTCCACTCGTTGCTCCTCCAAGCGTTGGCTGTCTGTGCCTCTGCCCGGCTGGCAGCACCCGGGCTGGGGTCTGTGGCCACTGCCTGCTCCCACAGAAAGCTGGCACTGCCTGAGGGATCCCTGCCAGCCAGGGAGATGGGGCCAGTAACCTTGGGAAGGCACTGTGCTCCTGGAGTGACACACCCCTGCAGACAGTGCCGGGAGTCCCAGGCGGTGCCACTCCACGTGTCCCCAATTTCTGCAGCACTGCCCATGGCAGTGCAATGGTTTTTCCACTGCCAACCCCTTCTTGTTCAATATGCAGAAGGTATTTCCCATCTGCAGCAATCTGGGCTGTGAGTTTCCCTGTTCCCATCAGCATATTGTGTGCAGGGACAGCTGCATGCAAGCGTTCACTTACTGGGTTTTTGGGTCATCCACGTCATCCGGGAAATCTTAAATGTCTGGGGAAATAGTTATGAGGAAACGTCAGGGATAGGAACACCCAGAGAGATGGGAGGGCACAGGACAGCAAGCAGTGACAGCTGAAGTGCAAAGGCAAAACCAGCTCATTGAGCTGAGCCCCCAAAAGGTTGTGTCAGGACCTGTCAAAGCCCAGAGTGTGTCTGGCTCTGCAGTTCTGGGTAAGATCCAGCTCCACTGTAAATGCGATTTTGCTCAATATGTTTTTGCCCTGAGTGCAGACACAGACTCAGGTGATGGGTGACCCCTGCCTGCTGTGCCTCTGCTCCAGCAGACAGCCCTGCTGGGATGTACAGGGAGGAGGTGTTTGGGTGCACCTGAGCCCCTGTTTTTCTCAGCAGGATTCAGGTTTGGTGGTGGCATTTTCTTTAATCAGTAAAATTACTTCCATTGGAAGCACAGATTTTTCTATCACAATTTCTTAGGAAAATATTATTCAGCTCGTGTAATGCAAGTCTGAGGCTGCATTATGAGATGGATGTGATAGAACATGATGGTAATGAGTCACCTCATATCATGTTTTATTGTGATGTGTCAGCTGAGAAAGGCAGAGAGCTATAGGTGTTTCCATCAGCCCAATTATGAAACAACCACTGGTTCATGCAGGAATTAGTATGTTTTTCCTAGGTTAGTTTAGCAGATAGGTTTTGGTCTGTCATTTAACAATGTGGTTTTTAAGTTGCTAACAATGAGCTGCCTCAGAATCTATTTTCCACCCAGAAAAGTCATCGTTCTCTTCTGCTAGAAAGGGTTACATGTGCTCAGAAACTCCAGTCATCAGGGTGAGACTGTCTCCCTTGGCAGAGGGGAAAGGTTCTGAGATGGCCTTTATTTTAGGAGTAGGTTCTGCTGGCACTGACTAGGAGGGGGTGATGCTGCCATCACCTGTTGCTGCAGAGAAGTGAGATGATGGAGGTATCATTTGGAAAGCCAGGAGGTTACAGAACAGGCCCTTGTTCTTCTCAGTTTAATCCAGACAGGGACAGACACCTGCACACAGGCAGGAGTGCCCAAGGTAGGCTTTGCATTTCTGTCCCTGCTGGCTGTGTGGTCATTCACAAGGACAAAGGACATTCCTGCAGGAAATTGCAGAAGTCTGAGTATGAAATCATGTCTGTGGGATATGGATGATGGCAGTGGTGCAAACCAATGGGTCTTGGTCCCTCTCCACCACTGGTCTGGTGAGACCTTCAGCCAGGTGCTTTGCTTCCAGCTGAAATGCCCATGGATTTGCCAAGACTGCACAAACAAACAGCCTCTCAGCCAGGCAGTGTGGAAGTGTCTGGTCATAGTGGAAAAGAAATTTTTGGTAGAAGTTTAGGTAAATGTCAAGAATAATGAACATATACTGATGTGTATGCTCAGCCTTTCTTGTTGGGCTATTTGTTTTGACTACTGGTGGACTCAGTGGAGGAGCCCTGTAGTTTCCAGCCCCCCACACAGGGGACAGATTTGGGGTAAGCATGGGTGTCTTCTCTGCCACAGCCCTGTCCCTTGTCCTGCCCACAGCTCCTCTGCCGTTCCCTCCCTTCAGCCCTGTGTCTTTTTGCAGCAGAAAAAGTCAATTCAGTGAAATGCTCTGGGGCTTTTGCTGTGTCAATAAACAGAGGCCAGGGCAGGACCTCTCCCTTCATTTTTGTACAATGGTTTGAACTGCTCTTCTCTAAGTGCTGGTCTCACACCATTAACCCCTTACAGCCCTGGTTTGAGGAGAAGGTTTCCTAGTGGGGTCATAAATGCTTCAGAGGAGGCATCCAGGGAGGGAAGCTGAATAATGGAAATGTTAACAGACCTTTCATTACACACCCAGTACATCATTATTTAATTTCTTTGCCTTTGTCTCCTGTTTTCATGGGCTTTTTTCCCCCCAGTCAATAGCATTCATCCTACTCAGTGAATGGTCTTGATACTGTTTTTATGGCATGAAAATTACTGTTGCTTTGACTGGCTCCTATTACCAGGTGACACTTCTTGGCAGAAAACAATGAATCTTCCTATTATTTGGAAAATAAATGTGATTTATGGGAGCAGCAATTGATAGCGGTCTGTGTTTTGCCATCAGCGTGCTTGCTTTCCTGAAATAAGGCTTTTACCTTTGGAGCGTGAAGGCTGTTTGTCTAGTGCTGCAGAGAAATTATATATATATATTTTTTTAACCTCAGCTTTCATTAAAAATGTTTAAAAATATGATAAGGAAAACATCTGTTATGATTTTAAGGGTTTGGTGCCTGTGCAGGGAGCAGTTGTGCAGGTGTGGAGTTGAGCAGGCTGGCAGGGAAGGACCAGCATGTTGTGGATGCTGGAGATGGTGAAGGAGGAGGGGAAAGCTGACCTGGGACCTGCTGTCACGTCCCTTCACTCATGGTAGAGATGATGGTCAGCACTGAGGATTTATTACTAAAATCCCACAGTACTGGTAGCAAAATGGACCAATGTAACTGCAGGGATGGAGAACCTCTTCCCCAAGAGCTGTGCAAGACATTACCCAGAAATGTCTGCGGAGATCCGCGAGGCTGTTTCTGGTTTTTGTTTCATTCTTGCTCCTTTTCAGCAATCGCTGCTGCCAGCTGGTTGGCCTTGGCTGTTCTGGGCCAGCTCTCCCCCAGCCAGAACAGAAGTGGGCCCTCTCCTTGCTAATGCCAATGCTGAAAATGTCTTGTGCTTCTTGAAGGACAAGTAAATGAAGGTCTCACCTATTTGGGAACACTGTTTTTACCTTTCACAGGGCAAATGAACTAAGAAATCCCCTGCATCACTTTGGATTTTTTTTTTAATTAAAAATAGCCGTGGTGTGGTGGGTTGACCCTGGCTGGATGCCAGGCATGCACCAAAGCCACTCTGTCCATTCCCTCCACAAATGGACAGGAGAGAGAAAATACAAGGAAGGGTCCATGAGTTGAGGTAAGGACAGGGAGAGATCACACACAGATTAACAGCCAGGCAGAACAGGCTTGACTTGAGGATGTTAATTGAATTTACCCATCAGAATCAGAGCAGGATAATGAGAAGTAAAATGAATCTTAAAAACACCTGGCCTCCTCCCTCCCTTAATGTCCTTCCCTCCCCCACTCCTTCTTCCTGGGCTCTCTCTTCCCCCTGCCAGCTCTCAGGAGTTGGGAAATGGGGTTACAGTCCCTTCATCCACATGGTTTCTGCTGCTGCTCAGGGAGAGAGGTTCTTCCCCTGCTCCAGCGTGGGGTCTCTCCCAAGGGAGACAATTTTCCACAAACTGCTCCAGCTCTGGGGTCACTCTTCCATGGGGTCAGTCCTTCAGGCACAGCCTGCACCAGTGTGGGTCCCCCACAGGGTCACAGGTCCTGCCAGGAGCCTGCTCCAGCAGGGGCTTTCCATGGGCTCACAGCCTTCTTTCCAGGCATGGGTCTCCTCCTGGACCCCTGCACCCCCTGAACCCCCATGGGCTGCAGGGCCTGTGCTCACCATGGCCTCACCAGGGCTAAATCCCCATGGACTGCAGGGGCTGTGCTCACCATGGCCTCACCATTGCTAAATCCCCATGGGCTGCAGGGCCTGTGCTCACCATGGCCTCACCAGGGCTAAATCCCCATGGGCTGCAGGGCCTGTGCTCACCATGGCCTCACCAGTGCTAAATCCCCATGGGCTGCAGGGGCTGTGCTCACCATGGCCTCACCAGGGCTAAATCCCCATGGGCTGCAGGGCCTGTGCTCACCATGGCCTCACCAGTGCTAAATCCCCATGGGCTGCAGGGGCCATCCTCACCATGGCCTCACCAGGGCTAAATCCCCATGGGCTGCAGGGGCCACCCTCACCATGGCCTCAGGGGCCATCCTCACCATGGCCTCACCAGGCTGCACCCCAGGACTGCAGGGGCTGTGCTCACCATGGCCTCACCATTGCTGCCCCATGGGCTGCACCTCCTGCCCTCCTCCCCATGGGCTTTTCCAGTGACCTTGGGTCTGCAGGGCTAAATCCCCAGGGCTTGTTGTTCTTACATATTTTCACTGGGAGCCTCACCTGTGGTGCCTGGAGCACCTCCTGCCCCTCCTTTTCCAGTGACCTTGGAGTCTGCAGAGTTGTTGTTCTTACATATTTTCACTCTGCTCTTTTCTGGACACAATTCCATCTGCTCCATAACTCTTTTTTCTCTTCTAGAATATGCTATCCCAGGGGCATTGCTATGATTCCTAACTGGAATTCCAGCCTTGGCCAGTGGCATGTCTATCCTGGAACCATCTGGCTCTGCTGCACAAAGGGGAGGCTTCCAGAAGCTTCTTACAGAAGCCCTCCCTGTGGGGTGGGAATTTTCACCTTATAGGAATCAACAAATCAGTCAACAGCTTCTGTCCTACAATGCATAAGGGGCCACATTATTTTTGCAAAATTACTGGTAAAAAAAGCTCCACATCCAAAGAGGTTCACCTGCACATTTGTACAGGAGAGGCTCAACACTGAACATACACTTATGACTGCTGCACAAAGGACCAGTGACACAGGGACCAAATTATTTCTCTATACAGAACTGAGCTGCTCAGACAAACAGTTAAGATATTTTCATTGAGGTATTTTGACAGAGATGAATGTTCCTGGAGGAAGCAGGTACATCAGACAGGAAGAGTTGGACCATTAATTTTAAAAAGCCAATTTTCTGTCAGGTCAAGTTGTATTTTGGATTGTTTTTACTACTCTTTCCTGCCAGCCTGCTTGCTCTGCTTTGGGAACAATTTCTGCTCAAGCTGAAGTGAATACCTTAAAGTTGTTTCTTTGTTCACAGAAAGAAATATTCAAGCATACACATCCACATGTATATGGACCTTAAACATCTTTTGGGATGTTTTTACCTACTTTTATTAGGCCAAGAAGGTGGATACTGTCCTAGCAGCTAGGAAGCTGAAGCAAACTGGAATTGCCTTTATCAATCTCAAAGCAATCGAATCAGCAGTTTTCTGAATATCTTTGGGCAGAGCCTCTATTTTTCAGGCCTCTGAGTTTATGTTCAGGCAGTGCCAAACACTGGAGGGATCTAAGCCTGATCTGGGATTCCTCAGTGGAACTCCTTTGTTTTATGGTCAAGAGGAGAAAATGATGAAAATCTGATCTGCTACATGATGTGGGACCATATAATTTCATTTAATGATGCCTGCATTTAAGTTATGATCTCATGGCAAGCCCAGAGTGTATTTCATAGAGAAACACCCACCCACAACTGGAATACTTACCTCTTTTAAGCATCAGCCCATACAGAAGGTACTTCAGTTCACTCAGTGCCTCAAACAGCAGCTTCTTCTACACATCTGCCTGTCTGGCTGCAGGGTCTTTGCACAGGTAGGAGCATCTCTGGCCAGGACTAAACGCAGGGTTTGTCCTGAGTTAGCTACAAGGAGTGGGTTTTAGTGGGGGAAATGGCATAAATACAGCTTCCAGGGTAGCTATAACTACACAGACTTTGATAAACATAATTACACTGTTGTTAAGGGGATTTTGGTGTATTTTATTTCTTCCACTTGCAAGAGCTGGATAAGAGATAGAGAGCTGTCAAAGGGAGTGCACAGTTTTGTTTCCTTATCTGAAATTAGAGCCCCAGGACACAGCTGTATTCTTACACTTTGAAGATTAATTTAAAATAAATACCATCCTTTTTATATCAGACCCTTGCCTTCTGTCTGGGATTTCTGTCATGTGGATGCATTTCCTGCAGGTGCAGCTTTTCCCACTTTGCTGCCCCTTTTTGGAGGGGAAGTATTTGTGTGTGGACTTGTGTGCTCACCTGTTGCAGGACTCAGCACTGTGTGTTTTAGCACTGCATTTCTAGTGATAAATGCCTTTACTGGAATAGTGACATGTGAACTTAAAGAGGTGTTAAACATTAATTATACCAACACAGATTCTGGAATTATTTAAGGCTTCATGCATGTAACATAAAATATTGTTATGTGCATCAGTACCCTGAATCTCACTCTTAAGGGATATTTTATTTTGATCAGAAAACAGAGAAGCCAAGTAACAGAAATACCATGTTGCAACCTCAGAATCCAGTCATAATTCGATGACATTATCAGGATGTATCCTCATCAAAGATCCCCAAAAGGTCTTCCTATTTAAATTAAACCTTGTGGAGTGCACAATGCTTTTCTGAATGGAGCTAACCATTCCTTAATTTAGTCCTGCCAGCTGCTGTGCTATTTGCACTAATATATGCTGATATTCAGTGAATTAAATCTTGATGCATCCTTCCAAGAGCAGTGGGGAAGAAATCCCATCAAGGCCCTTTACCCTGAAGCAGCCTTCACCAGCTGATTTGTATGGCCCCAAACGTGGAGCACTTTGCTGTGATGAGTGAACTCCAACACCCACAGTAAACCCCCAAATCCTGACACCATTTATGAGCCTGTAAGGAGCTTTGCTCCACAAAGCTTAAAGTACTGCAGTCAGGTTCCTGGCTTCATAAATAAAGCAGAGGTCTGCCTTCCCCCTGGGAAGAGGTTGCTTGCTCCTGACTCTTGTCAAAAGGAAACTGATACTGAAACAGCTTTTTGGCATCAGCTGAGTGCTTTCTGCTTTGTAAGCTACCACCTCAACCTCCTTTTTGATACAGCTGAATTTCCCAGCATATTAGCCTCATTTATCAGCTTTGTTAAAAAACAGTGTCTCTTTCTCTTGAATCTTTCTGGTTTTCTGCAGTTCCTGAGTATTTGGGGTTGCTGAACATATTATTTTGGGAGAACCATTTTTTTTCTGGAGGAATTTGCCCTTATAGATATGAAAATGAAATCTGAGGCAGAAAGCGGCTTGATGTGTGATGCATAGCCACAATACAAACAGAACCCTGTCCTTTACAAGGTGGGGTTCAGGGTTAAGACACTGGGACTCAGAGGATTTTCATGCAGTTCCTGACTCTGCTCCTGATTTCTTGAGCCAATCTTAGAGTGGTTTCCACTCAGCCTCTCTGTTCCCCCTGTAAATTTCTTGCATTTCATTCAGTGCATTTAGCTCATTAATTTTTCAGACCAGGAAACAAAAAATGCTGCTTCACAAGGCAAACAGACAGGGAAACAATGTGGAATAATACACAATAAATAGCCTTGTTTCAGAGTATAAAGATGAAATTAAACCCTTTAGGGTATTTCTCCTTAGAGCCAACACTGAGACAGCACATTTCTCCCTGTCCCTGAAATCTAGACACACCAGAGAGGGAGATGGGTGAGGTCTGCTAAGTGCCCTGCTCCACCCTCTGCCTGTGGCTCTCCTGGCATCCCCTCTCATTCTGAGTAATTGTATTTGCAGTGCAAGTATTTGTACAGCCACAGTCACATCCGAGGGCTTTCCCAGAGATAAGGGGCTCTATTTCACTTCCATCCCCAGCTATCTGCAATAGAATGTAATTAATTTATCCCTTGTTTGTCAAGAGAAAACAAAACTGAGCAGCTGAAATGGTATTTGGAGGAGCAGCACATTCCTGCCGTTTGGCATGATTCAGCCTGTAGCTCTTTGTCCAGCTGTCCCTGTGCCATGATGTCCACCACTCTGGGATGTGACATGGGGCAGTGCTACAGGAGGATACCATCTTGACTTATAGGAACATTTCAGCACATCCATTACCAATTAAGTTATTAAACTCCTTCAGTTGTTTATCTTGTGTATTTGTGACCTGCCCTTTTGTAGGCACAGGCATTTTGAGGGCAAGGGTTAGTGCAGAGGCAAAGTACCCAGCTGTCTTCCGGCTCTCCCTCAGCTCTGCCCCAGCACACTGGATGAGTCCCACTGGAGTGGAACTGGGACTCTCCTCTCTGAAGGTTTAAATACATTTTCCTGCTTATTAGACAAATGTAATGGAACTCTAACTATCCAAGCCAACTAGTGTGGTAAAAAGATGCTGTAAAATCTCAAGAATCAAGAGCAAAAGGAGGAATGTTTAAAAAGACCCTTAAAGCTGCTATCTTTAATGGAATTAGATATCTTAGCTAAATAAATAAGAAGCTATTGCTTCTAAAAAAACCCAAAACCTCAGTGATTTCCCTTGAGGTAAAATCAGTAGAGCAAAAGAAGGAAAAAAAAATGGACTAAAAAAAAATCCCTCATTACCAATTAAGTTATTAAACTCCTTCAGTTGTTTATCTTGTGTATTTGTGACCTGCCCTTTTGTAGGCACAGGCATTTGGGGGGCAAGGGTTAGTGCAGAGGCAAAGTACCCAGCTGTCTTCTGGCTCTCCCTCAGCTCTGCCCCAGCACACTGGATGAGTCCCACTGGAGTGGAACTGGGACTCTCCTCTCTAAAGGGTTTAAATACATTTTCCTGCTTATTAGACAAATGTAATGGAACTCTAACTATCCAAGCCAACTAGTGTGGTAAAAAGATGCTGTAAAATCTCAAGAATCAAGAGCAAAAGGAGGAATGTTTAAAAAGACCCTTAAAGCTGCTATCTTTAATGGAATTAGATATCTTAGCTAAATAAATAAGAAGCTATTGCTTCTAAAAAACCCCAAAACCTCAGTGATTTCCCTTGAGGTAAAATCAGTAGAGCAAAAGAAGGAAAAAAAAATCGGACTAAAAAAAAATCCCTCACCATAAACCCCAAAGGGACTTGTCAGCTCTACAGCAGAAATTGGAGAGACTACTCAAGCAAGAAGAGGATTAGGCTATCTCCTATCAAAGCACCCAGGGACTGGATTTTTACAGCAACTTAAACAGAAAGTGGTGGAGTTTGGGTTTGGATTTTTTTTTTTTATCCTTTCCAGCTGTGGCAAAGACTGGAAGAAAAAAAATACACAATATTACCCCTAAAGTGATGTCTTTCCAGCATGACCAGTGCCTGTGTCCTCCTTCCAGGTCCACTTTAACCATTTTAAAAGTGCTTTGCACAGTGACCAAAGGCAGTGTGAAACATTTAACACCTTTGGGTAAATCTCTGAGGACCCACATCCCGTGCTGCTGAACACCAGAGTGAGCTGGCCTGGCTGTGAGAAGGACAGGACACAGTTGGTGACAAAGGCTCCCGGATGCTGCCTGCTGCAGGAGAGCTGGAGGCAGCCACGAATCCTTCCCCCTAATCCTCTCTGACCTGGGCTCCTGATCCCAGACACATCAGTGCTCAGCTATTTGAATCTGCTCAGGCTTCCACAGACACCAGGCATGGCCTGAACAGCCCTCTGGCTCAGCTCTGCTGGGACAACGTGCCCTGAGCTCTGTGCAGAGCCCCACGCTCAACCCCAGGCATCTCCCTGTCCCACAGACAGCATCACTGCTTTTACAGCAGCAGAAATTGGGCAAGTTATCACTGCAGTGTGAAGAAATTATTCCTTATTAAAACTCAGCATTTTTTCACTAAGCCCTCAATTTGAGACTGTGCCTGTGCTCACGTGTGTCCTTGGGTGCAAGCACTGAGGGAGGGTGTCTCAGTTTGGAAAGACAGGAGTCTGCTAAGGAAGGCAGGAGCCCCCCCTGAAATGGAGAATGTAAACCCACCCCACCCCTCTGAACTGCTATAAATTTTAAATTAAGGGGCTCTCAAGCAAAAAATATGGGAGCAGGAATACCAGTTCTTTAATAGGGAAGAAAAATAAAAGGATAAAATAAACAATGCAGTACACTAGAACAACACTGACAGAGTCAGAACCCAACCTGACACCCTGTTGGTCAGGGTGTTGGTGGCAGTCCCATTGGAAATGTGGCTGCAGCCCTCCTGCAGTGTCAGGTGTGGAGCAGTGTCTGTCGGAGCAGGGATCCTGCAGAAAAGGGTGAAGTCTTCCTCTGAAGATCCAGTGGAAGAAGCAGCTGCTGTTCCTCTGGGAAATCCAGTGGAGAAGCTGGGCTGGTGTTCCAGAATCTCCAGATTATATCCAGGTAGGAATGCTTGGCTCCTCCCTCTGAGCTCACATCTCCCAGTGGGATGCTGTAGTTCTTATCAGCCATGCAGTGACATTCAATAGTCTGTTATCAGCAGATGTACCCCCAAAGGGAGGAGTGATTGTGGAAAGAGATAAGGAAAACTACCCACTTGACAGAAGACAACTGCCATAGAGATGGCAATAGAATACATCTTGCCTGGCAATCTGGAACAGAGGGCATTGGTTACATTACTGCTCTGCAGTCCTGCTTGCTCTGGCACAAGTCCCCTCTTTGCTCTGGTCCTCTCCTTCTTCACAAGGTGCTTCCAGGGACCATGTCTAGGCTCAGCTGGAGCTGGGCCCTCTCTTCTTCATTTCTGCATCTTCTCAATCTGGGCTGGTGGCACCTTCCAGGGACACAGAGAAGTTGGTGCATCCCTTGTCTTTCTTGTTGTACGGCTTCTGCTGTCATTGGACAGTGAACAGTGCCAGGGCTGTGTTACTGAGCATCTTCACCTGCCCATCTTCAGACCTGTGTGTTCAGTGACTGGCTCTTCACTGTCCCTCTGTGATTCAGTCCTTTAATCAGTTTTCACCCAAAGAGAGAACAGATAGGGTTTTAATTTGTAGTCTACTGGGCTTTCAACTTGCTTTTCTGAAAGTTATTAATTCCAGGACAAACACAATTTTCTCTCTCTTTTTCAGACCAGATTCTGGTGCTGTTGAGGTAATGTGTCTCTGTCTGTCTAGCTTTATATAACTGTCTCCCTTTGTCTTTCTTTCTTCCTTTTTTTTTTTTTTTAATTTTCTTTGCTTCTTTATCAACAGCTGGAGAAAAACCTGTTATCTCCTTCCTACGGGCAGGGCAAGAAAGAGATAAAAAAGTAATTCCAAAGCCAAAGCTCAAAGTCTACCTGCCTAGCCTTCAGCCACCAACCCTCCTTGGCTAAATCTGACAGTGTCCAAAGCCTGGGGCCTCACCAGGTTCTCCTTTAACACCCCTACGTGTTCTGCATTCAGGGACACACAGCCAGCAAGTCTGTGCAGCAGCCTGAGCTCCTGCTGGGGGTCCCCACCAAGGTGCTCTGTGCCCATTCTCACCTTCAGAGCCAGCCCTGAAAAGGCCACATGCCTGAAGGTGGTCTGGATTTATGCTCAGGGGATGAAACCTCCTGCTGGGGTGGAGTAGCTGCAAGTTCACCTCCCTCAGCTGCCTGAAGGCTTCAGCAGCATTATCTGCTGCCCACAAGGTTCTGCAGCTGTAGGGAGAAAAGTAACTGGGCATAACTCAAACAGCAATTCCAGGATTTTATAAATGTGGGAAAACTTGACTTTAACATCTGGCATCAGTGGAGTCCTTTCCATAGGAGAGCTTCATATGGAAGTGGTGCTTTTAGCCCCTTCCCCTATAACACTTTGTGAGATAAGTTTACCTTATCTTGATGCCATTCCTTAAGGTGTTTGACTTGCAACAGTGCTTTGTAGGCATTGGAGTGCTCAAGTTCTGCTTATAAATCTAAGTAACTCATGCAAGTTGAAATAGGAATTTATTCTGAAGCTATCAATCCAATTTGAATTTACATCACTTCTTTTTAACCTCAAGACTTTTAGAAACAATTGCCTCAGGATATGAGTATTATGTTATCGAATAATTTTGAAGGATGCTATTGGTTGAGATAGATCTGGTTTGAGGCAAACTGTATCAAAGAATCCATTGCTCATTGCTCAATATGTGATTAAAATGGATTCCATATCTTTACAAGTTTACGTGTTTAGCTCCAGGCATTTTATTATGACTGGCACTAATGATAACCTTTCAAAATAAACATATCTGTATTGTTCCATATTGTTAGCAAAGTGATTCTAATCCCTACTCCTCCTAGTTTTCCTGTTTTAAAACTTCTTCTAAACTGGGATTTTGCAGACCACTACTGTCATCCTTGAATTATTTCAGATTAATAATTTTGATTATTAAGGGAAATATTTTACTGGTAACTCCCTCCCTCCATGGAAAACCCATTCATATTTTAAAATCTTAGAAGGAAACCAGAAATTTACCAGTTTCCAGCTGTCATTTGCTCATCAACATTTGGAGTGTTGCCAGAAGCTCTCACCAGTCTGCTCGTGATGTATGTGTGGCACTTTCAGCATCATGTATGGCTGGGGATGAGAAATGGGCACATGGAAACGATGGCTGCTGATTTCACTATGAAAATGCCCTTTGACCTTGACCCCTGCCTGGAAACCACAATATTGTTAAGTCTCATGTCTCTTCTCTTTACTTCTAATCTTTGTAGGTGTTGTTACTAAATACAGTTTACAGATTTCACAAACTCGGAATAAAATCATGCTGTTAGCAGGACACCCTCAAAGTCTGTCTGCCAGAGGTCCCATGGGAGCTACTTACTCTTTGCATGGCCTCAGAACCTTCCTACTGACCCAGCACAGGAGCAGAATTAATATTAGAAAACCCTAAACTCACTGTTAGTGTAGAATAATTGTATTTAAAACCATTAACCTAAATCCCAATTGAATTCATTTGGCAAAACTTGAGCCCTTGGAGTAGCACAGATACCTTTTTTTTTGTGTGTGTGTGTGATAGCACAGATTCTTGCTTGGGAACATTTATCTGGTATAATGACATAGCTGCATTTAGATTGTGTGAAGCACTCTGTGTCACAAACTGCTTGAACACTCGTTACACCTGATGAATGAAATAACCCTCCTGGGCTGGAGAGAGATGTTGCTGTTAGAGATTATGATACATCATATATCACATCTGGTTGTTATTGTTCTACCCAGGTTATTTCATGTGTAAAAGGGGTAGCAGCAGCAGGAATAAGTCCTTATTTTGGAAGAAACAGATGCTCTGCAAACAGGAGACAGAGCAAAAAGCTTAGAAATTGGGAAATCTGCTGGGAATTGGGAAATCTGCTGGAAACTGGGAAATCTACTGGGAACTGGGAAATCTACTGGAAATCTTTCTGACAGTCAGAGGAAGTGCAGGAAGACTTGACTATGTGGAGAAAACCTGAGGAATATTATTATAGATCAGTTGTTATATTGTGGGTGGGTTTTCTTTCCCTGAAGTATACCAATTTGTATTCTGATTTTAATTCCTTTCGTTCTGAGTGCTCCCCCTCTGGAAATGTTGCCACAGGGGCTGCTTATCCCTTGCTTGGGTCTCTCAGGCTGGAGTCTGGTAGTTGATGCTACTGATATGTGTCTCTTCTTCCAGGGTGCTCTAGACTGGGGCTCAGATCTGCATTCTCTTTAAACTGTCTAAGTCTTGGGGAAAGTAAATCCTCTTAAAATTGCAGGCCAAGCATTGTTCTCTTAGTGTAATCTGCATAAAGTCATATTTTTTTTTTTCAAGTGGTAGCACAAATCCTCCAGTTCTCAGGTTTACACTTTTGGTTGGCCATGTATCTGTTGGCAGGCAGGGAGCAGCTTCTTTCAGCCAGAGCCAATTCCCCATGGAGTCGACGGGTTCTGAGCCAGGCCAGCTGCCCTTGGCTGTGAACTGTAAAATAAATATTGCTCTTAAACACTGAGCATCTTGACTATTCCAAGAATGTCTCAAAAGCCAATCTAGGCTATGTCAGCTCTTCTTCATATGCAAAAGGGAAAAATCCCTTCAGAACTGAGGCATGGGAAGTATGTAACACTGAGATGTGTCATTGTCTAAACTCTGGGCAGGGTGGGATGTTAGGGAAGGTTTCCAGGGAACCAGAAAAACTTTCACAAACTTACTGGCTGACATCCATGGCAAATGTCATTCCAGATATGGCAGAGAATTAAGCAGCTCTAGAGCAAAGTGAAAGCACATCCAAAAATAAAAATCATAACACTTATATTTTAATTTTAAATTATAAAAATTCAAGTGCTGTAAAATTCAGTGAGCATAGGGAAGATACTTACAATCTCTGGTAGTATTTAAATGAGTAATTTTCTGTGATTGTGATTAAAAACAAGTCAAGTCTTTAGATGCATTCAAATGTGTGAATTGTTTCCTGGCTTTCAGGGGGACCATTCTTTAAGTTGCATGCAGTGTGCTTTGTTAAACTGTGGTCAAAATTTCTCTCACCTGGCCAGTGATGGGTCATGCTGTGATGTGAAAAAAGTGTCTCTAGATTAAAGTGTCTGTTTTAAATCTAATAAATAGATAAAAAAAGCAAGCAAGCAAACAAACAAATGCTGCCTTTCAAAGAACTCCACCTAGGACTCAAAACCTTCTCACTCAGGCTACATAAAATTTTAGAACTAAACATTGTTCCTTACTGATTCTCCTGTTTTACCTCCATTTGCTCTCTTTCCAATCCTCTCTGGGGTGTCACTGGTTTTGATCCCAGTGTCCTCCCAATGCTGACAACATCTGGATTACTGGGTTCCTAGAGTGGAAAGCTACCCAGTGGTAGCTGTGTCCTTGGAGCACCTACAGCAGACAGTGGAGCTCTGGTCAAGGCAATCCATTGACCCACAGGAATATTGGAGATGATCCCGAAGTTCTGACCTGCCTTTGGCCACATGATCCCCCCTCTGGGCTCCAGAGCTCACCCTGACAGTGAATGTAACAGGGCCCTACACACAGCCACCCTGGCAGACCCCTTGGATTCTGTGTCCTAAGCAGGATTTGGATCCTACCTTTGTTGTCCAGACTAAAACCCTGGCACATCTTTGTGATTGGTCAGTTGCTTTTTGTTCAGTTTTTAATCTTTCCTCACAGTGTTTCTTCCTTTCCACATCCTTTCCTAATCATGGCAGGTGATAAGGCTGTTCTGCCTGTCACTCAGGCTCCCGGCCCAGCCATGGTATGAGCTGGGATTTGGCTGAGCTGTGATTACTGAAGTCTCAGTGCTTCTTCATTTCTGACTTCTCTATCAGCCAACCCTTCCCAGCACTGCCCACAGGTAAACCTCTCCTCCAGTTACCCCATTTTCACACTTTTAGATCCTTGCAGGTTTCTTTCTGTTACCCTTGAGAAATTCAATCCTACCCTGGTTCTACCCATGGGCTACAAAATTCCAGTGATTCTCCAGCTTGGATTGCTTCTCACCTTTCTTTTTCCACACTGACACCTCTTTCTCAGACACTGAACATCAGCCTCTTGCCTTGGCTCTCTGGGCACAGCCTGGCCAACTCCCAACCTTCTGCCTCAGCTTCCACTGCCTGTCAAGGCCCTTCTCCCTGCCAGGGTGCCATCATTCCTGGTTCACTTTTCCAACAACAACCTGTACACTTTCTTCCATAGGCCCTAGGGCTTGGGAGAGACATCTTGCAAACAGCAACAATATGACATCATCATCTGCCTTCAGAGCTCTTTTTAATGATACTTTGCCATAAGGCTTAAGAAATAGCCCCTCATCTTTGACATAGTACATTATACAAATATTTTATAATACAGAATAAATGTAGTTGTTCATGATTTCTTTGATTTCATGTATATTTTTTATTTTTGATTTTAAGCTCCTTGGGGTATGAACTACAGTCAGGAGTTTGTTATTAGAGAAAACCAAAGTATATCATTAGGATAAATCAAGGAGGGTAATAACTTTTCCATTCAACAGAAGGACAGACCTAAATTTCCTGTTGGTTGGATATTGTGAACTCCCCTAGGACCTGTGATTGTAGACATCAGTTCCTCATTCATTGGCTTTGTTCCTAGGGTAACAGAGCATGGGGTGAGCTTTGGGAGATGTGAGAGCACCCTATTTCAGTCAGCCTTATTTCAGCATAAAACCCCAGCTGCTTCTTCAACGCTGCACTTTTTGGAGAAGCCACTGGAGGGAAACCTCCACTATAAAACCAAACCCAGCTGCAACTTGCTCCAGCACTTCCAGCCTCGTCTCTCCTGCTCCCTCTCGGATGGAACACTCCAAACACGGTTGTTATTTTTCCGGTTGCAGATTACTTCTGGTTTAAAATCAAAGAACTAACATGACATAAAGTTATTGGCTCTATAGGCAAAGGAGGAAAAGAAAGAAAGGAAAAATGTTTGTGTCACTTTG
The DNA here is from genome assembly GCA_024865655.1 of Emberiza elegans. Lineage (NCBI taxonomy): Eukaryota > Metazoa > Chordata > Aves > Passeriformes > Fringillidae > Emberiza > Emberiza elegans. The sequence goes on from JALJVW010000206.1 coordinate 12,700,982, forward strand.
GACCAGAGTTAAAGCTCACAACTTTAACAATGGGGAAATAATGTTGGAATTCCTGCTCTGGCAAAGCCCTGCTTGCAGGGCATCTGTGCTGGCACAAGAAAAGAACCCAAGACTGAGTGGGGAACAGCCACAGCTCGAGTCTGAAGCCACCAGACACATTTAAACAGCCAAAGAATCTCTGATGGCCAGGCTGCTCCTCCTGCTGCTGAGGGTTTTGTGAGTGATAGCCACAGCAAAAGTGAAATTATCTCATTCTGGGTCCCTGGAAGCTGCAGATTTTCCCTTTTCCACACCAGGTCTACTCCTGCTATTGCAATCACAGTTTCTCTAATCTAAATGAAGTAGTATTTATGGCTATCTGCTACTTTTCCAGAAAAAAAAATCACTAAGAAAGTGGCAATCTGGTGAAAATATGCCAAATGTATCTAAAATATATCTTTGTGCAAACATGATTCTATTTTTGTCTGAAACAGAAGGCAGGAAGCATTTATGTTCCTGAGTACCTAAATTTATCTTGAAAAGAATAGTTATTGAAGTCACCATAGAAACAGAAATTTGGAAGTATTAGACTCATTCCAGTTGTTGCAATTACTATTTCCTCCACAGCAGGATCTGTTATATGACAAATAATGAACAGTTCAAGATCTGTTATAATCTTATTCTAGATATTTTTGCTCTTTAATGGAAAAACCCCAACTTTTGTGGCATGAAAAACTTCCCTTTCACATCCTTGCTTTAATTCACTGATCAAAAAGAGAAAAAACGTTTGAAATATTTACTTGGAAGTAAAGACATAAAGAAGAAGTTTGCACATGCTGTGCATAATTTTTGGGCAGTATCCAGGAGCGTTTGTCAGATTTAAAAATGCTGTTTTATTTTCTGATTGATAAGCGAGGTCCATGACTTGGTACACAGAACAAAGAATCTGCTCAGCCTGGTGGCCCAGTGGTCACTCTAGATTGTGTCATCAGCTGGCACAGCTGCTGCTTGCAAAGCCATTTTAAAAACGACTCCATTGCTGGCTTGCAAAGACCATTTTTGTAGCTTGACTTCTTTAACCACAGCATCCCTCAGCTGACCCAGCCATGAGCTGCAGCCCACGCTCTGGCCAGCTCAGGACATTCCCTCTGGTTTTCCAAGGGGATTACACACCCTGTGTTCCTGCTGGATTGCCTCAGGCTGACCACATCTGAGCTCCATTCCAGAACTTCTGATAAAGAAGCATCTTACAAATGCCACACTCTGAAACAGCTGGTTCTGTGTGCTAAAAACCAACTTAAACCATGAAAGCACAAAGCAGTCTTTGCTCTCATCCTTACTTTGTGCAGCCTTTCACACCAGCTCCTCAGTGCAGTGGCTACTCCAGAGTTTCACTGTTTCCAGTGAGGATGACACAAATGTCCTATCATGGAAGCTTTACCTTTTCTCACTGGGTGTATTTTCTGAAAGCCACAATGTAATCCTGTATGCACAGGTTATATTTATCACAGCTGGCTTAGGCAGCGACAGAATTAATTAGGAAGTGTCTCAAATGTCAGATCATTAAATGAAATTGTAAAAAGGTAAATTGTAGTCTTCAGCAAGCAGAGATCTCAGAAAATGATCCTTGAAACAAATTGCAATTGCTGGAAAATATTAATTTCTTTAAAACAGGGACAGTGTATATGGTTCCACATAAACACTATAACTTTCTAATTTGATGTGAAGGTCAGTATAGAGGTCGTGATGAAGAATTTCTTTTAGTCTCTGAGGAATGACTAAACACTGAACAAATATTTAATTTGCATTTTACATTACTATTGAATAGACTTTGCTTCTTCAAAAAAATCCCTGTAGAGCTTATTTCAGTTCCCGTCAAAAAATTACAGTATTTAAATGGGAAAAGACAATATATACAACAGCCAACAGCTGACAAATTCTTCCTTTTTTACTATTTTAATAACAAAAAAGGTAATGTAATAGTCAAAAAATGGGAAAATGCAGCATGTTTCTCTTTCTATCCTAACATGCCAAATTTTCTAGCCTGAAATCAATATTTAGACTCGGTAGTAGAAATACATTTTAAACAGAGAAACTCTTGTAATATAGTTTTAAACCATGGAGGTGAGGTCTGTTATTTAATGCTCTCTTTGATTCCGGGGACTAACAGGAGATTTCTGTATCAGGATGCCAATTCTCACCCACACTGCAAGAGGTAGCAAATTAAGACAGAAAACAGCATGTGGGGGACAACACATTATTTTCCTCCCTTCTCCCTCTTCACTCCCCAAGTCAATCTGTTTGGACTGTGCCAGCTGTGGTGTCAGAGCAGTGTGTTATGAAAAGGGATGCTTTGAAGGGGCAGCTTATTAAATTTAAACATAGCTTCTGTAAAGCAGGGGTCTGAAACATGGCAGGGGTCTGAAATATGGCAGGATTTATTAAAGGGTCCTGTTTCTTAAGGTTACCCCCTTATCCACAGTTTCTGTGTGGGCACCCATCTTCCTGGCCTCACTGTGTGGCTCTTACACTTCCCACACTGATAAATGATTAGAGGGTCTTGAGACTGGCCACCTTCATGGGAACCCTGCCCTGGAATTTCAACTCAGTTGTATGGCTGCAGAGATGGTTTCTACCCTCTCTGCTCTGCAGAACAGTTTGGACAACCTGTTCCTGAACTTAGTGAGTGCTTGGAAAGTGAAGCCACTTCAGTGGAAGGCCTCCAGTATTTTTCTCTATAAAACATTTTTGACAGCAATGTTGCTGATCCCTCCTACAGTCCCAGAAGATTTTGGAAGAAGGGAGTTCTCAGCAGAAAAGTGAACATAGATACCTGTGTTGCTGTCCCTGTCTCTGCACAGTGCTGGAGAGGGGAGCTCTTTTCCATCTCTTTTCCCAGCCCTAAATTCAGTAAGGAAGATGTGACCATGGCCTGGAGCAGAGATGTGCCTCTCCACTCCCTGGGACTGTTCTGGAGATGGCAAGGGACAAAAGCAGCCAGTGGTGACACTTGCAGATGTGGAGCAGGATAACTTTGAAATTCAGGTTTCAACATTGCCCTTGTGACTCATCTTTGTTGAACTGTGTCAGCACACGGACCTGACAGAGCAAGTGCAGAGGAGGGAGAGGAAGATGATCAGAGGGTTGGAGCACCTCTCCTATGGAGATAGGCTGAGACAGCTGGGGTTGATCAGTCTGGAGAAAAGAAGGCTCCAGGGAGTCCTCAGAGCACCTTCCAGTTCCTAAAGGGGCTACAAGAGAGCTACAAGAGACTTCTACAAGGACATGAAGTGATAGAACAAGGGGGAACAGCTTCAAACTGAGAGAGTAGTTTAAAAAGAGATAATAGGAAGAAATTCTTTACTGTGATGGTGGTGAGGCACTGGCACAACTTGCCCAGGAAAGTTGTGGTTTCCCCACCTCTGGAAGTATTTGAGGCTGGGTTGTATGGGCCTCTAAACCCCCTGGTCTGAGTGGAAGGTGACCCAGCCCATGGGGCTTCAGAACTAGGTGGTTTTTAGGGTCCCCTCCAGGTCAAACCATTCTATGCTCCTATGATATTGGTCCCCACAGACACTCATGGCAGCTCCACCCAAGCTATGATACATCCACAACCTGCTGCAACAGAGGAAGTGTTCTCACCTAGAACCTGGCAATTCTCCACTGCACCACCAGACTCACAGTGCTCAATGAGACTGGCAGAACATGGCAGTCAAAATGTCCCTAAAGGGACCAAAAGGTGACGAACCATCAGTCTCTAGTCCTCCACCAGTCTTGCAGAATTGCTTTCATTCAACCTTCCTCGTGTTTTTACCTGGTATCACATGGACTCCTTCATGCATGCTCCTCCTATTGAATGCACAAGCCTTGGTCATCTCTTAGGAGGGCACAGTGAACGTTACACAACTGAATTCTTGGATTGTTTTTCTTTGTGAACTGTTCAAGTTGCTTCAGGAGGACATAAATGCCTTTTCTGGTGTTTCCACTCTGTCTTCATTTTTGATGCTGAGGACATTCAAGAAGTACAGGTCATGTTGCATGGGATGTAGGAAGTTTAATGCACAAATCACAGACCTTCTGTTTCATTAATAAAGAAATAATAGGAGATTTTGTTTTCTCTTAAATAAATATTTTGATTAAAAGGATGATGATGGACTTTTTAAAAAAGGAGACAGCAGTAATAATAAAAAGGTCTGTTTGCTTTTTGTTTCATATTATACAATGATTTGCCTGAAAGAGATATCAATTATATTTGTATAAAAACATTTTTCCCTCACTGGTTTTAGCCCCGTGTGTTGCATGGATGAAGGGGAATTGATCTTTGCTGCCACACGGAAATGGGAAAACAAACATGAGCTCAGTGGTTGTATAAGATGTGCTCAAGGGCCATAATTTGAGCCAAGAGGAACACTTTGTGGCTTAGACCGTGCAGACAAGTCTATCAAATGTACAACGTGTCATATACAGATTTCTGTTTAGTGGACCTTTCTGTCCCAGCCTCCACATTTATCACTGTCTCCCTGACAGGAGCTCTGCCCTGTTATCCTGACTTGTATGTCATTTATCAGTGTTAAGTACAACAAAAGAGTATCTCTTTAAACCCCCTTTACCCTTTTGCATGCTTCTACCCTTGAATAATGATATCTGTCTCTGCAGCCACAAATATTCCATTTCATCCTTTCCATTACGTTAGTTGCTCAAAAAATGATTAAAATGGCATTAGTGCATTTTAAAATGAAAATTATTATATTATTGTTGGAGTCATGTGTAAGAGAAGAGATAAAAGTGTTTGGGTACTTTTGCCCCCTTTTTAGGCCTGTCAAGGCAAAAGAATTTTGTCTATATATGTATATACACAAAGACCCCTTCCACAAAGTCAAAATTTGCAATGCCACTTCAGCCCAAATCACACAGCCCCAAGCCCAAAGCTGAATTTTCAGCTGTGGGTAGAAATAGCTGTGTCCAAAGGAAACGGTGTAAATTATGACATAAACACAGGCATTAAATAACATTAATGATCTTTGAACATACTTTCTCATATGACTATTGCATTTACTTTGTTCAAGAACAAAGAGGAAAAAATTTAAATGGGCCACAGAAACCTTACAAAGGCTACACAAAAAGTGTAGCAATACTGAAAATAGTTGCTAGAAGAGATGTTTTCAAGCAGCATTTCATGACCATGCCTGCTGCCATGCTTTATAACAACAGACTGCTTTTATAGGAAGTTGGTAACATGCTGGGAATCATAAGCTTCACAGAATTTATGTTTAGCTACTGCCTTGCTAGACATTTTATAGAGATGTGTTAGCAACTCTCCATAACAGGTATGGTTCAGGCACAGGTTATTAATTATAGCTTGCAGATTCAATTTATAATCAATAAAAAACCCAAATGAATTGTCAGTTTGAAACTTTGCTTCTCATTTTCTCCTGTGTACATACACATAAATCATCCAGTTCTCACACCTCCTGCTCTATTTCCCAGACCTATTTTCCAGTTCTCTTTCTGAAAAGCAGAAAACACCTCATCTTTCATGTTTTCCCCAGCCTCTTCATGCTCCTGCACTGGTTGGATGTGTTCTCTGGCACTCCTCATCACTGTGCTGGATCCTTTCAGACACCACTTCCAGGATGCTGGGACCTGCAGCCTTGGGTACAGCAGTGAAGGAATATCTGCAGGGGGAGAGAGCACTGCATGGCACAGCTCCTGCAAAGTGTTGGCATGGGGAAGGATGAAAGGATCCTTCTCACTACTCCAGATCTGGATCTTGAGACAGACATCATTTGTGCAACATGTGTCAAAGCCTCTGTGACAGAGGGATAAGTTTCTGTATGGTGAAAGCACCTGATGCTGAAGGAATGCCCAGGAAAGGATTACTGGATAAAAACAGCTCACCTGCTCCTGAAGCTAGCACAGCACCAGGAATATAAGGATAAATGGAAATGGGGGAGAAATTTGGAAGGTAGGGTGTCTCCAGGAGCTCCTGATTCCCAGGTCTGGTAGCTGAAAAGGCTTTTGGGGTGTCTAGGAGCTAGAGGCTCATTGTTATCCCTGAGCAGATTTGTCTTTTATATTTGTATCCTTGTGACCATTTGCTTTCAATGCAGTAATTAAGAGCTTGGCCATATATCCTGCTAATTGCCTTCTCTTGTTTTGCCATTGAGTTTACTTGATCCCTTGCATATCCTGGTTTAAATACACTCAGCTGAAAATCACTACATTTCTACTGAGTAGAGGAGGCAGGTTCTGGACCAGGATTTCAGCTGAGGGAAGAAAAACCCTACCAGGCTTACAAAAGGGACCATATAATGGTGTTTGCAGCCCTTGTGTGCTGGCATGGCACACTCTGGAGTCTGCTTTTCATTGACTAGTTGCTATCACAAACTGGAGATCTGGGAACAAGCCTCTCACTGAGGCTGCCAACTGGCACAATATGTTTTCCACCTTGGGCAGGCAAGTCCCAACCCCTCACTGTCCCAGGAGCATCTCTGGAGGGCAGTGAGGCAGTCTGAGCCTTCCTTCTCCGGCTGTTCTGCAAAGACACCACCAAAAGACCCATCCTGGTGTGACCATCACAAGTGTGCAATGCTTTGGATGAGCTCCTCTCAGACAAAGCCTTACTCAAAGCCACTATGGCAGCAGTTTTCCCAAAATGGGATAAACTGACCTGACAGCCACTTCCCAGTAGAATCAGTGCCTACTCCTTTCCCTTTCCCCCATCTCTGCTGTCTGCTACACACTCTTGTCATTAACCATGTGGTAGGCATGTGGCTCTCTGAATCCCTCTGCAAGTGGATGCAGCTCATTCACTCAGAAAAACCCCATTTTTTGTTCCTTGGTTACCAAAAAATTGCAGGAGACTGGACTGACAAGCAGTAGAAGACCATGAGAAAGGATTGAGGAGAATAGAGATGGTGCACAGGAGATAGTGGTGACACAGGGAACTTGTATAACACTAACGGGATGGGACACACAGAATCAGCATCTAGAGCTTTATTTTTCTAGCATCAGTCTCAATACATTGTTTACAATGGAGACAGGAGAGATGCTAACAGCTCGCTGGTCTTAGAGCATGCTAAAGAATTCCAGTGTGACAATATAAGACAAGTTCAGTCTAAGATTAATCTAATCATACAGAGTAAAAGCATATTGACAGTGGTTCTGTCTAATCACCTAAAGAACACGTGGCTGAGGTTAAAACAATATTCTATTCTTTAAGACAAAGGTTCGTTCAGAAGAGACACAGCACAGAGCTCTATTCATGATCAGCCTTCTAATATATACTTAATATATACTTTTTGCAACTTAGAAAGCTGAGCTACAGAGGCTTATTGTTATAGCTTACTTGATTTCGCCATGGCCTAGAAAACATGTTCTGCTGTTTTAGCACTATTTCTAAACCTGCTGTCTGAGGCTTGTCATTTCCACCCTATCCTAAAATCTTCTGGCTTTAAGGATTCCTACATAGTGGGAGCCATGTCTTGAGTGTAGGAAAAAGGCACCAGACTCATGTCTGCTCTTAGGGCAGGAGTGAGCCATTAGACCAGCCCAGAAGATCACGACTCTTACCTTGATATGCCCTTAGCTCTCCTAGGAATTTCAATCCTGGTACAGCTGAAGGCAGAACTGCTTCTCAGAACCGCCCTAGGGCTGGTGGCTCACAGCTGCCACACAATCAGCTCGTGACCTTTCAGTCATTTCCACTGATGAGCTCCCATCATATGGGAGCTATTTTTTGGGTGTTAGTTCAAATGTATCAGTTAATATTTTGCAAATTGAATGAATTTTACCCTGTTTCCATTATTTCAGTCCAAAGCACCATGTAATCCCTCCTTGTACCCCATATCAGTTCTTCTCTGTTGGGAACACATCCCAGCTTTGTGCCATCAACACAGAACCTCAAATACTCCTGGCATTTGTGCCAACTCAGTGTTTGCATTTAGGGTACATTTTCAACAAACCACAAGGTACTTCACATACCCTGATGGAGTATGGCTTAACCCCATGCTGTCACTTAGTGAAGCCTTGGATGTTAGACAAGATTGGCAAGATTGTTATAACTTCCACTGAAATCACAAGGGGTCTTGGCAGGGATGAGAGTATGTCAGGCCACTGTGCAGAACAAACTGGAAAGTTTGGGACCAATAAGTCTAAGTTGTGAAGAAAATAGTTTGAATATGCCAATGTTTTTAGGGTAAATTTTGTAGCTTTTTATTGATCAATACAATGGAACTCCCCGCCCCCGTGTTTAAACAAAATTACAGTGAATTGCTCAAAGGCAAAACAAAATTCTCTGCTCAGCTGTTTGGCTCACATTCATCTCCCTTTACTCCTATACAAGTGACATTTTAATTAACTGTGTCAGGTGGATGTGTAACATCTCTGCTGAAAAGCCTGTATCTGCTCAGCTGTGTGTCATAGTTTCTATACCACCAAGATCTACTAGAGGTCATGCTTTTGTGGCAGGAGTATCCAAATTCTAAACAAATACTTCCTAATACATTATCTGTCTAAGCTTTTCTTCTATTTGCACAAATGTATGGAAAGTAGTGATTTACATACACAATTTTTTCTAAAAGCAAGCAAAAAAAATTCTATAGCAGGATCAAAAATCAGTTCTTTGTGAGTAATAAACAGTTTTGCATGGGACTGGCTGGGTAAATGGTAGTGATTTTGTTCCTCGAGTGAGTGCTTTTAGCTATGAATACCTAAGTGTGCAAATGTAAACCGCTGCTTCTGCAAATATATGTGCAGCTCTGAGGTTCACTTTCTGTGAATGTTAATGGACACAGAATTCAATCACATGAATATTCAAAGAAAGTGAACACAAAAGCAGCACAAGGGTGGTTGAAGCGAACAGATGTAAAAACGTAAGCCCAGAATCATGGTTCCCCCCCTCTCCAGTGTGAGTGCCTTCAACTTTGAGAGCTTTACAGTATTGATCAGATTCTGAATTTTTCAGGTAAATATAATGCAGCACAAGCCATGACACTCCACAGAGTCTTGTGAGGAACATATCAGTTGTGTCAGAAAGTCTGATTTGGATCTGAAGCCTTCCTAGTCAACTGTCAGCTTAGACCTACATGGGAATGCTGTGCAGATAATACTTCTGCTGGGATGACAAGGATATGGTCAAAGAAGAGGATCACTGGCTTTGTGAGAGTCCCTTGTCAACCAGGAGTGAGAGAAATGATGTGAAATTCTGTGAAAGGGAAGGAATGAAGGTGAGCAATATTTTTATTATTTTACAAAACAACAATGTATAGTGGGGTTTAAATTGCAAGTGTGACTAACATTAGTGAACAGGAGGAAGAACAAAGGAGGAATAGAAATCTATATATATACACTTATACATGTACTTGAACACACATTCTCAGTCTATCACCTTTAGACGTGCCCACTTAGCTGCAGCTGTGAGTGGGAACCTCTGAAAGAGTCACTGAAGCAGGAGTGGGCATACAAATAGAGTAAAACTCCAGGTGGCTGGAGTGCTGCATTTTGTTATTCAGGAACTTTCCTAATGCATTTTAATTTTACCCATAAAGAAATCACACAGACACAATCTACAGGAAAGAACATTGGAGGCTATGAACGAAACCAGTTAAAATTAAAGAGAGGCAATTCAGACCTTTGGAAAAGTGAGTGGCATTTCCCAAGCACATCATGAACACACAGTCAGTGGGAGCTCACCACAAATCAGTAATGTGAGTAAATGGCAGCTCCTCTGGGGAAACTGAGGGGAAACTGAGGCATGTAGGTGACTGACTGGAACTCTGATTCTGCAAAGCACTTAAATATATCCTTCAAACATGGACCATCCTCACTGACATCAAATGCTGATTTCCTGAACTTAGTAACTGTCTGAAATCCCTTCTCCTTAAAAGAGGGCTGATGTGATGGCTGTGTTCAGAATCATTCTATGGTTAGAAGTATGCATCAGTTTAGTTTGGTGAAAAAAAGCTACACACATGGCTGAAGGCAGGGGAGGGTCAGAGATGGGCTTGAGACAGAAATATTGTTGAGAACATCAGGCACAACCATCACTGGGGTTTGATGGCAGTAGGAAGTGAGGAGGAGCAAGAACTGAGACTGGAGGTGACAGAGGAAATACAGAGTATGTAGGAAGCCTCAGGAAGATGCACTGTTGAATCTGTGTTGCTGTTTCAATGGAAATGAAATGCAGCATGCTTAGTTACCATGCACAGTACACAGGAACCAGCCTGGAGCTTCCTAGACAGCCTTGTGCTGCATCAGCAGCAGTGAGGGATACTGTGGAAAGGCTCATCTCCCCTCATTCACTTTGGAAGATGGGCAAGACTTGGCAGGGCAGAAATCAGCACATTCCTTTTCAGTATATTTCCTTTTAATCCTCTTCTTAAAAACTAAGACAAACCTGTGCAGTGATTTGTGCAAGCTCTGTGCTCAGAATCTTCATTTCTTCGTGACACCTTCATTTCTGTCACACAGCAACTTGTTTCTTTAATAGCTACAGAGGAATACAGATTACTTATTTAGCTAATAGGAAAGGTTTGGGTTATGTAGTCAATCTAGTAGGTCTTGAAGCCTGTTCTAGCAGCTTAACAGCTGATAACAGACCCTCAATAATCAAATCTAAATTCATTTTCAAGGAAATTAAATACTACCTCTCATTACACTATCTTATTGGCACCATGTCAACTGCTATTTTACTGATACTCCTCCTTAAAAATGAGATCTGATAAAAATTCGCATTTCAGTTTACATTATTAATCAGAATTTTATTTTAGACTTCATAAATGTCTCATAATGATAATAACTGCATCTCTCTGCACAGTTGCATGAAAACCTACCAAAACTGTAGCACACAGCATCACTTATTCTCTGTGTGGCTCCAACACAGAGTAACTCCCTCTCTACTCCATCCAGTGTCAGCACGTTCTGTCTCTTCTGGAAATGCCACCAAATGATTTGGAGATGGTATAAACATGACTGAAATCAATTTAACCAAAGGGATTGTGCACATTGATATATGAGGACAGCCACTGTGGTAACTTATAAAAAATTGTGGGAAAGGTTGGCGCTGCCTGAATGCTTTTCCTTTATTCTTCAATGATGTGGTGAAAAAGCGGAATTTGAGCAGGTTACAAGTCCCTGAACTGGAGTCATTTAGGAAGCAGGCACATAGTCTACACCAGCCACGTGGGGTCCCTCTACATTCAGTGAAGAGGAGAGACACCTTCATCCCTCTTACTGTGGGCTCTCAGAGCTTATGCTGAGGGGCCACTGTGATTTTGGCAATCCTTCCTCAGGAAGACTTAATTTTCTTGGCTGGGATTTGCCAAAAATGCTGTCTTAAAAGAAAAAATCTCTTTGAGTGTATTTTTCACAAAAGCCCATGTTCTTTGAAAATGTTCTGATCCTTCACTTTGAACAGTATCCAAACTGAAATAAAACCTAAACAATACCTAAACAAAATTTTCCATATTCCAATACTCTCTGCCTTCTCTCCATTTTTCTCTTAATTTGCTTTTCCAATGGAAGGAAAGTAGAACACAGAAGAAAACACAGAGAGTGTGAGGATGATTAAGCCTATTTAATTAACCTGTTAAAGGCTTTCTAAACATTCAGCCAGGGATCTGCTCAGGACTCTCAGGGCAAGTATGGCTTCACCATAGGATATTCTCTGCAGAGCTGTATGGGATTAAGTGAGCAGGGTTACCTCTGTCAGCACCTTCTGTCTCTTCTGGAAATGCCACCAAATGATTTGGAGATGGTATAAACATGACTGAAATAAATTTAACCAAAGGGATTGTGCACATTGATATATGAGGACAGCCACTGTGGTAACTTATAAAAAATTGCGGGAAAGGTTGGTGCTGCCTGAATGCTTTTCCTTTATTCTTCAATGATGTGGTGAAAAAGCAGAATTTGAGCAGGTTACAAGTCCCTGAACTGGAGTCATTTAGGAAGCAGGCACATAGTCTACACCAGCCACGTGGGGTCCCTCTACATTCAGTGAAGAGGAGAGACACCTTCATCCCTCTTACTGTGGGCTCTCAGAGCTTATGCTGAGGGGCCACTGTGATTTTGGCAATCCTTCCTCAGGAAGACTTAATTTTCTTGGCTGGGATTTGCCAAAAATGCTGTCTTAAAAGAAAAAATCTCTTTGAGTGTATTTTTCACAAAAGCCCATGTTCTTTGAAAATTTTCTGATCTTTCACTTTGAAGAGTATCCAAACTGAAATAAAACCTAAACAATACCTAAACAAAATTTTCCATATTCCAATACTCTCTGCCTTCTCTCCATTTTTCTCTTAATTTGCTTTTTCAATGGAAGGAAAGTAGAACACAGAAGAAAACACAGAGAGTGTGAGGATGATTAAGCCTATTTAATTAACCTGTTAAAGGCTTTCTAAACATTCAGCCAGGGATCTGCTCAGGACTCTCAGGGCAAGTATGGCTTCACCATAGGATATTCTCTGCAGAGCTGTATGGGATTAAGTGAGCAGGGTTACCTCTTCACTTTCTCCTTGGCCGTTAGCCTGCAGCAATCTGCTCTCCCTGCTCTCAGGCTGCTCAGTGTTGAAGGGACACAAGAGAATTTACAGTAATGGCTCATTTCTGCCAGGTCTGTGCCCTGGTAGCAGATAGTCCCTCCTTCCACTGCCTGGTGCCTCAAAGCAGGCAGGATGCTGCAAGTCAAACAGAGCAGCCTAGTTGATTATTCGCAAATATTTTGCTTTTTCAAATTTGCTTACATACCAAAATATGGGTTTAGCTGATAAAAGCCAACAGCTCCATCAGAGTCCATTACAATCTATCAGACAAATACTCAGTAATTTCCAAATTAGTCCATGGACTACAATAGATTCAAGTCATCTTCATAATCTCTCTTGTAGAAAAGGCCCACTGCTATAAGAATTACCTAAACATGGATTTACCAGACAGATAGCTTGCAATGTAAATGACTTGTGTTTGCATAGGTAGAATGCATATCAAAATGCATGCTCAAATGAGAGACCATATTGACTGTCTCTGAGTTGTTATGGTCTATTAGATAAATATTATCTTGGTTCAGGATAGTGCTAGTTTTCTATATGCACAGTTTCCTAATAAGCCATATGGACTCTCAGATAAAATTGTGCCTTCAGATTTCAAAAGTGATATGGCTGAATAGCTGTAATGAGTACGAGGAGGCTCCTGTTAACCAATTAATCAGAATGTGTCACGGAATGCCCCCTCCCTGTTTTGTGTTGGGATGTGTTACAATACCCAGCAAACATACGCTGCTCAGTGGTATTTTGGCAAAAAACACATGCCAGGGGCATGGCAGCCAATCCCTGTACAAGAATGGTGGTTGTATTAGAATCCCTGCACTTCTGTGATTCCAGTTATCTTTTTATTATTTTTCATCCTGTTCACACAAATGCACACAGACTTACAGCCATTGCTCACCAATATTAACAGAAAGAATCTTAATGGTGTAAAAGACGTGGATTTCCATCACACATTGCTTTTTCTCACTTAATAATAATGTACTAAACATCTTTTTTATCATCTGTGGCAAAACCTCAATGGATTTACATTTCATCTACATGGAATGTGAGCTCCAGGGATCCCTGAATAACCTGTAAAGTGTTCACATGAACTAAACAAGCCTGGGACACAAACCAAGAGAAAAACCATTTGCTGAAGCCAAGTCTGAGCTTTGTAGGTGACACCCCAAGCAACTTCTCTCTTCTTAATAAACATGGGGATTTGTCCAGTGCATTTTCACACCACATTGATGTAGACAATTAATGTGGTGAATTCTAGTTTATTTCAAGTGACTGTTTCTTAGAGCTGACTGTCCTCCTGGCTACACCTTGTGAAAGAGGTCTCTTGCTATCACATAAAAAACTGTGACTTCAAGAGGACAAAAAAGGACATTATTTCTGGATAAATCAAATTTTGTTCAGCTTTTCCTCATCATTATGGAGTAAATTTTCTCCTGAAGAGCAACACAAAGATGTGCCTACACAGCCCAGTTCAGCATTATGCAGAGATAACTGAGGCAAACTTAGAGTACCACAGGCCTTATACATGACATCTGGTGTGCCTTCCCATACTGTCCCCCAGACTGGGCAGCACACCAATGCGTAAGTACCTGGTAAAAGATTTTATAAAAAGATGTAAAATGGTCTCCCAGAAGAAAAAGTGCTACATGGTGGCTGTGCTCCCAGACAGGTGCAGAGGATGAGTCTCACTTTGGGAAAGAGATAGTCCAGATACAGGCAAGGCCATGAGTGCCATGACATTATTCCTCACAAATGGGTTTTGTAACTTTTGGTTTAGACCCTTATTTTACCTGAAGACCTCAGAAACTAAGGCAGCAGACAGCATATTATAAAAGTAATTTTGACAGGTGAAAAATGTAACTTAATTTGGTCCTCTGTTCCACGACTTCTTTGTTATCTTAATATTATTTAAAAGTAGTTCTGCTTTGAATGACTAAATTTGTTCTCTGAAGCATGCTGCTGAAATGTAAACATTACACAACTTTGATTTCCTCTGAATAGAGAACTCATGCTGTTCTGGCAAAGAACATACAAGATTGCTTTTAGAAATCAAATGTTAATTATGACTGGGGATTGGAGGACACAATAAGCTTTTGCCCATTCATTGTGGCCAAAGATAATTTCCAAGCCTCTACAAAAATTGTATTTTGCAGGTCTGTTTGGACTCTTGTGTTTTATTAGGAGACAAATACTTCCAGTCCCTAGTCCTGGCAGAGGAAGCTGAGGCTGCAGGCACTGTCTAATGCTCTTGCCCACCTTTGCAAAGAGGACATCAGCATCTTGTCTGTTCTCATGTTCACAGCCATCCTCCCATGAAGGAGTGTTAAGATTTTCAGCTCTAAACAGCTCTGCTGTGCTGTAAATGTGCTGTTGAAGCTTTTATAGGCCAAGTTACACAATGATGTTTTTCTTTCTGTGTACATTAGTCTGTATGTCAAACTTCCAATGTGAAAATAACACTGTTGTAAGCCTGAAGCATTAAGAGGTGTCAAAAGAAAACCAATAGTAATCAAAGTTGCTTTATCTTCCCAAAAATTTGACCATAGGCAAATGAAGATGTGGCCTGGGTTTCCACTAAAACATGTAACTTACCAAACCAAAGTTGCACACTTGGTAGAAGTTTTGGATTCCCTTTGCTTTTTCAGGCTTTAATAGTTAATGCAGCTTATTTTAACAATAAAAGAAATAAAGTGTGGAAGAGCTGAGCATTGACAGTATTTCAAAATTTTGTTTCTGCACTCTTTGTTTCAGTACACCTTTGGCACTGCCAGACTCTGAAGCCAGCAGAGCACTCTGTGGCCAGCCCTTCTGAAGGAAACCCTCCCTTCCATTCTCTAAGGAACGCAGCTCTCAGGAGATTTCCAGCACAGCCCAGGCTCTGTTCAAAAGGCTCAGATAGGCTTGAATAAACATCTGACCTTCTTGAGGAAGAAAATGTAAACTTACCTCCCCTCCCTCCCAAGCTGGGATTCTTTTGACTTCTTTTCTACTATTTGTCTTTATTTATCAAGCAAAGAAAATATGTTTGACCCTATGTAAGAACAGAAGATTTTCAAGCTTGAAGAAGTTTTCAGCTACAATCAAAACAAGTGAAGAGTTCAAAATTGTGAATAAATAGAAAGTTTGTGGGAAGGAAGTTTTAAAGTTTTTTATAATGGGAAGAGTAAACAGAGCAAATAAACCCACAGGTACAGAGCACATGATGAGCCCCAGCTCTGGGTGACAACTGTGCTTGTAATTATATTGCAGGTTTTGGGGAAAAAGTGTGGCAGAACTGTGGCTTGATCAGCCAGGATTTCATGTTTTTATTTTATCAGAGCACTGCTATTTTCAGTGAATTTTAATGTGTGCCATCAAACCTCAAAAGTAACTTAACCAGATATCGGTTTTCTTTTTTATTAAATGCATAACTTTTTTCTTGTTTTTCACTGAACACTTCATGTCCTCCTCCAAATTGTTCTAGGTTCAGCCTCCAAGAGAGTAGTGAGGGAAAATCAGGCCATTTAAAAATAAAATAGATTACTTCTGCACAGCTTTCTTTAATCAAAACCATTATAACTGAAGGCTCAGAGCCTTGATTACACCTCTTCAGAGGACACCCCTTGATTTTTGTGCGACATCCCTGATTATTTTATTTACTTATTTATTTATTTATCATCTTTTACTTTCGGCATTGATTTCTAGGTCACCGAGTTGAGGCTTTTTCTTGCTTTAAATGGACTTGCTTGTTTCTCACTGGCAGGTTATTTTTCTTACAGGGGCTGTGAAGTAAACATGCCTCTTTTTCAGAAGATGACAGAAATTCCCGTGATCACATATTCCTGGAGTTCTTTCTCTTTTGCCTTCCCCTAACCCCTGTGGTGAGCAAGATTGGACCAAGAGTCATTCCTCCCGACCTCTCCCGAGCCCCTGCAGAGCTGAGGGCCAAAAGGTCATTTTCTCAGGTTCCCTCTGGAGGGAGAATCCAAAGGTCATTCCCTCCCTCCCCAACTTACCCCAAGTGCATCTGAGAGACATTTAAAACTCTTTTGAAGAGAGAGGGAAGAGACTGAGTCCATGTGCTTTACCTACTGTCCTTCAACAGCCAGGAGATGTGAACCAGTGCACATGAAATGTTTATCATAGAATCCCAGAATTGTTTAGGTTGGAAAAGACCTTCACACCATCAAGTCCAAACATTTGCCCAACACTGCCAAGTCCACCACCAAACCATGTCCTTAAGTGCCACATCTACATCTCTTATAAATACCTACAGGGATGATGACTCCACCATATCCCTGGGCAGCCTGTGCCAATGCTTGATAACCCTTTCATTGAAGAAAATTTTTCCTAATATTCAATCTAAACCTTCCCTGGCACAACTTGAGGCCATTTCCTCTTGTCCTACCATTTTTTGTTTGGGAGGAAAGACAACCCCCATCTGGCTACAACCTCTCCTGTTGCAGAAAGCTATAAGGCTGAATACCCCAGCTGCCCCTCAGAGGACCTTGATGCTCAAACCTACCCAGGACTGGCCTTGGTTTCCAAGTTTGGCATTGTGAACTCCAGCACAGACGGGCAGAGATTGATCACACAGCTGTGACATGGGCCTAACCATTTTTGCCTTCTTTTCCCCAAATCAGCCTCTTCCTTTTCACAGTCCCCAGAATCCTTCTTGTCCTCCCAGATCTGGCTTTCACTTGGAATTAACCAGATGCCATCAGGGAGTTGTGTTAAACAGCTCTGAACATCCTGATGTTTCCTGGTTCTTGGGAATGGGGCCACAGGGATCATTTTATGAGTCCCCTTAGAAAACAACCCCCAACAGACTCCCACAGCCTCACCCAGAGCTCCTGCTGCTGCTGCCTGCTGCCCTGTCATCCATGAACCCTATGGACCAGTTTTGGATTTCCCAAGACAGAAGTAAATAGTTAAGGCTAGCTCCTCTAAACTTCCTCCTCATCCCTTTCAAGGGAAAAGTCTCTTCACTGCTTGCTCTTTGAATGATGAAGTAAAAGCGAGTGATTTCTCATCGTTAAATTCTTTGAGCTGCCTGAGGAAGGAAGGAAGGAAGGAAGAGAAGAGCAACACTTATTTCACAAGGTCCCCTGCAGAAGGGGGCACCAAGGGTCACTTCCTCTCAATCTGTCCCCTCCGAAGGAGAGCAGTCAGGCTGTGTCAATGCCATGGTCCCTTTGTGGCGGGTAGGCAGCCGGAGGTCATCCTGTGCCCCAGCCCCGCTCTCGCTGGGACGCACACACGCTGCTGAGCCCCGGCTTTCTCTCGCACACGGGGGGCAGGGGAGATTAGTTCTTTCTTCCTCTCTCTGCTTTGTGTACAGGGAACTCACGAGTCACTACCTGGGCCCCTTTTGGAAAGAGACAATAGCAAAAGGGGAGTCCCTAGGGTTTTTTTTTTTTTTCCTGGGGATTTTCCAGGCTGCTGGGACACAGTAGGATTAGCTGAGCAAACCTTTAAAATCCAAATAAAAGTGAAGTGCTGAAGTACAGGTTTCGAGCCACTTGGAGGCTTTGGTGACACTCTTTGCAAATCCACAGCAAATCCACTGACCTCTACCTATACATCAGCCCGAAATTTGGGGAAAACACTGAGCTTCCATAAAGTACTTTAAGAAAGCAATGATCATGTGAAATACACTGGAAAATTTGGGTTCTGTGTTGTCAGACAAGAATTAGTAAATAAACCCACCTATCCTACTTGTTTGGGGTTTGAATTGTTGTAGATGGCTCCTTTAGAGCCTGATCTCAATATTTTGAAATAACTCAGATGTTCTGGCTGTATTTTCTGAGGTTTGTGTCAGGCCATGACTGGGCTTCTGTCCTTATATTAGTCTTTGGGCAGACCTTTAAGGAGCTAATGTGGAATTTAGAGTCAAGAGCAATCTTTTCATAGGTATCATCTGTTCTTTCAAGTCTTTGGGTCGAATTTTGTTCAAATAGGTGTTGCAGTTCCCATTGAACTCAATGAGCAAGATTTTGTTGCTTCCAAAGCAGACTCCAGGGAAAGAAGCATGGTTTAGCTGCTTACTTTGGAATAAGAATTTGGACCTCAGATGTAACTAGTAAACACTTTTACCTTTGTTAAGGTACCCTACAATTTCAGCCTTCACTATTTTAATTTACACAAACAGCAAACTGCTCAAAAGAGATGTGCTCTCTATGTACTCCTAAGACAAGAGTAGAGAAAATAATTCTCCACTTACTGAGTAGAAACTAATTCAGCAGCATGAGTTAACATATGCCCAGAACCTCCATGTGAACTCATTGGCGAGATTGAAAATTCCTTTTGAAACACTCCAAGACCATGTACAGCAGATGAAATACAGGCTTTCTTTCCTTTCCTTTCCTTTCCTCTTCCTTTCCCTTCCCTTTCCCCCTTCCTTTTCCCCCTTCCCTTCCCTTCCCTTCCCTTCCCTTCCCTTCCCTTCCCTTCCCTTCCCTTCCCTTCCCTTCCCTTCCCTTCCCTTCCCTTCCCTTCCCTTCCCTTCCCTTCCCTTCCCTTCCCTTCCCTTCCCCCTTCCCTTCCCTTCCCCTTCCCCTTCCCCTTCCCCTTCTCCTTCCCCTTCCCCTTCATTTCCTTCTTTCCTCCCTCCCTGCCTTGCCTGCCTTCCTTTCTGCCTTCCCTTTTTAAGGCACCCCTGGCCTTCAGACTGCAGCCTGCACATCAGAGTCTGCACTGAAATAATTCAGGACTTTCCCTTCCAGATCTCGACATTACACAGAGTTTCTAGAGGAGCAGTAGCACTTAAACATGGAACAACACAGTTTTTACGGTCTAGGTGAAATATCTCTGTGATGCTGTGAGGTATGAGCAGTAAATGGTTACAAAATGCTTCCAGATCCCTGTTTAAGTGTGCAGTATTGTTACTTTACAGCATCTCACTGCTGTGAAGCTCAGGACTGACATTGTTCATCAGTGCATCAGAAAACCCCCTTACAAATGAAGATTTTAGCCTTTGCACACGAAGTGACAGATTATTCTACACACTGTGTTGCAGTGACACAGGTGGGGGTGCTCTGCCAGCACTGAGCCTTCCTCCCCACACACGGAGTCATTCAAGGATGTGAAGGGGACAGGGTCCTCTCTCCTGCACAGACTCACTTGACTCATTCAAGCGTGAGCTCCTATTTCCACCTGTGCCTGTGGATCCATGTCTTTGCCCTGGAGCATTCCACACTTCAAATGGAGCATGTGAAGATTCTTTATGAATTGTGATGGTTTCGTTATTGCCACACAGTGCTGTTTGTTAAGAAGAATACAATGAATTTCCCTCATTGCAGGATCCTTTCCTCCTCTCCCTCCTCAAATGCAAATACAAATCCACTTAAAATGCAGAGATCTTTTGACTTCTAACAGGAACCTTTATCCACATAAGAGGATAAGAAATTCATTAGCTTAAGTTGTGTGATTGTAACAGCTCATTAGAGAGCACTTTGCCTTTCACAGTGAGCCTGCCTTCAGTCCCACATAGAACCTGTCAAAGTTAAGGATAAAGGTATGGGACAACTTCACCATCTTGGAAGGCAATTTCTGATTTTTAACTATGCAGACCACAAGGTTCATTAAATGATTTTAATGAACAGTCGCAGGCCTGATGTTCAAATCTTCATTTATGTCTAATTACAAGCAAAATATAAAATTGGTAAATTGATAGTTCTTGACATGAGAAAAAAATTATGGTCATTAATTATGTTTTCAGACTATTTGTTATCGGGTTTTTTTAAAGCTAAAATAAATATTTTGATCTCAGGTTTGTCTGCTGCAAAATGCGGCTGTGAAAATCCTAACACAGCTTCTCTTCAAACAAGGGGGAAGCTGCCACTTCTGAACAGAAAAAAATAGTAATTAGTCACACTAATTTGTTGAAAGAAAGATGAAGAAGAGTTCTCAGCCATTTATTAGATCAAAAAAGTTAGTGATACAGTATTTTTTCATCTCTGGCATCTCAGAAGGCATGGCCTTGAAAAGGCAGGTAGTTTGCAACATTTTGTGAAATATATGAGGGGAGATTGGAATGTATTTTTCAATCTTCCCCTGGCAGCCTTCACGGCTTTATTCAATTTATGCATCATCTCTTGAAGTTCAATACGGGGCACTGGGTCCCAAAATGTACTTTGAAGCATCCATAGCAAATCTTCTGATCTCTGCTCTCACTATCTGAGCAACATATGCATTAGAGTGGAATTTGAGATCAGCTTTTAGGTTGAGGGGTGAAGTGCTTACTTAGATAACCCACAGTATCTCAGCTTCAAGAGCAATGCTCAGGTTTGGATAAATGATTGCTTTTCATTTTCCATGAAGATAAAAGATACAGTTTTATACTAGGATTTACAAACCTCTCTACCCACATGGACATCAAGTGTTTCTTTTAAAATGTATGTTAAATACAAATATTCAAAGGCAACGACTTCCTTATGCCATTCTGAGAGAAATGATACTTTACAGAACAGGATGGTTGCAGTGAGGTACCATCGTGTGCCTTCAGTGATCAACGAGCTCTTCTGCCTTCACTGCTCTTATTTAATCAAAACAAAGCTCAATCCCTTTCCTCCCCCTCAAAGAAGGGAAATTACACATTTTTATGTGTGTGGCAGTACTACAACAGGAGTTCACAGAACTCCACAAAGGAATTGCATGTGGTGAGGCACAACGCTTTCAGCACTTTTTGTTTCCAGGTACAACTTCTACTACAGCGAATTTTTGGGTTGTTTCCACCACTGTTCTGTCACTTACATTTCTGCTTTGTTCTCCCGTATGTCACCCGAGAGCAATGACTGTGTCGTGTGATAAGACAAGCCATGGGCTTGGAAGGGCAAAGCCGCAATGCAATGATTATTGCTGGAGAGTGCAGTGGAGGGAGAAATAATCTGATTTTTAAACTAATTCTCTAAAAGTGATGCGTCATTCATGGAGCAGTACAGCACGCTCTCGAGGAGCATTTCTGCGTCGCAAAAATTACCAAATTAAAAAATCCTAAAATTCCTAAACAAAATAAATATTCCGCTTCCTAGTGCCCGAACCCCTCAAGTTTCCCTCAGTGTCACACAGTGCCCTCACAGCTCAGGATTGCATGGACACACTTCCCAAACCACGCAATCCCTCACAACAGTTCAGGATTGTACAGACACACTTCCTAAACCACTCAATCCCAACAGCTCAGGATTGCACAGACACACTTCCCAAACCACGCAATCCCCTCACAACAGTTCAGGATTGCACAGACACACTTCCCAAACTACACAATCCCCTCACAACAGTTTTGTACAGACACACTTCCCAAACACACAATCCCCTCACAATAGTCAAGGATTGCACAGACACACTTCCCAAACCACGCAATCCCCTCACAACAGTTCAGGATTGTACAGACACACTTCCTAAACCACTCAATCCCAACAGTTCAGGATCACACGGACACACTTCCCAAACCATGCAATCCCCTCACAACAGCTCAGGATTGCACAGACAAACTTCCCAAACCACGCAATCTCCTCACAACCCTCCCTCCCATTGTGTCGCACCTCCTGATTGGCCCGGCCGCGGATGTAAGACGCACGCGGATTGGCCGGACGGCACGCGCTGTTGCCACGGCTCTGTTGCTAGGGAGGCTCTGCCGTCTCCAGGCCCTGCAGGAAACATGTAATGAATTATGGATGCTTGGTTTGCTCAAAGAGGGCCTGATCTGTAATGCAGATGAGCTGCCAGGCCTCCCCCCCCACCCCGTCCCCCACCCCCCTTTTCTTCTAGGGTCTTAAAAAAATGGTTAAAAAGATAATCAGGGGGGATGTGGGGGGAAAATCAGTTTTACATCAGAATCTGCCGTTTTGCGCGTCCCCCGCCACAGCAGTGGCTCCCGAAGCCGATGGCAATTCTCATGCAAAGGCAGGGCCAGAGGTCACTATCTGTTATTTGTTCAGGAAAAGCTTGTAGGATTTTTCACTGAACTCCATGACCTGCTGGGGTATTATTTTTTCCCCCCTCTTTGGTTCAGAGACAAAATAGGATACAAACACCAGAAGTGGCATTTTCTGACAGTTGGAGAGGAAATTGTCCTCTCGGTGCGTGAGGAACGCAGCAGCCAGGCTGGCTTTTCTGGCCTCCTGAAGGATACCTTTGCCCAGACGGGACCCAAGCCCTTCCATTGCTGTGGTTGAGTGGCTCAGGCCTCTGGAAATGGTGCCAGAATCCCTTGGCTGTGGAGATTCCCAGCGAGTGCCACAGCTGTAACATGCCTGCTTCACTTCCAGCAACACTGGACCTTGTTCCCCACAGATGTTCCCCCAGCTGGAACCCCCCAGCCCCACTTGAACAAAGCCTCTGGTGCTTCATACCTGAATACACAGGCTGCAACAAAGCATTTATTTCCCCTAATCTTCTTCAAATAAGAAGTAAGGTGGATGTTATGCTACAGAAATGATAATATTTTTCTATACCTAATGAATACTGATGTCAGAAGAGACACCTCTCTAGTGCTCATGCAGAGTTTAGTCTTGATTGGAGTTTTTTTTTAAACTAGTGACAAATTGTTTTAATCTTTTCTGTGTCAAGCCTCCGTGGACAAATGTGACTTGAAAAATTCTTAATTCTAGCAAAAATAATGAACCTGATTCTTGTTTTGAATCAGATGGTGTAAGTTTGGCCAGACTCAGCTGAGAGTGGGCGCCCTTAGCTGCTCAAATATTGACCTCAGCAGAGGTCTCTTTGTACCGTGAAGGTTTGTCACTGATGTGAGAGTTGAGATACCCTTGCTTCTCGTCAGAGCCCTGTTTTTCAGAGAATTCCACACTAAACAGTTTACTCAACAAGGAAATTACTGAGCAATTAGGTGAATTTCTATGTATTTTGTATTGTGGAATTTTATGCCTTTTGTACCTCAGATCCTGATTGGTTCATGGTTCTTCCTCTGGGGGAAGTAAATTCTCCAGTAAGAGCTCCGAGATGAAGACAAAATGTATCCAACCCTCCTGTGATTCAGAGTAGAGTGATGCCTTGTTTCTAGGATTGTTAAACAAAATGTTCTGTTGTGTAAAACCCAATGAGCACTTCAGAAAGTCTGTAAAACACTGCATACAGAAGAAGAAAACACTTATGGTGAGCTCTGGCCATCAGGCAGTCCCTAAGAGCTTCAGCTGTAAGGATCCTTATGTTTTATTATTTTCTATTATTAACATGTTTTCTATTGAAGAAAATGATTAAGGCAAAACTGTATTGTCTACCCCACCCACTTTTGAAAGAGCTTTCATCAAATTCCATTAAAAAAAAATCCAGACTATGGAGTCAGAGAACTCATGGTGCTTAAAGTTGAGAAATGTCTGAGATATGTTTAGCTGAAAACACAGTATTAAAATTTGTATATATGTATATATTAATTTTGTTAATTTTTTTTTTTTTTTTTTTTTGTGGCAGTGGTTCCCTGCAACATGCACTAAAACAAAAGATATGTTGCAGGACATGTGGGTTATGGTTTTTGTGAACCAAATAATTGTGGCGTACACTTTTTATTTATTAATCTTCATTTTTGTATACAATACTTTAAGACATTGGAAGATGATTATTCCCACACCCATACAAATACATGCTGCACGTATCATGAGATTTGGGATAGCTTAAATAGTCAGCAGAGAGGCTGCAAATGACTTCTTAAGCACATAAGCAATTTAAACAAATCCATATTTCTAGTGCTTTAAATGGCCTTAGCATCTTTCCCATGCTTTGTATTGAGGAATCACAAGGAATTGAAGCAGCAGCAGCCAAGCTCTTTCTGTAAGTCTGCTGTCAGGTTGTGGAAAGCTGTTGTAATGATGTCTGCAGCACAGCTTTTGCCTTCCTGCATCGGTCCAAACTTCACCAAAATAGTGCTTGAACCTTCAGGGCAGAAACACCTCAACTACAGCAAGCTTTGCACGTTCCCCAGGACATTTTGCAGGCAGCTCCTCGGGAGGAACCTTGCTGAGTTCTCCTGATTAAGATTTTATAATTCCCTTTGCTGTGTTTGTGCGCTGAGGGGCGAAGGAGGGGCTGGAGGCCTTTGGGGTATGGACCTAACAACCTGACTCAAATGAATACAATACATGCTGGACAATAGTTCAAGTGTGAGAAGGTCTGGAGTCACCAACAGGGAGAAAAATGATGCAGGAAGCTTTCACAAAAGAAGCAGCTCTTAAAGAAAGAACTGAATGAGGAAAGGGAACATTTTGGTGCACGATGAGAGGGAAGTTGGTGTGTGGCCAGGGTGGAGCAGGAGGGAGTCTTCAGAAAGCAGGAGCAGCTAGGAGAAACAAAGGAAAAATATGAAACTATTTTTTTTCTTCATTCCTGTGGCATCTGATTGAAAAAAAACAAAACAATTCTATTTCATTGGAGAACAACAAAGTTATATTTTCCCCTAAATTTTAAATGTTATTGTTGTTATTGTTCCAGTGGAAGCTTCTTTCTTTTAGAAACAAAGGGCTTCTTTCAATTTGCTTTAAAAAATGCAAACTTTCTAATGCTCCTTTTCTGTTTGGATTGTATAAACAAAAAAGCTTTGCATTTTTATCAATAATAGCTTTAAAATAGTGCTTTAGTACAAACATATTCTTCACAAAGATCTTTCTGTAATTTAAAACATTTTTTTTTGCTGAAGTAATTTCAACCAGTTTATGCTATCAGTAATCTTCATAGAGTTTACATTAATCCACAAACATTGTATAGTGTGATGAAGTTGATGAGAATCAACAAAGGATAAAGTAGAGTATTGCAGCCCAGATAAAGAAACCCTCTGTTTAATGCCAGCTGCTCAGGAAATGTCAAAAGTAAAGTGAGTTTCAGGTCAAGGGCACTGGGAACAGTCTGTTAGCAAACCCTAAGACAGGCAGCTCTTGTTATTAGTATGAACAAGGATATGGTGAGTTCTTTTTAATCTACCCCTGGGCCTCCTTCTGGCTTCCCAGACATGAATTCGTCCCATTTGGGCTCACCTCTGTGGGATTGCTGGGAGTTTTTCAAAACATACCCTCTTTGCTCTCTCTAATGTTCCCCATCAGGTTTGCTAAAGGCCAGGATTTCAGTGAAAATCCTGCTCCTAGGAGACCTGTGGGCTCACTGCCAGACCTTGAAAGTGAACAAAATTGTGGGCAACTGCTCTTTTTGTTCACTTGTCTTGACAGCAAGGATTTTCTTCACCCCTGTTTTTTTATGCCATGTACCTGTGAGTGTACCTTGTTTATCACCACTTAAGGGACTTTTACCTCTTGATACAACACTAAGCTGACAGGTGGAACATCTGAGAAAATAGGACCTAACTGTGGGCAGGGTAATAACTGGATGAACCTCTCTACTGGTAGCCCTTTCATGAAGAATGGGGCACTCTTTCATGTGACTGGTAAGCAGAGGAGCTGGTGTGGGAGAGTGAACATGGTATTTGCTGATACTGCTTGACGAAATATCCCCAGCAAAATGAGAACACTGTTGACAACCACTCTGGAATGAACAGCAAAGCAGCTTGGTTCTGTGAATTCAGAGCCATAAGAGGCACTTTGCTCTAGATGTCCCATGGATGTGCACCAAAAATACAAGGAATTTTGCAATGATTGTCCAGAATTGTGCAGGTTAACAGCACAGTATAACTGTTTTCTTGCTGATGTTCTTTAATCTCTTCAAATTTTCAGGGATCCTTTAAAATGCATCTTCAGTTCTTGAAGGCTGTGTTTTGGACCAGAGGGAAAAATCCCAGTATAAAACTCTGCAATGTATTTTGTAACATGCAAACTGTAAATGTTCTGTGGGATATGACTTGTGCATCTTTATGATACAAAACTAGGTGAAAAACTTTTTCAGTACAAAGCATATAAGCTCAGCCAGAGCATTAGTCAATCTGATGAGGCCTCATTTAGAAATTGTCATAATATGCAAATATGTTCTCACATTTTACTGTTTGAATAGTGGATATTGGGAGATATAGATTGGGAAGAAACAGATGAGTGACTCAGAGGCTGCTGGTGCCATAACACTTTACGGTTATTAGAGCCAGACAGTCTTTCAGATTTGGTTCTGTTTGCAGAGTAATTGTCCTGTGAGAAGGAACAGACAATATGATGCAATCTACCATGGATCCAAACCTTTCTTTCCACAGTGACAGCATTTATTTCATCATATGTTAGATATTTGGAGAGGAGTAATTTACAGCAGATCTAGTGAGCCCAGGCACTGGAGATAAACATTATTTGGCACATAATTTGCTTGATCTATTTAATTCTGTCTTCCTTGGACTGAGTCAGGCCCATGTCCTGGAAGTAGGTGTGTTGGGATCACAGGGCCAAAATGAGTATTTTGTCAGTGTGTTATGGTGATCCAGGCTCTTCAGGAAACTCACTTTATATCTGCTTCAGAAGATCTCTGTACGTAGCAGCCAGGGCATCAGGCCCAGCAGGTAAGGGTTTGAGAAATGCAGGCTTTGCTTGACCAAGCTCATTTCCTCCTATGACAAGGTGACCTAAGTGGTGAGGGAAAGGCTGTAGATGTTTACCTGGACTTAAAGCCTTTCCCATTTCCCATAGCATTCTCCTCCTGAAACTGGCTGTTCACGTTTTGAACAGGTGCTCTGTTTATTGAATAAAAACTGGCTGGATGGCCAGGCCCAGAGAGTGGTGGGGAATGGAATTACATCCGATGGTGGCAGGTTACAAGTGTGCTCCCCAGGGCTCAGTACTGGGGTCAATTCTGCTTAATATCTTTATCAGTGATCTAGGTGAGTGGATTGAGTGTGCTCTCAGTGGATTTTCAGGTGACACCAAGTTGGGTGAGAGTGTTGATCTGTTGGAGGGCAGGAAGGGTCTGCAGAGGGATCTGGGCAGGCTGGACTGATGGACAAAGACCAGAGGTATGAGGTTGAACAAGGCCCCAGGCAGTGTTACAGGCTGGGGACAGAGTGGCTGGAAAGTGGCCCTGTGGGGAAAGGACCTGGGGTGCTGGTTGACAGCAGCTGAACATGATCCAGGTGTGCCAGGTGGCCAAGAAAGCCAAAAGCATCCTGGCCTGTATCAGAAATGGTGTGGCCAGCAGGACCAGGGAGTGATTGTCCCCTTGTTCTGGGCGTGGGTGAGGCTGCACTTCTAATCCTGGATTCTGTTTTGGGTCTCTCACTACAAGAAAAACATTGTCCAAAGAAGGGCAACAAAGCTGGTGAAGGATCACAAGCACAAATATTATGAATAGCAGCTGAGGGAACCGAGGTTGTTTAGCCTGGATAAATGGAAGCTCAGGGGAGATCTTGTCACTCTTTACAACTGCCTGAAAAAAGGGTATAGCCAGGTGGGGGTCAGTCTATCCTCCTAAGGAATAAGCAACAGGACAAGAGGGCACAGCCTCAACTTGCACCAGGGGAGGATTTGACCAGATATTAAGAAAAACATTTTCTCTTCAAGGGTTGTCAAGCACTGGAACAGGCTGCCCAAGGAAATGGTGGAATCACCATCCCTAGAGGTATTTAAAAGATGTGTAGATGTGGTACTTAAGGACCGATTCAGTGGTGGTCTTGGCAGTGCAGGGTTAAGGGTTGGACTCAATCATCTTAAAGGTCTTTTCCAACCTAAAAGATTCTGTGAAACATCTCATCCCTGCTACTCTTTGCTGTCTGCCACACAATCCTCTTTTACACAAAACTTGTTTGCAAGCCTGGAAAGAGCCTTTTTCTGAATGAGCCAGGAACAGTTACTCCAAAGCAACTGGTTACTGGCCTCCCCAATATTTGAGCAGCAGCTGTTGGTAGGATCATGGCAAGTGGAGCCACAGAATCTGCTTTAACAGCAGCTTGGTAGCTGCTTCAGCTTTCCAAGACAGCTGGCAGCTGAGTTGTGAAGCTGCAGTCAGCCAGCAGTGAGATGTCTAATACATCACCAGAAATCACTGTGTGTTTGCCATGATTACCATAGTGACACGTCCCACTGTTTTGTCCATGCTCTGTGATCAAATAGAATCAGTCAAGATGTTACCATTTATCCAAAACTGAAATAAAACAGTGAGATAAGAGGAATAACAGCACTTTGGATGTGGATCCCACATGCCATAATTCTACTAGATTACAAACAGCTACTGTTATGTATAGCCTGGGAAGAAAAGGTACCATGATGGATAGGTTCCTCCTGGAGAAAGGACTATGGTACCAGAATTATGGATGTTTCATAGAGAATAAGTGCTTGTGTTGCAGAGATGTTGATATGGTAACAGGTTGTGTGAATAAAAGCAGCATAGATAATTGGAGTGTAATAGTTAAAACATTACTCAGCTTATTCGCAAGCAAAAGCTCCAATTTACCTTCGGCAATCCCTGTGTGATGCAGTAGGCTGCTGCATTTGTGCATTGTTTGAGCTTTTCAATCAGGTCTTGAACTTATAGCTACTGGCAAAGGTGGCAGGTTTGAATATGCCTGTGCATATATAGGAATTTTGTTGGCATTGGTATCAAAACTCATATTGTGATAAAGGAAAACAACATCAATCCTTGACTTTTTAAGAGTAATTCTTCTAAAATAGGAAAACACCATAAGATCCTCTAGTTTGATCTCCTGTAAAATATGGTCTAATCAGTTTTAGTTGATACACAAATATTTTCATAGTTTAAATGATGGTTTTAGTTAGAATAAAGAATTTAAGTCTTCAGGGGTAGCAGTTGCATGCCACAGGCGTAACACAGAAAGAACGAGCTGTAGTGCCAAGTATGTGTGAAGCCTCAGGGATGATGGAAGTTTATGAAATGGGATATGCCTAATTGTTCACAATTAGTAAAAGTAGTGCTTTCTCCCATCTTTGAGAGACCTGAGAAATTATTTCCAACTTTTAATCAATATGGTTCTGTGCATTTAAGCCAGAAATACATACATAGTATCTAGGAACATTTGTCTCTGTCTGGTTAGAAGCCAGATCTTTGGTGCCTTTTTGTCAGTTACAGCAAATTTGTAATTTTGAAAGCAAACCACAACTCTCAAACAGTCAAATAAATTAAAAATCCCAATCTCCAAATGCCCAGTCATCTCCACCTGACCAGTTGAGCATGAGAGGGAGAGGGGGAGGGGATCCTTTGAGCCCAGCCTTGCTCTCAGGTTGTATTGAAACCACATCTTTTAGGAAGGTGTGTGGTATTGCCTTGCAACCTCCAGCCAGTAGTGAGACCCTCACCTTTACTGGTAATCTTTTAGTGTTTAATTACCCTGTCAGCCAGAAAGTTACATCTTGTTTCAAGGTTGAATTTGTCTAACTTCCAGCCATTCAATCTTGTTCAAGCTTTTGTCAACAAAGATTGAAAGCCCTTTATTAGGTATCTCTTCCACCAGGGAATACCTATATAAACGGATAGACTCATTGTATAACTTACCTGATGTTCTGCCTCTAAAAATCACTTCCCAACCCTTGCTTTCCCACATCTTCCTGCCAGAGATTTCTTCATACTATATGCTGGATGGTGAGAAACCAATGCTGTCTTCTAATAAGAGATGAAGAAAGATGAAGACATTATCTAAGAAAGGAAAAGGAGAAGTTCAAAAGGAATTGCTTGGAAGAGGCATTTTCTCTTGATTTCAACTCATTTCTGCCATACTGATAAGCAGTGCCATGTCCTAGACCACACCTGGCACAAACCAGCCAACCTTCAGTGGTGGGGTCAGCTCCTATCTGGGGAGCTGTTGCTCTTTATAGCACTTGAGGATGTAGAAAGTGCTTTACAGAGAAGCACATTAGGTTCAGGGACTCTGGCTAAAGCAGGGATAACCTGTGTGGTGCTCTGTGGAGTCATGGTGAAATCACAGAAAACCCCAACCCCTTAATTTAGCAAGTCATGTTAAGCACAAAGGAACAGTTACAATTTCACTACCAATTTGCTGCGAAGAAGTCGTTTGTCACCCAACCCCTCCAGTTATTAATTTATATAATCAGCATTTATCTTTCACATGATGAAAACATTAGGACAGACTTGCCATTGTAGAACATCACTAGATTAGGACAAAAATGTGATGCAGTCCCCATAACATCAAAATATTGATCTGTAATATTAGCTATTTATACTGTAATATTCACTATTTATAGCTGACCAGGTCTAAGAATTTAGTGTAAAGGGAGAAAGGAATTCAAAATAAGAAGGTGAATGCAGCTCTCCCCCAAGGAGGAGACATGATTAGAATTCAACCTTTGCTGGTGGTGTAGTTTTTGTGTGTATCCTACGGGTGTAAGTTCTGCAGCAGTGCTTTGTTTCAAACATCTTCATTTTTCCTCTCAGGATGAAGCAAATGTTTTAAATTACAGCTGTAGCATGGAAGAGAGAATTCAACTGAAGCACAAATATGAGTCATGAAAGTGTTTGTGCCTTATTTTCAGGGTAATCACTAAACACCTGCTAAATTACATTTTAAAAAATTACCCAGTATTTCACAGTGGGTTTTATCCTCTTGTTTATTATTTTCTCTCTTAAGCCCCACTCTCAATCCTTGATCTGCGTGGGAAGATTGTCTCATCCATGCAGAGCTCCCAAAACTCAGCAGAGCTCTGTATGTGCTGATGCTCTGCCCAGGCAGGGCTGATTACAGGACAAGGACTGAGGTTTGTGCTACAGGGACAGACCTTGGGGCCTTTAGGCACAGCCTTGGCACAGCACTGGGTACACCAGCACAGCACGAGGGAGGAAATCATTACCCAGAAAAAAACCATAGACTTTTTCTGAAAGCTAGTGCAGCAGAAATAAAAAAAACCAAAAGTGACTCATCCACACTGATTGTGTCTAAACTTTACTTTCCCACATGTTGCTGTTTCTTCTGTTAGCAACTTTAGTGTTGTAGAAGTGCCTCGTGGAGGAGAAGAATGCTGTAGATGGGCAGTCTCCTCCCTGAGATGTGTAGTATATACTCAGTTACTGAGCCTCCTGGGAACATGGTGGAGGGCACATGCTCAGTTGTCTGGTTTGCTTTTTATGTTTTCTTTAGTTGTTTTTCAGTCTGGCACTGAGTGGGCAGACAAGACTCTTGAACAATCTGTAATTACATTGTGTCACAGTTGATGAGGTTACAAAGGAGTAAATATCTAGTTGGTTTTAGAGAGGATATTTTTAACAATACTCACTCTACATCTAATAGAGTGCATCTGTGTCCTCTGTGGGCACTTTGCCTTAGATAATATAAAAGGAGAGCAATGGGGAAAAGAGCAGCATAATTATATCTGCATAGTCTTCAGCAGAGTCAGTTTCTGCAAATACACACTTGACATTTCAACTATTTCATACCAGTGCTGCTCCTATTGATGCCAGTGGCATCTCTGCCCTTGAATAGGAATAGGATTGAATTCTGACTGTTGAATGTCCTATGACAAGAGAGGTGGAAGTTTCCCAGCATGACCTGATTGCCATAGGGAAAGAGAAAAGTTTTATTAGACCATCATGTCAGTAATTCTAGACCTGGTGTTGTGACTGTGTCTTGACAACCTTCCCTACTTTTGGATCACAAGGAGAGACCAGCAATCCAATATATTTTCCTGTTGTAACATGGGTCACAGCACAGAATAAAATAGTTCCATCAGCCTGCCTCTGCTGGATTGTTACCTGCTGTGTTTCCACTTCTGCTAGCCAAACGTTGGCATCTCAGTGATACAGAGCAGCCTGCTCTGGACAGTATCACATATCTAAAGTCATATGAAATCATATTGCATTTATACCACTCAGAGATGAGGGAAAAACATTTTAAAGTCAAGGGCCACTTTCACCTTATAATGGCAATGTAGAAAGATTTATTTGAAAGGCTGTTGGATACTGATGCTTGAGGTTCTTTGGTGAAGCAGTTACTGGACACACTCATTGTCATATCTATTAATTATTTCTTCTCCAATGGCACCTACTAATGCACATGTCTGATGCAAACATACAGAGTGACATTGCTTGAAAGCCCATCATTTCCAGCTTTCAGGGCAGTGTGGGAACAGCCAGACTGACTTCCATGAAGCAGCATCAGCTCACCTCAGCTATTGCTCCACCTTCGCAACCTGAGGATGAGATTCAGGCAACTGGGAACATCCCCCGCCTTCAGCTTCAACATTCAAGGTTTTGCAAGTAGATTGACCTTGAGCAACAACAGACTTCCCTCTGCATATTGTAATGAAGTGGCAGAACTCCTCTCAATAGAGGGATATTATTCCCTGGTTTATAGGAGAAATAACTGTTAAAAATACCTATAAGAAAATAAGACAAAATTGAGAAAAGGCTACAGTACACTTAATTTGCTAAAACCAGGATGTAAGTGCAGACCTATTTTCTAGAGTCACTTGCTGAATTTTTGAAGTGATTACTAATAATTTGTTTTTGTTTTCCTAGCCTTTCTCTGTCTCTCTTCTTTTCAGCATCTGACAATAGAACCACCTATGCAATACAGCAGAAATGATCAGGGAATCAGGGGAGTGGTTAGGTGATCTGACTCTTGAGCAGCCTGCTAAGAACCATCTTCTGAATGAGAAAATTCAGACACAGTGTAGGAGAAATCTATCAGCACTTGCTTGCTTTTTTCCTCCTCTTTCCTCTAGCCACAGGAGACCAAAGCAATCTCTATCCCCTGAGCCTGTTGTCCTATGGAAGGATTACCCCTTCCTCCAGCGTGAAGGTTGTGTCTTCTTTTCATCTACTATTTACTCTATTTTCCTTGTCTTGAAGTTTTTCCCTCTCTTATTTAAACAGTGTTGCTCTGTTTTTGGCAGTAAGGAGTGCAGGACACAACAGAGCCAGGCCTGCCTTCATCTAAAAGGCAGAAAGAAAAGAGTCATTTTCCTTCTAGCTTTAAGATACTTTGTGAGATCTCTGCCTAATCCTCACCATTCTCTTTCTCTGCTTCTGCTCCTCCTTTGGGCTGCCCACTCAAACACTCCTCTTGCTACTCTTCCTCCTCCTTGTGATGTAAAATCTCGACATCCAAGTAATGAATGCTGTCTCACCTCTTTCTCTTCACTCATATGCCTGCAAGGTGAATGAACGCCCTCACAATGGAAGGAGGAGATAAGAAATTCCCCATGGAAATAGCACAGATACTTAAAATAATTTGGAGCAAAAATCCCTGCAGCTTTATTGAAAACACCCCCCTCGACACACAGAGATTTATTTATCTGCTTTACTGCATTTTGCTTACGTCAAGAGCTGGATTGCTCCTGTACAGCCCCCTCGCCAGGCAGATAATTGCTACATATTCTTTTGTACTGCTGCCACCACCTCCACCATCGGGCGTTTTCCCAAACAATTGCCTGAGCAGCCTCGGAGCAATCCATCTCCCTGCCGACACTGCTTTGGTATTAGGGGTCTCCCAGGAGCAGGTGAGGGTCTTGCCTCTTTTCTTGAAAATCAAATGAAGTATATGTGGTGCATTTCTCCTTCCTTTTGCAGATAATTAGCAAAGATGTGAAATAAAGCCAGGGTAGCTCTCTGACAGCTCCAGCCTCTCCTCGATGGTATCTCATTGGCCATCATTTCCATGCAGACACACCAACCTGATGTAGTGTCATTTATCTCTACCTTTTGTTTACAGCCACTCAGCCAGTTGTCACTCTGTGTGACAGTGCCTGTATTCAAGACAATATGAATTTATTTTTCAAGAAAGACTTTCTGAGAGCAAAGCTGATGCCTAACTAAGGATCCAGCTAAACTGCATTGCTGGCAAGATCTTTTCCTTCACCATCATCTATTATACTCATGATTAAACAAATGGTAGCGTAACCTGGCCTTTCTTTTTTTTTGTTATTTCCTGCTCAGGGTTTCTTCCACATGCTGGTACTTATCTTTTCAGCTGAATAGTCATTAAAATCTATTGCTATGCATTCTGGAAATAACAGTTTTTAGGTGTTCTTTGATTTCCTTTACCTGTCTCCAGCTCCTCAAGATTGGTTTCCTTCTTAGCTCCCTGGACATGGGATTGTCAGACTCCATTGGCTGTAGGCAGCTGGAGACCCCAAGAATGCCAAGACTAACCATGGTCCTATGTTTTGTCCTAGAAGGATGCCTGACAAATGTGACAATGTGTGTGTGAGGCAGGGCATAAACCACTTTTTATATGTTGCTGTAGTCACAGCAGTGAGTTTTGGTTTTGAGCCTCTTCCTTTGCTTCCCTTTCCTTTTCCCTGGCTGTTCAGTGAAGGTGAGAGGAGAAGAGCTGGATGCAGGGGCACCATCCCAGAGAGAGCTGGGCCACATCAGTTTATCCTCCTTGCCTGCGCTCTGTGGCAGTGTGCAGGTAGCTGCCTCTTTGCCATGCCCTTGGACAGAGGCAGGAGGATGCACTCACTCCCTGGTTTCCTGCATTGTTTCCTTCTGGACAAAGGCAAAGCTGAAGGGAGACAAAGTTCAGGAACTTGTTTTCCATGGTGCATACCAGAAGCAGGTTCAGCAAAAGAGTTTGCTGCACTGTAGACACGTAATGACTCTCCTTTCCCTTTTTACTGGTAATATATTCATTGCCAAAGTAAATCTTTCATTTCCCAGTACTAATGCAGCTCAAGAACCAAGGACATGTGTATTCCCTTCCCTAATGTCTCTTACCCTAACAGCATATAATATATAATTTCACAAAAAAAGCTGGAGGACTAAGGACATACCTTAAACTGCTTCCAATCTGTCTACAACTTCAAAACCAAGAACCATATGCAGAGCCCAAATACATAACTGGATGAACTATTTTATGCAAAACTTCTGGTGAACCAAGAAGTTTCCATGATAGTAAATATTTACTTGTAAAAAAATATTATCTCACTGTGAATTTTGCTTTCTAATTTCATAGGAATTATGCTTATTTGTAATACTGTCAGGGTAGTACATTTGATTTTTTTAAAATTGGAAAGTACATTTTAGCTAAAAATGGCATGAAAATTTATTCCAAAAAAGTTCTAAATTCTTAACATCAGGTGAAAACTAAAATATTTTCATACATGAAGCATTTAGTTTTACCTGATATAACGATTTAAAAATATTTTTCTGTTTGTAGATAAGTAACAAAGTAGTTTGAAATGAGACAGTCATTTCAACATCATTTTTTCAGAATCACTAGTGAGATAAAAACCCTATTATCTGTAAAGCTCAGATTAGAGAATCTAATTCATGAGAGTTATGTTGAAAGCATCTTGTGATCTTTAGATGGTAGATGTTGGCACATATATTTAGTATATATATGTGTATGTGTGTTTATGTATGCACCCATATGAAAGCATGAGCGGATATTTATAAACAAGGGCATTGTGCCAGGGGGGTTTGCCCTCAGGTGTAGTGGCTCCATATAGCTCATGGAGAGGCATGCAGTCAGCATTATTGTGGATATTATTTCTTTACAGCTTTGGACTCAGGCCAAGACTTAAGCACACAGTTATATTTGAGTATATCAGTACTTGCACTGAGCTTTGCGTGAAAGTTTTCCTTAAGTCTTTCCCAAAAATCTCCCATAAATACACAGTATGGATTTTGTTACTAACCCTTTAATAGTCTTCCGATCCCCAAATTGTCTTTTGCTTTGGCAGCCATGGTGATGTAATACTTGTGTGTGCTGGCAGTGGTACATAGGATGCTGAGGGCAGTGGTTACACAGCTCTTGGAGAAGGTGTTCTTGCCTGGCAATATCCATCCCTGGCAATATCAGGATAGATAAATTCAGTTCCAAGCCTTCTGTGGTGGGCATGGATCCAGCAACATGGCCCTGATCCTTCACCCTGGGGCTGTATCTCAGTTTTGCCTGCCTCCTGGGTCAGGTTGGGCTGCCTTTGCCTTTATCCATGGACAGAGTGCATTGAGTGAAAGGAGCAGCAGGACCAGCACAGCCTGCTCAGCGATGCCCAGCGTGAGCGCTCCTGGGGCGCAGGTGCCACCTCGAGCTGTGGGTGAAGAAAGGCAGGGAAAACAAGCAGAGCAGCCTTTGGCTGCACAGAGCTGCAGATCAGGTCCCCAGTGCCCTGCTCCCTGCTGATGGACAGCAGAGTGCTGTGGAGGCAGTGTAGCATAGCTTGTTTAATGCTGCATTATGGTAATGAATACCGGGGAGCCATTAACACAGGAATCTCGGATTGCAAATATAACAAACCACACACTTCGATGTTTTCTAGCAGTGTCTTCTTTGGAGCCGTAAGCGCATGATTTTTTTTAAATCAACTTTCATCTCAAAGCAAATTTTCCCAGCTAAGTACCTCTTTAATCAATCTATTCACAAATATATATATATTTATTTTTAATAACATTTTTAAATATTTCCCAGAAACATAATGACAGTTATTATGACAGTTATTTTTACCCATGGTATGTTCTTTACCTATTTAATGTTATACAACCTTTCTAAAACCAAATTAAGCAAAAACATTAGCATCAATCTATTGAATTCAGGTGCTATTGAAATAAAGTAGATGTTTTCAAACACTAGAATGAATGGAAAAATATTGCCTTGACTGTCAGATTGCATTT
Source organism: Emberiza elegans (assembly GCA_024865655.1). Lineage (NCBI taxonomy): Eukaryota > Metazoa > Chordata > Aves > Passeriformes > Fringillidae > Emberiza > Emberiza elegans. The sequence continues at coordinate 12,737,923 of JALJVW010000206.1, forward strand.
CTTTCCCGTTGAAGCTAAGTGGGTTAAATTAAGTGACTAATTAACTATGCATCTGCACAATTAGGTGGGCATTTTTATTTTGTTTAACTTCTACATTTATTTCCAACTTGTGAAAAAACTGTAACAAGACAGAGCGAAAACATTCCCCATAGCACTACTGTAGTGTGTTTTTTGCTATAATTTCCATTGGAGTGCTTGTAATTATTTGGGTTTATAACTCAGGCATAAAAATTTGCACAATGATGAAATTTCTCAGAGAAGAGTTTGCTAAGTTTTATTAATTGTTGCTTTTAGATTAGAAAAGCTGAAACAACATCCAACAACAATAACCACCTTTGTTGCAGGTGTTCTGAGTCCCTCTTTGTTGTGAACTGGTTTGGTCCAGTCTGGCATTGGGATAACATTTCCAAAACCATCTCTGGAGCTGCTGCCTGGACCTTTGCCTGTGGTTTGCATGACGACAAGGCAGGTGCTGCTTTGCAGCTGAGGAACTTCCCAGGTGCCCAAGCCAGTCTGGAGCAAAAGCAGCAATCACAGTTTGAGTTTCTTCAGTTCCCTTTCCGAAGTGCATGTGGAGGTTCACAAACCTCCAGCAAACATTCAGTGGAAGGAGGGCACCCAAGGCTTCTCCACTTGGATTGAAGCTCTTCCTTCCCATCCTTTACACTGCTCCCCCAAACTGCATCTGGCTGCAGCATTGTGCTGGATTTCTTACTGAGTTTCCTCTTGCATAGAAAAAACAGAAGTGCTTTTTAGTGCTGCCATTCACCAAACCTCCTTTCCAAGATGGTTTTTATCTTGGTTCTTGCCAGAATCCCTGTCACTGGATGGTACAAATGCTGTAAATGGACTAATGTGGGCTCAGCAAGTGCTGGGACTGCTGCTTTGAGCTGAGCTTTTGAAAATAATGAGCTGGATTGTCAGAGTCCTTGGTCAGCAAGGCAAGAGAATGAGAACCCTGCTGCTCCCCTGCTCAGTTTGCAACTCCAGCTGCTGGCAGTGGCAACAATTCAACTGAAATTCCCTCCAGTGAGAAAGGTCTTTGGCAAGATGGAAATGTTGAGATGTTTTTTCTCCTCCCCTGTAATTTTGTGCCTCTTTTGGCATCAGATGCCTTCTGTCTTCATACAAAAGTTCTTTTCTTTTTCTTTTTTCCTTTATTTTAAGCTGACATTTTGATTCTGCCTTAATTAAACCACTTTGGAAGCAGCATGACTCTGTTTTGGAATGAGTTGCGCTGGTATGAGTTTTGTGCAGAGGCATCTTTGTTTCAGAGTGACTACATCCCTTCTGACAGTCCTCCCACAGCTAGCCCACCTTGCCTTGCTTCAGGCCTGCATCAGGATAGGTTTTTTTACCTGCATGAATCCTACTGCTCCACAAGCATCCAGACCAGATGTCACAGGGCACTTTTCATGCCAAGAGAAAACCTTTTTTGCCTTTTCTCCTTTGCTTTTCTGCTTGCCTGACAACCCTCTTGCTCCTTTTCCCCCTCCTCCCCTTTTCCATTCAATTACTGACCCAGTGTGGATGTCATGCCTCAGGATTTCTCAGGGCTTTTTTCTCTTCCATAAAAAGAGCATGTCCAGTCCTCACTGGATCCATTCTCTGCTGTGACCTCCCAGTGTCTGGGGCAGAGCATGCAGGAGGAAAATACTTGTGGGGATGAGGGCCAGCACCCCACTGCATCCAAGGAACACGTGTGGCTTTACTGTGATACAAAGATGCTCTCTTGCTACTCCCTCCACCCAAAGTTGTGCACGTGATTTTTCCAATTAATTTTAAATAGTTATAAGCAGTGGTTGTTAAAAGATCAGTGACTATTTTCTTTTGCTATTGCCCTTCAAACCCACCCTCCTCCTGCCCTGCTCATATGGTGTTCCTACAGCTTTATGCTTTAAACAGCTTTGTTTTGTTCATAATGTCTAATTTTGCAGCAATTGGCCAAATATCCCACCTCTCCCTCATGCCCATGTGCTTTATCTTTCTCTGACTTGCCTCTTCAGAAAGCATTGTAGACTTCAAGTATTTTTGCCTAGCAAATTAAAAAAAACCCAAAAAAACTGATTCAGAAAAGCCATGAGTGAACTGCCTCTTAGGTTTTTTAACTGTATTTATAGTAGAGGAGGTAAACTGCCAAAATTAAACCATGATAAAATGCCAAAAGCCCGTGGAGATGATAAGGCAGAAATTCCTAGACATCCTCTCTTCCAACTCCACTTCCAAGCCATGAACTCATTCCCACCAGGGATGTATTTCTGAGACTGGAAAGCACCTTTGTGAGGAATTATTGGTTATTTTTAGTAAAAACCTTGGAAGTTTTAACAATTGAGATTCAAATGGTTTATTATTAAGCCTAGTTATTTTAAGGTGCACTTTTATTATCAAAAACCATATGGGAGAGCATTTAAAGAAAGAAAATTAGTGCTCAGTTTCTGGTATTCAATGGAATAATGCACAGCCTCTTCATGGGCCTGAACACTGTTGATTCAGTGTTTTCTTCATACCCCAGCAAGGCCTTTCTGACCACCAGCCTGGTATGTGGGCATTGATCCATTTTCCAGGCTTCTAGAACCTTTTAAAGCAATATCCATTTCTGTTCCGCAGCCCAACATTTCAAGAAGTGAAAAGAAATCCATGGAGGTTAAGAAATAATTACAAATCAACTATTAGAATTACAAATATTTTTACCCTGTGCTGTTGCTTAGTGGATTGAAAATTGAGCCCACTTGGATGAATTAAATGAAATGTGGGAAGAAGACTGTTGGGAAGTGATTAGCTGATCCCTGTGTCCTGGAAGTCTGCTTTGTCACTGCTAGGAAATTCATAGCACCCCTAAAGCCAAGTAACCAAATACTGGATTCACAGGATGTCTTCCTAGAGCCTGCACAGCTACTTTGAAAAAAATCCAGCTGTACAGTAAGCATGAAAATGCTCTTAAACTGGCATTAAAAATATCCCTGAATGTGTTAAATAAAAATCTTCTATCAAATGCCTTCTTTTAAGAGTGGCACAGAACTGAGTAAGAACATGTCAGGCAGAACTAGGTAATTTCTGGAATTCTGGCTCTGTGATCCCTCTCTTGAAAGAGAGACAACAGAAGCAGTTTAATTCCAGGAAAGGAAGCAGAGCAAATGTTTCTCCTTTGAGCAAGCAAAGAGAAGAGGGAAGCTGTGATCATTCCCTGCTCTGCCTGGGCTGTAGGGCAGCTCCAAGCTGTCTCCTGTGCAGGGCAGACAGTGGAATTACAGCCAGCATAGTCCAGTGGGCTACTCACTGCCCTACCAGCTATGTTTAGTGGTGGGTATTTTCAGCAGCAGGATTTTGTCTTGTAATCCACGTCACACAGCACCTGACTGGCAGATGTCTGGGTACACAGGGACGCTGGGAGGGATCAGTAGTTTGGGAGAGCTGGAGTTTTTTTGGATGTGACTATTTTGATCATATTGTCTTTGTTCCAAAAGTGAACTACACCCACAGTTCTGGCTGAATAAAAAGCCAGATCTTGCATAAAAACAATCAGTTTTCTAAAGTTGTTGAAATGGCAAATCTTTAAAAATCTGTCAGTTCATTAATATATAATAATCCTACTCCAGCTTGCCCTGAAATAAATTAGTAGATAAGATCTCATTTTGCTGATAACTAAATGAGTTTTAGAACATTCAGAGGTTTTTTTTAAAAAATCTTGTTTATATTTACAATTCCTCGTAACTATTTATGTCCATTTAATGACTAAAAAAGCATGTCCACAATCTGTCCCTGGCTGAATTCCTCTGAATAGTTCACTCATTCAGAGCAGCATTGGCTTAGCACATTGGTTCAGTGACCAGCGTGATTTTTGAATCAATGTAACACAGGAGAGGGTTTACATTACTGCTGCCACAAAATGTAATCAACTGCCTAGCATACTTGTCTGAAGAATTATTAAAGCATAGAATGCAAAGTGGCAGAAATAGAAGTATAATTCTAGTAAAATCATCAAAGGATGCAATAACCGAGTTAGAAAATGCAGTGACAGATCTAATTAACGAACTAAATTACAATTCAGTCCAAAAATAATTGTCATTAGAAGTAAAATCACATTTCTGTCTGAAGCGTCTCAGCATGTTTGCCATAGTGATTGCTAAAACTAGAAAGAAACCCACTCTCATTATTTTTTTAATGCAATTATTACACACAAAAATCAGTCATGAAATCGAATATGCCAGTTTAGCAAACGATTCTCAGCTAAGAGCCTTCCCTCTCACACCACAAGGTACAGATTTAGGCTGGCATTGCTGGCTTACAGCACTTTGTTTTTGTGCTCATGTTGGAGTCAACATTATTTTTGGACTGACTCCTTCCTCCCAAAGACCTCTTTGTATTCTGACTTTGAACAACAGACCATTTAATTTTAATATTGACCTAATTGCACATCTGAATCCATTGGAAGCTGTCTAACAAAACAAAAATACTAATAGGACATGTGCCAACTGCAGTTTAAGTTGGGTTGCTTTTAATATAAGCTGAAGAGCTTTTGTATTAAGCTCTAACAATGGCTAATACAGCTGCTGAGCTGATTACTTAAGCAACTTCTGGGTATATTCACACGTCAAATTTGAATTCCAAGTATTTTGCATACTGTTTCCACCTATATAATTGTCCACTGGCCCTTATCATTATTTATTATGCAAAACTGATTTTTTTTTTTTGAAGCGTGAAGAATGAAGTAATTTAGTATGCAAACAGTTAAAACTCTCATGTGGATTCTGATTTTGTATGTGTTGATAAATTCACTTACAATGACTGACAGTGTGAGATTTTTTGGGGTCATATCGGTCACTCTTTCCATGACACTGATGAAAATGATAAACTAAATGCCAGAAGTGTCCCTGGCGCATCATAGGATGAAATGTGTAAAATGTCAGTGTCTAGCCTGTGTCTATTAATAACTAAATATGATTGTGTGTAATGAGCAGAGATTTTCATGTTGATTGAAGTATGATTTCTTTTGATCTTCCAGATGTTGCTGCTTAGAAATTCATATTGCTCTTTTGCTGCTAAATGCATAATGACCTTTTAAAACCTTTTAACTGTTAAAACCCCTATTATTTTCAACAACATAGTCAAGTTTCCATCTTTTTTTTTTTTTTTTAATGTTGATTGGAAGTTTCTCTCTCTTCCTGTCCTCACCTTCCCTTTTGCTTTCTCTGGTCTCCTCTTCCTTTCTCTTTTTTAAACCCTTCTTTTCCTCTAATACATTTCTCTAGCAAAGTTCCTGACATCACACAGACTCCTGTGCTCAGAGGGGCAGACAGCATAAGAGGGCAGAACCCTGTCATCACTTGTGTCACTTCTACCCCCTAAATGTCCCAGGCTGTTACCCAGCATTGCTGGAAAATTTGTCCTGAGCAACCATTTCAGGCAAACACCCAGGACACCTCACTTCTGAGGTAGAAAAGGAACAAAGGCAGGTGTCAGAAATGAAGAATCGTGTAGCTGACGTTGATAGTGGAGTGATCTGCTCTGAAGAAAGGAATTGTGGAGCATTGTAAGCTTTCTGCATGAATAATGCATTTGTGTCGCTCATTTTTGGGCTTAGTCACACCCTGCCTTCCACATTTGGCCCCTTTATGGTTGCACCTGTGCATGAATGGTGACTGCCTGAGAGCCTGCAAGAATAAAACCAGTCCCTGAGTAAAGGCAGCAGCAGTAACAGCAGCAGCAGCAGCAGCGTAAACATCTCTTCATTATTCAGCTTTGTGCCAATCCCGCGTTGGCACAAGGCTGTCTCTGGCCTGTGTGACTGAGCCATGTGAATGCAGGAGCTGTTCTGCTCCCTGAAGGTGTTTCAGGCACTTGACTGATTCAGTCAGCAAAGAAAGGAATCTCTACTCCTTGCACTTCTGCCAGTATGAATTTAGGATGCTTCAAGGGCTCTGAAGGGGCCTCACAGTGCCCAGGTTTCCTCCTCATCACTGCACCACTCCAGCACTGTTCACACCAAAAGGGCCTTGAGACACTGCCCAGTCCAAACTCCCATTTCAAGCAGGGCCAGCACTGGCTTGAGACCTATTTCACCCAAGCCATTTCAAGTATTTAGGAGAGGCCTGGAAGGAGAGCGGCACCTGGCTTGTTATGTTTGGAATGGTGAATACTTATCAAGGGCCAGATCCTCTTTATAGCCTCATTCTGGGCAAATGCAGTGTCTTTGAGCAAGAGTGCTATAAATTAGCATGAGGATAAATCAACTTGAAACAGTTTGACCAATTCACTGTAAAATGACTGTTCTATCTAAATACTTCCAAACCCTCCTTTGGGCCCATTAGGATTTGGTTCAGCTCTTCTCATTACCTGGATGCTGGCACAGGGCCATGCCTCAGGTGTTTTGTGTCCTCTGAAATGGGGAGGTGGCTCATGGATCTATTTAAGCTGTTGTGTAACAGCAGGAAAATGTACCACTTCTGCTTGGGCAGTCCATAGGTGGAAGAGACAAGAAAGTAAAGCCTCTAGCAAAAGAAATCCCACTTCACCAAGTTTTTAACACCTTGTTCCTGGAAATAATCAACATAGAAAACAAATTCTTTTGGTTTGAATTACGGATTCTGTGGCAAATATGACACACAGAGCCAAACCCAGGAAGATCCTAGACCCTTAGAGGCCCAGACCAAGTCTACCATGACAGGTAAAGAGTGCCTCTAGGAGATGATTATTTAGTGATTAAAAATGCTGTCTGTCATATGGCATCTTTGCAATGTCATTGTGAAAAGAGATGCATCTTTTACTGGTGTCCCTGTGGTTTTGTTTGTCCCTAATGCAATAGTGACAGTCCTGGGGCCCTATTGCTCTCAGCTACCTCTGGTTCCTGTGCAATGTGCTGTGTCCTTCATTATATATTCTGGTCCCATCTGGTCTGACAAGCCTTCTCCATCGTCAGAAGAGATTACAAATAATAATGATGACAAAACCCAGAGAATTTTTACTTTATTTTGAAAATGATTGTTTTGTGTTGCATGGTGGTGCTTCCTGCCTCTCTCTGGGGTCGCCCGGCAACCATTTGCAAGCCTCCTGCCATCAGTTCCATAGCGAGCAAGGGCATCTGGAAGCTTGTTTGGGATGGAAACTGCTCCCTTTCACCATCCCTGCTGGCCTTCTGTGGGCAGAGGTGAGGTTACTGTGCATGCAGTGCATTCATGACCATCACTCTGATAGAGGCTATTTAAGGATATTGTAGCAGTTTCATTTGAGTGTTGCCAAAATATTAAAAGAAAAGCTGGTGATAATACAGTATCAACCACCAACACTGCATAATTAAGCATGCGCTATTTGCAGTTGATGTTTGTCAGTTTAATAGAATTAAGGATAATTAAGAGGAAACAGTGAGGAGATATCTCTACACAATGTAGCCATCTCCCAAAGCAAGTGAAACAGGGAAAGCAATGTCTTTGAGTACGATTGCCTACCCTGTGTGGTGTTTGTTCCTTTGTTTCTTCAATGGGTCACTTCTTATATATTAAAACTATATATTTGTATATGTACATGCATACATACATGGGTTAAATGAAAAAGGGACAGATCATGCCTAGGGCACATTGAGATTTTATAAGGGCATGCTCAAATTTTGAGAGTAGAGGCATTTGCTGTGTAGGGCTAGGATGGATATATCCCAACTCTCTCTCATCCAGCATCCTTTCCTTTGTTTTCACAGAGATGCCCTGTGACTCTTCCTGTCTGATCACATTCCCCACTCTCCTCACCCTGAAGCTACTCTGCACTGGCTGGAGTAAGTCCAAAGGCTGTTAAACAGTGGTCTGGCCACTGGGTTTTGCTGCGGGAGTGAAAGCGGATCCTTACCTTGCTAAGAGCTCCTTCTTCTGACATCCTACCTTGGGGCTAAGCCTCCTCCCCTGGCAGTGGTGCTACAGATATAAATCACCTTCTGTAGCTGGGTAACCCTTTGCTTTTAAGGGTCTGTTCCTTTAACCAAAGCAGTAGGAGCAGTGGAGGGAGTGTGGCTAAAGATGTATTTACTTGAAACATCCAGAGCTCTGAATATATCACCAGCATGGGCCAGAATGGCCTGGGGAACATCTGTGCTTCAGCTTTGCTCAACAAAGACAAATGCGTCTCACTCAGTGCTTTGTTCTTATGTAAGTTTCCATATTGGTAGAAATAATTCAATGTATCTTGGTAATTCCGTTAAGGCAGGCTCACCAGTTTCCCCACTTCAGATTCAATAGTAATTGTGTTGATATTACCTGCAGGTATCTTTGTAGGATAATGCTGTTAATGTCACTACTCCAGAAGCTTTATCAATACATTAATTGGTGCAGGAAAGTTGACAGCCTGCCCTTACAAGTGCCTGGCTTTGAGCAACCTGAAACTGAAATGATTATTTGAAATAATTTTCATTTTGAGGATAGTGCTCTGCAGAAGGACAGCAAGAAGCAGCATCCTTAAATGGCAGCCAGGTTTGCTGAGTAACTAATGCAATCGCTATTTTTGTTTGTTCCTGTAGTGAACACGTACCCAAGGGCTTTGGTGAGGATTAGGGTCTCAGTGCTCAGTACCATGTTACAAACAGCTTGCAATCAAATGTGGATTCTTACATAAGAAAATGAAACTACTCCCTTTCAGAAAGATTGAATTCCTTTCACAACAGGTCAATAAGTGTCCTCAGACAGAGGTGGTTGAAAAGAAGGGACAGCTGCCATAGTGTGCAGCAGAGCTTCCTGACAAGGATCCTACATCTCTAAAAGACTCCAGCAAGATGAGTCCCTGCAGTAACACAGAGCTGTGGGGGGAAAATGTGCTCCAAGATAGAAACTTACTGCCCTGTCTTCATTCCTCCAGCACTGCCTTTGCAGACAGGCAGAGTTGGTGGTTCCCTGTGGCAGCAGCGGCTGGCAGACTGCCTTGCTTGGACAAGGCATGTGACAAAGTGCCTTGTCCCCAGTCCCTGCCTGGCCAGTCTCTATTGCACAGATGCTGGCAGATACTGTAGATACTGTCACAGACAATGATTACTCTCTTTTCCAGGCTTGTTCCTTCCCCTTCTCACCTGATCTCCTGTTTGCACTCACGAAGTGTTCAGGTAGATAGCTCAGAGACAACTTAGAAATGCCATCTTCCCCCAAAGTGGTGTCTCCCAGCTTTTCATACAGTCTTCCTCTACTTTTTTGGTTTTTTTTTTTGGTTTTGCAGAATTGAATTTTACCTTTAGTAAGGATGAGCATTGAGCTGACTTTGCACTCTTAAACTCTGCTGAGAGCTGATCCCGAATTGCAGATTTTTCCTGGATTTTGCAGAGTTCTCTGAGGTCTAGACCTCCTGACACTGCACAAAAAGCCCTGAAGAGGTACCACAAAGGGGTAATGAGCACTACTGCCTGGAAAGGTGGTAGAGGCCCCATCCCTGGAAATAGGAATGCTGATGGGGCTCTGAGCAACCTGATTTCGTGGAAGATGTCCTTTCTCATTCCAAGGGGGTTGGATTAAATGAATTTTAAAGGTCCCTTCTAATCCAAACTATTCTGTGATTTTATGAATCTATGAAAGAGGCCTGAATCCAGCTGCTCTAGCTTGCATGTGTGGTTGAAATTTTAGAGGCCTGGGCAGAAGGAAAAAGGGATGGGTGCAGCTACCTAAATCTTTGTAGATTTTTTTTTTTTTTTAGATTGCAGTCAATGCAAAGGCATAAGCAACAATAAAGACTTCCAGAGGTTGCTCCTGTCTCCCATACTGGTGATGTGTGAGGAAGGAAGAGGGCTGGAAATGTTAGTTGTCTTCATGCCTTTGAAATCTGCTCCATCACCCCTTTCTAGAAAGATAGGATTCTAGTACTGGATGGTGCCATTTCTTCTGTTATGAACTATGTGGCAGCAGTTAGAGCACTGATTTAAGATGAGGATTATCTAGTTCTCATCTTTCTCCTGATGCAGGAAAAAAAATGTTCTCCCATTTCCCAGATCTCCAGCCCTGATTTACTGTATCCTGGATGAGAGCAATCACCAACTCTTCTTTCCAAGCCACACCAGGGTACAGCCAAGCTGTGAAGAGTCACATATAAGAGGCAGCATACAGGAGGGAACCATGCATGGTCAGTCATCAGCATGCACAAGTTTTGCCATGGCTTTCTCCTAGTTTTTATCCAGTCACTCTGAACTCCACCAGCAGATCTGCCCCAGCATGGTGCAGCCACAACAGCAACAGGGAAATGGCTGCACCACCCTGGTGCAGGTATGAGAAATCCTGGCTCATATGGAAGCTGAGGGAGGGTGCAGGTGCCTGTTGGTCTGTGCTTGGGTTGCTTTAGGATCAGTAGCCTCAACCATGCTGCCTGCACCAGCCACTGCAGCAAAACTGAGGCTAAACCTGTGTGGATTTATCTGTCACCATCCAAATATGAAACTGTTGAAAAGGAGCAGTTTTGACAAACTGGACCAGTGTCTGATATTTGTAAACCAGCATGTGTCTGTGTTCATATTTATTCACAGCATTCTTCAATGCTCCAGTTCCTAGATTGGTGTGAGGATAGTTCCTTGGAAATTAATAACTGTTAGAGCTTTGTGGCTCAGTGAGTTGTTTACTTCCTTACATCATTAATACTATCCTTGTAGGGAGGAGGAGTGTTGAAAATAATAAACACTCTTTCCTTCATTAACATGCTGAAGGCAGTGGAAGCAAAAGCAAGACACGACTGCTAGTTACTGTGGGGCCTCAAAATACACAGCTCCCAGCTGGTGCTTCAGTCCACGCTCAGGTCTATTCTCCTTGCTGTCATAAAAAAGTGATATAATCACACAAGCCCAAGTTTGCATCTTTTCTGGCATATTGACTGTTCTGCTGTCTGCCTGTCTATGTGTATTGTATATACATCACTTAGAAAATATGCTGGATTTTACATATTGGGTGTGGGTATCACTCATTACAGGAATTCACCCTGAGCACTGGTCCTTGGTGGGGTGCTGGTTCAGTAGGTGGCACTATTTCCTCTGGATTTAGGACCAAATCTGAGTCCAGCACCATGCCCAGCCTTAAGGCCCAGTTTGAATCAGTTTTCAGGGCTGGTTGCTTCTGTGCAGGACATGAAGCAGCACTCCTGGCCATGGGTGAGAAGGGTCTTGACTTTGACATTGCAGTCAAAATTAACTTCTGTAATTTCATTCTGATTCTATAAATCTATTTTGAAAATTCAGCTGGGTATTGCATTGGGTTTTTACTTGACAGTCTAAAATCTGCTGGTATTGAATGTGTTGTAGTAACTCTCTTAAACTAGTTATTTCTAGCTACCCCAGAAATGGTTGCATTTCTACAGTAGAAATGTGTCCCTATACATTCCTGCCCTCATAATGTTGAATCTTAATTAATTGCTGCTTATAAAGTGCTTTCATATTCCCAGAGGGGAAAAAAATTGTAGGGAAGTGCAAAGTATTGTTAATTGTTATTTTAGCACTTTAAAAGCATGAACCTGGCCCTGAAAACTAGCCACAAAATAATACACTAATTCCAAATTCTGCATGAGAAAACTCAAGGCCACAAGGGAATTTGAAAGGTTCCTAATTAGGCAAAACTCACAAGGCAGACAAAAACTGGAAGACAAAGGTTAAACAAAAGAGGCAAGAATATATTTCACAGGAATCCAAAACACAAGCAGAGAAATGCAGTGAGGGACAGATATTCGGTGTGGACCCAAGGCCAGGTGCAGGTGCCCAGGGGAGATGCCTGCACATTAGCATACATCTCTCTGCTAAACGTGCTGGGCAAACCCAGGCCTGAGGGAGCTCAGCAACTTCCTCGGAGTGACACCAGGGATTTGCTTGGCCCCTTTTGTTTTGCTGATATCACAAGAGTGGAGACAGGGAATTAGGCTGGCACTGATAACTGCCTGCCATGCACTCAGGGGAGAGGGTGATCATTTGTGTGCTGTTGGCTCTGCCCCTTAGGGTCTTTGGATTTTGTGGTTTTTTCCACCCATATTATTATCCTTGCTATTTTTAGAAAATTCTGTAGAGAAGGAAGTTGTTAAAAATACTAACTTAAAATAAAAAAGTGAGTAAAAGCTTTGGGGCCGGATTTACAAGGACAGATCAGGATACTAACAGCCATTTTATGCTCTAAGTCTAAATGTAAATTTTTAAACTCTCTCCTCTTCCCTTTAATTAAATTTATTTAAACAGGAAATGTTTAATTCTCTAAATACAAAAGTTTCTACTGGACAGTTTTTCCAGGTGCTATGGCCCTGTGCTTGCACAGATAGACCTTCACCTGCAATTTGATGACTCTTGAGGTGCTTGACATCTGTTTCACTGACAAATTTTCTCTCTTTCCCAGAGTACCAAATCCTGAAGCCATCCTTTTCCTTCATATCCCAGCATCTTTTCACAAAACACAGCCAAATACTCCTCCCTGCTACACATGCAAACCCTAGCTCTTCTGAGTATCCCTGAGACAAAATCCCTGCTTTGTATGTTTTGGGACAGAAATTCACAGCCAGATCTCCCCTCTTTATGGAAACTTTCTGCCAGTGGGGTACTGACTGAGATATGATGTGGCTGTCTCAGTCAATGCCATAAATTACTCTCAATGTAATAGAAGCCCTTTCCTTTTGCATTTGCAACTCAGTTTGTACAGACTAAGGCAGCCAGCCCTGCCTCTCCTCCAGTGCAGGTAAGGATCCAACCCTCAAGGCTGCAGAATCAACACTTTACAGCTTCTTCTTCCTGTGCCTTAATGAATATGTATGTTTTTATTGCAGCATGGGATAGCTTAGGTCCCATGAGCACAGCAAGCAGGGAAATGTTTGATTTGTGAGCCTGAGGTAGGGAGCAGCAGTAGTTGAAATTCAGGTGCCACAGGGATTTCTGTACAGGAGGAGAGCCATGGTATCTATATAATTTAGGTGCCAAAGAGGTCTGGAAGATGGCTGGTTTGGAAGTTAGCACATAGACCAGCAGTTAGACACCTCCAGCACCCTAGTGAATCAAGCTCCAGAGGCTTCAGCGCAGTATGCAATCCATATTCACATATTTTCATTATTCAAAAAGGTTTTTACCTTGCCTGGAAATTAAGCACAAAGGGCCTAATTCTGGATGTTGTATGAATATAACCCTTGGCAACTATCACTGAAGTTGATCAGTAAAACAGTATTTCACTTTTGCCTCTTTGAGAATGGATTTGTTCCATACCTAACCAGATAGTTGTCATCAGACTGATCCATACACCTGCATAAGAAAGTGTCTCTTGTTTTACCATTGCCACAGCATTTCTTCTTCAGACATTCCCTGCATATCTGAAGGCTCCACAGTTTACACAAAAAAATTAAGAGCTACTCTTTCCTTGCTAGTCTTTCACTGATGTTACCTGTGCTCAGGATGCAAAAGTCAATGTTCATTTCACATCCCCGGAAGTTTTTCAGGCCATGTTGGATGAAGATCTGGGCAACCAGGTCTAGTGAAAGGTGTCCCAGCCTAGAGCAGGGATTTGGAACGAGATGGTCTTTAAGGTCCTTCTCAACCAGACTATCCTTTGATTCTGTGATGAGTCTGTGGTTTTCTTGACATAAAATATGACATATAAGTGTAGCACTCTTAAGCAAATGCCACAAATACTTTATGGAGAGGTACAGCATCTCTCTCTTGGGCTGATCTTTGCTTAGTACATGCTCGTTTTTAAGGCTAAATATTCCCAAGAAAAGGTTAAGACCAGAGTTGGTTTTCATGTGTTTTCCCCCAATCAATCACAGCCCAGGTACTTAGAATAAGGTTTTGTGAAGCAACTCAGCCTTCAGTTCACACTCTGCAGAAATTTTATGTCCTCCCATACAGATCCTCTGGTCTAACTGCTTCCCTCTGATCTTTGGACCTTGTAGCAACCAGTCTGTATCACTACATAGAAAAAAACCATTAATATACAGGAATCACTGCAGAGGAAAAAAAACATTAATATACAGGAAGAAAAGCAGAAATGGATGTTTACTGTCCTAGCTGAGCCTGTGTGAGGGACATAGTGGGCCAGCATTGCCAGCAGCAGGGGATGTTCAGGGATAGGGGCTGTACCCCAGAGAAGTGAGCTGTGAACTTGCCCTCTCTGCCTGTGGAACTTCTCCCTTAGAGGTGAACAAGTGTAATTCCTCTGTAGGATCCACCTCACAAGCCTTCCAGCACAGCTCCCTGTCTGGCATGCATTAATTAGAGCATGCTACCATTACACACACCACACAGCAATCTGGGAGGGGAGTGGGAGAGAGGACCTAAGACGTGACGCTAGCTGTGGCAGGAGAAAATGGATTGCTTTTCTTCTGTGTTTCAGCCTAATTATTGTACTGAGAATCTGGCTTCTCTGGTGTCTTAGAGCTTTAGGGCTTAGTGCTGCAAGCAGGATAAGTGCCAGTAGCCAGGGAATGGGGTGCTTGGTACAAAACAACAAAAATATCTTCATGAAGGCAGTGACCTGCAGGACTCTAATTAGCTCCGGTAGCAGCAGGGCCCAGCTGTGATGCTGAGCACAGATCTGAAGCTTGAAGGGACTGGCCAGCCACAAACAGGCTCCATAGCTGTGCCAGAAAAGAAGGGAACAGAGGAAAATTCTGCCACAGTGACATGAAAGAATGCTCAGAAGGTGTCTCGGGCTCCTGTGCCAGCTGGCTGAGTGGCTGCAGAGCCTGCGTATAAAGACCACTTTCTGGGAAATGGAAAGACATCTATGTTTAATATTAGAGCTTGTGACTCATTTTCTCTATTTGCTACCCCAACTGCATAACCAAACAGAGTCTCCAATCTTCCTTCCTATGACCTTCAATCATCTGTTGGAAAGACACGTCACTCGGATGAAATGGAGAGAATTTATTCAGAAATTTCACTAACCAAGATGAAGCAACCTCTGCGCTGCATTTGTCCATCTCTCCTTGAAGACCAAAGATGAGGTGGGTCACACAAAAGGCAGATTTTTCCATCAGTCTGACCTCACAGTACAGTCTCTATATTTTGTTGAATGCAGGAAGCTGATAACCTTATCCTTGTCATGTTTTCACAGATCTGTGCCTCTTTTCATCGCATTCCTCCAGGCAATTCCGTGTCTATTTTGTACTTAACCTCATAGTTTTGATTTGCATAGCAGGTTGCCTATTCCTTTGCTTTTGCACATTTCTTTTGTTTAAGAAAGAATCCCATCCTAATCCCTAGAATTTGCCCATGATTCTGCCATTAATCCCACAAAAAAAAAAAAAAAGTGCAAAATATACAAAATCTCTCAGAACCCAGAGAAAAGAGTATCCCAAAGAAAATCAGTGTTAAATACTATTGTTTATCCATGCACTCCAAATGCATTAATAGGTTAGAAAATGGAGATGAGTCTAGGTTAAACAGACAGCTTTGTCACTTTGCAGATGACAGGCCTTTAGACTTACAAGATAAATAAGACAATTCAAGCATGCCTTTACCACTCAACATACTCCTCCTTATGTTCTTACAAAAGCTTATGCAATTGTGTACTGATGTAAAAGGCACTTTCCTGCCTGTGATTATTTATGCAATCAGTAAGAAAAAAATCATGATGAAGGAGACTCTGTGGGTCAGCCTCTGATCATTCTAATTTGAATGTTGGATGAAGAAAAAATGTCACAAGCAGCCAGTATGCTGGAAAAGAGAAGATCTGCAGGGTCACTGACAGCAGACTGGCAGTGGATTGTCACAGTAGACTTTGCTGGTTATTTGCTGTCTTTCTGTGAATCATCTGGTCTTTTGCTCCTTGATCACAGGCTTAGGCTCCCCTGCATGCAAGGCAGATGCCTCATTTGTGGGTACCAACAGGAGTCGTGTCTAGGATGAATGTTGAGCTGCTCAGATCTGTTAAAACTGAGAAACTTCTGGGCACAGCTGAAAATACATGAATTGCCTCAGAAACACTGGTGTTTGAGGCCGTGGTGCCTGCAGATTTTTAGGTTCCCCTTGATTTCATGAAGAGATGGGGAGAAATCAGTGGTTTGATGTCTGGCTGATAGCTGGCAGTGAAGAGAGAGCTGGGCTCTCATGAAATCCCATCTATGATTTTGTGTCTGGTTTGGGCTCCAGCTGAAGAAGAATAGGAAGAAACTGCATCAGGTGTAATGGAGGGCTACCAAAATGGCACAAGGCTGGGAGGTCATGGCTCACAAGAACAGGCCAAGAGAGTTGAGTCTGTCCTGCCTTTGTGGAGACAAGGCTAAGGGACAAACTTGTAACTAAAAGGACTTGATGGGCAGCCCAAAGACAGAAGACTCAAACCCTTCTTAGTAGTTCCAGGCACTATAAGAAGGGCTAAGACCACAAAATGAGATTTGGGGTTTCAATCTGTACATTAAGAAAAGATTTCAACAGGAGGCACAGCAGTGGAAGAGCTCATCAGAAATGTTCAACCTCCATATTTTGAAGTTTGCACATCTCAGCTACAAAAAGTCCCAGGCTGGTCCCTTGTGGGTGATGAGCAGAGTGATGGAGACTAGAGATCTCCAGATGTCCATTGCAACCAGCATTTCTGTGATTCTGTGATCTAGAAGATTTTTAGCACATTTTTAGCTGAAATGTAGTTCCAGACTTCTCAAGTGAGACTAAGTCAGAGCAGGAGAGTAGAACACAAAGAAAGGAAAGCACAAGTTTTGCTCTAAAAACCAATGCAGCAGAAAATTGAAGGAATTGTACCCATATGCTATTGTAATCTGAGGAGATGTGTGCTTGCCATTACATTGAATGGGCTGACTGTGAGTTTCTCATCATGATGTGAAGAGTTGGGGATAACTTCAGAAGGAGCCTGCTGGAAGGAAACTCTGCTTGCTGGAGTGGTGAAAAGCTGCCTCAGCTGACAGCAGAACAAAATCTTTCTATGCTCCAAAATGATTCTCACAGAGACCAAGGAGCGAGTGTGTGTGTGGGGCCCCTTCTATCACTTGACAGTGCTCTGGAATAAAATGTTGGGGAGAGAGAAGGAAATACCTTGAGGAGAGAAGCCAGCATTAATTTTACTGTTACTGTGTTTTGGAGTGAACAATACTGAAGTCTTAGGCTTGCAGATGTGGAGATAGCCCCCAATTTAGTCTGCAACAAAGAAGTCTGCTGTCCACACACACACACACACACACACACACACACACACACACACACACACACTCTCTTTCAAATACCCTCTAGCACCACTCACCACATACTTCCTATGTGATGAGCACATTCCTGTCGAGTGGGCAAAAGTAGCATTTCCAGTTTTTGCTGTACTCCAGGTCTTTGCCTGTCTGGGCTGGCAGCGGCACGGGAAGCACAGAGTGCACTCCATGTCACCTAATCCCACGTGTCAAACTGAAGAAGGAAATTGCAGCTATGGCAGGCACACAGCAGTGTGCATGAGTATGAAACCTAAAAAAGAAATAAACTTGTAGATCTCCATGGGTCTATTTAAATACAATATTTTATTCCATTCTGTGTAGCTTTTTTATACAGTTCTCATCACCATAGCAACAGAGGTCCAGCTCTTCAAATGGAATTTAGGTATCCTTCAGCACCCAAATCTGTCAGCTGGGTGCCATTGCAGTCACAAAAAGATTATTAAGCTTCCACAGACTCCTGTGTTTATTCAAAGTTCCTGGATACAGGTGCTGCCGATAGCAGAGAATATGCAAAGTGTTCCAGCTCAAGCTGAAACAAGACTTAAAGATCCCCAAATACAGAATTTCCTCACTTCACTATCCAGTACCTTTGAAACCCTGGGAAGATGATTAAATGAGCTGTGGTTCACCCAGTGGACAGCCTAGGGACAAATATGGCCCTATAGTCATTTTAACCTCTGCCAGTCTTGCCACCCTGGCAGCCCCCTCCAGCTTGCTGGTTAAAGAACTGATGTGTGACAGGCGGGTTCAAATTTTGCTCTGAATCATTTGATGCAGAGAAATATGACTCCTCTCCCACATCCTACTATAACCCTCCTGCCAGCTCTCTCTGTTTGAATGAACATGCTCAAGCAAAAAAAATTTCCTCTGCAGAACACCTTCCCCTCAGGGGAATGGTTCAAATTTTGCCTCAAATGAAGCAAAACCAGGGAACTGAGCTGGAGTTTCCTGCAGCACAAGATTAACAATCATCTGTCATGGTTTGGTTCCATTATCTTTTTGTAAAGGGAGATATGTACGCAGGGGGATTTTTAAAATATACATATTTCTGTGCATATAAATTCTGTCCCTCTTTGTGTTCTTCTTGGGTGAATGGTGTGTGTATACTTAGCAGCATTGCACAGACTTTGCATGCATAAATATTGTTGTGTACATTTTTTATTCCCCTTCTCTAAATAGCTCGATATATGTGGAATGCAGTGACGTTTGTGTTCAGGCAGTGTGCAAGGCTGTGTGTGGATGTGCCCTGTGTGAGGGGGGAAGGGGATCTCCTTGACACAACACTTATTAGTATCATCAATCACTGGGGATGTCATTTCCAAATTCCCTTTCCCTTACCTAATTTGCTAAACCTAATTCTTTATCACACTAAAAAACACAGCATGAGAGATGGAAGTGATAATAAGAGATGGCTTGCTCTGCTGTACAGGGGCAGTGTCAGCCTGGCACCTTCTAGAGGGATTTCCCATTTTCTCTCTCTTTCCATGTAGGGTGCTCAGTATCTGCTCAGCCCAGAGCAATTGGAAGCCCATTGCATCCCTATTTTACTGTGGCTTTATTTACTTCTGGCTCCTCAGTGAGCTCTTTAGTTGCTGGAGTCCCTAAGTCAAGCATTTTGCTTGATTTGTCTGCTGGTGCTTTCTTGGCTTATTTGCTAATGCATCCAGTTCAGGACACCTCCAAAATGCACTTCATTAATCTCAACAACCTAAGGCTATATTTTTTTTCCAAGTCTGGCACTAAATTAGCCAAAGACCTTTATCAAAAACTTGCCTTATTGAATTTGCCAGTCCTGTCCTACTTGTGCAAATAATTGCATGTCTGTAAAACTCGGAGGGAGGAAAACAGCAAGCCTTGTGTGGAATCTAAACTACTGACTCAAAACTCCTATCCCTGCCATGGACAGTGCCAGGATCTCATCCTATATGTGCTGTCACTTCCATTCCATATGCAAGTCCTCTTCCTGTCAATGAATTTAACTCACCAGAAATCATTGATTTCCCTGGGTTTGTTCACAGGATTGTCCTACACACAGACTCCTAATGGAATTAATGGATCTGCATCCTGCCCACATAGATTATAGCACTGGATTTGGCTCAATTATTCATGGACGTGACTTTGTCTCACCAGCAGACCTTAAAAAGACCCAGCCTCTTCTCTCAGTTGTTATAAAGAGGATGCCAGAGAAAGAGAACAGAAACATGAAAACTGTAATAGTGAGGCAGGTCAGAAGCCTTAGGAAGGGATGACCTTCAAAATTTCATGCACATTAAGGGAAAAAAAAACCCAAACAAGCTCTGTTTTTCATACAGCAGGGAAGGTGCATCCAGTGTGTAAAGCTTTTAGCACCAGCATAAAAAATCAGTGAAGCCTGACTCTTACATTTGATGAGAAATGAGTAAGACTCAGAATACAAAGTTGTCACCAATTAGCAGCATCTCAGCTAAAAGTGTGAATATTTTTAGAAAACTGAAAGGATTCAAGACTTATTTTTGAACAAAGAAGGGGTTTTAATCAGGTGAAAAGATAGATACTTGGAGGGATGCTTTACAAAAATCCTTTGGGAATTTGGTTGCTTAGTGCCAGGAGGAATGGTACTTAACTCTTTTTTTTTTTTGTCTTTTTTTTTTCACTTTGAACATCTGTAATTCCCCCAGTGACTACACAGTCCCTTGAGCCAGACCATTGGGACTCCCTGTTAGATGCTGTCATGATGACATCAGTCTTGCTGGGAGCCCAGGAAATATCATTGTGGATCAAGGCACACCAGGCTGGAGATTCATCAAAACCAGAGTGTTTATATGAGTCCAGTAAAACTGACCAGACTGGGAAGGTCCTATTCTCAGTGAAAAAATCTGAAATCTGAAAAAAGCTGAAAAATCACCAACTCAGGCTGAGAGCAGTCAGGATTCACTGGAAAATTGGGAGAGAATTTTTCTGACGCAGGAGCTGCCATAACAGGAGATGTGCAATGAGGGTTCTACTTTGATACCTGGATTTGTGATGCTGCACCTCACTTACCCTGAGCACCTCCCAGGCTGTCAGGCACCAAAAGCTTTGTTACTTCAATGCCCCAGGGGCAGCAGCAAAATTCCAACCATGAACTCTGCTATTTGCCCAGAGGTTCTGAGACCCCCAGAACTGCTGTTCCTTTACAGAGAAGGTACGTGTTTGCTCAGCTTCCTCACTGAAATCCATGTTCAAACAGCAGCAGCTGAAAAAAAAAAGGCTTAAACAAGGTATTTGAAATTGCAAAAGCTCTTCTGAGCAGGGATTGACTACAACACTTACCCAGAGCTCTGTACTCAGTTCTTGGTTAGCTTTTAGGCAGCTCTGTAAAATTTATTCTCCAGGGAAAATATAAAATCTTTAAAGGCTAGAAAATTTCAGTATTTCTATGTGAGAAGTATCTAACATAAGAAAAACCTCTGCTTGCTACAACCCAGATATTTATGGTAAATGTGCTCTGATCTTGTGATTTCACACCGAAAGGGATTCATGCCACTGCCAAATGTCCAAGAAAGGCACCATAAATCTCCTTGTGTCCCACTGAATACCCATAAAAAAACCCTTCCAGATTAAGTCTTCTTTTCTAAGCTGTAAATTGCTAATGGAAATGCCTTTTAGCATAGGGAGACTACAAGGAATCCAGCAAAACTTTGGCGTTGAAACTGCAAGTTTCTTTTCAATGGCTGTTTGCCTCCCCAGATCCAGAACTACAACTCCTCCCTACAGGAAATGCTCTAATATTCACATTGTCTGAGGAGTATGGGTATTGTTTTATTGTTTCTTTTGTAGAAGAGCTAAAGAGTATAAATATTTCAATAAATTGTAAGTGTAAAATTATATGTGATTAGACACAGATAGAAAACTTCAATTCCTGCATATTTTGTGAAGGTTGAGAGAAATTTTTTTTTTTATAAAATCTGCTATGAGAAAACATTTAAAAAACATTTCACAAGTAATGTGGCCATATCTGCCACAGGAGGCAAAGGAGCAAACCCTATACAGATGATGAATTTGAGAGCCATTTATCTTAGCTAGACCATAATAACTAACTGCAAAGATGGACAAAGCTCTTGCCCCCAATGACTCGGTTTCCATTCCTCCAGGGCATGTGGAATTTAGCCAGATGTCTCTGTTTTTTTCAGTCTGTAGAATATTAAAGAAGATGAAAAATTGTTGCAAAGATACAACTTTCTTGCTTACTTTGAAATTAAACAATATTATACTCCATGACATAGAATCTTTTTGGCAGTTAAGTATCTTATTATTTACACTTGGCCTTCATCAATAACTGTAGTTCTGTAAGACCATTTAATACTATGCCTGCTAAATTTTCACAAGAAGTCTGGAAGATTTGTTGTATTTAGATCAATACCACAGCCATTTGGTTGGCATATACTAAGAAAAATATTACTTTTGCAAATCCACCAAGCCATGTACTGAGGTGCCATTCAGGTAGGAAGGTTATGAAGGCAGTTGTCCCAGTCTTCCTGCTGCTCAAAGGGCTGTGCAATAATTTTGGCCCAGGAGCCAGCTGTAGGCTTATTTAAAATATCAGCAACTTTCACCTTGGTGCAAGGTTTAGTGAAACTCATTGTTTTTAATTTGCAGCTTTGAGAAGTGTAACCATCTATGTTTTATAGATTTTTCTTTTCCTGTGAGGAAACTCATCAACTTTGATGTCTGTAACTATTGATTCTCTGCATTAAGGGATTGGTAAAACAGATTAACCACAATAGCGTGTTAATTAAGACCATGTTTCAGCTTTCCAAAATTACTCTCTTTTTGCAGAAAGCTGATGAATTGACTGGCATTAGAGACCATGCAGCCCAAGGAGCCAGAAGGTACAGATCACAGGGGAAATCACGCACATACCCAAGAGAAGGTTTGGAGAGAGTGCAATCCCATTTTCACAAGGTCCTCTGTGGGTCTGTTGGATCCAAACCTTCAGTGATGCTAACAGGATATTCTGCATATGCACAGCCTGTCAGATCTTCAGCCAGGCTGAGACAGGATTTGCCATGCATGAAAATTCCAGGATGAGGGGTCAAGACTAGACACAGGACCTTGTCCCAGAGAAAGGTGTTCTGCCACATAAAGCCAGCCTATCAGCCCAGGAACCTCTTCAGGTTTTCTATATTAACTTAACTGAAGCAATAATTTGCCTCCTTCCACTGTTAACTTTCATGCTTCTTGTGCAGTCAGGCTTTACTCTTTGGAGAAAACTTGTGGTGTGTTTGTCCCTGGTCCAGAGGGTGCTAACTTGAGCTGGGACATCATCATGGCTGTCCCTGGGTAAATACCTCTACTCTGCTCTGGTGAGATTCCTCCTGGAGTGCTGTGTAGAGTTTGGGGGTCCCCAGCCCTGGAAAGACATGGACCTGTTGGAGTCAGTCCAGAGGAGGCCACAAAAATGACCAGAGGGTTGGAGCACCTCTCCTACAAAGACAGGCTGAGGGAGCTGGGGTTGTTCAGCTTGGAGAAGAGAAAGCTTCAGGAGGACTTTAGAGCTCCTTTCAGTACCTAAAGGGGTGTGTAAGAAAGATGAGGAGAGGGTTTGCAGTGACAGGACAAGAAGTAATGATTTTAAAAAACAAGGGCAGATTTAGATTTGATATAAAGAAGAATTTTTTTTAATGGTAAGTGTAGAGAAACACTGGCACAGGTTGCTCAGAGATGTGGTAGATGCCTCATGCCTGGAAACATTAAAGGTCAGGTTGTACAGGCTTTCAGAGCTACCTGATTCAGTTGAAGTTATCCCTGCTTACTGCAGTGGGGATGGGCTTTTAAAGGCTCTTTCCAACCAGACTGTTTGACAAGCCAGTGATTCTGATGCAGGCTGGTAGTTAGTGCTGCTATTCATTCAAGTTTCACTTGCATTGAAGTGTTAGTTCTGCAAATGCCCAGTGCTCTTCTGATTTATTCAGTCAGAGAAAATGATGAGAGTTTGCTTTTGATGCAATGATGTGGATAGCTTTTTAAGCTATTCTGTCTGGGAGTGAGAAAAAATGGAATCAATGTCCAAGGGGTGTCTCTGGTGCTTGATCAGGCTGGTCTGATCCAGTGCCAGACAGTGCCATGTGGGCAGAGAGTCACCTCCAGCAGCAAAACCTCCTCTCCATTTCTTCCCCACCCTCATTACCTAGTGCAAGGATATCCAGCAGACTCTTGCCTCTCTTAACATGATGCAAGCTGAATGTTTTTTGTCCAAAACCAAATATTGTTAGCACAGCACTTCAAGGTCATGTATCTTGCTGTACCCAGTTAATTTCATTTTCATTTGGGTATGATTTGGGTATGTAAAAAAAATTGAGGAACATGAGCTATGCAGCTTTTGAATATTGTTTAAAAATACATCTTTCCTGGGTAGATGGGAGTATGCTAAATGTGTGTATCTTTTAGAAAATGCCTCAATTTTATTATTGCTATGATTTCCCACTTTCACTATTTTCTGGAAGGAACAGGGTTATTTTGTTCAGAGATTATTTTAGATGGTTCTATCCATTTTCCTTCCCCCCTCCCCAGAAAGCTTTCTTTTAATAACAGTTGTTTTTTTTCTTTGCAACAGCTGGGAAGAGGAGTCCAATAAACCCCTCCTTAGGTTCCTTCCAGAAATAAAATAAAAAACCCATCTTGGCTGTCATTCAGGCCTGCCTTTTCATTAATTCTATTTCAATGTATTTTATGTGACCGTGTGCCTGCCTTTGCAACAGCAAGGAATCTCAGTGGGATGGAGCAGCTTAATCGATCAGCAATCCTGGTCACCCAGAAAGAGTGTTAATTGGCCTCAGTACTTGAAGCATGTGACACTGCCTGACCTAATCATCAGAACCTGGAGAAGTCAATAAATTAGAGGAGAAAATGCAGATGGATAAAATAAAGACCCAGCTCTATAGAACACGCTGTGAACATCGTTCCTGAATAGTGCTATATGGAAAAGCCAAGTTAAGCATTTTCTGGATAGGGCCCAGGGGAGCTAAGAGCAAGAATAATTTCATGTTTTCAGAGTTTCACTTTTTAGTCTTCCATCACATACACTTGATATGTCTCAGCAATTTGTCTGAAATCTCCTAACTGAACCTGTGAAAATTATTCATTCTCCCACTCTAATAACCAGCAGTGTAGCTTGCCTGGCTCCTGCACTCCCTGGGGATGGACTGAGGCTGGCCAAGCCAATATGGCCTGGTCAGGGGTTTGGCAGGGACATGCCCAGGCTCACCTCCCTCTGAGAGGGGAGCAGCATTCCCACAAAATTTGGTGTCTGGGTTAAATGCTGCAGGTGAGATCTCAGCTCCCTCTGCCACCATGGGAGCAGGTTGGCTTTGTCACAGGGTCCAGCATTTCACTGCTGATGGGTGAATAACTTCAGGCTGCTACTTTAGACCCAGGAAGAAGCTGTGGGAACACCTCCCACAGAACAACCAGAGAAGGAGAGCACATTGCTCTTGGAGATAGGGCAATCCATTGTCAGGGCAGTGTCCTGTCAGCCTTATTAAAGGGCTGCAGGAGGAGGACTTGGCTCCCTGGAGCCAGCAGGGGTGACTTTCCAAGTGTTGGCTGCAAAGGAAATAGCATGTGCAAGCCCAGGCTGTCCCAGTAAATATGGAAAGGACTGCCCTAGTGACTGAAGCATGTGGGATGTTGGCCCAGGCAGAAGCTGGTGGGACAGAAGAATTCAGGGTTCCAAACCTGCTCTCTTATGTGGAATGGCTCTGTAGGGATAGAACCCTTAACCAGCCTTCTGTGGGACCTGGCAGTGTCAGGATTGGAAGTGGAATTATAAAGCCCTTTGTCCTGCCTGCTCCAAAGGCAGTGAGTACTGCAGTGAGACCCAAACCTTCCCTTAAATGTTCAGAAAAAGAAGGAAATCAATATAAATGCCCAGTAAATGCATCTGTCAGGCAATGAGTTAAAGGAAGAATGGTGTAAGGTGTATCACTGTGCTGGTTTTGCCTGGGATGGAGTTAATTTTCTTCACAGTTTCTAGTATGAGGCTGTGTTTTGGATTTGTGCTGAAAAGAGCTTTGATAATGTGGAGCTTTTTTTGTCATTGCTGAGCAGGGCCAAACACAGAGCCAAGGCCTTTTCTGCTTCTCACATCACCCTGCCAGCAAAGGTGGCTGGAGGTGCACAAGGTGCTGAAGGAAACACAGCCAGGAGAGCTGACCCCAGCTGGGCCAAGGGATATCCCACACCATATGGCATCATGCTCAGTACAGAAACGGGGGGGGATAGGAGGGAGTGGAGAACATTTGGAGTGATGGTGTTTTTCTTCCCAAGTCACTGCTATGTGTGATGGAGCCCTGCTTTCCTGGGAATGGCTGAACACCTGCCTGCCCACGGAATGGTAAATGAATTCTTTGATTTGCTTTGCACATAGTGTGGCTCTTGTTTTGCCAGTTGAAATGTCTTTATCTCAACCCATGATTTGCCAGTTTTTACCCTCCTATCAGATTTTCAGTTTCCTACCAGTTAGAACCAACCTTGTGTTGGTGGAATCTCTGGAGGGGGCTGCTGGGAGGGGCACTGCTGCCAACCAGGTGTGGGGATGCCAGCAGGTCCACAATAAATCCCCGATCCCAGCAGAGCTAATGTGATAGTGAAGGGCTGGATGTCTCCTACACCAAAAATTACAGATGTCCAACCATGAGTAAGTGAACATGTGCCTAGTAGGAGTGCTGTGATGCTATTTTATCCAGCTATTTTCTGTGCTATTTTATCCAAATGTCTGGAGGGACATTTATCCATCTGTTGGCTGTCCACATAGCTGTGCTCTTATTTATTCTCCTTTTTTTTTTCTGCTGTTGTTTATTTATGTCTAGCTCTGTAAGAGATATATATCTCTCTAAAACAACTCCAGAGATACTTGCACAGATAAACATCTGTTGCAAGGTATGGCCCATAGAGAGAAAATACTGTGTTAGCAGAGGAACCAACACAAAATAGGCACAGGCCTATTAGTTGCAACTGGTCAACAGAATGCATTTCCAAAAAATAAACAAAGCTTAGGGAAAAAATATCAGAGAGAAAGTTAGCAAGGCACTACAAACTCATTTGGTTGCCCTTCAAGTGTCAGAAGATGCTCAGAGACAGCAGAGCTTCTGATGTTAAGTGAAATATGAAAGGAAAGTAGAATGGATTATTGTAGCCTGGCAGACATGAAGGAATTTAAAGAATAGGAGCAATAAAGTCTCCAGACCAGCCAGGTGAAAAGTGCAAACCCGTCCTGTCCCCTCTGTCCATAGCTCACTTTTTCCCAGAGCCAACAAAGAATATCTGTACCATATCCTTTGCCTGCTGGCCTTTCAGTGGGGCAGACAGGATTTTAAAATAACAATAATAAAGTTTTCCATTTGTATTTTAATAAGGAGACATTTCTTTTTATCACATTACCAGGCCTGTCATGATTTACCTCTGAGCCCTTTGCTTGGCTAATGAATTTATGCCCCTGTCTCTAGGGGAAGAGGATCTTGTCATTTATGAAATGCTGCCATTGTCAGCATATCTCATGCTGAGGTGAGACAGGGAAAGAAATCCCTGCTCATCTTCCTTGGTGCTGGTCTCTCCTTCCTCCTGTGTTTGGTGCTGTAAGAGGGCAGACCATTGTTCAGCTCCAACCCTCTTCTGCTCAAGGGCTGCTGTCTGGTCTCAGAGCCTTTGGGGTGAGGAGAGGCCACAGTGTGCAATGGAAAACCTCATCCCTTTGTCCCATCTCAGACCAGGGGCTGCTTATTCTGTTGCTGCACAAAAGCTCCTTCATTGGCTCAACTTGGGCACGGAGTGAGTGGAACACACTCCCCTATCCTTCAGCAAAAGGTTGAAGAAGAGTGAGATTTTGGCCAAAACACAGTGAAAAGAAGGCTGGACTGTGGGCCAGGAGGTGATTCTGCATCTCTGGCACGGACACAGTGCTAACCCATATGGCAACAAAATCCCCCAGATGGTTTCAAACTTTGCTGCAGACAGTTTGCCTTCCATCCCCATCTATTCCTGAGCCACTTCACACCATGCCAGGGCAGCTTCTCTGCTCTGGTTCAGGATCCAGAGTTGCTGCCTACCACCTTCACCCTCATTGTGGGTACCTGGTGAATTTAAGGGTGGAGATGGCTGAGGAGCAAACCTGTGGCACAGTACAAGGGGCAGACCTAAGTCCTGGAGCACTATTTGGCATTGGTTTTATAGTCTCTCTAAAAAAGAAAAAGAGTTGTCTTTTTTCCCCCTAACTTCAGAGTGCCAGTTATTCATAATCCTCACACAGTTCTGGCCTGTGCAGGGGCAATGCTCCCTCTCAGCTTTGTGCTGCAGTCCTGCTGGCACACAGTGAGGATTTGTGGGAGCTGGGTCTAGCAGCTGCCTGTTGGCAGTGCCACATTCCCATAAGAGACAAGTGTCCCTGCTCAGAGCCCTGAACACGCTGGGGAATGGCAGATTTCAGGGGAGACCTACAGCCCCTGACTTAAAGACCAGCTGGGAGTCCTTCCACATCTCATGATGCTTTCCTTCTGCAAGGGAGGCTATTCAGTAATGTCCTGCCTGCCTACCCAGACTGTATTTTCCACTGGGAATAGTATTTTTCTGCTCTTAGTCCACAGGTAATTCTGGGCTAAGTAATTTACCACTGTTTCTTTCTCTCTGATGATTTGGAAGAAAGCTGAAAGGATTATCTGGGACTACTACTTAATTTTTAGCTGTTTGGATTAGAGGAAGAGAATCCCACCTTCTACACCTACATTACTTACTGGAGGGTAGGGGAGCAGATGGTATGGGGAGAGGAGAGTGTGTAAGTAAATACTTATTAGAGGGCTTAGGAAAATATCTGTTAGTGGTGCGCTGCTGTGCTCTCAGCTCTTGTCTCCTGGAAGGTCTAACCTGCCAGTGCTTTCCCTGACCCTGATACGGGCAGGAGGAGTTTATCAGGTTTATCCTTATGCTTCCTTTCCTTCTTGCCCAAACCTCTATATCTCACTGTGCATTAAAGGGAAACTCAGACAAGTAATTAAATTACTTTTCCCTGACTTAAAATACTTAATAATATTAAATGAGCTTTCACGGAAACCGAAAGTAAAAGCTATAATGGCATTTTCAGCCAGCATAAATTGTTAATTAATTGACATACATGAGAAATAGTGTAACTCGTGCAGCATCAGCCATCTATTCTGAAGAAACATTTAAAATGGGATGGTCTCAGTGACTCACACTGGTCAGATGCAGCCAGACTTGTATGTATAGTTACAGGAGTCTGCTCTAGGAGGGGGGAACCAACATTGGTTATGTATGGCAGGGCTGCTTGTGTCTGCCATTTACATAAATCCTGCTTTTACAGGACTGGAAACCACCAGAGGGAATTGAATAAGCTTTTTCAAGCCAGCATTCTGCTTAAAAAAGAACTTTTGTGGACATTTATGTGGTTTTGTGCACATTAGATGTTGTGTGTCTTACAGAAAATAATGTTAGATGCAGAAAAAGAAGATCTGTGAAGATCTTCCAAGATAAATACCTACAACACTGAAAAAAACTGTTCTCTTTTATTTACTGAGAAGAAAAATATTATTAGAGACTGGAACTTGTTCAGCAATGAGATGACAGCTCTGGCAGATCACTCCAATGCCCATCCATTCCATTCCTTGGTGAATGTGATGATACAGGAACCTCTGCTGTAACTCCTGCTGCAGAGCAAGCACCCACATCTTTCCTGCAAGATTCTATTCTTGTGCCTCACATCCCCATGTCGGAGGGGGACCAGCCTACAAAGTACATCCATCTCCATCTGGCCTCTTGGCCATGGAGGATAAAGGAGGTGGAAGTCGAGCAGGGCAGGAATTTGGCACAATCGAGAATCCAACAAGGGTCTGGTTCAGCAAACAGGAGCTGTAACAAAATCTTCCAGAACAAAATACCTGGATGTCTATGAGCCATCAAGAAGTGTTTTATTTCCCAAGTCAGCTCATTAGCTCATCATATTGTTATAGTGTCTTTGTTCTCTGAACTGCAGAGAAAAAAATAAAGGTAATTTAACTTTACAAACACAATCAAGTGTTTCTTCAAAAAGCTCAGCATTTAGTGCTATAACTGTAAGGAAAGCCAAATCCTACCAAACTGCTTAGGAACACAGTTTGGCTTGGCTGCCTGTCTTGAGGGTCTTTGTAATAGAAATATATGGCATGGGCAGAAAGGTAATTAATTTCACATCAACCTTAACAGATCCCAGCTTGTTACTCCAGCTTCTATATAACCATATTTAAATAAAATATAATAAAATACCATGTCTTAGAATGAAGAGTAGAACAGATGAGAAAGTCAATGCTAAAGACCTTCTGTTCTGCAAGGAACATCTCACTGAGTGAGGTCACTTACCCAGCTCCTTCAACCAGGCACAGCTAGACACACCAGATGTTAAATGAATCTCCTCTTTCAAAAAGCAAATGCGTATTCCTGCTTATGGAAATAATGTTTAAAGAATCAAAAAATTTTTCTGGAAAAAGTGGAAGTTTGTTTTTCCCCTTCAGTCACTTTCCAGAGCTCTGATTTCCTTTTAGCCTTGGCAATGCTTTTATCAGGATCACAAAGGTGTGGGTCCACTCTGGCCTCTGCTCAACAGCTCAGGTGTAGCATCAGGAACACCTCAAGAGCTGCTCTTGCTGATGCTCTCTAGTGTAATATCCACCTTCAGGAACAAACATTTCTAACTTGGACAATACAAATGAAACCTGTTGGAAAATGGAGCAGACTTCCTGTGTGAAGGAAATGGATGCCACATTTAGAAACAAGTGCTAATGGAACACTGCTGTACACTAGGTTTTATTTTATGTGAACTCATGCTTTTGGCCAGTTTTCCCTTTTTTGCCCTCTTGTGTTGGAAAGCAACAGTGCCTGTGATCCCACTGGCTGTGAGGTACACAAAGCCTTTTAGTGCTACCCAGCACAAGGGCAGCTCTCCAGCTGTGCCCTGCTGTGGTCATTGCAGCACCTCATGCCTGGGCTTGGCACACACTCAGGTTCTGCTGCTGGAGTCACAGCCCTGCCTTGAATCCAGTTCTGACAGCAAAATTAGTGTTTTCAGAAGCTGCTGCCTCTTTTGGACTGGTGAGTTATCTGGGAAGATGTTCTCCTGTCAAATTCCCTCCCATACCTTCAATTTTGGTAGAAGATACAGAATCCAACTGCTAGACACATGATGTGGGACTCAGATGCCTGAATGTAAGCATCCAACATGATTTGAGGCACTTCAGGAGATTTAAGCCACCAGCCCAGGGCTGGCAAACGCAGCACAAGACCTCAGATTCAGCCATTTGGCAGGAGTGCTGCAGGCTGGGCAGGGGACCCACAGCATCTGCAGTGACATCAACCACTCACCAGCAAGCACTGAATCCTGCCCAGAGGGTGGGATTCAGCTGACAGATTAAGAATTTATTTATAAATCCTTCCATGTGTGCTACTTGCCTGAGTGTGCTCTACAATGACGACCTTGGTGGTGGAACCCAGAGAGGGATTTGTCTGCACAAGGCATCTCCTTTTGGGGAGCTGGCTGGCAGTCAATCAGCATCAATGAGATCTTTTAAAGATATTTTTCACAAAGAGGACCCAGAGCAGCCTGCATCTCAGGAGATACTCAAAATGTGCTTGGGAATGACCCTGAGCTGTGCTGTGTTGAGTTGGGTTTGCACTATCTGACCTCCACAGCTCTGTTTTTAGTCCATGCTGTAGCTCTCCACTGACTCCATAAGGATACCAAAGCTATTTTATTGTGGCCTATTCTATAAGCAGCATCCACGCCCCTGTGTCTAGATCCTGCATAACTGATGATGTAAAGAGGAGGAAGAAGCAACAAGGCTTTTGCAGGGTCAAGTTGTGTTGCAAAAGCATCCTAAGGACTTTGAAAAAATCAGTGACTTTGATGATGTATGTGATCATTTTGTATTTGGCTTTCCTAAAAGCATTTGGCAAAAACTGTCTCATGAAAGGTTCTTACAGAAACTGATTTTTGTGGGTTAATGAAGGATTAAAAGTGAAGAAACACGTTGTGAAGAGAGAGACAATTTTTGTACTGATGGTGATTCCTCACTTTAAACAATAGGCAAAAGGAAGAGGTGATACTGAGGTGGCAGAGTGTGAATGACACATTGTTCCCTACCATTATAAAAACAAAAGTAGCTGTGAAGTGTCATGGAGAGACCCTGTGATACTGTAGGACTGTGAGGATGGCAGATGAAATTACTGGTGATAAAGTAATTCATATCATGAAATACATCTTATACATCTTAATAATAAAGATATGAAGATGACCTGAAGAAAAGCATTTGGTATTGCTGTGAATTAGTGTCTGTGAGCAGAACCTCAATGGTCAGCACTGGAGAAGGGCAATGAAACATTAGGCATTCCAAAAAGAGGAAAATATCTAAAATATCTAAAAACATCATTGTGAAACTGGACCACAGCCTGGCCCCTGTGTACCTCAGAGTTTAGCACAAACAGAATTGGACAAGGTAAGGTGAAGGGATAGCAAAGGTGATCAAAGGCACAGGACAGCTTCTGTAAGAGGGGACATGAGTCATCCATGTGGAACAGGAGAAGCTAAGGAGGAATGGGATAAGGATGTCTATAAATTCAAGGTCTATAAAACCAGAAATCACTTTTTCTCACAAGTGACCCAATGCAGTTTTGAGGGAATAGGCTTACAATATAGAAAGGAAATGCTTTTGTACTTAGCACACAGTAAAATTTTGATGTTTCAGGGTATGGGGTGAATAGGATGAATCACCTCATGGTGAGGTGGAAGCCAAACCAGGTAATTCCCACTCTAAAAATGCTCTGTTTTCCTTTATTGCCCACAGAGGAAGCTTATGATGAGTGGGTGGTTTGTCCATGAAAAGCTGCTTAGTGGCTGGTTAAGGTGAATCCCACCTGTACTACATGCTGGAAATGATGGGAACAACACATTCCTGTGTCTTTGAGAAGCATGACCAAAGCTACTGCCGGAAAACTCTGGGCCAGTGCAATGTAATATTAACAGAATATCAGCCAAATAGCCCAAACCTTACAAAGTCTGAATTCCCAGATTGGTCAGCCACATTGAGTCTTTTATCTGTATTACTGATTTACCTGAATGTGGGGGGGTAACTGGTGCACTCTCAAGGGGAGAAATTAATTTTTGACTTAAGAAGAATTTGCCCAAGGACTCAGTTGTTTCCAGCACACATAAACCCAGCCTGTGGCTGTGCAGTTCTTTGCTCAGCATCCAAAACCAGGAGTACCAGTCCCACCAGCACTTGTTTTTACAGCTGTGTGCACCTGTGCAGTGTGAGGCAGAGCAGAACTGCCTGCATGAATGAATGATGCACAACTGGCGGCTTTGGTTTCACCTAGAAGATTCACAATGCTCCAGTATTTATACAGTTAAACACATTTCTCTTTTTGTCCTCCATCTGATGTTACCAGAGTTTTCAGAAAGCTGTCTTGGAGATGAAAGACCTAAATTACACCAACAGAAAAATAGCTGTAATGGTGCATATATTTTGCTTCCAAGATGAAAGTCACCTTCTTACACTGAGAAAGGCACAGATATTAAAACATGCAACTACAAACAAGGTTAAAGAATGTAAAATGTGATTATTCTGATGGGAAGGAAGCGAGCTGGACCAGAACCACTTTAGGTTTCTGTTTACATTTTTCTAGTGATTTCCAGGTGGTTTTCCTACATAAGTGGAAAACATATTTTAAGTCTTCTTCAAAACACAAGTGAAATTTCAACACATAACACAGGACCATGGAAACTGCCACGCCAGGGCTGTCCAAACCCAAAGACTGCTCTGACAGCTAACAATAAGTATTTGATGGGAAGATCCAAAACCTTCATATCATGGACAGTGCTTATGGGAAAATGACTTCCTATACCCCAGGAAAAAGACCCTTTATTGAATGCTGTGTTTGTGTGGTAACCTTACACTTTATTCCTCTTAACCTTATTTAATATAACAGTGAGAAGTTTCCATTACCTGTTTAAATACTCCTATGAACTTCTACTGGTTTAAATCCTTGACCATTTTGCGATGGTCTGGGCCATCTGCCTTCCCCAAAACATTTTCCTGCCTTTAATTTTCCTGAAAGCAGGTTCCATTTCACCTGCTTGTTAACTTGTACACTCTGTGGCACAGGCTCTAGGTGCTCTTTTTCCACTTCCTGGTGGTACAAGGAGGATCCCTGTAACTTTGTGATTCTTCTGCTTCATTTTTGGCCTGAATACAGGAATCTGTCTCAATCAAAATCCTGTAAGGTGCAGTATTAAGGGCCACACACCTGAGCCAGAGCTGCAATCTCTTTTGAGAGCAGATGAAATGTGCATATCCAAGCCCTCAGCAGGGCATTTGTGCCCCTCCCTGTGAGCCTCCTGTTCCCACCTTGGATAGCCAGACCCCCCCTCCAGCAGGAGACATTGGCACCACTCCCACCTCCCAAATAAAAGCAAAGCACCAGCTTTTAATGCTGTATTCACAATACCATACTCCACAGACAATGTGACTTTATTCACAAATATGATCTTTACAGAGGTAGAACAAAATACTTTGTATAAT
Organism: Emberiza elegans; assembly: GCA_024865655.1. NCBI lineage: Eukaryota > Metazoa > Chordata > Aves > Passeriformes > Fringillidae > Emberiza > Emberiza elegans. The sequence goes on from JALJVW010000206.1 coordinate 12,771,606, forward strand.
CTTTTTTTTTTAACTATATACATATAAAGAATATAATAGAATAACGAGAAAGAAAAGGTTGTAAACAAAACAATATTATGCCATCAAATACAGTACAAACAGCATGCATGAACAGCTTCAAATGAAATCTTGCTGGTGTAACTATTTTTTTTCTCATGTGGTAAATGAAAAGTAGTAAAGAGTCATGCTCTAATTGGATTGAGTATGCCACAGCTCTGCAATTTTGTTTTAATTATTTTTTTTTTTTTTACAATAAACCAACAGGATCACTTTCTTTTCACTGTGGTGGGGAATGCTTTTGTAATGCCCAATGTAATATTAACAGAAAAATATAATAATCAAATCTACAAAGTGTACTCTCATTTAAAAAGCAAAACCATAGAAACTGTACAGTTTTAAAAAGCGAATTATCTCAAATGCTTCTTAAGAGAATTTTCTAAAGAAAGAATAAAATATGCAGAATAAAAATGAGGAGAGCTATTGTTCTGTAACAAAGCTAATCAAATACTTGTTTTCTGTTCCAATAAACAGCTTTTTTAATTAATGACTATTCTGGAAATTATGAAGTGGGCCAGGTTTTATTAATGTTCCACTTGACTAATAAAGCATGAACTCCTTACAGGTACTATAGCTGTCATTCCCCTGGGAATGGATGGGGATTGGTTCTGCATGCATGCTGGAGACAGGGACAAGGTTTAGTCATGGGTGTAGATTCTAAAAATATTTTGAAATATGTTAAACATTTAGTGGCTTCTATAAAAATAATCTGGCTTGTTTTGCTACTGGATTGAGATTTGGATTTATGATTTTCTGCTGAAATTCATTCCTGGCCAAGGACTTCCACTGGGATGGGAGTTACCTGGGCTGCAGCAGGTCCCACAACAGTGGCCACAGCAATGGTTACAGGTCACACCTGAAGCCAACAGCAAACCCCACACTGTTGTTCAGCCCTGTGCCTCAGGCTGAACCTCAAGGATCAGGGATTTGGGGAATGCTGCTGTCCTGCCTCTCCATTCTTCTAAGTCTCAGCCCATGTCATGGCAAGGGCAAAGCTGGAGAGAGCAACTGTGCTTTTACTCCTGTGAAATATCAGCTCTGGTGACAGCCACCTTTCTGTCTCTCCTATCTGGACACGCTGACTGCATCAGCAGGGCCCTGGTCAGGTCCCTGCCCTGCTCAGGGACAGCAGCTCTGTGTGCTGCCCGTGGGAAAACAGGGATTTCTGCCTCTGACCAGCAAGGAGCAGTGGGGTTAAATTGCCCTCCTGCAGGTTGCCCCCCAAAATATCATTTAAAGGTTCAAGCACACAAGTAGAACCTGCACACTCAGTTTTTCTAGAATGTGAGCATGTCCAATATTAAACACATGCTGTTTGTGGCCAAGTCAGGCACCAGCCCCAGCTCCAATGGCAATGAGTTTACTAAAGATCAGCAGAAAATTGAACAGAGAAGGATGGTGGGTCTCATTGGGTCTCATTTGACTTTGAGCTCTCAGGTGATCCTGGTCTTCAGGCAGAAGCTCAGCTCAACCTGACAGTGAACATGGGGAGCATCCCATGTCTAGTGCAAGTGACTGGGGGGTGGCCTGAATAACATCCTTCACCAGATCACAAGGATTAAGTCAACTGCAGTGAAAATTAATGCCTGCCCTGCATGGCAAATCCATCCCTGTGGCTTCATCCATGGCTTTGGCGTCTTCCTGGGACATGGATAGTTAGATCCCTCTAGATTGCCCTGGTGCACCTGAAACCTGCATTTCACTAACTGACCCTGCAGCAGATTATCACCCCCAGAAGCAGGGCATTTATTGAGAGGTGTGAACAGTGTGCTATGCACAGATGAAATATTCTGTGTGGTTGTTTACAGTCAACAGAATAAGCCTTGCACCTCTTTGTGGAAGAACTGTACAAAACATGGCTGAAATAACAGGATTGTCAATGACGGTCAGTGGGAGATACTCTAACCCTCTGAGTAAAACTGCATCTTTCTGTTGTGTAAACTGCTCTACAAGGATGAGTTAAACAATACATTCCTGCCCCATTAGCCTTGGGGAAGATTAATGCCCTCTAATCTACGCTAAATAAACTCTGAAGCATGAAGTCCCACACTCAGCTGCTTGTGAATTAATAGGGATCACCCTGAAATTGCTATTATGAAATGCAAATATTTCCAAAAGAACAATCAAAAAATATTCCTGAAGTGCAACGAAAGGCTCGTCAGTCATGTTGGTGGTATGCACAGGGACAGTCAGGAGGCAAACACTAATGAATCCCAGGGCAGAAATCTGTGGTAAAACCCCATTAGCCCATTGGCAGTGGGTGATGGCACAGCATCTAACACTGGAGAATAATTCCATCCAGTAATCAGAGAGAGGGCTTGGCTTAGGAGGCCCCAGTTTTGATTCTTTGGACAGTTTGTTTGCATACACCTGTATTTTCAGAAAGCTGCAGTACGTGGCTCACAGTAAATCTACTTCAAACACTTGCTGATACAGCTCAAACTGATCTCATCTGCCCTGATCTGAAATTTTGTGTTAGCTAAAGTAATAAAAGAATCCCGGTAAACCTAAATTATCAAATGAAAAAGGCAATTTTCTCATTTATACTCCATTAGTTTTTTTAGTTATTGCTAGGAAAGCTCTAAAATGCTTAGGCCATAAAATAAACATGTGGCTTAATGTACAGTATGTGTACTTAAGAGGATGATGGCATCTGCAGTAACTGCTCTGCACTGCTGTAGTAATGGGATGCACAAATTAAGCAACAGCATATATCAAGTAAAGCATACAAAAATGTATGGCAAAAAGTATCAAGCCTTCTGCTTTTTTTTTTTTTTTTTTTAAGGACCTCTTTAATTGCTAAAAAGAAGAAATCACCAATATCCACACCTACAACACAAAATTGCAACATGGTTGATTTTGATTGATGCTCATCACCTCTGTGCCAGCAAAACTGTGTGATACTGTTATTTTCAACATTTCACTGATTAGGAGTTTATGAAAGCTCCCCTTCCCAAATTAAATTCAATGATAGATTTTCCAGTGTTGAAGTTAAACAATTAGCCTAATATGGTTTCAAGCACACAATACTCATAAGATTTTGGGAAAAAAGCACCCCAGATTCTTACATCAAGGAGATGTGGATAACAGATGAAAAAGCATCCACACATTCACTTTTGAAAATGAAATTAATAGCCTAGATCACTTAGGTACCTTCAATAATTTTACTCCCAGGCCCTTCATTCAAACCTATCAGAGTACTTTCGATCAATAATGTAAATTCCTTTAGAAGAGTGCCACAACTGAACCTGTGAAATCACAGAAGCAAGATTGCATATCCAAACCATTTACAGACATATTTTAGCATTACTTTGCAACAGTAGGCATTAGGCTTTTGAGAACACATGAATCTCTGAAATTCAATCTTTGTGCTGCTTTACCCCTTCATGCTCAGTTCAAATAGGTGTCCTGCAGAACAAGGAGTGAGCAAAGCCTCTGCAGAGAGCTGCAACAAATGCCTGGATCAGACAAACTCGATGAAAGTCATAAAATGCAGATTGGAGATTTCTTCTTCAGCCAGGCTTTTACAGAAATACACTTTCCTGGCTACAAAGGATGTCACAGCAGAGCTTTACAGAGGGAAATGCAAAGATATAAAGGGGAGAATCCCATTTTCTTCCTCAGTAATCCCATAAAACCAACAATTTCTTTCTATAACAGCTCCAGACAATTACCTGACTGCTGACAGGACCTTTCCCATCACTTGAAGGGAGCCTGTGCTCTCCTCTTCTGTGCTGTCAGTGCCAGGTACATGGTCAGAGTTGTGCTCATTATCCCCTGGCTTTCCATAAATGTGACCAACATGTTTTCTCCCCAGTTGCAACAACCATGCAAGCCTCTTTTACTCATAGTTCAGACTTTCTTCCTCTCATGGCACAAAGCTGAAAAGTAAACAACAGTTAAGAAAACATTTGCTTGCCAAAGCCTGGCATGAGAAGGTGCAAGCTCTCCTTGCCAGAGCCTGGACCTGTGTTTGCTCACACCCACAGCACTATTACATGCTCCAGCTTGGCACTGTATGGGAACAATCACCATCCTCTTTAGGCCCCCACTCTTATTCAGCCTTTGAGAAGTTACAAAATATAACAGAACACTGTTTTCTGAGACTATATTGACTGCACTAATTACCCACAATATTGTATATTTGCTATTAAGAACATGAATGTGTGCTTTCAAAGTGTGACATTCAGGGCTTTGAGGATGTAGGAGGAATTAGATGGATTGTTCTGTCACTTAATCCGAGGCTTTGATGTACTTTTAAAAATTTCTTTAAACCCCAAAAAAACAGAATACACATTTTAACTGTTGAACTTTTACCAGCTAAAGCAGTTTGTAAGGACCCTATCACTATGTGGTTACAACAGAAGATACACAGTTAAGGTCAGGTCACGGTTTCCAAGAACATTCACAGGGACTGAGGATGAGGAAAACGAGGGATGGATTCTGCAGGAACCTTCAGGAGACTGAGCTGCTCACTGGGGAAGGGCCTTGAGTATTGCATTCACTTCTTCTGCCACCGCTGTCAGAGCAAACTCAAACTGCTCCTGCGGAGAGAACAAACACACACCCTGAGTAATGAAACAAAACACTTCCCAGAAAGCCTGGTGCTCTGTTCTGCAGCTGAACCTCCTCAAGACATTGTTAAAAATATGAATATGCAGGATGAACTGTACACTGCAATGGAAAGGAACAAAATGTTCTTGGATTATTGATGTCATATAACATGTTTGACAGCATCTCAAAGCTGGAGTCATTTTAATGGAGAAAAATGTTAGTGGCAGAAGCCAAGCTATTGGGACATGATGATTTATTGCCATTGCATGGTCAGAAGGGTTTGGGAGTAGCTGATCACCAGCCATTTCCTTCTGACACAGAGATGGAAACTCAGTACATTATTGAAATATGCAGTGACTGAGATGCTGTAAAGCAGAGACTTTGGCTTTTCTCAGGACTGTTTCTAGTTGAAAGAATCTAAAATAAGTATCTCCTCCCCTGATAGCTATTATATAGAACAATATCTGTTTTTTGTCTTACCTGTCATTGATCTTTTTAAACTTCTCTTTTTAATGTCCTTTCCACACTCACAAATCATTCAATGTTGTTAAAACCACTCCTACATAAGACATAATTGGGAAGGCTTTTCTCTGCTAATAATTTACTGTAACCTCAACACCAAAATGATTTACCAGCTTCTGTGCTGGGTCGGCAGAGGTGTGAAGACACAGCCATGAATGGCTACTTCTGAGTGCAACCCTAACACTCTCCTGAACTGTGTAGTTCTACAGAAGGAAAAAGCAGTTTTAAATCTTCCAGGTTAACAGGTGTTATATTTTCCAAGCAAGTGATTTTTTTCTCAATAATTTAGCTTACTGAAATAACTGACTGGCTGATTTGGATTTGAAACTTTCCAGTGGAAAGTTCTCTCAAAATACAGGCAAATCAAAGACAGCAGATAAGGACTGTGGAGAAATTGCTGGATTTTCTGGAAGTACTCCAGAGTTTTAAGCCAGTTGGGGCCAAGAGCTGCTGAGGAATCGACTCTGAGGATGTAGGTTTGAGATGCACCCTGAAAAGCATCCCAAGATCACTGCTGGGATACTGGCTGTGTCTCCCATTAGAAACTGGAGGTCTGTACCTCTGGCATCTCAGCTGGTGCTGCCAGGGGCTGTGTGGGATGGTTACAGAGCACAGCCACCTCCAAAAGTGATCACTGAACCAATAACATTAATTTTGCACTGTTTCATTTTACTGCAGAAATGTACAGGAAGGATGAAAGAACAAACTACAGATGTACAACTCAAAGTTCAGAAAGGCAGCTGACTCTTAATTCCTGCAATCCAGTGCCAGTCTTCTCTGCCTTGTCTTACCCAACTGCAGTCAGCTCCCATGTGGAGATGCTTCAGAGAAGCAATGATGGGCACAGTGCCAGAGCAGAAAAAGCAGAATAAAACTCAGAATAATTTCTCAGCGACACTGCCATTCAAGAATTTTGCTGTCTGCTTGGTGCTGTCAAAGTGGCATCCACGTACACTTGCTGGACTGCAGCCAACAGCTTTTAATCAGACATCAATTCACCCTAAAGAGTAGGACTCATCCTCAGCAGGCACTGAAAATGGTGTGCATGATTGCCTAAGGCTCCCTGCACTGTCTAAGGGCTCTGCAATTAAAGGAAACACTGGGAATGCTGGGGGCCATCCAGGAGCATCAGTTGTATTTTAACTGGAGCACAATGAGTGGGAGAGAAGCTGGAGAGCAGCAGGGCCAGAGAGGGCAAATATGGCCATGTTGGGGCAGAACCAAACTGGGTGCTTGTAGCAGCTCAAAAAGCCTGAGGCAGAGTGTCTGCCTCACCCAGGGACTGGGCAACAGGCAGTGTGACCCCAATGACTGAGGCAAAGCAGTTCAGAGTGCAACCTGCACAGCCAGAGCTCAGAACTGACTGCAGTGAAGGGACAGGAGAGCAGACACGAGATGTGTGGGGACATGGCCTGTCAGGGACGGCCAGCTGAGCTCTTCCCCTCCATCCTTCTGCATAACACACCCAGGTGAAAGGCAGGGAGTGCAGCTTCCACTGGTGTGCATCACCACCCCCCCAGGAAAAGCCTTCCCACACCTTCCACACTTTCCCATGAGGACAACTGCAGTTAGAGCAAATTAATGTCAGTAATTTTTAAAGGAGATCAGTTTGTTGTTTTGTACAGCTACACTGCCATTCACATATTCTGTTTGCATATACCAGACTGCCTGGAAATGAATTTTAACATCTAGTTTTGCCTAGAAAACAAAGCTGGGCAGACATTCTGTTGTGTCAGTTTACCTATAATGCAGAGGTGACAAGAATATCCTTAATAAATAGAATATATTTAATAAAAAGTTTATTCTAAAAAATCTGTTCTAAAATAGAATATATTTAATAAAAAGTAACTATGGCTATGTTTCATTTGGTCTACAGATAAAAATTCCCAGGAAAACAAAGTGAGTTCATGTAGCATATATAACACAGTAAGGAATCTATCTACTATTATAGATTGCGAGAGGATAGAGGAGACAGGAAAAATAAGAAATATATCTTTTTCCCATCACAGAGAATACACTTCCTCCTTCATTACTTTTTCCTCTCATATGTGACATATCAATTCTATTTTACAATTCCCCTGCTAAAAAAAAAAAAAAAAAAATCCAACAAACCCATAAACCCTCCATTATGCTTCTCAGAAATGCAGAATGTGGTTATGATAATTTCATTACAATTTATTATATACAGTGCTTCTGAATTAAAGATCCTTTCCAGAAGACAAAATGCTGCAAACAAATCTTTCCCATGCCTGTTGGAAAGGTGGAGCGCTGCCTGCTGGAAACAAAATAACATTGCTGAAGGAAGTTGGTGTTTATTTTGCCTAGGGATATTCTGTAATTGGCATTTCTAACCTGACTTTTAATCCATCGTTTTAAATTACTCCAAGAGTCTAATATTCCTCATTTGTATTCAGTTGGGAAAGCACAGGGGTTTGTTTAAATCCATCAGAAAAATTCTCTGGGGATCATGCATTGCTAGCATGTAACCAGATATTTATAATTTGCAAGACATTCGCTTGAATAAGTGATTTGGGTGGTTTTGAGAAAATGACAATGATGGAAGAAGGAGCAAGAGGAGAGATAAGCAATATCCTGAGAAAATTTTTCATCCTGGCTGAAAACACAGGATACATTTGTTTTCTGAAGCTCTTCCAGACAAATGTTTGGGGGAAAAACCATGTCTTGAGGGAGATAGTAACGGAACTCAGGTAACTATTGCTGAGCTAAGTAGGAGAAGTTGTTCACATAACCTCATTCTTTGGTTCTGGAGCAATGTTTTTCCTTCTGTTGAAGGCAACAAGCCATAATTTCTCTGCCCTGAAAAGGAAACTGGAATCTGAGCTCTATGTTGCCACAGAGCTGCTACATATCTTGAATGCATTTGCAGAGTAGTCCAGTATTTGCATCTTACCTCAGAGTAAATACACATGACATTGGATACTGTGTGCTATTTGCCTTTTGTTCCAGTTGGAATAATCAAAGCACAAGAAAGACTTGTGCAATTTTATGTCTTCCTTGCAGATAAAAATTAGTTAGTTTTGACTGGCTCATTTTTATGTTTCAAGCATTTACTTAATTGGTAAATAATAATTAACATTCTCCAAGCTGTTCTTCAGCAGTGCTTTCCCCTAATATTAGTGGGAAATAACATAATTGGGAAGAGATTCGGGAAAAATGATGAACCAATGATTCCTGCAACACATATTTATTTCACCTTTGCCCCTCAGCATGTTTAACTCCCTAAACACTGTAGAATTTCCTATCAGTTTCAGCCTGGCCAAGACACAGTGTTGTCACATTGCTCTTGTTGCTCAGTTTGGGACTATAACTATCATTTGATATTTTATAAGGCCATAAACTGATTTATATCACCTTCAAACCAGGAAAGAGTTTTTTTATTGTCATATTTGCAGCTCTTAACTTGCAGCACATATCCCACAATATCATTCCATACATCACCGGAATTGTTAATAACAGAACACTTCATTTCTAATTTAAGAGACTAGAATTGCACCATCAGCTACTATGTTTAAAAGTTTTACATTGTAGAAAAATGTCAAAACTATTACAACTGACAGGAATTTGAGAGTAAGGCATTCATCTCACCAAAGTGTAAAAATATAGTTGCCATGTTACATCCATAAAGGCTGATGCAAGCTCCTTCATTCAAAGATACTAAAAATTACTTGATTCCCTGCAAAACTTTATTTCTTTTAATTCAAAACTTCTGAGTTTTTTTTTCAGAAAAAAAAATATCAAATGCAGCAGTTACATTCTCTTTAATGAGTAGAAGCTTTAAAAAATATTACAAGCACAGTTAAGCACAGATACTCTAAGAAAATAATCCATAGTTCAGGATGAAAGCAAGAACATTCTTTCAAATGCACATTTTCTTTAGCAGGCTATAGATTGTTGTCTTGACTGCCCTTCATATATGGTAATCAAGATAGATGCTGGAGATGTTACAAGAAAGAACAGTAAACACCAAAGAAAGTAACCTAGATAAATCTTCAGCATAAATAAACCTCAGTTGGGAGGGAGCCAAACAGAGTAATCAGCAAGCGACCTGCGTTAAATTAGGTCATACCCTTTCTCTTCTGTCATGAAAACAACTACTGTGAAAGACCTTTAATGTATTTAAAATCCCAGTGGATTTATTGACAGTACCTTTGTCTGGACCATGCCTGGTCTCTGGTCCCTCAAGTGCTCCAGGGTAGCAGCAATATCAATCTCTTTAGCACCTGCAACAAACCACAAATTGGGCTGAGTTCAGAGCACAAGATAATCCATGCTGCATCTGTCAATCTCTTGCTATCGGGTTCCCTTTGGGCTAACAGTCCAATTGAAAATTATTACATCCATCTCTCAGCAGACTTGGCAGGCAGCTGCAATTTTTGTCTTCATATAGAAAAATAAGAGGTTGGGGCACCTTTTACTAACATTAATTCAAGAGAAGCCAGAGAAAAACAAATTCTTAAAAATATCTCTGCACCAGAGCAGAATATATTTTGTGGAAACCTGAGGGTCTGCCATGGCAATGCCATTGAGCATCCCCTTTGTCACTTCTAAGAGTATGCATTGAATTAAGGGCCTGAACCACACCAAGATTAATGCTGTAAAAACAAGATTTAGGTGACTTTTTATCACCTGCAGCTGACATCCAGAAAACCTGTCTGTGGCCTCCTAGTTCAGGACCTGTCAGACCACCTGGCCAGTCTAGGGCATTTTCTTTAGGTTCCCCTCTGGGTGTCTGGACACAGCTGCCCCCACACACATGGAGGAGCTTCCTTTCAATACACGAACTATGGACATCAAAGCAAGTCCTTGAGCCTCTTCCCTTTCTTATAATCCACAAAGATTAGAGGACTGAAGGGGACAGGGAGATGGTGATTTCCTCCTCAGTTTCCTCCAGTGACTGATACTTCAGGACCACCATTCTCATTTTCCTTAAGTGCCTAATCTGATGTTTTAGGAAGGGATTGAGGGGGAATCAGGATTTTGGTCCTTCCTGTATGAGCTTCAAGAATAGAAGCCAGGCTGGAAATGCTTTGAGGTGAAAAGTTCACATGCAGAATTTGGCTTTCTTGTATCTGCTCCCTTCTGCATCTTGCAAGAACACCTCATGGTACCGAAGCACCAGGCAGATGGGCAGAGGGTCATCCTACTGCAAGGGTAACCATCCCTGCTCCACCATGCCCTACTGCCCCGGGTGGCTGTTCATTCTCCTAGGGCTGCTGTGGGCCCATAGCTACAGGAGCTATGACCTCAGGTCTCTCCTTTTCTGTACATTCACTTTTGTCACTGGATGGTTTATCAAAGACAGGGATTGGCCACAATTCTGGAATCTGCTCTGTTTTAAGGGACACTGAGTGGTGTGCTCTGAAGAAGGCTTGTCAACTGCTTCCTGCTGCATGGTGCTACAGATTTCCTGAGCCACCCTCTGCCAATTTGGGACTTCCTTCTGGAGGCATTTAAATATCCCCAAATGTTCACAGGGGCCTCAGTGGCCATGCACTAGAGCACTGTTGCTGCAATGTAACTTGTACACATCTAGAACATATACTTGTTGAGCTCCCAGAACTGGATTTGGAGAACTGGACCCAACACTTACCACTCTTCCTACAACTCCTGTAATTTAAGGGCTTGTCTACCTGTAGTTGGGCTCATATCAATGCAAACATCATGCACCTCCTCATTTACCCAACTCAGCTTTATATTTCAGCACCATCTTTTAAAAATTTCAGAAAAGCAATGAATAGTGAATGATTTCATTTGGTTTCCTTGATAAAAAATACGAAATTATATTTAAAAATAGCACCAACTTGACAAGAATAATTGATTTGGAATATGTTCTTCAAATAAATGAAAATATGTTCTTCAGCTCTATCAGAAATTGAATGAATCCTTTCAGTAAATATAATAGTGACAACTTAGAAATGGTATCTTACAGACAGTTTTGCTAATTACGATGGGTTGGGGCATTGCATGCCTTTTGCTCCCCACCCCTCCCCAGGATTTACAGGGATGAGCTTTGAAAAAAAAGATAGGTTTTATTTTAAAATTAAAAACCCCCAAATGTCCTTACAACAGAGCAAAGCAATACTTACATACTCTGTAAAGTCTGATAACACTGACAGTAATTATACCTTAAATCTGTTGCAGGTTTTGCAGTGGCAATTCATCTGGAAAGCATCACTAAAGGTACCCCCTTCTCAAACCCTAACACTGGTAAAACACAGCAGCTCTCTTCAGTGTTTAATCTCACACACACACGTGCAATTTCATGGGATTTTCCTGTTCCATCACAGCTGTGGATGGAAGCAGAGCTATGTGAGTGCTGCTCATGCTTTACAGCCTCACTTGTAGCCTCATTTGATTTCCAGGAAACAAACACTTCCAGCAGCATCTTGGTTCAAAGTAAGAGGAATTCTCCTTTCAGAAATTAAGATTTGAGAAATATTTAAGACACTGCTAGCCATGGACAAGGCTCTCCACAGTTCTGAGCTTCCCAGGTGTATGCTGCAAGGATGAACCCAGAGATCCTCCACTGCAGCTGGCATGCTCACGTACCCCTGACTGTAACATCTCTGTCCCCCAGCACTGAGGGATGATCTTTATTTGAAAATACTCTAACCTCAGGACAAAAAGAGAAAAGGTTTATGACAGGACATTGTTACACTCTTTGGTGGCCAGACTGGCTTCTGAGTTTACCTTTGAAGGAGTTAATTCCTCCATTTCTTTGATGCAGACTGCAGCATTTACTTGTGAACTGATGTTTGCTTTTTTATCATCATTAAGGGAATGACATGACTAATAGTATGAACAACACTTGATTAAAAATCCTGATTTAGCAAAACACCAAAGCATACACATACACTGGAACATGAGAACAGTCCTAGTGGGCTGGTGTGCTTAAGGGGAAGCTTGTTCTGAAGTGTTTTGTCAGTAAAGTCCCTAAAACTTTTTTAAAAAAAATCAGTTTTTACTCACTAGTGTCCCTAGCCCATGTGTTGTGATCAGCAGCTCACCCAAAAGCATTTCAGATGTCTTCAGCCATAGGTAATTTTAAGGAAAAGCAGAGCAAATCAAGTGTGTTGTTGAGATGCCATTGGATTAGAGGCAATCCAAAGCAGAGACAGGGATTGGTTTCCTACACCCTTTTTTCCACCTCTGAATGCCTTGGATACTATGGTGATGGGAAATATGTAAGTGCCTGGAGAGACTGATCAATGAAACTTAGGGCTGCAAAGACAGGACACTGTTTCAGAAGAAAAACACCTTGGAACAAGAAAATTCACAGGACAGGAGATGAAATCAATGGCATAGGAAAAAGCCAGCATGACTTGTTCTCTCTCTGCATGTGTAAGCCTCTCTTCCTCCTCTGCATCTACATGTTCTGCATGTGACTACATGTTCTTATTGTGACTAAAACAAATGTATTTAAATATATATTGCTAGTCCTCTGTTAAATCTCATTTTGTGATGAGGGCTCTTTTCTATTCAAGCTTAGGACACTCTGCTGCTGGATTATGTAAATTAGCTCACTTCCACTGGCGTGTGCAATAGTCTGTAAAAAGTTTTCTGGTGACAGACACAGACAAAGAAAGAGATTCTCAAGGCACAAAGGGAGGTCTGAACCCAACCTGCCTTCACAGGTGAGAAGAGCTCAGTGTTTAAGTGCAGCATGACTTTCAACTCTCTTTGGAATTATTTTGCTGAAATCTGACACAAATTCAACACTTTCTTTGCCATGCTGAGGCTTCCTCTTTCATCTGGGAGTATGACAATATGGCATTACATTCTACAGTACCCAATAACAATTTATTTATGCTTTTGAGCCAGTTCAGTGACAAAAAATACAGCATATGCTCATGACATTAGGAAAAAGGAATATTGCATCTAAGGACATTAGGGTCAAATCATGCTCTTACTGAGATGGCTGCAAAATATCCACACACTGCTAAGGCATTTGAAACACTGCTTATCTGGAAAGCCCACACAAACTAAATTTGATGCAATGGTTTAGAGCAAAAGCTAGAAGAGCTTGATCCACTGATTCCAATGATATCCAATTACTGTAAGTGTTTTGCTTAGGCTTCTAAACTATTAAGTCCAGTATTAGATGCAGATGTCAATTTATTGTCATACAACAAATAATCTACAGGAAGTGTTAAAAATACTAGGCTGGAGAGAAAGTGACATTTGGAAAAGAAAACAAAATATGTCAAAAATACAATATTTTCTATCTTTTCTTCCCACCAATACTTATGTGTCTGGTTTCAGAAGCTAAAGAGAGGGATAAAAGAAGCATTTAAAAAATAAGGAATGGCCTTTTAGCCTTTTACTATATTTTACTTTGCAGGGAATAAATTTGGGTTGTGTTTGTGACAAGCTTTTTCACAATGGATTTCATTGCTTGTTTTAAATGAACATACAAATGTAACTTAGTGTGAGACTGAGCTAATATTGTACCAACAGTATTGGGAAAAATGACTGCAATGTGCTATATTTTTTTTAAACAGGACATACATTGGCAGTAATTCACTGTGAGCCAGATACTGCCAGCCTTCCCCTGCCCCTAGCAGCTCAGTGAGCTGGCTGAGTAAATACCTCTGAAAGCACTTCCACACCAGTGCAAGCCAGAGTTTAACTTCAGTAATTAACTATCATCTTCCTAAAGGCTTGAAGCATTCACAGTGAGTGCACAACAACCCACATCAGGAACATTAACTGGATAAACTAAAAGAAAACGGGGGAAGATGCAAGCCGAATGATATTTTGCCCCCAAGGAGAGAAGAGGTTTCTGAAGTTTAGGGTCATATCCTCCGCAAGCCTTTCTCTCCCCGCAGGCATGAATGCTGGATGCACGCTGGCACTTAACAGCTGGTGCTCCTGATTAGCAGATCTCAAGGGGTTAAAGTGTTTGCCCTTAGACAGTTGTGTAAGTGGAATATCCAGCATGTCATAAAAACATGGGTAAATTCCCCTCTTCTTTCTTTTCTATGCAATAAATAATGACCCAGCCTAATTCTGCTGCAATAGGCTCCACGAGGTGACCAGCAGCTCACAATATTTCAAATCACCCTGAAATACCCAATGTTAGTTTTATGACTATAATAATGGAAGCTTCCCTCTCTTCCCATTCCCCTAGACATGGCAGGGGTCCTATTTTGCTAAGCACAAGACACATGAGAAACACTCTGTGGAGGAGGATGGTCCCTTCCACATTGTAGCAGTACTGCTGTCACTGTGATGGCACAAGGATATGACAATGTTTGTCAAGAGGAATAACATCTTTAAATGGATCAGCTGGGAAAAAAATGAAGGCATGTCATTAAAAAGTTTTTTTCAGGTTCAGCAAACTACAGAGTTTGTGCATCTGAAAATGTGCTGGGTTGGTTTTTTTTCAGTTATAAGAACAATCACCATTTTTACATAAATGCATGAGAAGTTTTAGCTTAATTAAGGTAATCTTTGAGATTTTTATGTAGTAGGCTTCAACATACACTGAAAGCAAAGTCAAATGTTCTATTTTATTCAGTACTAATGAAAAGTGCAGTGTAGATTCTGTGAGACTGATAGAATTTTATATTAAAGCTCTGTCTTAAAAGGAATATTTTAGATTCTAGATGCTCTGAATTTCCTGTGTATTTATAAAAATAAAATGATGTTTAAATACTTCATCAAAGCAGTTATTTGTGGGGGGTTTCCTTTTAAATAGCCCAAACTGAAGAATTTTCTTTGTGAATGTTTCACAAATACATTTTGCTCATAAATATTAAATTAAAAAGGATTTTTCTAGTTGGGAAAAAACTTCCAAATATACCTCAAAAAGATATGATTATAACTCTGTAGAATGGCTACAAATTTGTTACTGTGATTCCTAAAGGATGGCTTGGTCATTAGGGGCTATGTTTAGATAGATTTCAGTTCTCTTCCAGACTGAGATTTTGACTTCCTGCTAAATGATTTAGCCACTTGGGCTAAATCATTAAATTCACCCTATGTTTCACACCATCATTTATAAAATGGACCCTTTTTTTCCCTACCTAATGAGTTGTTATGAAAGCAAATCCATTAATGATTATAAGGTACTTGGACACTAGAAAGGTGAAGACCTAGATAGATCCTCCTTTTTTTTTTTTTTTTTTCAATACCTTTTGCACCTATCTCAGCTCTCTTTCTGTTCTCCTTGACCATACAGTGATCCCAATACTGAATATATGAGGTCGGAGTTGTGCTGAGCAGCTGTAAAGGGGGGGTTATTAGCACCTTTACCATTTCTCCTTCAGGAAATTAAGATGATCAGTGTGGGAATAAGCATTTATTCCAACAGAAAAAAATGGAGTACTAAGAGCAATACAGAAATGACCTGTCAAACACCTTTCTTTTTGTAGCAGAAAGTATTCAGCTTCATTCTAGTCAGATATTACCTGCCTAATGCATCTTTTTCTATTTATTATATTGTATAGATTTTGAATTAGGCCTTGAAGGGCAAAGGGACTTGTTAGCTAAGATTAAAAACTAGCTTGTTAAAATCTTGAAGGAACAGTCCCTACTACACTTCTTTATGCTGTTGTTGCTAGAAGCTGAGAAAGAGCCAATTAGTGTTTGCAGGATGCTGCTGATCACAGCCTTTAGCCTCGGATGCTGCACGGCTCAGTATTCCCAGGCAGCCGGAAGATACACGTGTCATAACGTGAAACAGCAAAAACACGCTTGAGAAAGAAAATAAAGGGGAAACAACACAGTGCCAGTGAGGACACTAAGCTGTCTCATCACAGTGTGCCTGTGTTTAGGAAGAACACAAGTGTTTGTCATGTTTGGGTGACGGCTGCATGACTCATGTCTAACGTGGCGCGTCTCGGTCAGAGCGAACGCGCAGCGGCTTTAGGCTGCCTTCCTTCCCTCCCCATCTGAAGACTGACAAAGAGGCTTTCTTTGGCACTGCGTTTTCTGGCCCTTTTCTGCATTCAGCTTTGCCACAGGAAGGGGATAGTGAACTACGGAGACCCAAGGACAGTCAGTAAATAGATGCAGGTCTGTCAGGAGCCTAATACACAAACATACCCATCTACACTTCTGTCTGCCATAGTGTATAGAGACAGAGTGGGCTCTCTGGGGAGTTAGGAAGGTAAATCAGCACTCATGGACTATTACACTGTCACAGCCATGCTGTTTCCAATGTCTAATGTAGCTGGACAGAGCACAGATATGCTGAAGATTTGCAAATCTCCTAAAGCCCTACATGCCTCCAGCTTCCCACTGAGAGCTTCTAAAGGAAGGCTCATGTAGCTGCCCCAGCAAGTGTTTGGCCCATTGAGTACTCAATGTTGCAGCAAAACATTTAATCACACCATATGAGGGGCAAACTCAATCTGATTAAAGAGAAAAGGGTCATAACTAGGGGGAGTGTAACACCACTTCTTCACTGACCATTAGTTTTAATAGCAAACCGGTAATATTTACTAACTAGCTTGGTCTCAAAGGCCCAACCTCATCTCATCTACTCCAGCCATCCTTGAAGTTGGAATTGGAGTTAGTCATCTCCTCTCTCAACAGCTAAGAGAGAGATGGTAAGCTCTTATGGGCAATATATTTGCCTGAGAATTATCCTCCAGAGGTGTGTATCGTTCTCCTTGATGACTGAGGAGACACAGACAACTAGGTTAGGTGAGATGCTTAACACTGGATGTTTTATGTGCCTAAAGTTAGCTGGAATGAACCTGGGCTGAAAAGAGCTGAGTTTCTGCTCTTCACTTCTGACCTCACAAATGCTAGAATCTGCTAAAGCGTACAGTGTTTGAGATCTGTGCTTTGTGTCTGTAGCCTTCTCTATTTCTCTTACCTCCACATTTGGTGATTTTGAGGGAAATGACAGAAGAAAGGCAACATGGAACCACAATGAAAAGATAAACCAGCACTACAGTGTAGTGAGGGTCATGGAAGTGAAAAATGTGTCCTATGAGTAACAGCTGTTTGTAAAGTGCTCTGCTGCAAAGAAACAAGAGTATTTTCTTCCTTCAGCTTGCATTCTTTAAGTGCCCACTAAATAAAAAATGCTTGTAAGTATTAGATAAAAAAGAGGCCTGACCATCAGTAGAAACTACAAAAATAAAAGCAATTTTCATTTGTAGCTATCCAGATGTCTGCTGCTGTAGCTCTGCTCTTGGCCAGGAGGATCATTTGACACTTTTCGTGGAAAGAGAAAAGCATCAGCAAAAATCCTAGTGAGGGGTACACTTTTAAAGATAACAAAAAAGATTAATGTATTCAGGTTGGCATTTTCATTATAAGCTTATTCACTCTCTGAGATGAACAAAATCTGTGTGCATGTGTGTGTAGCTAGGGATGGACCCAGCCTATGCCTGAGTCAGTGAGCTGTCTGTAATTTCAGACAAAATATGTTTGTGCTTTTATGCACCTAACAACCCAAATTAAAAATTCAATAACTTTATTAAAAAGAAAACCAAACCAAAACAATTTCAACAAAAGTACCCAATGGGCAAAGCAAGCATGTAAGTCGAGAAGGGAGGGCTTAAAGTGATAAAAGTGAAGTAATTAAAATTATTGTGACAGTCATGCACATAGAGTATACATTACATATATGCATTACATAATGTGTTGCTGTTTACACATTTTGTATTAATACTTTAAGACTGCATATAAGAAATGTACAAAAGTGATATGGCTTTGTCAGTACACAATCCAAAGGAAGGTGACACTGCAGATGGAAGACATAGGCAAAATCTAATATTTTAAAAAATGACACAGGAAAATAATTCTTCTAAGTTTTACACTGATTTTAACAGCCTTGCAAGGATAGAAATTCACTGCTGACATGTCAGTTTTTAAGTTAATATCCTTTGTCAATGCAGAAAAAAACATGCAGAAACCACTCACTGTAACTGAATGCAAATGGATGCTAATTTGAGGACCAATCCTTCCTCACTTCCACGGTGCGTGAGAATTGTCACATCACATTCTATACACGACAGGAATTGTTTCTCTTTTACAATTAGATTTCCTCCACCCTTCTCAGAAGTTAAAAGTAAAATGAATATGCCTAAATTACTACATAAGAACTGCTATAGAAATGGATGCTAATGAGTTTTATTCCATATGGGGTAAAATATCCCATAATCACCTATTGTCATTGTAGAAAATACCAGTGCATGCATCTAAATTCAACTTATACGTGCATGTGCAGACACACACGCATACACAAAGCACATACAGAGCAAGTATTGTGAATGTGCTGTTACTTCCTGCTAATAGATGTTACCCAGGATCAGCTCCCATGGAGTTTTACACAATTTGCTGCTTTTGGTATCTCTTCCAAAAACTCTTGGTACATTACCTGAAAGGCATTTGATCTCCACGTGATGAATCAAACACGAACAAAGTTAAGATGCTTATTGCAAAAATGACATTTGTGAGAACATGTCTCACTTGGCCTTAAAAAAAATCTTGAAGTCCCCTTTGGAAAATATGAATTTTCTTTCCAGGAGACACAGAAGTAGCTCGCCTACATAAATCTATTAAATTGTAAGAACTACATTTTGCATTAGATTCATTTTACATTGCATGTAGGTGGTAAAGCTCTCACAAGACAGTACAGGGAGTGACCTGAATAAAAGATGCAACTGTTATGGATTCACTCTTTAAACAGAGTTAATCCTTAAAAGTGCCTAAACTGGTCCAGCTCTAGAAACTGTGGAATAACTACCCATTAGCCACCAAACTGTACCCTTTACAGCCAGAAGACCACCACTGATCAACTGAACACTCCCTCTGCTGCATGAGATTAGCTACTGAAAAAGAAATGGCTTTACTCTCTGCATAAAAACTTCCTTTTCCAAACATGTGCCCAGCTGCTTTCAAAGCAGCAGCACAGTACTTCTATGAGCCAGCTTTTTCACTTTTCCATATCCTAACCTACCCATGGTGGAAAAAACGCCACACAAATTCCTTATCTGCTTGTGTCCTCCTTAGTTTCAGTCAATGACCTCTTGTTTTCAAATTAGTCACTATCTCAAGCTGCTTACTGACACCTACATTACCTGAAAGGCATTTGATCTCCACGTGATGAATCAAACACGAACAAAGTTAAGATGCTTATTGCAAAAATGACATTTGTGAGAACATGTCTCACTTGGCCTTAAAAAAAATCTTGAAGTCCCCTTTGGAAAATATGAATTTTCTTTCCAGGAGACACAGAAGTAGCTCGCCTACATAAATCTATTAAATTGTAAGAACTACATTTTGCATTAGATTCATTTTACATTGCATGTAGGTGGTAAAGCTCTCACAAGACAGTACAGGGAGTGACCTGAATAAAAGATGCAACTGTTATGGATTCACTCTTTAAACAGAGTTTATCCTTAAAAGTGCCTAAACTGGTCCAGCTCTAGAAACTGTGGAATAACTACCCATTAGCCACCAAACTGTACCCTTTACAGCCAGAAGACCACCACTGATCAACTGAACACTCCCTCTGCTGCATGAGATTAGCTACTGAAAAAGAAATGGCTTTACTCTCTGCATAAAAACTTCCTTTTCCAAACATGTGCCCAGCTGCTTTCAAAGCAGCAGCACAGTACTTCTATGAGCCAGCTTTTTCACTTTTCCATATCCTAACCTACCCATGGTGGAAAAAACGCCACACAAATTCCTTATCTGCTTGTGTCCTCCTTAGTTTCAGTCAATGACCTCTTGTTTTCAAATTAGTCACTATCTCAAGCTGCTTACTGACACCAATACATTTCTTTCAGGGTCTTCCAGCACTCTGTGGGGACCCCCCTTTGTGTTTCCTCTCCCAGGGAATAGCCCATGCCTGATCAGTCTTTCTTCACAATTTGTTTGCCCCTAGACTGGATAATTAGGATTGCTTTCTACCATAACTTTCCCTACTCCCAAGTAGTTTCCAATAAAATCCTAAGAATAGCAAGTAACTCAAGAAATATGGCTCTTTTAGGGTAATCCCTGACCAATAAATTATATATACATCTATCTATATCTATATCTATATCTATATCTATCTATATCTATATCTATATCTATATCTATATCTATATCTATATCTATATCTATATCTATATCTATATCTATATCTATATCTATATCTATATCTATATCTATATCTATATCTATAAAAATATATATAAAGCTAAAGAAATTGTATCAATATCATGTTTGCTTTTTGCTTGAAATCTTTATATTCTGTAAAGGAAACCACCTAAAAATGCAGACCACACAACGTACAGTGGGAAACATCCACCAAGAACATCTTCCCCATGGTCACAAATTCATTTCAGAACAGAAGCTCATAGAACATGCTACATTTCAATATTCTTTTTATGAAGTATTAATCGACGATTCCATACAGGCAATATACAAAAAGCTTTAAAGCATCAGATGCTCAAATGTGTTTTTCAAAGGGAATAAACACTATTTTAAACAGCTTTTTCTAAATAGTAAGAGTTTGCTGAGCACCTCAGGCTGGACCGTGAAAAACTATCCTATACATTCCCTATACACTTGTGCATGTAGCTGGGGGCCCAGCTCTCATAGTGATTAATTATCTGCTGGGAAAGGCTGCAAGAATGAGCACTATTTGCTTAATTGTGTTTCCAGGGTAACTCATTACATAAAAGTTACAATACATAAATGCAGCCCATTGGAAAAACCAGCCTTATAACATACGATATGTTTACATGGACACGAGCAACTTCCTTTGGAAATTGAAACAGCAGCATTTCACATTTACATGGCTGGCATCACTGCTGCTGCGAACTGAGGCAGTCTTGTGGACAGCACAACAGTAAACAAAACAAACCCCAATTTTTTGGCTCTGTATTTTTTTTTCTGTGTTCCTAGAGATAATAATCTGTCTCGCCCAAATCTCAAAGACCAGCCATGTAATTAATTCGAACTTAGACCCTGAAAACAATTATATTTTTAAGTCCTGAAATTTTCTGCTGTAAATTTTTTTTGAGAATACCATCTATTTCTAATCCCACTTTTTGACCCTCTAACCATCATTACCTTAAAAAAAATGAAAAAAAAATCTTCCATTTATACACTGTATATTCCCTCAACCTCTGAAGGAAAGCAGCATGTTAAATTTTATTTTCATGGGAGAAGCTTGATGCTGGGCTGAGGAAATATTCCCTCATTCTCCAAAAGCATGTCAGAAATAGTCCGCTCTAGACTTGTATCAGAACAACAGAACAATAGAATTTTCTCAGACTTTGCATAAGGACTCAAAAATAAGCAGATTGAATCCATTTTAACACAAGTATGGGCAAGCATTTCCTTTCATAAAACCCTTTCAGAGAGGAGCTAACCCCACAACTTCATTATGATTGTTAAATCCAAACAGCAGATAAGCAAAACCTCAGCAAGGGTTCAGATTAGCCCAAATCATTTGATCACGATGAGTCAGAAGGCGAATTAAGGAATCTTTTGTTTTGCCTTAAAATGTCACGGTATAAACTGCATCTGCTCAGGAGCTGACTCACAAGACCCTCAGACAATAGGGTAGCAGGGGCAAGGAAAGGACTTGGGGAGATAACCTCCAGAGCCAGCCCCGGCCAGAGTGTGAGTGCTCATCAATTATAATCCAAGCTTTTGAATGCAGGAGAATAAACCGTTGGTTCGGCTTTGCTAAATCGAATCTTTTTTTTGCCGGGTTTTAGAATTTGGGAATCAATACTTTAAAAGGATTTTAAAATTCATATGCGACTTTCCTTTGACTCATCTCGTTTCAGCTAGTTCAAACACAAGAAAATGGATGGTCAGCAAACCCTAAGCAGCTGCTGGCTGGATGAATATCTAAAAATCAAGCTATTATCTACACTATCCAAGCCTCACAGTTCAGAAAAATGAAAGTGGGAAGACTCATGATCTCTCTTTTTTTTTTTTTTTTTTTTGTGTGTGTGTGTTTGTGTGCCAAAAACACTCAATAAAAATGTCTTGCAATATATCACACTTTTAGTCAGTACAATAAGCCTGCAGGAATGACATGAAATGAGAAAATTCTCAACTTTTCTCTAGATCACACAAAAAGAAAAAAATCTGATCAGCTCAGCATTACTGTGAGTTTGAGGTGAGGAAGAAATATCGAGTAGACTAAATCTAAGTAATCTTATCTTCCCTAGTAACAAAGGATAAAACTTGTAAATACATCAGGAACATTGAAATTCTCAGCAGAAATCAGCCTCAGAGAAACAGTGCCTATGAAAAATCCAGCAAGCATTGTTATCTATAAAAACAATCCATTATCATTTTCTGTATTTATTTAAATCATGAAAATGCACATGGGCTGAACGAAATCACTTCTCAGCTTTTAACTCAAAACTAAAGCTTGTCCTAAGATGGCTGTCACTGAAATGAGAGGTGATTTGGTAATGGTCTTAAAACTTTAACACTCATGTACAAATAGTTATCATAGTTAAATAGGTACCATGTTGAAACGTGTATAATAGCATTAAAATATGTTACTGTAAGGCCAGATTCAACACTGTTTCATTTTTCTTATTGCCTTGATGGATATAAGATCATGGTCTCTGCACATCACAGAATCACAGAACACCTGGTTGGTATGGGACCTCAAGGATCAACATGTCCAAACTTTCTAGGCAACAGCATATGAAACTAGGAAGAAAAAAGAATTATAGTAATAAACTACATGACAAATAGCTACATTAATTATTGGAACAAGGAAACAAAAGGACCTACTCTGCATTGAAACTTCCAGCTGACATGACACAGGAATGACAGCACAGGATGAGAGCACAGACACTGCTGCTCTCTGCCTACTCCAGTATCTCAGATTATTTCATGTGGATGTTGGGAAGAAGTGCACAGATGCAGTCATTGCATTTACTGCACCGAGGACAGTGAAATTCATTAAGAACCTCCCCCAACAGCAAACCTGTCCCACTGCCCCTATGAGCTCCTGCACATCCTTTCACCAGCTCAATTCATCCCCCAAGTACACCATGGGAGCATTTCTGCCCTTGTTATCAACTTTTACTGTCCTGCAAGTGCCCTGAGCTGAGATGCTTTGCTTCTTTAAATTTTCATTCCTTAAAATTCCCTTCCTCAAAGGGGTTGGGGCCGTCAAATTGATGTGGCAGATGTCAAACACAAAGTCCTCCCCAACTTGATTTCTTTTCCCCTGCTTTAGCTTTTAGGAACAGGTCCCTTGTTGGTGGTTTTCAGCATCTAAAATAATATGAGGGTTGGCAACAGCAGGGTAGTAGAAGATATGAATTTATAACGCGTTTAATAGACTAAGTGTTAGCACTAATTCAATGAGCAGTAGAAGAAATTGTAAATGACAAAGGCATTTACAGTTAACTGTCCAAGAGAATGCAGGGAAGTAAATCATTACATGAAAAAGGAGCTCTTTTGCCCAACCTATTAAAGACCCCACTAAAGAGCCAAGGTATTTATTGATTGCTTTCTACTTTCCCACTGCTGAAACTAAGTACTCCTCTATTTACTTTGATTTAAAAATGCATTATTGTCTACTTTCTAATAAACCAGACCATGGAACAAGAAACTCAAATTATTCTAAGTTTATTCTTAAAAGTCCGTGGTGGTTTTTTTTTTGGTTGGGTTTTTTTTTTGCCTTTTTTTTTTTTTTTGAAAGACTGAAGGCCTTAATCCTTAAAAGCCTTTTTGAAAGAAGGGTTCCTCGATGCTGGCCCTGCAGCTGGGCCCAGATTGAAAGTGCACTTACATTTTTATGTTCAGCGCTGAAGGACTCTGAAGTTAGCCCTCGCACTGCACATAAAAGCTTTGGAAAGGGCATTCTTTGCCACTCGTGCAATTCATTCTCTAAGAAAAGGAAATGGAAAGAAAGATTTCATGTCCAGGGCTTCAGGCCTTTGATCATTTGATGAACATTGGATCCTCAACCTGGGCCTCCAGCTTCTCAGGCCAGACAAAGAGGGCCCCGGCCGCACAGGCTGGGCCGCGGCTCCCGCCCGAACAAAACCTTTGGCGGCCGCACAGTGTGACAGCCTGGGAAAGGCCCACCTCAGCAGGGCTGAGATGCCCGCTCTGCCCTTTGATCTTTCATTTAAACTCCAGCCAAAGCACCAGGTCAGGGGATTTCGCGTCGCACACCCCCACGGGCAGAGGGGAGCAGGTCAAGAACAAAATGGGGGTGACCGATCTCCAAAAAGCCCTGTGACGCCTTTCTCTGGCCAGTTTCACATGACTTGTCTGGCATTGTGCAGCGCTAAGCCCACACTTAAAATGGAATTTGACATTACATGGTACAATGGAGTCAATAAATGGCATTCTTCAGTGCTTTTACAACAAAGTCAACCCTCCCTTAAGTGGCTCAAAGCCTCGAGCTAGAAAATACTCCTCATTTACTTCTACATGCCAATAAATTGCATATACTTTAAATCTAGTTTTCACTATGGCTTCTCACTGCTGATAGCCGAAATGAGTGAACAAACACTTAACAAAGGTCCACATTAATTTTACGATGCACCATTGCTTCTATTTTTAAAGTCTAGGTTGTCACGTGGCAAGTAACAAGCATTGGAAATATCTCCATATTCCTTCACAGAGCAAAAACCTATTTTCCAACAAGCATGAAAAACTAATCTCATCCCACTGAAAAATTTATTTTCAGTACAGCACAAAGGAGAAGGCAAACATACAACTTCTTTTAGCATCAGTGGCAAGTTCCACATGATGCTTGCGGGCAGAAAATTCAGTCCATGTTTATGAGACATGTTAACAAAATCTGGAGAGAAAAAAAAGAAAAGCTAAAATCTTCTTTCTAAAGGGACCGGATACCACCATGTCCCAGAGGACTGGAATATTTAGGATGCAGGAGCAGATGACTGCAAAGCATGGAGAGTATTTTTAAACTACATATAAAAATGCCTGTGTTAGGAGATATTAAGCAAATGCTGTAAAGTGATTAGAATTCAAAGAACTAAATATTGTTTCTCTCTATAAATTAGTATGTTTTTACAAATAATCCTTTTTCATTAAATACATGTGTGTGCATAATGCCAGATATGGCTTAAGAACTCAGGTTAATAATCAATAAAGGCAAATTTCTTTTTGCTTATTTAGTCAGGTTTACATGCTCACTCACCCTCCTTCCTTCTGAAGACAGCATCAGCATTAAAAATTTGTTCAGTTCTAACAAAGATTATTTCCGAGTATCTCAAGTACTTTCCACCATGAACAATTTACCAATCGAGAAAAAAAAAGAATGGTCCAAATCTCTAGAGAATCCATAGATTGTTAATTTTAACAAACAAGTTTATGTTTAGTTGACAGATTATTTCCCATGTCATAAAATTACATATCAGAGATGAGACTTCTAAGAAACAGAAAAGAAATACATTGTTCAATATCCAATAGATAGTGCCAGAACTGGCAATGGAGATTTATTTTCAGTCCTCTGTCCTGTTCACTACAGTCTTTTTCCTTGTAAGAAACAAATCCATGCCAGAAACGAGGTCCTGTCTGGCACCACCACTTCTACATGCACTGGTGGAAATGGGCAGCTCCAAAAAGGAAAATAATCACATCTGACTGTCGTGGTGGGGCAGGTAACACCCACGTGGGCAACAGCCAGGACACAGCCTGGGACCCAGATCCTGTAACCACTAAATTAGGGTTGTACAGCCCCAAGGCATGGCTTGTAAAAACTGTGATAAGTATTTTAAATGATAAATTTAAAAATTCAAATACTTCTCAACAGCACAAACACACCTCTCATTCACAAAGCATTTGTGTTTGGTATGAAAATAAAACTACAGAACATTCAGGAAAGAGTACAATTTGCCTCTAATTTATTCTCAGATTTTCTGTGAATATTGCTCCCCCACTGTTGTCATGGCAACACAAGCACATATTTCAGTACTGAGGAAGTAACAAGCCTTTCGATTCTCACCTTTGGCCATTTTATTGAGAACCATGTCAATTAGAATGTAGGTTCCACTTCTTCCCGCACCATCGCTGCCAACAGAAAAGGAAAAGGAAAAAATAAAGCCTATCAGTGCGCATCTAGACTCAACATGAAGGTACCTGCCCTTAATGTTACAGCGTTACCCACGGTGGGAGAGGAGAGAATGAGGGGTTAAAGGAGGGTACTGAGAGAGGAGAGAAAGCTTGCACTGAATAAACACAAGCTGGTTGTGGAAGATTAACTACTACACTGGATGGATAACAGGGCTTTGTTTTGATTTTTTTAAGCCAAGTTGTGTTTATGCAAGAGAAACATTTTAAACAACAGTGGAAAACCCTAAATAATTTCTATTAAAAAAGTGTACATATAGCGACCTTACAGTCACTTATATATGACATGAAGAACTCAAGAGTAAGTTTGACTAGAACATTATCCAAAACAGTCAAAAATGCTGCAGATTGCATTTGAGCACAGCGGTCAGAGGGAATGCAGAGATCTGCTCAAGAACAAATATTTAATTACTTTAGACTGCAATCTTTCTTCATTATATATGAGTGGTTTGTTTTTTCTCTATCCCTTTCCCTTTAATTCTTCCCTAGAAACACTGACCAGAAAGAAATATTATCTTGTAATTTTAAGAAATGGCTTTAACTTTTGTGCATCCACAGCCCTTCCTCAGAGATGTGAGACCAAGCCTCGGGAGGGGCAAAGCTCCCTAATCTGAATGCAGCTTGTGTCCCTTTCAGAGAGCAACGTGTAATTGCCAGCGTGATGCTCTTTTAGAGCTGCTGTTAGCAAACATAATTAAGACTTTAAGTAAAAGCTTTTTTTCTTTCCCTCCCCAAAATTTTTACAAAGGTGCATGTGTGACCCATTAGGCTGGTATGTAGTTTTATTAATTAAGCCATTATTTTTATTGATAGCTCAATTTGTGTAAAAGAATTAATGAAAGAAAAAAATAATAGAACAGCATGAAGCATGTTATTGCATTCTGTTTACAGTCAGGCTATGAAACTTAATTTCTGTTGATAGAGATTTTTTTCTTTCAGTTACTAGATCACTGTTTAGAGAAAAGGAGCTAGTGGTAATATTTTTTTTCTCTGTCTATGAAGGGAACAAAGACACAATCTTATTAGTTAAGCTGAATAATGAGAGACAAGACAGCAATCAGGCCCAATAAAAACAAAAACTCCTGAGCTCATGGTAGATATTTCCATCCATCATAGTAAGGAAATAGCAAGAAATTTGAAGGCTCTTCATTGTGCATCAAATTGTTCCTTTCTCACATTTCCTGAAGGCAATGCAGAGCAGCCCCCTCTGGAGCATTCAGCTCCTTGCATCCTCACTCTGCTGAGCCACACCTGAGAAACACATCCCCTCCCTCCTCACCCCCATCCACAGTGAAGTGCCACATGGCAAACACCCTGCCTCTTAGCAGGGCTCTTTTTCTGTCTTCATTATCTACAAGGATATTTTTGATAAATAAATCAGAACCCCCAATGGCAAACCCCAACATTAATGTTATTATGGTAAACTTTTCCACTGAACTGCCTGACAGCTTTCATTTGCATCTATCACATTGTCAGGCCTAAAAATAGTCTGTGCTTAAAGAATTAATCTCTGGGCAGGTTTCCACTCCTTGACATTGCCCTCTTCTTACCCTGATTGCTAAAAACAAGTAAAGAAGAAATAAAACATAATTGAGTGTTAATAAAATAAAGCAGACTAAATTGGGAGGGCATGCAAAGAACATCTGTAATTTTGAAGGAGATGTATGAAACTGAAGTGCTGCTTACACCAGAAAGCGTGGCCATACGTTGTTAAGTCATGGCTCAACATCTAAAACGTCATATGGAAGGATAATTTTACAATAAAAACACATCCTAAGTATCAAATAGCATTAAAACTCAATTGAATTACACTTAAAACTTTTAGCCTACCACACTGTTTAGTGATTCATGTAAAGCTTTAATTTGCCCACTTTGTTTATACTTATATTAAATTCTTACACATACAGATCTCTCTAAAGCTATTTTAGAAATTGTACTTGCCTGCAATGAACAACTACTGGACAAGAGCGACCCCTGTAGCACTTGTTTACTTTTCTGAAATAAAACAGACACAAGAAATTAATTAAGCACATTATTTACTGTTTCTTTCACCAACTGTCAAAAGTAAGCAATAAGAAAATGCAAATATTACTGTCTTTGAAGGAATACTCAGGTTGATAGTTTCCTAATATAACAAGCAATTAGGTAGATAATCTTCTTTAAAGTTTGATTCTGGTTTGCTGCCCAAGAAATCCCAGAAAACATTCCATTATTACTGTTGGCTGGGCAAAACAAATGAGCTATTTTCTCAAATGGTTCATTTCTTAGCTCCAAAACTAAGATTATCTTGAGATGCCTTGATTTTGAGGCAAACTCTGAGTTCATGAGCTTGCTCAAGGAAATATCAAGGGTCATCAAACTAACTACAAAATTAAAAAAGGCTATTCCACTACACTTTGTACCATGTGTGCTGATCTGTAACACCACTTCTTCCCAGAAAGGCAAATGCCAAATCTCCTGAAACATTTCTTAAAAATTCCAAAATGTAATCTTATTCTAGTAAAAATAGCTAAACCCATCAGTAAGCTTTGGTTCTACTGCTTTAGTTCTATTGCAAAAGTGTTACATATTTAATATTTACATATTGTTGTCTTCGACAGCTTCCCGGTTAAACATTTTCAGTGGCAATATATGTGAACTCAATCAATAGAATATAACCACAGAACAGGTTAGCTGATGTGTAAATTCCAGGATGGAATTAACTAGTGCTGAAGCAAACCAAGATACTCAGTCTAAGAATAGAGCCCACAAAATTGGTTTAAATCTATTTAAATTGCCTTACAAACACCAAAATCCCAAGCCCTCTCTTTTGCTCTAGGATATATTTTGCATGTCAAGAACGTTACAGGCCAAAAATCCATAAAATATGCACACATATGTTAACAAGGCAAGATGAATAAAGGCTAAAATGGGAAAGCATTGCTGCAAGAAATCAAAACCTTTCATTCAAATTATTTGATGAGTTGTTTGAGTTTACTGGAGCTAGGTCTCCTATAAAATAATTTCATAGGGCAGCTTCCAAAGGGTGCTCTAATAGTCCCCAGCTCAGTGTAAGTGTTACACAGGATCCTGATAACTAAACTAAAGGGAGCTGCTAAAATTTAACAGTGGTGTGATGTTATTATGAATTTTAAAGCATAACTAACCTACTGAATCATTTAGTTCTTGGCTGTTCATCTATTCACTAACATCTGTGCTGTGAAAACATGCACATATCTTTAAACACTGCTTACAGTATAGCCTGAAGATGCCTAAACTTCTGACAGGGTGTTGGGATACCTGGAACTCAACCCAAATGGGCTATGGAGGTATTGGTGATATCCCATGAAACCATGCTTTCACATTCTTATTTTTGTTATTTAAGATTCTAACCTAACCTGAGAACAATATTAAGTTCTTGCTGGGATTCCCTTTAAACATTTGAATTCAGGGACTTTTCACAATTCTTACTCTCTTGCTTAATTATGTAAATCATACTTGCAAAAACATTCTGTCTCTATTTATATTCCCTGGATATAAGTAATTAATGCAGTAGAACAATGTTTTCATTAAATGAGTGGTAAGTCATTGAGAAGCACATGACCTCAGAAGTTAAATGGACCATTTATATGTCCATAAATATATCTATATGCAGGCAGTACCAAACCCAATCTCAACAACTCGGGCTACAGAAGAGTTTTCACATGAATAAACCATTCAAATCCTGATGGTCATATCCTGAAGATCAACTCCTATGTGATATAAAGCCTGGTTTGGTGTGACTTTTTTTTTTTTTTTTTAATTGTACAGTAAATTATATTTGAAATGTCTGTACCAACATCTGATACAGTTATCCTGCATTCCCCAACTCACAGCTGGTCACTCTCCCCCCACCCCCATCAAGTGCATTAGTAAAGAGTTGTTTTTCCATTTCAAGTATTAAATAAAAGCTAATCACTACAGAGGGGTATTTACCGTTTCTCTTTCTGCTTGTGTGGTTCCTTTGTTCCTTGCGTGGCACCACTAACATGATATTTGCATGTTGTGACTAGCCCTCTACCAAAGTCCTAATATAATTTCAATGGCAAACTGGATCTAAATCTATCAGACCTCTCAGTAAATCAGACAGCCAGAGACACATGTTAGGGAAAGACACCTTATGTTTGTCAGTTTTATTGAAGGCGTTTCAAACATTTTCATTATCACACATTTCAGAAAACACATTAAAACAAAGGGTTTCAATCCAGCTGGTTCATAGCTTTGTCTATATATAGCTTATGAAAATATTTAGAAGTGCAGCAACATCTCATTTCATTCTTAGTTCTGGCTAATGAGAGTGAGTTGAAAATTCATCAGTAAGCAAAGTTCTTGAATGTTGAAGAAAATATATATTATATATATATATACATATACAGGAAGAATTAACTTAGAAAGAATGATTAGTAATACAAACCAACCCTTGGCTCATTGAGTGAAAAAGAAATCATCATGCAAACCATCAGCAAGCAAAGGTCAGAGGTCGTTAGAGGCTCAGAAAAGGGGTTTCCCACATTGTCCCTGCAGCAGAGTCACAGTTTCCAATGATCACTTTTGTGACTATGCAACTGGGCTCATATTACTAGCTGCAACATCACAAAAATGACACTGGCAACCGCTAATTAGCTGGCAAAATAAGAATTTGTCCATTTTTAAAGTGAGCAGTGTTAGTAAATGCCATTGCACACAGCGAGAAGTGATAGCATAATAGATATATATTTTAAGCAAAGCCCTCACATGTGATGCTAATTATCTTTTAGCTTAGCAGTCCCTCTTTAAAGTGTAAATGTGCTCCCTCTGGGCTTCAGAAATATTTAATGACACATATCAGTGCATGACTAACAAGCTAGTCCAGAGCAATAATGATTGGTCTATTGTTCAAAATGAAATTAGGACTCCAGAAGCATTTAAAACTGACCAGTGGTTTCTGTAGTAGCCTCACCTCTCAGGGACTGTCTTTTGTACAGATTTGTAAAGTATGTAGAATAATCTCTTTTTGACAATTTATTCCTACATTATGGAAGTATGATAGATTAATCAGCAAGGTTTAATGTATCTGCTAGATGCAAAATCATCTAAATCACTGTCTGATACAGAGTAAGAGAAATGTAAGCTTTCAGTTTTCAGAAACTTGCAAAATTTCCTTCAATAAAAATGTTTAGGTCCATATTTCCACAGACTCTGGGCAAGGTAATTTTGGGAATCCAATTTTTCTTGGTGATGAATTATAAAAAAATAGAGGGTTGGTTATGTATATGCTTAATTTCATATATGTATGTGAATATATAAATATACACACATATCCATATATATATACAAACACACTGAATGCACATAAAAACATAGATAAGATTAAAAGAGATGAGAGCAGCCCCTTCCTAGCACTACCCTACTAAGAGTATGGTAGCACTGTCAGACATTTTTCTGGGGGCTTTATGACTCAGCTGTTGTAATCCAGCAGAGTCTGTACTTTCAATAGGAAGCTTCAGGTGCAAAATGTGGATTGTATAAATGAATTCCAAATACATTATTTTAGCGATAGTGCATTAGTTTTTTTGTCATTAAAAAAGAACGAAAAAGAAAAAAACAACCCAAAGATCAGATGACCAAGAAAACTGAGATTCATAGACCAGGCTATTGTGCATGCCAAAATTCCTCTTCAGGCGGAATTTTACTATGCATTCAGTACTATGAGTTCATTGTACAAAATCTGCACGTAGCAAATGATTACAGTACCCTACACTGGACTGTGAATACATGTGAAATGAACACTCAGAATTCAATTAAATCTTAACAGGTTCATTCCCATACTGGCTTAAAATACAAAGAATGGCAGCTCTGCTACTTTTCTCATCTAGTTATCATTTTTCTTTTTCAAAGTATTGCACAACACTTCTTCCACACGGCTATTTAACCCTCACACAATGTCACTCTAAGAGGCACTTTCCTGGCAGTGTGAACTGTGACTTACTGTAGATCTAATCCTGCAGCTCACGCAGAGACCTCAATCCTTACTGAAACAAGTCAAGGCGAGGTGCTCTGAGCTTCAGATGTCCTGGCTGTACAGGCTCATTTATGCTCTAGTTAGAATTGCTAGCAGATTTCCCACTAACTTTGAAAAGAGCAAAGCTGGACGCTGCACTGGCTCTGTGCTGCAGCCTCACACAGCTTAATGGAACCGAGTCACAATTCTCACTACAAAAATTCACTACAGGCAACTCCTCGGTACCACAAGCAAAGGGAAATCAACCTATAAAAATCATATTAAAGTTGAACCCAGAGAAGAAAACCTTGAAAATTCAATTACAATTTCAACTCCATCCCATAGCTGTGCTTCCTTGCTCCACTACTGCTTTTGTGTTGTGACTCTGTAGTGTATCCTTACATCCTCACCTAGCCATAGCTCCAAGTGACTCGGAGCAGCTGCACTCCATTACCTGACCTGCACCGTGTGAGATGTCTCTCTGCTTTGAAAAGCCTTGCAACATGTACAAGAATACTGAGTACATGAAGGGTGGCATTTAGCCCTAAATTTTTAAGGGTAGGATTTTGCCAACAGACAACTGTGCAACCAGCTCCTGTTGGCTGTATGCCAGCTCCTCCCCTCGGGTGCAGATGCATGACTTCGATTGGCATCAGTCAGAGCTCCCAGCACTCCTTGAAAGAAACAAGTTTGGATCTTTTGAGTGCTGAGCCCCATATAATCACTTTGGGGGGTTGTAGATAATATTGTAGAGCAGAGAGAACAACATGTGATCCCACAGGCCGCTGGTGGATGGAGCACCAACTCCCCAAACCTCCCAGAGATTCTTTTCATTAGTCATAAGCGCGTCGCTGTGGATTAGCTGGTACACGCTAACACCTACACGTGATGCACTGGGCATGGTTTGCAATCAAATCAAGATTATTTCACTCCAGTATTTATCATGCACGGCTTTAATTTTCAAATTAAAATTTAGATAGGCACAGCAAACGTGAGAGAAGGTGGCAAGGACTTTCACAGCTTTTGCCTTTGTATATTTGTATTTTAAAGCGACACTGACTTTCTTTAAAGTTCCAAAGGGTATGCTTTGTCAACATTTTCATCTGCTTCCTCAAGCTTCCACCTTCCTGCAGCCAAAGGTCTGCAGAGCTTGCTGTTGGATCCTTACGAGCAAATGGTACCATGGGAATGATGCTACCACCACATGACTCCATTGGGGTTCTTTTTTTAAAGCTCACACTTCCTAATTTACTTGTGAGAGTCCTGATATAAGGATCTTGGGGGAGCCACACAAAAAGCCTGGAAGTTGCAGAAATGAATAAATACTTGAAAAACAAAGAAATACAGAAGAACTGAGATTATACAAAGGGAGGAAAGGTATTGATCTCTAAATGCGAAATGAATATGTCTTGAACCCAGGCAACAACTCTGTGTGAGGCAACACTAAACATCAACCTAGTGAAGAAATTTCTCTTAGTTTAGCATTGTGGCATCACAGGCTGAGGAGCCCCCTTTCAACCCAAAAATCTTTAAAGGAAAAAAAAGCCCTAGTTCCTCAGACCCATATTGTCTTAGAAGAAGCGCCATACTTTGTGCTTTACCTGCGGAAATCCAGAAGGGATCTGGTGGAAGCAGGAGCCCTCTGGTCGTTCCAGCTGAGGAAGTGGAACTGGGTCACTGTGCGGGTCTCGTTGGTCTGCAGGTTCTTCAGGTAGAAGCTCCTCACGAGGAAATCCTCGCACCAGATGTGCTCAGAGACAAGATTTACCTGCACACCCACAGGAAGGAACAAATGGAGATCAGCAATTCTGGTTGCAAGTCACGTCTCCGGGATTGCACGTGTAAGATTTCTGGGATGAAGGAATTGCATGAAAATTTTATTTTTATTAGCAAATTGGCCAGTATGGAGGGGAAAAAAAAATAATTTAGCAATCAATGTAGCTGTCAGAAAGGGATTAGCTGCCCTTGCTCTTCCATTGAAAACATAAGAAAAATCTTGACAATTTTCATGCAAAAGAAAAATTCACTGAATTTAATCTTTATAACATTATGTGAATACAAAAGATATTTTGTATTGAAAATGTGTTAGACTGGCAGTTCCTTTCTTTTCAGAAATGTCCACAAATGCATTGCCCAGCCCAGTCTCAGAAGTCTTAAAAATCTGAGTTGAATTCACATGAGAAGTAAAAATTCAGTTTCTTTTGCTATGAAGAAAAATAAGCATTAAAAAATGCAGCTTATTTGCAGAGCTCATCTTTTCAGAAAATGACTTTATTCCCATTTTAGTTTAAATAACAGCATTTCTTCACAGTTTCTCAACATTTCTTTGTATTTGGCATTGTGGTATTATTTTCTTCCTCTACACAGCTGGACCACTGGAAAAATCTGACAGTTGTTGTCAATGTTGCATTGCAACATAACTCGTGATATGATATTTTGGGCTAGAAATGCAAAGCAGAAAATAAAAATATATATTTGTTGTTGTGACTGAGGCAAGAGATAAAAATAGATAGCATTAATTACTACAGCAATATAGTTTTTTCTACAAAGATTTACATATGGCTATCCTAAGGCAAAAGCCACTAGTTCTAAAAATACCATTTTCCTATAAAACATAAATACACGCTTTCATATATCAACCACTTGCAAAACCATTCAAAATGCAAACATTATTGTCCGTTTTAATACTGCAATATTTCACTCATTATTTACTACACTTGGTGGAAACCACCTTGCTGTTAAAGCTGCACTCCAATTTTTTTTTGCAAACGCAGAACTACCCGAAGGCACACCAGGAGTATTTCAGAGTCCGCAGCTCGACCTCTGGGTTCAAACATCTCCAGCATCCTTCTGCCCTGGATGGAATCAGCACTTACTGTCACATTTGCAACCAGAAATTTTGTGCAGGTACCTCGTAGATGTGGTAGAGGTTTGACCCTTCGTCCGGCCAATAGTGGTAGCACTGCTTGACTCCGTTTTCCACGAGGGGTGTCAGCATGACAATAACGACACAGCCGTTCTCCCAGACCATCTGCAGACAAAGAAAGACACCGTGGCCACATTGTGACTGCCTAATTACTGCGTGACATGTATAATTACTGCACTCAGACACACAATCAAAATTTATTCCATTCACAGGAAATTTATTTCATTTTCATTAGACACTTTTACTCTGCAGCTGCTTTCAAATCCCTGAATAAACTGGCAACATATTTTGCAGCCGTCCATGAAATATTAAAGAATTTCCTGCGATTTCAATTCAGGTCATCCCCAAAATCTCTCCTTGCTCCCGGTACCATGTTCAACTGCTTTTCTGGCAAACTTTTAGATCCACTGAAGGAACATTGAATGGTGCTTGCAGAACACCCATCTATTTAAGATTTGATATTTAACACTGAAGCAGCACAGACCTGCTGAAGTCACATGTACTGAAACCTGTTTGTGTTCTCAACCCCATGTCTTTTTTCACTTTGTCAAGTAGCTAAAGCCATTAAAGCACTGCATTGCTGAAACAATCATAAAAGTTGCATCTGAACAACAGTAATGAAGAAAAGGCAGGGCAAATTCAAAGCAAATCTGTTTTTCCAGGAACATTTTGGATGGAGAAGTCGTCCCTCCAAATGCACATTTATAAAAGATTGGTTGCAAATGTGCATTACTTTCTTTTTCCTTCCAGCTTTCCTTTGTCTTCTTTCTTCCCTTTTCCCTTTTTAAAAATTTTCTTTTTATTTTCCTTTCTCTTTCCCTCTTTTCTATTTCATTTTTCCTTAGTTTATTTTTCCTCCCTTTCTCCTTTCTCTTTTCTAGTTCTGTTTTCTCCTTTTTTTTTTTTCCTGGAGGTAGAATGCAAGTCCAACCTGTGCTGCAGACAGTGCACTCACAGAGCACAGGTACAGAAACAGAGGAAAACAGAGTATCTTCGCTGTCAGCATGATCACTTAATAATTTAGACCAGCCACAGAGGAGGATACAAGAATCAAGCACATCCTCAGCTAAAGGATTTGTGGATGTCTCTCACAAACAGCAAACAAGCAGAGATGCTCTGGTCTGGCATATCTCTGTTCCAAACGCAGCCCATGACTGAACAAAAAGGCTCCTATGAATTAATACCAAGCAGTATAATCACTAAAAACTGTTATTATTATGCTGTACATTGATGTTATATTTGCATACAACTTTCATTGTCTTTTTGCTAGCATATAAAATTACTAAATGAAGAGTAAACTGCTCTTTTTGTGAAGGGTTATGTTTATTTCACAGAAATATTTATAAGCAACTGTATTGACATGTAAATTTTGTCAACAAAAAAGGCCTTTGTCTAAACTGTGCAAAGATGAGATGATACATTCAATTCAAGGATTATTTTTTAAATTACATATCAAATAAAAAGGTTTCCCATTCATGGATAATGATGTTGTCTTCTCTTTTAAGAATAGCTTGCATATAGAGAAACAAATAACGTTTTTCTTCCCTTTTTTCATTTTGCAACATAATTAAAACTACTTTTAAAACCGGCTTAGAATTATTTAGAGAAATAAATCTTGCGTTTACACAGAATAGGGTTATTTATCATTTTGAAAAGAAGTGGGGTAAAAAATTACAGTGGAATTTAAGAATAATCTTTTTTTTTTAACCCCTTCAAAAAGGTTTTTTAAATAAAAATCTCTGTAATTTCCTCCTCCTCATTTTAAAATCTCACAATGCCACAAAACCATTTAAACATACTTTAAAATTATAGACACTTTACAGACAGATGTATATTTATCATTTGTATCTTTTTTGTACTGCATTTGTTTCGGGCCACAGCTGGAAATCTTCTTTATATGTAAGGAAGATGATAGAGGTTTCTTTCATTTTAAAATAGTTTCACCTTTTTCAGCCAGCAATCAGACTAAGATAAGAATTCAAAACATGCATCTTACTTTAAAACTAGCCCCACTAAATCAGTACTTTCATCACATAACAATTTAATGTGCCTCTAGAAGGTATAGAAGCTCATTGAAGCCATTACGAAAATGAGGAGAAACACAGTTTTTATGAGTGTAATAAAAATACAATGATCTAGACCATAAACTAATCATCGAGCACTCTGCTTGTGCCACCCAAGTGTAACATTATAAAAGCCCACTCATTTAGAGAGGAATCCTTACAGTTTGGCAACCCTGTTCATTGGTTCAAAGACAGAGCATTTCATTAGAGAGGGGCTGTCTGCATCTCTGAAGATTTCATTAAGCATAAATCCAAATGAAAGTTAATTTAAACAAACAATTTCAAAGTTACTCTGGGGTGTGATATTTCTTTTAGGTCATTGTGTGAAAAGTAGAAGTCAAATCTACTAAATCAAGATGGCAATACAGTCTAGTGCCTTCCTTCCTGTCACAAGCAACTGTCCCTGCATCTCCTGTGCTTACCATTGAGATGGGATTTTCACCAAGGCTCACCACCTGTGACTGAAGGACTACAGCTTTTTTATCGTTTCCTTGCTAATTTAAATATAAGACCATCAGCCTGATATTTATTATCATATATTTCCAAATAACTTGGAAGGAAGACGAGTCAAAGGCAGTTCACAGAGTTTTACCCTGTCATCTGTTTGCCTCCCCATCTTTAAGCAATTGTTGGGGTTTTCAGAAGCTGC
This sequence comes from Emberiza elegans, assembly GCA_024865655.1. Taxonomy (NCBI): domain Eukaryota; kingdom Metazoa; phylum Chordata; class Aves; order Passeriformes; family Fringillidae; genus Emberiza; species Emberiza elegans. The sequence goes on from JALJVW010000206.1 coordinate 12,809,441, forward strand.
ATCTCCCAGCACTTCACACTTGGCTGTGCTCAGAGTCCAGGCACAACCATAAAGTACAAAGTGGCCCTGAGAATGTGCCATGGTAAAGAAAGAACAGGTAGCCCAGACCTGGTCTGCACAATCCCAGCACAGCCTCTGAAGAAGTGCTAAAGAGACATTTGAGATGGCCATGGAGGAAGAAGTTCAACTGCAAATATGCACTAATTCACATATTTCTGAACTTTGTATGCTTGCACAACATGATAAAAGAATAAAGAGAACTTCAGATCCTCAGGGCAGAGGTTTTTCTTTTTATGTAGAGCCCAGTAAAATTAAGCCTTAGACTTCAAGTTTCTACAAAAACTAAATATATGTATATATATATATATAATATAGACATGTATATTTTTGCAATATATAAAAATAATTTTATTTTTTTTAAATCACTTAGCACAGGCAGGCTCATGTTTGTAATTCATGGTAATACTTTCAGCAGAAGAGGAAATGTTGAATGGAGTCCAGTGAATGGGAGCAATAAAGCCTGAGTTCTGTACAGGAGCTCACTGCAGAGCCTGCAGTGCATTCTTTGCTGAAAAGGGAGGACACTGCAGGATTTTGTGTGACATGTCCACCTTCAGCCTGTAGGCTTAGAGAGTAACATGTTAATGATCTTTAATGAGGTTCTGCTGTATGCATCATTCTCAGAACACTTCTTGGACAAGAATAACACCATCCTGTTCCATTTGCTGCAAATTAAAGGCTGAATCCTGCAATCCAAAATGAGCAGAGCATTGTGATCCTCAGAATTCCCTGTTGATGAAATCCACCAAGTGTAGAGACCTCATGCTGTGGTTATCTAGCATTGCCAGCCCCATATAAAGGGCTTCCACATTGGGATGAATTATATTTAGTAGAATTACTTGAAAAGGAGCACAGAATTGGTTTTTCATGTAATGAGAAAAACAAAGTCACAAATAGCAGAACCAGTGTTACAACAATGCCATAAATCTGATAAAACATCAGTTTTTGATAGCTTATACTTTAAAATGTCCTTGTTTACTAGCTTGTAAATAAAATAGTTAATATGAGCCCCCTTTTCTTTTTCAGACACTTCATCACTTTGAAGCTTCTTTTTATAATAAATGATTCTCCCCAAACTCCTTTTCAGCCATTTCTGTCATTTTTGTGATGGGGAAATGACAAGATAGGAACTCTGCCCAGACACTCTTCATTTAATGGAGACTAGTGGAGAAGTTTCTAAAATGCAATGATTTAAAAGTAGAAAATAGATGGGATGATCAGTTAAATCCAGCCAGTTCACTAAATAGAACCTGCAAATCACAGCAGCTGCTCTCTGGGAGTGACCTCCAGCAAACTACAGAATTCACCTTTTCAGTCTTTTAGGCTTCCCATACAATTGGTATAACTCGTAAATGCAAAGACTTGGAAAAGCAGATGAACCAGCAAAGAGAACCCAAATAATTTCTGAGGACAATAAAAACGTCAATATGAATAAACAGGACTCTTAAAAAAACAACAAAGTGAGGTACTAACCCTTGCTGCATCAGATAACATTCATCCCATTACATATTGTGAAAGTAATTAACTGTGATGTCTTTCAAGCCTTAAGAAAAAATGGTGATCTTTTAACTAAAGGAAAAAATTGGGTTGAATTTAGATTTTTATTACCAACCACAGGTTCACAATGCATTCCAGTCAGAAAGTCATGCAAACTTTTTTTGTGAAATATTTTCTTTGCAAATGAAATAATTTTAACATTAAATGGGTCAAATCTGGCAAGGTGAGAATGGCCATTTGCAAAATCATAACTGTGCCTGACTGTTAAGCAAATCTGTAAGTTGGATGATTAATGGTCAACAATCTGTATTTCATTAAAATCTGACTGTAGCTGGAAAAATGTCTTCAGAGAGGACCATATATAAATACACAGTTAAATACACAGTTGTAGTGTGTCCCCTACTGTTGCAGGAACACTTGTTTGGAAGTCATAGGAAAAGGCAAATTCAAGATATTTGTATGTGTTGCAATAATTTCTCTTTCTGCTTTCTCATAGAGACATAAACTGCTCTTATTCTTCTCAGTAGACTCCTAACAAGCCTTATTATTAAATAATTTAAATATGAGCTCTGTTTAGAGTTGCACTGCTGACAAAACCACATTAAGGAGCAAAAGTCCACCAAAATCATCAGAAATTAGCTTTTCCTTTAGTATTGAAAATGTGGAAACTAAACAATAAAGGGACACAAATTTTAAGGGACCATTTTTAAGGGACATTCTCCAACCAGAGCCATAATTAGAGGGAGCGTGGTAAAAGCAGACTCCTTCACTGAACGCTTATGGAATTTCTAATGCTGTATTTATTTCTCATGGCTTGACAAGTTCCTAGAGCTCTAGGGGCTACTGTTCTGTGCCTATGTCTCCCTTGCTGTTTTTCCTTTATTAAATTAAAATATGCATATTTTACACATTGAATTGCTTTCTGTTGGTTTTCATCTGCTCTTTTTTCTGAAGGTGAGAACTGATTAGACATGCAGGAAGTCCCATTCCAGGCAAAGAAAATAAAACTTGGGAATCACAACTGCTTGAAAGCACTGTGTCTGCACAGAACAAAATGCAGAAGAATAATTTAGTCTGTAAATTAATTTCAGCACTCACAAAATCGTGCTAAACTGGGAGCACAGAAACCAGCATTTAGAGCAGACAAAGGTGTGGTACAGTTGTTCCTACTCAGCCCATGGGCTTGGAACACTGATTTTGCTGGAAGACTCATTCAGCTATGGGGACATGGTCTCCTGCTGGTGGGATTTGCCCTTGCAGACTACTGATGACTAATCCTTTTTAAAGAGGAAACAGGCAACTGACAGTATTCTGCATTTCTTTTGCTGGATTCCAAAACTGGAAGAGAGAAGCAAGTGCTGCTGATTAGACATGCAAAGATTTATCATGTCCTCAAGACTGTGATTCAGGAATCAGTTCTTAATATGCCATTGTGATCTGGGAGGAAACCAACAGTCAGCTTTTCTGACTGATGCTGATAACTTACTCCTGAACAGGGGTAGAGAAAAGTAAAAATAGTTTTAGATTAAGAAATGCAGACTGGGGCAACAAAAAGCAAATGGCAGTTGAACTGCCTGGCTCATATTAGGGCAATGGACTTTACTCTTGGGATCCCTTCTGCACTTTACATTTAACAGTCTGGCAATAAAAGTAAAAAATAATCAAGGGAACAGAGATGAGGTTTCCCCAGTCACTACAGCCAGAACACTGCAAATCTCCACTCCAGTGTGGTCTCTTTGCTTGTCATCAAGAGACAGGCAGCATTAACAAGGCTGAAGAGGATTTCCAGTTTCAAGGATATTTCATGTACTGACAAGTAGTGGAGGCAAGATGGGATAAGGAAAAGCATGGCTTTGACTCAGAATGTGGAGGATGATGAAGCTTTTCCTTGCTTCCTAGAGGAGCACCCCAGCCACAAAGGGGCAGCAAGTCTGCCTTCCACCTCCTGTCTGACTTGGCGCTGCTCCTGAGTGGTGTCAGCTCTGTCATTCTTGCCAGACTGAGGCATTGGGGGATCTATTTAGCCTGAGCTACAGATCTGTTTAGGCAAAACCCATGGAGTTTTCTGGTCTAAATTGTGAGTGTGTCCACTACAAATGTGGACTGTATTTAACTTACTCTCATGACTTAAGGTCACTAGGTGACTTAGGTGCACTGTACCTTACCCAGCATTTGCAAAATGAGGAAAATCGTATTTCTCTACTCCTTCCGCAGCACTTCTATAATGTTCAGATAATGATTAATTATGTTCTTCATGGAGGGAGGACATCACAGGAGCACAACAAATGCTTACAGAAGTCTTTATATCACATATTATTTCATTTTTCAAGGCAACTAAAGCATAGTAGTAAGTGCTTGCTCCCTCCCCATATTTCACTTCATGTGGTAAAATAAAAAAACTGTGAAAATGCACTTCCCTCCAAAAAGGAGGGGAAAGAAGGGCAAACATGGGTAGATTGATGAAAGAAAGACATGATTTGGGGTATTTTTCAGAGAGAAAATTTATGGCCTCCTACAGAAATGTCCATTTGGAGATGATGAAACTTAGCAGACATGCAATTTATAAAACCAGAATAATTAAGAACAATTTTTCAGTGAAAGGACAGTTGGTTCTAAGTATCCTGACTTAGAAATAGTTTCTTGCATATTATCATCCCTTGCTTCTTAGAATACTTTGCAAGTTAAGACATGTACTTCATGTCAAATATTTTGTGGAATTATAACCCAGCACATACTGAAAATAATAAAATTTTATGCCTCCAGAATTATTCACAACATGGAACTCCTGCTGCGAAAACTTGTTATAGATCAGAAATGTTCCACATCCTCTTTCTTTTGAATTATGTTCAAAGAGATGTTGAATTTTAATAGCGCTATGTGAAAGAGCTGAGTGAAATCTCACTGAAGCTGCTGGACAAAATCATCACCTTTCATTCAAGATAAATGTAAGAAACAAGCAAACTCTTTTATGAAGCCTGATAACTGAAATTACAGAAGTTATCATCAAAAACAAGAGAAACATGAAGCATATGGACCCACGAGTTTCTCTAGAAACTGATATGCTTAATGCAGAGAGAGAGCATTAATCAAGGCAAGATGATTAATCCTGATAAGCAGCATAAATGTGTAAAAGGAATAAAGAAACCACCAGCACAGCTCAACAAACTAGCATTGTGATCCTGGTAGAAGAAAAGCTGAAAGAGAGGTTGGGGGTAAAACACTGGGTGAATGAGGTTTGGAAAATAGAAGTTATTGACTGTTATTTGATTCTGTCTTTGTTCAAGGAAATAAAACTCTGTTCTTTCTTTGTAAATAAAATGGAACTCTATCAAAGCAAAACCCTGTCCTAAGGATGAATTTTCTTTCCAGCTGAGAAGAAAACAACCCACAGACCTGACAAATTGTTTAACCACTCAGGTAAAAATGGATTAATACCATGTGAAGACAGTCTCCCAGTTTTTGAGAAAGGGAATTGTGAGGTGGAATTCCCACTGAACAAGAATAGAATCAACGAAGGATGTATTTCTCAGAAATAGTAATTGGTAAAAGATGAAAACAAGACCAGATAAAATTAAAAGAAGACTTAAATCAGCTGGAGGCTTTTCAAAATTAATTAAAGTAGTGGCTGGAAAATTTCCAGAGTGGTCCAAGAGATGACAAGTGAGTAGAGATGAAATCTCTGCTTGAGCCGCAAACACAGAGCATCCAGACAGATTAAGAAGCCCTGTGGCAAAACAGATCAATGAGATGACTGACAACACAACTCCTGCAGGCTAGAAAGTTTTCAAAGAAATAGGTAAGCCAGCAAAGTTGGAACTAACTTGGCACTTGCTGACTTAGAGAAGCTATCCAAGAATCTAAGGAACTGGAAAGTAAACCAGAGGGACACAGATAACCATGGAGGTTTTTTGCCATTAGAAGAGTCAGTATAAGACTATTGCCTTTTCATCATTCTTTTTCTTACAACACATACAAATCCAAACACCATTTGAAAATAACTAATATCCGGGCATTTGGACCATCTCCAGCTCAAACACTGTGCCTTTGAAAGAAAAACTTCAGTCAAGCTGATCTCTCAGGTCAACTTGGAAACCCAAATGAGTTGGCAGAGCTGGCTCTCTCTCTGTCCGAGCCACAGACCTTTGTTGTCACTCTTTTCCTTTCTATTCTTAGCTTAGCTAGCCTTCTGAGATGAAACTTTTCCTTCTATTCTTTTTAGTATAGTTTTAATGTAATATATATCATAAAATAATAAATCAAGCCTTCTGAACATAGAGTCAACATTCTCGTCTCTTCCCTCACCTGAAAACCCCTGCGAACACGTCACAGTGGTCATTAGTGAGATCAATGGATCTTTAATCCCATAGTGGTACTAGGCTTGGATCACACAGAATTCACAGAATCACTGGGTTGGAAGAGACCTTAAAGATCATCAAGTCCAACCCAGCCCCAACACCTCAACTAAACCCTGGCACCCAGTGCCACATCCAGGCTTTTTTCAAACACATCCTGGGATGGTGACTCCACCACCTCCCTGGGCTGCCATTCCAGAACTTTATCACCCTTTCTGTAAAAAACCTTTTCCTAATATTCAATCTATATCTCTCTTGGTGCAGCTTAAGACCTCACCTATACTAAGAATGCTAAACTACATGAGCCTGGACCAAGCACCATCAATGATGTATGAAAAATCTCTGCCTAGTTTGAGAAAGCAAAGGCACTGAGCTAACTATGATCTTTGCTTGGATCTGGGCAACTTGAATTCAGTAAATGGGAATTTGTTTGCTAAGTGTCTAACAGCACTTGACTAAAATACTGGGCACTGGATCAACATAACAGGTTTTAGAGGGGCCTGCCAGTGAAACTAGAAAAAGAGATTGCCCAAAACGAAATTATCTGTTTGGTAAAACCCACAAAGTATTGTGACATTCCACAAATCCATTCATAGCAGGCCAGACTGCTTGCTACTGTAGAGATAGTCACTGACTGGTGGGAGAATATAATGAAAGCTTAAGAGAAAGCTGGTTTAGAAACTATATCTGGAGTAAGAGCATGAAATGCAAACAGCACAGATCAGAAGCAGTTTGGATTTCACTGTGGATATCAGTGGTGTTGTGAATGCCAAGAAAGTTGCCTTACACTTTCAAGTAAAACAAATGCTCTGTAGACAAGAGTTTTCTAGAAATCTGCTTGAAAAGCCTTCAGGAGTGGAAACAATTACAACAGGTTCTTGCTGGGGCAACCTTTCAGCCAAGACACAATGAAGTGGCTGATGCCCACTGTGCACCCTGACTGTTGGGAATCTCAGCAGCCAAATCTCTGCAAAAATAGGAAGCAATACATCCAGTAAATATTGCCGTGGAAGGTGATGTCAAGCTCCAAGAGTTTCTGATGGACTTGCTAAAGCATGACATTGTGCATTTAGACAAGGAAGAGCTGAACAGTCCCAGATCTCTCTGGAGTCAGTCGCTCTTCTCACGATCAGTCAGAAAACTGCTTCACTGAGCACAAAAAGGGGAAAACATCAATGCAACTCTGCAACAGCTGGCATTAAGTGGAGGAGGGAGAGGGAGGAGAACCACTGAGAAGATATATCAGGAATGAATAATTGAATCATTAAACAATCCCTGGTGGCAGCATCATGGAAGCACCATAAACTACAGAAAACTCTATTCAAGTAAATATCTACTGATTGTGCCCTGACAGCAGTTAAGACTATTTTCCATAGCAAGTTCAGATTTTCTATGCTTTACATTAAAATAAGCACAATTAGGTGAAAATAGAAATTAACTTTTCTCCTGCAACTGGGCATAAACTGCAACATGTTCAAGCAATGGCTTTTGACTTGTACCCTGGATCTTCTTCATTTCAGTGGTTGTGGATCCAGTGTTCTGCAAGGAGCTCATCTCTCTTGGCCTGTTTATTGTATCTGGTTGATACCCTGGGCTGTGTAAAAAGTTTGGGACAAGAACTGGGCACACTGAATTGTGATCTGCAGGAAGTTTAAGAAAAGTGGGTCATGGACCAAACCAGGACACTAGCACAGGTAGATTGTTATGTTGAAGTGACAGACATCACCAAAATTAATGTCAAAAAACACCTTTTCTATGGAACCTAACAGAAGAAATAGTAAAAAAGCATCACATCAGAAATGCACACAGCCACACTCAAACCAAAGCTGAACCACGGCTCCCAAACAGCTTCTGAGGAGACATTTACAGCAAATCTGGTGGGGAACTGGAGTGATGGAGTAATTCCTCAATTACTGATGAATTACTGGAAGGGAAATAGCAAAAAGTGCAGAAGGAAAGTGAAGACTCTACCACACAACATAGCATGAGGAAAGAAAGTAAAGAAAGAGATCTTTTAAGTATGAAGTAGAATGAAGAAGATTGAGCCACAGAACAAAGAAACAAAGTTGTAGTCTCTGTGACCATGCTAAGAGGGTGCCTATACTTTTCAAACTGATGTGGGAGAAGAACAAAAGATATCTTTCATACCATAGTTGTATGATTAGTTCTGATTCCTGCAATGCTTACTCAAAGTGGGCTTCTTAAATGCCATATTTAAAAATGAGAACATGTATTCTTCAACGTGTAAAGGGGTACTTACAGGTCAAAGTACACACAATGTAGATGTACAAATATGAAAAAATAAACAATTTAAAACCTGGGCCACAGAAATCATAAAATGTCATTAAAGAATAGCTAACATACTATTTGATTTTGCATGTGTAACTTAACAAATACATTTTCAAGTATCATGCCTGTTAGAATGAACCCATGTGCCAAGCGAAAAGAATCAGTCTTCTCAATTCTAGCTAATTACCAAACAGTGAAGACAAAAATCACAAGCTACTTGAAAATTTAAGCCAGACCAAAAGCTCACCTGACTTCAAGCAGAAAGCATTTGCTCTGCTCTTCTAGAAAACAGTCCCAAAATATCTTGGACTGAGCACTTCAATATCCACGCACCCAAAATTCAACAACTTTTTTGACAATGTCCTGATTACGCATCACAAAAATCGTGACATGAAAAGAGTCTTCAATAGGGATCAGTTAATAATTTCTAAGCATAGGTCAAGTGATGCAGATGAAGAGATGATTTCAACAGATGCAAGCTCCTAAAATACAATGACACTTCTGAAATTGTCACACAGACAGTCTCTTCTCTTCAGAACAAAAACTCCTAAATTCATAATGCAAAACAAAAAATAAAAGCATATGTTCATGTTGATAATAAGCCCCAGCTGGCCTCCTCCCCAGGCAGCTTCTGTAAACTTTCAGACACAGTTCTGTACTTCCAAAGGAATATCTAACACTTGCATCCATCACACCATCACACACATCTACCCTGGCAATGTGTGCTGGTCCAAACCTGAGAGCTGCACCAGCACTAAAACACCTGCATGCAAAGTAAGCTCCTAATTGTGCCTCAACAACTACTCCATTTAGTCCCCGTCCTGCAAAGAATTCTGCCCTACTTAAATTTATGCAGCTGGGTCCTAACTGCCTGTGGCAGGGGAAATGCATAAGGATTGAGGCATATTGGAGAACTGGGACATAGATTTTCAATGTGTGGAATAGATTTCAATGGAAAATTCATGGCACTTGGTGTTAGGTCCTTTCTGATCTCGAGAATGACAATGAATTCTGGCTACACTCTTCAGGCCTTCTGAAAATCACTGAATCCTTGGCAGTAATTCAGTTACAGAGTCCAGGCACTAAAATATGAATACTTTGCCTAGAGGTTCTCAGTATAATTTTCAGATAAACCATTCCTTAGCAAGGCTTGTATTACACATAAATGGCTTGAATATCCACGTACTAGATTTTAAAAATGCATTTGAATTAAGGTTATTCCACCTATAGTGACTCAAGCACAACATACTTTTACACAAATTGCATTTCAAGAAGCACAGGAAAACTTTGACATAAATTCTGTTTTCAAAAAGGTCTTTAGCCTACCTGCCAGAAGTCAGCAACAGTAGCAGGGAGAGGGCCCTGGGTGGCAATATATGCAGGGTTCCGGGGGTCATGGTCCATCTGGAATAAGGAAGAAGAACACAGACTGGATTTATTTAAAGGAAATCCCTTGTAGTGTTAGAGACAGAAAGTATGAGAGGGAAGAACAAGGGACTTCCTAAAGGACTGTCATGTCCCTCCACCCCTTATTGGCAAGAAAAGCGTTTTATTTCTATTTGTAAGCTCAGAGGAGAAGTTTTCCCCAAAAGACTGATGACACCAGAGGTGATGAGCAATGTCCCATGTCCTCAATATGCAGAGAAAGATCATTTATGGTGGCTGACAAAGGCATTTATTTGAGATCAGTACTTGTGGTTTCATAGCAACCTAGGAGCCTTTTGAAACATTTTTCTACACTGAATGTTAAGAATGCTCCACACATCTAAATATGTTCTCCATTTCCACCATGCCAGTCAAGGGCACATGTAACTAAAAACCAGCAAAAATGGGGAACAAATTCAGTTTCTGGCTTTTTCTGGTTAGCTGATTTATCTAAATGCATGGATTTGGCCTCAATGGAGGAAGTTCTTCTTAAAGACCTTAATTATTACATTTAATTCAAGGAGCAGAAAATTCACTGAGCAGAAAAAATAAAGAATCTAAGAAACAAAGCCACCAGGAGTAAATAGGATTAGTGTGTTACAATGAATGTTTTCGAACTGATGGGTGGTTTTTCTTGGTTCTAAATCTTAGGACCCATTCTGCTGAAAAAGAAGATCTGCTGATAGGATTAAAAAACAAACAAACTCATTCTAACCATGAACTGGGCAGGACAAAACTTTGAACATAAAGAAAAGAGACCCATTTCAGCTCTGAGATGTGTGGGTGTGACTCAGTGACACTGAAGTTGGTGAGAGTTAACTTATACCCATGGAGCTGAAGGCAGAATTTGTCTCAATACACAGTTCTGTCCTATAAGTAAAGATCCAAATAAGAATGAATGTGAGTCACATTTGCATTAACAGGCATCTCCTGAATTTATTCATAGTCTATCAAAATCTTCAGTGATGGTACATGTCAGCGTAAAAAAGGCACCTCATAATTATGTGCAACATAAAAGAGGGAAGAACCATAAAAGAACAGATGTAAGTTATTCTAACAGAACAACAATATGATGAATGTTGCAAAAAGGAAGAGAACACTTTCATGTTTCTAATTTTCTGATGTATAATTAAGCTGGACTTAATATTAAAATTCTCCATGACAACACAACACAGGTAAAAGTCACTGAATCAATTTAGACTAAAAGCTTACTTCTGATTCACCACTCATAGTTACAAAAAAAACCTTGACCAGAATGTCTACAATAGCATCACTTTATTCCAAGTTTCATTGGGATGCTTCTCCTATCAGCAAATAAATCTTCCCAACAAGCAATTGCTCACAAGAAATTTCAACCTTGCTTTCTTTGCCTTTTGACAAAAGCAGTTCTGATAGCAGGACATTTACTGTTGTGGGTATTTTGAGACCAAGGAAAACTAGCTTTTTTCAGAAACCAGTATTAACAAAAAAGCCCTTAGGAAACATTTCAAAAGGGACAACTTTTTTTGGCTTTGTTTTGCTTTGTTTTGTTTTGTAAGAATTGAGACACTGAACTAAACACAGCTGAAAACAGCAGCAAATGTGATCAAGCAAAGTCAAGCTTAAAAGCAGAGGTTTTTTTTATTCTCCATTACAGTTGAAATTATTTCTTGTTGGGTTTTCTTTTGAATCCCAAAGATCTATAAGATTTAAATTTGTGGTGAAATGATTTCCTATGCTGGAACTAAAAATCTTAACTTAGAAAAACTGACCTACACGAAGGAGGATGTGCTACTCTCAGTGGAAATTGTTGTGGGCTTCATCCACTCAAAAATGATGTCACTTCTCCACAGGCTAGAGCTTGGCTTGGATTTGTAACAGTAAATACGCCAAACTTAAATAAAAATATAATTTACTTTGAATTCTTCCTAAATGATTTTTTTTTTGAAATGTACACATGCCAGAATACAAAGGCAGAAGAAATCAAGGATGATGCAAATAGTGCTGTCATGGAGGAAATGCATCTCAACATTCAGCTGATAAATCAGGAATAGGCCAATCTTGGCATTTCAGCATTAATCAACCTCTGTCACAAAGGTGCTGTTGGAACGTGGCAAACATTACAACAAGCACGGAGTGGTGAAGTATATCAGCAGTTTAACAATAATTCAAAAGACAATTACAATTATTACATTCCAAGCACATTGTGTTGCACAAAAAACAATTATGAGCAGAAACTCTTCTTGCTTGGAGCAAATAGCAAATGGCAGAAAATGCTATCACACTATTAAATGATCTTTAACTGAACAAAAATAAGAGCAAAGTTTAAACTAATTAAATGAAATTCCTGGTTTCGTCAATTTTGTATTACATGCACTGTTTAAAAGACCATGTATTTCAAGAAAAGTGTGAAAAATCCCTAGTCTGGTCACATTCAATTTAATTTGAGTAGGTGATGGCAAGGGACAGTTCTTGAATGTTTTTGCTTTGTTCTTTTTTATTCTCTCAAGGTCAGCAAGAACACCAAGGGCATCTTAATCTATCAAAGTTAACAGAAGTTTGAATAAAGAAATAAAGTCAGTAATGGGTTTTAAACTAACTAATCAAGGATCCAGTAAAAGGCTTTTTTTTAATGTCAGTAGTCATTATCTTCTTTCAAGGATCCCTCAGATTTCTCACTTCATGAAAATAAAATAGAAAATGTATTCTCCAGAGAAGAATGGAGAACTCCAGACTCCATACAATCAAGTATTAAAACAAAAATTGATTGTTTGCTAACATTTTACATCAGAACAACCTTCAGAAATCACCCTAATAGTAATTGTTCAAAAAGAACATGTTTTTCCCCTCTATTTCCCCATCAAAGCACCAAGTTCACAAGGCTTACATCAGAATGGGATCGAACAGCCATTGTTGGAAAGAAAAACCTACAATTATTGCAGCTGTTCTACTATGGTGGAATTCTCATTTTCTGCTGCAGTACAGCAAAGGCAAGTCTGGTGATAATGTTTCAATCTATTTTTCCATGATTTTATATTAGGGATCAAGGATTTCTATAACTGGCCATGCAATTGATTGTACCGATTTCCATCACTACCAGTATCAAAAGCAAAAGAAAAGAAAAACGAGGAGCACTGAGATTTCTTCATGGAAAGGATAAAAAAAAGGGAAAACTTTAGTGGCACAACTTGTGTTTTTCTACAGGGCTTTGTAATATAAGCTGACTTACAGTACCCTAAAGTAGGAAAATATATGAAGAACATTATCACAACTGGTTGCATCTTGTTAACATCAGAGAAGGATTCCACCTTTGCTCACTGCAGAATAAAACCTGTTTTTTCCCTCAACAGTTCTATTATCCAGCTGTCTTATTCTAAGACTTTGCAAGAATTCCCTGAAGAATGCTGAATTTTGTTGAGTTTTTGATAGAGATTGTGCTGCTGCACGATTTCACTGATAATGCTGATGAAATACAGAAAAATCAATACATTGTGGAAGTAAATCCTTGAGAGTGGTACATGTAGATTCTTGTTAAGCAGTCTTGTAAAACTGCAAACTGAAGTAAAAGTGCCAGTAGGCATCAATGGCCATTTTGAAATTTCATGCAAATGATAATACTGATGAATTCCTTCTCTTTACCTTCCCTTTCAGCTTGTCAGATCTTTACTTTCCACAGAGAAGGATTCTGGGTGAGATGTGGTCTCAGTTACATCATATTTACCTTCATTCAAAGCCTCTGAGTCTATCTGAAATATTCCTGAATCATAAGATCAGAATGAAATCTAGTGTAGACCGAACTAACAGAAAGGAAGTTGAAATCTGATTAACACCTTAAAAATTTGTATGGATTCAAGCTTCTGTGGGGTTTCCAGACTTAATGTGTTTACAACACCAAGAAAATCTACTTCCATGCATGTATTTATTACACAAAATATAGACAGTCTTTAAAGAAGAAACGTATTTGTTTTTGCAAAAGAAAGCATATCCAGTAAATGCAGATGAACTTTGTAATCATTCACCTCAGCATTAAAATTAAAAAGGTAGACTAGTCCTCATCTTCATGTTTGAATTAAAATTTAAAACAATTTTTTAAAATCCTTCCTTTTAAGCCCCTAATGGAATGAAAGAAGCAAATCTGGTTGCCTCTGCCATTATGAATTTCAGAGTCTATTCTTGCTGATGAAATTTGTATGCTGTATTTGAACAAACTGTCATGCTAATGACATTCCTCAGTCTGGTGTCTTCAATAATAAGCAAACTGAGTTTTTAAATGTAGTTGATGGGATTTTTTTCTCTCTCAGACACCCTATGAGGAAAAACAGAATTTCCCATTTACTTTCATGACCTCTGATTTAAAAGCAAAGATTGCACATTATTTACTACTGGATGATTTTCCTGAAATTTAATGAGGACTAAGTACAAATATGACAGAAGTAATTATCACAGTTTTATTCTGCACAGTCAGGGTCTCCTTGTGCTGTAATTGCAAGCCTTTCATTCAGCTGCCGATACCAGAGTTATTATCATAGTACTTTATGTTATTTCAGAGAGGAGGGAAACAGATTTCTACCTCACTTTTACCCTGCAAATTTATCCCAAGGACTCATTTTGCTTGGCCTCATGATACAGCTAAATAAAAGACATATGGGAAGAATTTGGACTAAATCTTTCCTGATTCTCTCCACCCAGCTGCAGTGGGGCCACCAATATAACCCCAGTTTTCACATCCTACTGTGAAGTACTGAGGTATTGAGAGGGGGCAGCATTTTTTCAAAGGAAGAATCATGTGGGCAGGTGGCCAGCTCATTGTCTAGCATGATTTTTTTACGGTGTGCTGCTGCACTCATTTAGACTTCAGTGAAGGTTGAGTGAGCCCCAGCTGGAGACTGGACCACTGACCCAGAAGCTGGAGATACCCAGCAACATGCATGGGACTGGCAGCCTCCCTCTCTGAAGCTCAAATAGAATTACTTTATTTTACACTCTTCCTGCACCAGACAGCTCCCACACACAGGGAGGGAAAAGCCTCTTGCAGTCAGTTCATCCTGTACTGATCCTGTGCTATCAATGCCCATCTCACAAGAGTGCTCACTCCTCACCCAGGCTCTGCAAGGAGCAAATGACCAGGAGCATCACTGTATTGACAGGATAATTACTGAGGTTATTTAAGTTGAAAGAGTCTGAAGGAAAGAAATGGTAGGATTTTTGCAAGAGTGAGTGAAAGCAGTTGTACTGATACTCCACATCCACTGTGTGCTCTCATGGACACTCACTAAATGTGTGCCTGCAACCAGAACAGATCTCAAGTAAACAGCAGTAGAAATAGCAGAAATGTCCAACTTAGGCTTCACTAGCTGTATAAACACAGTAAATACTGCAGAATCAAGTGCCCAATTCAGTATTGCAGCGGGCATTTGAAGTGGGAAGAACAGAAACTGAATATTTTTGCCACTTCTATATTCAACCTCATCATACAAAAACCACACCAGATTAACGAATATGTTTGCATTAATCTGAAGATATTTTATTTGGCTCAAAATTCAGCAGTTTGCAGGGAATCCTTCCAGACCATGGGCTTGCAAAGCAGGGATTTCCTCCTAACAGACCCCATTGTATCACCTCCAGGAAACATATTTTAATCTATCGCTTTCAAAACAGCAAAATGACTTTGGCTTAGTGGAGCAAAGTCATGTAACTGACTGGAGCATCTCTTTCCTTGGAATAGCAGGTCTACACAAATGTCAGCTGTGGCACTCTCTCCTCACAGTAGGGTCTCTATCCTACCAGGAAGAAGAGGAACTTGAATTTTTTTCTTGGCAGTTTTTCTTGGCTATGCAAGTTACTGGGCACTAATCCCAATCTAATGAAACACTTGTGAACGCACTTATTTCTGGGCATGGAAGTATTTATGTAAGAGATACAAAGACAGCCATAAGAATTTTTGGTTCATCAGTGTGACTTGTTGTATTGAACAGAACTCTTGAGTCTGGGAAAACAACAACAAAAAAAAAATATGTCCTAGCCCTGCAGAAGGACCCTTATTAAGAGCTGGATGGAAAGGAAAGATTACAACCCTTTGTAAAAACACAAGACCTAAAGCTGTGGGTGCAGGGACCCTGTGCTTGCATGAGCTTTGGGAATCCTGATAAAGCAAACCTCCTCCCACTTTTGTCAGTGGGATATCTTAGTCCTGTTTTTCACTTACAACACCATTTAATGTAATACTTTACTCTTCACTGTAATTAAAGAAACAGTTACACTGTAATCCAAAACTACAACTGCAACAGACACATACACACATGCAAGAATTTACCCCCTTCTCCAGCCAAAATTGTGTACTAAATGTAGTTAAGCTGCATCTACACAGACTTTTGGGCAGGCTGCAGGAGCCCAGTTTTTCAGTAAAAACCCAGCAGTTGTACTGCTGTCAACACTGAACCTGCCTTAGCACTGTCTACAGATGCTGTAATTCCACTTTGCTACCGCGTTGTTGCCATGTGAGTTACAACCAAGCTCCTACAAGAATACAGTATCTCACTTCCAGTTATCACCTCCCACTCCTGTCCTTCCCACAAAACCTCTCAGTTTCTACTATCAGATGAAGGCTTGACCAAACATAACTCACCAGCTGGGTCCTGAAGACACAGGCAGAGCACTGAAGCCCTGGAGCTGGACCTTTGTGTATGATCTTACAAGCAGGAAGGATATTCCTTGGAACACGACCTACTGTGATCCCCTGATCCTGCTGCCAGACGGAGCTTGGTCCAGCCAGAGACACACCTAAAAGCAGTCCAAAAGCTCTAATCTGTGCCTGTCCACCCCTGTCCTCCAAAATGGAAACTGGCAATCCCTCAATATGCAGGTGCTTTGGTTTCCCCTCTACCCTAAGCCAAAGACAAAAATATCCCAAAGCTGTTTTTTGGCTTCTGTGTGTTTTTTGACTCTTTGAATAAAGTGCTTTTATGTGTTGAAGGAAATGAAGCTTTGAACTCTGCTGAAACAAAGACCAGGGAACACTTTTTATGTAGCTGTTGGGATTTTTTAAAGAAAAAAAAGTATTGTCAACAACATTGGAAGGAAGCAGCCTGTAATTTCATGCTGTTGCAAATTGTCAGCTGCCTTGCCCACACAAAGTCATTTAACTGGGGGATTGATACTCCCCAGGAAAATGAGCCTGTAATGGCAAATACAGCCCACTGCAGTGAGATCTTATTCTCCATCCTAAGTTCTTTCTCACAGTTGCCCTATAATAACTTTTTGGTGGCTAATTAATGTGAATAAGAACTGTGAGAAAAAGCAACTGTAATACCAGCAGTCCCACAAGGTCAAGGACACAGGGCTTTCCCCCCCTTCACTTGGATATCCTGACACTTCCATTGAGATGCTAGGACTGGTACAGTAATGCCACTGGCATTACTGTACATGTTTATTGTCTGCAAATAGAGACCTTTTCTCCCTATCACCTTTCATGGACAAGATAAGGATTCTCATTCAGCTCACAGAGTCATGGGAAATGGCAGCTGGGCAACACTGGAGTATCTGGACACAAAAACTGGACTGACCTACTTTGCAGTTGGAATGAATGCACAGGGGTTAGGGGATCCTGTTCTTGCTTTCCAAACAGCAACCTCAGAGAAGAACCAGGAGAGCTACAGAACCACCAGACTGTGTATCACTAGGTCAACAGAAAGGTAAGATGAAATGTCACTTCCTAATGCAGAAGAAGCTCAGAAGTCTGTGGAGCTCAGCTCTGAATGCCTACAGAAACCATTCCTCCAACTGTAGATAGCAGGACAATGCAAAAAAAAGAACAAGTTATTTTTACCTCTCAGGAGAAGGAAAAGCTCCACTAAGTAAAGCATTGAATTTTATGATATATAAATTAATAATACCTAATGTACAAGTACAGAAAAACTGACAGTTTTACAAGGTAGAATGAGGGTTATCTAGTGACTTTTCTTAGTAAAAAAACTTCAAGGGTATTGCATGCATATATATTTCTCTTCAATTCAAAGGACAGGCTGAAGCACCAGCATTGAGAGGTGCTCACAACCTGAGATTAGCAGTGAGGTCCCTGGAGTGACCCTATTTTGACAACAAGGAATGGGAAGGATCAACTGTTTGGAATACTTCTCATAGGTTACCATACTTACAATGGGACTGGCGTTGATGTAGTCTGAATTGTCGTGGCTACTTTCACCTTTCAGACATATCCTGGAATGGTCATCTGCAAAGGAGAAAACAAGAGAAGAAAATTTCTATACCAGTATTCTATCCATTTTATGTCAGACAATTCAAAGTCAGATTAATGTTCTTTCCAAGATAGAAAAATATCAGTAAGGATATTTCCTTCTGACTCCCAACCTAGCCATAGGCTTGATACAGCCACAGCACCATAGCCTGACTCAGGCATGAAACAATGGGATATTGCAGAGGCTCAGTATCACAAAGCCTGTCTTCATGAGATGCACTGTGATGTGCTACAACCTCTCATAAGAAAAAAGAGAATTTCTTCTGTTCGGAGAGTTTAAGATTTAAACTAGGCAAATCACTAAAACCCCCCAGTATTACAACAAACATTCCTGCACTTGCAGGGTCATGGAAGAGGGAAGCTGATGGGACTGTCCACCCAGATTCTCTAAAACATGAACAGCAGGGACATGGAAGTACAGCTGAGAGCTGGACAGTAAATTAATCTGTCCTGGTCAAACACCAGTGCTGTGTGGTGTTCCATTAGTGATGTGGGGAGACAATCTGACTTGGAGATGATCATGGAAGAGACAAAATGCCAACAATTTCACTAAAAGTACAACTGGAGCACACAGAGACATCTTACACTTCAGACACCAGTAAAGAAAACAGCACTTCTGGACATAGGAGATTCCTGTTGTTTGCCCACCATCACAATTATTTTATCACTTTTTAACTTGTAATTTTACTGGTGCTAGCTAAGTACATTTAAAGGTGGTACACCCCAAACTCTAGTCCCTTAAAAAAAAATATTTCTACATCAGAACATGTATAATGGATGGGTTTTATTTGTCTGTACTCAGGCAGAGACAGTGCAGATATCTGCATCTCTTCCCATCACCCAGACTCACTTTCTGTTATGAGAAAAAAAAATGTTTGTATGTGATGAATCATTTCATCCTGATTTAGCTGTCACAAACAGGCCAAATTGTGTTCAAGAAATGCCATTTCTTTTCACTGACTAAAGAAAGAGAGCCCAGACCCCACTCAGATAATTTTAGAGATGTCTAAGTCTACATATGAATCCCAAACAACTGTACCTGATATATAACCAGCACAAGTTACACTTCTCAGGAAACCTGCCCTGCACAGAATATGGTGGAAAGAGGTTGTGGAGCTGCCCTTTCCATAACCCTCTACAGCTGAACACAGACAGTGATGTTTTGAGAGGATCAAGGATCCTTCCACTGATTTTTCAAACAGACAAAGTAAGAGCACATTACCTCGTGGCCTGAGACACCACTCAACACCAGGATTCCAAGTTGGCTGTTAAGTACCAATCATTATTTTAATCATGAGGAATAATAAATGAATTATCAAACATTCTAAGGACCACACAGGAAGGTAGAGACAGAGAGGTAGGGGTCTGCTTAGATTATTCAACAGGAATGCCATGGCAGTTCAGTAGATGAGCAAGACAAAGGGATGTTTGTAAGAGTGTTTATAGTCACTCAATCTCACCCAACAGCGTCAGCAACCTACTCCTGGAATAAGATTAGTGATGAACAAGTCATGTCAAATAACTGAAGAGATATTCTTTACTATTCACATAAAATTACTTTCCCTGCTAAGGTTTGAGGATGAAGAAGACAAGAAAGGGAACATGCTCATGAACGTTATTCATTTCCATCCCACTTTGGCACCACTGCCCAAAAAAATCCAAAACATGAAGAAGAACTTTTGACACCTGAGATCTCAGGCCACCCGATATTTTCTGTAGGAGGCTTTGCAATGAGCAATGTCACAGAGTGCTTGAAGAATGGCAGCTCTGAAGCCTTCTGGCTTTGCAGGAGGTACACAGGTTCCATGCAGTAAATGTGGTCTCACATACCTTAAGCTAAGCAAGCACTCAGGATAAGCCCTGTTCATTGAATAGCAAAAGTGTTTGAACTAATCACCAAAGGAAACGTGTGAAATGTTTTCAGAGGGATGAAGGAGAGAGAGCAGACAGTGATTCATCAGTACTTCGCAAACAGATGTCAGGGTGACTCTCCAATAAGAGTCAGGTGTGAGATCAGTAACTTATAGATCTTTGTTTTTTTTAAAACATAGAGTTTTATCCAGACCCTCTGATTTAGTGTGCTATGTCATTATCTTGCAGTCTTGGAGGGTTTATTAGAGGGCAAAACATGTTAAGGCTTAGTGAAAAGGTGTTAAGACTTTGTATTTGCTCTTAGAAAAAGGAAGTGTACAAAAAAGGTAGGACATGTTTTTCTGCATATATCAGGAGTTTGCACCCATGTGTGCTTCAGTTGCAGCATCAAACATTCATATTGACATTGAGCAGATTGTGCTTGTCTATGCCTGTTATCACCTCAAAGCTTCTAGGAACTGGCATAATAGCTCTTCTGAAACAGGCAGGGGAAGAAGAAAAGAAAAAAGAAACCAAAAAGAATACCATGGACACCAGATTGTTATGTTAACAATGAGCAACTATGGGGAAAATGCTGAATGTACAGCAATTTTTTTTTTTTGGCAAACTGAATATTGATTACGCAAGAAGCAGGAAAAGCAGGAAATACAAGTAAGGAAGGTATGTCAGAAATGGAAGATACACAAGATCAATCTAAATAACGAGAAAGAAAGATGAAAGAAGAAACAGGAGAGGAGAGGTGTGGTAATAAGGAAGTGAGAGAAAAGACAAATGCTGTTACTAGCTACTGCAATCTGGCCAAGCTGCAACTCAGCATCATTTTAAGTATCTACAATAGCTGCTGCTGAATGCTGAGCTGCTTTGTATTTGCTATTGCTCCAGCCAAGCCACAACTGAAAGAAAAACAAAATGTACAGATGGATACATGTGGCAGAGGGAGGCTTCCTAAATAAGAAGATTAATATTAACCTGTAGCTCCAGAGAAACACAGCACAATGTTGGATTTTATATACATGTAAAATATAAATTATAAAATATAGAGGACAGAGCATCAAGGACATGATATAAGTAAACACACATGAGTTTGCAGTATATAAATCTCATTTTACAGACTGTAAAAGCTACGTTTTGGTGTCTACACATGGATATATTCATGCAAATTGCTTAATGGAGCTGATTTAGGGTGTTAAACTAGAACATGGACTGTTTGAGAAACTGTAGGGTAGATGAGACATTGCACAAGGAAAACAGGCAGGGCACAAGACCCCAAGATTTTTACCCTATTAGACCAGCATCTGTAGCTCACACAGGATATACAGTGGCATCCCAAAGCTATTAATTTCACTATAAACCAAATGCCAGCTGTGGGCATTGCACAGCTCTCCTGGTGTCACTGCACTGACTGGCTCCTCACTGGCTCTACCAGGGCTTTGCCTGACTCACATGGAGACACTTAAATTCAGGCATCCTGATCTACAATCTCACAGACTCATGCACAGAAACTTGCTTTCAATGCCTCAGTGTAGGTTTCCATTGATATCTGAGAGTCCTAAAGAGACTTGGGCTAGCAGGCAGGAGGGTCACAAGTCTCCCACAGAGCTGGTGTTACACCTACTAGTTCTGCCTGGCTACCTTGAGTACTTTGGGCATCTCAAACAACACTGGATTCCTGGGCTTAAATGACTTAGGTCAAGCACAAAATGTCATTACTACCTGAATTATTATCTGAATAATTATTATTAATTACTAATAATTGTTATTGACCAATACTACAGTAATATGTCACTTCAATCTTTTACTTCTCTCAATTGTTTTCTTCTCACAGTGGCCCTGCAACTTAATGAAGATTATTTTTGTTGTTAGATGGAGATTGAAAGTTTGTAAAAGTAAGACTCTCATTTTCCCTTTGCCTTTTGTTTTCTTTTAATCAGATACTTCTGAAGGAACAGAATCAACAAACATAAGGTTGAAAAAGAAAGGAATATAGGCAAATTTGGGTTGTCTGAACTCAGGCATCACAGAATAAGGCAAATCTTACAGCAATCAACCTGGCACATCCACATCCTGGATCATAATTTTCTTCCTTCAAGATTTAGACTGATTTTTTTTTTTTTTTTAATACAAAGCACTACACAGGACTCCACTGAATTAAGAAAGTGAAGAACTACTGAGAAATGAAAATGGTGCAGCCTGAAGACTATGAAGAATCATAATCTGCTGATTATCATTATTTTGCCTGTAGATGATCTGCAAAAATGGAACTTTTCTTTGCTCTGAACTGCTCAAGTTCCTTCATTTCAGAGCACTATTTGCACGTGCATTCATAACATGGATAATGGACACAACCTCCTGCTCAAGTGTTCCCATCTCTGGTGCACAACCCCAGGCTGTGTCCTTAAGGCAAACAAGGCTCAGATCTGGTGCATGTTCTGCCCCTAAATGCTTTGTTCTCTTTTAGAGGAAAGGCAAAGCACAGAGATAGCCAGGTTGATTAAATATATACCACAGCCCATGGATATGGCTATGGTGGACAGTTTTTGATAGATGTTCACTGCAAAAAGTTGTGTGCCAGATGTTTAAAATACCTGCATATATTAATGGTGTACATAAATAAAAACATCCAGTATTGACTCTGTTGAGATGGGTTCATCTTTCAGAGATGCAAAAAGAGAAAAAAAAATGGAAAGCTGCTCATGTATTCATAAACAAAATAGGCATCACTAAATTATAGCACTAAATATAAACACCGTGTGCCCTAAATTACAGCAATCTGCTTTTTGATTGGATAGAAGGATACAATTTTGTTAATCTAGAAGGTCCAGGTAACTTGAATTGTTAGCATTTTTTAAACTAGTGTAATTAGTTAAGTGCAGTGTCAAGGTGTTCTGCTATCAAGTATTTTAAAAGCTCTTTGTATAGGAAAATAGAAAAGTTAGGTACAAGAATAAGCTATGATAAAATTGTGATAATAACTAGATCAGTTATATAATCAGTAAAAATAATATTGCATTGGTTCAGAAAGAAAAACACAAAGCAAATACAACATATTAAAGCTTCTTTGAAGCCTTTCTAAGAGGAAATCTTCTATGTGAATTGGAAATCTTGTTCTACCTTGTCAAGGTGATTATGAATATGAAAGGGGTAAGGAAACACTAACAAGGCATTACTCTGTGAGAATACACTGAATGTAGCATAACAGCTCTGTAGAATATCAAAAGCATATCAGGTTTGCTTCTTCATACATTATGAAGCAGATCTATGGCTTTTTGGCTGCAGTTTTAATGTCTAGCACACTTAAAAAAAAATGGGCAAACTGGGCCCTCTCATCTCAGTCTAATCTTGGAGTCTAAAATAACCAACACCTTATCAAAATTTAATATTGTTTAAACTCTATGCCATACTTTCCACCCATCAACAAAGTAGTAAGTAGTTTAGAGATATATAACATGACAGCTGTTTACCAGTGCACAACAACCTCATAAAGTGAAGGCAGGTAATTCTGTGCAATTCAGTCAAAAAGGAAAATTCCCAGTGCACTAATATTTGTAATAGAGGTTTCCACATTGAGGAAACAAAGCAAATGTACCATTTTAACCTTTTAAATGTACTAAAACACTTATAGTTAAGATTTCAGATAAATTGCAGTCACCCTGTCTATTTTCAAATACCTTTACCAAATCAATGGCATAACAACATGCCATGGAAGAAGCAATGGCAGAGAAACAAAGGCTGGTCAGGGCTGGCTGATACATCCCCAAGGTACAATGTGATGAAAAGAGACAGACTAGCTGACACCATCCCTGAGTGTATTTTAAAGACATGTCCATGTGCTGTTCAGAGCTGTGGCTTGGTGGTGGCCTGGCAGTGCTGGGTTAACGACTGAATGTGATGATCTCAGATGTCTTTCCCAGCCCAAATGATTCTGTGACACCCAAGTTAAAAACCTCTGCTCTTTCGCACTGTCACAGCCATGATACTTCTGGATTTGGAGGTAGAAAACTCTAATCTGAAGGTTTCTATCTTATGGCTCATTGAATCATGAAGACAGAGCGTTTACATCAATCAAATAACCAGCACCAATTTCTGGCAAAATCCGTAGCTCCTGTGCTGTCTCTGTGGCAGCAACCAAAACCAGTCTAGCTTAATTTATGAACAGAAACTTGAAATATCTTAAGATGGTCTGACTGTAAGTCCGTATTGATGGAACACTTTAAGCAGGAAGATTAACTTAGATCAATACATATTTCATGGAAAATTTTCATTGCCTATCATGTCAGCTAAGTGCTGTTTTTTTTCAGGATGTAAAAGGGCACAGAAGGCTTGCACCACTTCAACTTTCATGGTGACTTCTTTAGAACTTCTTAACAAGCCTGATCCCAAGACACATGGAAGTCAGCAAACTGCTACTGCTGCTCCAAAAGGCTTCTGACCAGCACCATATTTACTCACGAGAATTAATACTGCTAAGTTGCTGTAATCCTCTCCTGAGCAGAAAAGTATTGCAGAAAAGAGCCACTACATAAACAAAAGAGACGAACCCTGCTGAAGCAAATATGCAGGGACTGACGGGCTCAGTTAAATTACCACATCCTTTCAAAGAATCCTCACTCTAAATCTGGCTATGACATTTACTTAACGTGTTACCTGTCATTTCTCCATTCCTAAAGGAGGAATACTACTTAAGAATCTCTTAGGGAAAATTAATGTTTTCAGGGCACCTTAAAAATTAAACCAGCTATATATGTTTGCCAAGCTATCCAGCTGGATTGTGGGCACACTGATTGAGAGCATTTTGGTTGCTGTGGACCGTGCATATATTCTCAGTTTCATTTTTGTTTCATTGGTTGCCTAATGAAATATGTGTCCATACATTACCAATGTAATCTATGAGATATATATATGTTTGCATAGCAAAATTATGTTACTTTTATTTCAAGCTCAAAAGGCGGCTGCTTACAGGAAAGAGCAGATTCTAGGAATATAAACATCAGTTCCTTTTTTTTTAATAATTATTTTTATTTTTGTGTGTTTAGAGAAGCCAGTTAGCAAGTTTATCCACTGAAGCCTAAAGGGGCTCCTTCAGTACAGCTGAGTATCTGATAAACAGATTATCTGGCTCTGCCTATAGATTGCTGGTGTTACTGCTGCATGGCCAAGAGACCAACTTGTCTTGGTCAGAAGAAGAAGAAGAGACTTCTACTGAATAGCTACAGATGCCACTCTTGTACAGACAGTATATTCCAGCACTGAATATCTATGGCTATGGAATTTGGTGAGACAGCACAGCTGCAGCAGCAGTGTTATGTGGCACAGCTGTGCATTTTTGTAACATATATGCAAATTACAAGGAGATAAACAGGGTCTGATAAGACGACAGGACATGCACCCAGCCCATAGTTGTAGCCACAGCTTTCCAGCACACACAGAAGCCACTCTACATTGTTTACCTGCCTTCTGCAGCTTTCACACCACTGTGCAAAGAATACTGGGGAATGTATGAAGAACCAAAATGCCAAGATGCAAAGGGAAATGTACATACATGGTACCACGGCCCGGGAGCGGTTCTTCGGCACATTCTCCTCCTGCTGTGCCACGCTGCTCTCGTTGGGCTCCGCCTGGTAAGCACACAGGGCTTCCCACTCCTTCTCCAGACGGTTCTTGTTCTTCAGGTGATCTTCCATGTAGGACTGGAATGAAAAGAATACTGCATTAAGCAATGAAAGCTAAGCTTAAAGGATGTTTCTCAAAGCATGGGAATCCTGAGCTTTGGGGAAAAAAAACTGTCTCAGTTTTAAGGTTCATTTATTTACTTAATAGAGAGTTGACTTCAAGCTTATTTGTGCTATAAAAAATGAGAATGATAAAATGTAGCATTGCTAACAGAGAGGAAATGTATGAAACATCCAGTCCCTGAGCTTCAGGAGGAAATTATTTCTTCTTCAGTACCTAGAAAACATAAACCCAAATGTGTCTTTTATCAGGCAATGGAAAAGAAATGAAATTACATTAACAAAAATTACTACAAACAACAACTTCTGTCAAAACAAAGGATTTTGCAACCAAATTTCAAGCACATATGCATGTCACAACAGTGACAGAAATATTGAAAAGAATTTAAAAATTGCCAGGCTGAACTGTTGCGGCCCAAGCACTCGGTCATCGGAAAGTCATCTTGAAGATGAAGAGTCACAGAGAGGGCCTTGAACTGAGAAAGTGTTGTTAATTAATATTAATATATGATGTTAAGGATTGTACATTGCATTCAGTTAACTGTATTGGGAAACTGCGGCAGGATTATGGGCCTCAAAGTATCTTGGTGCTGGTCTTAAGGTTTTGCAGATCTCCCAAGGTTAGAGCTCCAGCAGTGGATAGGAATTCAGCTCCAAAGATTTGAGAAAAGTGAACCAAAACCCTTTTCCTTCACCCCATGGATCAGAAAATAATCCAAGTAGGTGAGGGGAGGAGAGCAGAAAGGAGGAAGAATGGGGAAACCCAGAAATCTTCCTTTCCCTTTAACATGAAAATTAAGAAAGTGATCACTGGTACTTTAAGCCCGCTTACACAGGCTCATCATTACCTTGCAGAGCCTGCCATCTTCTACAGCAAGCAAGAGAAACACCTCACTTTACACCCTGTTCATATTTGTAAATTAAATTCCATATTGCCTGTGCTAGGTAGGTTGAAATTAACATTCCTAAACAGATGAGAAAAGGACAGAATGTTCAGGAGACAGGCTCAGGTGGGGTTAATAGTAAAGCTTCTTGCCCAAACATCAGTCACAGTGGTTATTGCTGGAACCTTCTCTAATACAGCTCAATCTGTAGCAAACTTTGTCTAGAAAAAGCTCCCAGAAAGGATTCACTGTAAAGTATAAAAAGCACTTTAATTGCTTTGAAAACCCTTTCCATAGACAATCTTTCTGATGTTGAATTGTTCTTCCTAAATGTGCTTTAAAGAAGAAAGGCTCTCATGCCCTCTCTACAGGTTTAACAGAAGGTGTAAAAAGTTTGCAGCTTGTCCTCTGCCAAACAGGAGCTCTGCAAATCTGTTGTGCCACTGTGCTGCCCACCTGGCTGGCAGGGCAGGATACAGCTCCCTGTTGCAGCCTGAACAGTCTTTTGATGACAAAGAGCCCCTGACACACAGCTTTGTTTGGTGCAGGGTTTGTTGGGCGCTGTCTTTACACAAGGTTTGTAAATCAAACCTGGTACTGAAAAACCAATTCAAGAAGCGACCCTTCAAAAGGGATGTCTTTAAGGACACAGAAAGATATTGCATTAGAAGAAAGGTTTCTAAAGGAGGCAAAAAATAGTGGTGGCCTAGATACAATCAAAACACCTACTGTGTGATTGCTTTTTCTCTATAATGAAGGAAGAAGCATTGCAGCGGACAGAGCTGTGACCTGACAGACGTGGGGCTGGGAGAGCGACGTGGCCCCGGTGTGTGTCAGGGTGTGGGTCTGGTAAATGCTCCCAGCATTAACTTGCAAGTTTAACAGGAGGAAACCATCCTCTAATAGTTTGTTTGTCCTTGTCAAAAAGCTGTTGCTACCGGGGAAAGGAGGGAGGCTAAAGATCCTGTTCTTTTCTCCTAGCAATTCTGTGCCTGGCTATGTATACTGAAATCATAGGGGAAAAGGAAAAAAAAAGAATAATCCCTCCAGAGCAGAGACTTGCTGGTATATAAGAATTTTTATGAGGCAAAGGGAAAAAACAGCAAAATCTTACAATACCACAGAGCCAAGACTGCTGGCTTCAGAGCAGCTGTTTAGCATGCAGCAGAGATCAGGCAGTCAAGGACCAGCCTGTAGCATCTTCCCAATTTAAACCACAGTTTTATAATCTGATTCATTTTGACATGCCCATCACCAATGTCCCACAGACTTCAGGGACATTTTATGCAGATATACAGATCTGCCAACACTGAATCTCTCCAAAATCCTGGTGGGTCCACAAAGGAAAGGAAAAGGGCCATGAACATTTGATTCCTAAGGCAGGACTGAATGTAGTAAGGAGCCTTCTGTTGACTCCAGCTGGTCTCTGATGATTTCAAGGATTGTATTCTAAAAAGAAATTTAATTTCCTTTTTAAATCATCAAATCTGTCACAGTTAAGGTAAAGTTTACAGTTAAGGTAAATTGACTGCTTTTTTTGCACATGAACTTTCAAATAACTCAACATTCTTTAAAAGTTATTACTTTTACCTTCATTTTTCAGGTAATCTTGAGTGTAAAGATACATGAATTTTCAAATGAAAACACACTAAAATCTTTACTTTAACCAACCATTTTTTGTATGGTTTCAATTCCTGCATTGCATAGATCAGATTCACAGGGCACTTCCTGACAGACCTTGAGGAGGTGTTTGACTATTTGAATGGACCCATGGAAAGCTCTCCCCAATATGGACATCTGCTTTACACACATTTTTAAAAGCTACTGAGGAAGAAGCTTGCTTTAAAACATTCAGGAGCCAGACAATTCCCTCAGTGTTAAGTAATCTTTCATTTACAGTCCTTCAGAGCCCCTACGCTCATCCCCACTTTGCTAAACAGAAGCTTAGTGATTTTGAAACACTCTCTTGGGAGCTGCTGGATGTACATTAAATTGAGTGGAACTTCTGATATTTTAGAGATTGTATGTCTACCCAAATCCACTCCTTAATTAGGATGTTTTGATGAGACATTCTGCAATGTTTGCCTGGTGCAAAAGAAATTCATTACCAACGTGTCAAACACACACATGATTGTCCTTGTCCCAGAGCAGCAGGTAAAATAAATAGAGGTTGTCACCACTGTTATTGCAATGCTCCTCAAGCCTGCTGAAAAAAGCAGAGGTCTAGCCTCACCAATATGGGCACAACAAGGCAAATCCTGTAATCCCAAGTATATGCTATTATTTAAACAAACACCATCTGCTTGCACAGGTCTTCTGATGCACCTTTAATTCCATTAACCTTAATTTTCCTTCCACAGGGCCTGACCTGTGAGGACAATTGGTAGCCCAGTCCCTACTTTCTCTTGTTTAGACAGAGGAGATACTCTTGCTGCCAAACATGCTGTGGGGATAAGGAGGATGTGCTGATGTAACGAGGACAGAGTGGATGTATTATAAAATCCATTATTACTGGGTGAGACCTGCCAGTTGTAAGGCAAAAGGGGAGCTTTTAGCAAGAGGATGAAAAGCTGTCCCAGGGACAATGAATGGGCTGAAGAGACACTGCCAGTGGCACATATTAAGACAGAATTTATGTGCCTGAACACAGGCACAAAGAGAGAGCACAGTGGGCTGGTTTGGCTTTGGTAGAACATGGCTTTGTTAGAGCGTCCTGTGTGCTCAGCTGATGGTGTAACAGGATGTCAAACTACTTTGGTTTTCCTTATTTTTTTCTTTACTCTTTTATCCAGAAGGGTGTCCAACACATGCTCTGTGACTAAATAAGGTTAAAAATATAACTATTAAATTCTAATTGACTGGTCAATCTTTACATCATAGAATCACAGAATCATTTAGGTTGGAAAAGTCTCTCAGATCATGAAGTCCAACTGCCAAGTCCAACACTAAGGTGGACTACATGAACACTACATGTTCTTCAGTACCACATCTACATGTCTTTTAAATACTTCCAGAGACAGTGGTGACCCCACCACTGCCCTGGGCAGCCTGTTCCAGTGCTTAACAGCCCTTTTGGTGAAGAAATTTCCCCTAATATCCAATCTAAACCTTCTCTGGCACAACTTGAGGCCACTTCCTCTTCTCCTATCACCTTTTACTTGGTTGAAGAGACACGTGCTTTCTTCAGAGACAGTATGGTTTGCATCTGTCAAGATATTTGTTTTAAAAATGCCTATTTTATTAGCTGATGTTCAATTGCCACAATTATTTTTGACAACATACTTCCAATATAGTACTTGAGTAGAAACCCTTTCCATGACTGAGGATGCATCTTTCAGTGAAAATACGTGCAGCTCTCAAATTGATGGACCTTGACAGGTCTAATCGAATTTCAAATGTCAGCTGAAGATGTGGATGTGAAATTATCTTAATCCCTGTGAATGGTGACTGCTCAAACCCACACTGTTCACCCAACAGTGTGGGAACCACTGCTTTCAAACTGCTGCTTTTCCCAGAGATGCAGAGGGCCAGGCAGTGCTGTTGTGCTTCCCAGGGTTCCTCAGAAGGAGGAGAGGAAATTCTAGAGGAATTTGTCTTAGCTATTATATAGCAAATTGTGCAGAAAAAGACTACACTTGAAAACATTTGTTTTGTATTCTTGTCAGTTAATTTAAATAATGTGTTTTTTTGCCTTTGTTCCTTGCTAACTCATGGGTTGTATCGTTCTGGCCCAGGATGCCCCAGAATTCCTGCTACTCTGTTTGAACTTTGTGTTCTTTAGTACATTGCATTGACTACATGTAAGACGAATACTTTTCTGCATAAATCCAATTTGCTTTCAACACCACATATGGTTTTGTCCTTCCATTTTCTGGCTTAATACCTTATCATTAGTGGCTTCACAGTAAATTTCTCTGTTCCCACTCATATTACTCACAGTGCTATAGAATTCAGAGACAGAAGCAGCCTATCTGATTACTTGCTTCCAGTCATTTCTTATACTTCACTGGAATTTTTCTAACATTTGGCTGTTCTGTCTCTGAAGCAGAAGCCTAAAGCACAGTTTATTACTACTTCTTGGGACTCTGTTCTGAAGTATACATTGTATACCTGGAAATACACAAATATTTTCAATAAGGAACGGTAGTTCTCATTTGAGATTTCTTTTTTTTGATAGGGATGTCAACAACATTGCTTTTCTATTTCAAACTTAATTTGCTACTCATTTTCAGCAAGTCATGTATTTCAACTTCAGTCTGTTTGCTATTGTGCTGTTCTCCACAATTTCTGCTTGTATATATTCCAGTGTCTTCACAGATCATGAATTAATGGATCTATGCAAATTATAGATCATCTTCTTGTGACTCTTTTCTTCAAAGATAATTTTTTTTGTTGCATGTATTTTCAGGTTTAACACTTTCAAACTTTTGAATTACTCCTCTGTCATCACATCTGTGCAGAACTTTAGACTGTGATGCAAGTCATTGTCACTTCCACTTGTTTCCACATCATTATTTAAAAAGTTAAATATAACTGGATCTAAGAGCAATTCCTGTACTCTGCCAGACACTCCTAAACATCACTTTCAATCATTACTTTTTGTATATCACCCTTTTGCCTCATTTCAATCCACATAATTGTTCCCCAAAAATTTGGTATTAATTTTTCAGTTAACTATTCATGAGACAGTGTCACGACTTTATTAAAATTTGTATGTATAGCATCCATTGTTTTCACTTCAAATACTGGGTTTTGTAGTTTTACTTAAATAAAAAGCAATCAGGTTTGTCCAGGCAAGATTTCCTCTTTAGAAAATTATGCATATTCTTACTCATTGTTCAACTATCCAATGGAAAGGGTGAAGATTAGCAAACACACAAAGGAAAGAACTCCAGCCTTCTCCATCCTCTTAAATGACACCCTTACATTTATTTTCCTTTTATGCCCTTGAAAAATCTCTCTCCAGATAATCAGCAACTCCTTTTTTAATATATGCTCCATTATTTTCTAGGGCTGGAGTCTAGACTCAGGGAATAGCAACAGAAAAGTTAATTTCTCTTCTCTGTTCCTGCTCCCCACCCTTCTTTTACAAAATTATTAGTTTATTCTTCTATTTTGGTGCACACAAACTTGTCCAGAGCTGATCAAATAAAGTCCCCTGAGATCAGAGTCACTATTACAACTCTGAGCCATATTCAGATCCTGCAGAGCACCACAATGTTTTTCCTACACTTTTTAAGCATTTCTCACTTCCCAGCAGTTTCAGAGTAACACTGAAGTTACTTTGGGGTCTTGCTTGCAGAAGATCAGTCTTTCTCCCTGAGCTGTCCTGGTGTCCTTGCACAGACAAAAGGGTGGGATCTCATCACACTTTTCCATGAAGAAAATTTCAGTGGTGCTGAAACATGGGAGCAAAGCCAAACCATGCCCATGCTCTCCTACTTTTCTTCCTAGCAAAGCAAACCTTAAATAAATAGAAGATGCACTATCTCAACCAATTTCAGTGTCTTTCCATCAACTAGCATGTTAAGAAAATAATTTTTTGCCAATAGTTAGTTGTTCTATGGAAGTCCCACAGTTGTTTCTGGTGCTCTAATCCAACCAACCCACAATAATGCAGAGCCTGTAACCAAGACCAGCTCCATCTCTGAAGCTTCAATCTATAAATGTTAGGAATACCAGCTTTAATATTAAGCATCAAGTTCTCAATATTAACTGCAAAGAAGTGTGACTTTATAGGGGTAGTTATATTTGGCTTATACAGACATATAAAATGAAAAATTCTCTTGTGGCAGCTCATTGTCAGTATCTCTCAGAACTTGTATCAGGAAGAAATCTCAGTAAATTACCATCTGGCTATAAAGTCTCACATGCTCTCAATCCTGGGGAGTGTTCTGCATCCCTACTTTACTGGAACCAGGATTTCATCACCTGATTAGTCAGTCATTTCAGGCTGAAGGCTCCTTTCTCTTTTGTAACTTGTCCTGTGCCATCTCAGATCTCCTGCTTGCAGTAACCACAAATGAAAAAATATGGGAAATAAAAACTTGGGAATTTGTACTTTCTCTTGCAAAAGACACAGAGAAATTATTTTTCCTCCTCCAGTTGCAGCCATATTACTACCATGATGTATTTTGATCTAATAGTTCTTGTATTTCTCAGGACATGATTACACCAGTGAAAAAAATAGTAGCTTTGAAGCTTTTCAGTTAGGTACTGAAAAATACTATGGAGCTCTACTTGTAATTTGGCATGAAACACTACTAATATCATACATAATGTGGTAGGTGATGAAGGAAAACTTAAAAAAAAAAGCCAGAGGGAGGCAATTCACTGACAAAGCAACTATTCAGTGTGGTGGAGAATAATATCCCTAGATTGCTTCAAATAGGTTGTATTACTCAGAAATAATTTAACTTCCATGGTGATACCAACCAACAATAAAAATGACATTCCATAGTTTCAGTTTCATATTTTTAGATGTAAAGCTCATTGTAGACACCTAAGCATGCACACAGAGAGCAGTTGTGCTTTCAGCATGCCATCTTAAATAATGTTAAATTTTTGTCCCTGGTTTGCTAGAGAAGTATCACCTCTGCACAAGCAGTGCAAGGCATTATCTACCAGACTGGACCAGTGTGCAACTTTGGCCAGAAAGGCTGTAGTTCACAAGCATGTTAGATAGCAACCTATGTTCTGTTTGCCTAAATGAATATACCCTTGATGCAGTGTACATCACCATCTCTCCCTCTCCTAATGCTCTGATAATAGAGTTTTGTAACTTGTAAAAGGATTACTTCAATCCAATCAGCAGGTGCTGGGATCAGTGTGTGTCACACAAACACTTGCTAATCCCTTTTCTTACAGCTCCCAGCTGCCAAAGGTGTTCAATGAAATCCCAGTGAAATGGGTGGATACAACCTGGCCTGGGCTGACACAGGTTGTCATTTCTGGAGGAGATCTTGGAAAATACACGTGCTGCTAAGAATTGCTTCAACTGGAATAGTGGAGGCAGGTATACTTTTAAAAATAAATGCAGCTATGAAGTTAAACATTTGAAAAAATGGAATGCTTAATTATGAAATATTTACTCTACCTGGCTCTCTAAATATAGCAGAAGATAAAGAAATTCACTCCACAAGGAATCCCTTCTTAAGGAATATCAGCTACTTAATGGTGTCTTCTAGGTCTTAAAATACAACCACCCTCATCTCCTCCTCCTTACCCCCTTTCTTGAAGTCTAAATTATGCCTCTGAATGTTCACCTCTGCAATTACTTTGCTTTAAATAAACCTCCACAAAACAGGGAAGATGATTGCCATAAAAGGAATATAATTTGCTCCCTTACAATCCCTGTATTTCTATAGCTCCTTCTTGTCCAACTGTCTGAAAGTGCTCACATTTCTCCTGCAGGGGAGGCAAGTATCAGTGCTGCTTCACAGATGGGAAATGGAAGGGCACAAACATTGAAATGAATTTCCCAGGGCCACAGAATATGCTCCTAAACCACTAATTTTTGCAGGAATATTCTTGACAGTTGTTTTTTAACCCCATGATCATGTTTATCAACATGGCTGAAAGTCAGGACACCTTAATGAATCCATATCTGAGAACATTTTTGTAATTACAAGTATACCAAATGTTCTAACTTTGATGGAATTAATACAGATTTTGGGTTGGGGATTTTGTTTAGAAGTACATGGTTTAAGTGTCTAGTGAGTAGATAAATTTATGCACATGCTGAATGCTGTTTATGCAAAGACATGCCAAGGTAAATAATATATATGTAAAAGATGAATTATCCAAAAGCAGTTTCTAAAATTTCTGTACTTCTTATAGTAGATTTCCCTACAAAAATCTTAAATAATAAATAGCCTACACAAAAAGGAACAATATTACTTTAAAAAAATTAAGGTCTAAACCTCTTAGCCAATTACTGCTATTTCACAGCATGGGATATGTTGTGACATTTTGTAAAACCAAAAATAAATCCAAAACAAGAAAAACTCAGCCCAAACCTCCCCATTAAAGACAGCTCTGCAGTACAGGAACTGGCACCAAGGAGAGTGTCAGCTGAATTCATCAACTGAGACATTTTGGGAAGCATTTCTGGTAGCTTTGTTAAAATGTAAAAGCACAAGCATGTAAAAACTAGCTGGAAAACGGAACAAAAATATACAAATCAAGTCCTTTGACTCTTTGTGATAAATATTGACACCCAACACCATTCTCACAGAAAACTGCTGTTTTCTTTTTACACATTAAATAATTTTTCTAATGATCCCTTCTCACTTCATTTTTTACTAATATTTTAACACCATACCACAATCCAAGACATATTTGTGATTCATTTGTACGTCTGTTGTGTGTCTGAAATGAAAACTTTAAAAATATATTACTGCACACTAATTACCTGGCTGAAAACACAAAACCAAATTCTCTAGCTTCGTCTCACAGTCCTGCTAACTCAATTAAGCATCTAAATTTGGGTTCCCCTTTGGATACTGTATTTCCAAATTTAAATTTTAATGAATTACAGTCTGTGTTTCTTTTCAGAGCACTTGTACAGTCATCTTCCTTTACTATATATATATATATAAATTACCAAGAGATAAATAAAGAATTCTGAAAACATCATGTTTAAAAATAATCCTCTCTTCAAGCACGGTCAAGTTCTACAGAGATAATGAGAGCAGTAAAACCCAGGCAACCATGACCAAGTATATCCAAGTGATACAGAACATGATGTGATTTATAGATAGTCTGGAAAAATAACGCTATGTTAAACACTGGCCATCTTGAGGGCAGACAGGAAAATATTTCTTTTACAGATATAATACCCCTGCTAAAGCAAAGGAATAAGTACCTACTTACTGCTACTCTTAAACTTGTGAATAAAAGTCAAAAAGTGCTTCTCCAGGAAAAATAATAACTCATAAAGGAAAGCCCCTCTGCTTTTCTGGGATTTTTTTGGGTGGTGGGGCAAGGTAAGATATCAAACATAGAGTTTGTACCTAAACACACACAGAGCTGGTAGAAAATTGAGAACAGGCAATATGGAATCCAAGAGGTCTTGCAATTCATGCTACACTCACAGCCTAGAGGCAGGCTATGCATATAAGCACAAGTGACCATCAGGTTACCTGGGAGGAAAAGCAGGGAAAGAACAGACTGGGTAATCAGCCTTTTCCTTAGAAATCTCCTGTAACAGAGACCAGACACTTCCAACTCCACAAACAGCTTCAATGACCCCCATTTTGGAACCTTGGAAATTCCATGTTTTCACACAGAGAAGCAACACAATTAGTGAACCGCCAGTCCCATGGATGCAGAGCAAACTCAGTGCAATAGAGCTTGACTAGAGAAGACAGCTCAGAAAGCAGGTTGAATGAAAAACTGATTTTTTAATGGTTGGACTTGATATTGGAGGTCTCTTCCAACCTAAATGATTTGATGACAGTAGGAAATGAAGAAACTCTTTTTTCACAGAAGCCCTTGCAGGACTTAAGACGACTGTGGGAGAAGACACTTGTGCCCCACCCCTTCCATGTCACACTCACAGCCACGTTGAAACAACATGTACTAGGAGAATAAGCAATGCTGGCTGTGAGCAAGATGCAGCTGGCATCTGCCCAGCTCCCAAATCTGGAGGAAGTGTCCCATTTTTCAGGTAACCTTTTATCTATGCACCATGGGATTTCCAACTGATGCTGGCCTAGCTCAGTGATTCTCAAATATTTTTCTCATGAAAGCATTCAAAAGGGAT
The DNA here is from genome assembly GCA_024865655.1 of Emberiza elegans. Classification (NCBI taxonomy): domain Eukaryota; kingdom Metazoa; phylum Chordata; class Aves; order Passeriformes; family Fringillidae; genus Emberiza; species Emberiza elegans. The sequence continues at coordinate 12,845,545 of JALJVW010000206.1, forward strand.
TGTGAAGTGATGGTAGAAAAGCTTTAGAAGTGCATAAGCTGAAGACATCCTGCCTACTCCTGGGACTCTTGGGTTTCCATGGAAGCCAGTAAAGAATAACACTTTAAAGAAGTTTGAGGAACACTGGTCTAATCCACAGATGAAAACATTTGAAGTGACAAAGGGTAAAATAAGAACAAGTGAAAACAATGTGAAAGAGGATAGAAGAAGAAGCCAAGAACATACTCTAGAGGTCAACAAAGAAGTGAAATGATGAAAGAAGACACTATCCTGCAAAGGAAGAAAGTCAGAAAAACAAAAACCACAACACAGTTAAATGCTATGGGAAGAAGCAAATTTTGGTCATAACGATAGGTCTCAACATTTCTTTGCATGCTGTTTCTTCTCCTTTGAACCCTTCCCTTCAACTGCTGAACAAGGAGAATACATTGAGGGGGTGACAGCAGTAGTTTTGAGTAGATTGTAAAAGTACAGCTGACTGTAAAACAGAAAAAGAACCTAAAATTTGGTGCATGTGCATGATTGCTAAAGATTTAGCAGACTGGGCTTGAAGAAAACTGTTATCAATTCAGAAGAGACTCAAAAAATGTGTGGAAGGCATCCTTTTCCATCATACTGTTATTTACTATAGACTGCACATCCTCAGTTTGGTTTTCACAAGCTTTTCCAATATGTATTTAATATCTTTCAGTCAGCTCTCCAAATATGGGATATTTTGCTCTTAGATAATAAGGTGAAAACTAAACTTGGCAGAATGAAATCTGACAAACCCAAGTCCAGAATTCCTTTATACTTTCATGTCTCAAAAAAGAGTAATGAGCAACAAAAAAGGGCAAAAATACTATCCTTCAATACAATCCTTTTTCTGTTAAAGCCAATAGGATGAGTTGTGAGAGCCCAGCACAGGGGCACCAGGGATTGGGGGTCTACTCCTGGCTCTGTTTCCAACCTTAAGGTTTGTCTTGGTCAAGATGCTTCCCTGTCAGTGCCTGAGTTTCCTGGACTAAAACGACAGGATAATGATAGAGACCTTTAAAAAGAGCTTTGAATCTACTGATCTGAAGTAGTATATAAACATTGGCTTATTATTATTTTAGTTATTAAAGTGAGTTAAAAGGATCCTGGTGGCTTTAATCAAAATTTCTTTTATCAGGCTCCAGAATCCTACCTGAAGGACAAAGTTTTTCAAAATTCAGTTATGAGGACACACATATGCTAAGTTGAAGGCTGGTGGATACCCTCAGGTACCACAGTTTTCTTGATACTTGAACTTGGTTCTTGAACTTCAAATGAAACAAAAGCCATTTATGGAGTTCCAGAAGAAGAACTGTATTAGGCACCATTAGTACATTTACTACAGCAACTGTACACTACCATGATGTTTTCAATCAAATTGGTCCAATGCAAACAAAGACACCAAAAGTGAAAGGAGGCAATGAAAAATGAAGAAAGCACTTTTCTCAGGCAGGCATTACACACACACAAACACACACACCTGTGAGCCAACACTGCCCTGGACATCTTAGCTTGCTGTAGTTAATAAACCCAACCCTTCCAGGTGCCTTCCCCAGCAGCAGATAAAGCAGTAGATGAACAGCTGCATCAGAAACACTCCTGCATTTAGAAAAGCTTTGGGTTTGGATTCTGCATTGAAAATTCCATCTTTTAAGTCCACCCCACCCTACTGCACTGGCATGGTGGCTGTGTCTTAATGCCATGGTCTACACAGTTTGCTATGATTCTTACAAGTTAAGAAGCACCCTTGATGCCTTTGGCCTAATACATAATTACAATACATACAAAACATGATTTTATATGAAAGTGCTTCTCTGGATATCATTACTGCATGCTATTTACCAACTGCTACATTTAAGCTAAAAGTCCTTTGGAACTGTCTGATGAATGAAGTGAATGCCCGCTTCAGGACATTTCCGGCTGCAACAGAATTCCCTCTGCATGACTGCTTCGAGGAACCTTGTAGGACTACAGATAAAACATTAGTTCTGCAACCTGCAGTTTTTGGGGTGAGCCCAGTGAAGTTTCACGTGCTCCACACAGAGATTAAAGCTTGGAGTAATCTCATGGTAGAGCAAGTACATGAGGGTTTGTTGTGTTGATGGTACTTCTACACACAGTCCATCTACTCATGCAAGTAATGTCTTAAAGCATTTAAATGATCTCTATCTATTCTACTGGTAAAATTTGTCACTGGCAAAGACATGTGACATCTTTTCCATTAGCTTCTCTCTGTAATGTGACACAGGCAGATTAAAAGGGTTCTTTAACATACATCTCCTCCAGTACTGATGTGGCTGAGACCACTGCAAATTAAATTTTATAAATTATCACTGCTGTGCTTTTCACCATTTATGTCACTATATATTCACAATTTTCTCATCCCAAGGAGCACAAACAGCCTTGTCAGCTTCACTTATACACTGCTGTAAGAGACAAAAATTGCAAATATTGCAAGGAAAGGTTTTAAAATTTAAAATGCTAAAAAAATTTCCATTAACACAGAAAAGTTGTATATATTGTATGTCTGCTCCCAGATATTTATCTATACCTATAGAGGATACTATTGCTGTTCATGGTATTTGTACACAAGCACACATGTGGGTATGAAGCACCCACCACTGAAGAGTCATCTCAAGGCACATGATACTAAAACCAATACACAAACCCTAAAAATATACCAGTATTTAAAGGTATAAGAAGGCCTAAATAAACATGAAGTAACACTGTGTCATAAATATAACACCAAGATCTAGGGCCTGATTCTGCCTGGGCTCCCACCCGCTAATCACTCGTCTGCAGACACAGCCGTGGGTGCAATTTCAGCTCTCAGATTTTCCTGCTGTAGCTTTTCTCCCCTTGTTATCTCAGCAGACATCTTCACTTTGGTGAGATGGATATTGAGCTACCATCCTGCTACACATTCTAGGAATATGCACACAGCAAGCAGCTCGGCATCAGCTCACACATGAACAGCCTTAGCTCCCATAAAATATTCATTCATTTAAAAAATATTTGCACCCTGCTGTCAAACTTAGACAAATTCATACTGAGCCTCAGAAAATAGCTGTTTTAATGGTAAATGATGTTCCAGAAACCTCTTTCAGGCTAAACACTCTCGTCAAAATTATTTTAATAAGAAAGATTAACAATTTCAACATTAGCTGCTAATCCCCTTTCATTTGAAACTGTGCTGATAAAATTCTTTGCTTGTCATTCAAATAGTAAGTAATAATTATAGATTTGGGGCCTCCATCTCTTGCTTCATTAATAGTAAATTGCATGGAAGTCTGAAGCATAAAGTCAGCTTTGATACATCTCAAAATGCAATTTCCATAGCTTTCCTTAGCTATGTACAATTAATTACAGAGTTAATAAGGGGAATATGTTAATGAAAGGGAAATTATTCACTCAGACCACCTGGTCTTATCAAATTTCTTTAATATGTTTCCTTCTTTCTGTGAATTTGCATGACAGCAAGAACACAAAGCACGGTGTGCATTGCTAGTCCTTTAGTATTTTTATTTGCAACCAGCTAAAGTCCACTTAAATTAAATGCAGAAAGAATGAAATAAGTAGTCAGTAGTAAATAACTGACTGCATTTGTTTTCTCAAGTTCATTACCTTTATAATTTTAAAATAAAATTGCTTAAACAGCTTTATAATTACCAGACTCTCTTCAATGCTGAAGTACAAATATAATGCATCCAAAAAGGAGACATTGTCATCTTTTATTTTCTTTAAAGAAATGTGCTGCATGTGCACATATTTAATAAAAGATGTACAGAAATGTGCTTCAATTCGCTGCAGTCTGACAGCTACTAGAGCTTAGTTGCTATGTGCAGTGGAGTTTTTGGACGTTCATGGGAATATTTTAGTTGCTGCAAACAGCCCAGTCAGAAGGTGGCAAACCTTCACATAAATCATCTTAAAAATAACACAGTTGTGATACATAGTCAGAAAATATTTTTTAAAGATGGGTCAAATTCAGAAACCAACCATCTTCAACAAACCTCGATGGATTTACTACTGAGCAGACAGAGGACAAAAACATTTGAGGACCTGGACATCAACCCTCCTAATCATTCCAGGAAGAAAAAGGCCAGAGAATAATTCCTAGAGCAATGGCAGGTTGTGTTTGGAGGAGGTGATGCTTGTGGGCAGTTTATCACCCCTCCCTCCTATTCTTAGTTCAATGCAAAGGTCCAACATCCAGCCAGCAACAAGAGGCAGCTCATAATTCTCCCTTGCTATGAATAGGGTTTTCTTGGCCAGCTTGGCAACCTAAAGCAGCATTAGCTCATGAGTTTAGGAGAAGAGGATAAGGGAGACATGACAGCATTGAGGGAGAGCTGCCAACCAAAAAAAAAAAAAAAAGTAAGATATTACTCTGGTCTGAAACAAAAGGACAGTTACATAAAGGAGACAAACTCAGTAAAATTATTCTTTTCTAAAGACACACTGGGGTAAGGATGTAATATTTGAGGGTGGAATACTTTACCTGGTTTTGACCACAAAGTAAACCAGTCCTCTTTTATTGAACAGCAAATACTATGTCATCCACTTCTAAGCAAACTTCACAGATTATTTTAATGTTTATCTCCTTATTTAAAAATGTTTCCACAGCTGCGTCGTGGGTGCATATGCAAAATTTGATCATCACAGGAGCATTTTGTCTGTGTCCTACACATCAAATTTTCCAAATACCACCCAAATTCTGTTACCTTACTCAGAAAACACTGCCAAATTATGGTCTAATCCCAGAAGGAGTTGCAGAAAGCAAAGTACAAGTTTTTTTAATCTTGCCCTGAAGAACTTTGTTGAATCAGACTTTGTTGAATCAGTGGAGGGATTGAACTGTCTTCACTACAAATAACTAGGCCATGTTCAATAACTCTTGCTGGCATGGCCCACACAAAGAGAAAGAGCTCTCCAAAATATCAATGGGAGTTCCTCTGGGCATCCTGAACTGCAACTGGCACAGCAGTGCAAAAACACAGTGCCAATATCGTGTCTCTTTGGAAGCTATGAAGCAGGTCCCACTTTCACCCTGAACTATTACACATTTTGAGGAGCTCTGAAGCTGTAGTCCCATTTACCACATGTCATTTGATCTTAGCAGCGTGCCATGTCTAGCAACCCATGTGAGTAATTTCTTTACCCCACAGTGGGTCAAAACACACCACCTGCTCATATCTGAACTCTGCCACCAGCTCAGAAATACTCTGTAACATATATTATCATTTTGGGTCTCCTGCCTGAGAAGTCTTCCTGAATTGCCTTCTTTCTGGTATCCTTCTAAACAGGCATTTCCACCTGCTAAATCCAAAATATGATTAACTGCTGTATCTGCTACAATGAGCTATCAAGGATTTAATGCATGATGTGAGCGTGCACAATAGGAAAAATACAGCAAGAGCACTTCATCACTGAGGATGCATTTGGAGCCAAAAGGCAAGATATCCCAGATAAATATTCATCTCCAGGAGACCCCACAGTTCATGAGACTCTCAGAAGCAGCTGAGTATCCAGTAACATTCCTGGTCTTCAACCTGTAGTATCAAAACTCAGATAATTTTCATTAAATCCCCATCTATTGCTACGTGCTACAGCCGATACTTGTCTTGCCTTGACATTACCTGTGGTCCTCTAGAAATGCAAGAAAGCTGGGTGCAACAGAAAAAAGTCCAGATAGCCACCAAGATTTGTTTCAGCCAAGAAAATGATCCTTTCTTTTTCCTTGGTGCACACAGTTGCATAACCTAGTTTTGTGTCACATATTTCTCCCAATGAAACACTTTTAAAATCAGTAATCTAGAATATTAAGAGAAATGTTTTCTTCATCTTTCTACTACAAGCCCTAGGGAATGATGCAAGTTGGATAAAAGTGTTCAACCAAAGCAGCTTAAACAAAGCTGGAATAAACACTTTATAGTCAAATGACAGAGTAAGATGTAGTCACAGAAATTTGGTGAGTTATTTCTAATCAAGAATAAATTAGGGGAAAACAACTGGCATGGAAGAATTTAGGGGAAAAAAGGTTTTGAAATCAATTTCATACCATGTTCAAGAGGAATGTTTTTCTCAATTTAATACTGACTCTGCAATTGTCATTATTTCCTAAGGCCCATTCAACAAAATTATTATAGAAAATGGGGAGCAACTTATTATGAAACAAATAAAATGGAAGAATCAAAGGGTAACGTGTTCATGAATATTTTTGCTGAGTTTTATTGATATAATCTATGTACTACATATATCCATTTATTAGATTTATGGCTCTATCAGTAGAGCTGTTTCCATATGTCACGAGATTTTTTTCACTTTTCTTTGCAGCTTTTCTTTGCTCTTGTATCTCAAGTCCCAGCTTTAAACAAACACAGGCAAATGTTTCAAAACAACTTAAACATTTAGGGAGGGAAAAAAAAGATGTAAAATGAAGGGATAAACACTACATCAGCAGAAGATCTTTCAGGAGACAGCCAGCTCTGCTTGTCCCTAAAAGCATGACAACTCAGGGAGAGATGGGTAAAGATTTTCCCATCCACAGTGTTTATGTCTTTTTGGGATATTGGCTATCCTGTCACAGAGTAACATAATTTATAACAGCCCTTTCCCTTGTGACTCCCCCCGTCCAACTGTTCATGATGAAATGGCCTTTAGGGCCAAAGCTTTCTTGGGACTTAATTTTGTGAGACTTCTACAGCTATTTATATTGGCACAGCTGAAAGATAAGTTGGGATTTAGATCCACTTAGCACATGTGTAAGGAGTTTATGCTTTTAGCTTAACTTTGCCACTGACTTTTTTCCCTTCTCATGTGAGGGAGGATTTTTTTCTTCATTTTTCTCAGTGGCAAGCTTTTTTTAAACAGGGTATTTATATTCTTGAGATGCATGAAGAGGTATTAATGCTGGCAGAAGGAGATGGTGGGAAAAAGAAAAAAATATTAGAATCCATTTAATAATCAAACAAATGATTGTGACAAAGACCTTGTTTTCCATACCTGCACTCCTCACCTTTGTCCCTGCCAGCATTAATCACCTCTGCAGCATCTGTGTCCCCAGGCACTGCACTGCACTCATGCCCTGTGTGCTGCTTCACTCAGGAGACGCTCAGTGTGTATATGGATTAAGGTCAAGGTGGAAGGTACACCTGCCTCTAGCTCAGTGCTATTTGTCCTTACATGCTGGAGCTTCTCTCTTCATTTAGAGAAGTGTGTTTAGATGCCTTTTGCTCCCAATTTTATTGCAGCTTTAGGGATAAAATGAAGGAATTTCAGCAAGATGTAGTACAGGATCTAGCAAATACCTTTTCTTGTTGCAATGTGTCTTCAGTCACTCAGTCCTACACTCTTCCATATTCAATTAAAAAGAATCTATAGCTGCTACCCCATAGAGCTTATCTAAAAAAGAATTCACTTCAAAAAATGAGAGTGAGGGGAAAATTGCTAAGAAACATCAAAAAGTTACTATTCAGATGGTGTAGGATACCAATATCATCAAAAACCCCCAGGTTCAATCTTGGAAACCATCCTCTCCCTGTTACCCTTCCCAGTCCTACAGCAATCCTGTCAGTTATTCAGCATCAAAATTAAGTGGATGCAAAATTCAGCACCTGGGGTTTGCCCATTTAGCAGCACCAGGCCCCCACCCCATGTCCCCAGCTAAGGTTGTGCCACCTTCTGGAACACAACCAGTCCCAGGATTTTGACAGAAATTCTCACACGAGGCCATCCTTCACTTCTCTGTGGTGAATGTCCTCCTGGTTTTACCAGGCATATTGCAAAAGACAAGAGGATTAAGCAGACTTATATCTCTTAGATAAAAGGCCATAGATTTCAGGCTCTACTTCATCTATTCCCATCACGTGATTCAGCCCAAGTATGAAACTTTCCTCTCCTTCTGAAAAGTGCAGCATCACGAATAATCACATATTATTATTACTTCCAATACATAAAGCAGTTTCATAGGCTCTGGGAGAGGACGCCTAAGACTTCAGCTTACAAAAAATACTGAAAAGACCTTTTGTAAATTCACATTTCCTGAAATTCTAATTTATGTATAATGTTCCAAATTTTGCACATCTGTCTTTACAAGGAAAAAACCTGCAAAACACAAAAAATCCTGCAAAACACAAAAAATCACTTCTTCTGCAAATACCCTCTCTTATATGGTACTCAGATAACAACCTCATAATGTTATCACCAAAAGCATACATTCTCTTCTTGCAGTACTCTTCTTCATTTAAAACCCCATAAAAGATTATAATTGTTTTAACCAAAAAAAGCATGGTAATGCATGAAGCAGGTGTAGGATCCAATCCACCTTGGTGCTGAGCTTGTGCTACAGCACAAACAAAAGAGACTCCTTCATGTAAGCTGCAAACATCAAGGTCTCCTAATTCTCAGGAGACCTTCAGAGCCACCTACTCACTTCATCAACTACAGGGGGAATTTATGGACTCAAGTCAACACCAACACTTCATTAAATGCCTAAAATATAGGAGCACAAGTTAGGGAGACTAAATCTCTCTTGATCACTGTTAAACCCTCTCTGGTTTTCTTGCTGGACTGCAAAAGGAATTGTTGCCCTTTATTAGAACTTCTCTTGTCAGCTGCAATATGGACACACACATGAGAATAAAGTGGGTGGAAATTTCAGTTCCTATTCTTTCCCTGGTTGTGACCTTCTGAATGATGCTTGCTTGCAAAACCAGTGGTGACCAAAATGAAGGCACACATCCCGAGCTGCTGCTTATGCTGAAACCAGCCAGTCAGTGCCACAAACATGACTGCATTAAACATGCTCCTCTAATTACACTTCCCAAAGTGCTTGGATTTTTTAGAAAGACAGAATCAAAATGTGCCATATGCGCCACCCTCCTGTTAGAAATGTGATGAAAAAGACAGTGAAAAGGAAAAAAAAACCCTCTGAATGTTGTTATCACTGTCCTTCTGGGCCTCCTGAGCCCTCCCTGCTTCCTCCTGCCAACAGCTCAAACCAGCTCACGCTGCTGGCAGCAGTGCAGAGGCATTGCCTGGCTGCACAGGGAAGTGGCAGAAATGCAGGAATTTTCCCCTGGAAGGCTGGTTTCAGTCTAAGTGAGGAGACTGCCCCACAGCCGCAGGGCTTGGAAGATTCCTGATTTCTGCACACCTTGAGCACTATAAACAATGGGCTAACAAGTGGAAAGTCCTCCCAGAAAACAGTACCTGTGGCCAACCCAAGCTCCAACAAAGCCCAAGCTGAGATGACTTAGATGTGATGGCAGGTATGACTGATAGAATTTTCCAGCAAATTCAACAGCTTTACAGAAACATTTCTGACCAATCTCTGAATAAGATTATATGGAGTCATTCAGCAGTCACACACTTCTAAGCTATTTTCATTAAAGTTTTATTCTGTTTATGAATCAAAAGAAATTATTTCCTGCTGCCACTTTACACAGTAATCCATTGTTTTATTTTCTCTAGGGAGATCCTGGCACCTACAAGCAATAAGGACTGAGGAGCCTTAGCTCAGCTAACTACCCCTTCACTGCACATTGTGGAGCTCAAAAACACATTTGCAGACTTATAAGTGCATTCATCCTGCAAAGCAGAGGGTATTTGCCATTCTTACTAGGCCCCTTGCTAATATTTGTCATGGCTTTTTTGGGCACTGAGATATTTTTCAAAGAAAATATCTAAAAAATTTAAAAGGAAGAGGATTGTAGCAGAGGGAAATTAGAAGAACTGAAAAATGTCTTTTATTGAACAGTATAAAAGTTGCAAACTGTCTCCTCACTCTCCTCCACTTGTATCTGCAAGGCAAAGAGAGGAAAAGTTCACCTCTGGTGAGCTGCTTCTGTTGCTGAGGTCCAACAAGCCACAGCATCCCCAGAAGGAGAGAAATTCAGGTAAATAAGGCATTACAGAGCTGTGCATTTATTTTTGAGCAGAACATAAACTGGGGCAGCTCTCTGGTTTCATTGTGACCCACAGTGACACAAAACATGAGCATTTCTGATCATCCCAATCATCTGCTTCTGTGCTGTAGCTGAGGGATGCTGATCCTTCCATGCAAACCTAACCCAGCTTTGCCTTCAGCAAATCTTGTATTTATGGTTTAACTGCTTCCTTAAGCAAACATCCCACTGCCTGCCTGACCCTCCTATTAGGCTTGCCCTGATAGCAAAGCTAAATGCATATTTTGATGCTAACACATATTTTCTCCCTAATTGTATCATCTGAGTCCATTAAGAACAATTTTTCCCCATCCTGTATGTCACAGCACATAGGCAGACTCCCCTGAATCACTGATTTTTGTTTGTTCAGGTTAGACTTAACAAATTAACTGTTTTTACTCTGTCTGTGTGGCTTGCACTCTTAAAACCCTACAGCATTTCTTCACCCTTCTTTGAACCTTCACCATCTAAAATATAACATCTGCTGTTAGATAGTTAAAACCTGTATGAGTTCATCCAGGGTTAAGCAGGATTGACTGAATTACGGACATTGAACACCATAACAGTGATCTTGACCAATCTATTTTTTAAAGTTTATTTACTGCCATATGAGGACAATTCCTTCTTGCAATTTTGCAGAAATTTGCAGAGCCAGAATAAGTGGTACATCTATGCAACTTTCTCTCCTTTAAGCATGATTTTGAGATGATTTTTTATGTTTCCCAATAATATAACTGGAAACGATTTTGCTCAATTTGAAGTAGTTGAAACTGTTTGCAAATGTTAAATGAATATTTCCATCTACATAGGAAATCTCGCTCTAATTTCCATACAAATATATTGCCTAGATCTTTTTGAACCTTTTTTTGCCTCAAAAATTTGTATTTATTTTGAGATTGGGCTACTGGAAATGTTTGGGGTTCCCAATCCTCCTCCTCCCCCCCAGCCCCCAAGTATTTTACTTAACTATGAAAGGAAATCAAGTGAAGTTTAATTATGATTTGGCAATAGTGGAACAGTAAAACTGTTATAAATGGTTTTCTCTCATGGGAACAACCCTTTCAAACTGCACTTGTCTACTGGATATTAACATAATAATTAATTAATTACTTTTGGAGGGCGATGGCAGCGATGTATTTACCCAGGATCATAAACTCTGAGGAAGCATCTGGTTTAAAATCCTACCCTGCTTTTGCTCAGTTTTATAGCTGACTTGATCAAGGCTGAAGAAGGTCAGTAACTGAGCTCAAATTTGGTTTTTGGGTTTTCCTGCCTTTATTCCTTTCACCATTATGGGAGGTTGGCTTGTAAGAACTTGGAAAATAACTCAGAAGATAGTACCTTCAAATATAAATCCAGAAAAAGAAAGAAGTTTAAAAATTATGACCCAAATGTATGGCATGATGGAGAGAAGTTTCCAAAAACATGGCATACTATCGACTGGAAAGGATGCTTACTTTAGGTAAAAGCAGAAGTCAAATATACAAGCAAAATAACACAACTTTTGGTCAAATTCTTCACCACAACCTAACTTCTACTCAGATAATGTCAATGCACTCTAGAGAGACAGTAAATATTTAAAGAAAGATGAAAAAAGGGCACAAAAAATAGAGGATTACTCTGCAGCTCTCCCAGCAGGACAGAAACAAGCTCCACCAGTCCCAACCACTGGGCTCTGACTCTTACACAAAAAAAACTCCTAATGTGTCCATCTTCTACACTGATACTGGTCTCAAGCTGTCCTTGGAAGTAACCCAAGATTTCCAACACAGATTCCGTCAATAGAATATATTTGGATCATTTCAAACATGAGAAATCCAGCTTGGAAGAAATTCATCCAAGGACAAAACAAAAAAGTCCAGGCAAGGCTCAAAATTCAGATCTCTTTTCTAAGGTGACAGAAATAAATGGCTCCATATCACTAATCTTCTGTTGCCTTCTCAGCTTAGATACCTCCACACACTGGAAACACATGAGAAAAAGCAGTGAGCTGATCAGAAATTTGGCAGCTTCCTTCAGTTGTCCAAGCTGAGCTAAACATAAATTAACAGGACAAGAGGACACCACAGGGCTTTTCTTTTCTTAAAAGCAAGCATGCAAACAATTCACACGTTCACATTAAAAGAATGTTCCCAAGAGAAGGAAAACAAAGATACAATGAAATAAAAGGAAATAAAAATGCCTGTTTTAATTATACAAAGTTAAGATTACCAATGAAGCTCAGGAATATTTTCCACCTGTGAAAACACATCTTCCCTGTCATTTAAAGCTCTCTCTTTCCAAAAACTGAGCAGGTGCCTAAAATTCTGTCGCAATTTCTCGTGCCACAAAGACAGAAGTGCCTTACCAGGATCATGTGACCGGTGGAGATGTCCATGTTGGACTGGACTGGCTCCTCACACCAGGACGAGGTGCTGCTGCGGGCTGAGGGGCTGGGGATGGGCCCATCACTGAACTGGGAGGAGACGCTGTTGATTCGGGAGGAGTGCAGGGGCTCCGGGCGGTCAGAGCTCTTCACTGCCATGCGCTGCCGGCATAGCTCCTAGAGAGAGAGAGAGAGAGAGAGGGGAGGGAACAACCCACAGTTAGGAGTAATTACAGGATGGAGTCTACTAAAGACATATGATTTACAATATGTTGCCAGGGCTGGAAGTGTTTCCCCCCTCACTGCAGTAATTTTTGGGCAGCTGTCTGTTCCGTTAAGCACGGCTACAAAGGCAGGCTCAATGAAATTACTACACGATCACTGCCCTAACCTTTCAAAAGTGCAATTATGACTTCATGCACATCTCCATATAGATAACCAAAAATCATATTTTGGAGCTTGACTCCTCTAGCAGATATATTTTTTTTTCTCCCCCACATTCTGCAAAGCCACGTTTGAACCACACAACCTCCTGAAGTTAATGGGGTTGCACGGGAGTAATTGAGAGCACTGCTTGGCCCTGGATATGCAAACTCAGCAAGCTCAAGGCAACTGAATTGATGTGCTCTCCAATGTAAATCCTCGTTGATAGATGCCTCATTTCTCTTCATTAAAATAGCAAACTCGCAACACTTCCTCCCTGATGTGGGGCAGAGAGGATGAAGAATGACATTAACGAAGAATAAAAGCAGAAATCTGTCATTGTATTGTTTAAGCAGCTTTGGCGAAGAAAGAAAATTCAAGCTATCACACACACTAATGCAAGTCATGTTGAAACACCAAAATAGATAGCACTGGGAATACGTATTTTCAATTGCTCTCATGCATGGAATTCGTGCAAATATACAGAATTCTGGTTAGGTAGCAGAAAATCCTGCTGGTAAAACCAACTCCTGATAGTATAAAATTCTGATTCTTATAGGATGAGCAGACCCACAGTCAGAGTCATGTTGTAATGCTGTTAGAACCAGCTGTGGTGGTGAGATCAGAGATATTGTAATAAAATGATCATTTTTAACATGTGACTGTTGTCCATGAGGGGTCCTTGGCTGCATGGCAAGTCTATAGGATGTGGCCAAATTGCACACGCAGTGTGGGTACACATTTGTCTCAGATTACTCATTCTGCACAGATGAGTACTAAGAGCTCAATCTTTTGCCTCAGGCTAACAAAATAACACAGGCTGAAAAATTCATACCACTGGAATGCCATGGCTTCTGTTTTCTTATTCATTGATAATTTAGTTGCAGCCCAAGTACCATCAGTAGGATGGTCTGAAAATCATTATTTATCAACTGCAATAAAATCTTCTTTTCAGACAGGAGTTTAAAATACAACTTAAGACTATGTCTGGGGCTTTTTTTAACCTTGCAAACTCTAGGACAATGAAGGGGGATCCTAATCCAGGCAGCAGCAAGCATTCAAACAAACTCCCTGAAACAATTGTATAGAGTCTTCTCCTGTCACCACATGACAGTGATTAAAGACCCTTCAAATATTCTTTTCTAAAAAAACTTCTGTCTTATTTGCCATTAGAGATGCTTATGTGGACTTTTACTATTTGATAGTATTTAATACACTATGTATATAGATAGATACATACATGTATGTATGCATGTACAAATTAAGATACACTGAGATTAAATTTGCATCATAGACAGGATATATTTCACTGTCTAATACAAAAAGAAAGTCAACAGAAGACTGGGAAGCAGAAATTTCTGATCCTATATGGTGTCAGTTGTTGGAATAACTGTACAGAAGACTGTCACAAGTGAAACTGCTACCTGACTCCATCACTGCATTTTTGTGTATTTATTGATTTTTCTAGGCCATGAAAGAGTTTTTCTAATTTTTAGCAAAAGTAGGTGTTTTCCCACACTTGAGTAGTACCCTATTCTGTAACTTTGGTACTTTTTAGCTTCCTACTAACCTTAAAATGAAAAATATTAGAAAAATAAATTAAACTTTAAAAATATGTTGAATTGAGTCACATATATTGCTGTTAGATAGGTCAGTTAAACTATCAGTATTAAACCCAATACTTTTTAATAAAGGAAAAAATGTCATTGTATCTGTTATTTTTAAATATAGGAACAAAGAAAAAACCTCTTTTCCTCCTTTTCTCTGGAGAATCACACACTTTATAAGAAAAGCTAGCAATAGTCCTCAATGTCTATTACTAACCTCAGAATGACCCTGCAGTAGTGTAATTTCAAATCCCTGCTTTTAGCAGATTTTGGGAAAAAGTACAACAGAGCGGAAGCTTTTTAGACAGAAAAATAAATCTACAAAAAACCAAAAAGCTGCTCAGATGTTTAGACATCAGCCATTCCTAGAGGGAATGGTTTATTGGACTAAGCAAAAGTATAAGTAAAGGTATAAAAAAAAGAAGTCTATCACAAAACTGCTAGAAGGATCTGTCTTCTGGCTAGCATGCCATGTGGCGTTGATATGAATTTATTATATTCTAATAGACATCCTGCCACTTGACTCACCCCGACTCTGTGCTAACAATAGCATTTGTACTCAAACAGGATCTTTGTTTTTAAGTTGATCTGTTCCTGCTGTTCATATCCTGCCTCAAGTCATAATCCTCTGCATTTACAAGTGGTTGCTGTGGAAAGGATTATAGACCTCTGTTAACAAAAAAGAATTGAGATCAAGCAATCTCTAAGAAATTAATGTACTATTTTTACATGAATTATAATGACAAAAGAAACAATATTATAGACAATTGGTTCTGGAACAGATTAACCTCTAACCAAAGGATCTTTTTGGACATAAAAATATGTTACTAAGAAATGTTGTTTTATAATAAAGTTTAACATGTTCATGGTCCTCGTGGAAGAAGGTGAAGTTGAGCATCATAACAAATTTAAATATGTTCAAAAAAACTGTACCTTATCTCAAATATGAACCTATTTCTTTCCTGACATATATGGAACCAAAACAATAATTCCCAGAACTGCTGTAACTGTCAAATACCTCAAACAAAGCAACCACGTCACTGCACTCTGCTGTAAAAAATGTTTAATGTAAACAGGAAGGTCAAATCATAGCTGAAGCAAAACCACCCCTGAATTTCTTGATTGGAGTTTTAAATCTCCATGACATTGGGTTTTCCCCTGCCTGTAAACAGAACTTTTTGGGTTGAATTTATTTCCAGATCAGTCTGACAGCCCTTGACAGCTCTTCCTTCCCCCTCTCCCAGCCAGCCCAGCCCTGGCTGAGGAACCTGCCCCATCCCCACACACACTTCAGCCATGCCAGGGCAGCTCCAGCTTCTGCTTCTCCAAAGGCACCTCTCTGCCAGCCCAGCCATTCCAGCTCCCACTCGGGTTTCTGGCCTGGCACTGCAGGGGTAACATGTTCAAGACCACCACGTGTAAAAGCTTTGATGCACGGGGTGCTTTGGGGAGCCACATGGGTTCCTCCAGGACATACGGACAAGGGACATCCAGCTCAAAGCAGGGAAATGTCTTTGTGTGGAATTTGGCCTTGAGATGGGTCATCAGTGTTCCCTTCCTACAAAAGGCATTGGGAACAGCGGGGTCTCACAGTGTGGGGTGTTTCACACCATCCCATGGCACTTACTGAGCTGGCATCTCTTCACAAAAGCACAAAGCCCTGCATGGTTCAGACCCTCGTAAGTACAATATCGGTCACCTGTGCACTTCTCTGCATGCTCAGGTATGCTCTGCCTTCCTCCCCAAAATATTTACTCTCACAAGCATTTTGCAAATCAGCCATTTACCAAACCACAACTAGAATTCAAACTTGACTAAAATGTCAAAGCCTCATACTGTGAGAATGACACAAACTGTATTTCTGTATTGTCTCAGCCATTAAAAATATTTTCTAAGAATGAATTCAATTTACTGCTGAATTTCTATATTTAGCAGAGTGGCTGAGGCTATTTCTGCCATGCTGAGACTCAGTAATGTCTAGCCATTGTTTGTGTATTGTTTGAGTGCCATTCTTCATTTAAAAACATCATTTACACCTAAAAAAGCAACCACAATGCATACAGTGAAAGATGAAGAAACGATCCTCCTGACCTTCAGGCTATGATCTAATGGATGGGTTGGACATAAACATTTATTTAAAAGGTAATTTGAAGTTTATGACATTATTTCCCATCACATGGGAATTGCTATCATACTGAGGCACTTACTCTGGTTTTTATTTCCCAACATTTATTATCAAACTTATATAGTGGTCACATGCAGTATATAATGGAGAAATAATATCACTGCATGACAAAAACTGCCATAACCAAGATAAATATTCTGTAAATAATGTTGAGTTAAATGAGTTCAAAGTACTGCACCATGATCATCTGCAGTGAGCTTTTTATTTGACACACAATTGATAACCTTAAACAAACCATAAACAGTATTCTTGGAAACCCCTCAATCCTCTTTACAATGGGGTTCTAAAATATTCCTAATACTTGGCTGTCCACACAGAGACAGGGAGAAGCATGAAGTGCAACTATTTCCTCAGGTACAAATAGATTTTCGAATCCATACGTTCCACTTGTGAATGAACCACTCTGCAGCCTAAATGTAGCTTATCCACATTTAAAGAAGGGCATTAAGAGACTCGCTGCACCTCCTTAATTGACAAAATTGAGAGCCAGTCTTGCCACCATGTTTTGTTAGGTGGGTCTCTGAACCTGAAGAGGAAAGAAATCCTATCAAACAAGGAGGCATCAAGTCTGTTCAGAAATGGGGCCCACAGATACCTGTCCAGGCTGGTTTGGAGGCGTGACTTGCTTACCAGCAGAGTGTTAGGCCATGTCACCAGCCAGTGACAGAAGCTGCAACTTCTGCCATGTGGCTTTGTGATGCACAGCAGCCACTGGTGTCACAGAAGGGCAAGGCAGCAAAAGAGAGCTCAGAGAAATTTTCAGCTGTCATCTACTGGAAAATCCACTTAAGGAAATTGGAAAATCCATAGAAGCTACAGTGTTTACTGAAATGTTTGGTTTTAGAGAGAAATAGATGTATATGCCCTGGTAAGGATTATGAGTACAGGTAACCATAGAACTAAAATCAGATGTAACTGAGGCTAATGAGTAATACTGAATCTTTTCCCTCGCTTTACTTGCAAAAATGGAATTTGAGAACCTCAGGTGACCCAGTACAGGCAGGAGAGCTGACTGGAGCACCCCAGTTAAGACATGGCCAGCGTTCACCTGAGCTCTGCACTCATTAACCACGAGCCATTCCACCTCAAAGCTGCCTCCAGAGAAGATGCTGCAAATACTTAATGCAAATTCTCCAAGCAATACCTGTGGTTATTCCAAGTCCAGCCAGTCATGATGGCACCTGAATCATTCTCTTCTAGCTGGTACCAGGTGCATGATAAATGTTCACTCCAAAGCAAATGAAAATAACTTCATATCTAAAACACTGCTCTTCTTTCCCAGTCACTGTCACCTCAGATCTGACTAACAGGAGATCTAGGATCTGAGGGAAATGTCAACTTTTCACTTTATTTAGAAAAAGAAACATAATTTCATTACTATATATTAATGAAAATAGATTTTGTAACTGATCCCAAAATTTGCACCAAACCAAAAATTAAGTCCAGGAAATAGGACTAACATTTCCACATTTTAAAGAATTTTTTTTTAGCAAATTAAAATAGAAACCACTTGAGTTAGTCCAGAAACAAGTGTGGCAAAATTATTCTAGAATTAGCAAAATATAAGAGAGAATAAAACTGTCCATGTATAATTATTAAGAAAATGCAGAGACACTAAACAAAGAAATTATTGTTTATTAAAAGTGATAGCTGAGTGTACACCAAACCCTTCCAACCTGACCTGCCTAATATTCTATCAATCAAGAAACAAATCTGCTTAAGCAGGCATGATCACAAGAACACTGTGTTAATTTTTTTGTGAAACGAACAAATTTTGCAGATATTTTAAATTAAAATGCTGACACTTAATTCTAAATTATACAAGACTACACCTTTTAATAAAATGTATAATGAAGATTAAGAATGTATGTAATCTATATGCTAGGTATGGAGGAATAAGACCTTTAAAATGCCTTTTTTTTTCCCCTCAGCTTTAATACATCCAATTCAACAGAAGTCTCATTCTCCTTTTCAGGAGGTATTATTCACAGGATGAGCTGAGGTCTGCACATACAGCCTGGATTTCAGGCTGTATGGATGCAGGCATAAGACAATGAGATTTAAAAAATAAAAAAATAAAAAAATAAGATTAGCTCTTTCTTTTTTAACAAATGGATCTAGGACTATAAACATCATTATTCTCTAACTAAATTTGCTTAGTGTTACTACAGGGTGAAGCTAAAGTCATTTGGCTGCCTTTGCTTTGCTTTTGATTACTTGATAAGCTTTCAGGTGTTATAAATTTAACTTTAACTTATTTACTGTATTTGTAGCTTTGGGGATAATTACAGCTTTATTAGCATTTATTTTTGAGTTATTGAAACATACTTTCAAGATTTAGCTTGATTTTAGCATACTTTTTGTCCAGGAATAAAAAGAGCTGTTTACATACATGGAATATTTGCATGTATATTTTCTATCCTTTTCAGAAAAGGCAACTATATCTGATATCTGTGTCCCTTCAGAAAAGGGCTAAAGGGATATATTGAAAAAATGTTTGAGAGTAATATTTTGAAAGACACAGAATCAAACATATCATTACACATCCATACTCTGGACAATTCATTTTTATCTAGACTTGTATGTGATAGATCTTGGGAGGAACAGATACAAAAAAATAATAAAGAAAAAAGAAGAAAGCAAAATAAATTTCTTTGACAGTCAATGTTAAAGACTTCATGTGTCCAGTTCAGTTCACTATCTGCCCTCTTGTACCACACTCTGTATTTCTGAATATAACTCTGAACCTTGGGACGGGGGGGATTACTTTGCTTGATTTTTAAATGATCTAAAACCCAGGGATGCTGTTTCTTTTGAGAGCATCATAGACAAATACAGGCTTGAGAATCATTCTCCTAACAAAACCCCAATTTTGACTGTGGCCTGTG
This sequence comes from Emberiza elegans, assembly GCA_024865655.1. Classification (NCBI taxonomy): domain Eukaryota; kingdom Metazoa; phylum Chordata; class Aves; order Passeriformes; family Fringillidae; genus Emberiza; species Emberiza elegans. Next base: position 12,864,975 of record JALJVW010000206.1, read on the forward strand.
AAACCTAAAATTTCAATTATTTTAGCATTGTGTGTGTTTCCTGGTGATGACTCATGTCATTATGATTCCCCTTTCCCCAAAAAAGTCGAGGCCATGAAGAAAGGGAAAGGCAAAGAAAACATGGCTAACTTAAAATGAAAAATGACTTTCCCTTTTTTTTAAATTTCTTTGATTTCTTTGTTTTATTCCCTCTCTTTGAATTCAAACATTTGCAGTCTTATCCTACCAAATTGGATGAGAAGCCATCATGGTCTTGTACACATCTCCAGGTGTCCAGCAGACATAAAAATTGCACAGAACCCAAGGTGCTGTCTATGCAATACAGCTTGAGAAAATAGTTTTTCTTTCATTCTTTCATTCTCTCATCCATGATGAAGCAATCTGAATAGTCCAGAGGCTCCTGAAGGGAGCAGATATCTCCTCCATGGATCACATTGCCCAGGAAGACAGGACAGCATAGGTCTAATGATATTTCTCTGAAATAATTATAATATTGCCCTGCAATCCATGCCAGGAAAGCACAGGTATCTTTGGGGATAATACTGCTTTCCAGAGGGTCGGTGAAATTTGAAGACCATGTTTAGGTTGCTCGGCTGGGGAATGTTTTCCTATACAAAACCACAAAAGACTACTGAGTGGGACTCCATGAGCATGACAGTTTGGAGCCTTTATTTCTAAAAGTTTTGTGAAACAGATGCTGAACTAAACAGGACTCCAGCACCCTGGTCTTCACAAACAGGAGATACACAAAGAAAGGCTGTGATTCTTTAGACTGATTTGGAAGGGTATCTTCTCTGCATGATGATATCATGGTAGCTTCCCAAAGAATTTAAAGAATTTAAAATTTCCTGGATGACTCCAAGGAAATCAGTGTTCTGTTCTGAATAGGATATGTCTGCAAACTGTGTACCTGAAGTTACCTGAGATCTGCTGGTGTAAAAGCACCCAATTTTTTTTTTTCAGGTTGTCAGAGTTTTACTGGCCTTGCAGTTCAGATGACTGCAATTCTGGAAGTGAAGATATATCCCATTGACCTACCTGCCACAAAAAAAGTGGTTTCAACAAGTGCTGATTTCTAAATTGCATTTCCCATATTTCAGCTGTGCCTGCATGTAATGTTTTACAAGTATATGAGTATATGGCAAGTATGAATCTGGAAGAGGAAAGATTTCTTAAAGGAGTAACCAGAGAGATAAAAAAATAACACACAAAACAAACTTCACCTTTGCCATGTTTTGTTCATCTTAACTAACTCTAATACATGCTCATGAGGGCACAGCTGCTCCTTAATATGAATTGGCACAGAAAATTCCCCACTAGCACAGCAAGAGCCACAGAGCACAGTATGGGTTACAAATAAACCATAGCAACAATTGAATTAACCTGAAAGGCCACACAGAACCACGTGTAAATCCATCGTGTATTTTGCCTTTGTCTAACCCACCCAAAGCCTGACCAGCTTCCAACAGATGCCAGTGCTCTTAAAGATAACTGCCACAAATGTTTCCTTTCTCACTCCCAGCATTTATAGTTGCCTGGGGCCCAAAGTAGGCAAAAAACGCAGTCCCAAGACAGCTGTAGTTTCTCAGGAAAGCTATACATTAAGGCTGTGTAGTCCACTATTTTATTGCCCTGCAGGACTGAAAATGGAAGATCATTTCTGCTAGAAATAAGAATTCCCAGCAGCCAGCAGGACTCTGTGAGCACTTCCAGCCTGGAGAGAAACAAAACAGCCACTAGTTTATGCCTAAAAATGTTATTCTACCCCACTGCAAAGACTAGTATTGCTTCTCCCTAAGTCTGTGTAACTGCATTCATGGTAACAGAGCTTCTAAAAGCAGTCAGAGAAATGGGAAAAGAAATACTAAAACTTCTAAAACCCCCAAATACTTCATTTTTTCTCCATAGAAAGCAGACATACACCAGAGGCGATGCAAGGATACAGGAAGTATTTACCAAAGATGGCCATCAGTGACAAACTTTTTTTATAACATCATCTATCATGACAGTCAAAATTGCCAGTCATTACCCGCTCCTGATTTGAAAACTAAACTCACTGCTTTTCACCCACTCTCCACTGAAAAAAAATTAAATCCCTCATCAGCTCTGCTGGGAAGACCAAATGCAAATTTAGTGCACAAGTGTTGAAAAAGGATCTATAAAGAACAAAGTTGCTACTAAGTCACAGTAGGTTATTAAGAGCCAAATCTTTGGTAATACAGAGAAACCCTATTAAACTATGGGAACAAATAGTATGTATGAGTTTCCTCTTGTCTCTGAGTACAGACATTGTTTCTATCACACATCACAAAAGTCTTCAAGGATTAAAAAATGCTCAATATTTCTACACTTTCACTGTACTGGTGTCATAGGAGATGCTGGACAAACTAACAGGAATTCAATACTTGGTACTGATGGTAAGAGATACGCAGAGACTTCATATTTTGGAGAGGACAGCAACAGCAACCAAAATGCACAATTTTTCTTGGGCTCCCTCATGTTTATCTGTACAGCTGTGTACAGCTGGATCAGGGCTGTGCCCTGAGAGTGCCTGGCCAGAAGAGACCTGCAGCTCTCTTCACTGTCCCTGACCTGTCCCATGGCACCTAAATACCCTAAATATTTAGTTCCACTAAATACCCTGCAGCAGCAGCAGCAGCAGCAGCAAGGGGTCAATGTGTGTGTTCTTTCAAATAAAAGGACTTCCCTGGCCTTTACTGAGGTTCTGCATTTTCTTTTCCCAACCCATGCAAGCACAGGGGGTCACTACTCTCTCTTGGACCTCTCCACCAAGCACCAGCTTGTCTGCAAGATGCACCACAGGAACAGCACAGGAGGACAAGTTCTAAGTAAGCCCATTTCTTAAATGGTCACATTCATATTTGGATTATTTTAAGACCTGGGGCATGCTACAGGCATCTTCTAAAACATTATTAGCTCTTTTATCACAGAATTTTTTTTTTTCATGTGGCTCCTTTGGTTTTTGAGATTCCCGCTTGTGCATCAACAACATTCTGCAGGAAGTGTTGCTTGTTGCAGTTGTATTCTGCTGATAGCTTTTCTTCTATTAATCTCTTATTTTACATACTTAATGTCACTGAAAATCTTTGTCCTGGTGGCCAAAGACAGAATAAAAGTTTCACTCTTTCTTCAGTTTCTCATTATATATATATATTTTCTTTCCTATACTGCTTCTTGTTACTGTTTTGGGAGAAATAATCTGTCTTTTCCATCTCTCTTCATATGAATTTTCCATGTCCTTAATCATTCTTGTCACCTTTTCCTTGCTACCTCCATTTCTGCACTGTCCCTCTGGGAATGGAGTGACCAGCACTCACAGAAGCCTCGAGCATTGATTTATCCTTAATTAACTTCTAAAGCCCTCAAAGAAGCAAACAGAATTCTTAGTTAACAATGCCTGCAGAGCAATTGGGTTGACTCAAACCTCCAAAAAGAAGCTGAAATTTGGAAGAGCTTGCTAGGCAACCCTTATGTATGTTTTAACTTCACACCCAAGGGCTTTCCAGTGAGGTTAACTAGGAGTTGCAGTTCTTTATTTTGTTCTTGGGGGTCACAATACACAGAATTTAAATGCTCAGATTCCCATGTTACTATACATACTGCTACCACACAGTAGAGAGGGAGATGTATGACATCATTTCCCTATATAAGATAAATTTATATGTGTACATTGTTTTGCTTCCAAAAACACATTTGGCTCCATCACATTTCTCCTTCTATTTGATGTAAATAGCCAGCCACTGGCACCTTGTGCTGTGAGCCACTGCAGCAAAACCTCTTCCAGCAAATCACTCCATTCGAGGCATTTTTCTTCCCCAGAAAGCCAGAATCAGAAGCTGAAAAAAGGTAAAATCCAAGTTTCTTCTCCCCATGCTGTCAGAAAGGCACCAACATAGCAAATTTTACCTTTTCATCTTTCACTTGTTGTTTTCTTAGTAGTGGGGAAGATCTGTATGTCTCCAACATGGGAATACTCCCCCCAATACACTGCTGAAGACCAGGGGGGTGTTGAGAGCAGCAGTACCAGAAAATGGGGGGGAGTTGGTCCAGAAACCAGGCACCTCTGCTGCTGTCAGCGGGACCAAGGACAAGGCTCCAACCTGCGTGGAGGCTCCTTGGCTCCCCAAGCCAGGCAGCACTTGATGAGGGGAAAAAGAGTGATTGTAATCAGCCAAGCTAAGCATGGAACCCCAATACCAAAAGTGAGTTTTATCAGGATAATGTTGAGCTGTTCTCACTCTGGAGAGCAAGATCAGCCCTTTCTGAGTGGCTGCCAGAACATGGTTCTGCAAAACAAGCCATCCTATATAAAAGGAAAATGCTGGAATCATCAAGAAGCCTGCAAATATGTCAGCCAGACAGGAAAACAGAAAAATAAAAACTGCATTGAAATTCAACAGGGTTTCATCTGTATGAAAGATTAAAAATGAAAAAAAAAACTATTGCCCTGGTCAAAATCTGTGCTTGTTCAGAATGCAGCCATCCCAAACAACCATCAATAAAACATCACTCATTTGTCTTTAGCAAGAAGTACAGAAACTGGTCAACAAAGCCAAAGAAAACCTCATGGATTTTCTCCTTTGGATAAGCCACTTACACTAAATTTGATTTTCTTCTATTCAAAAGCTATTGTCTCTCATCCACCAAAATAATTTTGTTTCTTTGATGGATTTAACTTTTAGGAACATCCTTTTACAGTCTCCCTTCTTCAGTCTTGGTTTGGTTGTTTGCTAAGAATACAAGTGATAAAACCTGAAGGCTGCAAACCTGAACTGGAAGGAGAAGAGCTGCAGGAATGCCCCAACTGAATTAAAGTACAGGGGCAACACTGACAGCTTAGAACATGTTGCAGCAAAAAACCCACAATAACAAAGAAGTCAGGTGAGTTGTCTCAGTCCTTTATCATGCCTTGCTGGTGTACATTAAATCACTCAGATTGTCTTTTTTTAGTGGTTTAAAGAACTGCAAAAATTTAGATCTCTGTTGTGCATGAAATTACAAGAGAAAGAAATATCTTGGATAGAAGGCCCCCATCCCTGGAGCCAGAGCTTTTTCTCTGTTGAGAGAAATGAAATTGGGCCTCTTGTCCAGCCAATCTCCAATGTCTGATTTGTTGTAGCTCAACACACAGGCCTTCCATGGATCCTCTTTGCCCTCACATGTCACACACACCCACGAGGCTGTTTGGGGTGACACCTCTCACTTGTGCCCTTAAGAAGAATGGAGCAGCACAGCCCTAGGAGAGCTCCAGCCTGCTCTACCCAAACTTGTCTTATAGCTTATATCACAATAGAACAAACAAAATTATCAGTCCACTGTGAATATTCCACTTGGCAACATCCCTACAAGAGTCCCTACAGGACTACAGGCAGAGGAAAGATGAGGATTTGAGACTTTTTGTCCATCTGTCCCACAAAGCAGCCAAGTCTGTATGGGCTTGCAAGGTAAAACCTCAGGCAGCTCTGGTCAGCCTCAAACCCTTCCCACAGGTGAAGTACAAACACACAGTGCAGGAGGCATTGTAGGAAGGATGTTGGTGGTTTGGGCAGGACACAGCCCTGCTCTGCCCACGGGGCCAAGCACAGCACAGCTTCCCTGCACACACGGAGAAGGAGAAAGGAAGAGATACAGCATTCCTGTCTTCCCTTTGCCTGCCCACCCTGTGAGACTGGTGTGCAGGAGGAACAGATGTACCAAGAAGAAAGCAGTAGGAAGAATGTTTTTATATACCTTACAGACTTCAGAGAATAAACTGCAACCTGTTCCTGCTCGCAGGCAACATGGTCCTACAAGAACTGACAAACATCATCTACCACAGCTCCTTATTTACACAAAATTATTTCTATTCCCTTTCAGAGGCCCTGGTATAAGATTTATCCTGAAAAAAAACCCCAAAACTTTCCAGTTAAAAACTTACAAAAATGTATTTTTTTCCTTCTAGTGCAGCACTCTGGAGGAAAATGAAAGGATCAGCAAGCCAGATTGCAGTGTTAGCTGCTGAGCATTCAGAGAACACACAATAGAAGAATGTGTCAAATCTGAAACGTGATAACAGAGATGCTGCAAAAGAAAAAGGAAAATCCTAAAACAGAAAAAAGGGTAGAAGTGTGTAGGAAAGACAGGCCTGATTATCCTCTACATTACATAGGGAAAAAAAAAAAGGCCATTGAAGACAGTATAGTTATTCCAGAAAGAAATCGGGACACTTGAGATGATGTACGGCCTGGGACTGCAAATCAAATACTCTCCAGCCCATTAGGCAAGGCTGTGGTTATCTTTGGCTTCTTTATAACACACAGGCTCTGGGACATAATCAATTTACCAGGGGGAGACAATCCATTGTACTTATCCAGAACCAGCCCACGCTCAGCTGGCAAACAGCCTGTGGCACCACAGGGATGGGTAAAAGGGGCTCTGAAGCAGGAGCAGAATGCTCAGGAGCTGGATCCTTGGGAGCAGGAGCCTGGACCTTGGTGGTCCAGGACAGAAAGTTAGGGCAGATAAAGTAGAAGGAATTCTCACCCTCTAAAACCAGGGGGCTACAGCCAAATTATTAATAAAACTGCCTGTTGAGTGAATTTATTTATTTTTCTTTGTTTGTGCTTACTCTGCTAAGAAACTGGGTAAAGTTGGGTGGCACGACCTGAAATGGTGCCAGGACCATTCAAAATATTTACTGGTTTAATTTACCAGGCGAGATGCAGCCTGCAAGTCCAGAGCACCTCCAGCACATTTTCTAAGAAATGCCTGTTTGGGTAAGGACTCTGGATTTCCCAGTAATTAAAATGAGTCACTAACTTAATTTTGCCTCCTACTATTTTTACTGAGCATTTTCTTACATCCTAGATACACAGAAATTATCCTGCGGGATGCCTGGGGCACGTTTGTCCTTGTTTCACTAAACACCAAGCTCGAGCATGGTACTTTTGAAAAATAAACAAAGTTGGCTAAGAGGAGAGGGTCAGCATCACCTTCTCTTTGCCACTTTGAATGAGTCCTATGCAGAAGAACGGACGACTACTTGAAAAAGATAGTTTTTTAATGAAAATGTAGACCTGTATGGCATCATCTCATCCAAGCACTCCAGGACTTGCATATATGCTCATTTTCCTTCCACAGCCTGCAAAAAGCCCTTTCTCTCACCTGTATTATATATAATGTAAGGAGTATTTTACTCCAAGGTGTTGCTGCACTGCCACTGCTGCAGCAGCCCAGGGTCCGGGCTGTGGAGGTGAAGCCTCCTCTGGTAAGGGCAAGTCCATTTGTCCAACCCTGAGTAATTCACAGAAGTTATTCATGTAGACAGGAAAAGGTTGGACCATCAGTAAAACCCCAGCAAGTCCCTTTCCTACGGCCTGTATGGTTCCCCCAGGGCTGCCCCTGGCCGGGTTGGGTGTGCTGGGGCAGAGCAGGGACAGGAGGTGGCAGGAGAGCCCTGCTCCTTGAGACACACATCACAGGCTCAAATAAAGACTTCCAGGAGTGCCCTCTGAAATCTCTGCCATCAAGCTCCAGCCCTTAAGATGGGCATTTCTCATTGAGCAGTACTTTTTGAAGTTGATTTTAAATACTTTGTTAGTAAAGATATCCCTATTTATTTGTATCCTGATTTATTGACCAACCAAGTTTGATAAATTACTGCTATATGAATTTATAAATTCATATAGTATTTTGGAATGCTATTTTCAACACTGCTACTATTTAACTCAATTTTATGGCTACCACAGGAAGGAAGGTTGGTGAAAAGCAGAGTCCACTGCACCACAGGAATGGAGGATAGCTCTGAACACTAATCACATAAAAAATTGACTGAAAGTTAAATCCAGATTTGTACACATCCTGTTTTGCTTCATTCTGCTTTGACTTGTCTGACTTCAAGGGAAGTGTTTAAACATAAGGGAAACTCTTCTTCTAATCACCTTGAAACACTCCCCCTTCTTCTCCTCTCCCAGAATCTCTATGTGTGACTACTGTGAATTCTGTGTAGTCACACATATTTTGTGCACTGTGAAAACTGTCTCACCTTAAAGTACAGCGGTTTATGTAAGTACTGTATGTACAAAGTATCTGCAGGTTCCTGAGACTTTATTCTGAGACAAAATGCCAATCAAAGAGAAACAAAATTGTTCACATAATACACAATAAGCAGACTTAAATGGACAAGAACAACTTGTCTAATTCATATACCATGCCATATATGCTTTATCACAAAAAATTGCAGCTTGTCCTGTAGCTTTACATAGTCACGAGAGGATCTCTTTTTGCCTCTTTAAATAAGGACACAGGAAAAGAAAAGATTAAAAATGCATTATGCCCTTTGTTTTCCCAGTAGGGAACACAAGCAAGCCCTTCACAGCATTCTGCCTTAAGGCAAAATTTTCATCTATCCAAACTCCTTACAAAATGTATTCCTTCTGAAATGTTTACTAAATACTCATGTACTGAATAACCTCATCCTCAGTGATATCTTTTGTTCTTAAGTGTAGGAGGGTCCTTGAAAATTAGGTAATATAAAGGTAGAAGGTAATACTTTATGGTACAAATTATCCTCAGTTTACCAGCTTCCCTTGGTACTAAAGGTGGTGTTAATTGGAGTATTACTGACAACTTGATAAATAAGATAAATAAAGCAAAATTTTCCTTTCCCCCTCCCCCCCATTTCACTTAGTCCACAAAATTCCAGTTTCTAAGGAGTTGATATACGGTATTACTGTAACATTAAGGGCTAATATTATAATAACAAGATTGCTTTTGAAATTCAGTCTAGAGTGTAAAATATTAAGTCATATTAGAGGTAATGAGTTATCTGTATTTAAACACACAAACCATGCATGATGGTTAAGTAGAGGGTTTGTTTCCAGCAGATTCTTTCAGCTGGAGCATTTAAAATATTTGCAGCAAAATATTTATTGTAATTGTTGCAAATAGTGTGTTCTTAACATCTCTAATAAAAAATACCAGCAGGATCAAATCGGTAAGAGCATGGAGAAGTTCTTAGGGGCTTTGAATCCAGCAGGATAATGTAATTAATAAGACTGTATTTGACAAAGGAATATATAATTTATACATAATACAATACATGTAATAATGTAGAATTTAACATATAATTTACAATTATATGCCTGCCAAATCAAGTTAATTGGACAAGTTTTTAAAACAGCTGATGATGTAATCCATCTGCATGTAACCTTGAATACTTCAGGCAGTTTAAGAAAGAACTTCATTGTAAACTATTTGGTCTTTTCCTCCTCACTTTTCAAAGGAAGTTCTTTTGGCTGAGATGAAGGAAAATTAGAAAGAATGTTATTGACATAAAATATTAAAAGGCAAGCTTGCTGAAGCCAGCTTCAGAGCATTTTAACTTTTGCCTTTTAATTCCATTATGGGCAAGGTTTTGCTGAGCATTATCAGTGATGCAGAAGACCATGCTCATAGGAAAGTTCGGCAGTGCAAAGTATAAAATACGTTGATGATTTAACATGCACACCCCCAGCGTTCCCCACACAGGGGTCAAAAGCCAGGGTTCAGCTGGACTCACAAATACATCACCCTGAATCAAACAGAGCATCCCTAAATCGTAGCAGTCACTACCACACACTCATTACATTAATAAATTGCTCGCTAATGGGAGCGGTGACAAGTAAGATGTGCACTTAGTGGCCCTGTTTGCTGCCTGCTCCTGATGCCTGAATGCCCGTTTTTCTCTGGGTTATGTTCTAAAGTCTTCAAAGTGCATGAAGAAAATCTGCTCAGTGTTGTGAAATAAATCAAAGAGCGTCTGCTGAAAATTCCTAAAACGCTTCTGCCCTAATCTCCTGGACCAGAGAGTGGGCTTGCAGAATGCTAAACTTGCTTTTCAAAGAAGATCAAAGCAATGCCAGCAACAATTAAAAGCAGGGGTGCAGGTGCGCGCATGCGCGGGGGCTCCGCGGAGGCACCAAGAGCCTCTTTTTAGTCATCCCTGAATGCTAACGCTGACTTATCTAATCATTCCACGTGTGCTTTGAAAGGACAGGAGATGTGTTTGTGAGAGACACAAAAACTGTCCGCCTTTAGGGATAAAATGTAACATTTTACAGGACACACTATTTCCATTAATTTTGAAAAGCTCCTCAGCTACTGTCTAATTAAACCCGCCTGTGATTTTGTTCTTCAGTGATTCAAAGATAAATTAAGTTTCAATTGTGTATCTATCCTTCCTCCTGTTAGTCTTTCAGTAGGGTTTCTCTACCTCAACACTTTGAGGGCCAGGTGCTTGCCTTACTCCAGCACCTGAATAACCCGGTTTGGCAGCTTATCAGGAGCACTGCAGCAATTCAATTTGCCTGCTTCAACTTTTATCCAGTGCTGGTTGTCCTGCCCCCCTCACACAGTTACACAAGAAATACTTGTGTTAGTAGCTAAGTGTAAGGAGTGCTCGTGCCTGAGGGAGGGTGATGTTACATGACAAGTGCTACGCCTCCAGTATGGGGGGAGACTTAGCAGCCAAGCTGCTATTTCCCTGATAATATGGTTTGTCTGTTCTCCCCTTCTCAAGATGCCATTTCACTGCACAAACCAGAAAGGGAGGGAAAAAACCCCAAGGCCCGCCAATAAACAGCCATGGGAAAAAACTCTTCCAAGTTCACATCATAAGTAAGGAAGGAGTAAAACCCTGAATGAACTCCCCTGGCTAAACTGGGTTAGGATGAAAAATGCTTCTACTAAATGCTGAAAATTTAGGTCAGTCTTGTTTATGTGAAGATATAAACAACTGACATTTTGAGAAACATGTGAATAGAAGTGATATTTCTGTGTTCTCTCTGAATCACACTGGGCCACCAGGCCCTTTTATACCAACCAATTTCTCCCCCTTCAAATAAAAAAAATAAATTTGAATTGTCACGTCAGCCGTAAGCAGCAACACATTGGAGTACCGTACTTCAAAGCCTAGTGGCAGCAGCCATGATATATTTCATATTTTTAAAAAACATCGAGTTAACTGAGTGGCTACTTGGGAAACATATAACAGAGGAGAACCAAGTAGGTACACTTTTGAAAGCTGCCCGCCTCTTTCCTACCCCCATATTACACAGGTTACATTATTCCCCTACAAGTATCAAGAGAAGATGAGGAAAAAGATAGCCGATGCCCTTCCGAGACCTAATTGATGTTATCCAAAACATGCATCACACCAGATATCCATTACACTTAACACAGCTCAACGTAAGGTGATTCTGACAATGTGAGTAGGGCTCAATCCTATTTCTCTTCAAATCCATGTGAATAGTTTATTATATACAGACAGTGATTCATTTTGATAAAATGCTATTTAGCAGCATCAAGACTGCCTGAGCATTTTGCCTGCCTATACTAGGGCTTCCATTGAAACAAATGGCAGAATTCCCATTTACTTCCATGGGTGGAGAGCCAAGCTCTTAGAAACCTTTGTTTTTAAGGAAAAACATTTTTCCTCCCACTCATGAGTACAGTTCTCCAGAAAACCCAATGGAACTGTTTAAGAAGTCAGGTGGTTAGGACCAGGCCCAGAGGTCAGGAACAAAGAATATTAATACAGTCTTGCTATTGAAATACTGAGCAGCAACCTCGAAGCATTGTTGTTGTTTTCAAAACAGAAAACGTCCCTCTCACATTTAAATATGAAGATTTTTAAATATATATAAATCTGTGAAGAAAAACAAAGCACATATTTCATTTAATGTCTGGATTACAGATTCTTATTAAACAAACCGAGCTCATTATAAAATCAATATCAACCACTACACTCCCAGGAGAAATGGCAAAAAAGGTCACTCCAAGAAATTCAAACAATTTTCCTGCTGGAAGGGCACGATTTTAATTACAGATACTATTAATTAGAGCTGTCAGTAGGAAGATTGTCCTGTTAATTATCAGAAATTCAGTTTCAAGTGTGGTTTTGGAACCTGGAGGGCTTTTCAAAAAAATTAAGAATTCCTGTATTCACAATTAACGGAAGAAAAAGCCTACCTATTGCTTCTGTGCTTTAAATAAGCCAACAGCAAGTCACCTATTAAAATCAAACAAAAATATTTATGGGCACAGTGTCACTGGCCAACAAAAATGATAAACTACTGTTTTGTTCACATTTTATCCAAGAGAACACTCCTTTTTTTTGTCTACAGGAAATGCTCTTGTTCTCACTCTGTCTTGCTTTGGAAGTCATTAAATGCAAAATGTGATCCAATTATTTTTTTTAAGTAAACATGTCTTTAAAAGTGAAAACCAAAACCATTCCTGAAGATACTAATTCTTACAGAAACGATCATATTTATTATTCTGTACTTAATTCTCTCTAGACCCAGCCTGTAGAAATATACTTAATACATTACATCTTTAATATCTAAGAGGTACAGACAGACCCAAACTTTGTGAGGAAATATGAGTTTATTCCCATAATACTCTCAGCTGCCAATTTAAATCTATCTCAGCTCCAGGATACAGAAAGGCCAGAATGTCTGATCCTAAGCAGAACAAGAAAGTAAAATAAAACTTGACACAAAAGTGCCTTTAGCGAGGCCCTGTGAGTGCACAATAGACAGAGATACTACAGAGACAATGTTTACACATTCTCAGATTCTTTTTCCTGGTCACACTCCAAATATTTTGGGTAGCAGACCAGGGCTGTCTGGTACATGACCATAACACATGCACTACCACACCAATAACACACCAAGAAATAAGCGCCATATGATCTAAAACAAACTTCAGGAAGATGCAGTGTCTCTCCACCCAACACTTTTGAAACTGAAAGAGAAAGCTGGAGGTTTCTGATTTATTTCCGAGAAGCTGAGTGCAGTCCTCCAGCATTACTGGGTACACATCTGCTATCATTGTTCTCCTAGAACCAGTCCTGGTTTACCTCCCATCTATCAGCATTAGATTTCATTTTATCTGAATAATGGCAGAAGGTGGCAACAGATCGGGTCAAAGGCTCTTTTCATATCAGACCCTGAAGAAGTCGATTACTCAAAAAGAGAGACATCTTCAGATAACCGTGCAATCCATTCCTCATAAATGTTAAAGATTTTTCGTTATTAATAGTGGCAGGGGTGACAGATTATGGATATTAATGTTATTTTTCTGAGAATTTCAATGGCAAGGGCTGGGATTTTTTTTTTTTTACGCTTCTAATTAGGCACGAATTTACAGCAGCTACCAGGATAGCCAAGATTAATACCCAGTAGTAAAAAGCTGCTACACCGAATCCGCGGGACTATGAATGGAACGGGGGCGGGGGGGGGAAGCGTCGGAAACAAACCCACCCCCGCGACTCCCAAGGCGAGAAGGGCCCCCCGGGGCTGTGCCGGGCAGCGGGGCAGGGCCGGAGCAGGAGAGCTCGCTCCTTACCTGGTAAGCAGCGGGCGCGTCGGAGCCGGCGTCAGCCCCCAGGGCCGAGAGCTTCTCCTTCAGGCGGTGGTGGGCGCGGTGGCGGAGGCAGTAGGCGACCCCCGACGCCACCAGGACCCCGGCGATGCAGGCGAGGGAGAGGAGAGTGAGGAGGAGGAATTTCGCGGACTGCGCCTCTTCCCCGCGCTGAGCGAGCGGCGGGACGTTGCTTTTCTGCAGGGAAGGAGAGAGAGGCAGCGCCTGAGTTGCGCGGTCGCGGAGCCGCGCGGAGGGGGGATCCCGTCGGGGGGGGAGCACCCGGCAGCCGCAACTTTCGGCCGGGAGGGAGGCAAACGGAGGGGCAGGGACAGGACCGCTGCCGAGCCCCGCTCCGTGCCCTCCCCTCCGGCGGCTCGCACTCAACCACCGAGAGGCGGAGGCGGACCCGCGGGATGCGCGCAAGCACCGCGGAGCGCCCCGCTCGCACCGCATCGAGGGCCAGGGGCTGCGAGGGGCGCAGCAAGGGAAAATCCGGGATTGTTTTTTTCTTAGTGAAAAATAAAACACAGGGAAAAAAAAAAAAAAAAAAAAAGTAGGTGGCGATCCTTCCTTTTGTCTGTAGTAGAGGGAAGCGGCTTAAAATAAACCCCGATAGTTCCAAACTCCTCCAGATTACTATTATTTTTGCAGCAATAGGAGAGAATCCTTCTAGTGCATTTCACTTGTCTCCATGTGCTAAAAAGTTGTACAATAATTTCCCCTCATTAGCTTCATTATAACCTATATTAGCAACAATTAAAAACGCAACATGAAAATGAAAAGACCAGGCGCGCAAATTGCAGCAAGACTCATTTGGCCTGCATTCCCCCTTTCACAATTACCAGGGAAATGAATTGAAAAGCACGCCCCTGCCTCAGTCCTGGTTGCTACAAGACGAGAACAATTAGCAAACTCCTTTCCACCACCTAATTTCGCGTGGTAACAAAATGGATTTTTCCCCATGAATGCCTAGCCGGCCTATTCATTATCTCTCCTCTATTAGTAATTTTCTGCTCCGTATTCAGCTAGCCAGCTCTTAATTTCCTCCTGTCTTGCAGTGTACACAGTGGCTCTTATGTCAGGCCCGGTCCATTTTTATCTTGTAATCATAAAGGCCACCAAAGCAATTATCGCTGGTCTTGACTGTAAAAGCTTGTCATTAATTAGCCTCCTTGCCTTCAGTGCTGCGGATTAGCCGGGGCTGAGGCTGAGTTAATGGAAATGCAGGTTCAGTCAGACTCCCGGATTTTCCTGCCTGCATGCGCCGCGCGGAGGAGGATCGCGGCTCCGTGCGCCCCGGCGGGGGGCGGGCACAGGGCTCCCGCGGCCACCGGCCATGTGCCGCCCGCCCCCGTCCGTCCGTCCGTCCGTCCGTCCGTCCGTCCGTCCGTCCGCGCAGCCACCGCCGCGCCCGCCGCCTCCCCTCCCCTGCACGGCCCCTCCTCCAAATCCCAACAGCCACCAGGAGGAGGGGGCTGCACCCCCACCCCACCCCGCCCCGGCCGCGGGGGGATCCGGGGCCGCCTCCTCGCCACCGCCCCCGCGGCCCCAGCCGGGCACCTGCCCCGGCAGCCCCGGGGGGAGCGCGCCCTCGGCCCGCAGCGGGCGGGGGGCACCGGGAGGGGCAGCACCGACGGCAGCCGCCTCGGCCCCGGGGGGGCAAAGGCTGCTGCGCTCTGCCGTTAGCATCTCCCTGAAAGGCCCCGTCCCCCCGGGGCCAAGGGTCTCAATCTGCATCTCAATAGGCGCCTCCCGCCGAAGTGCCGGCGCCCCCTCGCCGAGCGCTGCGCCCCGGGACGTTAATCCTTGTCGCCGCGGTGTTTGCCCCCCATCAGCCGGGCAGGGACAAGCCCCGCACCCCCGGAGTCCCCCGCGGGCCGGCCCCGCTCATCGGGCGGCTCGGGCCGCCTCGGCCCCCGCGTGGGCTCAGGGGCACCGACGGGAGGCAGGAGGCTGGCGGGCAGCTTCGGGCACTGCTCCTGAGCCTTCTCCGCTACCTCTGCCACGGTTTTAAACGATTTTTTTTTCTCCGGGTGCCGTGTGACAGAGCCGCACCAAGCACACGGGGAAAGAGCTATGCGAGAGAAACGATGACAATGATGCTGACAAAGTGCTGTCAAAAGCTCCGAGTAAACATGCAGAAGAGAAAGGGCGGCAGGCTCTTTCTCCCACTGGAGTTAGAGATATTTTAGATGTTGCTTCCAACTTCGCCAGGCAGTTTTCCCCGCAAATCCGGGGCTGCCGTCCCCGGAGCTAGCTGCTCTTGACAAAAGAATTGCTCGAAGACCCCCCCTTACATATTCTCAGCGCACTGCTGCACTCGGGAGCCTGAAGCACGGGGAAGAGTTAGAAACCTTCCGTGGGGCGTTCGGCATCGCTTACACCCCGCCAAGCGCCTGCCCTGGGGGAGTCTGTGTAGCCCTGTCCCTACACCTTCTGACAGGTTTCCAGCCAGCCAGGGCTTGCAAAGCCCCTGCACGTCCAGGGGGAGCGGCGCCCCCGCCTGCCCCGACCCCCGTGCCCGGGGAGGGGATGGGGGCCCCGCGGCGGCAGCGCAGGGCCAAGCGCAAGGGGCACGGCCGCTCCCCGCTGCCCGGCGGCGCCCGCCACGTCGGATCCGCCGAAAGGGAAGGGAGAGGGGCTCTGCCGCGGAGCCGCCGGCCCTTCTCCCATCCCTTTCCTCCCTCCCGCCTCACGGGGAGCAGCTCCAGAGCCGCTGCCGTCGGGGCCCGGAAGACTCCGCTCTCCCCTCCCTGCCTGCGGGGGCTGGTGCTCCGGGCCACCTCGGCCAGCCCCCACGCCGGCCCCGGGGGGGAGCAGCGGCTGATGCCCCCGTGCCGTCCCTCAGGAAGCGCCGGGTGCGGCCGACGGCAGAGCCCCATCGCCCGGCTCCGGCTCCAACTCCCTGGACCCCGAAGCGCAGAGGGCAGCCCGGTCCCCCAAGTACGTCCCGTCAGGACACTGTCCCCACTGTCCCCAAGGCAGCTGGAGAAACCCGCTGCCCTTTCATCCTGCTCGATGACCAAACATCACATTATGAAACGGGTAAAAATTAATCCGACGTGTTAGTTATCAGCTCCGTCCCTCCTCCCACCTCTCCCCCCAGCCGCCCCCGCTGCCTCTAACCAAGAGCACAGATTTCCCCACCTCGCCTAACCCCCTGATTCTTCCCTGCAATAAGGCCCCAGCCTGAAACGGAGCCCAGGGTTAATTAGAGGCGTCCTGTCAGCCTTGACTTGAAATTGAAAGAAAAGTGTTTAAATATTTATGAATTTGACATTTACAGTCGGATGTCTTTTAAAGCAGAACACCTCTCCCTGTGCTGGTTGGGGCTGCCGTGGTGCGTGTGCCATGGTGCGTGTGCCTGGGGTGGAAGGGGAACAATAGCTATTGCATAACAAGAAAAACAAATTACCTCCCCACCCAAGGCTTAACAAATAAATAGACCACATAAATTACACACAATTAAATATTAAACTCAGCTACATGTAAGTATGCATTTTTTAAACTTCACAAAACAGAATATATTGGCATTCCTCTGAATGATTTTCTTCTTCTAAAAGTGTGGAGTATCAATGAAGTCCCAATGAAGGAAAAACAACTAATTCCTAAATGAATGGCTTAGAAAGTGAATCTGAATGAAGAGGCTTTGGAGGTGTTCATCCAGCCTTGCTTTGAAACAGCCCGACCTAGCTTAAATGCTAGAAAGCAAAGAACAACAGCACACCTAACGCACCCAGTGTTTACTTGAAGTACACTGTTTCTGTGGGGGTCTGTGGGTTTTTTAAGAGGAAGGAAAATTCTTAGTGTCTGATCTCATGTAGGCTTTCCCGGTCCCTCGACAGAACACATTTTATATACACCCAAAAGTGAGTCATTAACTAGAGCAGCCATAACACTGGAGTCACAAATCACTGTTCTAATCAAAGAGCAGCGTCCCGTTCCGCGGTGTCATCCCGTGATGCAGCAGAACAGTCGACATTTCAAACGAATTCCAGGCAAATGTCAGTAAATATTTAATGTACGCTTTCATGTAAATAAGTTCTCACACCTATGATGGAAGTGTTGGAGAAAGTCTTTGTAAGAGCAGAGAGGAGCTCCCCATGCAGTGATGTGGAAGCTCACCATCCAGATGCCTCAGCAGAATTACACTTCATTATTTACTTTAGGACATAGGGCATGATTCTGGTCCTTGCAAAATTCTAACTAAAGTTGAGGTTTTGTTTTGCTTCATAAATTTAAAAAGATTTCAAACCCAATTTGCCAGTTACTGCACCTGACCACTCTTCCAGTTAGCAATGGAAAAATCACTACAATTAATTTTTAAACAACTCAACATTATCATTTTTTCACAATTTTTGCATGCTTCGATTTTTACATTCATATTACCCAGCTTTGTTTCTGAACAATAATAAAAAATTGAAGATTTCTTAGTAAATATGGGCAAAAAGAGGAACTTCAAAATATGATTTGTTTCAAAATATTAGAACGTTAAGAAACTCAAGAGGTGCTATTTTTAATTTGGAATTCACTATAGAATCTAATAAATGAGAGAAGTGAGGCGGAAATAATCATGTATTAATTCTGTGCATTACAAAATCTTTTCAGAAGCTATTATCAGAGCAAGAGGCATTGTGGTTTGGATTCAGGGTGGGAGAAATCCTTTGTGCAACTGAAAGCTATTGTTCCTCTGTGCAGATGAAATTGTACTTGCAAATATGCCATTCAAGGAGGGAAAAAAGTACCTAGGCAGAAAAAAAAAGAATTCTACAAGAAAATCATTAGTCTTAAAAATAAACTTCTCTAAAATAAGTTTTGGTTCATTGTTTGTTTGTTTTCTAAGGAAGATCCTGTGCTAACAGTTGCAGCCACTGACATTACATGAAAACATAAAGGATATGTGTATTATTTCCTTATATAGAAAGCATGAAGAAAGGGATGGATGTGTGTGGGTGTGTATATATATATAATGTGTGTGTGTGTGTGTTCATATGTATGTATACACACATCCCTGCATGTCTGCTCATTTATATAAATCTAAACTTAAATTCACTTCTAGTAATTTCCCTCTCCCAGAGGTTATCTGAGACATAGGTTGATACACTCTGCTGGTTAAGTTTTGATAGGTTACTAGAAAACCAGAGAAACACTTTACGTCAGGAGGAGGCTGGCTACCATAATCTGTCCCCAGGAAAGCTACAGAGAAGATTTTTTTTACCTTTCATAAAGTAAGAGAACAAACCAGAAGGGACAGCAGCATGTTCCCCAGCTTTGGTAGCTGTGCCTCTTCCCCTACTGTGTTCCCAGTCAGGTTATTCTGGGGCAGCAGGG
Organism: Emberiza elegans; assembly: GCA_024865655.1. Classification (NCBI taxonomy): domain Eukaryota; kingdom Metazoa; phylum Chordata; class Aves; order Passeriformes; family Fringillidae; genus Emberiza; species Emberiza elegans. The sequence continues at coordinate 12,883,713 of JALJVW010000206.1, forward strand.
CCTGGGGATGTTCACCTTTTGTGCATGTAACACCCCTTGTGCTCAGCGCTGCACTCCCAAGCTGTTTGGTCCAGGCTACTTGTTGGTGTTTTAAATACTACCTTTGGAGTTACTGAGAGATTTTTAGGGCCGCTGCCTTCCCACTCCCTGCTCACACCCCCTCCTTCTCTCCCCGGAAAGCTCACCTGATGCCAGGATCACTTTCAGCAAATGTCAGTTCATCACCTGAAACGAGGTCAGTTTAATGCTTTTACTCGGGAGGATGAAATCGGATGGGAAGGTACTTTTGCTTCTTTTAGGGGTCGGAAAGATTAGACAAATCGACAAACACAAAAGGCAGATGGATTTCTGGGAACTGCAGCTTATTCAAATCACTGAGAAAGGTCACTGCAAAAGCCACAGATCTATTCATCTGTAGGGGTACAATGATCTTTCCACAACCTTCAACACCACAAAGCACTTTGGAGCATCTCTATACCTTTTAGTAGGATTAATACCATGAACAATGACTGAATACAATCAAGAATTCACTGAGTTCAAAGATCCCTTGATCAATGGTAGATATTTTCTTCTGGCTTCCTAAAGGCAAACAGAAGTGAAGTTTCTGGTTAGAGTTACAAGAAATAAGAGCTATTATTCTGAATCCAACTACAAGGTGGTACTGAAATGCCAGAATGTCCAAGCACCATGAAGAAGTTTGTGGCATGGAAGGAGTAAGGTTGTGAAAGAGGAAATTCAATGAGCTCCAAGATGTTCATGAGCATCTGGGTATTTTTTAAAGTCAGCAGTTAGGTAAAGAGTAAAGCACAAAAGCCTGCAGCATCACTGAGACAGTGCAGGGATAAGACACAACTCAGGAAACCGGGCAGCCACATCCATGCCTGTGGAAGAGGCAGGTGAGTCGGAGACGGAGGAGCGCGGCCCGTCCTGTCCGAAGCCGCACAGTGCACCTCTGAGGTGGCAGCAAGAAGAGGAGGGCGCGGAGACGGCGAAGAAACCACGGTGAAGAAACTTTGATCCCCGTCTCTAAGGAGTCGGGGGCAGTTAGGGCAAAGCAGCAGAGTGGGTGCACCAGGAAGCAGGTTTTCCTCCGCAGCCCAGGCTTTGTTAGCCGGAGTAAAACCGCGAAAGAGAGGGACTCGGCAGGTCTAAGTCACAGAGTGTCAGAGCCCGAGCCAAGAGGTCGGTCAGCGATAGCCGAGTTTAATCAAATATCTTCAGCTAGCAAGGGAAACACGAGCCGCAGCGCCAGCGCTGATCTAATGCTGATGCTGAAGGCACATAATTCAGGGATTAGATAAGGCGCCCTTACAGCCGAGTGCCAGCAAACGAGCCAGCTCTCGGTTATGCTGGCAAGGGCCGGCGGATCCGTCGGCGGAGCAGCCGCCCCGTCTCGCAGGGACCCTCGGCCGTCCCCGCCCGGGGCCGGGGCTCCGCGGCCGCACGCCCGCACCCCCCGCGGGGTCCCGTCCTCGGGCCCCGAGCCGGGAACACATCCTCACCCTGCCGGGCCCGCCGCCCCCTCCGCCCGCGCCTGTTCGACGGCCCCGCGCCGGGAGCATCGCCGGGGCTGCGCTCGGCCGGGAGCGCGCAGGGCTCTGGCGGCCGCGCGGAGGCGAAGCGAGCCCTCCGTCCGCCCGCGCTGCTCCGCGGACACCGGCCCGGCCCCGACCGGCGGCAGCGGCCGCCCCATCCATCCCGGCCGCCCCCGCTGCCCACGCCGCGCACGACGCTCTCCCGTGTCCCGGCCGGGCCGCCCGAGAGCCGCGGGCGCTCCCCCCAGCCCGTCCCCCGCCGCATGTACCTGCTGCCGGCGTGCCGGGACGGGCCCCTCTCTGCGAGGGCTCGGCGCACCTCGGCGGGCTCTAGCAATCCTCCTCCGGAGCCAAAACTTCCCCCTCTCCCCCCCCGCCCCTCCTCAGCGCAGACAAAGGCGGCGGCCAGCACAAACGCCCCTCGCAGCCCGCAGCCGCCTCCCGGCTCGGTGCGGCGGGGGCAGCGGCGGCCCCGGGCGGCCCGGTGGTCCCCGCGGGGCGCGGGCGGAGGATGCCGGCGCGCCCCGGCGCTGCCCTCCTTATATCGGGCTGCTCGCAGCCCCTGCCGGCTGCCGCACATGGCCCATCCACCGGTTGCTATAGCGATGCCTCCCCTCCACATGTTGCTGGCAGCAATTGGCTAAGGAGGTCTGGGCTGTGCAGAAACCCTTCGCCGGAGTGCGGCGATGAATGGACACGGGCTGTGTCACTCATTTGGAAAAGCTGTTTGGGGTTTCTGTTGTGGATGTGCGGGGTTTTTTTTTTGTGGTTTTATTTTTTTCTTCTTTTTGGTTGATTTTTTACGCGCACCCTCCCCCATCTTTTTATTTTCCTTTTTATTTTCCTTGGTGCCTCTCTTGCAAGATGGAAGTGGAGGGTAGAACAATGACAGAAAGCCAAAAATAAAATCAAACAAGGACAGCAAGGAAAAGCTACAAATCATTTGCATCACAATACGGCAAAGGAGCCCACAACGCTTCTTCCTGAAAAAAAAAAAATCTACACATTGCCAAGCAAAGAAGATCCAAACTTTCTCCCCTCTCGTCCTCGTTCTCCAAATGACACAAGAAATTAGGAAGCAGGAGTGTGTTCTGACCAGCCCCGGGACAGTAACGAAGTCCAGTTCGATAAATAGCGGCAGGCACTGCTCGGGCGAGCGGGGCCGTGCCGTGCCCGGCGCTGCGCACCCGTAACTCCCCGGCAGAGCCACGCTCCCGCGCAGGGGCCCGGGGCAGCACCGACCCTCGTAACGAAACGGACCCTGCAGTCCTCCCCATCTCCTCAAATTCCCGCATGCCCCCGGCAAACACCCTGAGCGCCCCCCCTCCCTCCCCGCATCCAGCATCTGGCCACCAAGTGCCCCGGCTGCGGGAGCGGGACAGGAGCGGGGAGCCGGGCGCGGGTGGCAGGTCCCTTCCATCTCCCTTCCCCCGCCGATGGACAGCCCTCCCGCTTCCCTGTCCCCATTGTTTCCCGCTGTCACTGCGGCTGGGCATGGCAGACAGGGCAGAGCCGGCTCTCCTCTGTCCGTGGAGGGGGCAGTCCTTTCCCTTTCCCCTTCCTCTTCCCTTTCCCCTTTCCCTTCCCCTTTTCCTCCCCAGCCGTCCCGCCCCCACGCCGCCGCGGCCGCTGTGCCCCGGCCCGCCCCGGCCCCAGCGGCGGCGGCTGCTCCCGGGCAGAACCGTCCCGAGCCGGGCACTGCACACCCCTCCCCTCGGCAGGGACCCCAGGCGGGCACTGCACTCCCCTCCCCTGGGCAGGGACCCCAGGCGGGCACTGCACTCCCCTCCCCTCGGCAGGGACCCCAGCCGGGCACTGCACACCCCTCCCCTCGGCAGGGACCCCAGGCGGGCACTGCACTCCCCTCCCCTGGGCAGGGACCCCAGGCGGGCACTGCACTCCCCTCCCCTCGGCAGGGACCCCAGCCGGGCACTGCACTCCTCCCCTCGGCAGGGACCCCAGGCGGGCACTGCACTCCCCTCCCCTCGGCAGGGACCCCCAGCCCCGCCCGACCTTTCCCCAGCCGCGGAGCGACCCCCGCGGTGGGACGGTGCGGAGGAGGCAGCGTGAGGGACGGGACGACCATGGCATGGCATGGCATGGCATGGCCTGGCATGGCACGGCATGGCACGGCACGGCACGGCATGGCCTGGCCACCCGTACCCCACAGCCCTGCTGTCCCGGCCACTGCCGCCTGCCCGGCCCCAGCGGGCTTTGCCTTCCCGGCCGGCCCTGGCTCCTCGCGGCTGTCCCGGGGACACCGCATTAGCGCCGTGTAGCAATTCCTTTGCCCCCTTTTCCTCTCGACAGGATTCATCCTTCCAGCACCCCTCGGCAGCCGGCACCTGGGTAAGGGACATGCACCATGCGGGTGCCAAGGAAGGGCAAGGGCCGCCTGAGGTCCCAGAGCATCCCCTCCCCGCCCCAGAGCGACACTTCACCTAAACTTGCAGGACAGCACCGAAATGTCATCACCATCCCCTGTACAGCGTCGTTCTGCCGGGTCTAGAAAGTGCAGAGTGGTTTTGCCATGGGCTCACCCCCACAAACATCTCACCCACACCCAGCCTTCCCATTCCAGGGCCAGGAAGTTGCTCTTTGCATCACCACCGTTTCTGAAAATGTTTCCAGGCAGGAGAGGTTCTCCTCACCTGGCTGCTGCTCATGCAAAATCCTTCACGTTCCCACAGATTAACAGAAATTTGGCTTCTCCAAACACTTCCTCAGCCACGTTTGTATCGCTTGGTCTGAAAGCACTTCTTTGCCAGTCTGTCATGCTGAGAGGACCCTCTCAGTCTGATATTCTCCTGCCCCTGGAAGCCAGAGCATACATAAGCTGCTCACTAACCTGCATTGCTTAAGTTGAAAGATAAATGAACCCGCCAAGTGATTTCATTAAAAGGACGCGTGTGTTTGCATATTGATCCTTCTAATGAACTGTCTGAAACTGATAAATACTTCCATTAGCTTTGTAGTTTGTATTTAATAGTTTAAAATATATTAATTAACATTTCCTGGGAAAATATTGGATCTTTTCAGAACTGTCAGGTGCTGAATGGGTTGAACATGAATTTGACTGGCAAGGTGTCAAGAGACAGCAAAATATTAGTTAAATACTAGTTTGGGTTTTTTTTTTAACAGTAAGATTTTGAGAAATTTGTGGTGAAATTTAAAAAACTTTTCACGTTTATGTAATTTTCATTACTTTTATCCCATTCTAAATATGACCTTTGAAGCAATGATAGATACTTGTGAGGGTTATATCACAGGGAGAAATTATTTAAACATAGATTGTTTAATGTGTTATTCATTAAAAATGTAGAAAGTGTTGAGAGATAGAAGAAATAATTTTCAATTGTTTACTCATTTTAAATTTAAAATCTGTTTTAAAGTAGCTGTAGAACTGTTGGTCACATATCTGTGAATTGACTGACTGATAAATTTTCTTATATGATTTAATTAATTAAAAATGGGAAAACAAAAAACCCCTGTTATCAGCAGCATTTCATTATAAAATTTCTAGAAAGTTTCATGTCTTTTTCTCAGAAAAAAAAGTTGACATTGAAAGTATAAATGACTTTGAGACAGTTTCTTTGGGTTTAGCGCATCTAAAAATACCGGTATTTTGAAGATTCACATTAACATTCATCCAAATTCAAGAGCTGTGTTTGAACTATGCCTAAACTCAAAATATTCTAAATCTTGCAATTTCAGTGAGAATGATGCTGAAACGTATTCCCATTTCTGCACAGAACAAAACTCTTGCCTGAGAACCACCACTGTTTGTCAGGACTCCCTAAAAATCTGTTCTTCATAATTGGGCACTGAAAACCACACTGACCATTTTGCCTTGATTTCTGACTACAGATCTGTCTGTACTTCTGAGTTTAGCCACTTCATTCTGCAAAGCATGCACAATGCACAGCATGAAATAGATTTTCATTCTTTTAAAGCATGTATGATAAAGCTAAAACACCATTTAATCTCATTTGTTGTTTTGTTTATCAGTTATCCTTTGGAGCCTTGCTCATTAAATACAGATCCAAATATGCTGTAGAGGATTTTCCATAGATTTTCTGTTCATGTGGATATTGAAATCCAAGTTGAATTTCCTTCATTCTGATGAACAAAACATTTTCCCCAAATATTAACTTCCTATACCATGTGCATTTAAATTACTGTAACTTTAGGAATACATGTATTAAGAAAGAGGCAGAACTCTCATGTCCTGAAAACACCACACCTTTCTTATAAATAAAACCAATATCTAGGACCATAATTTAAAAGTAGAGTTGGCAGAATTTTAACCACTAGACTCCACCGAGTTTTATGTCTTATCTTCTCATGCTCATCTGTGAAGATCAACAACAGACACATTCTACTAGCAAATTCTAGAGCTCTTAGCTTTATTAAGAAAATTATTTCATTCTGGCTAAGATTTGAATCTAATTAATCTGTCTTGCAGTTTAAAAATGATAACTAAATTCAAGCTGCATACTATTCTTCAGAGACAGCTTAAAATATTAATTAAGTAAAGAGTGCATTTTCCATTTATTTTAATTACATTAATACAGTTTCAATAAATAAAATAGTTCTATGCTTCATCAAAACAAACTCAGATGCAAATTTTCCTGTTGATTACTTCTCTGTTCACATTGGCCCTCTTGACTGTTTATTTTTAAATAGGAAAGATATGCAGAAATGTTTGGGGGTTCCCATTAGTGAAGTGAGGTCCAACAGTCTGAAAAGGTCAGTTCAGTCTTCCAGGGGGCTGATGTAGCTCTGTAAAAGTGGCATCCTGATAATGTATTGCTTATAAAGGTAATTAGTAAGATAAAACTGGATGAATTTATAGACATTTTTAAACAAATGAAGATTTTACTGTATTACATTTTTCTAGATAACTTAAAAAACCCCAAAGCTGTTGGATCGCTCTGATCCATTTGCCTGTGATGCTTACTGATCCACTAACAAAATATTACAAGACCAGTGGATAAATTGCATTTTTAATATTCAATTTAATTAAAGCTGATGTGTTCTACATTTGCAGGCGCACCTCTTTCTTGAGATAAAGCACAGGACAAGGCAGAGGAGTCTGATTAGTAGCTACATCAAAAAATAAGTGGAATTCTACCTAATTCAGTAATAATTGTATCCTTCAAATATTTGAACAGCAGCATCAGATGAAGGAAAACTAAATATTGAAGACAAGGTTTCAAAATACCTTAGGAGTCACAGCAGGTGTTTTGAAACCTGTCCTTTATACAGAACATTTTGAGTGTCTTTGTAGAGCCCAATCCTGCACCCTTCATTTTAAGAAATCGAATATACATCAACAGAACCAATCAGAATAGCACCTGGAACAGAGTAGCAAATGTTTTCAGAGTGAGGATTTATGTAAATTGGTATTTCACAAAAAAAAATGCACTATTGAAACTTTAATTCCATTCTGATTAGGTTTATATTCACAGAATTTAGATAAAAATATTAATTTGTTTTAACATGAGACTAAATACTATTATTATGAAAGCCTGGTTAAGAAGTTTCTATAAAAACGCCAACTTAAAACATGTTTAATGGCAAAACATGATGAGAAATGCATGATTTTACACTGTGATCTTGTTATAACAAAATGTGGCTATCATTGAAATGCTGGACTCCTTTTATGCGTCAGTACTGTATGTGCCAAGAATTCAGAGAACTGGGAGGTATCAGTTTTCTCTACTGTAACATCAGCAGATGAGTTTGTTAAAGTGCTATTTTAATATCATAATGAAAAAGGAGTTTGTTTCTTCTTTCCTGAGATGAAAACAAACTAGTACAGTTTAACTATGAAAAAGTATTTTCAGAATAGCAGCTAGTGCTGCAAATCTGAAGGAGATCTGAAATCAAGATGTGTTTTTCTGCCTTTGACACAGATATTGCTCTTTCTATCTTATCTCCTAATACTGGTAGCCTCAGGACAAACATAGATTACGTTAGAAAATTGTCCTTCATTATATTGATCCAAATTCACTTCCAACCTACCTCAATCTGATGTTAGAACATTTTTATTACCTTTAAATTGTTTGCATTATAAATTTAAATGAATAAAATGCTTTTATAAATAGTTTAAGGTTTTGAAGCAGACTGTTTACAAAGTTCTTATGTGCTTCATACAGTCCCACTGAGTTTCTTTTGGCACTGACCTTCCATTTCTGACTGCAGATAACAACCATCTCTGTGGAATATTCAGCAATGCCTTCTATGAAAATGGATGGAGACAGCATTTAAACTGGTATATAAAGTTTTGAGAAAAGCCTGAATTGCAGAGCACTGTCTGGCCAACTGAAGTTCATGTACTGGTAGAACTTTATTTTTGATTTCTAGTTGCTGCTACCATTGGTTTAGGGTCCCTGACAAAAGCCTTGATTTTGTGTTGCGACACACAGAAACAGTAGAAGTCTGAGCAGCATTAGAAATATCACCAGGAGTACTGGTCCTGGAGCTGGGCTTCAATGGATGATTTGGCAAAGATGGCAGACACCCAATAAAATCCTAAATGTACTTTCACTATATCTAATAAAGACACCACCTCCACTCACACCCCACTTCTCTATTTTAGAAAGCAATTTACCAGGGTTTTCCTCTTTTTCTCCTCCTACTGAAGAAATGACAAAATGTCCCTTCTTCGTTGGAAGCAGGCCCTTGGCCAATAAAGCAAGTGGGCACTGTGTCTGTGGCATTTGTAATATAACAAGAATCCTGAAAATATTAACACTTACCAAAAAGAGAAGGAAGATCCTGACACTTATAGGAAGGAGGATAGAGACTACATAACTTTCAGAAAGTCCCTTTCTTCTCTGAGTCATACAAGCATTTGAGAACATTGAAAAATTTTGCCTTTTCTGGCTACAGAAAAAAAGGTGACAGCATCCATTTATGCAACCACAAGCTATAAAACTTAGATAAACAATCATGTGTGATTGCATGCTAATGATAGTGTGCTACCATGAATGCGTCCCAGGGTCATTTTAAAAACATGTGCTTTAAATATGTAGCTTCAGATTACATATGAAATCAGAAAGGTTGTTGAAAAAGCACCTATGCTATGTTTTCCACTTAATGAGGCCCACACACACACACTCCCAGAAGAGTTTTTCACTGATTTCAAAAGAGAGTTCAAATTTAAAATTCTAGTTAATCCCCAGTAGATGTAGGTATGGTCCCTGAGCTTTTACCTGGACTCAGAGACTTGGTGCTTGGAGTGATTATCATGAAGTCTTCTTTTTTAAAGTCGAAGAAGAAGAACAATGTTGCAATTTAAATGAACAGAAGCTTTCATCTTCAGCTGTGGTCTTACAAGTGGCACCAAGAGCTACATCACTGTATTCCCAAAACTTCTTCAGTATCAGAAAGGCTAAGAGTGGAGGGGTCATGTCAAAGCTTGAACAGACATGCACTGACAAGCCTCTCATGCAACACTAATTGCAGAGGGAAAGCCAGGATTTCTGAGAAGATGTTCTGTTTATCACTTTTTTTTAATAATTTGCTCAGTCCTTTGAAAGAAAGACCTTCTTGCCTCTTCCCTCCTTTTAATCACACTCTGTGTATGATAACGTTGTACAAAAAGTTTCTCAATAAATTTTAAAGATTTCTCTTAATTCAATATCAAAGTTTAAATTGTCAGTAATACTTAGGATGCAGCTATTTCAGATGCAGAGGTCAGGAAAATTTAGGGGTTTACCGTCCAAAACTATGTCTAGAATTTAGTTTTCCACAATGAACTAGACAGTCTCCAACACACCTGCTCCTAAGTTTTATGTGTTACAGTTCCTTGTAAAATCAAAGGAAATTAATGGAGAACAGTACCTTTGGAAAATTTTCATCTGAAAGTCCTTCCAGCCTCCCTCTTGTCCTGGCATCAGAGCTCCCAAAAGCACCAGGGAGACCTCAGGATAGATTTTAAATATACCCAGGGAAGAGCTATAGCTTGGTGCCTGGATCAATTGTTTGGTGCATGAAAGTGTAACTCTCCCAGAGGCACCTCAGAGGCCAGGAAATGTGTGCCAGAACCAAAGCTTGCACCTTTTCCTACTACCTAGCCCTGCTGGTAGGAAAAAAGCATTGTAGGGTCTGACTTCATAGGTAAAAAGAAACTATGCCTGAAAGTATTGCACTGTTTAAAAACATACATGTACAGGAAGTTTTAAGAGTCATAGCTTAATTATTAATTAATTAAATTAATTTAAAAATTCTACTGTTCAGCTCTTCAAGGAAATTGAGAAGATGCTTTTGATGAAAGGGTGTGTGAAGATGCTCTTTATCTCTAATTCACTGGTTTTAATAGTTTTGTTTCTCTAGCTACGTAAAGCTTTGGGATTGATTATCCTGTCTTCACTAAGCTTCACTGGCACTACTGGGGATTTCTTGGCTGTAACCCCACTATCTATGTTCCCCAAAAGATGCTTGTGTCTTTCACCCTGCCCCCAAAACCCCAAGTCAAGTCCACAAAGCACAGAAAGTTCTTTAAGCCCCCACCTGAGGGCCTAAGAGAGGTACAACCACTCCCTTGGTCTCCTGCTGGTCTGAAAGGGCTTACAACAAATATAATTTCTTTTCTTTTATGTTCAATATTTTAGTTACTCTACTGTTGATAACAATTAAAAATCAAATGAAAAAATGTCATCCCCTTAGAAAAGTTACCATAGAAACAACACCAGAGAATTCCCTTTAAAAATGTCAAGATTTCCCTCACATTTAAATACAGACTCCCAGGCATTACTCATGCCCCATTAAAAATTGCAACACATCCAGTGAGTCATTAGTTTAAAAATACATCTACAAACATACACTCTTTTAGGACAGAGATGTTTTTGTCTCAGTAAATGTATATCATGACACAACCCAACTTTTGATTTTATCTTTTCTACCTTACATCCCCAGAGAAAACTTGAACACTGTTGTCTCTTGTTCAAACACCTGATTGAGGAAGGAGAGAACAAAAATGAAGAGTGACAAAACACACAGAATGTAAGCAATGCCAGCAAAAGCTACTTGGAAAGGAAGAATAACTTTGAGAACATATTTACATGGTAGTAGACAAGATGAATGGAAAGAAAATTGTCTGAAATGAGACACAGCGCAGACAGAAAGAATTTTAATGTTGTATCTTAAAGTAAGAAAATTTTGAATTGAAAAATGTCCTAATTTAATATAATCCAGGCCATCCTACTGGGCTTTATAACTTAATTTTCATTTCTTTGTTCCAATCTGTAGCATAACATTAATCTCACATACGATGCTGCTCCATCCTCCTTCCATGGCATAGCTGGCAAACTCTGACATATTCTGGCAGAGAAGAAGAAGGTCCTTCTGCATTAGACACTTTGATCATATGGAAGCAGAAGAAAATAAGCTGTAGTCAAAGTGGAAGGTGCTTCACAAGCAATAATAATGTAAATTTAAAGAAAATTCAGAGCTGGTCACAAAGAAAGCTGATAAATAGTTTATTCATAAACTCTTGCATATTTAGAGGAGATAATAATATAAAGGCATTGTGCCTTCCCTTTGCATTACTGGGTCTGCTGTAGATAAACAGCATGGCTGAATGGAACCAGATTAATGATAATAATGACAGTTTTCTCATTTTCTTTGTAGTAGAGCCAACCTGAAAATGAGGAAAAACAACAAAATTGAACTATTTTTTGTTCTTCAGGCACTTATAAAAATGTTCCATTTCTTTTTCTTAATGCAGGGAGTCTTAGAAATTTGCTTCTGAATTTTTAGTGGTAAAAGTCTTCCTATTTTTGCTTAGCCCTATTTCTTCCTTTCTTTTTTACTGCTTTCTTTATTTTTTCCTCCCTTAATAAAAGAGAGAAAAAACCCATCAGAGGACAGATATAAGGAAAACAATAAGCCCAGTTAAAAAAAAAGCACCAAACCAAACTATTTTTCTTTCTTTCAATATTTAGCTTCCACTGAGCACATAGATTGGCCAAAAATGCTGCAAGCATTCTCCAAATTAAAGAGAATTTTCAAATACATTATTTTATTATTTTGTTTGTTGGGTTTTTGTTTGTTTGATTTTTTCACACAGAATCACAACATGGGGATGGTTGGAAGGGACCAATAGAGGTCATTTAGTCCAACCTCCTGCTCAGGCAGGTTATGCTACAGCAATTGCTCAGGATTATGTTCAGACAGCTTTTGAATATCTCCACAGAACGAGACTCTACAAACTCTCTGGGCAACCTCCTTCAGTGCTCAGCCACCCTCACACACAAGTTCTTCCTCATGTGCAGGGGGAACTTGCCAGTAGCCACTTGTTAATTTATATAATCAGCATACTCTGATTGTTAAAATATAGTTTTAGGTTTTCTGCTATCAGAATTGGGTTTTGTGTTCCCACTTCAACTGTATGGCATGGAAAAAGAAAATGAACCCAAGGAATTACTGAGATTATGTGAAGGTGAGGAGCAGTATCTTATCAGGACAGATGTATGTAGAAGACACCACCAGAGAAACATATTCTGGAAGTGATCCCACTCTTTAAATTAACTTAAAGATTTTGATTATAAATTTTCTGCCTCTCAGAAAGATAAATGTAGTATTTTCATCTTAAAACCAGGAAGGGCAGTGCATAGAGCAGCTGTAACTGAGGTATCCTTGCTATCTTGCTTCTGATTTAATTTATTACTATTTCTAAAATGAAAGAACAGGTTTTGGAAATATTTAGATATCATTTATATACTTGGATATAATTTTTCACCAGCACCATTCTCATGAAGGGTTATATTCTGAATTTTACCCCAAATTGTAGCCCAGCCATGCTGATAACAGGCTTTGCTCATTAGGCATTAGCAAGAGGCAGAAATTTGCCACTACCAGCATGGATTGAAAGGAAAGGTTTAGTTATGAAACACAAGCATATTGTGGCAGGTTTTCAGCTGAAGTTGATTTCAAATCTTTGGTAATTATGCTTCTATTCAGTGCCACAGAAGGAGTTTCACATAGCAATAGATCTGTTTGTTTCAAAACGCAGTTGTTCAACATTGTCTGGAACAGCAAAACACATTTTTTGGTTTATAGACTCAGTGCCATAACATTCTGGGGTGCCTATGAGAGCTGGACTTCATATCTGGATATCAAAGGGAGGTGATTAACGTGCTGAAGCTGCCCTGGCAGAGAGCTTCCCACTGACCACACACATGAGCATGGGCTATTTTTACATGAAGTGAGAAATTTGCTAAAGGCAGGTGCTAGTTTCTTCAGTAGCCCTCCTCACCTTGTTTCTTCAGCAGGATGTATTTAATTTCTCCATTGTGAGAATTTCTCTGTGTTCACCTCATCATTCATATGCCTTTAGATGGATACAAAATGGGATTAACTCAAAGCTTCAGCCCTGAAGCCCCTTCTGCATGGTCCTGTACCTCTGCCATGTATGCATAACAAACCTTGCCCTAAAACCATGACAAAAATCTCTATGCCACTTCTCCTGTCTCCTCTCTGAGAGACAAATCTCTGGAGCTGTAACAGTTTACACTGGGGAAGGTCTGTCCTCATCTATTTTTATTCACACGTATGAATCACACTTCCATGCACCACAGCTAGAAATAAAACAGTAGTCCACCTCAAAGCTTTAAATTACTTAGGGCTTAATTAAGAGGATGATAGAACAGATATGAAATTTAGGAAGCAGTCAAGTGGGTAAATTAATGTAGACACAAGCTCACGTGTCTGCTGTATACCTTAATCTGGTAGTTTTACAAAGAACAAATTTCCTACCCTTTTTTCCCCCCTAGACATAACACAGTGTAACAACCATGATTACCATTCCATGAAAATTACACAATTTTGAAATTGCAGGGTTTGGAAACATGACTATCATATGTATGGCAAACAAAAATAGTATCTTTCTGTATCAGTTTATCTCATCCACGAGTGAGTGTTGGATCTTGGCCCACTCCAGTTGCTTTGTGACACTGCAGTTTTCAGGGCTGGGGTGGGCAGGTCCTTGAAGATCCCCTTGCATCAGAGGGAGAAGAGTGGCTGAGTATTGATGATTCCTCCAGCCTTTATAGAAAAGCCACTCCTCCAGGATGGGAATATGACATGAGGGCCTTAAAACAAGAACATCAAGCTTCTTTGTAGAGATCCCCATTCTCAATTCGAGTGGGCCCTCAAAATGGGAAATGTCTCAGGAAGAAAACCAGAACTCTCCTGTCTTATCCATGAATCCTATGAATCCTGCATACTCTTCATGAGTTTGAGCATTCATCCACATGAAAACAAGAGGTGGGATAAGCTTACAAATGACTTCTCATCCCAAACTTTTCTTCTGGCTCCTTTCTCAATAGGACCCCTTGTTACAATTGGGTTCTTTTACAAGAAATTTCCCCACTGCACTTGGTTATTTGCAATAGATGCAAAGCTGGGCTAAAATACAGCATATTACCCAGTTTCCTTGGTAGGACTTTGGTTCTGTCAAAGCTTTTACTCTGAAGCCCAGGTTACTTCAGCTGATGGAGCAGTAGAGGGGAGATGCTCTGGAACAAGCTCTGACTCTTTGCCCTCTCAGACAAGTTCTAGTAGAATATCAGACCAGTTTCTAATTTCTCTTGACATTCCCTCTCACCACTTATATCTTTGAAACAACCTCTCCATACCACTTTAGATTTTAAAAGGCAATTCATCTGCCTGAAAGAAAATGAGCAGAAAGCCTAACAAACAGATTATCAAGGTCACTATTTATTTTTAAGCTGTGGTCCTTCTGTGGGCTTCCTACAGAGCCCCGACTACTGCTTTCTGTTGTGCATAATGGAATTTAAGGAGAAGACTATGGATCCAAGACTATGAAGGCTCTGTTGCTTTATACCCTATTACAACACTGAATTAAGAGATCCAAAATTAAGCTTTAGTCCTGGTTTTGTGTCTAACTAATGACATGCTAAGGAGGGGAAGAGAATTTCCCAAGAGTGTATAACCAAAATAAAGTTTTGATTGCAATTTTGTTAATACATTTATCAAAATGGATGTTAAACAAAATAAACTCTACATTTGGCTAGAGAGCTGGACCTCATCGTAATCAAGAGCTAGAAACCAATAATGTTATAAATTGCTTCCCAGTGGCAAAGAAAGGGAATAAATCCAAAGGGCTTTTTAAAGGAGAAGAAATCAGACAACTGTACTATCTCAGAGTTATGGTTTAGAACTACAATTACAAATGATAATTTTCAAGGGTGTATTCCCTGAAGGGTGAATACGGGCTGAGCTACTGTGTCTCTCAGGTTCATGCTGAGGAAACCTGGGCTGCCAGAGTTGCTCCATAGGCTGCTGTGGCTGCATCAGCAGGTCACTGCTAATTGCAGGCTGCAGGGATGCTGCAGCTCCTCTCCTGCTGCTCAGAGCTGGGGACGCTCCTTCCTTCCCACTCCCTCGTGGTGTTTCCTTGGGGGAAGGCTCCTGAGGCACTGGCGCTGTGCCCTTTGTCAGGAGAGAGGGAAGGTTGCTGGGAGCAGACGTGATGCTGCTCGGAGGGAGGGCAGTCACGACTTCCCAGGAACTCGCACAGCCGAGATCAGCGCTGAGCAGCCGGGCAGGAGGCAGCTCTGCAACTCCAGCCCAGCCCTGCTCCAGCACATCAAGGCACTTGGAGCAGAGAAGCAAAGCATCACCTCAGAACCATCCTCTGTGCCTCTAAAAGCTGCTCTCAGCCCATGCTCAGACCCAGAAGTGACTTTTGTCACATGCTGAGACTCATGCATCAGGAAACTGTGTAAGGGTGGAGTGGGGAGAGCTCGTGCTTGAGCACAGCTTTGGTCTCTCACTCAGAGATGGGTGCTGGAGACCATCACCACCTCTGAGCAGAAACACTGCATGGCCACCACAGGGCAAACTGGCCAGCCAGGCTCACTTGCAGAGAGACCAGGTATGGACAACACAAATAATTGCAGATGGAGTTTGCAAAGTTGATATTTTCCTATACATGCACAGATTCAGCCTGGATGCTGTGCTCTCTTGTGCTGCAGACAAGCTTTCCCAAAGGCACTGGGCTGCCCTCACCAGGCACTGACTGCGTGTGACCACTGAAGAAACCAAACACAAATGCTGCAAGACCTTCATGATCACACAGAGATGGATATAACTGAGGGAGACAGAAGTGAGGGCACCTGGACTACAGTTTTGGATGCAGGCTCCTAAATCCTGCACTGAATTCAGCCCCAGGTTTCGGGGCAGCAGCTGCATTATGCATTTTCCTCAGAGTGCCAGCTCTCAAGCTTCTCAGAGTAGGGACATTCATCATCTACTGAACTGCTGGATTATTTATCATTGAGAAAAATCAAGGACTCTTAGTTATACATTAATTTAAAATATTAATATCAATCTATTTGTCAGTAAAACTCTCTAAATGGTTATGAAATGTGTGTGGTGCAAACAGATTTTACTTAGAGGAACACCAAACCATTCCTTAATATCTCTTTTGTTGGAATTCAGCTTTATCCCCGTGACTAAGATGTGCTATGTTTTTAACACCTCTCCAGTGGCTTGCTGCTTCTCTTTATTAAAAAGGATCCCAGCAGAGAATTTTTTCTTGCTGTAGATCACTATTGCCCCTCACAGTGGAAAATGTGTGCTCACACTAATTTCTCTATAGCAGATTATTATTATTTTATTGTGATGATCAGTTCTGAACAACTTGTCCTGGCAGAATGATTTATGCACCTCATTTCAATAAGAATAGGCCTCCATTTGATTTTAAAGAAAAGATGCTTTTTTTTTTTTTAAATTGAAGTTAAAGAGGATTACAGAGACCTCTGGAAAAACAAAAGATGCAAACTTTTAATTATTTCCTTACATGTGCCTAATAATATTGTCAGCACAACAACAACAGGTTTATTTTAAAGCCTCGAGGTTGATATCACAGCTTTTATTGGTAGGTATAGGCTAAAGCTGGGGGCATTTAGGCAGCTAGGAGGGGAATAGTGGATTTTATGGGCTGATTGGGACTCAATGAGCCCATAAAAGAAGAAATCAAGATGCCTGCCTGGGGTCAGGACAAGGCATCTTCATGGAGAGCCCTGCTCATCCTCTTGCGGCCTGGCCAGCAAGGCAAATCACACTGGCATAAAACCTTCACACAGCTGGAGCAATAAATCCACAGCTGGGGTTGGTACCAGGGCAACTACTCCGGATGAGGGGGAAAATCAGTACCTTTCTTAAGTACAGGGTTTATCAATCCTTTCTGAATCCTCCAAGGTGCTCATCCCCAAATTAAAATATTTGATTTCATACATTATCCTCTCCCTTTCAAACTAAAGTATTTTGTTGGCACACAGTGGGTCAGATGGAGATGAAAGGATGAATGGGAAGAGGACAGGCTGATTTCCATCTTCAGATTCAAGCCAGATCTCATCAGAGCGGCATGAAAAGCCCTCCAGAGCTAGCAATGTCAGCAAAGTGATTTTTTTTCTACAGATTTCCATATGGTTTTGGACCTTGGGAAGGTAAAGTGATAAGTGGGCATTGACTTTCTAGCTTTCTTCCCATGTCTGCCCATGACACTTGGTATAATCTTTCTTGTTATTACATTTATCAGTTCCTTGGTTTTCTTATTTGTAAAATGGACATGGCAGAACTTCAATCCCTCACAAGGTTGTTGTAGAGATCAAGTCATTAAAATTTATAAGATGCAGTCAAGCTTTTAGCCAAAAGTTACCATATAAATGGTGAAGATTGTAGCAGAAGGAAAAAAAAAATCATATATACAGGTTTTCTTGTGCTACCATAGCCATTTTCTACATTTTTCTTTGTGGCCCAAGCAGAAAAGTTATAGGTGGGTATTGGAAACTGGAAATCCTTTTTGAAGAAAGTGTAACTCCCCTTTGGGACCACCAAAGAGAGCTGCCTCTGGTCTGCATGGATTTCTAGCAAACACAAGTAACATGAACTCACTGAATGTAAGGTCAGATCTCCAAGCTTACTGCAAGACTTTGATAGGATACTACCAACAAAAATTTCAAATTAGGACCAGGCACAGAAAAAATAAAATTGAATTAAGCAAGATGTGCAAGTATTTTCCTAGTATTTTTACCCTGGATGAACAATAAGCAAGAGGGACACAATGCAGTTAATTTAAATATCACAGATGATAGACAGATGTTCAGACAGACTCCTGTAAAAAATGCCACAAAGCAGGAATAAAAAAAGGTGTCTTTGTGAAATATACCAAAACAAAACCACTAAGGGACAAAAATGAATTAAATGAATGTGGTTTTTTTTTGGGGATGTTTGTTTTGTGTTTGAGGATTCTAACAGATCTTCAGGATGGCTGAATGGTTCCTTGTCTCACTGCAGTGCCAACACTGCAACTTCATAATCTTCCTCAGATCTTACAATATGTCATGGATATGCAAAGTCAACTCACCCATAAGATGAAAAATCTAAAGTTTAATGAGATGGCTGCTAAGGGACAGCTAGTTCCATTAAAAATGACAAAAAGAACCTTCTGTTTCAATGCAGTCTTGGGGAGAAAGAAAAAACTAAAGGGATAATAATGGCTTGGCATGCCCCAAACATATGAATATCTGAACAATGGATTTGTTACCTGCAGGTGGGTCAGAGGGGAGGAACTACTCGCTCTAGCTAGGAAAGTCTGGTATCTAATGACTCTTACATTCCAGTCCCACGACAAAAAAACCCAGCCCCAAAACAGAGGAAACATTAGATACAAAAAGTAGCAAATTTAAGTTGGGATCAGCTCTATTTAAAGCTCTTGACTTCTCCTGGGAATGCAATTTAACCTCCCAATGAAAGACTTTTCATAAGCACCCGAGGGATTCAGAAGTGCAGCTCTCATTAATTTTTATTAGACTTTTGGAACCCTCACCCCTTGGGTACTTCGCAAATCTCCCTCCCTGTGTTTTTTAGTTGACTCCCCCGTTAAATAGGGATAATAATTACAACAGATCAACCTGTTTAAATAATACAGTTTAATATCACTATTATCCATTATTTTCATAGGTTATACTCAGCACTGAAATAAATGCATCATAATAAATAATGCAGAACTTTAACATCTGTTCTGGTTAGTAAATAATTCACAAGTCAATAATTAATTTTCTAGCTGTTCATTTATAATTCATAAATATTTTCCAAATATTCAGAGTCTGAAATTTTTTTTCTGAACTATTTTATGAACTTTTCCTTTTAATTATTACACACTCACAATTTGTGTCATTTAGTTGGGCATTTAATTAACACAGTATTATGTTCCTTATCCTGAATGAGTAAAATTTTTCAAAGGTTGGAAAGAAAGTCACTGTCAACACCAAATCATGAATATTCACTTAGCATGACTTTTCAGTGCCCCTCAAAAGCTCACAATGCTTTGAGAACTCACCAGCATTTTCATGAACAGAATGATTTATGGAGTCATCTTGGTGCAGTTACCCATGTAATGTACACTTGTACTATGAGACTTCATCAGCCAACTCTCCTACTTCCCAGTTGTTCCTTTAGCCAGTTCTCCAGTTTACTCCCAGGGTTTATCCACTTCAACTATTTAACATCTGCATGATAATTTGGAGCTGGAGAATCAAAATTTAGTTTGGAATAATTTTTCTTTAAAAAGTAACAGTTTTTACAGGGAAATAAAAGCCCTTTAAAACATTCATTTAATAATTCCCCAAGAACTTAAATGCCTTTTATATCCTTTCACATTAGGAAATGGGACAAAAGCACCTTTGGCACATCATACCCCAAAACTCAATCACTGCTTTTTATTCTGCAAAACATGCAGTGCTAAATACTGCAGATAATCATTACTATCAGTGTGCATTTTCAATGGAGTTTAGCAGCAAGAGACCTGAAAGACTGAGATGATCCAACCTGAGGCACCTTCCCTGACTGGTTAAATTGGGGAGCTGGTTTCTGTAGGTTATTTGCACTATGGAAAATAATGAATCTGCCCTGGCTGTGGGCTAAAGTGTTTTGAGGACACATATCTTGTTTTTTCTCCAGTGGCTCCACACAGGGCCAGAGCAACTTTGCTCTTTGATCACTTCATGGAGAAACTGAGCCCTTAACTGCTGCCTGAAGAAGGTCTTGTTTCAAAAGCAGAACAAATAAATATTCACTTGTTATTCTCCCCTTGAAAGGGATCTTTGCATTCACCAAATGATCCTGATTAGGCTGCTGAAATGTTCTAGAATCAAAATTGACATTTTTTTTGTCTGGTTCTACAGAGGATGCAAACTATGAAACTATTTTACATCTGGATTTAAATGCTTGTTCAGAATAACATTCTGCACGCACCTTGTGCCTGTGTGGGTGCATGGATAAAAGTACAGGGGTTAAAAATGTGTCTGGAAGACAGGCTCAGGGCACAGCCTTCTGTCTGCAGCCCCAGTGGCTGCATTTCTTTCACTAATTAGACCTTGATCAGACTAATCATGTATGCAGTCCTACTGAATTCAATGGGACTACTGCTGGGGACAAAAGTAAAAAGCAAGTTTAAGTGCTGCAGGTGGTTAGATCATCAATAACCAGAGCCAGAACCTTTCATATAGCAACTCAAGTAGGGAGAAGCTATCTTCTACCCAGCATTTCCATACCTATTGCTTCACCAGAACCATTAGGATTGTTATATAGTGAATATCCCTGAAACAGCAAAGTATCATTATAATGGATTTTTTGTTAAGAGTTCATAGCATCCATAAGCCTATTCACACAGCAATGTGCAGCCACAAAGCTTTGAAGAGTGAGGTTTAGAGAGTGGAAAAGTAGCACAAAGGTAATTCAATAAGATGTTGGTCTCACAAACAGTATCAAAAGACTAACTTTTACATAGATCATGACATTTACTTTTAAAGCTAAGAAGATTTTTTTTCTTATTCATATTATTTTCATTAGGCAGCTACACTTGTTACAGATTTTTTCCCACTTGGGCACAGATGAATGAGACAAAAAGCCATATATTTAAAACATTAATAGAATGGCCTGATACCCTGTAAATAAAGCTTTGTTGATTATCCATTTGCTTTAAGTGTCTCTTTTGTTAAGCCACCAGTTTGTAGGTCATCTCTGCCGTTTAATCCAAAGTAGCTGTATCAGGTACTGGCCCTTGAACATAAGCATCAGGTACAGATGTAGGAAGCAGATAGCAGGTGTGTTCATTGTGCTCTGCCAGGAGGATCCTTGCAACTTTTAAAAGGGATTTGGTGACACCCAGGATAGGGTCTACATTGTCATCCATGCTAAAATGAATTTTGAAATAACAAAAACACTCAGGGAGATGCCACTATAAAGGCTGTCAAAGGCACTGTCACAGTTTCCCACCTTATCTTGTTTTAGCCACATGTATACTTGTTTGGCAATGGACACATATGGATCAGCAGGGTGGAGTTCCTCTCCTACGAGGAAAGCCTGAGAGAGTTGGGGTTTTTAGCCTGGAGAATAGAAAGCTTTGGGAAGAT
Source organism: Emberiza elegans (assembly GCA_024865655.1). NCBI lineage: Eukaryota > Metazoa > Chordata > Aves > Passeriformes > Fringillidae > Emberiza > Emberiza elegans. The sequence continues at coordinate 12,904,702 of JALJVW010000206.1, forward strand.
TTTACTGTGGCCTTTCAGTACTTAAAGGGGGCATTTAAAAAAGATGAAAAACTTCTAATAAAAGGAAAAGGGGTAACAGTTTTAAATTAAAAAAGGATAGATTTAGATACTATATAAGAGAGAAATTCTTTATGATGAAGTTGATGAGACACTAGAATGAGTTGCCCAGAGAAGGTGTGGACGCCCTATGCCTAGAAATGTTCAAGGTCAGGTTGGATGGGGCTTTGAGCAACCTGATCTAGTGGAAGGTGCCCCCTCTGTGCCTGCCCATGGCAGGAGGTTTGGAACTAGGTAATCTTTAAGGTGCCTTCCAACCCAAATCAGTCCATGAACATATGGTTTTATGATGTTGGCCCCTTCTAGCCCAAAAATCATTTAATTACTCCATGTACAATGGAACAACTTCAACAAGGCAGCTTGAAAGAAAGCATCTGAGAACATGCTGGTGAGTTACAAACTCCCAGGAGACCAGACTATGTCAATATATTTCTCAAAGCATGGAAATTGAATCTGGTTGTCCCACGTCCTTGGTGATCTACAGAAGATAAGTCATTGTCCTTGGACAATGTCTCCAACTACTATTGTTTTCTTTTTCTTGAAATCTGTCTGGTAGATAAAAATCTACAAGTAGAATAAGGTTCAAGGTTTTAATTCCCATCTTGAACTCCTGAATTTTTGTATGTCCTTAAATATACGTGACTTAATCCTCCTTGGCTTCCTTAGGCAGTGCCTGGTCAGTTTTATGGTTCATTTACTGGATCTGCAAACCTTACACACTGAATGAGTAACCTGCATGGTGAATCTCTCACATATAGGCTTGGTTAATAACTAGTTGTCATTACTGAGAATTTTTAAACTAACAACACATAGAAGAAAGTTACTTTCAGAAATGGTGCATATGAATTGTGTTGCCATTATTCTCACCACATTGGTGAGGAATTAAAGCTGCATTGTATCTAAAGGAATAATCTAAGTTACAAAGAGGTAATTTATTCCAGTGTCTAAAGTATCGGGAGTTTTGTGAACAATTGATAGATCCTGAAAGTAGGCAAACTTTGACAGAGAAGCCCATTTCAGGCAAAACTAGAGGCAGGCTGATTGGGAGTGAAGGAATCCATGACAGTTTGCCCAACCTTTCCCTCTTGATTCTCAAATAATGTGTGGTTTGAAGTGAGAGCAAGTCAACATCTCATTACATGCTGGGCCCTCCTCTCACAAGTCACATCAGCATGCAGATTCCCAAAGTGCTGATTCTCAAAGGCGCAGCAGACTTGTCCAAGCTGTTCTGAACATCAAGATGCATTTTATATAACATGATATTGGAAATAACTTCACCCAAAATGTCAAGTTTATCCTAAGTATACTTGATGACAAGGAGTTCCTAATAAATTTTAAGACTAGAGAAGCCTGAGGAGAAGGAAGCTTTCTAAGTCCCTTGTTGCAAAGGGACTAGCTTTAAAATTTTTTTTCTGAAGTTATGACATTTTGCCTTTGGGTGATTTTCTTGGCAAATACTATAGACCAGTGTCAGAAGGGGAGGAGGAATAGAGAAACTGTACAATACTTTCTATTGTATGCATCACACAGTGCCTTTTGGTTTAGTAGACATAAACAGCTTTAAATTTCAAGGCTAATTCAAATTGGATTTTAGAAACACAAAGTCTTAAAATATTTGCACCAAACTAAGGGATTATACCCTTATCTTATCCTTAGAAAAGCCTTTGAAAAATATATGGTATCTCAGATTTTAAATTGGGTCTTCAAAACCCTCTTGTCTGTAGCTATGTCATCTGCTTGGTTGCCTATTGTCAAAAGGTAAAATGTTGTATAGAGAAAAGGATTTGCATAAATTGCTATCACCTGCTGGCCATCCAGGTTAATGAAAGGCAGGGAGAAAAATAAGGCAGGAAGCCTTTGAGCCTAATCTTTCTTGACTGTTTCTGTGCCAAAACAGATGAGCAAAATATTACTGTGGTGTTCTTCTTAACTTGCATTCACAACCTGGGCCTGGCCTTTCCTATTGCTATCACTGAAATCTTTATCTCCACCTACTGAAAGCAGTTATCAGAGGGTGGAGGAACCTTTTGATTGCACAGATGCTTTTAGCCTCGTGCTCCCCACAGGCACCAGAAAAGATGTAGTACAGGAAACTGTGGGAACAAGCTGTACCAAGAGAAAATTCCCCTTAGTGGCTTGAGCAGAGCATACACAGCAATTGAGCAGTCAGGCCAGAAACAACGACATGAACAAAAAGCACATTAGGAATGCTTGCACTCCTAAATTAATTGAACACTTGGTAAAGATGGGTTAAATCTATAGCACCCTGCAGCTACCCAAGGGTTAATGACAGAGGTGCCAAAGCCAAACTCTGCAGCAGTGGTAGATGACATATGGGGACATATGGGTCCCAGTGGCCTGGGAGATTAGGACAGCCCAAAAAAGGCTGTGGAATTTCCACCTCTGGGGTTTTCAAGACTTAGGAGGACCAAACCAGGACTGATCTGACAATGCATTAGCAGTAGCTGCAGTTTGAACTGGAGTTTGGCCAAGGACTGCTCATGTCCCTTCCAATCACCATTTCTGTGACCCCAAATCATGTTAAGTGAAATTTAACATGGTGAATATAAGTATTTACACAAAAGATAATAAAAAGTATAGCTATTGTGAAGGCAGTAATTTTGTTCTAAGGGATAAAGAATGGTTCTGACAAATTAGTACAGCATAAGGAATTTCACCAATCACGTCAAATGAATTCATTTTTGTAGTGTCTGTTCTTTCCTGTTTAGACAATTTTCAAGAAACTACCATTAATATTAATGGGAATTTTATATTTACATCAGAAGAGCAGATAACAAAATCATAGACAATGCTCACCTACAGGTGAGTATCATTTCAAACAGAGTCTCCACACCACACTCTATTATCTAACATAGCTTGCCACATATGACTTTCCAAAGTACACTCTTTTGGGGGTGCAGCAGAAGAAAAGGAATGTTGGCTTATTGCTGAGGATTTTTAAACAGTTGGTGAGATTGACCAAAGCATAGCCTGGAAATCTGAGAGAAAAAGTAACTGCACACCTATCAGGCTATTCTGGTTTATGTGCTATGACAAATACATTACCACATAAATTGAAACACATTTAACTAAGAATGATTGTAGCAGTGAAACCCTGGATTACGCCCTGTAAGGTGATCTATACATGGAAAAGGTGTTTGAGGTACATCTGCATTATTGTTCATGGGCAGCTCAACTGTGCTGTGCTGGGACTGCTGCTCCGTTTGTCTCAGCTGCACCCAGCTCACTGCACAGGCTGTGCAATGCAACACTTGGATTTCTTTCAGGGAAATCTCTGATTGATCTGCAGGAGACTTACACCTGGGTGTATGAACAAGTACATAAAGCAGTGCAAGGGATGCCCACAGAAGGTTAATCCATTCTTAGAAGTTGCTAAGTAACAGTACCTGGAGCTCAGGATCACCCATTACTTGACAGCTCATCCCAAAGACTTTGACAGATGATTTTTTTTTGGCTGAAAACTGCTATTTCTTGGTAGTCTGTTTGGGCAGTACAGGTTGAGGGGCGAAAGGGAAAGCCCTCAGCTGATTTAGATCAGCAGAGAATCTGACTTGTCTCACAATTGTGACGTTTGAATTCACATCTCTGTAAAAGCTCCCTAGTCATGAGAAAACACAGTGGCTTCTGGACCAGTATATGCTAATATACCAAATGTTACTCACTCTGGCTACAATAGCACTATCCCTTTAGAATGCAGAAAAATTCATTAGAAGGCAGGTGAAGTAAATTTGATTTTGTGAAGCTATCATGTGAGTGCAGTATTACATACAGAATGGAGCACACTTATGTTTTGCATATCCTGAGTACGTAATTTCTGTTTGCTGGAGGTTTTTTCTGTCTGCCAGGGATTTCTCCTCAATCTTTTCAAAGAAATAATCAATCAAGTCCCCTCCCAGCACACAGGTAAATAAACATGTACCAGCAACTGGATTAAGGTCAAAATCATAACCAATGTTCTGTAAATACCCAAGATTAAAAAAATGTATTTTTATTATTTCTGTTAGAAATCTCTCCAATATTTGAATGCTGTGACATTTGAACAATAATAATCTTTTGGCTCTCACTGACATGTGCATTTTTATCAGCAAATACTGTGATACGTGGCTTTCAGATTCAAAATATAGTTTTAGCAAACCTTTAAGTAAATTAAGAACAAGGCCAAAGCCAAAGGGTTTACATTTGGTTCATGGCTGGCATTCTAATATTAGTGAGTAATGATATACAAAATAGAATATTAGCTAATGATTATCTAATGTAAACAAAATGGCTATTTCAAAAGCATTTAAAACAATATAAAAGACATCAATTCATGTAAAACATCATGAACATACAATTCCTTGTAGTGAAAACATATTTTACAGGACTTTGGCAGACAGCATGTGTGTAACTGAAATAAAAATCAATATAATTTGTTGTATAACTTAGCCATAGCTTTATCCTCTTCTACTCAAATTAATATATGGGTTAGCAATTTATATGCCAAGTCTCAGTTCTCAGGGATTAGAAACAGCTGAGATATACTGCAACACTGAGGTTTATGATGTGAAAATGCTGACAGACACAAATAAAACAGCGCTGCTGCTACAGCAGGTTGGAAACCTGATCCATGAACTATTGCTGGTTGGGTGTAAATGCCTGAATCTCCAGCTTTCTGTTCATGTTTGCCCAGAGGATGTTGCCTAGCCTATACCTCTTTGTTTACAACACTCTTCAAAGTGATACTGTACAGTAAAGTGAGCTTCAAATAGGCTACTTGTGGAAATATGCTGTAGTGGATCACCAGCACAAGGCTTGCATGACAGCTGAGCCTGCTTAACACCTTAAAGAAGGGATTAACAGATGTATTTTCTCAAGCACTGTGAGTGAGCCTCCTTCTCTCTCCTATCCTTCTGTCTCTGGGTTTGCAGCACTGTGTTCCCTGCCCTGCTCTGACACCCCAGTGCCCAGCACACCTGGTTACTGCAACCAGCTTTCCAATTCAAAAGCATCCCAATGGAAGGGACATTTTTTCTAAATATATTTCTTTCTGTGCCCTTACCCTGAAGCTGCAATGCCTAGATTATGCAGAAGCTCACAGCTAGACCTCAGGCTAATCCCTCGGGATGAGGGGATGTTGTGGCTTTCACCCTGTAAAGCTTTTTGTCAAAGTCATTTTACAGTGCAGCATGTCCCTCTCACTGAGGAGCTCTTCTCACAAGTCCTGGCCATCCTAGGCAGTTACAAGGGATAACTCAGCCTCAATCACTGCATCTGATCCCCACAGAGATCATTATGTTTTGCTGGTTCCTCAGTACATGGCTAAATAGGGCTCACAGTGCCTTGGGAGTATAAAGATGCATTTTTCTTTCAATTCACATCTCTGCTCTGCTTTCTACAATACTTCTCCAAAGTACAAAAAAAAGTAGCAAAATAAAAACAAAATAGCAGGAAGTAGACTCTGGATGCTGTGCTAAGCATGAAATTCCTCAAGGTGTGAGGAAATTGCAGCACCTAGCTGTCATGGTAACAGGCATGACTGCAATTAATACAATTTAAAGTGCACTATATGTGGAAGATGGTAGATAAAATCACCACCAGTTTACAGCTACTGCAGCCTTCCTGCTTATCCTATCTGAAAACTTTCCTGATGTATCTCAGCTGGGCATCAGATTTCCTTCAGGGATTTCAAACCTTTGTGCAAAGCTGCTGCCAGCCATTCATAAACAGAATGACACTAAATTTCTGTGCCCTGAGGAATAACACCAAACACTTAGAATTTGAAGAACTGAGCCTTTGGTTTTCTGTAATGTGTGCTCTTGAATACCAGGAACTAATCTAACACTGCCTAAACCTCCTTTCAGCTCGGCAGCCACCACATCAGCATGGCTCTCCAGCCAATGTCATGCTGCCCTGGAACTGTGAAAATCAATGAAGGTTAAAACCACACACATGAAGGCATTGTGTTGATCTGCACTGCCACTAATTTAAACCATTTGGGGAGGCTAAAAAAGCAACCCAATTATTTTCTATTTGCAATTCTAGTGTAGGGCTAATACACAGAGCAATACCTAGTATATAAAGAAATGTAAACCTGTCAGTTTGCTGCTAAGTGACCCAGCTTATACAGATGCAATTAGTAAGTTATTAAATCAGAGTCCCTTTAGCCATGGCTTCAGCTGAACAGCTCTGCTACTAATACTATCCATTAAATTGCATCCATTTATGGCTGGAGCACTATCACTTTTTAATAGCACTACTCCTAACAATCAGCTAGCATATGCTGCTTTAAGCATTAATCTTTGCATGCCATTGACTACTTATAAACACAAAATAAGTTAAAATTAAAAGAACTGCAGTAGCACTACCCTTGCAGGTTGTGATGAAGAGGCACTCCCTCTCTTTGAGGTGTGTGCAGGTGCCAAGAGCCAGACCTGATCTCTCCTGGTCTGACCAGAAGTGGCCAGAGGGGCTACATCTTGTTCCTGGCTGTGGAAGCTCACCTGGGATGATGGCCCACCTGAGCACAAAACTGAGCTGTGTCACCTGCAAGTGACCTTGCCAGCCTGGTGATACCACTGAGGCCTTTCTATGATGCCTTCACACCTCCTTTATAGAGTCTGTGACCAAGAAAAGGCAAAGTTAGCAGAAATCAGACAGGTAAGACTTACATCAAAGTGCAGCTGATTTATTTTCTGGGAAAATTTTTGCCCCATACCCATCCCTTCTGAGAACAGCCCATGAGATCCCAGAAGAACCTGACTCCAAGTGCTAGTTAAACATGGGGATTTGTGGCGTGTAATCAGATACAAGGTCTCCTCTGTCTAGTCCTTGAGAAATGTGGAATCCTATCCCCAGGAAAGATGTTCTCATTCCACTGGGCCCTCTGGACATTTCTGAAGTCCACACTTCTACACAGGTTTGTACAGAAAAAGATCTTCAAAATAGGTTCAATTGGAATGAAAATAAAGACCTATGGCTTGCAACAAATTTCCTCTTTTTGAGTGGACTTTTTCTATTTCCATCCATACTGACTGATCTGTATTAGCATGAGACACAGTATGATTTCAGTTGCAGCCCTTTTTGAAATCAGGTATTTTCCCAACTCCCTGCTCTATCAGTGGGAAGGTACATTTACTAGAGATTGAATCTAGAAGCATCCAGGCTTCTGAGGTTGTACTGTGTGAAATAGTTTAATTAGGTAATGGTACATCAGTATTTTTAGGAGAACTTTAATTTATTACATGGAAATGATCATAAAAGTTGAATGAGTTCTGAAAATAACTTGTTCTTTTCTGAGACTATTCAAAAACCTCATCTTTATTTTTAGATTTAAAATCTGTCTTAATTTTAAACTGTATAGATACAGTGCACTTAGAACATATATAATTAGAAAGGAGAAGTCTAGATTGCTCTAGATCAGGAGCAGTAAAATTTTCCTTAAGCCTGGTAGAGGCAATGAGTGGGATTTAGCATTGGAGAAAAAAAAATTTCCTTATTATAAACTGACTTGCTTCTCAAATTCTTTCAGGTATAATCTTCTGTCAGCTAGGTCTGCTGGATCTAACCTCAATTCTATAGATATCAAGACTAACAGAAAAGGAGGAATTCTCACCCTTTAATAGCCTCTATGTAGTCTTTTCTCTCCATCTTCTCTTCTGAACTGGGTGTGATATTGAACTCTAAGCCCAAAGGTTACACCAAGGGACAGTGCCCACAGGTCCAATGCACTGACAGTCCCACACTTCCCATGCAGCTGTGGGGGGATTTTCACTTCCCTGGACAGTGCAGGAACTCTGTTTCCGATCATGTAGCTTTCGATATGGATTCCATCAGAAAGCTTCCTCATTTTGAACAAAGCATCTTTAAAAGGAAAGAGTTCATCTCCTATACTCCACAAGTATGAAACACTAAGGGGAAAAGAGAGAGCCTGGGTTTCAAGCATTTCTAAGAAAGACCATGAGTTCCAGCAGGTAAGGCTACCTAGCATTAGACAGCAGAAGATCTTAGAAGTAACAACTCAAAGAAGTTATGTGGTGCTAGGATACTAATAACTGCGCAGGAGCCATAGGTTTTGAAGCACTAAGAAGTTTATGTGCACTTCTCCATCAGAAACCTGTGTACTGAAAATATAAATGTGGAAAGAAACAGAACAGACAAACCTCAGCATAATGGAATAGGCTGTCTTTAACAGTGGAGAGGAACAATCCTTAATCACAGGTGAGCAATCTTAATTGCCCTGATCTTTGAAATAGCAGAAAACTACAGCACAGAGCACAATATGGCATGATTTTAGATAAGCTGCACAAAATTCTTCCACTGTTGACTCACCAGTACATGCTCTAGATGAGGCATATATTACAAAAGAAAATTTTACTACAAGAAAAGTCTCTTCAATTTCTATTTGTTGAACAGTGATTGTATGATTGAACAGAAGATGCTACATTTCCTGCTGAATTAGATGTTTTATGGTTCCTCATTATAGCAGTTGACTACATATATATCTATATGTTTTACAAGTAAAGGGCACAAAGGGTCCCATCCAAAGAGAACTCCTGAGCCTGCATATTACCCCATTATAATCCATATAACCAGCTCTGACCCAGTGTGGCAGCTTGCTGATATATTGCAGGAACAACCACGTATACACATTGTAATACAGTCCAGGCTATTACCAATAAAAGTCAGTTATTTGGCCTCTGACATTTATACAAGCCATGAATACCCAGAAATAAGAAAGCCAAATCCTGCTTTCCCCTACTTCTTGTCTTCCTAATGATGCAGTTTTTTTCAAACTTGTTAACAGCACTGTGTCCAGGAGCTGTTCAACTCTCTGCACTCATTGTGCACATTTCCATTTGCCTAAATAAATGCAAAACTTTCACTGAAGCTCTTTTAGCAACGATTTTTTCCTCTGTGCTTTTGACACCTCAGTTATATTCTCTCTACACTATTAAATGAAAAATCTTAGATGCTCTGACAAATAGTCCAGTTTTGATGTTTGTATCATGATGTGCTTCCCTCCCAGGAATCATTTATAGTATAAAGCAAAAGCTGATAGATCAGACCAATTTTTTTTTTTAATATTGCAGCTAAACCATTTCAAAGTAAAAAAAAAAATGTAAAACAAAACCACATTTTCCTAAATTTTGCAAAGTAGAAACACAAGACTTTTTTTTAAAAAACCCAAATGTCCTCTATACCAGGCACACTTGGACATATTCTGTTTTACACTGACTTCAGCCACTGCAACTGTCTTCTATCAGGCATCTATGAAAATTTTAAATACTTCATTCAGCCTTGGCACAGGAGCTCCTAGATGCACTTGGATGGTTCAACATCTTTACTAAAACATCTGAAATCACTTGGTTCAGATAAAACCCGTGTAAATGGAGAGAAGCCTTATGCCTTAATCAAACTGTCCAATCTCAGCAGTCTGATCTCAGCACCAGAACTCACTCAAATGTGCCTGATTTCTGATTTAAAGAGCCGGTGGGACCACACAACTCATCTAACTTTAGAGAAGGGGTAATGAACATTTGGAGAATTATGCCTATTTTAACACTTAAATGCAAACCTTGCTGCTCAAACTGATTGCCACAGTTAAAAACATGGGCCTGTAGCTGTAAATCCCATTTACCAAGCCTAAAAAAGACACAGCCCTAATGTCAAAATTGTACTCCAGATCAAGGGGGGCTTGACTTAAGCCTAAAGATTGTGTGTAGGGATGGTGAGCAAGAACCCAGCTGTATTGTTGTACAGACCAGCTGGGGCTGACCCATCTTTCCAGGTGGGCAGGGAGCCTGCCAGCCAAGCACAATCCTAAGACAAACACATAACAAGTATCTATGGGACAAACACCCTAAGAATTTGAAATCTGAAAGGTCCTTGACTACCACCTTCAGGCCCTAACATATTTTTCCTGCAATGCCAGCATTTGTTCCCAGGCCCCCTCCTATCTTGCTGATATCTGAACTACTCACCTCATACCACACTCCTGCCTTGCCCTTGTTTTTCAGGACTTCTCAGTTTCTGGGTCTTATTTTTAAAATTTGTCTTTCACTCTGATTCAGCTGAGTTTAACCAACAGGCAGGACCGCCTGTGCCCCAGTCAACACAAACTGAATCAAACAACTTGATTTCCACCAAGTTTGAGAATCTTGACTGCTGTAAATGTAAAATAAAAGAAACTTGTTGAGACTGGGAGGATCTACACTCCACTCAGCAGCATGTTTTAAAAATTGAATGTAACATTATGAATTTTGAGAATGGTACATCTACTCTCCTCCACAATATCAAGGGGAATGTTGGAGGTGAGTTGAAGGGGCGAAAAAAATGTATTAAAGGCTATTAAACACAAAGATACCATTCCTGATGCAGGAAGTCCCTGGACCACAGATCACCAGAAGATGGGGAAATACATCAGCAAAGTGCCACTGGCCCTACTCCATCCTGCTGTTGCCTGCAGTTGGACACAGACTTCCATGGTCCAAGAAAGATGTTTTTATGTGTCCAGGTAGCCAGGGGGCAAATCATCACCATCAATGTAATTAAATGCATTTTTTGCTAGAGTGGGGTTGGGGCATGCTGGGGGGAGGAAATTGGGAGGGCTGAAGGTGGGACTCCTACCATCTGCTTCAGGTACCTGGCCTGAATGCCAAAGAACTGACTGATGGCACCAGCAGACATCTTCCAGAACAGCACTATCCCTGTAGGGGTGTCTCCCCATGAAATTTAAGGTAATTCCTTTCCAAATGACTGCCTCCTAGCCAGAGAGAAGATGGTGGTGCTGGGAAGAGGGGGTAACACCAAGCACCCTGTCAGAGGGAAGGCAACAGGGGTCTACAGAGTCCACTGAATTAACTGAAGGGGGGAGAAAAGGGGACAAATTGGAAGAGCACCCCCATCCCTGCCAACAGAATACATGTTTTTTCTTAGAGGCACCACAGAGCAAACAAAGTCCCAGGCACAAAGGGAAAGCTGAACTTTTAAGGCCTCTGTTAGCACAGAAGACCTGAAACAACCGAGCTGGGACATGTGTTTGGACTTGGATGGCAGATGTCCCAAAAGAGAGGAGCTTCCTGAAAAAGTTATATGCAGGGTATAAACCCCTACTATCAGGAGATGTCATTTCTTGAATCCTCCCTAACAGGAGGTGCAGAGTTAAATAACATGCAGAAACTTGCTAAAAGCCTAAAGAAGATCACTACATTTCTGAACAACCTGCAAAATACAGGGCCAGACTGTGCACTGACAGAGCAGTGGAGCCTGTTTCAGCTTTTCACAAAGAAGGACAGGATCAGTCAGCATTTGAGCTGGGGTAGCACAAACCCTGAGCCCTAACACTGCTGTTTCAGAAAGCAGATGTGCTTCTTTTATGCCCTGAACGTGCTTGCTCCTCATCTCAGACCCCAAGGGCTGAGGAAAGGAGGGTGCCACCAGGCCCAGAGACGTGGGCAGGAGGTGCCTGAGGCAGGTGTGGAGACAACACAGCGTGGGCGGCTGACACGTACCATAGCCTGGGGATAACCTGAGCATCTGGCAAGTCTATCTGCTGCAATGTTCTACACCATTTGTCCAAGATATTCTCCTCTCTCCCTCTGTGCCACTCTGTGCCGTGACCTGGTGGACCCCCAGGAAGAGTCCAGCTCCAATGCAATTAGCACAAACATCAGAAAACGTCTCCCTGCTGCACAACTCCATACAGCCAGGGCACAGCTTGAACATGTTTATTCTGTGCAAAGCTTATGAAGAATTTGCATTAGAAAACAGAGACAAATGGAAATTTTGGCTTTCACTGCTGTTTTTAAAGGAAGTGCCACCCAAAGAGCTATTTACCTATTATCTAGATTCTGTTGTTGATAGTGCTAGCTTTGCAATATGAATTTTTAAAATTTATTTAAAGCAATATTAGGAAATTCATTTTACACCATATAATTATATTAATAAAGAAATTTGTTTGATGTTAAATATTTATTCTTCCCTCCCTGTAATCATACTTTTGATGCCGCATACATTTAAAATGAAAAAATGCAATTTCAAATGTCTTCAACCTAGTTTTATGATTGTTTGTCAATCACAATCTATTAAACCATTTAGGTTCTGAGTGGAGGGGTTTGAGTTTTGATGGTTTTGTTTCCTGGTGTTTTGTTTGATTTTTTTAGTGTCTGTTTCACTTTGGTTGGCAGAGTGAAAAAAGTAATTTGGGTTTAGCATGTAGAATTTAACTAAGCTTTATTTATTTTATTGTCAAAAGTAATAATAGAGAGCAATTTAAGTACTTTGAAGATGTGCATTTAGTGGTCTTTGAAGCATAATCCCATTAAGATTAATAATGAATTGCATCTGAGAAAGACCATGTCCCTTAATGCTAATGTCTATTGCAAGGTGGATAAATCACTCAATTTAACAGCAAAGACAAATGTGTTGAAGAGCTGTAGTTGCACTGATTTATTTGATGTTGGGAGGGTCTAATTTTGGTTTTTGTTTGTTTTGTTTTTGTGCAGTAGTGACTCCTGATCATTGAAAACAATGAGGTGCACCAGGCCCAGCATCTCCAGCTGGGCAAAGGAGGGGATTGTCCCGCTCTGGGCTGGGGCAGTGTCACCTCGGGTGCTGGGGGCAGTTTTGGGCATCTCATCACGAGATGGCTACAAAGGTGTTCGAGATCACTCAAAGGAGACACATGAAGATGCTGAAGGTCTATAGGAGAAGCCATGTCAGGAGTAGCTGAGATCTCTTGGCTTGTTTAGCCTGGAGAAGAGGGGACTGAGGGGAGACCTCACTGCAGTCTTCAGCTTCCTCATGAGGAGAAGCAGAGGGGTGGGCACTGATCTCTTCTCTGTAACGAACAGTAACAGAACCTGAGGGAATGGCCTGAAGTTGTGTCAGGGGAGATTCAGGTCAGATGCTAGGAAAAGGTTTTGCACCCAGAGGGTGGTTGGGCACTGGAACAGGCTCCCCAGGGCAGTGGTCACAGCACCAAGGCTGACAGAGCTCAGGGTGCATTTGGACAATGCTCTCAGGCACACAGTGTGACTCTGGGGTTGTCATGTGTAGAGCCAGGAACTGGACTGGATGATCCTTGTTGGTCCTTCCCAACTCAGGAAATTCTGTGACTCTGTGATTTGCATAAAGCCATTCCCAGAGATCACCAGCTACCTCAAATAATCACTATTCACATCCCATGACTGCAAACCTCACTGGAAGAGTTTCACCACTACCAAGATTTCCCAGCAGGTCTGGTCATGGTGTGCACAGAAAGTTTGAAGCAGTCAAGATGGGCTGAAGAGCTAAATGATGAAGAGAATGTAGCAGCCCTAGTTCTAATTTGGCTCAATAAACTGTGCTCCTGAGCAACCCATCACAGACACCAGCATTCAGGATACCAACTTCAAACTTCAATCAGAGGTGCTGCAGTGCCCCAGAGGAGAGAGATTTTGCTTCTTTGCCAGAATTGGCAGCATGCTTTGTGACATGCAATAGCTATGCAGTAAAAAGTAGATCAATATTAAGCACAATTTGGCTCTTCTAAGGGCAAGAAGAAGGACTGAGGAAGGACCCAAGGACTGACATAGACTCTACAAAGGAAAGTCCTAAGTTATGGCTCGCACTAGCCTGAGGAAGAATCCATTTCCCTTTGGCATCCTTTCAGGTCCTTGTAGCAGAGACCTGGTGGGACACCTCTCCATTACCCCTCAGGGAGGATAAACATCACTGGCAGGACACCAGGCTGTAGCTCCTTCCTGTGCCCTGGCATTACATTTGTGTCAGTCAGTTAAGTCTTCATCCTGTTTAATGTATAAGACTAAAGAGATCACGTTATGCACTGGTACAACCACAAAATCAGTGCAGCTTTGCCCAGCAAATAATGGTATATGTCACTTCTGATTACAATTGGTTCAAGGGGGCAACAAACCACACAGTGTGCACAGCCTTCAAAGCACCTATTAAAAATACACTTTTATGTTGTAATTGCTCACTAAAAAAGATGCATCGATTTCTTTCCCTCACATCTGAGAAGCAATTGCACAGACCTATTCAGAAGAATGCACATAATATACTTGAAAAACTAAGCGTGAAAAATCAGTTTAGATTTCACTGAGTGTGAATTTGGGGAGAAAAATTATCCCTCCACCTTCTCACTACTAATGCAGTTGGGTTTATTTTTGAATGAAGGCAATATGAGCTTAAATTAAATGTCAAATATAATTTAACATTAAAGCATGAAGTGGCTGAGCATGTGCGTGTCAAAGCTAGCAGCTCTTCTGAGTGGTTAATTGCTATCTACAAAATAATAACCTATAAAAAGATCTCTCATTTTCAGTAGTGAGGCTTAAATTTACTGTACTGGAATAATTCTAACAAAATAGAGCTTAGAAGCCTTTTTAGTTACCCATGCCACATGAAGACACACAATGACAAATAAAAACATCTGCAATCTGGCTGCCTACTTCTCCCAGAGATGTCTAGACTCCTTTTATAATCAGCAATGAGAAATAGACACTTCTAGGCTGTAGTTCATCTTGTCCTAAACTAGATATCTAAAATAGGCCAGAAGAATCACATCTGAAAAATGCCCGTTTCTCTCACTGACTAAAGGGAGCCAGCAGTGATTAATTCAGAGGTAGAAAGCTGCAAGGCAAAGTGTAGTTTTGATTATTTTCTGCCAACATGATCAACTGACCAATTCTGCAATTACAATTTTTTTCCCCCGACATCTGATAGGTAACTATTATTAGTGTTAGAAAGTGACTATTTTATGCAACATACTGCCCACTTTAGAAAGTAGTCAAATCCTTGCCAAAAGAAACTCCCAGTCTGAGACTTTAGCTTTGGGGCAGAACTCCAGAAAGACATTACAGCAGCCAAAACAGCTAAAACTGAGCAAAACATTCCCAAGGGACCTAACCTTCCATGCAGTTGCTTAATTCTAGCTACACAAATAGTCCCATGGGGCAGATAAAGACAACTCTTTAAACAAAGTGTTGGCTACCAGTGGGCAGAGTTCTGTGTTCTGTTGTACAATGGACTGGCTGGAAACCACCACTAAACCAGCTGAGTTCTACTTGAAGGAAGGGGCAGTTCCAGTAGAGGAGAAAAAGCCAAGAGGACAACACGTTTTTTTATGTTGGTACATTTCTTTCTCAAGGTTAAGTTATTAACTAAGTTTCCCTTTAATTTTTTTTGTTTGGTGGTATTCCTAAATATGTAAAATAAATAATACAGAATACAACTAGACAAAATCCTGATGCGTGAAGTTCACAGCAAAAGCTGTTACTGACTTCAGTGGATTCACAACTTCAATCCTTCAGTGTTTAGAACAATTAAAAAGCTAAGATTTTTTCCAGAATGTGAAATAACAATTTGTCATTATAATATCTCTATGCAACTGTATCTGCAAGAAGAAAGAGGAAGAAATTTGAGATAAGGAAAATAATAAATGATTTTTGTAAAGGCATTATCACTGGGGTCAATGAATATGAAAACAATAAACTATAATTTTCATCATGATTCCTTGTTTGTTTCCAAAGTGTTATATCCACCAATACAGAAGTTTTGATATAAAAGTTGAGAAGGGTCATGAGAGTTACATGATGGAGAGTGTTGGGAATTTAACAGAGAAATCTGAACACTAAATACACCTTAAATAGCAAGAATTAGAATATAATCATAAAACATTGAGTTAGGCTTCTAAATGCTAGACATAATAAGGAGTGAGTAATATGGATGAAAGAAATGGAGGGTAAGCAGGAATCACAGGGGATCGAGTACACAAATCTTGTCCAAAACTTTCTACCAAAACAGGTGCCTCTAAGTGCTGCAGCACTGTCTTTTTACTTCATGATTAAAAACTCTGAAACCTAAGCAAGGCCTACGTCTCACTGAAAATCACTGTGTTTGCTCTCCAGTGTCCAAAGTCAGCACAGACAGTGGGCAGGAGCCCAACATGGGACAAGGCCAAGGCACCTCGTGCCCTGGTGCCACAGCCACACTCTGCACAGCCATTGCCAAATGTGCAAACCTACGGGAGGCTTTTACACAGCGGCACGAGACTCGGGCATGGCGCTGACATCGTGCACTGCTGCCAGCTTGGCCGCTGCTCGCCGTCTCCACGGGCACTCAGGTGCCAGCCATGAGCTCCTCCTGCCCGCTGGCTCTGGCCTCAGGGGCTGCCACATTGGCAGGGCGGTTCTGAGCCACCCACCTGCAGCCGGGGGGCACTGGCCTTGGTGTGCCCAAGCAACAGGGGCTGTGTACAGCTGGGGAGGCACAGCAGCCATGGCAGTGAGCCCTCAGCCCTGTGATCTCTGGCTGATAAAGACACTGAGGCCCAGAGTGCGATTTCCAGCCCTGGCACAGTGTGTACAGGACAACCCTCCTCTGATACCATCCTTCCCTTTGACATCCCATAAACAAGCCCAGGGTTATTTTCTGCTCCCACCTAAGGTCCAAGTTGGTGTGGGCCTGGAGGGGAAGCCAGATGAAAGGTGGCCTGGAGGAGACTGAAGGGAGACCTCACTGCACTTCCAACTTCCTTGTGAGGGAAAGAGGGACAAACACTGATCTCTGTGGTGGACAGTGACAGGACCCAAGCCTGAAGTTGTGTCAGGGGAGGTTTAGGCTGGATATTAGAAAAAAGCTCTAGAACCACAGAGCGGTTGGGCTGTGGAACAGGCTCCCCAGGGAAGCCTGTTGTCATCTTATTGCAAAAGTTCCATACCAGCTCAGTGATTTCTCATAGGCAGCTCCTTACAGCACTGACTCCCTCTACTTGACAGCAGAGCCAACAAACACCAACTCTCTCCTCACCCAGCTAACCCACTCTTTTATAGCACTCATCCTCACTGGACACAGCTGTGGCCTGTTAAGGGCAGGCCGGTTCCTAATCTCTGGGGATTAGTACAGCTGCAACTCCTCAGGGCTGAGATTACCTTCTGCACTACCTGTATTTTCTTACATTCTATCCCCCCACACAGCACCAAGGCTGACAGAGCTCGAGGACTTTTGGACTGTGCTCTTAGGCACATTGTGGGACTCTTGTCCCCTCCTGTGCAGGGCCAAGAGTTGGACACAATGATTCTTGTGAGACTTTCTAACTCAGTTTATTCTGTGATTCTTTGTTTTCATGATTTTCAGTTTGATGATTGCTAGGAGCTTGCTGATGTGGCTCCTTCTCTACATGTAGCTTGTGTTAAGCTGTTTACAACCTCAGTGACTTTCCTGCTCTGTGACTTCTGCCTACCTTCTTCTGTGTGGAGTCACAAAGGGAGATGGGACTATCTGCCCTGGTAAGAGCCACGGGTGCACACCACAGAAAGCAGAAGGTTGTGATAATCATATCTTCCTCATTTCAGAGGTATCCTGTATTTTGATGTCTTTTGCCAGCTCAAGACAGGAAAAACCAAAGAAAGACTGGCACTTTACTGGGTGTAAAAAAACAACAACTCAGTTTACTAAAAAAGATAGCGTAACATCCAGGGGATGCTTGACTCTGTGGAGTGGCTTGCATTGACCTTGCTTTTCAAGAGGGATAGGAACATCCCTGTGCAGTGACTCAATGATTACATGGTGAGAACAGAAAGTGGGTCAGAAGAAAAGGCCTTTGTGGAAACAATGGCAGTAAAACTTGGGCAGGGCAAATGTTAGTTAACCTGGAACAAAGTCTGCTGACAGCAGTCCAGCCAGGAATATTATCTATTTAATTGTTAATAATTCAGAACTGGTGCAGTGCGACGTAGAGTAATCACTGATTTATATAATCTGGTTGCTTTCATTCCCAGCCTCCTCTACAGATCCAGAGATCTCTACACCTGCTACCTGAAGTCTGGTAAGCTGCTCCCATCAGTGCCATGATGCTTCATTAACATACTTCACCAGCAACTCTAGTCTTCTGTATACCTGAGGTCATAATGAATATTTTAAAATAAGAAGTAAATACTTTGCTTGGCAAGAGAGGATCTGAATACCTTTCAGATCATCATACTGGTCATCATATTAAAAGTCTACCTGCAGTATTTGGTGTATGGTCTCCTAGTCTTACACAAGTTGAACTCCATCATAAATAATTAAGAACTTTGAAACCTCAAGATTTGCTGATTTAACAGAAAAGATAAGTTGTAGCAGATAAACTTCAGCAAATTTTGCTGAGGTGGTTTAGATGTTACTGCTCCCAGTTATTTTTCCCATCTTTCTGCCAAAGTTACTGATCCTGGACAGAAGGACAAACTAAAACCTGGGTCTGTATCTCAGACAGCCCCTTCAAACTGCTGAGATATCAGTCTGCAAAGGGACATCCTTGAAGTACAGGTGTCCACTCTTTTTCTGTTGACCTTGACACAGGGCAGAGTTGAAATAAATGTTGCCATCAAAAGCCTTAATAACAAAATATATATCCCCAAAAATATATAAAAATTACCTCAGTTTTCTCTCCCACTTGTTCTCAATGAATTCAAGTCACAGCCTTGTATCTGTGCAACTGTCCTGCCTCTGCTAGCTGCTAATTTTAGCCAGGGTACTCCATTATAGGGCAAGATGAAGAGCAAGCTATGAAAGGATGTGAGGCATAGCTTTCCTAAACCTTTTATATTTTTAAGTTCCTCACTCAGCTCCCAAATACCTTTTCTAGTTCTCTCACAATTCTAGCACACAGAATGGAAACACAAAGTGCCAAACAGATGCAGTTATTTGTAAGAAAAAGCCAAAACCTTCTGTCCTCTCTCAATGATCTCTGACTTTCAGAATCTTGCCTTAACATTCATCAAATATTCCCTTTGTCTGCTGTCATCCCTCTTAAATACATAAAGAGCTCATTCATGAATGTATAAACTTTTGTCAGTCTCTAAAGTAAATGGAGTTTTCTTTTAAAATGCTTTAAATCAAACTCACTCAGTGCATGGTGCTCTGTACTGTTATTCTCCTTTCTTCAGAGACTGTGTCTGCTTTTGATCCTTTATTCCTGACTTCTCCCTAGCACTGATTTCTCTGTCAATTTGGGAGCTGTGCCCTGTGTTAATGTTTAGGCAGAGTATTTTGATGTTGTTCCTGTCTCACTTTCTAAAAAATTCTCTTCTAAAACTGGTGCTGATAAAGGTTAAAGATACTCAAGGAAAACGTAATTCAGACTTTTGTTCTCCCCCTCCATCAGCACTCCATTTTATAAAGAAATAATCAAGTAAATGTTGAAGGACCAGCGATTCTATTTGAGATGCATCAACTTCTGCACCTGCAAAGATAACCAACTTTGGTTCATACCACTACAAGTATTAGGGCCCAAAGGCACAAAGGACCAAAGACCACAGTCCAGGAAAAAGTTTCTCTTCAGGAAGCAGAATTCCATTTCTAAATTTCCTATTTGAACCTATTGCATGCTGAGGGAAATATGATCTTGCATGGCTAAGTAATTTCTGTCATTCTGTGCAAGGATTCCACCACTTTGGATTCAAAAGTCAGGCCATCTCTTCCCAAAAAACCATTCAATATTCTTTGGACATTGCTTTGTGTAATACCTTTCTCTAATGGTTAAATCCTCTCTATTCTTTGAGTGACAAAACTGGAAACAAAGCAGCAGACACTGAATCAACTTTAAGACAGAACAGCTGAAAGAGCAAAGGAATCTTTCTTCGGTGTATGTGTATATATATATACACACACATTTATTTTTGTATAAACTTTTGCATTACACTCACTTGCAGAGATAGAGACGTCTCTGTTAAGAAGCAATGGAGAACTCTGAGATAGAGTAATTGGAAATGTGTCCTTCTGCAGCTCCTATTCACTGCTGGTGTTCAGCAATAAAAAGAGAATTGCAACCATGAATCACAAACACTACTGTGCTGTCTTAATACTGCCTTTCAAGAACTGAAAAGACAAATACCACTTAGTCAAGGAGAAACCCTCATATATCTGATACACCTCCAAATGCTCTGTGATTAATCTTTTTTCTTAAAACCAAACAAAACAAAACAAACAGTGATTGAACAAAAAAATCCCACATCCGACAATCTAGATTTCTAAAGCTTTGATGGAATGAGGCCACTGGTGAGCAACAGTAGAACTTTACATAGAAAAACCCCCAAACACTTTGCTAAAGCGATCAAAAGAGCTATTCTTTTAGGTAGTTTTGGGGTAAATAAAACAACACTTACTCCTTTAAGTGATTTGTTTGCATTAAATGATTCATTTGCATTTATTTGTCTAATCCCAGAGAGGTTATTGTGCTGCAGCATACTCACACATTCAATTGGGCTATTCTTTAAAGCCAAGTGGTGTGGCTTCTAAAGTGGGAGTGTGGATGCTGGATTGCAGAAGAGTTGGAATCCACTACATAAATTGAAAGAGTTGGCTATTCTTTATTGTCTGTATCACGCTTACTTGTTGAAAGAACATCAATTTTTCAGCACTGGGAAGCGGGTGGCCTGGGGAGCAGGAGGGATTCCTGAGGTGCCATGTGGCCCTTTGGGAATCCCTCTGAGATGTGCGGGCAAAAGCTCTGGTGCTGCCTCTATTCTCACTGTGAGGACTTTTTGAACAGCTTCCATAAGCCTCTTCAGGATTATGGTCTCATAGTGCTTAACTGGAAGGCAATGAGAGTTTGTAGTGCAGATCCTTCCACACAACATGAATGGCCCTCATGCTTCAAGGTAGGATGGGAAGGTTTTGGTTAGGCTGGCTGCCACTGCCACTTTTGCCTACATGCTCTTGCTGCTTCTCTTGCCCCATCTTGGGCCCTCATCTGTATCAGGGAGCTGAGCCAAGAGGCTACAAAGAGTATGAGGTTTTGTGTGTTTAGCATCCTGGACTGGGTCAGCATGATTGATCAGAGGTTTAATGTAAGAAGAAAAAAGGATGCAGATAGCTGGGATAGGTCAGAAGGAAGTTTTTACAATGGTTTAACTATATTCTTAAAACATACCATCAGTCAGTCAGTCAGATAGTCTGTCTGTCTATCTATCTATCTATCCATCCATCCATCCATCCATCCATCCATCCATCCATCCTCCCCCATGTGGCAGGATTTAGGAGCTGTGGTTGAAAGAGACACTTACGTAAGTGCTAATGCAATCTGAATAAATGGTGGCATTTAGGCAGGGGCAATGTGGGGGTGAGACAGCCATTACATAATGTAATTGGAGATTTATCCACCAAAGCTTCACACTTGGAGTGGGACAAACTGGGTGTCCCAGAAACCAGCAGTTAAACAAACACTGAATTTGTAAACCCATTCAGAATTTGTAAAAAGTATTGTTGTTTTATTACAGTTATTTATCTTGATCGCGTTTGTTCTGCTTAGAAGAAATAAAACACAGGCGCTCTTTGCCTTAATTGCTGGGTCTATTCTTTAGTAAACAATGAAAAGTGATTAGAGATGTTTTTTGGCATGCACAGTCCAAAACCACCTAGTGAGAGTTCAAAGAACAAAGCAAATGCTTATTGAAAGAAATTACTCAGCTAACTAAACTTGTATATCTTCGAGTCAGACATTTTTTCGGCATCTTTACCCCATTTATCAATGCACAATTACTGTCACTATTGTGTTGTGTCATTAGGCGTAGGGTTACAAGTGCCAGTCGGAATAAAAAAATTGCAGTAATGTTGGCATAATTTTTCATTATCATCTTCATTAACCACAGCTAGTGGGAGTAAGAGTTTATCCTTGCTGTTGTCATTGTCATGACAACGCTTCCAAAGCTTGTCTGCCGAGAGTTCACCAGATACAAAAAACTGAATGTCCTCATTATTCCACTTCTCACACTCTCACCCATGCCAAGGGTGATCTGAGATGCACAGGGCCCTTGATTTATCCCCTGTGATTTCTCTTGACAGCCTGGTATGGTGTCTCAGCTTAAGGCAATCGGTCTGATTTCACAGTTTAATTACTGCTAATCTGAAGGAGCGTGGCCAATGCTAATGAGCCAGCAGCAATCAAAGCAGTAATGGCTAAACTCACCCTGTTTCATTCTTCTTCTTCTTCTTTTTTTTTTTTTTTTTTATTAAAACACTCTTGTCCAGAAATAAGCAAGTAATTTTTCCTTTTCTGCACAACTGCAGTGAAAGAACAGATGAGCTTCATGTATAATTTGGTGTTATTTCAGAAGCAGACTATAAGATTCCTTTATATTTTGCACTTAAACCTCTGTTTAATGTTAGTTTCCAAACAGCTTTGAGTTGAGAAAAGGATCAATAATTAGAAAAGACTCATTAGCAGATCACTAGCTCAACTGCAGAACATCCATGCTGGCACACTGGGCCCAAATTCTGGATAGACGTCTCCTTGATTTTTGCAGCTGGGCATCACTGAATTATGCAGCAAATAGAAATACCTCCAATGGCACTGCAAAAGAGAACCTGGAATACCCAGAAAGGGAGTTATTGTAATTACAAAACTGGATAACAATCCACCCTGCTTCAGTTAGCACCATCTGATAGCAGCAACTTGCACATTCTCCCTTTTCTTGATGTTCTCTCAAACTGCTGAAGAAAAGCATAGAAAAAAAAACTTCAGAACTGATTTTTGCCAATCATGCCAATCAAATACCTGGAGTAATGTTAGGAAAATAAAAGACAATTGGGTGGGCCTTACATCTGCTTTTCCATATATCCTGCAACTGTGTTAGAAATTTCTTCTGAAATTTTCCTTGGTTTTTTTCTTCCTCAGTAGAACTTCAATTTAAAATATTTACCAAACTTCACTGTGATGATTTGATTAAAATACAAAACCTTTCACTCTTTAATGACCCTCCAAACAGGAAGTCACCTATTAGAAGCAAGATCCCCAGCACCAGTGTAAATCCAGGCTACTTAGCCACCTTCATGCAGATATTCCATGTTTACTCTGGTGAGCCTATGTGGCTTATTTGGAATGGAACTCTTACTCTTTGGAATGAAGAAGAAAAGCTGTGTTTTGGTGCTACTGTGTGTGATATATGATATATAAATAGAAAGTTAGGCAATATTTTGCTTGTTAAATGACACGGGAAGAAGATGTATAGGGAAATCCTCCATAAAGAAAAGGGTTTACAGCAAATTTTGAAGAATATTAACTGCTTGTCTTGTGCTTATCTCCAGCTTATCTGCCATTACTTGAAATTTGGTATTGCTCAGTTAACCTGAGGGAAAATAGTTTTTCACAATTTTGTGGCACCTAGGAATACCTGACCAATGCACAAAACCACATTGTCTTTGTAGAAAAAGATATTGAATAAAACAACAAATATTAGGATTAGGGTTTGCCTTTTACAGCAGCATCATTTAAATGTGTAATATGGCAAGACAATGGCTCTTTGTAAGATTAAGTCTATTATAAATCATTTAATCTCATCCATTCATTAAAAAGCTCTTCCATCCATGATTGTTTCTCACTCACAATGTTGTATTCAAAAATACAAAAGTCCAGATTGTAATGCTACAGAGATCTGTTATTCTGCACTCTTCTAAAAATATATATAACTTCTTTTTTCCCTTTTTTTTTACTCTGTCTCAGTACAAGGAAAATAATGCTATGGGTACTCACAAAATATGGCAATTTCCATAAAATATATGAAGAAAGAGAGTGTCACAAGAGGGGAACATCATTCTAATAATATTTTGTACTTCATCATAGCACTGTCAGAAGATGCCAATGGAGATTCTAAGTCATTTTAAAGAACCACTTCATTTACAGGGAAGGAGTTCACTCCTAATTAAGTTGGAAAGCCTCCAGGGCTTTCTTCAGCCTTTGCAATTCTGATTTCCTCAGAGAACTCTTGGTAAATCTAAGAGATCCAGAGATTTCAGTGTGATTAAGACCCTATAGACACAGACATTAAAATGGCAGTAGTCAAACTATGCCATAAACCATACACTAAAAAAAAACCAAACAAAGCAAACATCCTGTCAAACAACAGCTCAGGTAAACAGAACTAGAAGTCTGTTGGAATGACAATAATACAGCATAGTTATGGAGAACAAATGGCAAAAAAGAAAAGAATGAAAAAAGTCTAGGTCCAAACCACTTGTCTCGCCTAGCACAGCTCCTAGGAGCAAAATTAAAACTGTGTATGGAGTTACAATTCTCTTATCTTCTCCCTTAGAATGGTTCTATATGGCAAGAATTTAATCAGGTGCCACTAAAGTGATGTTGTATAGCTACATGAAAGATCTGAAGCCCTGTAAATAAAACTAATATTTCCATATAAGGCTACATTCTGTGGTTTGTTTCACTGAGAAACTCCCTAAATCTATCAGTAAAACAGGCAGAGAAGAAGAAAGATAGCATAATAATAATAATAATAGTAATAATAATTTACAACTCTAAGATGAGAATCAAATAACCTGATTTTCACTTACACCCCTATTACCTCATTCTGAACTAAATTGTTTGTCTAGTATGCAGTGGACTGTCCATATATACCAACTCTGACACAGAAGGCAAGGAAATATGCATTCTTATTTGTAGTTTGTCCTTTTTTATTGAATATCCTTCAGAAGGTCTAGGTTGATAAGGAGTTGTCAGTCAAGAGTAAGTAGCAAACACAGGGACTTGGGCAAAATTGAGGCCTTGTAAATTTGGGTCAAAGAGAGCAAGCTGCACTGAAAAGAAGTAATTTTATGTCATTCTGAATAATGGAAAGTACCACAGCCATTGAATTATCCTTCTCTTCCCATAAATGGGAATTACTAGCAGAAGTGGAAAGCCTTTTTGTTACAAAAGTGATAGAAGCATCAAGTTAGAGATGTCATTAATAAATGTAGGGTATTTTAGTGAAGAGTGGTGTGATGGAGCCCGTGACAAAAGAAACACAATGATGAGAAAAGACTTCTAAAAATGATGCAGGGACACATTAATCACATGGAGGCAATGAAAACCAAAGAACAGACTGTCAAGAAATCTCAGCTGATTTCCTTCCGGATGTGGTGAATTAGGAGGTCATCTGCTTCAGTCAGCCATGGACTGGCATCCTGGTACTCTCCCCCAGAAAGGAACTGCTCAGATAATAATCTACCATAAAGGCCAGACCCAGAGCTGCTGAGACTGCACTTCTTGCACAGATAGAACTGCTCGATTTTTAAGTTACAATAAAGCAACTGCCTTCTATTATTCTAAAATAATGTTACTGCTGAGGTTTTTTTATTGCAAGACAGGAGTGAGACTGCAGTATCAGGTCACTGCTGTGGAAAAGAAGGGATCTGAGTAATCACACAGAAGAGTCAGGAGAGGGGGCATTTGAAGTGAACACAAAGGGAGAAAATGAAAATGAATAAAATTGGAGTGATCTTCAAACAGAAACAAACGTCAGAGGCAAAGGAAAATAAAAGAAAGCAAACTTGGTTTATTTAGCCACCAAGACTAATTCCCCTTCCTGTTAGAAAAGACCTTCATAGATCAAAGTATTAGAGCGCTCTGAATTTCACTTGGGCTACCAGTGATATCCTGATTAGATTTGTATTTAAACAGAATTCTCATACATTTCAATTATCAGAATCATTGGCGCCAAGTGCTCTTTCAAGTTAGACCTAAATTATCCATTCTCTAACAAAAAGTGAAAAGGCATACAATATTGATACCCAACATTGCTCTGCAGAGCCATATATACTTTTAGCAGTCATGAGCATAAAGAGAAGTGTTCTGTATTCATACAGTTCCACTGGCAAACTTAACACTTGCTACAGCAAGCAAAAGCAAGCTCATTCTTGGTTTTTAATTTCTTTAATATCTAAAGGCTAGGCTTTCATCCTAGTCTTCAAAATTGTTCTTCAGAACAATTCCTCCTGTGTGCCCAAAATGATAAAAGAAAATAATTAAAAGATACTACAAAAGGTACTGATTTTCATGTATTTGGGCTAGGCACCTTCTAAAAACAAATGCCCTTGATGGTGTGCCATTTGAGGGGTAAAACCAGAGGTACCCCAAACCAGGGCTCTCTTTAAACAATGATGTGTGATTTAGGGGGTTGCACATTTCCATATTCCTAGCAGTGAACAGGAATCTAATATCTGTTGATACAGCCCTGAAAGATAAACATGTTCAGTGCTACTGACAAACACTGTAAAACCAGCCAAACACAACAAAGAGATAGGAAAGGTAACTCCTAACAGGTCTGGGCACCAACGGGAGTTGCAGCTGTTACTTAAATGCACATGGACGTATATAAGGTGAGAACATTAATTTTTCACTTGAAACTCATCAGATTATGAGTTTTGTAAATATGTGCTATTCTGAATTTAACACCTACATTTTGACTCTGGGATTTTAAAATTACACAGTTTTTTTTTTTTTTTTGCGAGGTGGTTGCATATTGTCTCAAATTTTACTTGCTGTTGTTCAGTATACCCTAGGGGTCATGCTGTTACTATGTCTGTAAAATTATGAAGAGCATGCAGAATAATAGGAAGAATTCATCAACACAGTTTTTCAGCAAATAATCTTTCAGATTATACAATAATTTTTCTGCTCAAAGATTATTTTGAATCACAATACAGTGAGAAAAAAATCATCAGTTCTTGATGCTATTGTGGACCTTTGACTGCTTTGTGTCTGCTCCCATCCTCCCTAACTCTGCTGAAAGCTGCCTCTTTGCACTCACTGTGTTTTCTCCCAAATCCCTTCCAAAATATCTGCACGAGATGCTACATTTACTCCCAGACACTTTCCTTATTATAGCAATTTTCTCTAAAGGATGATGCTGTCTACCTCATCTGCAAAACACAGTAGAAAGTCAAGATGCTTTAATATGTCATCCAGATATATCCTTCTCACAATCTCCTGCTCAGTGTCATCTAGAAGTTCCAGTTTCTGTGTGGGACCACATGCAGTTACCTGGGACAGAGATCAGCTATTTCCCCATCTCACAAGATGTACCTTTGAACCTCTAATAATAATAATGCACTATAATAACAATTAAATACCAAAGACTGCTTGCAACTTTTCCCTTATCTTGATGAAGTTACAAGTGAAACAAATCTACAATATATTTCTAATACCCCACCACAAACATATCTGAATTATAGTTTTCTCTTGTTTGATAGTTTAAATAATTTTAGAAAAATGTTAGGTGAAATGTTAGGTGCACACCTGCTGTTTCCACTGAATACTTTGTCTGGAAGGCAGGATAACCATAACCACAATTCACAGCTCTCTTGCACAGAAAAATAAACAGAAATTATAGTGTGAATTTATTGGTCAGGTTCAGGTCTTATTTCAAGTAAGTAAAATGTCTGGGCTGGAAAATTTAGATATAATTCATATGTGCAGTGTGTCCTCTTGGGATCCTATAGGGTGTAACTGTCCATTTACCCAGTTCTACCTCACCAGGTGAAATTCCAGAGTCAGAACCTCACTTTGCTTCTCATCAGTGAGAAGGAAGAAGATCAAAGGACCTTCCACTTCTAGAGAGAAACAAGGTCATCATCATTATCAGTGATAACAGCTCTAAATGGATGTAAAAAACTTTTGCAGAGTTGGAAACGTGGCACAAAGAAGCTCAGATGCAAACTGTTTTGTATTATCCAAAGCCTCTCTGCACAGCATTTTTCCTTTTTAACCCTTCTGTACCAAACAGCAGCTCTTTAAAAGGATGCCAGCAGCCTCCCTGCCATTTTTGTGGCAATGTTTAGTATTCACAAAGTCACGTTTCGAGGTGTCAGTAGCTGCAGCTGTCCTTATTTGTGTGGTCCCAAAAATAAGATTTTAATAAGACTTCTACTTATATGGCCTGGTGAGTCTGTCAGCCTGCAGCCCCAACATTTAGCAGATGGCCATGTTTAGCCAGTGAGCCACAGGAATGACAAAGAGCAGGAGCCATCTCTCCTTACTTACACCATTCAGAAGGCACTGAAGCACAATTCTGAGAAGGGGCTCCAGGGTATTTATATATATAAAGCAGGAAAAAAAAAATCATTCTTAAATCTAAACTGTTTAATCACTTCAGTTGAAATGATGAGCTAAGTCAGGCCATTCTACCTGCCCCTACTATTTAGTTGTCTCACATGACAGCCAGTGTCATCATCCTCTACAATAATCTCTGTAGGACAGAAAGAAAACCAAACACACACCTTCCATTTCAAATTATTTTTAGTATGTTGTATGAGTCATCTTTGTCAATATAATCTAGAGGATAATGAACGCCTTCAGAAAAGCTAACTCAGGTTACTCTTTCCATCACACCATTAAGCATATCTAGAATTCTGTAAGTCATGCCCTGTAATTTTTAAATGTTAAGCTTTGAACCCATGTTCCTCAAATAAGAAAGTATCTGATTTTTCTTATATATGTTACTTGCAAACATGAAAAATAAAAAATGTGCATGAGCAATCTTTAGGCTCCCTGTTTGGTATCTTCATTTGATTCAGTACACAGCAAAAGATGTAACACATATGTTTAGACTTAGCTTAATTGCTACCAAGGAATTATTTTTGTATTGTTTTGTATTTGCTCTTTCCCAGCCATGCTAAAACAACACCAGTGGATGGTAACAGGCAGTGTCATAAACATTTTATACTTTATGTATAAAACACTATGCATTAATAGTCTCTACTTGTCTCCTTTAAAATCTTCCTTAGCAGTAAAAGAGGCAATA
The DNA here is from genome assembly GCA_024865655.1 of Emberiza elegans. Lineage (NCBI taxonomy): Eukaryota > Metazoa > Chordata > Aves > Passeriformes > Fringillidae > Emberiza > Emberiza elegans. The sequence goes on from JALJVW010000206.1 coordinate 12,933,312, forward strand.
TCATCCTAGCTGGACATCAAGTAACTCATTAGTGCAATGAAGGCAGTCTGCTTCTCTCTTGTTTTAGACCATCTTGTGACTCAGACAATCTCATCTCCTTGGTTTACACTTAATTTGCCTCATTATCTTTTCAAGCATAAAAAGATGATAACTTCTTTGCTACATAAATAGAGACTCTGGACATAACAAAACACTCCCCACAGACCAAAAAAAAAAAAAAATCTCCTGGTTCAGATGCTTTAATCTGTCTTTGCCTGTAAAAACCACACACACACACACACACACACACACACAAAACACACAGACCATGCTGTAAGGGTATTTCTCATTTCTCCTCTGCCTTAGGCCAAGGGCACCTGGGCTACTGGACAAGTAAATTGTCCCTCACCGATGACCAATTTTAGAGTTGTGCCCTTTCGTGGCTGTTACTTGAGCCATTTTAACTGCTCTTTAGCTCTAGCCTGAGGGTATGCCTGTTCCTGCCTCCAGTCCTCCTCCAAGAGTCCTCAGCTCAACATAAAGAAAGCAAGGGAGTCTGATGGACCAAAAAAACAAAAAAAGTCCCCTAAATAACTGTCTGGGAAGCCAGAAAGATGGGGAGAGGGAGAACAAGTTTGTGTTTCTTGAGGTACCAGCAGAGCACACACTGAAAGCAGAGTGGGATGGGAACTGCTTCCCTTCAGAAAGATGGGAAAGGTACTAAAATAATTGTAATACCATTTTCCTGGCTTGAGCCAGGCTGGTCCATTCTCATCAAAGAAAGCATGTAAAATAGCCAGACAATTGAAGATAGCTGAAAAAATTATTCTTTTACTGTCCTCTTTTAGCCCACAGCTGCCAGATGATTTTCCCCTAACACAAACTTCTAGTTTCCATCTACAAAGATTTTGTGTTTTCCTGAGCTGGAAGTTGTAATCAGACCATAGTATTTATCAACCTCTGCTGCACCTTTCTGTCTTAAATTTGTCCAATCTTTTCTTAAGGCTCTTTCAACATGTGGTATCCAAAGCATCCTGTATCAATGAAATCCTCAATTTATTTTGCATTAGGAATTAAAAGTGCTTTCCCGCTGCCTAGCAATTTCATGGTGCCCCTGCTTCTTATTCTGTGGTAGCAGGGGAAGATCAACTCCTTCCTATATGCTCTGGATCACGTACAATGTTGTACATGCCTTTGCATCTTTGCTGTTCACACCGTTATGCACATCATGAGACTCCTTTTTCCACAGGATGAAGAGATTTGGTACATTCAGTCTCTACCTGTACAGAAACTGCTCAATTCCCCCTGTTCAGGCTGGCATCCAGCTGGAGACAGGGTAACAAAAGCTGCACACAGCTTATGAAGCACAGGAACATCACAAGTTAGAGCTGGAAGGTATTTTCTTTTCTGTTCTGTTCCTTTTCCGGTAACTCCTTTTTTGTCTGATGAAGTTGCATTTTTACAAGCTTCTGGGCTGTGTGCCAGCATGATGTGAGATGACTTGATGTTTTTAGTATTATTCTTCTAAACTCTGACTTCTCAGCAGTCATGTGTCCTGTGGGATAGCTTCCAGGGAAAGAAATGAATTGGCCATGACTGAAGTGTCACTGCTACCTGTATACCAGCCATGTCTGCTACAGATACCATCTCAAAGCAAGTGTTGCTGCTCTGGAAAGGTCCCTGTGGGAGAAGGCAGGTCCACACCATGGCTGAGCAGCTGCATTAGACACCACAGTATTCTAATGTAATTAGAAAACAGCTGGGAAGGAACAGTCAATTGTTTTTTGGCAGTCACGGCCAATTTTGCACCAATGCAAATGATGAATCAAATCCTGCAAGTTTACAATATCTGCTGAGAGCATAATAGCAGAAGCCATGCTAATGATTTTAAATCTTATTTATGCCATTTTTGGCTGATGGACTAGTCCCCTGTCCCCAAGAGGCCTCCAGTGTGAAGGAATTCCCACACACTGCACCATAACACCTATGGGCAGGGGAGAGGAGAGCCAATCAGTAGGGTATGGAAACCAAGCAGCCACCTTTCAGCCACAACTAAACATAGTGTGTTCTTCCTTTCTGGAGCAAAACCCATGCTGTTGAGCCATGCATTACCCAGCCTTGGCAAATAAACATAAAATTTTCAAGAGAGATTAACACAAAATATCCCTTACTACCAGGCTGCTCCTCCCTGACAATCCAACCCGTGATACAGTAATGCATCAGAAACAGCCATGCAGGAGAAGAGTGTTATTCCTTTAAACACATTCCACATACCATCTTTTAACAAATATTTAATTCTTTTAAGGCTATCAAATACAGCCTGTAAACTATCAACTTCTCTTAAAATGTGTGCAACTTTACTATCTCAATGATGATGATGATGATGATGATGATCTCTAGGGCCACATCCTCTGGCTGTGGCCCCCCAAATGATCTTTCAAAATGATTGCATGTGTCAGCTGGGATTGAAAATGCTTCATAGGAGGATAACTGCTAAAAATATATTTTTGTGTTTGTAGGAGTTCCTGTTAACATGAACAAATGGAAACCACTTAGCAATGTTTGCTTAAGTGCAAACTTTGAGACAAAGATGTTAGAAACAACATTTCAAAATGGCCCTTTGCCCTTCTTGTTCTAGCCCAAAAATAGCTGCATGTAAGTCTTGAGAAGGCAGTACTTTTGGCCAGATAGTCAATAATTTTAATAGAACTAGCATGGGACAGAAATGCCATCCAAAAATGGATTCATGTTTAATCTGGTAATCTGATCCCATATGGCACTTTAAAGAGTGGGAGGAATTAGTGTTTGCTGCTTAAAGAAATTACCCAGAAAATGACTGCTGAAGACAGACCAAATAGTACCTCATCAGCATTCAGTGTGAAAAAGGCAAACAACACAGGAACAAGAGAAGTTAAAAGGTGAGCCAGAGAAGAAAGCCAAAATTTGTTCCTGCATGGCTGGGAAAGGGATAACAATCAGATTTTAAAGGCAATCTCACAAAGTACTGGATATAAATAAAGAAGAATTAGAATATTGCACAGGAGGGTAGAAGACAGTTTAAAAACCAAAGGTAACAATAAGGCAAGCACCATCTTTAAATGCCCATTCACCTTCTCTGCGGTTCTGAGGTGTTAAGAATGCAGGGTTTTGTCCCAAAGTTATTCCTAATCATGCAAATTCCTAATCAAACCAATGTCTGGGGCACAAGGATCATGATGACAAACTTGGTTCTGACACTTTACTGGGCTTTATGTCACAGTTCCAGGACACTTTTCTGGGAGGCAAAATAGGCCAATGTGGCTCTTTCTGCCTTTGTCCCTCAGTCCTGCAGTTGTTTGTCTCTGTGACCTTGTGATGAACTACATCAAGAACTGAACTTACAACCAATCCTGTTAAAGAACCACAAGAAAGGGCTGACTATAGTTTTAATATAGCTGAGGTCAACCAGTTCATCTATAGCCCTGCAAAGAGTGGCAATGGCACAACTGAGGAGCCACCCCTGGAGTGAACAGTTGGAGCTAAATGGAATAAACAGATGGAGTTGAAGAGGAGAAAAGCGGGAACAGCTCACGCTGCCTTTGATGCCAAGAGCGACGTCCGCAGAAACACAGCCTGAGAGCTCCCAGTTTGTGCTGTCTCTGGAAGTGTGTTCATATCTGCATAAACACAGTAAATACAGCCTTTGTGCTAAAAAAGAATTGTAGTGGCCAGAGAATAAAAATAGCTGAAGGATGAAATGTGATGAACATCCAAAACACTTCAGATTCGGGCAGGCAGAAGAATAATGTCACGATGCCTTTTCTGTTCTTCGTCTATCAGGAGGCTCAGCTAGCCTGACCTGCCCCATGTTGGCAAACCTTCTTTCATGACATCCACCTTTCACTTGGCCCGCCCCCAAAAATCCTACAAGATGTGAGGAGCCCTTCTCTTTTACTGAAATTAAGGAAACTGAAAGGCACCAAAACAGTGGCTAGTGAAGTTGCAGATAAACCAGCACATGGTTTGTAGCTTGCAAATGTATTGAGTGTTTCTATAACTTGACATGGACATGTAGCATAGGTTAAAAACCAAAGAAAAGCTATTTTCACCCTTCACACCTCTCTGGAAAAGAAAGCATTTAGCAGAACAAAATGGTTGTTGTAAAATGAAATAAGATGTGACTGTTCCCATATGGGGATTACACAAAATACACCCCTAAAGAATTATTCTGTTGCTTACTTCTGGGGCAAGAATACAGGATTTATCTGTAAAAGCAGCTCAGACCAGGGCAGTGCAGTGGCTAATGAAACCCATGCCAATATATGTCCAAATCCTTTCCTTTGTGTCACCAGTTCAAGCACACCAATTTGTGACAGAGCTCTGAAATGAAAAATCACAGCCCAGTGCACAGAGATAATATAGACAATAACTAAGCTTTTGCTGCGTGCTTATGCACACATGCAACACCCAGCATTCAGCTCAGGCAGAGCTTGGCTGGCTCACCAAACCCAAAAGCCCTGAAATAAAGAATCCAAACTGGGGAGAAAAAAAAATAAATCTCTTATGTGCAAGCTATAAATAAAAAAACTCACAATACTTTTCAAGTTTTATCCTGTGGTTCTGAACAGACACAGGCTCCAGGTTCTGCACCAATGTCCAGTGGCAGGATTAGTGCTATGGTATTACATCCTTAATGGATATACTTTTCTATTTATATATATTCTCTCTTCAGATAATATTTTCTTTATGTATTTTCTCTCTTTTCTCCTTATTTTATAAAAATAATTTGTAGAATAAAACATTCTTTCATTTAGGTGGCAGTTTAAGAGGCAGAGGGAGGATAATATCCCTTTTTCTCTAAAAAGTTACAAATCCTTGAGTGAGATTCCCTAAAATTAAATATAACATAGGTGCCATAGCAACTTAAGTGTCCTCACCTAATCACCCAGGTTTTCACAGCCCATGACTAGTCTGGGTGTCAGAGCAGCATCCAGCAGCTCTGCACATTTTAGAAATTTCCTTAATGAATGAAAAAAACTCCAACCCCCACCACATTTATGAGAACAGTATTTACTCCCCAAGGGGGTGAATCAATACAGGTGTCTGTGCATGTTCAGCCTTGCCTGCCCCTTCATACAATTTTCTATCTGTGAGATGCAAAAGTGCAACAGACCCTCAGGGTGCCTTTCACTAAGGACTGGCTGCTTCTGGCAGCTCCCCCACTCTCATGCCACACCAGACACCTTTACATGATTTTACATGGATATAGATTAAGGCAGAAAGGTTATGATTTGCCAGGTTGGATAGAGCCAGGCTAGAGGCCTTTCCTAATTAAGACTACCCACATATCACCAGGAACCTCTTCCAGGCTGTACTTGATTTCCCTTCTTCCAATTCCCCTTTCCCTCCTCGAAAGGCCTTGTTTAACTCTTTGCAGAAGAATGACAATAGGTGAACTGAGCTGACATAAAAGCAATTTCCCTACACTCACATTCTTTGTGCTCAGTTCAGCCAAGATGTCCTTATTTCACCCAAGAGAAAGGCAAAGAACGTTCCTAAAGCCATCATTTTATTTGCCCAGCAGTCTATTGGGTTGTGCCACTATTAGAACATCCAGCTCACTAACAGCAGCGTTCACTTTCCATCAGCCTTTGCAATAAAGTGTTTATTGACAGGTCAGAAAGGAAAAATGGCTGATTAAATAAACCAGAGCAACTGTAACCATAATCCTTTGCTGAACATACCCCAGAAGTGTCCTTCATATTCTGCAGAGTGATCACGAATGTCAATAAATTATGGTTTTTATTTCAGGATTTGGCTAAAATAAGGATGATATCCTGCCTTTTTTTTTGACTGCAGTATTATTTTTTTATACTCTTTAGATTGTGTCCTTTGTTTGTGTTCTTTCCTGTTCAGGAGTTCAAGTTCTAATGACTTTCTATGTGTCAAATAGAAATATCACCACTTTGCATCCCTGAAAGGAATCACATCAAGAAATCAAAAGGTTAAACTCTATTATCTAGAAAGATCAAGTTCCCCTTGTATCTCTGCAAGTTGTCTGCTTTTATGCAAGTTCACATTATTACTTAATATGAAAAGCACAGCCTAGAGATGGGACAGGAGATGTGCAAGACGTGTCATGAAAAAGTTGGAATTAATGGATGGGTCTCATCAATCTCATCTTGTATTTGTGATGAAGACAGTGCAAAGTGAATATACACCTTTAATAAGAGAGAGAATGTCAAAAACATGACAGTTATAAATCCAAGGTCAACTGTAGCCTTCAAGGAGTTTTCTTAAGCAGTAGTGATGGATTCCCAAATTGCTAAAAGTTTTACATAAACCAGCTTGACACTATATTACCACATGTTCCACAGCATAAGAATTTCAAGGCTTTCAGCACAGACATCTGAAGGAGATTATAATGAGCCTTGGCCTCATTATTGGTAGCCATGTTAATCAAGCCATGGAAGGGTTCCCAAAACCAGGAATATTAAATTTTGCCAAGCAATGGTTATCATTTTCTTTTATAAACAACAGCTTAGTCTAAGCCAAAGCCCATAAAACTCTTGACAATATTACCAGTGACTTTCAGAGAAAACCCATAATGTCCTTTTCATATTGGAGGCCATATAAGCATCTCACACCTTCATACACTGGCAAAGTTCAGCAGCTTTCAGGCTAGTATACAGCATCTATTTAACAATTTAGAGCAAACCTACACATTTCTTTAAAAGCAAATGCAAAATCAACTCTAAAACAGCGTTTCCAGGGTTATTTTAGGTGGGTACAATATAATCACTTTCACAGTTTAACAGCATATGTTTTGCCTTCAATCTCTATATAGTCCCTCTGAGAACATAACCTTACATAACTTTTTTTTTTTATTATTATTTTAAAGATGATCCCTGAAAAAGCTTTGCCTTGTTCTTCCACAGCTCCCTCAGTAAATCCCAAAGTTTCTAAAATCCATGTAAAGTCTCCAGCTTTCAGGGAATGACACAGCAGTTCAGAATAGGTTTTCCAGAAAAGAAACCTTCAGGCTGCTGGCATTAAGCACTGCTCTTTGCTTCAGTTCCTGTAACTTCCCAGTTTCATCTTCCTCCCCAAATCAGCCATCATTATCTCTACACTGTTAACACTGCAGCTCATTAGTTGCAGTAGTGGGCAACCTAGATCTGTATTTTTCTCCTTCCACTGGTTTTCCATTATTCTCTGCCCATCCAAGTATGTTTGTTCATTTCTAGCTCTTCTACAGGAGTTCATTCATGCCAAATCAGAGGACAGATGTTAGAGCAGACAGATATAAATATATGTAGGATTCCTCCCAATTTCCTTTATGAGAGATTCTATTCCCCAGCATATATTGGGAACTAAACCAGGAATGCAAAAATACAAATATTAATTCTGCAGAATTACCAGAACAGAGCATTAACACTTGTACCATGGCTTATACTGGCATCAGTTGTAGAACAGCATATCCAAGAACTGCAGCATGTGTCATGGTCTTATTTCTAGCCACAGATTCCAAATTTTAAATCTAGTCTGAAAGACAATTTCTGTGGGCAACCCATCTCCTACTCAAAAGAGCCCAACTTTTGGTGCAGTCTCTTTTTAGGGGACCTGATCCTTCACCGCCTTGCCTCGATATCGATACTTTTGCACAAAAGGTATAATGTGCTACACTTCCTGCTGTAGCACTCACTCCACTCTCCTCTCCTGCTGAGCAGGTGAAAATGAACAAAGAAGCTGCAAGGCTGCAGTGCTATAAATCCTTACACTTGCATTTCCAAATTGTTTCTATCAGAAACATAGCATTTAAAAGTCCTAGCATAGGTTATTTTTAAAGACAAAAAAATTAAAATTTTCTGTCAACATTTCAAAAATTCAAAGGGTCCTGTATAATTTTAATACTATTTTACATTTGATGAAATTCTGAAAATAATAGTTACACCTTTGAAAAAAACCCAATATTATTAGCTTTAATAAAGTTTTTCAAACATTTCCTTTCTTGCAAATATATTTTAGAGTTTTGGTTGAAGGAATAAAAAAAGTACCCTTTCCTTGTTTGACTTTTGTCTTGAATGAATTTGATCCTCATTCCACCCACTGTGTCCCCTCTGCTTCTCCTTGAAGCTCCTAAATGAGCTCTGGAGTGATCATGGGAAGGGGCTTGCCAGGTAATGGCAGCCAGAGGCAGCAGGGGGGGCTCACACATAGGGTTACTTTGCTGGCCTTGCATATTTTCATCTTCATTTTCACTCTTTACTGATGGTAATGGCAGAAGACAGAATTTCCATAGCAGTATTAAACTTTGGAACCTAAATTTTCTGATAATTTTCCTTGGAATTTCTGTACATGAATGCTTTTGATGATAATTTATATCTATTTCTTGCATCGAGACATTCATCAGTAAATCTCAAAGCACTTCAGAAAGGAGATCAATGTCATTATCATCATTTTGAAATTAGCTTACCAAGAGATTATTATTTCTGGTACAACGTGATTGCTGTATAAAAGCAGTATGAGTGCAATGGCATTTGCCTTTGTGCCATAATCTTAACACTGCTATCTAAAGATTTCTTCAGCCAAATCAGAATAAGACTGCCTTAGTCTTTTCTTCTATCTTGGAAAAAAAAAAAAACCCTCACAAAAACAACAAAGGAAGGATTGAAAGAAATATGAGCCTTTTGACTAAAGGAAGAAATACAAGTTAACATTACTATATATTTTACTTAAATCCAGACATATAATTCCAAAAAGACTGACAGACATCAAAAAGAATCACGTTCACTAAAGGAAAGCTTTGCTGCTTGAAGGCTTGCTGAGCCCTGTCCTTCACAGAAAGGGCTTCACTGATACCTTGTGGAAAAACTGGCCCAATCTTGAATAACTCTGTGCTTTCTCTCTCTAAACAGAGAAAATCCAGAGGCCTTCAGAGAATTTCATGCTAAAATGCCATATAGAGAAGAGTTTGCTGTTTGCCATTCTGCTGCAATGCATCCATGTCAGGGCTTAAATGTTACCCTCACAGTGCAATGCAAAACTCAGGCAAGCCCCAAGACCTCCTTGCAAGAGAGGGAAGAGGAAAGAAAAACAAATAAGTAAGAACAGCCAAAGGATCTCTGAGCAGTATGTTCTTTTATGAACCCCCTTAGTACAGCACAGTTCTACACTGAAATTTTGCATATTTTTTTGCAATAAGTGCATGAGAGAAAATGTTAGTTAAAGAGAAACCTATAATGGTTAGTCAGAAATCATAATTTTTGCATTGCCAAAAGAAAAAATGTAAACAAATGTGTGTTTTGACATGAAGAAATAGGTATTGGAAATAAAAATGAAAGGTGAGGGGTTTAATAACTTGACTGTTTGTACCACTCAAGCATCAGCCTCAAAACAAAAAGCACACAGAGCAAGAGAAAGTTCTGTAACTTTTTTCAATATTCTTCATTAGACTCTATCATTCACAGCCCCCAGAGTGAACTGCATCATCAAATCAATTGCACCAAAGCCTCCTCTGATTTATGAAAGGCCTCACCACGGAGTTTTCATATAGTGGTTATTTAAGCACTGAAAAGTCTTAGCTATAGATCCTCAAGTAATTACACACTGAGAAAGCTCAGGCAAAGCAGACTTTCAGCAAAGGGAGGCCACTGTAGGAACAAAAGCCTTTTTACAGCTGAAATCAGGCATGTATTACAGGTTTGTGTTTTTATAGGGCTGCATTAAGAGCTGAGCCCCAAGACTAGCACAAAATGAGAGCAAAGGGACTTTTGCAGTGATAAATCTGAAGAGATATAAAGGCATTTCCAGGACCATCACTATGATAAAATCCAGGTACAGGTTTTTCCTTCACAACTCTGTTTAAATAATCATTTGGTAACCTGTGATAGCACACATACATATGCATATAGTAGGTGCTACAAACATCACCTTTCTATACTTCAGTTTGGATTTTTGTTTTTAATATTCTCGTATCCTTTATTTTCCACCCCCCACCAGCACAGTCAAAAAGAGCAGCCAAGTTTCTGCTTACAGGAGTAGGATCTGCTGCACTCCTGCTGATGGCATTTGGGCCGTGGGGTTCCAGAGGAGGTTCTCAGCCTCCACACTCATGGACCTCTATGTCAAAATGGTCTGGGTAAAAAGAATGCTCATGCCTTTTCTCTGAAACCTGTCCTTCAAACACAGCAGAAATGGAGCTGTACCCACTCTGCAATAGAGTAAAAACAGCATCAGCATCCTTGTTTTCACCAGCGGAAACTATTTCCCCCCTTTCCTTCCCTCCGCCAAAGTCTCTCTAAAAAATGAGTTGGAAAAGTGAATCAGCCCTCACCCCTTCAGAGAATGGAAAAAGCCCATGTTTATATGCTTTATCCCCTTTTAAAAAATTTATACACAGTTTATAAGCATCGACACATGTTTACACTCATTTTTGGGAGGGTGGGCAAACAGAAATTTGCAGGATCTTTGCACCAAACTCAAACAAACATAACCCCTCTGGTCAGCTTCAATCAATTCAGATGGCAGCTGTACACTCACTGATATTTTGGAAAAATTGCTGTATTTTGTGACTCCCAGAGAAATCCACAACCTCTCAACAGCAACACCTAAATCGATCTACTCTGCTTCAGAGTTAGCTGAAAAATAGTTACACATCATCAAGTTATATAGAAATATATTTAATATGTATGTTAAATCTCTACCAAAATGTAAAAGTAATTTTAATACAGAAGATGAGCTATTGCATCTCTGTGATGCACCTCATGGGGGCAACTCATGTGAGTCAAAAGGCATTATGAAGGCACTGGTTTAGTTCTTACTTCTGCTGCTTATATACAGTGTTATATTAATAAAATTACCATTTTATTGATATCACAAGACCTACAGCTACTTATAGGTGTCCTACTGTTTACAATTATTCCAAGTAATTAAATATCAGAGACTGTGTGATATAAAGATGTATCTCTGGTTAAAATCTACCAAAACAAAGCCCCTCAGCTGCTGGATCCTAGCCATTATCAAATAAAATCTTAACCTAGGCCCCATTTGCTTAGAAAGCACATACTAGTGCATTATGGAGAGATTGGGAGGAAGATGAGGCACTCAGCAGGAAAAAAAAGCTAAAAAATATCTAAAACTGCCTGCAGGTGGGCTTAATAAAACACCCTCGAGTTTTAGCCTGCATCAAGGCTAAGAACTAGCATGCAGCCAACCTGATTGTAGTTAGCAGAACACTTCTATTTAAAATTTTTTTTGAATAAAACATTTTGGATGAGATTTTTTTAGTCAAAATTTAGAGAAAGGCAGAATTAATATTGCTATCCTGAACAAAACCCCTTCCTACAAACTGAAAAGGGAAAGTATTTTAAAATAGTAAAACACATGAATTTGCACTGCACTTGTGCTTTTACAGACCACTGTCTTCTGTCTTCTCCTGGGTCACCTAGCAGATGCTCTGAATGTTTATGAACACATTGTCCTTTGGAAGCTGAAACCCCATGTAGTCTTAAGATAGGATTTTCAAAAGATTGAATCCCTAACTCCATTTAGGATCTTTCCTATAAACCCTAATCCTAACTGCTTGATGGGGCTTTTCCCTGGATACCCTATCTTTACTATTTTTAAAATATGAAGGCAGGAGAGCTGAGGTTTGGCCTCATCTAATAGAACTCAGAATAAAAATGCAGCATCTGGTCACCAAGATTTTGCTCTCAAAGGCGACTGATTTGCCATTGATCAATGTGCAATTTATCTTGGGGAAATCAAAATGCCACAGTATTTTCCATCAGGCGTGACTCACTCCCTGCTTTCTCCCAGTGAACTTCCAGTGGCAAAATCATCATCAGGTTTGGCACTGGCTGTACTGGCTTCCCTGCAGCTGCTATTCCTGCACTGTTAATGACCTGTGCTGGTGTTGTATCACACGGAATGGCTGTGCCACGAGGCTCCCTGTGGCCTGAGGGATGCTGTAGCTCTCCAGCAGCACATCTATTACCTGATGTCAGACAGCACTGTCTCCAAGAGCAGCAGCATCCATCAGCAGCCACGAGTTAGGGAAAAAAGCAGCTGTTTCCAAATCTTTTTGATATGATGTGCAATACACTCAAGCGAACCTCCCTTCCTCTCCCCTGGGATATATTATAAATATTATGAATTTGTATTATTAATACTGTATGAGTGTTGGAATATTTACTGTAAGTGTGGGGCCTTAACATTTGTACAACTCAAGTGTGTCTAGGGAATCTCTCACTAAGTGCTGATATGCAACTGCTTCTAGATAAGTGTAAATATCACAGGACAAGATTTCATAACAGTTTAAGACAGAAAGTAAAAAAATGTTGTATTATCCTACAGGGCTGATGCTGGAAAGTATGCAGCTGTATGACAGGCAGCTGAGGGTGAATTTTGACAGGGCATTAGGCAGCCAGTGTAGCAGAAGTGTAATAAGATCGTTAACGAACAAGAGATCAATAGCCTTTTAATTTCTGCACCTGAAATACTGTAAAATGCTCTCTCTAACACGAGGTTTTTCAGGGAAGGATGTCAACTACTCACTAATCAAAGCTACTTTCTGCAGCAGTGCCGTGCCTCACAAACCACCCTTTAAGAAAGTGTTCCTGATTTACTTGTGAATCAAATTGCTCTCAGAGTCCAATGTGGGATCGCTGTAATAGGAGAAAGCAACAAGGGAGGACACCTACTGATACATTACTTTTCTATTTTATTAGCAGGAACCATGTTAAAGCCAATTAAATTTCATAGAACTGAGATCAGTTGCTCTCTTCTGGAGATTCCTGTGAAGGTTTAAAGCTAAAATGAAGAGTCTCCCACAGAAACCGTTAATTATAATTGTTCTTAATAAAGAGGGAGCACAAATGCAACCAGAATTTGAAACTAGTGCTGCTGATTTGGCAGGTCTGCTAATAAAGTTTTGTCTGTAAAGTCTGTTCACAAAACTGACTTTAATAGCCCAGTAACATCAAAGCTGCTTATCACAAGCAAGATTATTTTCCGATTTCCAGTGCACATAAATGTACAACATTTTTAGTTAACTAGAAATTTCTTCAAAACTTGGTATTTCATATTTCCAGCCACCAGGACCAGGAAATGGCCATTGAAATGCATTTTTCTCTTTTTGATGCAAAGCACAGACTGTTCTGCTGGACCTTTCATAATTACTTGTGAAACAAGTATATTCTCAATTGTTTGTAGTTTAAAATATTCAAGAAAACTAACCTAGAAGAAAGTTTAACCTAAATTCCTAAATATATATATATAGTAAATTCTTTTGGAAATAACAATCTTTTGGTTTTATTTAGAATTAAACACCCCCCTTTAGTCAAATTTCTCCCTCTCCCCCTCCCCCCAAATGAAAAATTGCATTTTCCAATTTTTTGAATGTCATTCTTGAGAAAACGTGATCAGCTGTTGCTCCAGGAAAGAGCAGCCATACTTGTCAAGCTGCAAGTGTTTCATGGCTCACTCGAAATAATGCTCAGGAGAAGGAAAATCCAGTCTACACCAATACATTATCACAAGGTGCCTGCAACAGCTGCAAAATTCTTTCTGACCTCAGCATGCTCCAGCTTTTAGCTTTTGGGAGCTGCCACCCACCTTCTCACACATGTCAAGTCATCTCTTCAAACTCTCCTATAGTTTCAAAAAATCAGTCTAAAAACCCTCTCATTTTAAAAATTGTGCAGGAATTTGCTTCTATCACCACCACAGTCATCCTCCCTTCCCCTTTTTATTTCCCAGTTTGTTCTGATAATTTTTGATCACTGGGCATATTTCTGCTCTGTGGCACAGCTTCTACAGCCTTACACTGGACTCTTTCAACCCAAACCTAACTGCCACATCAGCCTCCTCTTTGGATTTCAGCCCCTTAGACCTACCCCACCCTGCTTTGTCTTGGGTTCCCATCTCTTCCCTCTGCAGACTTTTTGCTTTTTTCATTTATACTTATGTGTGTGTATATATATAGAAAAATAAATATAGAGAGATAAATTAATATACATAGATATCATAAATAGTCTGGTTTTTTTTCTTGTGCAAAAAATCATTCATACCATTAGAAGAGTTCAGAACAAGATTCTGATGCAACTCCTGGTCCAAAAATGTGAGTGGTGGTGAGTAGAGGTGTAGTGTCCCCTTTCTGCTCTCTCATAACCCTACTTCCCCTACACAAAGGGTTCACACTGTAGTAGTCTGAATGTACCATGCAGTAGTATGAGCCCCCCAGCTGCCACCTTCTGGAAGAACACGTGCCACAAACTGCTTTAAAATTAGTTTCTATTTATTCATACATTTGGCACTTTAAAGCTGTGATATGTAATTTAATACAAAAATATAAAATCAATACTGATTTAGTTCCAACTACAAAGCAAGTTGAGCACAGATCAATTTTCATAACATGCTTATAATCATTTAAACACCAACTGATGCCTGATATAAAAATTGGAGAAGCATTTTGCTGGTTGCTGACTTCTGGAAATAGATGAATTCTGTGAGATAAGGACTCTGCATTCAGTGAAACAGAGCCTTCACCCTACAATCCTCTTCCTCCCCAACACTGCTCTGTTATGGTCACTGTACAAGAAGCACTGGATTAGGACTTCACAAAGAATTATTATACTCCAGCATTTTATGCAGGATTAGCAATTTTCAGTTCTGGAAGCTTCCACAGGGCTGTGGACCTGAAGTTACATAATCCCAAAAAGGCTGGATTAGGTGGGCCATGCAAGCTTTATTTTTTAGGGCTGCCAGGGGCGATATGGGTCAGCCTCTGCAAGCACCGCCAAGACTCGGTGACGCCAGGCCTTGCCCTGTTGAGTATGAATCAATAAAATGGAGACATCTGGGCTGCGTTCTGGGCAAAGGGACCCATTTTCATGGGGTTCCCAGTCAGTTCTTTTAAAAGAAATAATCTGAGTACTAACAGAAATGCATTCCATCACACTTGAGAAAGCTTCATGAGTTGTTATTCCAGAGTCAGCTCCAGCAGGGACCACCTCAAACACATCAGCCTCTAACCTGCTGTATCTGCTGCTGTTAAACAGAGTCCTGGGCTTCTGTGACATCCCTGTGCCCCTTGGGCTGGAGCCTCCCTCCAGCTGTCCTGGGACATGGAACCAGAATCAAATCCACAAGGGAATATGTGAAGGAAGCTGCCCAGAGGAAGCTCATCACCTCTTGCTGCAAAAGGCACATGGTTGCCCCTCTGAGCTAGGTGGCTTAGACTTAAAATTCACCCTGGAGGTGAATGTGATGGATGCCTGGGTAGCCACAGCCTTGTGAGGAAGGGAGCACCTGTTCACCAAGATGAGAAGAGACAACAAAAGGTTCCAATTCTTCAGGACTGATTTCTATGACAGCACAAAATACTAACCCCAATGCAGTAACTACTCATGCAGTGAGCACTCAGCAATGGTTAAACTAAGATTTTTGGAAAGGGTGACTTTCAGGGCCTTACTGTCAACCCAGCCCTGACAAACAGCTCTGGATACATGGACAAGTCTCTGCAGCTCAGTGTCCTTGCAGCAGGCAGGTCTCCTCCTCTTCCCAAGCATCCATCCCCCTTCTCTACCTCTGCAGCAGACCTCTGTTTACAGCCCCTGACCCCTGCTTCACCTGTAGTCCCTGACCCGGTGTCCTGATTTCTGTCACTGGAAAGGGGAACAGCCTTTTTGGAGAGATCAGAGCCAAGATGAAGACCTACAACTTTTCATTAATCTTTTTACTAAAGCATACAACACAACAGAGATAGCCTGCAAACAAATAAACCAGTTAATTGTAACTTTGCCAGAGTGAGACAAATTTCAGATTCTTTCTTCAGCAGTGTTTAATTTGAGCTAATATAATAAAGGATTAGTTGCCAGAGGAGTTGCCATTCAGTTTTGGGTAAACTTGGATAAGTGACACCTAACTGAAGTCTACAGCTGCCTCAGACATTATGATATACAATTAATCAGACATCCTGATAAAGAGTCTTCCATTTCAGACCAAACTGACAAGCTCAGATCAGGGAATGGCAAGGTTTTGCATAACCAAAGTCTTTGCTGGAAACCAGCATTCCTCCATGAAGAGGTGTAAGCTGTGTGGAATGGAGCAGCCCATGAGCCTCTTCTCCCACTCTTTCCTAAAGCTTTAAGTAAGACTCCATTTATTTTAATTAAAAAGTTGGAAAAGCTCCCCATACCCTCAAATCCATGATATTTATCTTTTCCTAGTACACCATGTTTTGATTTACTCTGGGAACAGAAACATGATCAACAGTAGCAATCATTTCCCTATTGCATTTTTTTATTTTGATCTTATTTCAGATTAAAATAAGAAAAACCTTCTTTAAACCAAGAATTTCAATAAAGAGATGTCACTGCTGCAGTGATATCCAGTGACATAGATATTCACATTGAATTGTATTTATAGACCAAAAATTATTATCTCACTAATGCAAAACTGGCCTAAAGAGGCAGCTCAGCAAAAGATTTTGTTAGTGCTGACAATTTACAAGTTCCTCATATTAACACATGAAGTCGTGTGGGATTGTGTGAAAGCATTTTTAGGGTCTATTCTGCTTATCTGCATAATAAAACTCAATTTTATACATTTCATATCATCTAAAAGATGTCAAAGTCCCTCACAAATTAAACTAATATTCCAGCTGGAGAGACAAAAACTAATTCCTCATGGAAAGTCAGCATTAGTTTAACAACACACAGCACTAAATAAGAAATCATCTTGTACTCTCATACCTGCTTCTGCAAAACATAATAAACCCCTAATGAATGGAAAAAGATGAGTTTGTTAGAGTGCAAGGGAAGCAGTTAAGATAGTCTGTTGAAAATATGAAATAAATTGAGACATCAACGCCAGTAAAAATAAAACACTTCAGTCATTGATGACTTACCAGAATCAACATCCCCTTCTAAGAGTCATAGTTTTCCAGCTTTGATGGAAAATGGATGAAACTTTGACCTTTTGTGGGATTTATTCTCCCACTGATGCTGGGGTATCCCAGTGTAAGCCTGTGATGGGTCACACTTGGAAGAAGGAGGTGAGAGGAGGGCAGAGCAGGTGGATGAAGCAGAGCCTTGGTTGGCAGAGGGATGTGAGTTATTTGGATCAAAATGGGAATTGTCCTTTCCTGGGTTTACAAACAAAGGACAATCCAGGACCTAGATTTGTATCTGAGACCTTGTTCCTCATGGTCTGCAGGATTCAGGTTCCCAGACCCAGAGTTTTCAGTTCAAATCTTGCTTGTTCCACCCTTTTGGAATAATTTCTGAACTATGTAATTCTTTTCTCTAAATCTGAACAGACCTGCAGTCTTTGTTGAGAGTGCATTTAGAATGTGTGGGTTTTTTAATAGAAGCATCAATCTCCCAGAGGATGACTATTTGCTACAGCAAGCTAGATAATTCTTGGTAACACATATTTTAAAGATTTTAATCCTTAAATAGTTATTTATAAATGCATTTTGTTCTCTATTGACTTTTCTCTTTTCAATTACATTCATAAATATTAAAATCAGGGTTTTTTTCAATGTTTCTTGCCCTTTTGCAAAATTAAAATTTTGGAAAAGAAAGAAAAAGAAAACTCTTAAAAGTTTGTTTTAAATGTATTCAATTCATACCAATCATATGGAGGGCATTTGATTAATGCCATAATCATTCTCAGAATGTCTGTGTTTCACTTAAAGTGCACCACACAGAACTTAAACATTTAAATGCAGAGCAAATATTGTCATATAATTTCATTTCCTAAGCATCAGTGTGACATTTTTCACCTCTAAATAATACAAATGAATCCGGGAACAATCTGCTTATAAATAAGCATGAACCTCTGGAAGCCCTGAATGATGAGCTACCACTACAAGAAGTGGATGTGCTTTCACTCTCAGCACTAGGGGCCTGACCCAGACCCTTGATGAGTATTGTAATTCCCTGTGTACACAAAACAAAACAGAAGATGAGTTAGTGACTGGAATCAAGTTCTGTGTCACAGGTTGTCTTAGGAAATTTTTCAGTTTTCAGGTTTAGTTTTTTTTTTTTCCAAATTTTTCATTTTTCAGTTCCCTCTCCTTTTGGGTGTTCAAGCCATACCTCTCTTTCCTTGTTCCTTTTATCTCCCTCTTGAATTGTATTTCAGAATCAGAAATGTTTTGCTCAGTCTGTTTGAAAAAGAGTCATCTCTCACAGCTAAAGTTGTCTCCCACAGCTACAAATCCACATTTGACCTTCACACTGCATTTCAGTACTGCACTGCTTCATTTTTCACACATAATCTGATTTTATTATACAGGTCAGAATTACTCATAATGAAAAGTTGAACTAATAACAAGGGGCACAATTGATGCCTCTTGTCTCCTCATTAAAGCACAAGACTTTAGTTTATGATAAATGGAACCACAACCAAATATACATGCATAGGTACCACCAGAGATTTAAGATTTTTGCCTTTTTATTTTTTTCCTTTGTATTCTAATTTTCTGAATAGAAAGTAATCAAATTGGTTTATTTAGTTTTATTTATATTGCAAAGACTTTCATTTATCTGTTTGTGTAAGATGTTCCACTCCCAGTACAATAGCAGCAGCACATTTTTTAATGCACAGCTCTGCATGAAAACAGAACACAAATCCCCAGCTCTCCACCCACTGTGCAGTGGAATCTGTGGGTGACAAAGTGCAGTCAGAAAAGCACATTTGCAGCCTGTAACAAAACAAATGTTATGATGGAGAAGAGAGGAAAAAAGGAAGCAATTTTTAGAAAAGGTTTAAACCATCATTTACCCTAGCAGGAGGATGTGACTGACTTGCCACTTTAAGGCTTTATTGATTAATAAGATTTGAGGATACAGCATAGTAAGAAAAGTTTCTTTCCTTTTTTAAAATAAAAATAACTTCAAAAGATGGTACACAGCTATTCAAAGTTGCTCATATTTGCTTTGGGATTGAAATGAAGCCTTTGAGCATCAGGAATCCATTCCAGAGGGAATGAATGATGTATTTTGATTTTTAGA
Organism: Emberiza elegans; assembly: GCA_024865655.1. Classification (NCBI taxonomy): domain Eukaryota; kingdom Metazoa; phylum Chordata; class Aves; order Passeriformes; family Fringillidae; genus Emberiza; species Emberiza elegans. The sequence goes on from JALJVW010000206.1 coordinate 12,952,295, forward strand.
CTCGCTATTGTACTTTTAACACATCTTTTGGCAATAAGTCAAGTTCTTATTAGTTAAAGTTGGAATGACTTGCTTATCTGTGGTTGAACAGACCAAAGCTGAGGGGCCAGTGTACCTATATGCTGCTGTGGAAAATGGGATGCTTACTGTTTTGAAAATACAAAACAAGGCTCCAGACCTGCAGTTGACTCAAGCCTGGAGCCAGCATAGATTGCAGTCAGTCCCATGATCAGAGGTTACATATTATTTAAAAGCTACGGTTTCTATTAACCTGAAAATAAAAAAGAATTGTGTGTGTAAATTGTAAATTATTTTCACATGAAACCCCTGATCTTTATTGTCAGTGTACATCTTTGTCTGAGAGAAAGCTTTACTGACAAATCCAAGACCTCAGCCTCTAACAAATAGCTCTAGAAGAAAAAATAAATTAATTGGTATAGAAGCAAAATGTGTGGTTAAATTTTATACCAGTTGAAGAAACAAGTGTTTTCACAAATGGATTTAGGAAAAGCAAATTCTAATGTGACTGCCATTGCCCAGGCTAAGCTAGACTTGCCCTGATGGAAAGCTGAAGCCAGAGAAATCTAAGGCCAAAAGAGTTTTCATTTCTTCCAGCTATATTCTGTTTCACTTATTATTTCTTTTATGTCATGTACTAGAAAGGACTCCCTTTTTTCCCCCCACAACACTTTCATTAAAAGAGAAATAAAAAAACCCAACCCAACAACAGTAATTCAAAGCTCAGACAAAAAAAGAAAGGATGCCAGATATCAAGAATGAAAGAATTTTTTCCTTCTTTCCCTCTTAAAATGTCCTGGTTAAAAGTTCAAAGCCAATTTTTTTTTTTCCCTTATAGGGTAAGCTGGAATAAAATGCCATGCCCAAGATTTGAAGTACAATTTTGAAAGTACATGTAGAATTCTAATTAGCAACAGCAGGAGAGACTGCATACCTAAGAAAAATATCATTTTCCTTCAGAATCACTAGTCTTTGCAATTTTCATTCTTTAAAGGATGTGGATCAGAATTGAAACCACAATCACTAAGCTGCATTTTTCCACCCATTTAATGTAAAGACACTGACCTAGACCTATTGTTTTCACCAAGGATGCAGCCACACGCAGCTGCATCCTTGTCATGTGGTCACAAGCAGGCCAGTAACAGAGCTGGGAAGTTCAACAAAATCCTATGCCCCAAAATACAGTACTCATTAGGCAGGACAGCATTCCCATTTGTAAGCAGACCCTTGTGATGCTTCCAGTGTTGCATAAGAAATGGAGGGCAACCAATGTATCTTAAAAACTTGAAGATTCTCTCTGTATTGAAATGAAAATGGAAGAAATAACAAAAAACTGTCAAAGAATAACCAGTGATGTGCAGAATTTTTTTTGTATTAAACTGAGATGGCATAAACCCATCATGATTGCTGTCTCTCTGCTATATCATTTTCACTTACCAAACCTGATCACTCTATACAGAAGTTGATATTTTCTCTCTGACATTTAAAATAGTCCAGCCTCTTACTAAAGGTCTACACCAATTTTTAAATCATAATACTTCCAAGGGCCACAGGAAAGGGGCACATTCTAGATGCAGGGATCTCTGAAGTGATGATCTGTGGTACTAAGGTTGTTTGCTGCACTATGGACTTTACAAGGGCCATTATTTGTACAAGCCCCCATGGACAGCATTCGAACTTCAGCTATCGATCAGTATTGAGTCCTTGGGGAAACATAATAAACAGCAGAGTTAAATAGAGGTTTTTAAGAGCCTGGGATTTAGGTTATGCCCTAATTATGAAGTTTGAATTTGTTTCTGTGTCTGGCTGTGAAAACAAAGCCCCATGCAGGCTATACTATTACAATCCCCACCAGCAGCAGAATGAGCAATCTGCACATTTGCTGTGACTCTGTGAGTGTTGTATCACTTCATAAAGATGCTTGTCATTTCTCAAAAGATACAAGAGCATCCTACAAGAAACCTCCACCACTCTAATTCAGATTTTTTTCTCTTCTGGAATGTACTAGAGCCTCACATGTATACACACATGCTTTGGGTGACAACATACATTCAAGAATGGTTACTGTTTGCATCCCCAGCTTGGTGGTCAGGGATTCAAAACCATTTATAGATTCAAAAAAGGACTGTTTGCACTGCAAATGCTGGTGAGCAGCCCATATGAAGGACTGCTCTTAAAGATTTTCATAACCTCTCTCATTTGTAGGGTTTGTTTTACTCCTTTGAATATTTTGGCTGTTGTGCTATTAGCTTTCTGTTAACACATGAAGTAAATTGCTGTTGTGCATTAAAGCAACCAAATTTGGCTATTTGAATGCTAAAATGACCAGCAGTTTCTGTTTATTTCATAGCTGATTAGAAATCTGCCTTTTGCACCAAAGCAGTATTTACAGGGTATTCATGTAGCAGACACACAGTGTAATCTTCTTTCTCTGCAGCTGACAGCACACAGAGATGTTCAATGTAAAACTCAATGATGTACAAAGAATTTGACTGCTATGAGATAACTGGTCCTTTTCTTAACCCTCTCCTGATGGATTATGGGAGCCAGACAAAATAGGGATCTGCTACCAGGCTGATAAGTCATTTCTGTCCTCTAAAATAGGAAAGCAGGGCCATATTAAAGGTGAAATCATTTATAAATATAGTCCTGTGGAGAAGGAGATGGACAAAAGGTTGTATGTGATGTTTGAGTACCTATTAAAAGAAGCAGGAACACAAAAACTGAACAGATCAAAATATGCCTGTTTGCATATGTCTGTTAATTCTGAGACAAACTTTTGAAGAATACTAGCCAATATATTCCAGCCTAAGAAACAAAATTGGGCTAAGTTCACAGCAAATCACTTAAATAAATCACTTGATTTTCAGAGGATATTTGAAACTCAAATACAAAATATAATTTCCTACCTTTAGGCATAAAATAATGAAACTGCTGACAAAATTAACTATTGCCCCTAACAATCTTGGGCACCCATGAGTTCGAGGAAGGTCAAAGATTGAAACCAAACATTCACACACAGGTGATAATTATTTTTTCTTCCCCCTCCACTCCACCCCCATGTTTCTACACAATGTCATATGTGATTCCAACGTTTACAAGTGCATAACACTGTCTTAGGCACAGCCATACCTGACACTGAGTGAATCTGATGGAAACGTTCACTGTCACTGGCTACTGCTCTGACTTTAATCTTTCTTTTGGTGGAGGTTGTCACAATAATACAAATTTTCTGCTTTAGATAAATCTGCAACACTGGCATATGTTCATCTCTCTAGGATTTAAGAGAGTTAATGAGATGGTATTTCCCCAGAAGACTTTATATATTTATTTACTCTCATGATACGCACTCACTAACTAGCACATGCACATGGGAAAGTTCTGATATATTTGATAAGATTTTACCTTGAAATTGTCATTGCTTAAAAACATTTAATCCTCTGAAAAAGCCCTTGTAATGTTAATTTCAACACAATAAACCAATATGTAATAGGAAGTTGATTTTGGGTGCTCTGTTTGGAGGCCCACCTCTAGCAGTTATAACCAGTTTTTCATTCATTTCTTTTCTACAGTTTTACAGAGAAATGGAGACACTGAAAGTGCCATAACAACCAAAGAAACTGGGACAGGCCCTGTTTCTAAGTGAAAATGTAATAAAATTATTTATCAACAAAATATTTTTATAAAAATAGTATAAAGGAAGTTACATGGCTATGTATTGTGATTCTGCATTTCTCTTATCTTCACTTAAACAGATAATCTCCTTACTGCTCTGTCCAGGATGGTAGAATTGAGAGAAAGACCTTGAAAATCTTATTTTTTCAATATAAGTCTTATTTAAAAAATGCAGAAAAAAGTTCTCTGTGTTGATTTTTTCATAGAAGCCTGTTCTGACAAAACCTTTATATTTTAGATCTAACACTTTTTCTTAGGTGCTCTGATTAAAAAGGACAAACTTCCTCGACACATTTTCTTCTCCACAGGAGCCAGGGTTTGTTTCAGTTTCAAACTTCACTTGAAGCATCAGACATCAAACCTTTGCCCTAGAAATTACAGGCTGCACAGACAGTTTCTGAAGGACGTGCAAGAATTTTATTTGCATGTTTTTTTCTGTTTCTAGTGCTTTGCCTTTACTACAACTGAAATAACCACTGTGCAGAGAATGTGCAAGCATAAATAAAGGGAGTTGGAGTGATTAACATCTATGGCGATTCTTATTGGATATTTAAATCCATTCAGTTTATTAATTAAAATAAATCTGGTGACAGTTACCCTAAATTTCCTTTTAAAATGCTCTAGGTAGTCCCTTTCAATTCTGATTTCTGATTCCTTAACATCACCTATATCTGTAAGATAACTTGCATGAGAGTGGGAAGAGACAAAATTCTTTCTGTGAGTTGGATCATGGGGTAAACAATCCATTAAACTCTTCCCTCTGCCTTCTATCAGGAAGGATAGTCCTCATGGACTGACTCCTCTGTTGCAGAGACAAAAAGGCAGTTTTGGCTGTTACTTGGCGCCCTAAAAGCCAGGTAGGCTCTTAGAAGCAGCAGGTTTGGGAGCCACTCGTGCCTTCTGGTGCCCACACTGACTGACATACTACACACACAGAAGAAATGTTTTAAATATTAAGATTACAGTGACAAATGCTCAAAAATTAGGAAACACCAAAATCCATCTAGCTCATAAATATGTATTTTGCTCCTGTGGTTAATTACATGATCACAGACCCCTTTTTCAAAAAGTCCTCAGCTGGTGCTCTCTGAATGAGCAACTGCTGAATATTTTATCTTCACAACGTAGGTTTTGCACTAAGCCTTGGGGATAAAGTGAGAGAAGGTAACCTGCATTACCCAGGAAGTCCAAATACTTGAGGAAATGACTGCTGTGAGCGTGCTTTTGGTTTGCTCAGCCGGGGTAACTCTTCTGTAACCTACCCAGTTAATTGCATTTTTGGAAAGCACCAGCTGGTCCCCAAAGGGGTTTCCTGGGACTGATACTGGGCCTGGGACTGATGCTGGGACTGATACTGGGCCCCATGCTGTTCAAATGTTCCTAAGCAAACTGGCTGATGGGACTGAAAGCACCAATTTTGCTGGTGACACCAACCCAGGCGGTGACACGAACATGACAGAAGGGGGACCCACCTTACAGACAGCCTGGACAGGGCTGGGAGAGTGGGTGAGGGAGAACACCATGAAGTTTAACAAAGTGCCAAGTCTTGCACTTGGGATGCCATAACTGATGAGCCCAGCACACACCAGGTTCTGGGGCTGGGGAGCAGCCTTGCTGAAGGGGGCTGGAGATCCTGGTGGGTCACACCCCAGCCAGGAGTCAGCAGGGCACCTCTGCAGCCACAAAAGCAAAGCAGATGTGAGCTGCATCCCCAGGTCAACACTGACAGAGATAAGAGCTGTGATCATCCCACTCTGCTCAGTGCCCACAGGCTGCACCTGGAGCACAGCCCAGTTCTCGTCACCACAATTCAAGAAAGACACAGATAGACTGGAGACAGCTCAAAGGAGGGCCACAAAGGTGATCAAAGGCTGGAGAGCCTGCCCTGTGTGGAAAGATTTAAGGAGATATTTCTTTTGTCCCTGGGAAGAGAAGGCTCAGGGAGCACCCTGTCACAGTATTCCAGACTTATGGGGCAGAAAAAAAGAGGATGGAGTCTTTCTCTTCACAAGGGGCCACATGGAGAAGACAAAGGCAATGGGTACAAGTTCCAGGGGAAAGATTTCATGTCCATATAAGAAAGAAATTATTTACAGTAAGAACAATCATTAGCTGGAACATCTTCCCCAGGGACGTGGTGGAGTCTCCATTGCTGGAGGTTTTCAATATGTCGTTGGACAAGGGGGCAGATAGTCTCATCTGGTTCCCTTTCCCATGGAAGGATAGACCAGATGATCTTTCCAGGTCCTTTCCAATCTGGGTATTTTAGGCATTTGCAATGGTAGACAGTGATGCCATTTCTCCCTATGCATTAAACGTCTTGAATATTTTGCCTGTATTTATTCCCTAGAAATAAATCCAATTGAAAAAATAAAGACAGAGGCCTATATAGAGGCAGGTAAATTAAATTAATTTGGGGGAAAAGAGTAATTAATGAATCTATTTTAATCTAAAATGTTACGACTTTTCAAATGAAAACACATTGCTGTTCAATGTTCAATGAACACAGAAAGGAGTTTTTATGGGGAGAGATAATTGTATAAAAGTAATTCAAAAGCAAAAAAAAAATAAAACCAGCTTCAAACTTGTAAATACAGATTGCCAGTTTTTGAAGACTTAGAGCTGTCTTTATGAATACAAAAGTGTTATCTATATGTAATTGAGGTTATTACTGGTGAACTATGAATAACAGTGATTACAACAATGCCTCACTGGCCTGGTTAGTTGGGGTGAAATACTACTCCCATTATAGTTGCTAGAAAGTTACAGGTTTCACTTCAGCATTACTGAATTTCAAAAGAAAATTTAGGAGTAGGGTGACTCACATGGTGTTCAGGCTTGATTTGCAGTGAAGATGCCATTAGTGAGAAAGAAGATAGAGCCCTAAATTGCTTTAACTCTTCTCAGTACTTGGATTCTTCACTACACAACACACAAACCAGCAGAACTGAGCTGGAAACAGTCTTTTCTGCCTGGTGAAAAATTAAGGAGTTTCAAAAACCAAACTGTATTCATTAACTCAAACACAATAATCTGCATTTTGCCCTACAGCAAATTTTAATAAATTATTAAAGTAAGCACTTCATTCAAATAAGGTACAGTGATTCACAGCTGTTTTGGCAATTTTTAAGTTCTAGATTAGAATTATTATAAAATTTCAGAAAAAAAAATCATGCAGCTATGAAAACATATCCATGTGTGCATCTCAAAATTCCCAAAACTTATTTTTTAAAAAAAGCTTGAATTCAAATAATTCTTTGAAATTGTCTTCCATTAGAAAACTGTTAAAACCATTTTTAAAACAATTTTTAAAAAAGTTTGACTTGTCCTGTGAAGTGTACCACACATGGTGCATAAACCTAACTATTAATTCTACCTTTTTTATACTAAGCTTGGAAAGTAAAATTCTGACAGTTTTATAACTGCATTTATTTTATTTTTTATTATCATTTGGTTTGGGTAAAACATCCAGAAGTGCCTGGCTGGGACCTCAGGTCAGTTCCCACCACTCCATGTAAATATCCACATCCATGTCCTGCATTCCTGGCAAACTGGAAGTCATGTGAAGAACACCTGGCTGTGCATCACTCCAACAAAAATCTTAGTTACTAGCAGAAGCACTCCTTGCAATAAGATCTGGTGGTTTCCTAATCTGCCATGAGCCTTCCCAGCCCAATTCTCAGCTTCCCAGTGGTTGTTCCACAGGAACAATTGTGGTAAAATTAAGTTGAACAGATCTTAAAGAAAAACTTCTGTTGGTCACATCATTGAAGTGGTAAGATCTTCATTCTGCATGTAGTTCTGTTATAGGCAAACTGAAGCACAAGGAAATATGTCCAGTTTGGGAAAACTATTGAAATGCAGAGAAATTGCTCTTCCATAATTAATAAACATTAGCAGATTTTGGCTAACCTGAGTTTTCATTAATAAAGGTTAGCAGATTTAGGGTGTGTTGTAACTCACCATTTTAGACATTGCACTGTTTGGACATTGCACTATTTAGACATTGCACTATTAGACATTGCCAGTCTCTTTCTTCTTATTTTTAATTGCAAGGCTAGAGTTAAGGTAATGAACAAGAGCGTTTGCATACCAAGAACAATGGTGGGGACTCCCCTTGTTGCTGTGCCCCTGCAGCCTCCAGCTAATCTCCTGCCAGCACCAACCACCCAGACAATGCCACCTCCCTCTCACACACAAACACTTCACAACCTGTTGATATTCAACAGAGGAATTAGAGCAGACCATTTCATTTGCAGCTGCAAATCAGTGCTAGGGAAGCAATTAGAAGTGCCCTAAAGTCTGATTTAGTTAAGACCATAGGAATTACCCAAGAGACAAAAAAATCATCTTGATTAGCACAGATCTGTTCCAGCAGAGACCTCCAGCAAGCATGGATTCATCACTGCCTTTAGCAAGAGGACTTGTAAACACAGCGTAGAGTGTCGCATATAGGTGATTGCTTTTGTTTGCAAATAATCCTGTGTGCAAGATCTGAACTGCGGTAGCCCAGCACACACAACCCCCCCAAAAAACAACAGAAATAACTCTGTACTGTAGCACTGCAGCTTTGGATGCAGTCTCAGCTTAATTAATAATCAACCCTTACACTTTGGAGAGCCACCTCTCAGTGCTGTCACACATTTCCTTCAGCACGCTTGCTTGCTTTTGGAGAAATAGCTGCAAGATTGACAAGTGCATGAAACAAAATTACCCCCCTCAAACCAGAAAGAAGGTGTCCTCTCAAGGTCATCCTCAGACAAATGGCTTGAGCTGTGTGCTAAATCTCCAGCAATTTACCTGGGCTTGGGTAAACAGAATCCTTCAGTATCCTGTGAAGCTCTAACGCCAACTCCTCCTCCTTTTCCTCCTCCGTCTCCCATATCAAATTCATTGTGAAGTTTCAAGGGGGAAAAGTACTCAAAAGGTTATTCTAAAGCTCAAATCTAAATGCATTTTTAAACACTGCTGAACTCACTGCAGATGCCACACACTAGACAAAGAGCTGCAGAAGGCCCACAATAATACGCTAATTCCATCACTAGAAGAAAGGCAGAAGACTTCAATCAATCTCGAAATTAACTTTGCATTTAAAAATGTAACAGCCTCTGCACCGCATAGAGTGTCAATTCTTTTATCATGATTACTTGTTATGTGTCAAACCATTTAGTCTCACCTCCTATTGTGCTGTGATTGAGTTCATGACAGCAAACATACTGGCCATAAAAACAATGGAAGCTTGAATGCTGTCTGAAATATTTGTTTCATCGAAGCTGAATAATCAAATGCACATTATGATTTTTTGTCAACAACTTTAATTTAGTTCTGTTTAATTGATTGCCTATGCCTTACCCATTTTTTTCTCCATAAAGGAGGCCTGTAGGACAAACAAGAAGCAAGATAGCTAGCTAAAGCTAATATTCTGTAAATAAAGAAATGGCTGAAAACATTTTCATGTATTTGTTTCACAAATCCTCCTCTTTTCTTCTAGTATCCCTTTTGTCCATTTAAGCTTCTGTATCCAGCTGGTGGCTTCAAACTTTATGACCTGGATGCCCAAAACATTTTTGGTGAGCTACAAACCATTACTTGGATGGCCTGTAACATCTATAAACTTGTTTCTTTTAGATATATTTTGGTGGTCCTAAGTCTGAAAATATTGGGACTTGCTGGAGCTTACTACTCAGTGAGTGTGCAAGATGTGTGGGATGGGCAAATGTTGCCCTTGAAGGAGCTGGAGTAGGAATGGAGGCAAAGCTCCCCTCATCTGCTGTGCTAATCAGCACTGATGGGCCTGGTAGAGAGGATGTCAGAGCCTGAGGGTCACTGAGCTGCCTGGGGACAGAGCTTGTGAGCATCTCAGTGCTTCTGACATCATGTAGGACTGTCCTAGTCCCACTCTGCACCTCTTTGAGGACAGGTGTGACAGCATAAAACAGACAGAGAGGAAAGTTTGTAAGTGAAGTGGCCAAGGAGGGAAATGCAACATCTTCCAGCACACTTGAAGATGTTATTGTTCTTCTGACAATTACTGTTGGCCACAGCAGCAGCAGACATGGGATCCTATGAACTAAAGTTATCTTGGGCTTATTTGTTTGTTCTACACTTTTAAACCATTTAAGATGTGGAAAGCTCTGAAATTCATATTGCAACCTTTTCATGAAATCCCTTTACTTGAAATCTGGTGTGAAAATCATTAAAGTTTTGATTTCTTTAACAACTAAAGAAAGGCCATGTCCTGTAGCATACTTTTTATCAAATTCCAGATTGATAAAAAATGTTTTACTCCTTCTTTGAAGTTAGGTGCAAATCTTACCTTCCCTGTTTATTGCAAAGACATTTTCACCTAGAGAATGAAAATGATACTTTAGCCTTGTGGTCCCAGTGTGAATATTTTAATACAATACAACTAGATGAAGAAATATGCCAAGGTGAATATGTACAGAGTAAAAAAAAAGAAGGAGAATGGGCTGTTTTGGCTGTGGTTAAAAGCAGAAAACAGGGGGCAACACAATGATGGAAGACATGCATTGTTATTCACCATGAATTTTGCAGATCATTTTCTCTGCTTCACAACCTTTAAGTGCTAGTCCACTTTTTAACCTGCTCCCAGATCTGAGAGCACTGCAGATCTGCCCACAATACTACTTTATTAACTGCAGATAATGAGGTATGTAGCACTTCAAATAACAATACATCAGTCAGCAGAACAGGGAGCCAAATGCCTGGCTTGGTTTGGCTTGCTGTTTACCTTCGCTCCAGCAATTATAACGGCTTGAGGCTGAGGCTGGAAAAATAAGAGAGAGGCTATCATTTATCTTCTTTTTTTTTTTTTTTTTCCCAAAGAAAACCTTTGTAAGAAAGAAAGGTAATGTTATTTTAAAATTGAATTCATGTTTCTTGTTTATCCTTTATTGTGAGTACATTTTTGTCCTACAGGCAAAGCCAGCTAAGTCAACCACTGCCAGAGATAATCAAAGGACTTTGGTTCTTCTGCCCACTTTGACCATGGCACAGCACTGACCATCCAGAAGGGGAAAATTTAGTATGTGACTGCTACTGAGGTGAAGGTTGGAGGACACTATTTCCCCTGTGTCCAGATTTGTTCCTTGCATCTCAGCAGCAAGGGCTTCATCCTCTCTCTCCATCCCTCTGCCACACTTGGGCTATCCCCTAGACTCTGGACTAACAAAATTAATTTTTTATTTTTAAAAAAACTTTAAACTTTTTTTACTAAATAGTGGCTCCATTTTTGATGTATTAACCTCTGAAGGATAGAATGGAAGGAACTATACCATCTAATCTTCCCAGTTAGACAATCAGGCCCCTAACTTGCTGTGAGAGAGTAAAAAGTGAGAAATATTGGGAGGATGAGTTTAAGAAAACAGAACAACTACACTGAACATTTTTCTACTTTGAAAAACTATAATGAAAATATATTTTCATGTGTTTACTGGCTCATTTTTGAAAATAGATATTAAATTAAATCAGAACTGTCCCCACTCATACTGTCACAACAGCCATTCCAAAAATAAAGTATCAATTGTATACAGATATTTCTAAGGTCTAAGAAACAATGTAAACAAATAAGTGTCCTTCAGATCATGCCATATTCCTGATGAAGACCAAGAATATGATCAGCAGAAAGACAACTAGTTCTTTGAGATTTTATTTATTTTGGGGCATCGATGTTTTCTGTCCATCTACATTTATAAATATTTTAGATCATATTCAGACATTATATAAGAGAGGGGATTATTTTAATACCTTCACAATTTAGTTACAAGATACCTCAAATTGTCTCACTGAAGAAAAATATTTCCCATTTTTGAAAGGGAAAATTAAAAAAAACCCATCACTGCACCCAGCCTATGGTAATTTTTCTCTGTTTTTATCCACATTTTCTGTCTTACTCACAAAACCCATGATTAGTGAGAGAAGAATCCTCTATTTTGCTATGATTTTCCATTCAGAAACCATGGCATAATCTGGCCTGTGTTTGCTTTATAAGCACATATTGATGAGTGAAAATGGTTCCAAGACTGGGACTGTTTCAGGGGGAAATCTGAGGATAAGCTAGAAATAATCATTATATTATTGGGATTAGTTACAGAACCAGAGAGCTGTTTGCCCACATGTAAGACATGCTGATACTCCTCCCCAGAGGGGCTGGAAAGGGGCAGTGAATCCCTGCAGGGATGTGGGATTCAGGTCTCCTCCTCACCTGACAGTACCAATGCCTGAGCCACTGATCCCCTTTATGATCACAACACAGGTCTTTCAGCATCCTGGATGCAAAATCCCACAATTAGAAGGGCAGAACCTCCCTCTTAAGGAATATTCAACTCCTAATTCTGGAAATCTGGCCTCAGAGGTCAGACGTGCATCCACCAATGCAAGAATGCTGGGATTCCCTCCTTACTCCTCCTGTTGCAGCCATGCCTTGGCTGTCAGAACCACTTCAATAAAAGAACTCCTGATGTCAAAACCACACCAGTTACAAAAATTGTGGTTCAAAAGCCCAACCTAATGTGCCAGGTTGTCAGTGCTTCTACAAGCATCACACTTTATAAACCCGTCTGAGAGGCCAGAGAATGTCTGAGAGATGTCTGTTTGCCACCATCTTCATATTAATCTAATACTTATCCAGTGGTCACTAGCTGAGATTGACAGTTTTCTGACAGAGGCGTAGTAGTTTCAGATTCCAAATCAATTTAAATTGCAACCACAAAAAGACTGGCTGGAAATTATATAAGGAATTGGCTTGTAGTACCAAGGTCTGAGGCTAAAAAAGTTACTTTCTGCCTGTATTGAAATGGAAAAATCTTTTTGCATTGATATGGAAAACTCCTCTTGAGCACCCAAAAGCAGCTAGGGAGGAACAATAACTACAGATTGCAAACACCAAGATCAATGGCAAATGAAACATATGGTAAAAAGGGACAGTTATGGTCTCCTTTAGAGAACACTGAGCTTGGCTTATTTCCATTGAATTGGCTATTGTGTTTTGAATTCAGACTAAGGAATTGCAACTGTCTTTTCTGGCCTTCAAACCTGCTCTGTTTCAGTTCCACAGCTGGAGGTCAAACCCAGAGATCAACCTCCTGGTTCAAAAAGGGTGCTGCAGAGCACGAAGGGAGATAGCCAAACACCTACCTGACACCAACAATCCTTCCTAGCCCATGAACTGGCAAAATAATGTCTCTTTTGAAAAAGAAGGGAAATCAAGGAGATTTTGGACTTCAAAGATGTTTTGTGATTAAATATGTGGGAAACTAATTTTGCATGGAGCTTTGTCCCATGCATTAACTTCAGGACTATGAGACTGGAGGGCAAGGTATTTCCCAATGTGTGTATAAATTAAATAATTTAAATAGTTACCTGATTTTCAGTTTCTAGATAGCTGTAATTATCACCCACTAATTATTGCTGGCTAACTGTTGCCATTTACTGAAGTCTTGTAAATTAAAACAGGTGAAATTGAAAATACTTGCCTAAGCACTTAGCAAAATTAGGACTCACAAACTTATGTCCATAGGAAGGAGTATTCATTGAGAGTTAATAATGATAAAAGGAAGGGCTAAGACCTGCTTTCCTCCAATAAATGCATTATTGTGCTGTGCTGCATCAAACCAGCTGTTGGTGACATTTCCAGTAAGCTGCTGCAAAACTCAAACTAATTATGGAGGCAGAAAATACTGACTGAAAAAAAGGACAGGTAAGAAAGAAAACACCAAGGCAAACTTCTCACAAAATCTATCTTTTGCATAGTCAAGACCTTTCTTGAAAAGCTCCATCTCTGCTCTTTATATACCTAGAAAATTAGCATATCATTTGATAATGACCTATCAAAACCTATGCTTTGATTACAAGCAGCTGCTTTTGATTACAATCAATGAATCACTAATTTGTGCTCAACCACATAACAGTTGGACTCCATCTATTATTCATTCTTGAAGTGGAGATCCTATTTAGAACTGGATTCCGAATTTGACTAGGGCTTTTTACCCCCTTGGCTATTAATAATTTTGTTTTGAAGTTAGGTCTCTAAGGCTTCATGATGGCCTCTTTTGTTATGATTAAACTCTGCAATAATATGCTCAGCTGTTGCCCAGATCTGTACACCTTTCTCCCTGACTGTATGTGTGGAATGGGCTGATTTAAGTTTTCTAACAGTCACATGATACTCCTTTGAATTTCAAAATCTTTGGCTTTTATTTCCAGTACAGACTGAGCCATATTCACAAGGAACTCATATGATATTTATTGCCAGTGGTTGCATAACATGAGCTCTGCAGATCTCTGGATTTCTTTACAATGAAAATATATGTATATATATATATGACATGATGAAAAGACATACAAATGTCACATGGCTTCTCAGTTTGAGGTATTTAGCCTGGGATATAATCCACCTTTTGTCATTATATTCTGTGTACATAAACAACCACATTCTCAGACAATTCCAAAACTTTCAAGCTCCCAGATGTCATGTTCAACAGCTTGATTATATTATTGCTAGTTCAATAAAGGAACAGTATGTTTTTTTCTTAGATTACTGATGATATTGTTCATAAGAGTGTGTGAATGACTTCTACTGTGGAAAAAAACCTCTCTGGTCCTAGCTGCTGCAAAATTGTAAGAGTAAAAACTGTCTGGCTCACAAATCTGTGTGACTCCATCAACCAACACAAAGTGACATCTCATTTGATAAACAAATGATGATTAGACTCAAAATGAAACTAATGCTCAATGTGTGCTGGTTTTCTATCAACCCCCCCAAAAAATAATTCACCATCAAGCAAGTCAATTTATGAGCCCAGAATGTCAAAAAATGCCCTGTCATTCTGTTTGGGTGGTGGGACTGATAGATGGATGCCTGTAATTTAAAGGTTCTATTCTAAAAATTTAAGCTTGTTCAATCTGTGCAGAAACACTTCATAAAGCAGCTCATACCTCAGAGCCTGAATACTGTCCTTAGTCTAAATATGAAGAAGGCAGCTCAGGATTTGGGCTGAGCCTTTAAGGGCATCACCAGTGCTTGGTGGCAGTGAACACAACCTTGCTCCCCAGTCATGGGTTCTGTTACTCCTCAGACTCCTTATGAAATGTAGCACAAATTGTCACCCTGAAATACAGCTGAAAACCAATTCCAAGTACCCTGGGATGATTTACCAAACTGTAAACCTGAGGAAAGAAAATATTAAAAAATATCTTGCTTATAGTGGAGGAGTATGGAGAAAAAAAATCAGTTTTTACAAGACAGTCTGCTTGGAAAACAATATTCTTTCTTAGATTTACTCTTAAATTGCATTCTACTTCTGTGTGTGAGATTAACCACCCACGAGAAAAAGCTGAGTGAAGGTGAGATACCTTTTCAGTTCAAAATGATGGGCGCGAGTAGTTGCAAGTGTAAAGTGGCACCCACAAAACCAAAGACGCAATTTAAAAATCACAGCCCCAGCTTGACAAACACAGGCTCCCAGAGACCCCAGCGTAGCCCATGCCCCGAATGATTGCTTCCTGCTCCTCCAGCCTCTGCCCATTGACTTCAACATGAATCATGCCTCGTGATTTTTAAATAGTCAACAGAATGCTGTAATCTGTAACTCTTGCTCATGTTAATAAGTACTTAATCATCTCAACAGGATCTGGATACACATTGGGCCTGCTCCTGAGAATAAATTATTTCCCATTGAACATAAGGACTCAGGCCCATTTTTATTTACACATTGTATGTGAGATTCACAAAAAGCCTGTGAAAATTCAGCCCGAGGTCTCATTGCAAGAGTTGCTGGGAGCTAAGTGCCTCTGAATAGCTGGCACGTAGCACCAAACAGCTGACAATCAGTCAATCCATCAGACAAATTTTGCCCTCAGATGGATGTTGCTTCCACTGAAGTCAGCAAGTTACACATCCTTCACCAGGGAATTTGATCATAAAATAGCTGCTAAAGCAGACTGGCATTTTAGAGTTCATTTTTAAGGAAGGTGCTTCATTAGAAAAGTTGCCATGTAACTAAATGTTTAACCACAACCACAAAGATTTGAAATGTCAGGGAGCAAGCCTTTTTGCTTCCCAGAGAAAGCTACACAACTCACTAGGCCTTTTCCAAACCAACAAACAAACAAACAAAAGAAAAAGAAAAGAAAAGAAAAGAAAATGGCTGCCTGCTCAAGAAAAAACTCTGTGAAAGAGAATGGCTGAGTGGAGTCACACAGCAATTCAGCTACAATGGCCAGTAGCTTCAAACAACACAAAGCCTGCACAAATGTCATATTTCCATTACTGGTAGACTGAAATCTTTGCAATAGAGTTGTTTCTATTAAGACTCAACATCACCATATGCTGTAATTACTGTTAAAATGCAGTTTATCATGTCTGAAATCTTTCAATTTCCAAACACATCCACAGGGCACAGGTAGGTACACAGCGGCAGCACACACTGAAATTACTATCAGCAAACAAAAAATCCTTGCCAAAGTGAGAGTTTTTCTGCTCAATGCCCTCTGTGTGGGACCAGACCCCAGGCAAAATCACAGCCTCTGCTTTTTAAGATACCTCCTAGAAAGTCAAGTTGAACCTCTGTGGCTCATTGCACGACCTAGGCTGAGGAAATAAAGTTAATGACATCTTTGTGTTGAACAAAAAATGTTCTTCTAAGTTTTCTGGTTTAGCTGAATTTGCCTGAATGCAAGTGGAAATCAACTTGAGACCATATAAACTGGACTCAAGGATTCTTGAGTGGCTCATGGTGTTTCAAACACATGAAATAAATAAGGTATAAAATTTTGGTGTGATTATGAAGGTACTTTCCTATGGAGACAAAATGTGAACAAAATTTTCATTGATGTGAGAGAAGCATTATGAATTATCATTATTTGCTATGGACTATATATATATATATACGTGTACTCAGTGCTAGAAAACACAATAAATACAATAAATATAATAAATCCATATACTCTATAGTGTATATATATCCATATACTCTATTTTTATATATATATACACACACTCATTGCTAGAAAATTGGTAACCCCATGAGACAGCCAGGATCAAGTTAATTCACTTAAAACCAGATTCCTTTCTGGTTTACAGGGGCACTAAAGAGCTTTGGTAGGTTGGAATTTGGGGTTCTGCCATCAAAATGTGCTACCAAATGATGCAATACAGAAAACACATTTGTGGAAGAAATGTATTTCATTATCAGGATTCTGGATTATGGTGAATCATACCCTAAATTTCTAGAAGCATGGTGTTGGTGAGATGTGGATGTCTCTTGAAATTTATTTTTGTTCAATTAAAATTCAGTTTCTTTAAATGAAAGGCAGACACAGAAATATCTAGACACAAGATCCATGCACTCTTTCATTCAAAGTTTATTTTTTTCTCCTAGTTTTAATTAGCATAAGCAAAGAAATTAAAGACAGTGAAGAAATAAGAAAATTATGTAATTAAAAATTCAGTAATTGCTAAGTATTTAGTGCTGCTTTAGTACATGAGTGGGGTGCTATTTTCATGCATCTATTAATGAAAGAAGTCCTAAGATTTGGATGAATATGATACACAGCACTGAAAGACAGATATTTTCCTGCAGGAGCAATTATCTTGCATGAGATTTAAAAAACACTGGTGAAACATATGTGACTTGACTTTCACATGAGAGGTAATTGCACCTTCTCTAAAGTTCACTGTGATTCCTGGTGTTCTGGTGCTTTCCTCTGAAAATTGACTTCATCAAACTAACGATGTGAAAGACAGAACCTTTTATTTAATAGCTTTCCATTAACTATAATTTTGTCATCTTAGTATAATCTTTGGTAACATGTCTGACCAATCTGCCATGGGAATAAGAAATTGTGAACTGGGAGAGGCTACTGAGAGGAGTAAATAAGTTTCAAAACCTACAGGCATCTCCATAAGATATTCCCCAGTCTGCTGTATGCCAAGAGACTTCATCCCTTTGTTTCCCTTGTACCTTCACTTCTTCTGAAGCTGAAGATCTAGAGGTAAACCAAGCTGTGCATATCATCAGATATTTCATAAGAATGAAAAAGAGGACAGGATAAAGGCCATGTATGACAAATGGCACAAAAGCATAAAGCAAAATAGCAGGTACCTTCAGAAAACAGAATTATTCCCAGAAAAGCACTTTCCTGCACCCTAATGAACCTCAGTCTTTCTGCCATCCTGCAGCCAATGCTGGCTGGTTTTCATGGTGGTGTATTTCTGGAGGCTTCTGAAAGGAGATGCAGTGCCAGAGCACAACTATGGCACCATTCTGATTTAAAAAAATTCCAAAATTATTGTTCTCTGATATCCAGCTGGATTGGACTGATTGTGAGTGAAATGGATATAAATTAAAGTTGAATTTTTAAATATTAAGCCTGCAGTGATCTGAAAAGCTGGACAGCAGGTACCATCAAAATGGACAGACATAAACTCTTCAGGGATATATTCCCAGGGGTGGAATGCTGCTTTTCCTACTAATTTGCATGTCTGGGAGCACTTTAAAAACATGAGTAAGAGTTTTTGCTAGAACTGTCAATATTCACTGCCTGCTGCTCAGGGAGCAAAGTGAGTATAGCTGAATGGGAAAAAAACTGGTTGTGACCTTCATTTTCCAAAGTTTAAACCTGCAAAGAAACACAGTCACCATTTTGTTTCACCTTTTTGAAAGCATAGATCAGAGACAGCCTTTCAAATCCAGCTATGTTAAAAGTTTAATTAATATAATGTCAGTATTTCATATTGCCTTTCCTTTAAAAATAAGATGCACCAACTAGGAATCTTGAATAACCCAACAGATATGTTTTTTTAAATCAGCTTGTATTCTGATGCTTGAATTGGTCTCAGAATCATCTCCCTTTTATTATACTTTTCTTTAACTGAGGAAAAAGAATAGCAGAAGGCAGGGGTTTTGAGAGAAAAACAAACAGCAGAGACTAAACTTAGGTCTGCATATTCCACCTGTGATGCCAAAACAAGCTATCAGATTACTGCATAAAAGGAACTAAAGGCATGACCTATACATTTATTTTTGCTCATGGCTTTCACTGTTCTGTTGGTTTTTATTGCAAGACTTAATTAAAATTAATAGCAAGTCAGACTGGCTTCAGATTGTTTGGAAACACTGCAGAACAATTGGATTGTATCTCCACCTACTGTTAGTACTCAGCTTGAGAGGGGTGTAACTATGGCATTTAAAGCACGGGCACAAATGATGCTCTGGGATAAAAGCTGGGCAGCTCATGAGCAAGAAAGCAGCAGACAGAAATAATGGAGAAAGTTGAGTTTTGGCTAAACCCCATATTTTATTATTATTATAAAAGGGCTGCAACTGGGAGCTTTGAACTTCTGTCTGCTGTTTCCTTTCTTGTGTCAGAATCTGGTGCATTCATGCAAAAGGAGCAAACAGCCTTTCCTCTTATTTCCATACATTACTTTGGAGATTTTCTCCTTCTTTGTATCTATGGCAAAGTTTCTTGTGAAGCTGGGGCTCACAGAAGCACCAGCAGGCTTTGAAGTGCATAGTTTAAACACACTTCAGAAAAGGTTTCTCTGCAGCAACCTTGTATTTTACATTAATGAAAAAGTTTCCTTTGAGATTATGCATATTTCCCTGCAGATGCTACCTAAGAATGTGTGGACTACATCTTGCCATCCCTAAATATCCTTCTTTTTCTCTTGGGCTGAAGTAGCCCAAGGGCATTTGGTAAATTCACTGCAACAACTGCCTCCTAGATACAGTCCTGCCAAGCTCTGAATTTTGGGGCTAAGAAAAAGGGTTCACAGCCACCACATCACTGGATCTTTCCAGCCTGGCTAGTAGAAGATGGGTATGACTTCAGCCTTCCTCATTCAGGGCCTCACTTGCACAGAGGCACTCAGCTGCATTCAGGGCTCAGGCAGCTAAACTGATTCTTCAGGTGAGCGAAGGAGATCTGGTCTTCTCCAAGGGCAAGGTGGTAGTGCCCCTTTTCATCCAGTAGCTCAGTGTTTGAAGCATCTGACCACAGGATGTGGGTCCCTGCCTTGATCAAACATGTCCCCCCACCTCAGGGATCCCTCCTGCCAGACAGCTGAAGCCTCCAGAGCTGGAGTGTCCCATGGAAGCTCCTCTTGGTCCATTCGGATGCAATTCTTCTGCAGCCACATTTCTCCTCACAGAGAAAAGCAAGGCAGTCTTCCCAAGAATATTTCTGGGATTCACATTCTCTGAACCTCAGAGAATGATCAAAACAATTCTTATCTCATTTGCTGTGCCTGTGTTGTGCAAAAGTAGAATGCAATATGGAGATTGTTCACCCAAAGTGATGGTGTTTTGTTTCCTTGGCCTATCAGGGCCAGGTGTGTGTGTGTGTCAGGACTGTTGGCTGACAGCCACAAGATTCTGTGCAGTTGTGTGCAGTGGAGTGCTTGGCAGATTCAGTTTAGATGTGATGTAATGTAGTGTAATATAATATAGAATAATATAGTATAATAAAATAATTAATTAGCCTTCTGATAAGATGGAGTCCTCATCATTCTTCTCCCCTCATTGGGGCATTCCTTGCAAATTCCCCTTCCGCTTTGTATGGCCCAATTAAATATTCATTGGGCCACAGAGCAGTGAGCATCCCAGTGTAGCTCAGTAGTTCTGTCAGCCCCTGGGGACAGAGTCCCACCTCTGCTCACATGGATGTTGAAGTATTTTCTGTGATGGATTTCCCAACCCAGACACTGTCAGGTGAACGCACACCCAGGGGGGCCAAGCACACAGGTCAAGTGCTGTGATGGGGAGGGGAATCTGGGCTCTGCATCCTGGATCTGGGGTGCAGGTTGAATCAATTTATATGCCCAAGAAATGAGGGTTTTTATAGATTTACCTGCTGGTCTTGCTTGGACCAAGGAATCCTGGGAAACTTTTCTTTAATTACTGGACTAAGTTTGGAAAATAAAGCACTCAGTGCCAGGAAAAGCCAGGATTATGGTTACCTCATCAAATCTATCTTTCCCTCTGCATGTCTTTTGAATTGGTAGTTTATAAGTGCTCCTCTTTGCTCAGGGTACAGTATTTTTGGACCTATATTTGCATTTGGCCACTGGCCTTATCTACCTCACATTACACAATGCCCTCTGTGATGACAGATCTCAGCTATAAGGATAGATTAATAATTTTCAATATTTTCATTTCATTCTTTCGTACTCATTTTCCCAGTATACAAACACTACATAATTTTAATGAATTTCATATCCTGCTAGTACATGTGGGTATTATTCCCTCTGTACAAAGTGGATTTGAAGCACAGAGAGATTTATGTCAAAAGGTACTCATTAATTTTGGGTACAGTTTGAGCTGCCTCTGTATTTTTTAGTACTTCATATATTCACATACACTCTCCAGTTCATACATTTGTTGTGTCAGTGCTCACCAAAACCTTTGGTCAAGCCTTATATGGAAGGTCTTGTACATCTAGAAAATGAGAAAGAATTTACAAAACTGGTGTAAGAAAATTGCCTACTGTCATAAAAGTTTCTCTGGTGAAAACAAAATGAATTTTGTTGTTTTAACCAAGAGACTATCCTCTCTCATTCAATCTACACTTTCTGACTTACTTAACAAAGGAGGTGGGAGACTCTTAATTGTTTGCTTTACTGCAAAGTCCTAGTTCACTGCCAGACCTGACTCTTCCTGCATATGAATGAAGCATGATTCTGTAATTAAACATGCTAGCTTAATATACATGGAAAAATGAGACAAATTAAGGATGTAAAAAAAAAATGGAAGTCAGGCATTAAATTTTGAGGGCTTAACTTTGAATTCCTTTTCCAAAGAAAGTATTCTTTTTGGAATAAAAAAATTATATCCACAAGATTTTGATTCTGAGAAAAAAATACTCTCCCCTTTGTGGTTTAAATCTTTGTCTTAATACCAACTCCAATATAGTTTGTCACTTGACTTAATATCCATCATCCAGATTTATGTCATTTAGGCTACTGGAATCAAATACACAATCAAAGAATCATGGAGTCCTTTAGGTTGGAAAATACTTCTAAGAGCATTGAGTCCAATACTGCCAAATCCAATACTAAAACATGTCCCTGAGTTCCACTTCTACACATCTTTTAAATTCCTCCTGAGATGGTGACATCAGCACTTCCCTGAAGGAGAGTCCCTGTGATACCATTGGTTCCACATCCCTCTGCTGATGCAGGGAGTCTCTCAAACAAAAACCAGTCACTTCAGAACTCACTGTGAAGGAAGGTTCTCTACATAATGTCTTCCAAATCTGAACCCATCTTTTTCCCCACCCCTTGGTTCTTTGCCTATCCAGTCCCAGTATGAATGTTTCTCTCCATGGTTGTCTTGGTTGTGACTTTCCTGGCCAATTCTCCTGCAGACCAAGGTGTGTATTACCCCTGGTGGCTTTGGTACATTTCTTGTTACAAGATGTCATCCCTGACACCTTTCTAAAATCTTCTTGACTGCTGTGTCCTGGGGAATTGCTGATGCAGCAGGGAGGTTAAGGTCCCCTCTAATAACCAAGTCTGTGTTAGAGAAATTACCTTTATTTATTTAGAAAAGATTTCTTCTATTTCTCACCCTGATCATGCAGGATCATGGTCCACAAGCTCTCAACAAGCTTTTGGCTACCCTACCAATGATGGGATGTATTGCCCGGTGAATTCAGATGCTAAAATGCCATAAACTTCTTCAAGGCATGTGCAAACCACAGATATACACAGATTTATAACTACTTTGGAAAGGATTTCCTGGATTTCCATAAAAAAAGGCCAAAAGATAAATCCTTGTCACATGGCTTCCCCTACCCATCAGCATCTATCAAAGGTGGAAGGGATGAATCACTGGGACAGTTAAAAGGAAAAAAAGCACTATAACTTTTTCATACTGGCTTAGGTTCAGTTTTCAACATTGCAATTTCAGAAATGACTGAGTTGTTTTTGTTGTAATTTTCCTAAGAAAATTCAGCCAGAGGCAGAGAGTAAGTTAGGTACTTTCAAATTATTAAAGTTTGCAGCTGAAATTTCTAAGAAGAAGTGCCAAGAAACTTTAATGGTTGGTAATTTTGTCCAAGGTATAAGCTATAAACAAAATAACTAAGAAAGAAATTTCAGTATGCTTGTATGTGGCATCTTTTCACCATATTCTGAAAGTTACCATGAACAGAGACAGTCTGTACCTCCATCAAAAGTGCCTTTTATCTTCCAGAGAAAACACACAGCATACAAATGTATCCTCTGTTCTGCTTCCAAAAGCAGAAAAACTTAAAAAACAGATTAAAAAAAAAAAAAGCAAATACTCAGTAGAATTGCACAGTTTTGAGCTCATGTGCTGCACTGTTTCAGATTCAAGTGAATTCATTTAGCAAGTGCAGTTGTCATAATTTTCTGTTAAGCTCTCAGGACTGGTGGGGACAGCCAGCTTAAAGGAAGACTTGTGCGTGTGTGGAAACCAACCTGTACTTCTGTCAGTCCCAAAATTAAAAGAAAACTTCATTAATTTTGTGGGGCCCTCATATCAGCCTGATCTTGAGTATAAATATGATAATGGATTTAGGATTTCGATTCAAAATGGGTGCACACCTTGCTTTTTATTTATTGGTTATGCTTTCTGGGTTATGTGTTTTAAATTAAGTCTGTGATTAACTTTGATGTGTCTATCAACACTAGATCATAGGCTTACTATGATAATACTGCTGGGAAGCTGAAATATTTTAATGACAATCTAGAAATGAGAAAAACATTAAAGAAAAAAAATACTAAGGCTCCAAGAAGGTAACATTCCATTAAACCCAGCTTCTGAGATGTCCATGTACAACTCAAACACGCATCCAAAGTCAGAGATGAACTTTAAACTTTGAACTTTAGTGTTGCTACTGAGTTATTGACTATCATTAGTATCATGAAAAAAAAGTGAATTGAGTGACTAACAGTCCAAAAATTTGATGTTTGTTACAATATTACCAAATCACTACAGAATTAGTTGAAGGTACAACCCAACTGTCACATCACTTACATTTTCACATCTTATCCAAGCAATGGTGTATAACTTTAAATAATTTCTGTGAGAAAGTCAAACATGCTGAAGTGTCCTGGAACATGTATTCCTCATTGATTGCACCAAAACATGAACTATCCTCACAAAGAATTATTTTAATAGTCCCAGGAGTCAGTTTTATCTGCGTAGCACTTTAAAAGAAAATTGAAAATGCTTATGACAGTAGGAAAATGTGTTTTGTATCTCAAAAGTGCTGCAAAGATGATTATATAATTATTATTTAACAGGTTTTGTATTGTTTTGTTTTTCACATCCATTATATCTTTAAATTTGACCATTTGGTATCTCCCAATGTGTGAGGCAGGACTTCCTCCTCCTGCAGCCTCCTGCTCCAAAGCTGATTCAGAGTTATGTTCTGGAGCCAGCAGTCTGTAGGAAATGCAAGTCCTTAAGAAAATTAGCCTTGTTCTCAGGAAAAATGTTCTGACTTAAAAGAGCCCCTCCTCTGATATTGTAATTGTAATTTCAAATGTGTATGGGATATCTCCTTTTATGTTTTCCACTGATTGTGCTGATAGAGCAAGATAAAGAAGAATGTTGTGTTATTGCAAACAACTATAATTTTGATGTATATAATTCATTTTTAATAAGGACAACTTATTAAAACTTCCCCACATATTTCCCCTTAGAAATGTATTTAAAGAGCCTGCAATAAACTACACTCTACAAAGCAAGGCTATTTATAGGCAAAAAACTGAAACCCAAGTATGCTGGTTTCAAAGAAATTGCTTAAGGAGGTGCATACTAAAAAGCCGAGCTTGTTTGTGCACAAAAGCTCAAACAAAGATTTTTACTGGTAATTCAGAAACTTGGTGTGCATGTAGGTGGGCTAAAAAATAGCAAGTATACAGTATTTCCATATCAAACATATTTTGATATCAAAGATTGCTTCTGCAAAATGTAAAAAAGCAACAACTTTTCCTATAAATAGATATACTGTGCTCAGAAACAAGTTTTCAGGATAATTTTACAGGAAAAGGAGGAAGGGGCAAAGGATCTCAAATGAGATGTCCAGCCAGAGCAGCTTAGTGTGGCATTTCAGTCCTGACCCTTTGAAAGCTGCCCCTGTGCTTTCCAAATCTGAATCCCTCTCATTCCTCTCCAGAGTATCTGATGAGAACTGTATTTCTCCTGTTCACAGCTTCCACAGAGGATGTAGAATACAGTGTTTTATGCCATGCAATGATGTCCTTCCACTCTGACTGATAACATCAATAAACTCTCTCCACTGACACTTGAACAATCAGGGAGTTTAGGTTTGGATGTTAACACAGACAGAAATCAGGTGTTGCTGTACATCTATCTGCCTTTAGGTGCTGCCCATCCACCCCCCTGCTCCTCAGCACTGGTTAGGATTTCATCCTCTGATGAGTGTGAAAAATTGAGGAAATCCATCAAGGAAAAACAGCCCTTTTCAGCAAATCCATGCAGCCTGGGCTGGGCTGACTTCCTCACTGGTCCATTCCTTGCAGAAACGAACATTGCAGCAAAGAGAGAAGGAACAATGTTGCAAGAGCAAGGAAGGTGTCTATTTCACCCCTTCATGATTGAAGAAATGAGAAATGTCATAGTGGCATTGTAGTTCTGACATCCCCCTTATAACAACTGTACAGTTTACTCCAGGATTGCCTCCTCTCTGAGTCCTGTTTCCAGTGGCTGCACTTGGCACCCTGCACGCCATGCTTGTGTGCAACTAATGGACAGGAGGTCAGGGTGTGACAGGCAGGCCAGCCAGCAAAAGTACATCAAGTTCCTTGGATGCTTCAAGGAAGAGAAATGGATGAGGCATCCATTGTGGCTTTCAGCTTCCATTAAAATTGGGATGATATCAAGAATAACAGAATAATAGAAATTTAAGAGGGAATGAATGATGACTCATATGGGTTAAACTCAACTTCTAAAAAATACATACTTGACATATCTGGCCTGTAGCCTGCTGTGCATTTTTACATTGTGTTTTCAGAAAGAAGAGGATTTTTTTTGGGTTGATCAGAGGCAGCTGTACTTTTTGAAATGGCTTATACTCTATCTGTACTTTACACTACACTAATGGACTTCTCTGATGCAGCAATCCTAATCCATTTGGGCTGCTATGGATGGCTACAGTTCTGTAAACTGGAGATAGTTTTGTTCCAAATTTAAACATGGATTTGAATGAACATTAGTGATGGGCAAACTGAAATTCTGGAGCTGCAGTTCAGTTTGAAAAGGACTGGCATATTTGTTTATCCAAACTTCCTGGCTTTACACAACACACAACTGCAAATGACCTCAAGAAGAGAAAAGCCCCTCATGACACTTTCAGCAATTCATGTATTTGATGAAAACTAAACCCACAGATGAAGGAAGTGCAAGAGGATGAAAATATATAGTTCAAAGGACTATTTTTTTAAAGTTTTGTTAAAAGTTTTGGGCTACACCAAAAATGCCCAAACTGGAATTGTTACTGGTTCATTTGTTCACACTTCTATTAAAATGTGAAGCCTGGAGGTTATCTGAAAGTGTGCTGACAGTATTTTCATGCTGCTTGGCTGAACTTTCTAGATTCAAGGGTGTGCTATATACTGTTCTGAAAGCACCTTCTCAGATATACCAACAAAACTTCTGAAACTCACAGCATTCTCTGGGGGCAATAAGTAATTTTCTCAGCATGGCACTATTATAACAGAATCACAGAATATTCTGAATTGGAAGGGATCCACAAGGATCATTGAATCCAACTCCTGGCCCTGCACAGGACAGCCCAAGAGTCCCACCCTGTGCCTGAGAGCATTGTCCAAATGCTCCTTGAGCTCTGCCAGGCTGCTGCTGTGAGCACTGCCCTGGGGATCCTGTTCCTGTTGTTCCTGTTCCCAGCCACCCTCTGGGGGAAGAAACTTTTTCTAACATCCAACCCAAACCTGCCCTGACCCAACTTCAGGCCATTCCCTTGGGTCCTGTCACTGTCACCACAGAGCAGAGACCAGTGCCTGCTCCTCCTCTGCCCCTCCCAAGGAGTTGTACCTGCAATTATACATAACAATAAAATTATATATAAAACCATAAATAGTATAGGACAATATAAATATACACTGTTCAATATATAAATATATTTATTGTAATGATTGATTTGTTTATTGGGTTTTGGTGCTTTTACAGTTTTCATTTGGAGATGGTCTGTGATACCCAGGAACATATCTCCATGCAGTGCTGTAAATTTTTAAGAGGGATCAGCATTTGATCCTATAGTACTTGATTCCAATCTTGACATGCTATAAATAAAGTAGATCTACTGACTTCTAACTTCCTTACTCTAGGAATGGAGGCAAGAGTTCTTCTCAGAGTGCCAGAAGAGAAGGAAGGCTAGCCTGTAGGCACTGTCTTCCTACAGAGAAAGCATGTATATGTCATGGACTGAGGAGCCTTCAGAAAGACAAATGACAATTTGGACACTTGTGGAAAGAAGAAACAGAATTAAAGAAAAAAAAAAGAGAATTTCTAAACATTTTTGGGAAAAATGTTGAGTGTGTTTTCAAGACCACCAATAAAAACTTTACACAAGAACAAGCCTAAATTATGGCTTTGTCTCCCCTCTGCCTTCACTCCAAATCTCTCAAAGTTTTTCTTGCTTCAAAAACAGCAGTCAAATAACTTTCATCAAAGAGAAAGAACCAGAAATCTCTCTGCTGCTAATTCTTGTTTTTCAAGTAAGGTACAACATTTGGTCCCATCTCACTGCCTCCTGTGTGTACCACTTTTTATGAATGGCTAAAAGCAGAAGTGTGCAATTCAAAAAACAATCCAGCAATTAGAAGGAAATATTTATAGTTTGATTATTGAGTTTGACACAGCCTGGAAAGCAGACATGTGCCATAAATACACATTCCTCTTTTTGGGTAATGGAAAATATTTCAAACAATTTATACTGGTTATTA
This sequence comes from Emberiza elegans, assembly GCA_024865655.1. Classification (NCBI taxonomy): domain Eukaryota; kingdom Metazoa; phylum Chordata; class Aves; order Passeriformes; family Fringillidae; genus Emberiza; species Emberiza elegans. The sequence continues at coordinate 12,979,968 of JALJVW010000206.1, forward strand.
AATAGAAAACATGAATGCAATGGAGAGATTTATGCCTAAAAAAACTTTCTAAAGGCATCAAAGCTAACTGTACCTGGTTAGTGAAGTACTGAAGGTACTATCAGTTGTAACCAAGGTGATTGCAACCTCTGGACATTTCAACTCTGTTCCTGACCTTGTCAGGCAACAATCAGTGCCCTGGAGTCCTCTGCTTTCTGGCCTATCAGAGTCTGCTGCTATCTTCTGTATTATACAATACAAAGTGGGAACAAATGAAATAGATTTAAAACATCTCTTAGAAAAAAAAAATGAAAGAAAAATAAAGGTTAATCAGAAAATCAGATTTTTTTTCCTGAAAATTTATTAAAAAACTGCATTTTTCATAGAGTTGGAGGTGCCCTTATTTGTTATTGCAGGAACACTTTCAACTTTACACAGTTCTAGATGCTGACTTGCTGTCCACAGGGCACTTGCAGAAAAGCATATGGTGCACTCTGGACAATTTCCCCTACTAGAGAACCACAGTACAGCTTTGGCAAGAAAGCATTTTAAGGATCAACAGAAAAGTTGGGAGTTTATTTTCTGTGTTGGTCCAATTAGAGTTACCCTGCAACTCCCAACGTCTTTCTATTCTCTCACCTGCCATAGCTGTCAGGGATTTGGAAGTGTGTGCTCATTTAAATCAATACCAGATTGCCTTAAAACCACTCACACAATATGGTCTAGACTGTATTATTCTTTTCAAGAAGGTCTATGAGTCAGTTCCCTGTTTCCTTTCTCAATTAAACTCCATTTAGGCATCTTATCTGGTGTTGATTATTAAATTAAATTGCTTTTACACTACAAAGATGAAGAATATGTACGTGAATCCCACACAAATATTTGATAAACCAAGCACACAAATACATACACAGAAAGAAACACATACCAAGATGAACATTTATCCATGTATGTGCAATATGGAGAGAAAAACACATTTTTAGCATCTGGTTTTGTATTTCTGTGGTTTGTGCAATATTCTCATCTATAAATCCCCCAAAGCACCTCCAGGATCTTCATCTAATATGTATAGGCATTAGCGTATTGCCACTGCAGCTGATAGGAGCCCTGTTTGCTGAAAGTCAAATGTGTTGAATGGAATGAAAGTCAAAAAGTTGAGACTTCTCAGCATCTGAAGGATGCAGGCTACAAGATAATTGGGATGCAGTTAAACTGGGATTTGGAAATTCAGCTCTATTCAGACTTGTACTCCCACTGATCAATTTTTTTCCCCCTGAGTCTTAGAGAGCCTTGTGCCTGTGTATCTGATTTATGGTGTATGGGAGGTTACACAGACCCAGAGAACTCTGTACAAGAAATTAGACTAATATAATCGAAGACCAGCTGGCAATACATGTTGGGCAAAAAAGGAAGATGTGACAACTTCAGCTAAACCAACAGACAGAATCACTTGATTTGGTCTCTGCACATCTTTAAAATCATGCTCTGTGAACATTGTTATGACAGGGAAAAACAAGATTTTTTTCCCTGTAAAATTAAATGTCACTCTTGATAGCATAATATCTGAAACATCATCCTTCCAAGTCCATAGCAATACTTTACACAGAAAATTAAACTCTCTCTCTGTTTATTGAGTGGATAATGCTGTCTTCGAATGTGTGAGAACCCCTGCTAGGTGAGAAATTAAAAAAGAAGCACTATAAAGTCTAATGGTATGTATGAAATACAAAAAAGAGAGAAAAAGGTAACTTAATTGGTAATCAGAAGAAATCATAAAACTAATCATGCAATTAATGTCTTAAAAAGCTGGCATATGAGGTGTGTATAATTACCAGAAAACAATGCAGTGATGGTTTCAAGGATTAATGAATTAATGATTGTTGGGGGGAGGAGGATTTGATCTGCAATTTTAGATGTTAGCTTTAAATCCATGGTTAAACTATTACTTTACTTTGTTTACAGGAAATACCCTCACCATACACACATAGAGAATTTATCTCTGAAATTAGTATTTTTTTCAATATTACACTGGAATAATTTTCCTCAAGAAAGATGCAGATGTGTTCCCTTTTCCTTGATAAAGCTCCCCATCCTCCTCTCTTGTTCATGAAAATTGAGGACTCTTGGCAGGGAGAAGAATTTGGGCAGCACATACATCAAAATGACACAAAGCCTAGAGAAATTCACCAATTGCAGGTGCCAGAATAAATTAAAAAATATCTTGACATATATAAATATTTTAATTTTCTCTTTAAAATGTAAAGTGCTACACCACATATTATCAATTGTCCTTTGTTTTGTACACACATTAAAAATAAATTTGTGTTCTGGTGCTGATTGCTAATTTACTGATGATCTTATATATCAAGATGTTAATTTGTTGATAAAATGAGGTGATAGAAAATTACAAATGATTTAAGACTGCTGTACATCAAAACATAAGCATTCCTTTGATTTGGTTGCCAACTACAAAGATTTCAAACCATGGTATGTAAACATTGGTCTTTGTTCCTTTTTTTTTTCCTGTCATGTGGTTCAAATGTGTGCATCTGCTGCTAGACGTGATAGCAATGCATGACGGATGGAGGGATGGATGAAAGGATTCCTTTTTTCAGGACAACAGAGTCCCAGAATTCAAAAACCTTCAAGGAAGGGCTGAGAGGATGGTCCTGAGAAGAGGATGCTGGCTTAGGACTGAGGAGATCCAGGATACCAAATGCATCCCCAGGGCCAGCAGCCCATCTCTGACTTGGCTCCTCACTTGTAATTGAAGGATACACATTACTGCCCTACCTTCACCAACTCTGGCAAGAGTAAATGCCTTCAAGGCTGCCAGGTAGATTCATGCTATAAAATGAGCAGAAAGGTGAGTAGTACAGGTAGAAGCTTTAAAAGCTGTATGGCTAATAAGGTAGAGATTTTTAAATTAAAAAATGAGTGAATCCTTGTAAAATGCGCCACTGTTAGAAATGTAAGCCCTTTCCATGAGAAGTTTGGCAGAGGCTGGGTTCCCACAATGTCTGTAGTGCTCCAGGACTTGAACTGCTCATGGGTAGTTCAGGTCTCAGCTCAGCTCATCTGTTCACCTCCAGATAATGCTCTCAGTTGGGGAAAGAAGGGAAAAAGAACAAGACAGAACAAAGCAAAGAAGATATGGAAATGAGACTGAGAAGATATCAAGCCAATTCTCCAGTCTGTTGCTGCCTTTCCACATGGGTTATGGACACTCACAGTTCATTTCTGTGCTCCAGCTCCCAGCTGTAGCAGTGGTTATGATACTGGCTCTACCTCAGAAGGGCTCCATCACCCCTCCTTTAATGGCTGGAGCAGTCACCCAGTGGCAGTGATGGGGCTTTGAGACAAACAGAATAAACATCACAGGTTTGCACATGTGGTGTCTGTGTGCTGAAGGACTGAGTTGCAGCTGGGTAACAACAGCCACTTCCTGTGAACAGTCACCTGCATCAAATAATCTCTGAAATCTGTAAATCCAGACTGATCCAGCCACTGCTTGATGCAGCCTCATCCTCATGTGTCTGCAGGAAGGCATCAGAGGGAACAGGATCATCATTTCTAGGTGTTGAGGCCCCAGGGCTGTCAGCTGCCCCAGAGAGGGATCCAGATTTTTTTCAAAACAGGTGTGATTTTGTTTTCAGTTTTCTTCCTTTATTGAGTTTGGGACTGGTTTGTTGCAAGTTAGAGAGTCTTGCAGTAGTTTTGATATTTCTAGATCACTAATTCTCTATTTTGCTGTTGCTGAAGCTCTGTGACCCCTGTGTGTGACACTGACTGCCCTGTCATCACAGTGTAGTTGGTGGCACAAGGCTGCTGGGAGGGCTGGACAGGACCATATCTTGTTTTGGCAAAGCAATTGTCACAGACATCTTTTGTGAAAAATCCTTTCTTAGGATTTTTTCCTTCTGAGAAACCGCAATTTCAGCAACAAATGTAAACAATGGTTATCTGCTGCTGTGGAATGCATCAGGTGTGTCTGTGATTGGGCCATCTTGAATGTTTACAATTAATGGCCAACCACAGACCAGATAGCTTGGACTCTCTGTCTGAGCCACAGATCTTTGTTACCATTCTTTCTATTCTATTCTTAGCTTAGCCTTCTGAGAACTTTTCCTTCTATTTCTTTTTAGTATAGTTGTAATGTAATATATATATATCATAATATAATAAATCAAGACTTCTGATCGTGGAGTCAACATTCTCGTCTCTTCCTTCACCTCAAAACCCTTGTGACCTCGGTCAACAAGCAATAACTTCACTAAACCTAACTACTGAGGGCAAACATATGCCTTTGTCAGATTTTAGATAGACCTGGACTTCTGCTGTCCTTTGAAATCACAGTTTGTGTTATGTAAATAAGATTTATTGTTGCTCTTTCTGCAGGACAGACAGAGGAGATATTTGGAGACAAAAAAATACATAGTTTAAATCATATACATCATCATCAGTTTTTCTCTTTTGCATTCTGCAAGATAAGCCTTGTCTTTTCTACTTTTGCACCAATAATATAAACACTGATCTACAATAATAGGATCTGATCAACAAGGGAAGCTATTATTTTCTTAATAGCCAAAGAACACCTGAGATGTGGATTTCTGAGTGTTTAAAAACACAGGAGTGATCTAACCAAGTTAGACCAAAAATGCACATATTGAACACTCCTCTTGTGGCAGCAACCACAGGCAGGTGCTTGGAGAAGAGTGAGAACAGGTGGAGGAGGAAGTCAGGACATTTGCACTCAACACTGGCCATGGGATGATCCTCTCCCAGACTCCACTCTGTAACATGGTGGGATTTAATTTGGAGGCTTCAGGATCTTGAGCTCTTCTGTGGATACCACTTGATCTGAAAGCATCCTGATGTGAAAGCCTGCACTCCTGCCTCTAAGCAGAGAGAGAAGGAAGGGCATTCCTGAATCTCACACTGTAGAGGCATCCCATTTAAATTGTCCCCATGTACTCAAGTTTTGGAATCTCTTGACAAGTCAGAACCATCCCAACTCTTTCCAGACTTAAGATGTCAAGAGACTTAAATCAAGTCCTAATGCATTTGCCTTTATCTTGCCTAATAAAATGTCCAGGAAGATCTGAATTTTTTACTGATGGAAATTTGGTTGCTATGCTTTATCAAGGGGAGCCTGAATCCAATATTTAACACCCAAGCATAATTGTGCATTTCCTTGAGATGAGAAAGCAGGACAAGGAAAGGCTGAAACAACAAATCAATGGCTCCTGCAGTTCTGCAGTCTGTCTCCTTATCCATATTATCCTGCAATATGACACAAAGGTATTCAAGACATTTGACAGAGTCCTGCTTTGATCTGACAATCCATAAAGTCAATAAAAATTAACTCCCTCATCTTGATGAATTTCCCTTGACAAATATCCAACATCAGGAAAATTCTACTTGTAGCACTGAAAGAAAATTTCTCAGTACAAGTCTTTTCTAGGCATCACAGCCTAGAAAACACTCAGAAATAATCAGAATGATTAATTTTCCATTCCATAAAAGTTATTAAAGTCTCAAAATTTCTAACTGCATATTTTATAATCACAAATGTTAGCACTTCATCTCAATGTAACTTAAAAAAATCCAGATCAATTTAAGTAAACTTATTCTTAAAACTGAAACATGAAAACACATGTTTTGATTAATATGACTAGATAATGCATGAGTTAGAAAAATAGATTACTGGAATTTCTACCCTAAACCCACAGTTTATTGTATAAAAAAATATGCTGTAAAGTTCCAAAAATGAAGCCTCATTTTCAAAATTGCCTGGCATTTTGGATCTTATCTGATTCAAACTGTAGCTTTGAGTACTGACTAGCTTTGAAAATCAAATGACAGTGACACATGCTAAACACTGAGCCCTGAATCTAAATAATTCAAAATTAAAAAGTACTTTTGAAACTCTAATAAGAGCCTTGATAAGAAGTGAAATAAAGTTTTCATCACAGTGCAGAAAAATTTCTGAGTCTTGTAACTAGAAATATTCAATCATGTCCACAAGACTGCTCTTACCCCCAGTCATGATCTGCTTTACTTTATGCTAATTTCTTTCACCCAAGCTGTTCCTTAAACCCATCTTTCCTGATTGTCTTTTTTACAAAGCAATTCAGCATTATTTAATCTTACATGGCACACAGACAGTGACTTACTAATTAATATGCCAAGCAAAGCAGGTAAACTAAATCACCTCTTAAATTAAGAAACCAGATCCTTTCTATTAGAGCATAAACATAATTTAAAACATTGATCTTAATAACTCATGCACTATTAAGGAAAAAGCAGGTGGCTTAGCGTTGCTAATGCTGAATTGATATTACAGAAAAATATGAGAATCTTAGGTTGGTGTATTATGTACTTGAGTTGCTTTTTAGCTGTACCATCAGCATTTAAATCATGAAATTAGATTCCTATTCATGAGTCACACTCTTCTGAATGTTAACATGCATATTATAATTATTTTTAGAAATTAAGGGATAATGTTTATTCCTGGTGGATACTATTTATTTAATTTTATTATTAAAATAGCATGTTTTTAAACATTAACTACCAAACTGCAGGAAGCAGGGCAGGTATCTCCCTGATAATCAGCAATCAAACATGCTCTCTCCATTAGCAGGTTGGGTGAAAACAGAGGCTGAGCTCGAGTCGGTGCACACCGAGTGCCCCAGCATTACAAGTTCAGCAAGGGTCACTGATGAGACTGCAGGCAGTTTTGTTTGGCTCTGTTTTGCAATGGCCATCTAAAGTGGGTTTTTTTGTTGTTGTTGTGTTTTTTTTTTTTTTTTTTTAATGCTTACAGACCTGCACCATAAAGCTCTTGTGCACAGTTTACAGCTGCTCAGGATCCCTTCCAGGCAGAAACTGAGAAGTTTGTCTCCTGCCTGCTCCCCAGACCAGAATTCACTCCTAGTTTCTGCACAGTAACATCATACATCCTACCCTGAGAGCCAGTAGCTTCCACTCTGATACATTCAAAGAGCTGAAAATAGGGGCACGCTGTCTCTTGCTGCACTATGTGCCAATTTTGCAGTGGTTTTTTGCACTTTGATGGTGAAGATGTAGCATTTAAATAAATATTGCAGAGCAAGGCTGAAAGCAGATGCCTAAATGGTGGCATATAGAATCCACTGTCACATCTTCATAAATAATGAAGGTAAATTTGTCACAATGGTCACTTACTCATAGAATTTTCCTAATTACTCCTCCTATATTTTGAACTTATGGATAGTCATTCATCTTCCCCCTAGTCAAACAAAACCTTTGTTAAAGTACTGGTAGTATTTGCATCTTGATCTCTTTTTCACATTGGGCACATTTAAATGATGGATTTAGTTACACAACAACAGAATGAAAATATCAGGGCAAATAAATGCCACGGGAGGAAAAATCTTTACACTGTGATCTGCAAAACACGATTATTCATTTAGATAAGTGTAGTTTAAAATGCCTTACTGTAAGATCTGCAAGGACCCTGTAAGAAATTATCTCCAGACCTGAAGGCAAACTCAGTCATCTTTTATGTCAACAGAAATACCAGTTCAAAGTTTACTCTTTTAGATTAAAAATAAGAAGAAAAAGCAAAAAGCTCTACAAGCAGGGATGTGCCCAGTAAGAATTCTCTAGTTGATAAGTTAATGGTATGGTCTAGGGCTGTATTCTGGCTCATCATCACCTGTGCCAAAATGATGTGGTTTTACTACTGTAAGAGTTTCATTAAATGTCCTTTTTGATACTGAGGGTTGACAGAAATTGTTATGAATTTAACACTAGGATGGAGGCAGAGTTGGTGATCTCACAGATAATTTAACTTGTGACAAGTCCTTTCACAGGGAATACAATTTTCAAAAGGAGACCACAAAGAGTTCATGACTGCACGTGAAGTGTAGGTGTCAGGGGCAGGTGCTGCTCACACCTGCCAGACAAGCGTTTGTGTCAGAGCACACAGCACAGACTTCAGATAAACCACTTGCTATTTAGATGACATTTGTATCTACAGCAGTTCAGGTTTTAGAGGGATTTGGATATACAGGCTCTATTCTTAAAATTATTCACTTAGGTGCTGTAAAACAGGTGTGTAAAAGAGGGAATGAAACCTGCTGTTACCCAGTGCCAATGGATGCAGAGGCTCTCAGTTCAAAGCTTTTTGTTGAGTTTGAAATGTGGCAATAAAAGAGGATCAAACACGCAGTAAAATACACTTCTGGGAGCTAAAAAACCCTTAGTGCAATCAGTGTTAACTAATATGCTCACATCAAATTGAGAAACAATATGACCAGTGCCAGACGAGCTGTGCATGCGATGTTGTCACTTAACCAACAAGAGAGTGCTCCTCCAGCCCAGGGCTGTGTGCACTCTCCTGAGGATGACAGGAAGGCTCCGTTCAGAATGTCATTAGAAACTCCAAATCTGCCTGCTAAGATTTAAACACCACTTATTTGAAAAGAATAACCAAGGGTATCTGAACATGGGAATGAGAGACGGGAGTCTTTGGTCCCAGTTTTGGTCTTATTAGTTTAATTTAACAAATAATTTCCCATATCTTTATGCTGCTGCTTGAAAGCTGCTTTTGATGAAACCAGAAGCAAAACACCTCCCTGTACTTTCAAGCAGGGCTCACATACAACACAGTCAGTTAAAAAGCTAATGAGGCAGGGATGTAGCAACAGCTCCTTCCACTAGACTGATCAACCACTTTACAAATGAACATGGTGCTTCTTTAAGAGACCCAAACATGCTGAAATGGTCCTTCAGTCAATCTCCAGCTATATTTGCCCCTCAAAACAGACAGCAAGAGATTAATGATTTAAAGTTGCTGTAGAGCTGACTGAGAGAAAGAGCCAGACACATGAAAAATGTTATTTTTGTGGAGAACGGCAGCTGCCACGGTGTAGCAACACTTTGTGGTCTGGGGTTGCTGCTTAATAAATGACAGCACAAATCCTGCTGCAATCCTTTAGGAAAACTTCTGCAAGACAAAACATCCTGTATACATGCAGTGATAACCACCCATTAGAGAATGAAGCATAAATGGATTGTAGGGCAAAAGCCATCTGTTGTACCTGCAGTTTATATTTAGTACTGTATGATAAAATATCTCCAAAGTCACATAAATCAATGTGATATTCTAGCCCAACCTCTATGATCTCTATTCAGAAACTGCAGCAGCTATCTTTAAAAGGGTTCTTCCCAACAATAACAAAATCTGACCCTATTAATGAGATCAAAGCTTAAAATTACTAGATACTGAATGATGGAAATTATTGTTCTGTTACAATTAATAAAATTCAACCCTTGCACCCACAAAACACTTCAAATTTTACTAAGTTGCAAAAGGATTGAGTTTTATCTTACTAAAATGTGAATAGGAATTTGGTTTATGTGATGCAGATATATGTAGTCCATAGAATAGGATTCACAATAGGAGCATAAAATTTATAATAAACTTGTAATATATTTTTGTCTTCAGTTCCCAGTAGAAATAAATTCATTATGTACATTTATCTCTTTGTGAAATTCTCATAGACCTTATAACCATTAGTAGCAGATATAAGTCCCATTAAAAGAGACAAACAGAACAAAGCTCTGCCTGCTCTTCCCTGTGCTTGTAAGAATAACTTGCACAGGTCTGTGAGATACCAACTGCAATTTGTTGAAGCTTTAAGAAAGCCCTGAACCTGAAGCAAGTTATATGAAAGCTGGTCTGTGTTTTTAAGACTAGCAAAAGCTATGTGGTGGGTGTTTGGAACTCAGATTAAAGTTGTACTCAAGGAGTCCACACCAACAAAATCCCAGGGGGATCTCGGAAGAGACCACGGCAATGCCATGGGCAGCTACACCACTGCTTCCAAAGGAGACAGCACTGCTTAGTGGGGCATTGGCAAGAAAGGCTGGGCTCTTCCTTTTGGGATAGCTGCCAAGTGATGTTAATGACATGGAATTAGACCAAGGAAGTGAACTCAAGGACTATAGGAAAGGTCCTTAATTTTCCTTGTATGCAGGAACAAATGGGTGTAGTAGACTTTCTACTATTGGTGCTTTATCTTCCATCCTAATGATTCTAATGTATTTGTTTGAGACCTAATCAAAGTATTTCCTCCATTTCTTCCTCAGCATTTTCAATCAGCACTGTTGTAGACAGATGGTCCTGAGCTTCTTCAGAGCTGGAAGCAGGAGCAGGGGAATAAGCTCTGTCAATGACTGTGTCCAGAACATTTCCAGTCGATTCCAGAAGTTTCTCTAAGACCAAACAAGACTGCACCCTCATGCAAAGCCTCTGGTTATACACAGAAGGAAAACAGCTGCAGGGAACTTTAAGTTTGTTTGTCAGGCTAGTTCAACCAGCCAGTCCACAAGGGATAGAGAAATGCCATTCCTCACCCTGCCCAGGCCTGGCAGGACAGGGAATGTGATTATGGGTGATTGTCACCCCAAAGACATCTGTGGCAGATACATTTATTACATGCAGAGTGTTTGATGCATGGTTTGGAGCAGGTGAAGGAAGACAAAGAGAAATCATCATTATTTATCATGTGCCAGATGGAAGGAATGCCAGAACCAGGATGGTTCTCCTAGGGACACACCAATATCACCATCAGTCAACAAAAGACTAAGAGGATAGAAAACAAATCCTTGGAAAAGGCATGAGACCAGATTGCACAAGCAAGTTAGTAGCACCCAAAGGAGGATATTGCCTTACAGCTAAGGGGGTAAGCCCTGCCTTTTCCTTCTGCCTTCAAAAATTTGTACTCCTTTTCTTATGATGGCAATCAAATTGCCAGTACCGAAAGGAAGTCTGACACAGAGTTGGCAACCACCCCGTTTTGAGCAGGAGATGAGACAAGATGGATCCAGGGTCCCTTCAAACAATAATTTCAAGACTGTTTTTGTTTCTCTAGATGCTCGTAGAAGCAGACAGGCTTTGAAATATGACAGCAATATAAAGAAACTTGACTATAAAAAGAGAAACAACCTTGCAGTCAGCATGGATGGGCATTACAGTCACGGTCATTTGGGCCACAGGAAGAATAAGGTGCAGCTGACAGTTCACCTCTGTCCTTCTCTGGAGCTATGGACTTCATACAGAACCAAATGCTGCATGCCTGAAGGATGGCTGGGGGCTGGATCACCTGGGCAGTACAGAAATGTGTTTTTCCTGCTAATCGAGAGAATGCACTGCTCCAAATTTCATAAATGCATCATACAGAAAAGAGGGAGGATTCAGAGGGTTTTTAGAGTGAATTGATATTTGAAAAAAAAAAAACAAAACAACTTACAGGAAAAAAAAAAGAGAAAATGGCATTGTTTTAGTAGAAAGTTAAAAGATAAAAATAAAAAGGGTGAAAAAAGTACCCCAAGGACAAATACCATGTGAAGGGTTGTACCAAAACACTCAAGCACTGCTGAAGGCTTGAGAAAAGTGTGTGGGGCAGTCAAGTCCCACTTACACCATGTTGTAATATCTGAAATAGTGGGTCATGAATACATGATACTGCTGCTTTTGAAAAACCTTTTCTCTTGTCCAGTCCTAGTATGACATAGGAGATGCAAACAGTCAGTTCATCATGCAATCTGCAGTTAAAACTTAAATTACAGCAAGTTTCAGAAAATTCCACAGATGTCTTTTTGACCCTTCATCATTTTCCCTTGGCAATGTACTTAAGTTGTAACAATCATCTGAAAGACATAAAATATGATGGGGAAGGTGGAGGAAAGGAAGCACTTACTGCTAACTCTATGCTGGCGAGATAAACGCCAGTCATAATCTGACCTGATATTAATTTCTGTATGAGAAAGGGTTTTCAAAAGAAATCAAATGCTAAATACTTCTATGTAATTGTAAAGAAAGTAACCTGTGAAGTCATGGGCTATTAACTAATCACTATACTTCAACTAACAGCAGCATACAGTTGCTAGGTAACCCCTGATAAGATGTGTGCATTGGCTGGCTGAGAATTGCTGGAGAAAAGTGATTCCCTCTGCCAGCACCACCACCACCCAAACCATCACTGAGTCAAACTGATTACAAAGGAGTTTCTGTTTTGACTGATTTTATAGGAGATAAATGGTGACTACGTTGTGTTTAGACAGACGGAATCTGCACGCTGGTTGATCAAATCTAAAAAATTGCAATCAATGAAGTGCATTTGTTGCTTTTTCAATGGGTTCATTTACCCTTGACATCATAATGCTGCATGCTGCAATCCAGATGATTTATTTTTATATATTGCATTATATTTCATAAGATGTAAAGAGTCAGATGACTGGAAGCTGACTCTGAAAATCAATGAGGAACAGATACCTACTGGCATATATGAGCAGCGCTTCCCTTCTACATTTTTTTAACACTTTTTACTCTATTTCACACTATCACATTTTTGTGTTTGATAGAAACCTGAAATTCAATTCCATTTGACCATTTTTTTTCTTTATTTTCATTCACCAAGTTAATATTAATTAAAAATGAATGCTAAGTCAATTCACTAAATAGCTTTTGAGGAAATATTATACTGACTTGTTTTGAATGGAATAGAAATGAAAACAAATTTAAAATCAAAACACAGAAGACACCCCCAATATCAAGAACTACATGGAAACTACTGACAAAAAGAAATAGGTTTAATTTTTTTATCCAACTGCTTGGCATTCAACGTAGTATCCATAAACTGCAAACTATTTTGGCAAAAAGACTTGATGACTTCTAAGAATGACCTGTAATGCCTTCCCTGCCCTGGAAAATCATGCACTCTCAAATAAATTACTTCAAAGCAATAAAGATAAATTCAAAGGTATTTCATCCTTCTAAACTTCTGAATTTTACAGTGTGGGAAAGTTGTCTCCCTCTTCTGGAGGGAGGGAGGAAGCACTGGAAAGAAAGAACAAAAGAGATGACAACATTATTATCTTTTCCTTCTGAGTTAGCTTTGAGATTCAAGGACCCACCAGGGGTTTCTACACTACCAGAAGAGAACCACAGTTGTTTGCATACACTTTGAGTAGCACCACTATTTTGTATCCCCATCACACACCTCCTGTGCTGGCATCAGCCAGGGCTCTTTCCATGGCATACATTGCTCACAGCTTGATGCAACAAACTGCCCGACAACTATATTGAGAAACAGCTTGTTTGGTTTTTCTAATTTGGAAAATAAAGGCGCACTGCAAGCTGCGCTGACTGGGAAGTCATACATCTTTAGCACAAAGTAAAAAGGAAAAGAAAAGAAGGAAACATCCTTTAGATACTGCAAATGCCTTCCTCTTCCTTTGCAAAGTGCCCTGTCAGCATGGCTGACCCCATACCACTTCTCAACATCAGCCAAAAAAGAATGAACTCTTTATTCTCTTTGTGTTCAAAAGTTGATATTAGGGAACTTGCCAGTAAAGAGAGGGTTTCAAGCTACTAGAAAAGACTCCTGCTCAGCTATGAAACTAATGCAGACTGCAAATTATTCACTGCTTACTTAGGCCAGCAGTTGCCAGAGGGCTGCTCTGGAAGGTAAATCACCCCCTGGGCCACCAATGCATGTGCTACATGAAGTGTAGGACAGAACTAAATGCACAAGGCTTGGGAGACCTGCTGGACTTTGAGATCTGACTGCTCAAGCTGACTGTGCTCACACACTCTGTGGACACAGCCTCAGTATTCTGTCAAAGATAGCCACAAATGGTTGAAGATCAATCAGGAATCCCCAGGACAGGCTTATCAGACTGACATGGAGTTTGGTGAACATTATTTGCATTATTTGCATCTGCAGCCAACACAGAAGACTGTGATATCCTACTTTACCTGGTTATTTATATGACAGAATCATCCTGACACCATAGATGTAACAGATGCCTATTCAGTCTTAGCTTTTAAACTGAATTCCATTTAACTATGCAGCCCTAGCTTTTGACTTTCCCCTTAATCAGTGATGGGAAATAAAAGGCAATTCCAATCATAGCTGGACTCTGCTGATTATAGGGCTCAGCTGACTACACTCCTATCACAGATGATTTAGTTAAGTGTCTGTACAGCTAAGTTTGGGGTGGATAATGTCACTTTTCTAATCAGTGGGCTCATATCTCACTGGAGGGGAAGGGTGCAGGAAACTGTGAGCCAGTCTTTCAAAGCCCTGGGAAAAGCCAGAGCCAGTCCTATGGGCTGAAATCCTGGGAACCATGGATCTGCCACTGTCTGCTCCTCCAGTGTCCCATGCAACAAGAGCTGGGGTAAAGTTTCTGAAATAACTTGCATGTACCATTTACCTTCTCAGGAAATGATAAAAAAATCCCTGAGCATCTGCTGATCTGTCAGGTATTTAGCATGAGGGAATGCACCCTGGTGGTTCCCTGTACCTGCCACATCAAGGTAATTAATAATAAGCATTTAAAGAGACCTGGCATGAAGCAAGGGAAGGACCTTCCTCTGAAAGCTGTACATCCTGTGTACAGCTGAGCAGGAATACTGAATTCAAACCCTGCAAATAAACCATTTCACTACAGAGGAGTTATGTGGTTCCTGTTCTCCTGAGCCAGAAAAGCCACAGTTGACACAATTTTTCATTCTGCTCTCTTGACCTGTGGTCTGATGGCAGATGTTTTAGACCATGTTTTAAATTAAAGGCAGGTTCCAATACAGTATATTGTTGTGACAAACAGATATATTAAAGATGGCTTCCTTCTTCTGTTTCTTTTGGCTATTTGCATTCTTAATCAGAGAGAGAATTTGGCTGAGAATCTGGGAGTCCCAAGGATGAAGCAGAAAATTCAGCAGAAATTTAATTGCTCAAAATGTATCAAGTTGCCATATTTTGTTTATTTCCTGAGATTCAATTACAAAAATTACCAGTCTGTAACTCCAAATCGCATAACAACTGTTGAATTTACAGTCTCACAAGGATATTCACCCCAGTGCACAACAACACACACATTGCTCCACTACCATCAATTAATATAAGCTACCAGTAATTAGAAAGAGCAGAATAAACTCCACACTTCCTTTATTCCCTGGCTGGTATAAGGAGGATGCCATTCTATTGTCTCCTGGGTGGGATCTTTTGGACCTCTGTTGTTACAGTTTTTTCTAAGGCACATTGAGTACAAACATGGTTTCACTTCACAAAATGTCTCAGTGCCCTCACCAGTCTGTTCATCCTTGTCAAATCAGAATTTCACACATTGTTTTCTGCACAGTCCCTAATCTTAGCAAAAGTTTCATTTCCCCAGTCCATTGCCACCGGCTATTAGTCTGGCACAAAACTCAAGCTCAAAATGAAAAAGATAAAACAGAGAAAAGACAGCAGACACAGCCACTATTGCTCTGTTTTGTCTTGTCAGACCTAACAAAATATGGTTAATAGCACTGTTGTGTTATTGGGGAGCCAGAGGGACAAGCAGGTGTGTCTTGTCATGCCCTGTGAACATTACCTATTCCTGAAATATTCTGTATCTGCCCATTAGAGTTTCCAAAGTTCAACATGTCAATAGACAGAGGAACATTTCATTGTCTAATGGATAAAAACCAGCAATAACAACATGGTGCTAGCCACTGTGGACATTACTGACCAACAGGGTCACAAACAACACCTGGATCTACTCCAAGCTTTGACTGTTGAAACCAAAATAGTAAAGTATTAAAATGACAATTTAAAATTTCACACATTAATAATATATTTTTTTATATTATCGCATCTTGATATGATCTTATCTGACAGAATTTTAGCATTTTTGCCTGTTTGGTACCAGCAAAGTAGAGAAATTGAACTTGTTTATAAAGGAGACACAATTATTTTTATTTTATATATTTATTATATATTTAAAGATGTAATAAAACACCATCAGTATGTTAAAAAATTATCTGCAGATTCTGGCTTATCTGAGTGAAAAACTCTCTTCTCTGGTTTAGAAAAGAATGATTTTCTTTTAGCATTCAAATTTGCATGCCAATATAGTTTGCATATAATTTACATAACACAGAGTATCACAACCACTTTGCCTCTTATTGTAAAATCCAAGATCAGCTCCTAGCATTTCACAGCTAGGATTATTAAAACATTTAGTTAAGTCAAGTCTGAAGATAAGCTTCCATCCTGATGCTTCTGGAATTGCACACTAATGGGCAGGAAAGGTGAGTGTCTGGTTCTGACACTGGATAGGACTTTGGGTCCTAAAAATTTCTCAGGGGCTTGTTTTTAAATCTGGGTAATTTCATTTAGTAACTTTATAGCTTATATACTTTATTTTAAAATGAGAAAGGTGATAATTTTTATTCCCTTTCTATCCTAATCTTGTATTTTTTAGTGATTATCTTAATCACTCAAAGACACAGCTTTCCTGTCACTTTATGTGTGGGCAGGTACCCAGTGAGATTGCAATCCTGTCTAGAAAGCATTACTGTAATGCTCCTGTTAATCAAAACTACTCAGCCTTTTTTCAATTTAAATGATTTATGCAAAGAAATATCAATTTGCTGCAGAATTATTTAATAGGTCCACATAAGTTTTAGGGAAACTTTGAATAGGGAAATTTCTTTTCATGTCAAAAGCATGATTTTTTATTAATGTTCAGTTGACAGAAAGCTTTACCACCATCTATAGTTTAGTGTCAAAGCACTCCTATGGGAACCCAAAGTCCAAGCCTTCACCCATCTGACTCCAAACAAGAATCTTGATAAAAACCAGGAGCTATGTTGAACAAATACCTGTCCCAGGCTCTTGTAAGCTATCTGGAATATGAAAATAGCTAAAAGAAGAGAAACAATTCCAGGAGGCTAATGCTCAGTGTTGCTATTGAGGTTCAGCCCACAGAAAAGAGCCAAGCAGAAAATCAGGGTGTCCTTCCTTCTGCATGAGGGTCAACATCTCCCCTCAAATCTGAGACCCAAATCTGGATCTCTGTTGTGTTTCTCTAATGAAAAAAAAGTCATCCAAATGGGGAAGCAGTAATGCTCCACAATATCAACAAGCTGTACAGCATACAGAACTGTCTCCTGCTGAGCACTGCCAAGTGTGCACGTGGTCCTTTTGAGGGGAAGATCAGAGTGCACATCCAGAGGCTGCCTGTGATACTTCAGCAGTGTGCAGTAGCAGCTCCCTGCATGAAGGTGACTGGAAATGGGACCCAGGACCACAGCTGAGGCCCATGAAGCACCTGAAGCCTCTCTCTTACCTGTGGCAAGGACCTGAGGATATTACTTAGTACACAGCTGCCTTAACAAGTTAAAATTGGCTATATAGTGGTGTGAGTACTCATATGATGTTGGATATATTGCTTACAGGTAGCACTTAATTGCTTGTCTCCAGATACTGCTTTGAGATGTATTATGCCTTAATATATCTGTGGCTTAAATATATGAGACCAGGCTGGATGAGGCTTTCAGCCACCTGGTCTAGTGGAAGGTGTCCCTCTCCATGGCAGGAGGGTTGCAACCATATGATCTTTAAGGTTCCTTCCAACCCAAACCATTCTATGATTCCCTGATTCCATGATTGATGCTTCTCCAATCCATGTAAGAAGGTGAAGTGAATAAAGAAGAACTTGGTTCAAATGATGCTGCCTAAACTCAATGCAGGCTGCTGCTGTTCTGCTGCAGAAACTGACTTCAGAGTCAATTCAGTGTCTTAGGAAAAGGCAAAGAGAAAAAAGGCAGCTCTCTAAGAACCCCTCAGATCAAATGGGAAAGAGTTAAGAGGGGCCATTAGCATGCCCAGGCATGCATCTTGCTGGTAGCACTAGAAGAATGGATGACTCTGTCTTTTTGGAACAAGTAATGGAATTTCCCAGAAAATATCTAACTACCTTGCATTATCTGGCATCTGCACACCAGACACCTGTACAGCTGAACACCCATCTGCTATAGATGCTACATGCATTTCCGTTCTCTTTTTTTAGCTTGGCAAAGGAGTTGATTAGGAAGATAAGGTCTCTGAAAAACATTTTGGACAAAGATGCCAGCACAGATTGTACAGTTAAAGATATCAGGTCTGCCAATACATGCACGCCACACTCCGCAGGCTGCTTATACTTGCTTCACAACAATTTACTGCACAAATTACTGGAATTCTGAAATATGCCATATCTCCATATTCTTATTTAGTATAGAGTTCATAAAGAAAGGGTGTAATCCCTGGAAGCAATATTTCTATTCTGACTATTCTCTTTTCTTGGTCAGTAGGAGTATCCTTTCTTTCAGAGCAGGCTCTGCCTACCTTTCTGCTCTCTCCTGCTACAGGCAATATAGCTGAATGTTGCTGATATATTTTTGCTCAGTTGAAAATCTAAAAAAATATGCTTTTTGTATGGCAATTTCTCCAGGAATTCAATAAACTCAGTGCAGGCATTTTGAGTTTTAAGAGGACTGAGTCACACATTCCTTGTGTCTGCACAACAATCAGGAGCTGAATGGAACATCCCTGGATGCGTTTAAAAAAAGCCTGGATGTGGCACTGGATGCCAGGGTTTAGTTGAGGTGTTAGGGCCGGCTTGGACTTGATGATCTTTAAGGTTTTTTTCAGTCTGGTGACTCTGTGAATTCTGTGTATGTGATTCTGTGTGATTCTGTGTGTGTGAACTGCCCAGTGTCCAGTAGCACCCACAGGGTCTGCCAGGTAAATGTCAGAAAACACAAGACCCTTCCACAAAAGGGTGTCCTTCTTTATACACACACGTATATATGTGTGTGTATATGTCTATATATGTGTATATATATATATATATATATATGGGGTTATTTGTAGGGTCTTAATGATGTGTCTATTTTTTTAAAAAGGTCATAAAACCCCTGAGAAGTACAATGAAGAACAAGATACTGTGTGCAACTAATGAGTATAACAATAATAATAGTAATATTAATAGTAATAGTAAAGTATTTCAAGGCAAATACTTATTTTAGGACAAAGCAGATTTTCATGCTAGTAAACACAAAAAGAAGTATGAAGAAATATTTTAAACTAAGCATTTTAACATGCAAGTATATTAGTTGAACAAATTACCTGATATAGAAAACATACTATTCCCACTTTTGGAAAAATTATAATACTTTTTTTTTACATTATATGCTTTTTTATATGTTGGCCAGTCAGTAACTGCCTGACTATTCTGTTCAGTGCACAGCACACAAAATACAAGTCACCTCTTCAGGCTGTTCATGTGCACACACAGATACAGAGATACACACACAAAATCCTGAAGCAGCAAACTGCACTTATCTTCTTCCCATTTTTATATCATACATATTTCATTAAGCTTCATGCAGAGTGTCTTCTGATTTATGGTAATTGTCAACAAAAGCAAAAAATGCCGACAATTTTAACCCCGCAGTACTGAGGATTTAACTGGGATAAAATTAAAATGTTTAGGGGAAAAAAACCCCCACAACACCCAAAACCACTGGGAGCTTGACCCTTGAGATGTTGTCAATTTTTTATTTAATTTTATTGTGTTTGTTGTCTGTAGAAGCAGATGCCAGCAGCAACATCTGATGTACCGGACACCTCCAGTGTTATCCCAGCATGCTCATGGCCTGGAGGACTTGGAGTAAGACTAATTTCCATATCAAACCCAATTTAGATGAAACATCTTGGTTAAAAAAAAAAAAAAAGAAGGAAAAAAAAAAAAGAAAAAAAAAAGCCAGCGCATCAATAGCCCCTTGATTAGATTTTCATCTCCTGAGCAGACAAATATGAATATTTATTACCATGAATGCAGATTTCCCTCTTTCCATTGCTCTGATCTTGAATATTACCCACTGCTAATTTTTATGAAAATTTGGGCAACATAATGTTTTCACATAAACTGACAGTTCTTGAGATAATCCCATTATTGTTTGGTGGGAAATGACAGTTTCCGCTTATTCATGTGTTAACGAGGGATTAAATATTGTTTTTCATCACCATAATCTAAGATGGACTGGAAATTAAAATTCAAACATTGTGCATTAGCAGAGCTTTGAGGACCAGAATTTGTTTGCATTCACTTAGTAAAGATCTGTAAATTAACAGTTTAACAATCAAGTGAAATCCATATCATAAAAGCAGCACTGACATTTTTAAAATGAAGTCATTACTCTACCTGCTAAAGGTAAAGAACCAGACAGACAAATAGTTTGCAGAATGCCATCCCTTTGGGAGAGCAGAGTGCACAGAGAGCTGTTGTGGTCCCTGGGCATTCCTGGACTGGGTCACTTTTCTGTGGCACAGAATTGTGTCAATGATGTCCCTTTGCCTTGTCACAGGTGCTCACACTCACACTCTCGATGTGCTCAGCTCACATGGAAACGTCCCTCCCTGGCAGATGTCTCCAAGCACCAAAAGCAGCCACAGTGACCCTGGAGCTGTTTGCAGGCACATGCTGTGCTCACACCCTCCCCAGGTCTCACTGTGGGCACATAGACACATTTAATTCCTCACTGAAATGGGTGCTTTGCTGGAGCTGCACTGTTCCAGTTCTCTCCTTATATATCTGTTATCTCCTCGATGCTTGTGCCTAATGCCCAGCAATGCAAATCACAGACACCTACATTGTCCAAAGTGAAAACAGCAAGTCCCTGCTGGGGACTTGCTGCAGTTCAGGAGCCACTGCATTGTTGTTTCTACAGAAACTTTGAGTTAGGAATTCAGTGAAGTATGTCTGCATTCTTATTACAAAAAAAACCCGCAACATTTCCCTTTGATACCAGTCAAAGTGCACACAAAACTAAAACAATGCTTTGTCAAAGCAACTCCAACACTTTTCTTAAGTAGATCTTAAAACTATCTCATCAGGATAAATCTACTGATTAATGCAAAAAAGAAACAAAAGTGAGCTCCAACAAACTAATTTAATAGGAATCATCATGTTTAAATTTAGAAACTTGTTATAAGTTCTCTGACAAAAATTTGTTTCAATATATATAACAGATTAAGCCTTGCATTCTGTAGGAGTTTGAAGTGATGGACACCACAGCCATGTTGCCTTTGAGGGTGGAAACTCAGTGATGTACAAGTGCAAAGCACTTCTGAGGATGAATAAGAATCTGCTATCAGGCCTTCCCAGAAAACAGAGGTCTTAAGTTTTACTTAAGTACTTAAAGCTTAGTACTAAAAAAACCTATAATAAATGACACGATTCTTTTAATCCACAGCTGAAATTTTAATTCTATTCTTCTTTAATTTCAACATGCCTCTACACCCACGCTCCAAAGGTGACCACACTGAAACTGCTTGCTGTGAATGGTCCCTGGCCAGGATCTTGCTTAGGTGGAGAAGCAAACAGCCCAAGAGTCCTCAGTGGCACAGGACACAATGTGAGTGACTGACAACAACTTGGCATTGCAGACAAATGTGGGACCGTGACAGGCTCTGGGTCCTGGTCCTGTTCGTTTTACCAGCTCTGGGCCCCTGATGTCAAGGATTCCTATAGGAAAGTTGGATGTTTCAAGAGCTTGAATCTTAGAGACAGACCCATGTTCTCCTATGCTTACAGACCCAGAGCAAAGGTCCTGACAAAGGTCTTTCCATGTTGACCTATGTGGAAACATTTCCAGCCCAGGGTTTGCTAGAGAGAGGGCTGAGAGACTGGGATCAGCCACTTCCTCTCCTTAAATAGTTAAATATGTGTTTGAGATTGCTTGAAATCCACGTGTTCCTGCCAGGATCAAGCTCCTATATGTGGAGATGGAAGAATCTCCCTTTTCTACAATTTCTGACCATCTAGATCCCTCAAACTTCAGACACTTTAAAATAATTTAATCTGCAGCCTCCCCAGCTGACCCATTACACCACCCAAGATTTTGTTTTCCTTTGAGACATAATAACCTGGCTGCTGGTAGAAGGAGGTTACTGGATTTCATGAATCAGTAAGATATCTAGTGCAAACAATCATGGTCTCCTATTTAAAGATTCTTTATTAATATATTGAATGCAGGCTGCCAAATCACAGTTAAGGTGAATAATAACATTGATTCTTAAACAGAATTACCCTGCAGTTTGCTCTTTGTAGCCAGTGCTAGTATCTAAATCTCTTCTCTCTGAAGATTTATAATGGTTTGTAAGGGAAGCTCTGCTTTAAAAACAATGGCATGACACAGCCTAAACCCAAGATAAATCCTTAAACACGTGCTCCTTTTTAACCAGTACAATGTTAAAAAAGACAAAAAGGAACAACACTGGTAGATGCATAAGTTCCTGAAGCCACAAGGCAAACTGTATCTTGTTTCATTTTACATGATACTGAATAAAAATTGAATTGCTGTAGTTGCCATGGCAACTGCCACATCACTTGGCACTTCTGCTCCTTTAAATCACACAGTGCTACTGTAAAGGAACTCATGAACCAATGTGACACTTGAATACTTGTGCTTTATATACTGTTTCAGGAGGAAAACATAAATCAATACAGACTGATAGTTGTCTCTGAAAATCACGTTTGCTGTATTTTTCTTTACATTATAATCTCCCCATTTCCTTGTCGTGTTCTTTAAAAATTTGTAAAGAAGATGGAGGGCGTTGTCACAATCAGAGCACAAGAAAAGAAATTACTACTGACACATGATTTCCAAACTGAAGCTGTGACCTGTCATTCAGATGTCAAAATACCTCTGCTATGCAATATTCAAATCAAATACAGGGGATAAACATTGGAACTTTGCCCCTCCACAACCAGAGACGGTGTGATATGTGACAGAAGACAGTCTCCGGAGCATCCAGCCGTCTCTTTAACTCTAAACTTAGCAGCAGCTTTAAAGGAATAACAACATACTTAATGCTAAGCATATTCTAAATGTTTGTAGAATTGAGGCCATGACTTATATTGTCTTAGTATGCTCTGTATATAACATGCAGTAGCAGAAAATAATTGACAAAAAATGTGGTAAAATGATACACATATTTCTGCTGCATATTTTTTATTTTTAAACATTTAACACTTTTATTAACACTCTGGATGCAATTTACTTGAAAAGCAGCCCTCTAGTGGGCTGTGTACTGTAATGAATAGTTAATAAATAGCATTAACATTATATCTAAATATTAGCTAGAATGCATTTTTTAAAAGCATACAAGGTCTTAGATAAATGAGCCATAGATCTTCATCATTCTCTTTGGAGAAATTTAATGTTCTGTTTAGCTTTACTCCTAAAATTTCTTGAAGTGTTACTTCTAAATGCTACTGTGTGACTAAGTTCTGATTAGCATAACTTTACTATTCATGTGTACTTACAAACTGTAATAGTGAGATATTATTCACTGTTAGTAAAATTTCACATAAGTAGTATATTTCTAGTAGAATTCTATGTAAAATATAATCTACTATTTTTTTAAAGGTTACACAGCTTTAGAATCTGTAATTTGTGTGTGTGGGATAAGGTAAGTCTTTCTCATTATGCTTTCACCCAGAATATTTCAAGGATTGTACTCCTAAAAACTTTTTATTTAATATCATTGCTCTTATTTCTATATATAAATTTGCACACCTTAAGGCAAAGAACCCCTCTGTGACCTGATCCATGCCTTGCCCACAACAATTCATGTGGCTCCAAACGCTGTCCCTCCTGGAAATGTTTGTCTGCTGACCAACACAGCCAAAGTGATCAGCAAAAGCCAACAGCAAGAGCTGTCTGTGGGAACTCCAATCTCACATAACAGGAAAAAATAAACTTCTTGATCTCTAAGCCATTGGGTTTGTAAGAAAAAATGCTGAAGGCAGGCATGGGGAGAAAGCCCTCCTGGTGTCCACTGGTCTAAGGACACTTCCCCTGCAGTGCAGAGGCCTCTGCCCTCACACGTGGCTTCAGCCTCATCAGTTCTGGTAAAGGAAGGGTGGGTTTCAGTGGAGTGGCAAAACGTAGCTGTGTCTTGGGCTAAACCTTGAGTATTTGTACATGCACAGCTGCTGTTCATGCACCATGGCCAGTTTCAGACCTACCTCATCCAAGTGATCTTGGGTACAGCACCCCTTCCAATCCTGGGTACCCCGGGGCAGTGCCTGCTCCAGGTCAGGAGCACTTGGCTTGCCAAGGTGTTGCTGTAACAGAGACAGCTGGAGTAGATCCCAGGCTGATTTGGTCTTTCTAACCCAAAAGCCAGCCCTTAGCACTTTACCTAGTACTCAACGATCAGAAAATCTTATTCTGATCAACAATTGAAAAAGATTTTTCAAGTTCTGTGCTCCAATTTTTTTAATGGATTTCCAATCCAGTATCATTCTAGGTAAAATCTGGATGTATAGGGACAAAATCTGGCAACATTAAGGAAGCTAAGAAGCTAGAAACCTGCCTCAGAAGCCTGTACATCACTGGAAACTGTCTTATCATGTCCTCTAGCTTCACTAGAATTTTTAAACACAGATTTCTTTATTGTAGTAACATCATTTTATGCAACATAACATAATTCTACACCTATCAAAATATCTATAAATGAGAATATCCTGAAACGTCAAAATATCACTGCTCTATTTTAGGACATCTAGAGGTATGGTGAAACATTCATTTTGCATATGTTTTGGGTTATTTCCATTTACTTTAGAAAACTGTTCTAATTTTTATGTCTGCCATATGAGAGCCATGATTCAAATCCTACAAATGAAGTTATGATCCCAATGATTAGTTTCTTCTGTGTATTCTTACTGGGAAATTGAAAAAGGTAATTTAATATAACTCATTCTGAAGTGGGTGCTGTTTTGTCACTTCAAGACAGGAACAGTGCCATTCCCCCTTGGTTTGTTTCAGGCCTCATTAACTGATTATTCAAATCACAGACTCTTATACCCCAAAACTAGATTACAGTTTCTTGAGCCACTGGAGAGCCTGATTTGTTATTCTGAAACTGTGGTTGAAAACAAATTGCAGCCAAAAGCTGAATAAACATTTATTCAAGTCACAGCAATTCTGGTCACAGCCAACCTGAGCATGGAATTGAACTTAAAAATACTGTGTTCCTGTAATAATTCAATGGTGCTTCTGTGAAGAGATAGAAGTAGTTCCTAAAGTTCATCCTAAGTTCCTCCAGGATGCTGAAGGGATACCTGACATGGTGACACCTGTGCAGGGCTGTGGCTCGTGGTGTCTCCTGAGCTCCCTTGGGCTGGAGAGAAACTCCTGGGAACAAATCCAGTTGCAATAATGTTGGTGTGGGACTGCGGCTTCTGCTGATTCCCAAACTCAGGAGGAGTCAGGTGGAGCTGTTGCAGCTGCTAAAGAGGCTTTCCTTTCATGTGAGACAAAGAGATCCCCAAGATCTTGCAGGAGTGCTCAGCCATTCAAAGCAACAGGTTCAACTCAAGTAGTGGTTCGCATCAAGTTGGGGCAGAGGAGAACAGAGTTATGGGTCCTGCTTAAATGCTGTTTAGCTCTTCACTTTTCAACCAGTATTGTGTCTTTCATGGTATTATGCAAATAGACATTTAAATAACACAACACATGCAGTCATACCCTCATAGACACAGCAGAACAGCTGAAGATGACCTCAGGACTTCAGAGATTTATTTCATGTGTAAGAGATCAAAAGAAAATACCTCAAAGCTTCATTGTATCTGAATAAACAAGAAGGTGTGAAATGCTCATGAAGGATTTGTCTGGCACAAACATGCATGACAATGAGACCCACAAATCTCACATGGATACTGTAGAGGAGTTCTACTGGTTTTTTAGTTTCAGTTTTTTCCAGCTCCTGTTATAGGTGCTGGAAAACTGCAAATAAAAAAGAAATATCTTGGCAAATATAATTCCAGAGATAGCACTACAGCAACGCACAGATCCTCAAGATTACAAGCTCAGCACTGGTTTTCTCTACAGCAGAGTTATTCTGGTTTTCTCGAATAATCGTCTTCTTGCAAACAAGATAAAATAAGAAAAAATAATTCTCACTTTAAGAATGATGCACATCATATCAAACTCTAACTCTCTGGATCCCTGTACTGTTGAATATTCTGTTACAAATGCTCAATGTTGAGGTGGATGTATGGTGGAAATACTGGTAAAATCTGTTCTGCAATGGCCTGAAAGAAACTCTGCTTGCCCAGAGTCCAGACAGTGCTTTGCATTTTATCATTCACATCTTCCCCTGAAAAGTACAGAATTTTTAAGTCAACATCCTGAAACATGATCAGCTTCTGAAGTGGCAGCTTAAGAACTCATTTTTAATCCAGCTAAAGCAGAGCCTACCCTCCACTGACACAACACAGCTAACTCAGGCCTAGCTGAGAGAATCACAAGCTGTGGAAATCTTTTACATGACATAAAGATGATGAACTGGATTGCAGCTGTGGTAGACTCCAGACCCATGTTGTTAATGACTATATAGCACATGTTTATGCAGTGATATAAAAGCAATTAATCAGCTCTCCCTGGACTTGGCTGAATGGCTCAGTAAGCTTGGTGTGAATTTCATAGTCTGTTGTTGCTTTTGAAATGTTTTTTCTTGAGATAGGGGAAAGAAAGTGATAGATTGCGGAGCTCTGAGAAGCATTTCTCATCTTCACAGAGGAAGAGGCAGTTTCCTTCCAGCACAGCCAAGGCCTGGGAAGTCACTAATGTCCACACATTCCTTACTGAGACATAAATCCTGCTCCCATAGATCGACACCTAAAACAGATTCCACTGTCCAGAGCCACACATGAATTACTGCTGAGCTTAGGAGAGCTCCTGCATTTGTTTGGACAGTGGCTCCCTTTGCCACTACCATCATTCTCTTGAGGTATTTCAGATATGAAAATTGCCTTGCAAAATCAATCCTTTTTATTTTACAGGCCTGCATATGAAGATTATATATCCATTAAGTTTGTCATGCATCTCACCTGCTGTCCAAACAAAAAGGCCATTTCTCATTCTCTACTAAAGTTTTCCTAAGTACTTTTGATTAGAGCATCTTGACTTTGATTTACTGTCACCATTACATATAATTCCATTCCTAATTCCAGTGTGAAGTAAAAGGAATCCTTATTCAACATGAAGCTCTTCCATTATCTTTAAATACATACTTTCTCTTATTTCAATAATAATTATTCACCAGGGTGAATAAAACACAAACTGCAAAACTGGATTGCCATAGTTAAATTTGACCTGAAATAGCCTGAATCTGACACTGTATCAACAGAAAAAAAGCTTGGTTACAGCACTCCTCTATTTTTCATTTATGTGAGACCACAGAAATGTATTCATTATGTACACAATCATATCTGATAAGACTTAGAAAGGGGAATGTACACAGCTGGGAGAATTCACATCCAACAAAATACATAAGCAGCTGAATAAATGTTCTTCCATCACCTTACTTGGTCCAAACCACTTGGTTCTTTCTCTGCTGATCACCTTCTTTGGATATAACCTGGATTATATTTAGGCCAAAATGCCTGCTTCGCTTGGGCTAATCAGTTTACACTTTTGGCCTCCTAATAATGCATATTTGGTAGAGTGTAAAGCACAAAATTCTGTCAAAGTCTTCATTAATCCAAGTTGTATTTTTATAAAAAAGTTATGACAGCATAAATATATGGAAGGTGAGTTCTACTGTGACTTTTTCTAAACCAAATACAAGAATCAGGTTGGTGAGGTCTCTGGCCTAAGAACTCTTCAATTTTTCATGCTCTGTTAGCTGGTCTTAGAATCTAGGAAATCCTTAAAGTTACAGCTCCAGCACATCCCTTATCTAACCATGGCTACAATGCTATTGCTACAAGGGGCATTAATCATACATTTAGCAGGTGAAAACTTCCTGCATTCCAACTATCCAAAAGGGAATTTTTCCTCCATTGACCACATATAATACAAAAACTGATTTAACAGTAAGCATCTGAAGTGGGCTTTCATTCTCCAGCTGATTTTGCAGCAGACTGGAATCCATTCAATGACTGGAATTGGACAAAATACAGTGAGGTATTTTATTAGTATGGATGAGTCCCATTGGGTAAAATTATATTGAGTCTGGCTTCCACAGCCTGTTCTCCTGGTTCTCCTGCTATTAAACAGAAACCAGGGGCTGCAGACAGCACAACCACAAACTTCAGCGTGGCCTGAAGTCAGGACACAGCCTGAGGTGCACAGCCATGCCCCAGGATGTTCTTCCCAGTTTCTAAGGTTATGCACTTATAAGAAACATTCCTAGATAAATCAGTTAAGGAGAGATGATGGCTTTCTTCTTCTGATGATTTCACCCATCTTTGTTTCCAGTTCCAATTCTCTCAGCTTTGGCCCTCAGCATCACAGGTCTCAGTGTCATTACCCATCCAAGACCAAATCTTTCAGTAATGTGAATGAAGTTGCACAGTGAACCTCACAAATCTCATCAAGTTCAGTTCTTAGGCATGAACTGATAAAACTCAGAAATATAAACCCCAAAAAATGATAAAGAAAGAAAACAACCTATTCCTTGAGTATATTAAAAGTTAGTAATTCATTATTTTTAATACTGAGAATAATGCAATCATGAGAAAAAGACACTTGCCTAGCCCTGTGAGCATTCACCACTAGCAAAATTACTTAAATGAAAAGGAAAAAAAAGAGATAACTGTGTACACAAAATTAGCACGAGAATTAGCAATCAACTGTAGTTCATACAAGGTTCTTAGCAGATAGCATCATGTTTATTAATAAATGATGAACTGCTTAGTGGAGTTTTTGCTTAGTGATATCACTATAATAACAGACACATGTTTTATTTATGTTTCAAGTTACATCCAAAATAAGCAAGACATTCAGATGTTAGATTTTGTCTAATATCTAAAGATTCTTTACCCCAAATTTAAACTTCTACCGTTCTAGATGAGATAGCACTCCATCAAAACCAAGGGGAATAATATGACGACTTCAGTTGCTGTGCTCATCTTTGGGGATTTTTTTCCTGTGATACAACAAAGCAAAACTGCATTTCTTAAAGCTGGCTGCACTTTTCTCATAAGGATGGTATTTTTTTTCTCTGTGGGATACAGTGCTATTTGTGCAGCAGATTGTATTTTGACAGATGCAACTGTATCATAAAAAGGCCTGTAGCACCATGAGACTGGTAGCTCACAAACATTCATGAGCTCCAGAATTTCTTTAAAAAATCCCAATAACGAAAATATTTTTGAGAATGTAAAATGCCTGAAAGCCACTTACCTCCCCCACACCAGTCTGCAGAATTTTCAGTCCAGTTGTTTTTTCAAGCCTCTCTTTGTTTATGGCTGTAAGGAAAAATGAAGATTGAGAGAGTTAAAGGAAAGCTGGAATAAGTATGATTTTACAGCATTTCCACCAACCTTCTTTCCTTCATCAATATATTCACGACAGTTCCTACCTATTCCATCTATGGAATATCCTTCCCTGAGAGCAACTCAGCTACTCAGTTTTTTTGAATGCATATTTATGCTATTAATTGCTCATTATTATGTGAAAAAGAAAGCCAAGCTAATTCTATTTTCCACAATATTACACACGTTTAACACAGATACACAATTTGTTTGCAAAGTTTTTTTCTGAGGATACTTCCCCTTGCTTGCATTGAAGAGCAGAGCAGTAATTTACCATGAGAACAGCACTGCCACTGTGTAGGACTTTTCACAACAGATACAGATTCTTATCTCACAGGTAAAATAAAGAGTTTATTTCACACCACCAGGATGCAATGAATTTTTTTTAAACTATTTTTTTCTCTTCATCAGTATCTATATTGCTAAAAGCATTAAACACTAAAATGAAGCCACCCAGCATAAAGGCAGTTAAGTAAAGGTAATAATCACTAAGACTACAAGTATACTTGTAATCCAAACAAGCTCAAGGCACGGGCTTGAGCACTGTTGTACAATTGCTCATTCTCTTAAACCCATGGTCTGATATATTTTGGTCTGTGACTGTCAGCAGCCTCAAAAATCAGTGCTCAACCACAGTTCTGGGATCAGCACAAGGATGAGATTAGTCCTAGCTGGGTGTATGGGTACTGCCATCCCATTCTGGATGGGGAGATTTTAGCCTTGTAGATGCAAACTTTGTCAGTTGGAGTTGTGGCCAAAACCCAGGCACCTGGCTTGATTTATTTATGAGTAGCAATGAAGCCTTGCAGCCTTGTTAACCTCTCCTTCCTTTAGCTGCCTGTAATCCAAGTGAGTCATCTGGGTTCTCTCTGCTGTCTTTGGAAAGGGATACACATTTAATGTGGTGAGTCATCCCACACATCTTACACATATCTGCAGGCACCTACCTTTTCTTTGATTATGAACAAAATTTGATAGATGCAGCTTCTCAATTTCGGTTGCCTGAAGCAAACCTTCCAATCAGAAAGGTCAAGGAAGTGCTAGGAACATACTTCACACTGTAAATTTACATGAAGATACTTAAGGGAATTGACTTTTTTTAAATTTGTGATAAATTCCCTTTAATTGTTGCCATTTGAAACATTTAAAACAGCTCAGATTTCAGCAGACATTTGTTGGAAGATTATTCTGAACTGATACTTTATTGAGTTTGTCCAAAGTGCAACACAAATGAGTCACATTCATTCCAGAGGTAACTCAGATCATTAGGCTCCATCTCACCACTTATGGAAAGATTTTTGTAAGAATTTTTACATGCAAAGACTCATGAAGTTACACCTCTAGCAATTCTAACACAGAAAAACTTTTCTGACTGCCTTCTGCAAGGGGTGAATATTGCCCTCAATTCAAACAAAGAATTGTGCAACTGCACACATTTAGACCCAGACCCTTTTATTTTTGCATCTTTTTAGTATACTGACTAAGCAGAGAGGAACCTAGAGTCCCAAGATAAGAAAGCTTAAATGCATGTTTTGCTGAATGACAACCTAAAACCTGCATCCAATAATCACATACTCAACACCTCTGTCATGCTTTATACATTCACAAACATATTTATTCCACACAGAGCCAAAGGGACCATGGCAAGGCAAGTTGAAAGAAACATGAAATTTGAGACCACGTTTTGCAGTGTTGTATATCTTGTGCACTATGAATTTCCAAAAAAATAAGTAAATCTTTGGAAAGGTATGCCATGCTACCACACTGAACACCTTGCACCTAGAAAACACATTAAAGGCAGATTTCTACCAAGTGCAAAAATTGAAGATCTATAAAATGAGAAAATTCCACAGCCTCCTTCAAAGAAACTGAATGGTCCAACAAAGGATTCTTTGGCAGCTTAGGATAAAGAAAACTGCACAGCAGAGTGGCTGCAAAATAAATGGCTATAAGTAAACAACAAAGCTTAAATCCCACTGTGTAATTTCTTACCACATGAACAGTTAATAGAAAATATTGGGTCTGCTGAATCGCTGAATTTTATAATTACTATTACAGATTTGACCTCCTTTTCATAGGTTTCCTGCAGACATTAATTATTGAAGCTTTGATATTAAAAAACAACAACAAAAAAGGTTTATTTAATAGCCCTGCTTTCCCCCTTGATATTGGCTGAAACACAAAGGACAGGTCTGACAGCCATGCTAACACAAACCCTGCCAAAATTAGGAGGCGTGGAAGGCACGAGGTGTTATTGATTAAATCATAACCGGAAAATGGTCAAGCCCAGGCTCTGTCAGACTGTGGAGAGAGACACGGCCGACAGTCTCAGGCGTGTACAGCAGAGAATTTTAGCTAACCTTGAACTCCACAAGCTGCCCAGGAAGGTCAACAAAT
Organism: Emberiza elegans; assembly: GCA_024865655.1. Taxonomy (NCBI): domain Eukaryota; kingdom Metazoa; phylum Chordata; class Aves; order Passeriformes; family Fringillidae; genus Emberiza; species Emberiza elegans. Next base: position 13,011,546 of record JALJVW010000206.1, read on the forward strand.
TCTGTCAAAAATGGTGCTGAAGCTGAGGCAGTAACCACGTATCAAGCAGCTGCTTCAAGCTGTGGAATGGTGAATACAAGCACTTAACCTTTTCTAGGCAGGACTATGATGGAGAACTTAAAACAAGAAGACATAGTCAATATAGATAGATGGAAGAAGTGGTAGGAAAATGTATTCAGACATTAAGAACAAGCTACTAATTCTCTGAAAATTGGCCCAAATTTTTGAAAATATCTTAATGTACTAACTGCTAGCTTTTATTCAAATACCAGTATACAGCAGCTGATGTTTCAGTTGCAAATTTTATTGCAACTGAAATTATTGAAAGTAGAAATTACAGTTCAGGGTAAAATGGTATATTGCACATTTCATCAAAGTTATTTTTTTTATGGTCACAGTTTAAAGTCCTATAATACTAATGGAGAACTGACAAACTCATCAGCAAAGAGGCATAATAAAAAGAGCTATTCAAAATAAAAAAATTAAAAGAGAAAAGAAAAAGAAAAAATACCCCAAGCAAATCCCTCTCAAACCAGTTAGCAACACAAAAAATCCATTTTTTAATCTTCCATTGAAACAAAAACAGCTTCCAAACACACAAAAACGGAGGCCTTTAAATTAAATTCACTAGATGAAGGATATGCAAATTACCTGAAGAAGCGGAGCCCTATAATGTTCTCAAAATTCTGCAATAGCCTATTTAATTAGTATTTTAATTTATCAGAATAATTCTTTGCACTTGACAATTTATGCAGTATTCCATATAATTAAGCACGTAGCTACAGTGGAATAATTTTGCCTACTCTCTGTATACCAGTTATTTTAACCTGAAAGAATCTGTGGAAGTCTCTTCTGTGATCTAAATTACAATGGGGACAACTTAATGGCTTTGCTCTATTAGAGAGCATGATGAGGGTGTTACTGAGTGTTTAAGGGTAGGGATTGTCACTGCTCAGTCTTCACCAGCCTGAGGGAGGTCTGCTGCGTTTTCTGAGGGCAAACGTTTATTTCTTTAGCAAAGTTATCTGTCAGTGGCACAGTCAGGAATTGGAGTGCGTAGGTTTGGCAGGTTTAACCTCAGAGTCCATCAGTTATTAGAAGGAGCGAGTTATGGAGGGCTCTGAGCAGAGCTCCAGTCTCATTACTGCGCTTCTGGAAGGAGGTTTTTTATCAAGCTGGCTGCCAAGCACAGCTGCACCCTCCAGCTGACTCATGGGAGCACCCACTGGTGCAAGTGGGGAAAGGGAACCAGGTTCAGCAGGGTTTCAGCAGGAAGCCTCCCCAGTTTGGCTCTCAGGCTGTTGCAGGATTTACCTGCCCCAAAGAAGAAACCACCCTTAAATATGAAAAATGTTTCTGGGAAGATGGCATCACTCACAAGGAAAACTTGATTTTTGGTGCGTATCTGACTTTGAGTGTGTGCTGTATTTAATTGAATGTAGGGAAAAAAGGACTTATGGGCATATGATTCCCCTGTCCTCTATTATCTGCCCATTTTAGAATGAGCCAATTCATGCTCTAGACTCACTAACTATATTGACTGGACCTCCAGTCAATAAATTGAGGGCAACTAATTCAGATTTACTGTAGGCTGTCAGATGAATTCTACAATCACTGTTTTCTTCCCATGAGCTTGTTGCAAAGCTCCTTTCAAAGAGCCACCCACATTTAGAAGAATTTCATTTATTTTCCTCTCTGAGGAAAGGAGGAAGGGAATTCCAGAGAGAGGGTGCTTATTACAGTTTTTAGCTTTTTAACAAGTATCTCTAAGACAAGCAAAAGTTACATTTATTTACATGTGACACGGGAAACCTTTACAACACCAACGGGACAGGACACGCAGAAGCAGCGTCTAGAGCTTTATTTTTCTAGCATCAGTCTCAATACATTGTTTACAATGGAGACAGGAGAGATGCTAACAGCTCGCTGGTCTTAGAGCATGCTAAAGAATTCTAGTGTGACAATATAAGACAGGTTCAGTCTAAGATTCATCTAATCATACAGAGTAAAAGCATATTGACAGTGGTTCTGTCCAATCACCTAAAGAACACGTGGCTGAGGTTAAAACAATAGCGTTCTATTCTTTAAGACAAAGGTTCGTTCAGAAGAGACACAGCACAGAGCTCTATTCATGATTGGCCTTCTAATATATACTTAATATATACTTTTTGCAACTTAGAAAGCGAAGCTACAGAGGCTTATTGTTATAGCTTACTTGATTTCGCCATGGCCTAGAAAACATGTTCTGCTGTTTTAGCACTATTTCCCAACCTGCTGTCTGAGGCCTGTCTTTTCTGCCCTATCCTAAAATCCTCTGGCTTTAAGGATTCCTCCATACATGAGGTTGGACTTTTCCTTCTCCTCCCCTACAAGGAACCCTTGAATATTTGGAAAGCTTCCTCATAGCATGGTTCAGAGAGAGTGCTTTTGTCTTTGGCAGGGCCACACACTGTGCCATGCATATACACAGCAAGTCAAAAGCACAACATGGAATATTCAAGATACAGCAGCTCTGAACAGAATGACCAAATCAATTGGCCAGATAAAGTGAGAAGAAAGGTGCCTGTACTAAATTTTACAATGCAATTATTGAGGAACTAGTACACAAGCTGCAGCAGAAGGCATTTTGTCCTCCAATCTTTACAGGGTGATGGCACGAGATAGCTGCTTCATGTGGAATTTCTATTTAACTGGCAGCCAGGCCTGGAATGGAAATGGTTGCAGAAAAGTCAAAGCCACGTCTCTGTGCTAGCAACAGCCTGCTAAATACTATGTCATATTCAATTTTCAAGTCATTTTTCAAGTGATTTTAATTAGATATTGTTTCAATCTCATGTGCATTAATTTAATTTCTGATATCAACATTTCAGCTTTCAATCTGTTCAGATGCAGTACCTTGCTGCCTGGAGTAATTTAAAATATTGTTTGCATCTCCAGCAATTTTGAGAGCACACATCCTTTACATCTTGCTCTAGCCAATAAAACCAGCAGATGGAAATTCAGACCTTGCTCACCACTCCCTGTGCACCTTTGTGTTCTCACAGACTTTGGTATGAGGCAGCTCAATCTCCATGCTCACAATCAAGGAATTTTCCATCTGTTTGTATTTAATTCTGTACAAAAAATACACACAAAATCCCTTTGTCAGGGAAATAGCAACACTGCATGTTCCCCTAAGAGGGAAATGGGGCCATACTTGAATATCTGTCAAGAGCTGTAGGTTTTTTAAACTTATTCACTGAAACAATGTCACTTTCCCCATTCTAAAGCATCTACCTCTTACACCCATGGCCAGCTAATATTCAAGGATAGAGTAGCAATGATTTTATACAGCAGGACCTCAGGTACCTCTGTCTTTGCATAGATTAGGGATGCATTTTAAACACATTCTTTCTGCATGGCTGCTTGTATTGACTTATTTCCACTTCTTCAATAAATAACGGCTCAATTGTATGTCTTCCTTTAAATTTCCATTAAAATGAGTACACTGCTATTTTAAAATCTGATATTTAACTTGTAGTAAAGGAGTTTGAGATGTATGAAATGACATTTTTTTATTTCTCTGGAGTTTTTGTTTTTGCTTTATGATGGGATCCATCTCTACAAACTTTGCTGTCTCAACTAAGAAGTCAGTCAAATTCCCTGCCTTGTCAAGAGAAGTAAAGTGATATCACCAGAGATTTACTTATGCCATCCCGAGATCGGTATAGTTTATTTATGAGATATATAAATATATATGTATATATGCCTGGAAAGACCTGCTGCATCAACCAATCCTATTTTTGTTTTTTTTTTTTTTTTTATTTCCACAGGCATTTCCTTGTAAGAAACACATGAAACACATGTAGACAATCTCCAAAATACTTCAGCAGTAAAACATTTCAACAGAAAATGCCATGGCTACAGAGAGAGATTTTTAAGGTGTGGTTTAAGGATGATTCTGTTTCTGAAGTATGAACAAACCCAGTTTAAATGAATTAGAACTGTAGAAATGAAAAACCTTTATCTACCCTAAATACTTCTTTTTGGCAGAACTTCAGGAACCCATTATCAAAAATATTCTCTTAAATAATATGAGCAGATTGGTGTCCATCAAAAAAAGAGTTGTGACTAATAACAAAAAATAACCATGCTCTGTATATGTATCTTTTGCTATATGTTGTATATATGCATATATGTGTGGATATATGTATATATATATTGTTATATGTTGTATGTGCTTTAGAAACTCAAAATATATTTCAATGCTTAACAGAGACAATTTTTAACACTACTGGCCATTTTAACAGTGACAATTCAATGCTGCACATTACTTGACAGAGTGCAATGCATGTATGTATAACAACTCACTTGCATACTTAAAACACTTATCCATTATTTATAGCAAAAGTTGTACCAATTCAGCCAGTGTTAGCAGAAAGTGAAAAAAGGTGTCATTCCACTTTTCACATCAAAATTTGTTCACATAAATATTTCTTGACAAGTATCAGCTCTGAACAGAAAATTCAGATGAAACAACCTGCAGGGTGTTGAGCTGAAACTGGAGCTGGTTCAGGTAGACCAGGCGTGACTATAGCAGGGGAGTGCTTCTCTGCAGAGTTATTTCTGGGTGATTGCTAATGACCGGATAAACTATTAATTGTCATTTCAAAGTCTCCCTTAGCTTAATGTCCGAGTTCACCATCATATGTCCAACCTTCACATTTAAAAACCAGAAAACAAGATTTGTGGTCCCAGGGGATGGGCAGGCAAGAAAAACCACCTGGGCCTTTCGTAGCCCTTCCCATGCAGAGCACTCTTGGCCTCCAAAACAAGCTTAAGGCTACAGCTATTTTCTTTTTAAATAGAAAAAATTTTGGAATAACAATATAAAGGAACAGGTTTTCTGCCTTGTTTTATTTATAGTCAAGAATTCAACAGATTGCTTTAATTTTCTTGGGCTGAAAATACTACCAAAAAAAATCAAGCAAATAATAGCAGTAACACAGCTTTTCAAGAGTAGCTAATATTCTGGTTTTGTATCTGCTTTTTCCTTCTATTTGAATAGCCTCTCTTTCCATATAATTCATTTTTATCTCTCAGGATATCCATTGCATCTCCTCTTTGTGATTACTTATTTTTAAATAAGCAGAAAGAACCAATGAAGTCATCCAGAGGTTGATCATTATGCTTGTAGCTTTGTAGAAATTCAGCAAACCCTGTTATCCGAAACCTAACTGACCTTCTGTGATTTCTTTAGAATAGATGATGTGTTACTGGGCCAAAGGAAAGGACCAAACCATCTCTCCAGAAGTCTACAAGATACTTTTTCTAGAGTTTCCATTATTTGTTAACACAAAAGAAACAGGCAGACTCAGGAGCACAAATTCAAGAACAGTTGCTGCATTTTTAAAGAAGCAATCCACGCCTCCCCTAGGGTGTACCTGGAAAGTACACTGACCCTCTTTCATATACATAATATTTTAAAATACTCATATTAGCATCTAATCATTAATCTTCATGTTTGTTATGCTCTACTTTTTTATCATTCTCCAGCTTGCATCATTTCGAGTCTTAGCCTGAAACAGTAAGAAATGTATGAATTATTCTTACACTTATTTCAAATTTGTCAAAATCTTTGGATGGACACTGTGGTGTATTTGCGCTGGTTTATGAAAAATTTAACGGACACTACCACTAATTCTCAGCATGCCAAATGTTATTTTTAATAAATACACATTCAAGAGCTGTCATTTTTTCCCAGTCATTTCCTCAGTTAATAAAACAGCACCCTGTAGGTTCATTTCTTTAATGATCCAAAACACAACTTCGAGACACGTTATTTGTTATTCATCTACGACTACACTTAATGTCATCCTTGTGGCACAAATGTAACAAGACTGAGTCATAAAAACATTAGCAATATTTCAACTGACTGGCTCACTAAATCATGAATAGCACAGCTAATGCACAAGGTCATTCACTAACAAAATCTATTTGCTGTGCCTCAGAATAAAATGAAAATATTTATTACCAAGGATGCCACTAGTAACAAGAGTCACAATAAAGCTTTCAGATGAGAGTGAATAGGGACAATGTTAACTTGCCCATTGTTTCTCAGAACAGTTTTTCATAATTCTGCTTTCATGAAAATTCTGGAGGCTACTTCACTACATTGAGAAGGAGTTCTTGAAAATCAGCAAGAATGGAAAACCCTTATATTTCAGAAATACAGGCCGAATATTTTTTGAAGAATATAAATTTTAATCATGTCATAAAAATCCATTATTTTTATCCTTGGGTGGGTGAAGTGCAAAATAAGGAAGATAAATGCTTACCTACAGAGATAACTGTGTCCTAAATGCATTTACAGGATTTGAATGTGCCTGTGTCTGCAGGTATGCACATTTTATGGGAATGAGGAGAAGGATATAACAGGAAAGATCTGAGTGTGTGAAGGATGGCTACTTTGCAGTACTCTAAATATTATGATTATTACAACCTTCCCTACAATGCTTTTCATGGCCAGAATCACTGTGCCAAAGGCACTGTGCAAACATGCTATTAAAAGGTGGTTCCTGTGCAAAAGAGCTTATATCTACCAAACAAGTGGAGACAGTAATTGGTGGCAGAGGGGTAGAGATAACAAAGAATGGATATTAGGCAAGAGAACAGGAGAATGCCAAAGCTGCCTCCATCCACACAACATTTTTTCTCTTATTTTTTTGGCAGGGGAAGTGATGTGTTCAGCTAAGCCTTATAAATCCTTTAAAAGCTGCAGCACTTTCACTGTTTCACTGTTAGGGGCAGAAGAGACTTATTGGCAGGGTTTAAAATAAGGAGAAATGGCAGGAAAGGACACGCTGATCAGCTCTCCCAGAAGTGCTGGAAGCAGAGGCAAAGCTTTCCCATTCTGTAAATGGTGTGAAGGAGAGGTGTCTCCTTTAAGGTAGGTTTAACTCAATGCTCCTTGGAATGAGTTTTTGCTGGCACCATCCCTCCTCTTTCCTGCCTCTATGGAAACATTTTTAGGACATCCCTTCAAAGTGTAGAAAAGGCTACCTGGGTTGTACCACTCCCCATGGTGCCAGTTCCATCTGAACAGGTTAAAAATCCAATTATAAACTTCTCATTGGGCAAAATGCTGTTCTGTGTCCCAGACCTGTGTGCTTTGTGTGAGAATCCCACATCCTAAAAGCAAAGCATTTTGTGATGCTGCATTTTTAAAAAGAAATCATAAGCAACTGCAGAAATATTCAAGCTAAAGAAGACAGGTGAATTGACAGTGAGAGGCTGTGGACTAATGCTGTGAATCAGGAGTCTGCCCTGCTGATGAAACTGCCCATCAAAATGCCAGCTACACCCTCTTATGAGTAGCCCCTTATCCTTTCTATTTTCAAAATGTGCATCATTAGAAAAAAATCTGTTATTTAAACTAGTTGAGCCTACTTGGTAAATTTTGACTGACATGGTTTAGAGAGTGACCACGGGAGCAGTTCCACCAGCCAACGACAGCAGTAACCTCTCTCAAGGGAATGATAACCCCTTTCATTGGCACCGATAGATTCAGGAGGAGACATTGGCCCACAGCCTTTATAAGACTGTCAGACTTGTATGGATTATGAATTTAACACATAGGAAACATTACCACATACAAGTTTGAAGAAATGTAAATGAAATGCCTATCTGCTTTATGCATATATGGGCACAGGTCACTATTAGAGTGCCAGCAATTTCAAGCCATTTCTGCATGCTACTTTCAGAAAAATAAAATAGCACAATAGCATTGTTATGGGTGAAAATCTATAGGAGAGTTAAAAGCTCAGTGAAACATTTTCTGACTTCTGTCTGAATGCTGTGTTTGTCAGGCAGACACTGTCCTACCAAGAGAGGCTGTAAAGTACTCCGAAGACTGTGAATAAAGCTGTGCTTTCTCCTCCCTGACACTGTGGCCATAGCACAGATTTGTTTCTAGGGTTTCCCCTTCATGGCAATATATAGAAGATAGCCTTAAAAGAAATATTTGCTACTGAAAAAGAAAGGTGGCTATTGCAAGAGCGGTATAGATAATGACTTGCTCAGGAAATAATTTTGTGAGAAAGTGGCTTGCATATTTCCTGACCCTCTTGCTTTTGTAGACTACTGGATTCATGTCTGATTTCTAAAGGACAGCATACAGTTTTGAAGGTATTTTAAAATTCCTTCATATATCTATATCATCTATATCTATATCCCTATAGATCTGTATTACACACCAGAGCCCTGTACTTTATAAATACCTAAAATAATCTACACACACACAAACCGTGCATGTCTCAAAATAAGATGCATACATATAGCTTATTCCACACTGTACTCTTCAAAAAGGAATACAGAACTGTAGTATAAACATAAATTAAGTATGAGGTATACATCTCCACCCATCAAGATTAATGTATATTATTATCCCTTGACCCCTTCTTAATGTTCCATTTTACCATGTTTCTAAAATATTTATACCATACAGGGTGTTAAATTATAGCAATTAAGACCATAGTATGGTTTTATTAATATTTCATCAAGAATGTTTCATAATTTGAATTTCCTTGGTGCCCTTCTGTTGCTTTGCTGAACACAGGGAATGAAGGGCATTTCTGTCTTTTTTCTTCTTCATCTTTGCAGATCTTTACCAGCATTTTGCTTTTTTTAGCCAGATGCAGAGCTTTGCAGCTACTGCCTTTTTACCTGGTGAATGATTAATGGAACAGTTTCAGGTTTGTTATGGCCAGTTTTGTGTCTCCAACAAAATAAAGACATCAGCAAACCAGAGATGGTCCAGAGAAGGGCCAATAAAGGGACTGAAACGTGAATTCAAGCAGAGGCTCAGCCTGGGGTTTGTCCAGCGAAGACTTCACAGAAATCTAAATGGTAATTTAACTGCTGCTGGCCGTTATATAAAAGGAGCCAGAATTTTGCAGAGACTCGCACCAAAAGGACTTGAGGCAAATTGTTACAAAGGAAATTCTGATTGGACAGAAGGAAAAAATTATTTTCTTAGTAAGTGGTGACTAAGCACTGGGACAGGCTGCCATGAGAAGCTGTAGAATTCATTGATATTTTCACAATTCAAATGGAGCAGGACCCCACGAAAACAAATTTCAAATTTGCCACTGCTTTAGAATGGCTCTGGGCCCAATGACCTCCAGAGGTCCTTTTTGACTTCAATTTTTCTGTGATTATAAATATATACATATAAAAGACCATTTAAGACAATGATCTTCACAAGAAACTATTATTTCATCCCAACATTTCTGAAGTACTGACTAACCCTTCCTTGAAATAGGTACTACATGTTTTTATGAAGAAAGGCTGCTGTTCTCAAAAGTACCATCATGTGTCAGATCCAGCAGTTTTATTTCTGGATCAGTTTGTTCTTATGCAGCCAAGCACTTTAGGACATGTTCAGCTGATGAATCACAACCCAAAAGCACTGGAGTGAAGAAGAGAAAGTGAAAATTTTGGGAAAATTCAAAACCAACTAACATTTGGGGCATACAAATCATCATGGTCATCACAGCAGAGCTGAACTAGGCTATGACAGCAAAACTGGAGATACTGCAAGGATTAAGAATTGGAATGTTATGTGAATAGTGAAAAATAAAAGGAAAGTTTTTAGAGAAAAGAAAGGTCTCTTCTTGAAGCAGGGTGATGTTACAGCATAAATGGCAGGTGGTTAAAGGACACAGTGAGTTTTATCAGCCAAAGCATGAGGCAAACAGACACCAAGGGAGAGGAGAAAGAGAGAGGGAGCCACGGAAACACAGAGGGATGGGGGTAAGGAAAAAACTACCCAGGACTTCAGATTAGGTTTGGCCATTCCCTACACTTTCCAATCTGTAATGCAATGGCAGTTTCCAAATGTAGTTTTAGATATCTGAAAATCAAGCATTTAGTTAAAGTTGCTTTGTTACTTCCCTCATAGCTGATAGAGAGAGGCATTTCCAGAGAGTGCTTCATCCTCTCTGAGGAAGACACATATCACGTACAAATACAGTGTCACCATCCATTTGACACACAGGCGTGATACCCCAAAAGCAGCTGGGGGTTGATGCAAAGACTCCAGGAACTGATTTTCATGATACAGAAGTAGGTAGGTGATCTTTCAAGGAAGAGGGATATCAAATTAATTGGTAGAAAATCAACATATCAACATAGAAAAAAGAGAAAATCTCTCCTAACCACAGGCTGAGTCACCCAGATTACAACAAAAACCTCCAACATTCTAGAGTGGCGATTTCCTATGATTCTGAAAGTGCAATTTCAAATACAAAAATAATTTTGGATTTTCTCCTAAAAAAAAACCCACCCAAACCTGTATTTTTTCTCCATTCATATATTTTTTAAATTTTATACGGTCTAGAATATAACGTAGTAGTGAGTAATACTAACAGAGCGATAAAATTGACCTAGAAAAATTCAAAGTGAGAGAATAAAAGACTTAAAATGACACTTGTAAAATATTTCATTAATTTTAAAAATTGAGTATGGTTTTTACTAAGTACTAAGTACAGACTACAGCATCTTATTTTTGTTTTCTGAATGATTAAAGTGCTTTTTTTTACTGCAATTATGTTACAAAATACTTTAATATATTAATTATTTCATTCAGTACTTGCAGCCTGTTACGAAACTAATTGAATGTTAAAGTTTTTTGTATTTCCACTGGGGGTAAAAAAAAAAAAAATCCAGAATTATCTGTATTACAAGAACCAATTTTGATTGATAAAATGCACAAAAAACTTCCTACCCCACAAAATTTGCTGAACAGACAAAGTTGACAAATCGTCAGGAGGAACAAGTACCTCCAGGGTTATGCTGAAAGGATTTGGTTGTTGTGGGAATTCCTATAAATGGGGGCCCCAGCAAAGGAGCAATCTCTATATTACATTGTCACATCGCAGGAAGGCTTGATGCTCCTTCAGGTAACAGTGTGCCAAATATAAAAAATGAGCAATTTCAAGCAATTAGTTGCACCAAAGGTTGAAAGAGAAACTGAATGTCCTGCTGCCTTACAAGTGGGGATAGGAAGGAGAAAGGAGGGTTCTTTTTCAGGTGTAGGATGGGTGAGGAGATGGAGGCAAGATAATTTCCAGGTTGCCCCATCTCTTTTTGATGGCTAACTTAATTAGATGTCTTGTAATTTTGTATCTGGATAATTCCTTGGGTCGAAAGTTAGAAATGCAAATGCTACGAAAATTCATCTTTAATGGATAAAAAAACCAAGGTCCTGTAAATACAGATAAATGTAGGATGGAGTTATATGCAAGGTGTATGTGTTTTGTGTGTATGATGTATGCTGCTGCAATAGGACTTGCATATATTTGAATATTCATTAGATCTTCAATATCTTGTGAAACAAAATGCAATAAAGGCAGAAAGAGAAACACAGATAACAGGGAAAAGATGCATCTCTTTCATTTCCCTAATTTCACAGTGTGTAATGATCTACCCATCTATTTTCTTATTTAAAAATATCAACAAGATGTTTGGTATTATAAATTACATTAAATAATAGACATTAATAATGCATTATACTCTTGAATCAATTACAATCTTTAAATTAAATCCAAATATATTAATACTTAAATAATAATAATATAAAATTAACTTTTAAATATAGCACTGTATTACTTGGTGGGAATTATATTAGTAGTTAGAATACTTTAAGGACATAAGCCTATCTAAATCAAATTACAGGCACTGCTGACAATTAATTAAAAAGAATTACAATGTACCATCTATTAGATAACTGCAACATATAATTCCATTATTATATAGATCACAGTATGGCACTTACCTCATTCTTTTAAACTGCCACACTATTACTTGTGCAATTTTACTGTGTACCATGCCACACTTTAAAATTATTTCAACAGCACTAGTGCTAAAGGAAAACAGCAATTTTATAAAGCCTAATACATCTGAAGGGGAAAGCACTCAGAGTATCTAAATATGTTTTCTATGCACAGTTTGAACTGCAGTTGTTCAAAGTGAAGCCTTGCCTTTGGTGTGGAACATGAAGTACTTGGGAGAGAAGAGCAGAGCAGCATCAAAGGAGGCCCCACCATCTGATGCCACAGAATGCCTGTATTGATTTTGGATTTTGAAAGGCTTCCTTTACCTTGAATAGTTCGCAGATCCAATGAAAGTCTGAACAGACCCCAATGAATTTAAATGCTGCTCTAACTAAAATGTAGTATTTGAGAAGGACATACAAGTTATTCTATTATTAGGCTTGTTATCAGCAAGCATGGTAGTAATTCAGAGACAAATATATGACACTTTGGGCTTTTGGAGCAGAGAGATTACAAAAACTACAACTATTTCTTGTATTTACAATTGTGGAGAAGAAGCTACTTCGAAGTATCTTTTATAAGGTAGGCAGAGGTTGCTTTTTAACAACAATTAATTTAAAATACTTAATTAGCCTATTTTTCTGACAAGTTAATATTATACAATGTTTTCAGCCTTCAACAAGTCACAAAGCAATTAAAGTGACTTTTGGATTTGACTTTGGCATTCTTTTTCATGCTTGCAGCTTTTAATTTCATATACTGTTTAGTTTAATTTATTAATATTGACTTTCAAAAGGACCATAATCATTATTTTTTTACTTGTAGCAGAATCAAGAGTTTCTTGTCATATTCAAGATGCTGCTCCTATTTTAAACCTGAGTGCTAGATAATACCACATGTGAAGATGCTCCCAGTAAGGGAGGGTGCATTGCATGTATGTTAAACAAAATTTTTTTGAGAACCAGGGAAAGTGTATTTATGAAAAGTAAAACCAAAATAAGTAGATAACTGTCTTTTACTTCCATTATTAGATTTTGCTTCAGATTTATTTTAAAGCAGCTGTTTCTAATGAACACAAGCATCTGACCCACAGTCAAGGTCCCTGGCACAGCCTAGAGCACATACTTGGGGGAACCTAAGATGTTGCTAATAAAAGTTGCAGCTGGTACTCCTCTCACAGAAATTACTACTTTAGAGCAGAATCTGTGTTTGTGTCTGGGCTGCCAAGGTGGAATGCTGCATCTTGGCACACTCTGCCCTCCCTGGGCCTGGCAGTGACAAGGGACAGCTGGACACATGCCCCAGCCTGTTGAGCTGCCATGGCAATGATAGCCCTTGGCAAAATGAGCAAGTAGGAGCCATATATAACATTTCCCATTTTGCAGCCAAAGCTATCAGAGCATGTCTGCCCCAGTCCCGTAGCTGAAGCCATCCTTGTGCATCTCTGCATCTCAATACAGCCCAATTAATCTCAATTTATTAAGAATTCAACACTGAAAAAAGCATATTTTCCCTACTGACCTTGCATTTTTTTCCTGTTTTGCAGTTCTATTTGAGCATTCATGAACTAGGCACAGTGTTGGTTACTTGGCTGATGATAGCAAAGGTGTCTGAACAATTTTTTGGCTCTAGTCATACTACAAAACAGTCATAGCATAAAACATATAAATACAAATTCATACAAAATTCTTTTATGTGTTTGCAAGTTGTCTCCAACATCTTGAGCTTATGGCTTTGTCAGACTTAATTTGAAAAACAGTTTTCTGTGCGTAACTCTTAGGCCATAACTCAGAAGTTCACCCAGGGCTGAAACTTGGAGTGAGCTCATAACCACCTCACTGATTTCACTGCCATATAGGTGCTGTCAAGGGGGAACCATACCCTGTTGATTTTATAGGGTCACACTTTCATGGGCAGCTGGTTGGACTCCCTCAAATATAACTGCTGTGCAGCAATTTCAGCTAGACATAAAAGTCATATCATGCTGCTTCTGCTTTGTGATTGGAAAGAGATTGCATAATATAGACACATCCCCTTCCTACAGTAATACCTGCATCAGTAAAAGCCTTTGTCTTTCATATAAGACAGGAAAGTTGTGAAAGAGTGAGATAAAAGTGATTTGTGTAAGTCACCGAGCAGCCTGCTGCCAAAACCAGAACCCCTCAGTGTCCTGTCAGCTGTGAAAAAATATAATATTTCTAAAAATACTCATTGTTTAACATGTCCACTCCAGCAGAGAACCTGTAATCAAACACTACCAGGGATGCAGGATAAAAACGATTAAATGAAAGTAAAATGAAAGTATACAGCTAAACAAATCAACTGGGCTAAATATTTTTTCTCTTTTTTATGTTCAGCCTTTTCCCAAAGAAAAGTAAGGAAATTTTCTGTGGGAAAAAGAGAAACCACCACTGGGAAAACAGCAGCAATCAGTGCACAATAAAATAACATATTAAGTGAAAGTTCTTTATTACAAATACATCTTAAAATTCATTGTACTTGATACTTTGGCCCATTTAAAAATGAGCTGATAAAGCAACATTGTTTCTTAGACTGATAACCAGCTTATTGGATTTCAGAGGGGTCAGAGGCTTCCTTGTTTATTTAGCTGAAGTAGTCTTTTAGCTCTCTGATCTCCTCACTCTGTCGCTATTATTAGTCTTCCCTGAGTTCTGCTTTTCAAATACCTTGTCTCCAGCTCACTTTGCATTTCCTATTCGGCAATTTAACCCTACAGACAGTTTATAAAACAAGATAAAAATCCATAAATTAGGCGTCCATGGGTGCCTGTGCCCTATATCTTTGTCAAGGATGATCACAATCAAATGCTTGTTTCTCAAGACAGCCTGTCAGCAGGCACAATTACAGGTTTTCAACTTGCCCTGCCATAGCACAAGGCAGGAGTCTCATGTAGGGAAATAGCTTCATATCATTCTTCACCTGTCTCTTTTCTGTCTCTGTTCTTATTTCTACTTATTTCCTTTACAGATTGTCATTAATACTTTTTTGAGAAACCAAGACTTTATTAACAATGCAATATTATTTATTTATATTCCTGTATGGGCACAGTTATTTCAGAGACAGTGTAAAAAAATGGAGATTTTAACCCAGGGAGTTTGGCAGCTCTGCCATATCACCACAATGAGAGGCAAGGTCCAAGGTGCCACAGCTAAACTGTGAGCATCCCCCCCAGTAGTGAAAACCCTGTGAAACACTGACTTTGTCAGGAGCCTTTGATGCTAGAGCTGAAGAGAAAATCCTCACACCATTGTGTAGAGCAGAAATTTTACCATGGGCTTCACTAAAATCCTAACAGTGTAGGGTTTTTTTTTTTTTTTTTTTTTTTTTTTTTTTTACAGTTCAGGAGCATGTGAGCATATGACTTACAACTACAACTCTTGGCCCTTGGACAGTAGGAATAGTGTATTCAGAAAAATCCTTCCTGTGAGAAGTAGCAATTTTTGGATTAACGCTGTGGACTACTCATCATCTAAAACAGCATCTATTACAACAAATTCCAAATTGCGCTCTGTTGAGCAAGGAAAGATGACAACGATGTAATAAAAGCATGTACAGCTTCAATGGCTTTGGAACTCCCTGGTTTAGCGCTCCCACCAAAACTCTGCTGCCAGTTGTTTGCTCCCCTCTTCCTGTTGCCATCATAGTGCAAGAGTTCCATTGTCATTACATGGCAAGGTTTCCATATTGCCAGAGTTTTGTCCCTCTTTGATGTTTCCTGTAGGCAGCTCCTCTAGGCACTGACTCTTCCTTATCCTCACAGCAGCCAACTGACTCCAGTTCCCCTCAACCACCCAACCCACTCTTTTATAACACTCTTCTTATTGGCTGCAGGTGTGGCCTGTTAAAATCAGGCCTGTTCCCAATCTCTAATAATTGGCTCAGCTGCAACTCCTTATTGGGGTAAGATTACTTTCTACACTACCTTTATTTTCTTATACTGTATCCCCCTACACCTTCCCTTCTCTCTGCTCCCTGCAGTGGGATGGAAAGGAGAATTGGAGGCACAAAAGATAAAGGCCGTGGGTTGAGTAAGGACAATTTACTGGAAGCAGCAATGAAATAAGAAAAAAGAAACAGCAACAGCAATTATACTAATAACAAAAGTCGAGAGAGAGAGTGGGTGTGTGTGGGGCTGGGTTGGTGGGCATGTAGCTGTGGGTGTGGGTACAAAAATTAAACCTGTCCTGGACAGAACCAGGACACCACCACAGGCCATTATGATGGAGTTTAGTGTAAGGAGAAAAGATTTTTAGATTTCAAAGAGAAAATGGATACATATTTAAAGATTCATCCTGAAGTGAGCCTTAGTACATTGTTGTAAGGAAAAATAGGATGCTGTATTAGTTTAGTGCCTTTTCCTCTTCAATTCCTCTATGATGCATGATATATTAGGAAATTTTGCCATGGTCTGAGAGCTTCCCTTTGCCTCAGAGCCTCCTCCAGGATGGTTCTGTCTTGAGCTCCACCAGGAGTACCCACATCACATCACATCATACTTTGCTCCTATCCCTGATGCGTCTGTCTCATCACCCTCATCCCTAACATGGTTCCTAATACGAGGAACACTCACAGGCCAGGCTTGAGAGTCCCCATCAGAGTCATCCTGCCAAAATCTCTAGGTACAACTGCATATTCAACTACAACTCTTGGCCCTTGAACAGAAGGAATAGTGTATTCAGAAACATCCTTCCTGTGAGAAGTAGCAATTTTTGGATTAATGCTGTGGACTACTCATCATCTAAAACAGCATCTATTACAACAAATTCCAAATTGCGCTCTGTTGAGCAAGGAAAGATGACAACGATGTAATAAAAGCATGTACACCTTCAATGGCTTTGGAACTCCCTGGTTTAAGCGCTCCCACCAAAACTCTGCTGCCAGTTGTTTGCTCCCCTTCCTGTTGCCATCATAGTGCAAGAGTTCCATTGTCATTACATGGCAAGGTTTCCATATTGCCAGAGTTTTGTCCCTCTTTGATGTTTCCTGTAGGCAGCTCCTCGGCACGGACTCTTCCTTATCCTCACAGCAGCCAACTGACTCCAGTTCCCTCAACCACCCAACCCACTCTTTTTATAACACTCTTCTTATTGGCTGCAGGTGTGGCCTGTTAAAATCAGGCCTGTTCCCAATCTCTAATAATTGGCTCAGCTGCAACTCCTTATTGGGGTAAGATTACTTTCTACACTACCTTTATTTTCTTATATTGTATCCCCCTACACCTTCCCTTCTCTCTGCTCCCTGCAGTGGGATGGAAAGGAGAATTGGAGGCACAAAAGATAAAGGGCGTGGGTTGAGTAAGGACAATTTACTGGAAGCAGCAATGAAATAAGAAAAAAGAAACAGCAACAGCAATGATACTAATAACAAAAGTCGAGAGAGAGAGAGTGGGTGTGTGTGGGGCTGGGTTGGTGGGCATGTAGCTGTGGGTGTGGGTACAAAAATTAAACCACCACAGGCCATTATGATGGAGTTTAGTGTAAGGAGAAAAGATTTTTAGATTTCAAAGAGAAAATGGATATATATTTAAAGATTCATCCTGAAGTGAGCCTTAGTACATTGTTGTAAGGAAAAATAGGATGCTGTATTAGTTTAGTGCCTTTTCCTCTTCAATTCCTCTATGATGCATGATATATTAGGAAATTTTGCCATGGTCTGAGAGCTTCCCTTTGCCTCAGAGCCTCCTCCAGGATGGTTCTGTCTTGGAGCTCCACCAGGAGTACCCACATCACATCACATCATACTTTGCTCCTATCCCTGATGCGTCTGTCTCATCACCCTCATCCCTAACATGGTTCCTAATATGAGGAACACTCACAGGCCAGGCTTGAGAGTCCCCATCAGAGTCATCCTGCCAAGAATCTCTAGGTACAACTGCATATTTAAGACACCTTAACTTCTCTCTCTGCATGCAGCAAAGAACTCAATATTGCAGTAAGACTCCCACTGTAATTTTCTATTTCTTTCATAGAGGAATCAGATCTATTATCCCAAATATGAGTAAGCCTCTAGACAGCCAGGCAGAGCACTGACACAGTGGTACATCTCAGCCACTAATTCCAATGCTGTCTCCTGGCTGACACATTTTCTGCTTTTCTAGCAAATATAGCCATTTGCAGAAATATTATTCCACTCATAACAGGCCTCCAGGCAGATTACAAACAATTAATTATTTCCCTTTGATTCCAACAATTCAGGCAGCTTTTCACCTTTGTACTAATACACTTATTGAGACTGAAATGTCTGAACTTAAATTCATGGAAGCTACAGGAGATCACATCAAAAGTATTGTTTAGGTCAAAGTAGATAACAGCCCCTCTTTTCTGGTTATCCACAGAGCTTGTCATTTCCTTGCAGAAGGCAAAGAGGTTGGTCAGACGTGGTTAGCCCATGATTAATTCATGCTATCTAGTCCCAGTCACCATCCTGTCCTTCATGTGCCCAGTAATAGCTTCCAAGAGAACACACTCCATAATTTTCTCAGGGTTCAAAGTGAAGCTGACCAGCCTCTAATTCCTGGAGTGTTCCTTCTTGTTTTTTTCTGAAGATGTGTGCAACACTGGCTTTTCTGCAGCCCTAAACTCCAGTTTTCACAATTTTCAAAGAGTACAGAGTGACATCAGCCACCTTTTTGAGCATCATTGTATGCATCTGTATCCATATGACCCATGGACTTTCCTGTGTCAAGATTTCATAAGAGCTCTTTGACTCAGCTGTCTTTTATTACTACAGATTGCAGTTTCTCTCCTTAAAAACTCTGTCTGCATGTATTGACTTGGGAGAACTTATTTTTGCTGCAGATCACAATGATGATACTGAACAGTTCTGTCTATTCTGCATTTGCCTATTTGTACCACCTACCCCATTCAGAAGCCTTTTTTTTTTCTTTCTTTCTTTTTTTTCCCTTTTTTTTTTCCCCTGTTATTTCTAACACAGTGGTAGAAGCTCTGCTTGTTAGCACGTCCTTCCTGTATACACACTTTTTGCTCTGGAACTCAATTCTTACCTCCCAAGCCACTTTCCTTGTACATCTCATTCTCCAGAGTACCAGGAAAGATAATTCTTGAGCTTTCTGTCTTAAAGACCCACCAGTTCTCCTGAGGTTTCTGTCTTAAATACCCTCTTCATCACTAAACTAATACAGCATCTATTTTTTCTTTAGAGTTCCATCTCAAAGGATCCTGCCTACCAATGTCCTGAGGAGCCAAAGCCTGACCTCCTGAATTCTAGGGTCTGGTACACATTTTCCTTATTCCCCTCAGTTTTGAACTCCCTTTTTTCTAGGTCACTAATTAGCATAAGTTTAATACAATTATATATGTTGAGATGAGTGCAGAAACATGATTTATTGCATTCTGTTATGGATTTTCATTTTTACTTCTCAATTCAAATTGTGTTTGAACTGGATTCAGGGAACCTGTTCCTAAGAAGGACCATGAGGTTTAGGCATGAAGTTTCCCATGTAACTTATTTACATTGTACAACTTATTTACATTGTGTGGGTCTGGAATAGCCTCCTTAAAACCACTCTGCTTTGGAACATATTCCATAACTCTGACTGCACTCCCTCTTTGGTTCAACATTCAATGTTTGGGCTCATTCATTGGAGTAGTCCACACCTTGGCACCACATGGTGTCATTTACAGTTTCTGCAAGGTATTTGCCTTTAAATCATACCAGCTGCACAGCTATAAATTAATTAGATGTGAGGCGGGAGAGGAGCATATCAATGAAACACAATGCTATCACGACTGGTGGTGACTACATTTCAGAAAGTCTCTTTTTTCCTGGTGAGGCTCAATCTATCCAGAACTGCTCACTGTTTCACTGCTTTAGTGATTTTCCTTCTTGCCTTTCTAAAGAGCTTTAAATAAATTTCTGGAGTTCACCATAGTTGGGTGACTATGGACTTTATTCTCCCTAACTTAAGGCTATCCCTTGTGAGGATTTTAAGAATTTTAAGTTCATCATCCTCTAAATTAATCCAGGACAATAACCCAAAGAAAGCAAAGGCAGCAATGTCTGGGGTCTCAGATCTCTTGTGGCCTTAGAGCATTGTATCATCTCACAGCATTTCAAAGTCTTCAAACAAGTATTCAGTGCAACTGAAAAATTGCTTGGTTTTCAGGACCCAAAGCTCTAGGGTTTTTCATCTCAACTCCTTAAATCCTTAATCTTAAAGGCTTTAGATTTGGAAACTCCTTCTCTTTTGATGGACCTTATTACTAGAACATGCAGGGTCAGAATCTAAGATGACTTTTTATCATTTTGAATAACTTTATCTGCTTATTTATTTATTACAATTACTTATGGGTTTTTTTTGGTTCTGAGGACATCAAGGAACTGCAGAAGTGTTACTCCTTTGGTCTTTCATTACATGAAGCTTGCCAAGAGTTCATTAAAGCATTTCAAATAAATAAATGTCTCATTAGAGTTATCAGCATGTGACCCTTGATGCTCTAGCAGTTGCTGCAGCCTTTTCATCAGATAGGAATAAATACTTTGGGAACTGTTGTATAAGAGGCTGCTCAAAAAAGCCAGCTAAATGACCTTTAAGACAAGCTCAGTGGTTCGGTTTTGTTTTTGTTTCAATTAAAAATTAAAATCTGTAAAATAAACAGTTAGGAATTCAAATCTCCTGAATGTAGAGCACTGAAGAAGGAAAATACCCCTCCCCATAGATCAAGCAGGAATTTTCCCACGTTGATCTTCTGCTTTGACTTTACTTTATAAACACCAATCCCCTTCAGAGCTTGCTTCCATCCCACAGTGCTCCTAATGGATCTGTTCCTGACTGGATGAGCCAGAAAGGGAAGAAGCAACAGGCACAATTTCAAGCTGCCAATGAAGGACCAGGAGGTTGGTTTGGGAAAGGAGAACCTTTTCTAGTCATCTGAAAGATACAAGTAAGTATGAAGAGAAATTTTCCAAAGAAATCCACAGAGATTTCTATAAAGTCTTGGGGTGGAATTCAGATAAGAAGCATTAAGTTAAAGAAAAAGAATAATTCCTAAAGGTGAGATCTATCAGATTGTGGAACAGTCTCCTGCTAAAAGTAGGGAGAGCAGAATGGTTTGAGTTACATCATTCAAATACTTCACTTGGTATCATATTTACACTGTCAACAGAAAGCATTTCAATTTAAAAAAATTGCTGCTATCTATGTGTGTCAAGCACTCTACACTTAGAAAAGCAAAAGACAATATTCACTTTTTCACTTGTTCTACGTTTCTAGTTATTATTTTCTTACTATTGGGGACACTCGTATTGCTTTTTGTATGTTTATTTGTTTTGGGTTTTTTTTATGCAGGTGGCAGACAGAACAATTGGAAAATGCAGAGTGTTCATAATGTGGAGTTTCACAGGTAGTTTTTTTCATCCTTCAGAGAGTAAAGATCAGAATGAAATTGTCTTCAGCAATTTGAATGTTTTATTTTTCCTGAATGGAACAACACCTGAAGTGCTGAGGTGTAATTTGGTGCAGAATATGCACTGTTACAATGCCAGGAATATATTTCTCATGGACCTATTCTCCTCTTATGGCAGATAGAAGGACACTAATGACAACAGAAATTACACATCTGCCATAGGAAACTGACAGTGGTTCTTGCCCTGACATGGCCATTTGGCTACACTGGTATTTCAAACCCCCCCAATCTTGTACCAACCATGGGACATTTCATAAACACGATTTTTACTCACCAAAAATATATATACACATATGGAAACACAGACATTTAACGTTGTTGCATACCAATGCCTAGACTTCAGTAGCATAATTCCTAAGGGAAAAATGACTCTGTATATATAAAAATACACTTAACATAAAATTGGACTGAAAATCAATGAGCCCTTCAAAGCATGCATCTGTTTAAGCAGGGATGTGTCATTCCCAGTATGCAGGTTCTGGACAGCTGAGGCCTTTGGTGAACCAAAAGGGTTCCAGAGAAACCAAGAAGAGAAAACCAAGTGTAGCTCAGCTCCCTCTGCCAGCCTGGCTCCCCGTGGCTGCTCAAGGGCTACGGCAGCACTTTGGTGGTACCTGGTAGCTCAGATAATTTCTCACAACAAATTTGTCAGCAGAGATATGGTGTCTTTTAACAGGCTACATTTTGTAGCCAAACCATTTAACCTGGCAGTTGGCCTGGGCTAATTAGTCCTGCAGAGAAGATGGGCAAACCAGCTCATAACACCATAATGCAACCAGTCTGCTCCTTGAACCTCAGCTGGCTATGAAATGCTACCTGAGGCTTCTGTTCAGGGTGCAGCAATCATGGGATATTACTTAGTGATGTATCCAAAGTCATCAGCCCACAGATTAGGGGGCAAATGAAACGAGCTAATAGGAATGCACAAAAAGAAGTAAGAAACTAATTTTCTTTCCTTGTGTTTAGTCTCTAAAAAATATCCCAGTCTTTCAGTGGTATCTCCTGACAGGACAACCCTATTTTCAAATGTTAAGGTTATGTGAAGACAAAGTCATGCAAAAAGTTCTACAAATACATATCATGCTCATGTAAATTATTTACCCCAGAAAATCACTAGAGATATTTTGAAAATATCCATAGGTCATATATTTTCAGGTACATGAATCTTGCCTCAGCACCATTGCTAGCTTTTCTTGGATTGAAATGCTGCATTTTTTCAAATTCACACAGAAAGCTGGCCAGAAAATGGAGAAAAATATTATAGAAATTTAATAAAAATCAGAAATCTCTTTTAGCTAATTCACTTTCTACCAATGGAATTCAATTCTACTATAAGAGAATAGGCTGGACATAAATTATTTTGAAGTCACAGTGAAGTCAATGATGAGCACAGAACAGAAAAGATATCACTTTAAAGTTAAAAAACACAGTTAGTACCATAAATACTAACTTTAGTTCTAAAACCATAGAAGGGAAGAGGCATTAAAACCATATTTCTAGGACATTAACTTCATTTTATAAAATGCAAGCATCCTATGGGATACTGCTGGGAAAGAAACAAGGAATTGGAGATAGCTGCAAATGGTAAAGTCATCCTGCTCCAATCTTATGCTAAAATATCCCAGCAATTCTTTGCTTTCCTTCTGCATATGCCATAATAACTATTTATTCCTTCAATAAAATGCTGGAACTTGTAAGATTCTTTGGTTTAACTTAATGTTTGATTCATAGTCATAGAAATTCCAACTTAGAATGCTGGGTCACTCAGAAATTTGTAACAGCAAGATGACTTATCACCTGACAAAATTATTATTTCTATTGGTTATTTTGGTATCTTTTCAGTATTTTAAAAATACAACTACTCTAGTAATTTGTCCACATTTTTTCAGTTGTATGGATGAAACTTGTCTTGCAGAGATCCTCTAACACTTCCTAAATGCTTTCATAGTTTTACTGCTGCTACTTCCACTCAAAATGCAACAAATTGCTTGGAACAGTATTTAATCTGTTCATAGTCCTTAATTCTTTGCTTCAAAGAATGTTCTTGTATCAGAAGATAAATCCTATGACTCTTTAAAGGATTCCCCAAAAACAAACTTTATACCTCAAACAACAAGGCCTCACAGTAGCACTTCCCTTACTAGCACGCATGCACACTCATGAGTACCAACGTGTTGTGCTCTCCAAACACAGAAGAAGTGTCAAGAAATGCCAATAAATCTTTGGCACATCAGAGATTAGGGCTTTACATGGATCTCCTTTGACTCAAACTTTTGCATGAGTTATGTTTGGGACTACCCTGGCCCTGAGCAGAGGAAGTGTTGTGTGGCAGAAGGAGAAACCTCACAGTGATCAAGGCAAGCACATTTATGTCCTGATTGCAAGTCTCCTGCCAAGGAGTGGGACATGAAGAGACCACATGTGAAAACTGGCCCTAACTAATAATTATAGCTGACATTTGAAATTTAGTTGCTTTCTACTGTTTCATTCCTTTCTTAGAACAAAGATACTGCCACCACCGTCTATTTCTACTACACTCAGATCCAACATTCTGTTGTGCTGAGTTATGCAAAGACAAAAACCCCAAACCTCTAACTTTAAAAGCTGGATCATGGATTCACAATGAACCACAGTTCAAAAGCTGGATGTTCAAGCCCACACTTTATCATCTGTGTAAAGACATATGTAGATCTAGAAGGAAAAGCTCTGAAATATCCTGGATATCTATCAGAAAAGAAAACAAACAGAGGCATCTACCTCTCTGCCTCTCTGTACAGACTACAAGGGTATATAAAGTGACTAACTCCAATTTACATGTCTAACTTTTGATGTGTAGATTAGGGCAGATAAATGTGCTCCATACTGTGAAAGAAAAAAGTGACTTAGAAGAATGGAGCAGAGTACAATCAAATATATGCATCATTATTTTTTATTACGACATAAGAAGAATTGTAAACACCATCTGTATTCATCTCTCTCCGACCTGCCCATTGGTAAGTGATTTATGTTGACACATATTATGAGACAAGATTTGTAAAAGGAGGCAACAGCTTTAATTCAATAGATCATATAGTTGGGGTTTTTGCAGCTACAAGAGTGGGCCCAAGAAAAGTATTTTCATCATTAGAATCCTTCCTCCTCTCACATCCCTAAGGACCAGAACTGGAGGAATATTACCACACAAAAAAGATGTATGATGGCAGAAAAATCATTTGAAGAAGAAAACACTGGCTAGTGGGTCAGTTCTAGGAGATCCATCTCAAGTTAGCTAAGGAAAAGAGTTATTTTTAAAAAAAAATAGAAAATTAGAAAATCAGAGTCATTACAAAATAACAGGCCAGGATAAATACTGATTATGCAACGTTGTGAGAATGATTTGCATTCCAGCACATGCACACAGTAAATTAGAGATTGGGGTGCTATCAAACACAAACTCCTAAGAGGAATCATTGCATTTTCTGGTTCTCATCAAGCATTCAATCAGTGCAGAGTTCAAACCAAGCCAAGTCTTGACACAAAAATATATTGTTAGCCCATTACCGAAATGGCTCAAGCGAAGGTTGACCTTCTGGGAGTTGTACCTCCTAGTCATCAAGGCAATCTCAGCTGGAATCAGAGTTAACCAGACAAATCATAACATCCACTCTGAATAGTCATGCACCACTTCCCTATCTCTGCAATCAACAGAGCAATCCCTTCTGTATTCCTTCCTATGGGACATGTGAAAAAATGCACTTCTGCATGCCCTTGTAACAACCTGCATTTGTTAGAACTGCAGAGTCCAATAAGCTTCAGTGCAGACGAAAAAGCCAATAAAAATACTGATTAAAGTGAAAGAAATGGCTTTGCCAGTAAAGCACACAGGAGAACCAGCACTTCAGTCCTTGTGTGCTGATTGCCACATGTCTGATAGAATCGTGCTTCATCATTGGCTTCTTTATTGTAAAAACATAGAGAAAGGATAAGAGAAAACAGCTGGGACTTTGATAAAAAAATCTAATATGTATGAAAAATTGGAGCACAAAATCAAAAATAGTGACATTCAGAAAAAACTCTCTGAACCTGCTTTAAAGGGGAATGTACTGGGTTGTGGGGTTTTTGGCTCCCAGTGTAAACTGAAAAGAAGAGGATAAATTCATCTGCTTTAGAAAAGAAAGATGTGTGTGAAAAATGGAGATGACAATAAAAAGGTCCCTCAGCATTTCCTGGAGAAGGAGTATATTGGGTTTGCATGGCCAGGTTTTGGTAGAGGGGGGCTACAGGGGCTACAGAGAACCTGCTGGAAGCTTCCTCCACATCCAGCAGGGTCAATCCCAGCCAGCTGCAGAATGAACACAGCACTGGTAAAGGCTGGACCAATCAGAAATTAAGAAGAATTTAAGGAAATTAAGAGAATCAGAAATTAAGAGGAAATTAAGGAATTTAAGAGGAAAAAAATTAACATGTAATTGCAGACAGAGAAGAGCAGAGTAAGAACATGTGGGAGGAACAATTCTGCAGATACCAAGGTCACTGGAGGAGGAGGGGCAGGAGGTGCTGCTCCAGGTACCAGAGCTGAGGTTCCTCTGCTGCCCATGGTGCAGACCATGGTAAGTCAGCCATGTCCCTCCAGCCCATGGAGGTCCCTGGGGATGCAGAGATCCACCTGCAGCCCATGGAGGAGACCATGGAGAGGAGGCTGTGACCCTGTGGGATGCCTGTGCTGGAGTAGGGTCTTGGCAGGAACCTGCAGACCCACGAAGAGAGGAGCCCATGCTGGTTTAATGGTAGGACCTGTGGAGGACCCATGCTGGAGCAGGCTGTGCCATGGATGAGCTGGAACTGCACCCCATGGAAGAGTGACCCACGCTGGAGCAGTTCATGGAGAGCTGTCTCCTGTGGAAGGCACCCACACTGAAGCAGCAGCAGAAACAACTTGTGATGAACTGACTGTAACCCCCATTCCCCATTTCCTGAGGGTTAGCACAGGGAATGGAGAGCCCAGGGTGGAGGGAGGGGTGGGCAGAAGGTATCTGACAGATTTATTTTACTTCTCATTATTGCACTCTGACTTTGTTAGAAATAAATACAATTAATATCCCCAAGCTGAGTCTGTTTTGCCTGCGATGGTACATGGTGAGTGACCTCTCCCAGTCCTTATCCCAACCCATGAACCCTTTGTTGTATTATCTCTTCCCTCTCCAGCTGCAGAGGGGAGTGATAGAGCAGCTTTGGTCAGTGCCTGGCCAAGTCAGGAACCTGGAAGAGCAGACCAGTGATGGTGTGGGAATCACTTAGAGTGACCAGAAGCAGCAGTGGTGGCTGTGCTCTGCTGCTGTTGTCCCATGGGACACCTCCATCACAAACACCTGGCTACCATGTACCTGTTTTTCAGCGACTTGCACTAGTGGTGCTGAGGAACAGCACTTTTGGCACTCTCCAATGGGTTATACAATTTTATGCTTCATTCCCCCTACCTCACATGCCAGGGATGACATTCCCCAGAGAACACAAAAGCAGATAAATGTGAAAAAAAGTTACTGTATGAGTTTGGGAGAAGAGTTTTTTCCACTAGTGTCAGGTTAAAAGAGGTTCCAGGTGAGAGGAAGCCAGCTGCGGCTGCCAGGATAAAAAGGCAGCTATTTGAACCTAATTTGATATTTTAATTCCAGCAGCCTAAAAAGCTTTCAGTTAACTAAAGGCCAAGTGATTCTCAGCAGAGGAAAATTAAAAAAAAAATCTGTACAGAGAGAAGGACGCTTTTTAGTCCCTCTAAAGTGAAATGCTGTGAACCATACAATTCCAATTTCAACCTCCCACTTAAGTATTCATGTGGATATCCTTTGCACTGCAGTGGGAGTGAAGGCACTCCCAAAGTCACAGTACTACAGCTCTTTTTCATGGCAATATACTTCAAAGGAATAGGTTTACAGATCTACTTACAGGTGCTTAGGATCGATTTGAAAATGTGTGAGGCATCAAGGCTCACCTGACCTCACAGATTAAACATGATATGTCATTTCTACAACAACTTGCAAAACCTTTCCATGGATGCTCTTGTCCCCATAAATCTTGGGGTAGGCTAACTGAAGAGTGAACAGCAACTTCTGTTTGCCAGGGTCTCTGTAGCATGCTCGATCATCAGGGGTCTGCAAAGTCTTTCACAAAACCATTATAACAACTGCCAGCAATGCAAAAGAAGAGAACAAATATGGAAAGCTGAACTGAGGAAGCACTGTTTTGGTTTTTCTTTTTTTTTTTAAATTCTATGCAATCAGATCTATTAAAAATATATATTTGTGATCTAAGAGAACGAGGTTGGGAAAGATGGATAGAATAGGAAAGAAAGGTTCAGAATTAGCAATGTTATACTGTTATGTTCTATAGTTTATGACATTATTTCTCACAGGTAAGTAGAAGGTAAAAATGTTTACACAATCTAGAATTTAAAATTACTTCTAAAATTTATTTTAACAGTACGAAAAGTATTACTATGTAACTTTATTAGTTGTCTTGAAACATGTTTTTAGGCATATGAAGAAGGAGGATATGGATAAATCAAGAGGAATTCACCAAAATTATAACATGCCTCACCAACCTCACTGCCTTCTACAATAAAAATAAATGAATTTGTGTGTTTCTTACTTTTAAGTGCATCAATACCAATAAAGTGAATGCACTTAGAAATAATAGGTATCTTCAAATTGTTGGGCATAATTTACCTTCAGGTTTCAGCATCTGTGAGATTTTGTGGCAAGAAGCTCTCCCTCAGGGTACCCATGTAGCAATCCAAAACTTTAATATATGTCACTAGTATGATGCTATTGCACAAAAGTACATTTCGTTCTGAAACACAAAATCCTGCTTATATTTTTCCTTTCATGAACACAAATATTAAGGAACTGTGATGGTTGGACTGGATGATCCTAAAAGTCGCTTTCAAAATCAATAATTCTATGATTCATGACTCTATGAATGTGAGTGGCTCTTCCCTCCACTTAAGGCAGGCCCTCCTTTTCCCTGGGCTGTGCAAAACTTTAGGTATTACCTCATCACTCTGCAAAATGCGATTTTGGTTTGTATGAAACATATTATTCAATCATTTATAGCCTTCAAGGACTGTCATTTCATCCTAGACAAGGCATTAGTCACATATATGAGCCTATTGAGTTAGTCACCTCACCTCTTGGCTTGGCTCTTTTGATTTCCTGGGTCTGAAACAGAATGTGAACATACAACACTGCTCTTTGAGAATTAGAAAGGCATTCCACCACACATCAGCTTGTATAATATTATTTTAAATACAGAATATTTATAGGATTAAAAAAAACAGTAATTGAAGGAATAGAACAGAATCACCAAGAAATACTGATTATTTTGCACTGCGAGGGTGAAGCCAATTTAAACACCTTTGTCTTCTGCATAACAATATGGTGCAGGAGCTCTGACAGAAGCACAAATGTTTAATTTACATAAATGTTAATTTACCCAGTGTAGATTATATTATTTTTTTAGAGATGTACAACATAACACAAATTAAGAAAAACAATTTTTATTCTACATTTGTCAAAATTCCTCTCTATTATTGTAACACATGCTGACCTTGTAATGACTAAAAACTGTAAAGAGCAGCTTTGCTGAAGTAACAAGAGCTACAATATTGTGAAAATTAACTGAATGGAAGATAAAAAAAATATTCTCAAACTATCAGCATGAAAATATACTCTTTCTGGTGATAAGGAAAATAAAATTTAAAGGAACAAATAACTCTGACTTCCTGTCACTATTAATGAAATTTCATTTACCTTTTCTATTTAGCAGCTATCAGTCTTCATATATCAAATTTAATTTTGCAGTTATACATTATTTTTCAGTTATATCAAGAAATTAACCTCGTGGATTGTAAAGCCAGATGGGACCACTATGAGCATCTAATCTGACCTAATAAACCAAAGAACATTTTTCTTGATTAAGTTCAAGCTGAGAGTGTGTGTTCGCACATATACATATATAGGCATATTTTTTTAATTGAGTGTCTGCAATTATAACAACTCAAGTCCTAATCTAAACCTAAGTCTCCTTAAACCACTGGATTATGGATAAGAGCCTTAAGCCTGCCACTTCCAAAAAATAAAAATGGGTTTCCTTTTCTTTTTTTTTGGTTATTTGATTGCCAGATTGGAAAGATGGTGTCACTTGCCTTTTAGCATTCAACAAATGCATTTCAGTGTGGGAAAATAATCAACGTTTTAAAATTAAAATTCATCGTTACCTTTTACTTACAGCACCTGAATAATTGTTAAAAACAACTAATTACCTGCATACCAGAAAGCACATTTAATTAGCTGCTCATAAACAGAATACATTTCGAAAGCCCTCCAGGGGGATAGGTGCAGAAATTCCATTAACCAAAGTTGTGCGTGAATTTGAGCACTTCGAAAATATACTCTGGAGACCACTTTTATGCATATTAGTTTTTCTGTTCAAAGTACTTTCCCTCTTCCATGTGTGCATGAATGAGACGTTCTGTCCACCTACAGGGGTATGGGGTTTTATGAATGAAGGAACAGTGGGGCTTTTGCCTTTTGTGACTGAGGGAAACAAAACCAATGTTGAGGGTCTTTTCTTTTATAGACCAAAGGAAATGTTGTGGAAACTGCATCAATAGAAAATGGAAAATTTATATGCAAGAAATGAGTTTCATTCAGAGAGGGACAGAGTTGGCAGCCACTGGGTGTCTGGCTTTGCCAGGCAGCTCTGTCATGGAGCATGAGTCACTCAGAACCTTCTCTTCAGTTTTGCTACAATATTAAGACAATAGCAGGATAGCGGAAAAACACATCACCCCCCTCTTGCCCTAACGATAGTACAGCTACTGGGAGAAATACACAGACACACACCCCTGCACCATCTCTCACATGCATTCACTTCATCCAATTTTCTCTTCTCTCCAGCCCAAAACAAAGCCACAGCCAACTTATTGAAGCTAACAAATGCATGGTCTCTTTCTCTTTTAAAAGGAACAAGCTATCTGGGTTCCCTCTTGATGAGGTAATGTCAATCCTTGTCTAACTTATTTCTTTACTGCAGAAATTGTCACCTTCAAAATTAATGGTCCTTTTCAGAGAAGAGTGCCTATCGCAAAGCATTTGTCTGATTGAGCTGGCAACATTTTCCCCAAGTACCATCCTCCATCAGGAAACACTTTTTCATTGAAATCGGAAGTTTTACATGAACATGTTGATTTTTATAGCATTTGACAAAAAAATTTTAATGACTCAAATAAAACTGGAACATTGAGCATTCTTACTTGATTTTGTTGTGATGGTACAGTCTTGTCTTATTTCTATTTGCACTTGTTTTAGAACTTAACTTCTAAATAATGCAATATTGTTTCCTATAATTCAATATTATATTCTAATGCTCTGAGATTGCCAGGCTGAACTCTTTTGACACTGCTGAAATGGAAGTTCTAGTAAGTTACGCAGATGTCTAGAAATATGTTTACTTCAAAGTTTCTTGGTTCTTCAGTTGCAGGGGTTTTATTCAGTGTTAAAATATTGATATTTCACTGAAGAAGGAATTTATGTTTGATCAAATGTCTAATAATTATGTAAGTAGGTAAGTGCATGCAGTTGTATACGTATTGGGATTTTTTTCTCTTGGCACAGAGAGTTCAATGTCCTCTGAAATACATACAACACATGGAAAACTTTCACATACACATGTTCAGATATGAACTACCTGAAGGCTACACACATTACTGGTTCTCTTGCTTAAAGCATTTCAAAGTGAATCTATTTGTACTGGTTGTAGAAAATTGTTTAAACCTATATATTTGCATTTGTGTGTGTGCATCTCTGTGTATGTATTTATACTCATCCAAACCCTTATAGTTAGGAGTTTTCATTATACATTTATTTATTTTAGTAAATATTTCCCTCACAGTTTTATACATCATGTAATGATTTGTGAACTGTGATGACTTAGGAAAAAAATAGGTAAATCCCATACAGCAAGTCTTGCAGTTTGACTCTAAATGGTATTTCAGAAGCTGAAGCCAAATTTCTTCCAGTATTATTGATTTGCTGGAGCCAAAGCAGCTGCACCTACAGGATCACGTAGGTAGTTTGTCTCTTGTGATTTTTGCATTAATACACAATTTTATGGTAGTCTTAGACACTGGTTATATTGCAATAACAGTGTCAAATAGCCTAATCATAATGTGAT
Source organism: Emberiza elegans (assembly GCA_024865655.1). Classification (NCBI taxonomy): domain Eukaryota; kingdom Metazoa; phylum Chordata; class Aves; order Passeriformes; family Fringillidae; genus Emberiza; species Emberiza elegans. Next base: position 13,043,014 of record JALJVW010000206.1, read on the forward strand.
TGATTATCTGGTCAGAAGAGGTGAAAAAGATGTCGAGTAGGCAAGATGATGAAGGGATCAGACTTTGCCATGTGCCTGGAAATACTAAATCCCTCAGCAGACTCCTGTTTTATCCTAGGTAGCAAATGGTGATAACATTTGGAGACAGGAACGCATTTAAGGCATGATTTTGCCAAGTTTCAGACACCCACTGATGGTGCTGAGGCCCAGTCTCCCAGTTGGTGCAAAATAAACAGAGACAGCTCTGTCTCCTCCTTTACTTTGCCTTTGAAACATTAAGCTCTACACATATGAAGCCAAACCTCCCCATCCTTCAGAGGAAAGATTTGTTTTTCTGTCTTTATCGTGCCAAAATCCATGTATCTTATCCTTAGAAATAAAAATTAAAAAAAATAAAGAAGAAGAAAAGAGGAAAAGAAAAAAGAAAAAAGAAAAACAAAAAAAGAAAAAAAAAAAAAAAAAAAAAAAAAAAAAACGAAATAAAAGAAAAAAATAAAAAAAAAAAAAAAAAAAAAGAAAGGATGGGTCAGCCCAAATATGTCTCTGGCCATGAATTTAAGAAGTCATCTTTCTATCACATTCTAGATAGAGCTGGTGAGCACTCACAGTCTCCAAACTGAGTAGAATTTGATTTGAAAAGCTTTATTGTTTCTTTTGTATAAAAGACAAAATACTGTAGAAGACAGAAAAAATGTTTCTTGGTGTTTTTGAGCATAGATACTAAAGAATAATGAACTTTTATATTTTAAAAAGTGCTTTGAAATTAAGAAAATAATTTCTACTATCTAGTATTTCTTGTTATAGTATTAGTCATGATGAAATCATTTATGGCAAACACAGAGTTCCTTATGAATACCTTAATGGTATTTTCATCATTTCCACAGTATTTCAGCATTAAGTGACTGTAAAGTATCAGAATTTTTAGCATCAGCTGAGAGACAGTACATTTCACATCTACATTAAGATACATGGATTAAAAAAAAAAAAAAAAAGGTGTTTCATCATTGTAAGAAAGGCTATGGTAAAACAGCGAGGCTTTTCTTGCCTCAGGCTACAATAGCTACTAGTTTAACTCAATGGTCAGAGCATTCCCTGGAGAAACAAAAAGCCTTAATTCTATCGCTGGCAGTAACTTTTCCTTTGTTAGTGGCACATGTACAAAATTATTTTTAAAATAACACCACATGTATTAAACACTCACTCCAAGATGACTTATAAAAACAATGTTCCATATGTGCAAATGAGATTTTGGCAAGCACAAAATTATATGCAGAAATTACATTTGGGCATGGAAAAGACTCTTTTCACTAACCCAGATAGATATTTAATTTCTATGGGATAAATTGCATGCTACCTATTCACTAACATAATTTTCCCGCTGATGATTGACATTTAGATATCAAAGAGGAAAAAAGATAGCATAACATTAGATTGCACATCTCGGAGGAGTAAAAGGTATTCATTAGACTAGGTATGCCAGCAAATGGCATGCTAAAGTCTTGACAAAAATCATGTCAAAAGTCATGTCAATCTTTTTTTTTTTTCTACTTCAAAAGCACATCTGCCCGTGGATGACAATCACTCATTCTGGCACCTGAAATATAACAAATAATATCCACACTGGAAGAAATGAAAGCAGGAATCAATGTGCGATAGCCGGCATTGCTGACCGGTATTCAAGGACATGAAAATGCAGATGGAGAGGGCTTGCTATTCCCACGGGGAAGGTGTGCAGCTGAGGGGCAGTGTGGAAAGGAGGAAACCATGGCAAAGGAACTCAGGCCTTCACAGGCTGTTTAAATCCCCAGAAGGGGTGTGATGCACAAACAGCAGCAAAGCCCTGGAGCAGGGGGCAGTTGGCACACCTTCTGCCACAGGGCATCTTTCAGCCTGTTCAGAAATTGTGTCTCCTGGCTCCAGAGAGAAGCCCAGCCAGTGCCTGGAGCTGAAAGGAAGATGGTGCCTCTGATGAAATACAGTATTTGTGTAAGGGTTAATGCAGAGGGGAAAATGAGGAATAATTTTTTAGACTTTTTTACACAGACAGAAAAAAAAAAAGAAATCGGACCTCCTAGTGGGAGAAAGCCAGGACCTGCATTGAGAAAAAAGAGAGTTGCATTGCAGAGTAACTGGACAAAAATTACTTTTTCCCACTAGATTAAACTTTTCAGAAGAGATGCACTACATATGAGAATGTGTACCCTGCATTTGTGTCTAGTTTTGCTTCCCTTGAAAAGAATAATGCTAACAATATAACAATAGCAAAATCAGGGAAGGAGGAAGATTTGCATTATCTGTGTTCATTAACCTAAACTGTAATGCTTCTCTTAAATATTAAATACCTTTCTATGATTAGAAATACATTGTGAAAGGCTAAAGAAATAGATGGTGGATTTTTTTTAAAGAATATTTCTCCACGAGACAATGAGAAATGCAACACAGCTCCTTTAATCCTGTAATCTCTCTGGTAGCAATCAGCTTGGGGTACATTTCAGTTTGTTCACTTGTCATCTACATTAAGAGTCCTTCAATGAGCTTTTCTTTTAAAGTAAATACAGAATGACACATTTATAATTAGATCTCCCTGACCATTCCTTTCTAGGTTTGAAGGATATGAGGTGTGGACATGTCATGCAGACCCCGCTCCTGATCAGTGTGCTAAGGAGCTTAGACTTTCACTGTTGATTAGTGAATTGTAAAACAACCAACAAAATACACCATGGGTGCTGTTGGTTCAGATATTGTAACCTCAGTTATTCCCTGCATTCAGGAACAGTCAGACACTCAAGAAATGTTTTGAACCACACTGAAAAATAAAAGGAGTTCAAACCATTCCTGAATTTCAAGTAAAGATTATTCAATCCTTTAAGAACATAAGCCCCTGTGAACACAGCAGTAAGTAAACCCCCTGTTTCTGTGGAGCCTAAGAGCAATAAATATGTTTTAAGACTATTAAGAATACAGTATAGTATTATAGGTTAGCGTTTGTAGTTCCTCTTGATATTCAAAAAAATTCTTTAAATTCCTGGCCATTCAAAATGTCCATAACATTGTTTCTTATTAAGGCATAAAATGAGATTGTCTTGTTTATTCCCTCTAGTTTTTAATCATTCATGTCTTTGGTATCTATGTGAAAATTTTTCAACAAATGTATTGTATAATTTTCTTTCTAGGAATAGCCTAATGAAGCTAAATTTTCATTAGCATTTCAAAATAAGCTCTGTGTTCCAATATAGAGATCTATGTTTGCATGCTTTCTTTCTTAACATATATATGATAAAGAGGTTTTATTTTTTACAGCCTTAGAAGAAGAACCAGAGATAATTACCCCACATATGTTCCTCAGTTGTATGTATTCACTGATTAGAGGAAAATACAAGAATCGCTCCTCAGTACTTCATCTGTGCAACACTAACTTTACTAATGGAAGACAATTTGGGGATTTAGTGAATCAGCAACGTTCTTGAGCTTTCTCATTTTTAATATGACCATTCAGCACGAACATGGACCTCCTGGGGCCCCAACTCTTTCACTTCCATCATGATTATAATGTTAAAACAGACATTTGCCACTGTTCTAATCTCCCTCCCTGTACCAGGAAAACAGTAGATAACTTCCCATCTTTTTCTTCACAAAGTCTTCCATCCCAATTTTCTACAGTTTTATTTTGTTCTGCTGTGTATACTTCATCATATTTTTACATTAAGTGAATCACTTTACCAGATCCCCACGCAGCATCACCTAGAATTTAAACATCTATGTTCTGTTTGTGACTCAAACTGAGTATTTACTACCTCTTTTTTATCAAACCTCTTTTCAAACAATAATACTCTTGCAAATTCTAAGAACTCTAATTCTTTTCTTGTAACAATGGGTACTCCAACTGCACTAAATAAAACATGGCCATTGACTGAGCTTTAGCCTTGAGGCACCACCCAATCTCCTCCACACTGGGCCATGGGCCTCCTTTTGGCCATTTAACTACTTTGTGACCATTTGATGCAATTATTTAATATTTTTAGGGCAGGTTTTGAGATATTTGGAAAAAGGACTGTGTTGTAGCTCACCAGAGCTTTAGCTGAAATATCTTAGTTGGTACCAATTCTCTCTCACACTAACCAGATCCAGGAAAGAATGATTACACCATCATTATGTAGATTAGATGTCATCTAATGTTTGGGATTCTGAGGAGGCTGCAGTCCAGTCACTTGCTACAACACATATTGTCAACTATTCTTAATCTAGCAATATGCTGCAAAATAAATTCTCAAGCAAGTAAATTTTACCACAATTAAATATTTTACTTCTAGTTCACAAGAAGCAAGAGAAAATTGTTCACCTGTCTTGTGTAGTATTGATTTCCTTGGGCATTCTAAGCACACAGTAAGAACCAGAGATAATTACCCCACATATGTTCCTCAGTTGTATGTATTCACTGATTAGAGGAAAATACAAGAATCGCTCCTCAGTACTTCATCTGTGCAACACTAACTTTACTAATGGAAGACAATTTGGGGATTTAGTGAATCAGCAACGTTCTTGAGCTTTCTCATTTTTAATATGACCATTCAGCACGAACGTGGACCTCCTGGGGCCCCAACTCTTTCACTTCCATCATGATTATAGTGTTAAAACAGACATTTGCCACTGTTCTAATCTCCCTCCCTGTACCAGGAAAACAGTAGATAACTTCCCACCTTTTTCTTCACAAAGTCTTCCATCCCAATTTTCTACAGTTTTATTTTGTTCTGCTGTGTATACGTCATCATATTTTTACATTAAGTGAATCACTTTACCAGATCCCCACGCAGCATCACCTAGAATTTAAAGATCTATGTTCTGTTTGTGACTCAAACTGAGTATTTACTACCTCTTTTTTATCAAACCTCTTTTCAAACAATAATACTCTTGCAAATTCTAAGAACTCTAGTCCTTCTGTTCTTGTAACAATGGGTACTCCAACTGTACTAAATAAAACACGGCCATTGACTGAGCTTTAGCCTTGAGGCAACACCCAATCTCCTCCACACTGGGCCATGGAGGAGATTTTTTGGCCATTGACTACTTTGTGACCATTTGATGCAATTATTTAATATTTTTAGGGCAGGTTTTGAGATATTTGGAAAAAGGACTGTGTTGTAGCTCACCAGAGCTTTAGCTGAAATATCTTAGTTGGTACCAATTCTCTCTCACACTAACCAGATCCAGGAAAGAATGATTACACCATCACTATGTAGATTAAATGTCATCTAATGTTTGGGATTCTGAGAATGCTGCAGTCCAGTCACTGGCACATATTGTCAACTATTCTTAATCTTGCAATATGCTGCAAAATAAATTCTCAAGCAACTAAATTTTACCACAATTAAATTTTTTACTTCTAGTTCACAAGAAGCAAGAGAAAATTGTTCACCTGTCTTGTGTAGTATTGATTTCCTTGGGCATTCTAAGCACACAGTTCCTCAAAAGAGAAGAATTTTTAAAGATGTGGATCTAAATATGGATTTGGAGCTTGATTTCAGACATTTAGCTTTACAATAGGGAGACTACAATTCTTGGAGTTTTACGAAAGTTAAAAAAAAGTAAGAACCATGGTCAGGAAAGTTGTAAGGGATATAATATGACATAGAGAAAAAAATACAATGAGGCAAACAGGAAAGACAAGATCAAGAATTATAATTGTGTAATGGAACAAAGGAAGTCTGAAGAGTTACTTAAAGAGAAGAGTGAAATGGTCAAATCGGAAGCTAAAAAAAAACCCCAAACAAATACACTTGGTAAACATTGGAGCTATGGAGTTAGGTCTGAGACTAGATGCAAAGAGAAAATATTTGAGAGTTAGCAAAACTTTTGTACAGCCTATAGACAAAAAAAAAAAAAAAGAAAAGAACAAGAGAAAATAAAGGAAAAAGACACCCAAGTCTATGGGGAAGATGTCATCAGTATGCTTTAGCTACCAACACATATCAATTCCCTGGAAGTTATAGGCCATCATCCAAGAGAAGAGGTTCACTACATTTTAATTTTGCTGTTCAGTTTTTAACTCAACTCTGGGGTACAATCTGCATAAATTAAATACAATAACTGAGCCAATAGATTTCCAGCAAATACTGAGGAGTCATTCCATGGGAAAAGTATATTTAATAGTTCAAGGGAAATCTAAGACTGTAGCATTTGTCAGCAGGAAGGCTCTGTGTTAGCAAATGTGATAGTTCTTTCTAAACCAAAGCAGTAATTGATGTTATAATACAAGAATCAGAAAACAGAAAATGAAAGAGTCCAGTGACAATGCATGACATGTAAAAAAAAGCAGCTATTTTCTCTTCAATGTCTTATTACTAGTAAAAACAATAATAAATTTCAAAGGACACTGATTTTCTAAATTAATGGAATTACAGATGAGAAAACATGGGATTTTATTTTACCTTCATAGCATTTAATATGAGATCAGAACATCTCATACTGTTATAGCTCCATTGATTTCAATTAATGTAACTTTCTGGCTAACTATAAATCAGAGACCAGAATCAGGACCAATTACTCTCAATGAGCACAAGTATTGCAAGGAGCCAGAAAAACTCTCAGGACTACTTGTAAGGAAAGAGCTTTCAATCTAGGGAATATTTCATGTGTCTCAGTGGAAGTCACCAAGCAGTCAGGGTAATCTTTGCATAGATTTTTATAAGACCATGTACTAGGGGAAAAAAAACACCTTAATTGAGCTAATTTAGAAATGTTCTCTCTGATCAATGTATTGATTTAGTTATAATTTGATTCTCAGCCTCGTGATCATCTTTATGTAGCTCTGTAAGTATATTGTGAATTTGAAATGGACACAAACACGTAATGAAATCCATTAACTAATAAAACAGTGATCAGTCAATTCATGAGAAATGGTGCAAATTTTTAAGATGAATGGCTAGTTTTACACAAACATTGCATAATCTGTTGCAACAGCATTGTCTTGTTTAATAATGAGAGAATGATGGTCCTGTAAAGGACATGAATTTTATATTTATCACTACTTTTGGAGAAAAATACAGTAGCAGGGGATTCCTGTCAAAGCCACAAGGAGAGCTGAATTTGTTCTTTTGTACTGAACTCTAAGCACTCACCAAAATACTCTATTTCTAAATATAGATTCTCTTCACTGGATCTTTTATCAAAAAAAAGGGTTGCTTTGAAGCACTGATTCTATATTTTTACTCACTCATGATTGCTTACATGTCTGTGAATCTGGTTCCTAATCTTAAAGCCTGGTCTTCTGCACCAGACAATAGCTTGGTAAGATGTGCCACAGAAATCCTTCTCTTAAATCCATAAAGTTACTCAACTGATATGATGAAAACTAATGAATACCAGGTGGACATATTCTCATCTCTTACATCACTGTAATTCAAATCCCTCACAGTCTCTGGAATGAATCCAATTTAAATTAGATAATATTGCTGTCCTGATTTAAATTAGATGATATTGCTGTCCTGCTGTCCTGATCAGTGTCTCTGATTTATTGCTGCATGGTGGACAACCAATGTCCTGAGAACACCACAATGACTGCAGATCTGATACTAGTTCTTTCCTCTCTTGGGAAATTTACAAACAGCCAGTTTTCTGTGACATACCAAAAGCAGAAATACTTTCCTTTTTTTTTAAAAATAAACTTTATATTGTATATATTCTATGTATATAAATACATTGTATATATTTATATAAAATATATTGTATATATTTTATGTATATAAACTTCATATATTGTAACAAACAGTGGAATTCACTATAATTAGAGAACTTTGACCTTCCTGCACTGTTTTCCAAAATCTTAGTTCAACTTGAGCTGGAGGCAAAGATTTTCATTCAGCCTCATCTTTCGGACTTTTATTGTTTCCTTGCTGGCACGTGTTTGCCTATTGTCAGTTAGAATCTCCATTTTTTTACATTCATAAAGAAAAGTTAAACAATTCAACCAAACCCATAAACTTTTTTTTCTTTTTCCTAGGGACCAAAGTGGCAGCTTTCTCATTACATATCAATTTACAGCTCAAAATCAGGAAGAGATCAATGCAAACCATCTGCACCTTGCAAGTTTTAGCAGATCTCCTTTTTGTCACTCTGAGTAAAACAGAGGAAGTTATGCAGAGCATGTGGTCTGCTTTCACAAATAATTTCTATGGAAAACAGCAGTCAGACAGTAATACAGGCCCAAGGTGACCTCATTACTGAAATTTGTTCTAGTTGTCATTAGACATATCACACTGTGTCACTCAAATCGGGAAAGGAATAAGAGATACTGACACGCAGCACCGGTGATTAGAGATGAAAAATATTGTTACGCCATAAGAATCCCTTGGTGGAAAAGAAATATGTACAGTGTTTAAGATTCATTCACCCCCCCGATCTGTCACTACTACCTTCATGGCTTTATTCTTTTTCTACTTGTTAGTTCTCCTTCACAAGGGACAACACCTTTTTTTTGAAGGATATTTCAAAGGCCAGTGTTCACTGGCTGGCAACCTTGCATAAAACATTGATGAATTTCTGGTAGTGGCACCCTCATGTTGAGTAAGGATATTTGCTGTTGCAGCAGGACAACTCGGGCAGCTCCTTTTTGAATTCATCAGTGCAGACTCTTGTCCCTGCCCAACTGCAGTCATGGCCTCATTCCTCACCATTGCAAGTTATGGCCAGATCAGGCCAGGTTTTGCCATGATCCTCTGTAAATTGATAAGCTACAAGGAATGATACCAGTGACTCAGAGGATGATATCTCCCTGGTCAGAAGCCAAGTATGGTTGCCAAGGACTCTCCTGTTTCTACAAAGTTCTGATTTCCGTCTTTCCCAGCTGGTGATCAAAGATCTTGGTCAGTCTGGGTTTTGGGCCCTCCTGCACAAAGGATGCACTTCCACCCTGGAGAAATATTCTACTGCTGTGAGTCCCCACAGGGACAGCATCCCTTGGGGGTTTCAGGACACATCTCCTGAAGCACGAGAGTTTGGATGAGATTAGTGTCACATCCTAAAGTTTAGTGAATCAGAGGCAGAAAAAATAAAATTTTCACCTAAGTTACTCAGTTTTAAAGTTTGATCTTCCATGGCCCAAATATATATTTAATTATTTTGTATCATGCTTCCCATTTATGTCCTGTTAAATTCTTATTTTCTTTCCAACGCCCTTTGCACTTTCTTAAATCTATAGTAAAGAAGAATGCTGAGCCTGAGTCACCTATTTCCTTACAGAAATTAAAATATTTGCTTCTTCATTCTCTCTTGAAAATATTTATTTTGCCATTCAGACATCTTCCGCAGGTCCATGTTTTCTTAAAACAATGGGTTTATGGTTAACACCTTCTCTCTCAAGTCCAACATTTTAATTACTGTTCAATCACAACTGTTTGATCACCTAAAACTGAAGTTTTAATCAATGTCTTCACAAGGACCACAACTAGATTTTTAGTCAAACATAAATACAGTCTCCCTCAAGCTTGTCATATTGTAGAATATGGCATAATACAATATTGTCATACTCCCCTTTCACTAAAATTCCTTTCAGTGCTAACAGTACTTACTGCAGAGTGTGAAAATATGTAATTGCATTCAATCACAATGTTGATAGGTTCATTTTTTTCTCAAGATGTATACTTTTTACCCATATACTTTCAGATTGTTGCCTCCTACATTTATTAGTCCTTTCTGGAATAGTGGCAGTCCTATTCTACTATTAACTTTACCGATAAAAGAAATAGGGCAATCTAAAAATGAGAAGTCCAGCCTGTGACAGCTCATCATACATTATAAACCAGCCTCAGCACATCTGTGGGTAAATTGTCTCTTGTGAACTGTTCTACAGCTGTTAGGGTTCATGTTGTTCCCTTATAAACCAGAAATAGGAATTTTTATTACCTCTGGCCATAATTTAAATTACATGAGCCCAACTCCATGATGTAGATTAGTGTACTGCCATGCAGTTCAGCTTTTATTTTGGTACACTACAATGCAGCTCACACATGAACTCTACCATCAGTGAACATGTGACAGGAACAGAAGGGATAAACACACACCCAGAGTATTAAAAATGCTAGAACAAAACCTTAGGTCTATAAAGAATTATTACTGTACTTGCACTGATTCTCATAGGTTATATTCTTGGCAGCTTTACATCACCACAGTGAATGGTTTGAGCACTTAGCTCGTACTCGACAAACACTCTAAAGGTCAGTGCTGTCACCCTTTCACTAAACATCACCAAAAATAGCTACATAGCTGTTCCAGGAGCTCTTACTTTATTTATTAAATAAAATTTGAGCTATAAGTTTTTTTCCCAGGCCTTACATTGCAAAAAATGAACCCAGGTTTTTTAACAATGATTAAAATTTAGTATTTTTGAGTACTCTGTCAAAAAAGGAAATGTATTCCACTAAAATATTTTAAAAAATAAATTTACTTTTCAAATTTAAAATACATCACATTAGAACTAAGAATCGCTTTGATTGTTATAAAAAATGTCACACACTCTCCCTCCTCCCTACATAATTTTTTTTAACTAGAAAATGGGATATTTTAAGAAATATGGAGGGGTTGCAGAAGAAATAAAAATTACACACCCCAAAATGAAGAGTTAGAAGAGGGAAAAAGAAGAAAATAATCTCACAAATTCCAGCAAGATGCTGAAGCTGTCCCTGACTAGATTTAACCAGAAACTTGTACTTTCCCAATAATTTGCAAGCAAAAACATTCATTTGGCACTTTATACTTAATGGAAGAAATACGTATGTTATGATCTGAATTTTTATGTAAAAAGTCATATCCATTCATTCTTCCGTTAAGCCCTACACTTCCATACACCCTAGAGTGAGCTGCAGTTTATAAATTGCCAGGATGCAAAAGAACATGAATGTTACTGTAAGCCTGTCCCTGCAACTTGCTTTAGAAAGTCATAAACATTATGGCTAATTAACAACCTAATGGAATGCTGAGAATGAAGGTCTTGCTTCTCTGTGCACTTCTGGGCTTGCCTTTAATTGGTAAGAAATTTCCAGGGCTATAAACAGAACATGACATCTAAGCAACATTCAAAATTTACTTCTGGCTTCTCATCTCAAATAAAAATAATAATTATCATTAGCTTTCTGATTAATTTTCATAAATTATCATGGCTTGAATAGAGAGTTGCTCAAACCCAAGACAGATGAAGGATTTTTGCATGTCTCCTCTTTGATTTTATTCAGCTTTTCATTGTAGGAGAAACAGTCTCTAAATAAGTAATTATTCTTTCATTTTGATTGCAGCACAAAATGCATCAGACAATCACGGTATCATATCAAGGAGCTGTGATAGTTAAGATGTGGGCCTATATTCAGAAGCTCTCAGAAGTCTCCTTTCCTGCTATGCCCCGGATTGAACCACACAACCTTGAGCTAACAGCCCAGTATCTCTACCTGCAAGAAGCATTTCAATTCTTAGACACTGCAAGCTCAAGTGATGGTGGTGGCATCAAGCCTGGATATGCACAGAGCTCTGGACAGCCCAGCATACTCCTGATTTTACTAAACCATTCCTCACTCTCACCCTTGCTATGAATAGTGAATTAATTCAGAAACTTAGTCCATGAGAAATGTCTCCCACAGTTTCTTAATCTTTCAAGATGTGACCTACAACAGAAATAAGCCATGATTACTTTTGGGACTGAATAAACAGGAATATAGTTCCAACCAATCAATTCTTCCAAGGTTTGAAAATAAAATACTGTTTTCATTTTGGTTTGGGGGTTTTTGTTGGACTTGTTTATTTTTCCCCCACAAAGAGGAACACAACTAGCTACTCCAGATGTGAGCTTCCCCAATACTTGTTTATTAAGTGTGAGGCCTTGCTCCAGCAATTAAAACCTCTGGGACTGTATGCAAACCAGAACATTTGCATTTGGCCTTGAGCAATATACCTCCTGCACGACAGTGTGCTCCCCACAGTTCTGAACATGCTGACAGACTAAAGTAACCAAACCACCAGAGAGCCAAGGACTGGAACCTGCAATAATCCAATGGGAAGGGTTACAGGCTTTATAAATAATAACATGGTAAACTAGCACAAAGTCTGTGAAAGAACCAAGCTCTGAAGTGACCATTACTGTAAAGTTGGAAAGGTTTTGCTATGGATACCAGCCAGCCAAAGGTAGAATATTTAAAACAGGGGAAGGCTCATTATTTTGAAGCTGATGAATATGATTTCTGTGATTGACCTTTCAGGGCCAGATTCTGATCTTGAGGGAATAGGCTGAGTGTTATCAACAGCATGGCCTCATGGAGATCTAATGATAACATGCCCCCATGACCTGTCTGGCCAGCTGCTTTCCCTAGTCTTGTATTTTATAGTCTCTTGAAATTAGAATACAATTAAACATCTTTAGAAAAAATCTAAATAATTTCTAAACAAAGTAGCTTGCATCATCCTGTGCAGAATCATAACAATAGTTTGCATTTAAATGCAAATAAAAAGTAGGCAAAACTCTGAATCAGTAGTTATTGTAATTTCTACTTATTTACATGTTAGAAAAATTGCTTTCTTTTCTTTTCTTTTTTATCAATATGTGGACCTCAAATGGATAAACTCTATTCCTAGATAAGATTAATTTTATTCCTGCAAAATCAATCAGAACATCATCTTCCTCTTTTCACAGAATCTTCAAAATAGGACTTGAGTGGACACAAGTGCTGGGGGCTGTGCCAGAGGCTTATTCTCATATCCATGTAAACCACATCTCTGGGGGGACAGAATTAATTTCTATGCAAACCATTCATTTTCCTTGTGATTTACCAAGAATTTTATAGCACATATCCTAAAGTGAAATTAAAAAAAAAAAAAAAAGAAAAGAAAAAAATTAAAAAAAAAAAAAAATAGAAAAAAAAAAGAAAAAATATTATTGGACCAGAATAAATCTGTAAAAGAGGTTTGAAGCCATAATATTTTTTAAATGATACAATAAATCTTTGATTATTTTCTAAAAATTATATAGCTGGATTACAAACAAAGAAACAGGTGACAAAACCAGAAATCAAGATCAATTTGGCTTTAATCCCTGAGCATAAATCAGAAGAAACTCTGTTTAAAAAAGCCAGTAAGGTTATTAAGAGTTGCTAGAAAATGCAAAAGAAATCCTCTTTGCATGTGAGCTACAGCTGCAGTAGTCAAATGGAGAATCCTGGCTAAGTTTGAGGGGAAATATGCAATATGCAAACAAGCCATAGCTTCTTTTCGATCTGACATGCACTAATAGCTAACAAATGAGAGGCTCTTTCAAATGAGCTGGTCCTGCACGGCTGAATTATGATAGGCAAATGGGATAGGAATGAATTAAAGAGCAACACTCCCTGTCACAATATGCCTTTGCAAAAGCTACTTCCCTTCAGAAGTTATCGGCACCTGCCAAAGACACAGGGATTACCCTTCCAGGATATAACAGGAGAGGAAATTTTGGCTCCTGACCAAGAAGCCAGAAACTGAAAAAATGTCCTAACAAGTGAAGTGAGAAAGCTAAGCAAAAATTCTTTTAGGAAAGTAATAGATTTATCCCTGCCCAACCCTGACTCCTCATTGACATTTAGCCTCTGCACTGCAGCATTAGAACTGCTCACAGAGGACTAAAGAAAATGGCAAACAAATCCAGGCCTAACAGGGTATGCTTCATCACCCAGCCATGGTTCACTGAAAACAGCAAATGCATAGGGAAATCTGGCCCACTAGTATACTCTGTCCCACTGGCAAAAATTTGTCAATGTGTATGTATATGTCACATGGCCCAGAAAGCCAAGAGCCAAAGCCTGGAAGGAAACTCCACGGCATGGGGAGTACAGGCTTGCAGTGGGCTGCTGCAGATTGCACCTGAACTGCTGCCTTGAGTTGAACAAGATACCCTGACACAGCCTGGGACACGTGTCCAAGGAATAGCTCTGATTTGCAGGTCAAGAAATAGAGACTTCGGCTCCCTTCGGCAAGAATACTGTCACAGACATCTTTTCGCTAAAAATCCTTTCTCAGGAATTTTTCCCTTCTGAGGAGCTGAGGCCTCAGAAACAAAATGCAAACAATGGTTATCTGCTGCTGTGGAATGCAACAGGTGGATCTGTGATTGGTGTCCTGTGGATGTTTGGACTTGGTGACCAGTCATGGCAGAGCTGGCTCTCGCTCTTTGTCCGAGCCACAGACCTTTGTTTTCATTCTTTCTATTCTATTCTTAGCTAGCCTTCTGAGGAAGCCTTCCTTCTATTCTTTTTAGTATAGTTTAAATGTAATATATATATCATAAAATAATAAATCAAACCTTCTGAACATGGAGTCAATATTCTCATCTCTCCCCTCACCCTGTGACCACTGTCACAGAATAATAGTGGGAATCCCCACCTGGTTGCCCAATTCCATTTACACTCCCCTATGTTCCAGCCTCCTGACGGTCCTGAAAAACCTTAAAGCTCTTCAGATCCATCCAGTGCTTTTCCTAATGTCCAAATATGGTTATTACTTGCAATGTCTAGACAGGACAGTCTTTGTACCCTCTCTCTATTCACCAGCTCTTTTAATTTGCTCACAAATAAATACACACAGCCACAGAAAAATACTCTGTTCTGAAGTGTGTGATGGTAAAAAAACAGTGAATAAGGGGCAGAACAGGCGCAGGCCAAAGGGACAAACATATACAAAAATAGAACCTTGCCATACAAGAATTGATGGGTCTGATCTATATAAATACACCAAGGTCCTCCCTAGACATGTATTTGATAGTAGAGATTTAGTAATTTATGGGATTTTTTTGTGAAAATAAGGTGAACTTTGTTTTTACTCTAGTGATTGATTCTCATAAAAGTTAAGTAGCCACCTATGAATAATGTTTACTTTAAGACCTCAGGTGCTAGTTGTCTCTACTATAAAGATGAAGATATAAATTCTCATCATCTAAGCTCAAGGTCAGTATTGTTCATCACAGTAGAAATTCTGTTTTACTATTTATTTTCAAAGTCTTGGAAATAATAACTGTAGTCACCATCCAAATTCCCATACTCAAGTGGTGGGAAATGTCAGATTAAAACTGCTTATGGAACTCAGTTTGGACCTCTTGAACATACAGATTACTTTTCCATGGCATAGCTGCAGTGCTTTTTATGTGCACTGTGCATGATATTCTGAGAAATGGTATTTGGGGAATGAATCAGGTTTATCTAGTGAATGAGGCTTTCATTTCTCTCTGCCTCATTTGTTTCAGGAACTGGAAGGTATATAATGAACCAACAAGGGACTACAGAATGGAAAAATAAGATTTAATGGTTAAGGCAGCTGCCACCGAAGAAGTGAATTCCATTTCTGGATCTGCCACAGAGCTCCTATGTGATGTTGGACAAATTACTTCACATTTCCCAGAGATGACCATTAATTTGATGTCCCTCGTTTTCTGGTCTTTATACAAGGCAACTGAGCTGAGCTATGGAACACTTATAGCTGCAATAGATGTAGATTGAAACTGTATTCACATAAAGATTGATTAAAATTGTGCAGACTATGAAAGAAGTACTATTTAGAAATTAGCTGATACATTGTTAACTATTTTCCTCTGCCATCTGTAGGGATAACAAACCCATGAATGGCCAGGGTATTATGCAGGTAATTTCATTACTGTGTGTGAAGCATTCAGGTATGATAGTTGTGAGAACAATGAAGCAAACAAAAATTTTATATTCAGTGCAGGTCTTGAATGATGTGGTGGTAAGGAAAGCCCTGGGGCCACATCCTCCATGAAGAGGATGGAAAGAAACACAAGCTAACTGCTGATGAAGCAGGGTCATGTGGAAACAAAAGGTATTAATTTTTAAAAGTATGTCAGAGTTCCTGCACTCCAAGGGGCTAAGTTCAGTTTCACAAGAGCAACCTTAGACCTGGTAGCATGTAGTTTCTGTATGCACTTGATTTTGTTCTTTTCATGTAGATATAGAGTTGTGTTGTTGAATATATATCATAGGTTTTATGTGAGAAGAGAATAATCCAGGCACCTGCCCCCTCTTCCCATTTCTAACCTAGGCCATAGACAAATGGCAGCTTGAATCTCAATCCATATCTCAAAGAGGTGACAAATGTGATAAAGATTAATGTCTTAGATTTGGGAATGAACCTCCATTGACATGGCTTGAAATGAGCATGCAGATGGATGTGCCCTACTGTCTGAAAAGGCTGCATCCAAGCTTGTCCTCAGAAACTGACTGCAAAGACAGATGTTCCAGCAGGGAGAGAACAACCATTTGTTATCTGGACAGGAACCACTGTCTCAGCCCTTTCATTCAGGAAGAGCACCCAGGCTGAGCAGCAATGCCTGAGGCCACCAGTGGACATTCCTTGCTCAGTTCATGACCCAGAGGATGTCAAACCTTAGCTGATCCATGGGAGATGGAGATGGAGATGGGCTGGGCAGGCTGAGGTGTGCCTGGAGCTTGGCTCTTACCTCACTGCTCCTCTGACCTGGGCAACTCCACCACTGTGTCTGCCCAGTCCGGGACAGTACCTGGGACCAGGCGAGCCTGAGGTGTGACCTGGCTCACTTCTTTACATGCACTGAGGCTGTACTTGTACACACTGAAAACATAGGGAGAATTATTCTTTCCTCTTAATACAAACAGATTCTCTTGGAGGAAGAAAAGAACTGGAGATACTTTGGCAATTCACTAAAACTTGGAGTTATGATAAGGAAATCACAGTGCAGGGAACTTCTATCTTGTTACCACCTTGCCTATTATATGAAAGGCATGAAAGAAATGAATATTGTGACAGGGTCATGACTTTGCTTATAAAACCTGCATATTAAGTGGTGGAAAAGATTACTGCCAAATGCCTTGTTTTACTATTCACTCTCTCTTGCTGTCTTATTTTCTGATACTTGCTATAGCTGAAACTCACTTTGCCAAAATATATTACAGGCCACATGGAAGATCATATATCAGCAAATAATGGAATCAAGTTAAAATGCAAGTTTGCTATAATGAGCTGAGCCAGCCCATTTCAGCATTATGTTCAGGTGTTACACTGGGAGAGAAGATATGCTTTAAGGTACATTTTAAATTTGATTGCCTGTGAGAAAAAAATATGCAACTTCAAAATTTCATGACAACATGCCTGCTTTTTAAAGCTTAAAGCAGTTTCATTCATGAGGTTTATAATTTGTCAAAGTATTTTCACTAGATTTGCATGCAAATTATGAAATACAAAACCAATTTAGTACAGCAAAGAAAATGATTTCAATCACTAAGGGAAATAAAAGTAACTTTTACTTAGAGCATGAGAAGAAAAGAAAAGCAAACAAGAGATTAAAAGTATCATCTCCTGATAAATTCCATTGTTTGGCCTAGAGAAGATTAGCCAGAAAAGTAAAAAATATTTAAGAATCTATTCATAAGTATTATCAACCCTAAATCCACATGCTGAATAAATTAAGCATTCCTAATATTTCACATCTTCATTCTAAGCTTTCCTGATCAGAGCAGACTAGAAGTTATGACCTGGACCTTAGGACAAAGCAGGGGTGAAATTTCCCCATTTCAAACTCCAGATGGCATAAGTTTTCATGGATTCATTGAAGTCATTTCAGTTCTGGTAGTTTCCACTGTGTTAAGATTCAGCTCCACATTAATTGCTTCTATAAAGTAGTTTAGAAATGCTTATCTCGGATCCCACCAAACCAACAGATATAAGTTTAAAAAGCAGTGAGTAAACACAACCATGATAGTCCTAGATTGTCATGAAGCCATTACATACAGCAATTCAATATTGAGGGGAAAAAAGCGTTTAGCAGATCTACATCTGGTCACCTGTATCCAAGCCCATGAAGCCCTTGGGTGTTCATGCCTCATTCAGAACAGCATTTCAATACCGAGCTGTAGGAGAACTCACTGAGGTGATCAATGCAACATTCCACTGAAATCCTTCACCCAAGCATGTATCTCCACATGCAGTGTAATTTTCTCACCTGGTATTTTACTGATATGACAAAGAAAACACAATTCCCACCTTAAAGGTAGATCTTAGAATCACAGAATAACCTGATTTGGAGGGGACCCACAAGGATCATCGAGCCCAACTCCTGGCCCTGTACGTGACACCCCAAAAATCACACCATGTGCCTGAGGGCACTGTCCAAATGCTTCTTGAAGTCTTGTCAGGCTGGGCGCTGTGACCACTGCCCTGTTCAGTGCCCAGCCACCCTCTGGGTGTTTCCAATGCACAAACACCTGCATGAGAAATCTGAACACAGCAGAACCCAGTGAGGGACCTGAACAACAGGAACGAGGCACCTCCTATCTTAGAGCCCTAGTGAGATATTTCAGAAACAAGTATTTTTAGATATTCAATAGGATGTTTTCTAAAGGAACTACATAGTTAAAAATATTTTGATCCATAAAGACTTAAAAGAACCTTGTATCTCATTGCCATTTGAGTATCAGGAAATCAGAAGAACGTGGGCTATTTTTGCTAACTTGGCCAACCTAAATTTTTGCTAACTTGCCAACTTGGAAGCAATGAGTGATCCATGAACAAGAGGTATAATTCCTCTGCTATTCCAAACTAACTATTTTTCAACTGAGAGAGTCAGATCCAGATAAACAGATTTCTTCGGCTCTTGATGTTCTTTCATTCAAAAAAAAAAAATTGTCTGAGGATCGAACAAACCAATTTCAAGCTCCTGGAAAGAGTATAAACATATTCAGAAATAAATTTCTAAAATCTGGGTTGGGTTTTTTTTCTTTCAATAGACCAAAAAGGCCCCCTTTCTTTATTAAATCCTTTTTCATTTTCTATTACCTGTTTGTGACTACAGTCCCCCATGAGCATTATGATTAAATTCTGGTATTTGTCATAGGAATAAAAAACCTCAAGATTTCTCTGTACAATACTGTCAGGATTCTTTCTGATGCACCTTATACAGTAGAAGAGGAATAATGCTGATGCTGATGATTTGGCAAACATTTTACAAAACACAAGATCACAACAAAAAATAAAAAAGAAAATTAAAAGAATTAGAGGGCAATCTGAGAAAACCATACTATTACATATGGCAGTAAATGCAGAGCAAGAGCAGCTTTAATGCAAAGGAATAATTTTTGTATGGATCCAATTCAAACATAGCAAAGCAACAACATTGTCTTCTACCACAAAATCCTTTGGGGACCAAGAATAGGATGAGATGCAGGAAAGACCCACATCCCTGGGCTGAATTTATTCTAAAAAGGAGAGAGCATTTCTATACAGCTCCAGAGAGCCACTGGAGAGGTGCACAGATGTTCATGTGGCACATGAATGTGGCACAGCACTGCAGAGCCCGGATCTCTGTGCACCACTGCAACACGAGCTGGTTCCACAGGAACTACTTTCTCTTGGGGGGTAAGGAGGAGAAATTATGCTTCCCCCATAGGTGACAAGGCAGAAGAACCTCACACCTACCTCTGACTTTGATTGTACCAACAGCAGACAAAAAACATTTGGGAAGCTCCCATTCCAGTCAACAAGGTAGGAAGTGGCATTTGCAATAATTAAATGTAACATTCCAGCATATGCACATCAGTCTTAAGAAAGACATACTGTGACCCACTCTTTAAGGCTGCACCTTGTGAAATGATGCAGGGGTACTTGCAGACACAGCAAACCATCACCCCATCTCAGAAAAGAAATTAATTTTTGTTTCACCAAAACAATTTCTTAAGATATGCTCCCCAGAATAGTGCTATTATCTGATAAATGTCTGGAGTGATAAATAGAAAGTCCTGATGTACAAGTGTCCAAGCTCCTTCACACAAACTGTCACATTGTTTTGGATCCATGTGAAAACACTGTACTGGGGACATTTAACATCATTTGATACAGCCATGACATTCACCAGCTCACAAGGATGTCTTCATGTCTAGGTGGAAAACTCATAAAATTGTTTCAGAGAACAGCTGTTATAAATTGAGGCTACAGCTCTGATCTAAAAACCTGGGGTAGGAGCAAGCAACCCTTGCACCTACTATGAAGTTTAGACCAAGCCTCTGTATAACTCTGCCTTCCAGAAGCAGAATGGGACATTTTTTGTTGTGTTCGTCTGCCAACTTCTTGTTTTTCTTTTCTGCTTAAGACACAAAAGTTCCTGAATTCAAGGACTACCATCATCCCATACACCTGCAGCTCTCAGCCCCACCATGCTGCAGCCTTGGACTGCTGGCATACAAAAAGAAATGTTTTGTATTGAAGTGGAGGGGTAGACAGCATCACAAGGATCTCAGTATGCATACAGTCCTACAACACAAACAAGCACAGTTATTTCAGGCATGAATTAAGCCTGCATGACAATAAGGAAGTTCAATTGTTCACTGCTTTTAATACTATTGCTGATACTCAGTGCAAAATGACAGCTAGTTTTCTTTTTCCATGTGAAGTTTACATTGGAATGTTTAGCAGTAATTCATAATGTGGTGTATGGTGTGGATGTATTGCAATATTTCTAAATGCTCATTGTTGCAAAGTGGAATTGAAGGGAGAATTTTGTATTCATTGTTTTGCAGTAATTTTTGTGTACTTTTCACTGTTAATATTTAACCAAACCATTGACAAAGAGGGCTATATTTCCCTGAGATGTAGCAGGCCAAGCCTTTTTACCTACAGCTAAAGTGGTAAAATATTAGAAAAAAAATAGCAATTCCTACTATGGAATGTTAATATAATTGCAGAATGATTTAATTTGCAATTTATCTTAAATGTGCAGTAACTTCTAGAACTACAAAATTAATACCAAGGTGACCAGTTTACTTCCTTCTAAGTAGATGTCTTCAGATGAGGAGGTGCTGAAGTGGCACTTGAGTGGCATAACTTAAAGAAAACCATAAAATGTTGCCAGAAATAACAGGTAACTGTCCCTGAAGTTAATACCTCAGGAAAGTACTAATGAAGAGTTCATCGACAGAAGTGCCATTTTTCATTCAAGATATAAAATCTTCTGATCATTGTGTAGACATCAATGATCTTGGGTATTTTTGCTGATGCTGGAAACCTTGGCCCCTGAATTTGTGCCAAACTAATTTGATTTAATTGCATTCTGCACACCTAATTCGTCCACAAACTTCTAAACTCTTCTAGAGTACTACCTTTTTCTTCCCAAATTCCAGTTACCCTCCACTCTAGAAAATTTTAAAATTCTCTGCCTGTATTTCTGGGTTTGATTAAGTATATGCCCTATATTTTGGGGGAGGGAGGAAGGGTTCTTTTGAAACAACAGTTTTTCAAAATGTAAGATTTTAAGAAAAGAACTGTGAGACTATCAAACTAAATACAAACAGAATACAAAATACTCATAACACAATATGTGTGCAAGGATTTTAAATTCAAATTTGTTTAACATTCTCCTTTTGTGTTGGCTGTTTCTTCAAAAGTAAACGGTACCATCTGTATAGACCATCTGAACTGAACTGACCCTGAACAGGAACATGAACAGAATGAACCCACAGATAATCCACAGCACTTTGTTAAGGCCAAGGATAGCTAATTCACTTCCAGAAAATATGGATAGCAATTATTACCAGAAAACTTTAATAAGAAACAATTGAGAAGAATTATTTTAATTTTGCAAGCATTACTTTCCACAGGAGTTTGTTCTGTGGCACAGTTTTCAGCAGTTCGAAATTATAAAGAAATGAGTTGTTGGGGCTGGTTCTGAAACCAGCATCTGTTTTCCTACTCCTGTCAAAACCATTTACCTTTATTTAGTGTGAAGTTTGGCTTCTACATGAGCAGAGCCTCCAATACAGGGTATCAGTACAAGCCTGTGAGATTTTTGTGTGCTGCTCAGCATCTCTGGTGAGCTGCCTGTCCAGTCCCACATATGCTGCTGCTTCCACATATGCTACCAACAGCAGCAAATAACAATCAAAGAGTGGAGATGAAGAATAATTACGTTCAAGGAACAAGGCAAGAGACTGAAGAAAATCAGAACACAGCAGGATGTCCTTGAGGAGATATTGGCTTCCCAATCTTGCTTTCGTGCCTGCTTGGCCCTCAACAGCTCCATCCCCACCTCCCCTCTTCCAGCATCCTGCCTTTGGGCACTGGCCCCAGCAGCACTGGAGACACCATGGAAATCCCTGGTACAACTCGCCATCCTCATTTGCTCCAAGTGCTCAGCTGCTCTGCAAGACCAGCCCATGCTCTTCTGGAGCTTGTCTCCCCCGCAGGGAAGGCAGGATAACTCGATTTGCTGCTGTCAAGGAAAGGGGTGCCAAGCCAAGAGATCTGCTTCTGCTGAGCCCTTGGCACTGAAATCAAGCCTGTGGTTCTGTCATGCCCTTTTTGTTGCTTGGATTCATGAGGAACTGCTTCCTCTCCCTGCACAGCTAAACTGTACCACCGTGGGAGGCTTGAACTGTGTTTTTAAACAGGCTCCCTGCTGTTCTGTGTCACATTCTTTCTTCTTCTCTTTCCACAGCAATTTCATATATATTACAGTCCAAAACAGAGGGCAAACTCCAGAAACGAGCATCCTGCACACAATTTTCCAACGTTCACGGCCAATTTGCTGCATTCTGCTGTGAATTTCATGACAAGGAATTCAGAAACTATTAATATTGCATTTGATCCTTCCTCCTTTTTCCCTTGTACCCACTGATGCTTGTCTATTCACAGTATGTGAAACAAAGGGGGGAGGGGAATCTTCAAATTCCAAAATCTCCTACTTACTCATTTTTACATCAATTACATTAACCCTGACTTCTTGAAAATGCTGACTTCAAGGAAAATAACCAAACAATTTGAGGATTTAACTGACAGTACTACAATGGAAACACCAATTAATGTATTTAGTCATGTCCAAGGGTTGATCTAACGAAGAATTCAGATTATTTATGTTACATTCCCATTTTCACTTTTCAGTCATTTGGGTAATGCAAAATAAATGATGTGTTAGATTGGCTTACATTTTCTTATAGCGAAGTGTTCTGAAAGAAGCACTAATGATAATCATTAAAGGTAGGAAAAAGTTAAAATTCAAAGGAATCTCTATGTCTTTAAGTCCCTTGTTCTTTGCCAAATGCACACATACCTTTTATATATATATATATATATATATATATAAATCAGAGGCAGTGAAATAAAGAATGTCTTTGATTTCATTTCAAGAAAAATGTCAAATGCAGAGATGCATCCACTATCCTTTCCTAGATATCAAAGCTATTTTCAACAGAAGGGTCTCTGCTCAGCCAAAAATATAGTCTGTTTCCATACTGCAGATGAAGTCTGAAAAAGCTCAGAGAAAAGAGGGGGAAAAAAATCAGTTTTCATGGCCGTGTACCAATTTCTACAGGATGAAAGATGAAAGCATTTTTGGTTGAATCAGTCGGTATCTTTTAATTAGATGAAGCATTTCCAGAAGCGTCTAGTTGTCTCTAGGAACACAAGTCTCGGTCACTGACTTCAATTTTTCTACAAAAATTATACTATGACTTAGTGACATCTTTCACAAAAACGGATCGATTTTTCTTTCATAAAAAATGCAAGAAAACCTGACTTTCAAGTCATTTGGCCTTTTATTATAATATATTACATCCCATGCACTGTCTTGATGACATTTACTGTTTCCTATGCAGGATCCCACAGTATGTATGAGTAGTCCGAAGTTCAAAGAGGGCAATCATTAAAATTTGACATTTATGTCAATGTGTGCAGAGGGAGTTTACCTTTTCATTAGCTGCACATATATTTTTTTTTTTTTTTTTTCTGGTGGAAAAAGCTGATTATGAAGTTATGAAAGACTTGGAGTAATTTTGTGTGATCCCAGTTGAGACTAATGGGCAATTCTTTATGATCACAACTGAGATTGCTGGGTAAAGGAATTGATTAAGGATAGGTTTTTTTGTTGTTATTTGCTGAGTTGTCAGGAGGTGTTGAGTCATGCTGTGAGAAGTTCGAGTGCTGAATCGTCTCCTGTCATATACAGAAATGTCATGTTATATTACACAGCATGCTGAACTAAGTTAAAAAATTCTTTGTACATCATATGGTAGTTTGGTAAACAAAACCTATCAACTTCACAAATCTGGTTCCCCAACCAATTGTATCTTATTTTTCATGCCTGATAGGCTCAGATTTTTTCAGTGCACAAGTCCCAACATTTGTCTTTCTCCAGATGAACAAATTGATTTAAATGCTGTAAGGATAGGACTGTTGACAGCCAAACTGTAATAGGTCTTTCTTTTGGTGCAGAAGTGTTTATCAAACTCCTCCTGATAACAAATTTCATCTGTTACATCTTTTCCTTGTTTAACCAGGGTACAACAGTCCAGCAAATTTCACCTCTCAACTCATCCCAAAATACTTTCTCTAACTGCATTGTGAAATTACTGAGAAGACAGAAAGATGATGTGATAGCCAAAACCAGTTTACACTCAAGGGAGATTTATGCCTGGTCATGGCATGAAGTCAACATGAAGAGGAATGAATGGATTTTTGTGCTGAGTTTTAATTTTAACCAGTGTAGCTGTGTTGCAGGGCAGCCAAAATCCCATGCATGTGGGTCTTGGCTGGCGTACAGCCGTGGTCCTGAACATTTGGGAGAGAAAAGGAGAACCACTCCAAGGGACAAAACTGCCTCTGAAAAAAAGCATCCTGACCACTTCCCTTCCAAAGCCTGGCTTGAAGGAAACCAAGGACACATGAGGACAAGGCCTTCAACATTCCACTTACAAACCCTTCCTGAAGAGTTCCAGAAGGAAGAGACAGTGAGACCATCACCCAGCAACAACAAGCCAAAATTTTGGCATTAGTTCCTATTTGGTCTCACTGTAATCTTGTTCTTTAATCCTGTGATTAAAAGACAGGCTAGACTCTATGGGGTTTTAGGAGAAGTTTGCTAAAATTCTCTCTACACTCAGTGGAGGCAGTGAGCATTAAACTCATGTGGTATTCTCTCAGCACTGCAGGTACCACCAGCTATTTAATCTGTTAAAAGCAAGACCACGCCATGCAAGAAGTGGCCACACACTTATGAGGAGTAGGACAGGCAGAGGTCTCATCCTTGTTCTTCAGGAGTCTGTATTTAGTAGCTCTTATTCAGGCTCATTTAAGTCAAATTTGCATTAGAAAAGTAAACCTAAAGGTCTTTGCAGACAACATGAGAAGGAAAAGCCTACTCAGGTCAAAATAAAGAGGAAATTCCTACCTTCTAAAATCATCAAAAAAAGGAGATTTCCCCCAATTATAGTTGCACAAGTGTCTTCTAGATCTCCATTCTAAACTTCTAGATTTGCTAATCCTTTAGGTGCTTACTTAAAACAAACAAACAAACAAAACAAAACAAAAAAGACTTTTTTTTCTCTTAATTTTTATTGATCTAATTTACCTTAGGAGTGAGAGGCCCTTGATGAGACTATTTCATTCCACAATGCAATGTCTTTAAGGTATAAACTGGGCCTTAGTACTCTTATGTGTTTTCCCATCTGTCTCTTTAGCAATATACAATGTTATGTTAGTTATATTTACCTAAAGACTTCTATTGCATCTCTGTTGAAATAAATATTCTCAAAATTCTTTTATACAGTATTTACAAAAAATTATTTCTGTAAATATTTTAAAAGCTGCCCAAAATAGGGAGGAGTTTTAAAGGTTTGTGTCTGCAGGAAAAGGTTTTGCTTTGTTCAGCTTCCCACTGCCCTTTTTTACTAACCAGCCTGCAGCTTCTAACGCGCTGCCGACAGCCACCTTTCAGATTTCTATATGTCTTGTAAAGACAATTACTGAATTTACCCAATGAGCCAGACTAGGAACATCCTAATAGGTGTGTGAAAGGCTAACAAGCTGGAAGCCTTTGAGGTGGTGTCAGTGTCTCACATCCCTTGATGTCAGTGAGTTGATAAAATTGTTACTAGCTCAAGAAGGCACGCACCCATGGTTTCTCCTCTCAGTCATTCCCTCCAGCCAAGGCTACACAGTTAGGGGTTTGTATCTCAGATGCAGTAAGTGGGCTGAAATGCCAGAATTCACTCCTTAAGAACTTCACAAACAAGGGAGTTTGTGTTACAAGGAGGACTGAGCTGTTAATATGGGGAGAAACTGTTTTGTTTCCAACTCACCTATTTAATATTATTATTTTTAATAAAGGGAATGCCATCTTTAGCCCTCTTTCTACCCATAACCTGAGCAGAATGTTAATGAAAACATAAGGCTTCTTTAAAGGTTATTCTTTCTTGGAAGCACCAAACACGATGCAGCTGTTACTCTGTCACATATGGTCTGACAAAGTTCAGCTGTGAGCAGAGATATCCCATTCCTGTTCAGCCCAGGAAACTGCTCAAGCCTGGGGGAAAAGTTTAGGATTTAACTTCTCAGAGCTGACATCCTCCTAGCACTGAATGGAATCAGCCATTCTCATTTCCCACCAAGCTGAACCATAACTAGGCTGAATGGGATATCAGCTACAGGTTGCTTGATGCGAGCCCAAGCAGCAGAACTCACCCAGAGCTCCCATCAGTAATCATTACAGCAGCAGTAACAAACTCACCAACTTTTAAGTTCATAAAGCTGCGTGTGTGTACCCATTATCACAAAAGAAATAATACAGCAATGAATATCACCACCACTACAAACCATTAAGAGTTCAGGAGAACACAGCACTACAGTGTAGTAACCTAGGACAGCATGCAGAGATTAAACAGTTGAGTCTAAAAGTATCATTTGCATGGCCGCTGCCTACTGAAATTGAGTGTAAACAAAGATACCAGTCCTGGTATCTGTGTAGAAAACCACTTGCACTGTGTAAAGGCCTGGGCTCAGACAGATGCAGAGCAAAGAGTGCCACCTACAGAACTGCTGGGAGCAGTCACTTCAGTGTGTTAGGTCCCCTTTCCATCTGCAGACCATCTATGATGACATTTGGTTAGCAGGTCTGGTAAGATTAAATCCAAGCTGCAGTGCTCTCAGAGCCAATAAATTAAATGAAAAGTGAAGCAACATAACAGCAAAGCTGCTAAACAAAAGAGATGTTTGAAAAATTTTCTAATATTGCAGCTATAAGAAATCATCTTGCCAGCTCAGAACAAGTCTGCTTTGAATGCACACTTCCCACATGTCTGACATCCTAATAGAGCTCACTTAATACCTGCACAGAATCCATAATACACAAGAAAACCTCAGAAATGCTACTGCTGCCATTTTGCTTTCATAAGGGTGCCCTCAATGAAAAGAAGCACAGAAGTTAAAATCCGTGCATTTCTGCCTGCTTTGCCTCCATCAGTCGAAGTCCAGGACCGTGCTGCTCGCTGGGGTTAATGGCATGGCAGCTTTTCTGGTAACCAGGGGCTAGTTGGCAGCTCAGAAACAGATGGCAGGTTAAATAGCCTCAGCTGGAAGGAGTTTTTGCTTTGGCCTTTTCCACCTCCCTTTAGACTAATGTGTGACCATATTGCAACAGGAAGATTTTAGGTGGGGGTCAAAAAGTAAAACAGACTTTCCTTATCCACATGCAAATATTTCCCTGTCCAGCCTATAAACTGCCATCATGCATTTAATGATGACCATACAGTTGACTGTAATAATATGGCTGGACTGTGAACTCCCATTTCTATTAAGAAATATGCTTGTTCTGGGAGTGTTAGTACTCAGATATTGGGTGTACAATAAAAAATTAAAAGAGGTTGCTGTGGCTGCTGTGGCTGCTGTGGAGAGAGTAAAAACATTCTTTTCCTTTCACACCTGATATTTGTAAAAAGTTTTAAAAGCCTTGGGTTTTGTGTGTCAGATGGCTTGCATATCCTGAAAAATCAGACTATTTGGGGCTGAACCTGGCCAGTCT
Source organism: Emberiza elegans (assembly GCA_024865655.1). NCBI lineage: Eukaryota > Metazoa > Chordata > Aves > Passeriformes > Fringillidae > Emberiza > Emberiza elegans. The sequence goes on from JALJVW010000206.1 coordinate 13,070,840, forward strand.
GCTCAGCTCCTGTGTGTCTGCCAAGGTTTGAGCCAATAACATATTGCAAGAGCCAATGCAGTAATTATACAATCTGATGTCTGCATGCTACCAAAATAAACCCATAGCTAATGATGGCAGTGCTGCCATCATTTAGCATGTTGAAAAAGTGTGCCATATTTAATGCTTTCTCATGAGATTGCCCTCCTAATCCGAAAGAGATTTGAGACACTTAGAAATGTGCAGCTTCTCCTTTCTCCTGTTTTCCTGGTCACATTGGGCCTCTGCTCTATCCCTCAAATAAACAGAAAAGCTGCTTTCACAGCTCATCTCCAGATATGAAATTACTTTCACGGTGGCTGAGTGCTCTCTGCTATCCAAATTTCTCAGAAAAAACATTGCTTTCATTTTCTTGTGCTACTGAGCTGAACAAAGATAAAAGAAGTCAAATAAAGATTATTGATTTATTGTTATCATTTCTCATCCCTTCCCCTCCTTAGGAGCATCATTGTGTATTTTACACCAACATATGCAGCAGCAGCAGCAATGCCACAAACGAGTCAGCTTTGTGACTCTCTGCAAGCTTGAGTTATCAGCAGCCACCTGTGCCATACGCTGTACTGAGGAATTAGTGATTTGGAAAATTATCCAATCCATACTATCAAATCAAGGGAAAGATCTCTTGTTTGCAATTACTCCCTCAGAGTTTGCTGCTGCTCCTTCCTGCATTTGATAAAATTCAGGTAGTGGAACTACAGCGCTGGACCTTTTCAGTGACAGTTCACTGGGCTTTATAAGTATATTCTCAATGCCACAAAAGATGATAGAATTATTACCAGAGGGTAATTATATTGATTTTTTTTTCTCTCAGGTTGAAGGTAGGTTGTATAACTGGGAACTTACAGTTAAATTCCCATTCCTACCATGCATTCAGCCCAAAAGCAAGGGATGTTTGAAATCCATTGTAGCAGAAGCTAACACCTCCTGCCATGGCAAAAACTACAGAATAGCAGATTTCTCACATCTCCTGTAGATGTATCAGGAGGCAACTTCTCCAGAACCAGAATAGGAGCAGACATGAGGCCTTACAGATGCCTTTTCAAAAGAGCTATTAACACAATCAATCAATTAAATATTTCTATGAAGGGAAGTAAAATTAGGCCACATCCCCAGCTCAGGTTTCTTTCTTTTCTTTTTAGACACAGAAACTTGAAAAAGCCCCTGGAATAGCTGATGGGTCAGTATCTAAAATCTGTGCAATGCAAAAGAAAGCCAACCGACCAAACAAAAAAAATGCTGCAAAATTATCACACAGTAACAAGACTTCGAGAGAAATTCAACCATTAAAAGGCACCATGCATACTTCATGAATGCAGAATTGAACACCAACATCTTGGAAACAACTGGACCACTTGTTTTCAGAATAACAGAGTTTACATTGCAGTAACTAAGTACACAACTTATGCTCCAGGATGTCTTTTATGACAGACTGGGAATAGAAACAGGCTAACACAGCTCCCTGGTTAGGACAGACACCTCAGGCTGTGGTAAAACATGACCTTTATAGACATCTAGCAAAAAAACATTTAAGAAACAGATATAACATCATGACCTTTTTAGATACATAGCATAAAACATCTCAGGGAAAGTCCTGCCCCTCTTCCCTCCTGCCACTGAAGCCATGGCCACAGCAGGGGCTGCCCAGGGGCCAGTGGTGGCACTGGGAGCTGCAGCTTTTACTGAACCCTGAGACCACAGCAATGGTGGCACTAATTGCACTGAACTTTGCCACCTATGTGCCTGTTACTCTGGCTCTCCCTACAGTTGCTGGAGGGCAGGCAGGCAGCTCCAGAAGTGGGGTTTTAAATAAATGTCTCAGGCAGGATACAGGGATTCTAAAACCTTCTTTATGAATTCTTCTTTGGGGACACTTCCATTGCTTTGACTACAAAGGGACTGCTAATTACTAATGAGAGTTCACTTGGATGAATGGCACCTCAAGGGATGACACTTATACACCCTCTGGGGTCACAGCACATAGAAAAGATCACATTTTAGTGGAATTAGTGCAGGACATGGGATTTCCTCTATCAAACAGAAGCCAAGGCTTAACACTATCGCCCTGCACTTTTGCTTCTTAATGAAAAATTGTACAACTGGAATTACTTCTCTGACAGACTTTTGTTTTTCTCACATGAAAATAAACCAACATAAAAAGCAAAGACTTGTTTTCATTCAGACTGAGCAACTGAAGATTTAGCACTGCCAATGACAGTATTTTGCTGCTCCTACAGTCCTACCACATTCCAGATACAGTCTGCAGAGTATTTTTTAGCAAAACAATGCCATGTTAGTGAACTTTCAAAGGAGAAATTTTGAAGAAATGATAGCCCAAAGGCTAATCAGAAGTGGAAAAACAGAAATTAAATAAAATCTCCAGGAAGGAACCAAGTGCCCCGAAGAAATAAGAAAGAAAATAATTGTTTTGTAATAGCAAGATTCAAGATGCCATTTAAGTTAGATGAAAGTTAATTAAACTCTGGGAAAAAAGTGTAGAGCCCCAATGGAAGTCAAGAACCATGGCCAACACCCTAAAATAGGAAAATCTAAGAATCTAAAACTCTTATCTTTCAGTGAAAACCAAATAAGAAATACTCAGAGGACACTGGAATGAGGAGAATGAGAACAATTTGCTGAAGACTATCACAGGTTAATGAAGCAGTTAAGGAAGAGAAAGGTCCATCTGAGAAGGCAAATGATCCTTTGCCTCAGTGAAACAGGAGACCCTTGATCCTTTCCACTAATTAAGAATAAATTCTCTCAAAAGAGAGGTGCCAGAAATTCTGGAACAAATATCAAGCTTCTGAAAAAGCACCTAAAAGTCACCTGAAGTGTATAAAATATGCTCTCTGTGCTTCTCTGATGTGTGCAGCACAGTGCAGCTGTATTTAAAATCAGTGCAGAGATACAGAATCACTCCAGGGGATTACTGACCAGTGAATGTAAATGGCAGCCCAAATCAGAAAAACAAAATACTTAGAAGATGATGATGATAATAAAGGGGCTAATCAGTGCTGGTTTTCTGAAGAAACACCATATCTTTTCTCAACACTATATCCCTATGTGTTATTTTCTAGAAAAGCCATCTGAAATGCCCCCAAACCACTGTTTCCACTCCCCTCACATAGATTGTAATGTCCTTACCAACAATTGTGCCACTGTAATTGCTGGAGGACCTCAATTAGATTACAAGTACAATAAATTTCCTTAAAAATATATTTCTATTTAATAACAAAAACGGTATAGCCCAGCCCCCATGGTGTTTATGATGGAGGAGGCAGCAATAAGAGCACAACATAAAAAACAAGATTTTCAAGTTTAGTTTAGTGCCAAAGACAACATGTCCTAGAGTTACAATCTTAGAAACCTTGTGATATGCTGATAAAATAATGAATAAAGAAAAACCTTTTGACAAACCTTATTTGTATTGCCAAAATTATTTTTCAAGGTTTGTTATAATAGATGAGTATAGGTAAGAAACTAGAAAGTAAAGAGGAAAATGTTGCCCCTGAGAACAAATGACCAGAGGAGGAAAAAGCCAAAAGATATGATTAAATGGCGCATTTTTATCATGGTGAAAGGCTAATGACAGGCCATCCTGTGGTTACTTTCTAGGTCACTGGCTATTTAATAGATTCATTAATAATCTAGGAAGGGATGGTGTGTAGGTAGGCAGAAAAACAGGCACAATGTCATTTTTCAGGTTATCATGACAGAGAGGACTGAGAAGTGAGGTCAGAGTTTTGCCAGAATATAAGTTTGCATTTTTTTGACAATTTTTTCTTCAGTTATCACCAACTAATACAGTATTAAAACCACAGGCCTGGTCCATATAGAATACAACAGTTTTATCATCACTTTATTCTTCATGAGTTAGATGTTATTTTTATTTTTCCACAAGTTACACACATTTTTTATTTCCTTTTCTCCTTTTCTTCTTTTAGAAAATCTCACAGAAAAGAATGTGGAGTTTAGCAGTAAGACTAATAAAATAACAAGAAACTCCAGAAATCAAGCTTAATCCAATAATGTAAATTCATCAATGCTGAGATTAGACTTATTTGTCTGAGCTCATCTTCTGTCATATCCTCATCTGTCATAGCCCTCTCTCAATGGAAGGGAGAGAAAATAATATATTTTTAAATTAATTTTTATTCTTTCAAAAAATAAAGTAAAAATCAACAATCCTATTTTTAGTTAAACACAAAAATGAAGCTTTTATGCTTAATATCACCTAGAAGTTGATTTTGTAAAGAAATATTCACACAAAGTTATTTTTACAATATAAGATTTGAGAGATTTTCCATCATTCCATTTTGTGCAAATGCACAGGTACTAAAGTATACCTAATTTCTTTGTCCCTCACAGTCCTAAGAAGAGAAAAATTGTCAAGGTCTTGAAATCCGCACAGCAGCCGTACCCTGTATACAAGTGTGGAATCATAAGACTGCTTCTTAAGGTCAGTGCAGCTTATGGTAATGAATATGGAAAGGTTACTATTGTTGTCTTTTGTTGATTTCTCCTCAAAAAATGCAAAGAACAAAAAGGTCACTAAGCAATGTTTCTAAGCTACTTTGGAATTTACTAATCTATCACTGAAGAAAATAAAAAAAAAAGGGTTAATAAAATATACTCTAGACACAGAAAAGCAGATTAGAAGTGGCATTTAACTGTGAAACCGTCTTTAGACAGAGAAAAAATAACCCCAAAATCAGAAAGGAAAGCTACTTTCAGACTTTGATCACTAAATAAATATTTACAAACTGAATAAAGCTTTTTAAAGTACAAGGCTGGAGCCCCATAACACGTCATTGAGGAATACATCTGTGACAGTGGAGCTGACATCTCTCACTGTAATGAGTGCTAGATGCAACAGTCCTATGAAAACTGTACTTGTCCAGACCAGTGACAGAAATTACTGGGCTTGAGTTTCGCAGCCAAGCCTGTACTGGAAGTGATTGAAAAAGCCAACAGGGTGACAGTGCAATGGTGAGAAGAGACCCCAGCATGGCGTACTGCATTACCAAATTGCGAGATATCCAGCAGGGATACAAACCTGCATTTTTGAGCTTGGATAGTGAAGTGTTTGAATTAGGGGAGCTCAAGGAAGCCCTGTCAAAAGCAGTCTGGATTGGCAAAGGGATAAGGGAACCAGGACTGCAAAATGTGTCCAAAGGCACTGCTCAGTCACTGCTCAGTCTTGAGTCCAGGCTGGGGAAACTTAGATGTAACATAAATTTAAAACAATACCTCTGTCTTCTGACATGCTTCAACTCTAAAAAAATTATAAATGGGTTTCAAGCCATTTTTTGGGTGCCAGCAGTGTCTCCAAGTGGAGGGTTTGCAAGGCAGATCCACTGGAAACCCCTGGTGATGACTAGGAGCTGTAGGGTCAGGAGGTTACCTGAGAGAGGGATAAACTTGTAATTGGATCCCAATACATGGAGCTAGGGATAGAGAACCAGAAGTGAACTCTGAGATGTACATCTGAAACAGCGTGAATAAAAGGTAATTTTTTTCTAAGAAAAATTAGTAAGAAATTAATGGTGTTTTTATATGGGTATGGTGTTTTATATGGATATTCCAATATATCTGTCAACAGGATACACACACCACAGATTCTGAATTATTGCACATATTTGTATTTCTGTGGTTTTCACATGTTGTGTGGCCCTTTAGCTTGGCAGTAACTTGCCTGCAGTGTTTGTGCAGTGTGATGACAGAGTGGAAGAAGCAGCATAATCTTGACATTTTGGCATTACTCTTCATCTATCTTGCCTTTTGTGGAGGTTACTATATTATTTAAAATGCCAAATGCTCAGAACAATATAGATAAGCCAAATTCTATGAATTTTAATGGGAATATTTTATACTTCAAATTCAAAATAGGCTTCTTGTTTGAGAGGAAGATCAGCTTTGAAGGTAACTGTGCAAACAGTGACACCGTCACACTGAGCTGTTTGGTAGAGTAAGTTTTGAATGAACAAGAACACGTAAGAAGTGATTTCATGAAACAGCCCTTTCACTGAAAGGGGATAGGTTAATCTATTTTAGAAACTCAGAAGTCACAAAGGAATGGATGTTCCCTATGTAATGGGTTGAGCTGCTGGACTTATGGGATCATTTGTTTGTGCTTTTATAAAAATAGAGATTACAGAATTAAGGGACATAATCACACATGTTGCAGAGGAAATAAACACAACTAATTTATCTGTTTTCTGTTACAGAGAATGACATTTTCAACAAAAGGAGATTTAAATAGACTGTAGGGCCATTTTCTCATGCTGAGTATATTCTTTTGTGGGGGCACATACATAGGCAAAGGTTTGAGTCTGAATTTGCTTCTCAAGCCAATTTTACATTTAAACCACACATGATATGTTTAAATGGAATGCAGAGAGAAGAAAAAAATTCAGATTTCATCTGCATTTTCATTTCAGTATATATGTCAAATGCTTTGCCTTCTTTAAGTAAAGGTCATGAAAACACAGAGATTTTCTTTTTATCCTAAGAGATTCTGTAAAACAAGGAAGATGTGGGTGGACTGATTTGGAAATTAATTCTTGAAATTCTCTACTGCAGTCAATTCAGGGCTGATGTCCTGAAAAGACAGTTTAACTCTCGGAAAGTTAAGCACACAATTAAAAATGAGATTTTGGAGAAAGTTAGCCCTGCATATCATTAAAGAGTATCCAAAAATATGGGAATTATTTGTTGAATAATTCACAAGGCATTGTTTTTGGCAAAATAAAAGGTATCTTAAAAAAACTTTTGATAAGTTAGTAGAGGACGAATGTGTAAGAACACAGCTGAAGGTCAGCCACATTCTGAAAACAAATTATCTTCATTTTTTTTTCATCTCTCTGAAATTACAAGAGGTCCTTTCACTTTTTCCTAAAACAAATATAAGGTTGATACCTGTGGTTGTGGTTACTCTGAGGGTGCTGTAATGATTGGCTGTCTCAGCCTTGCACAGGAAGGCAGAACAGCCAAGCATGAGCTGGACAGAATGAGGAAAGCACTGTAAAACTGATGATGGCAATGACTCAGCAGTGATTCTCCAACACAGCAGCCATCAAGGTAGCAAGGAATGAACAAACTACTCCAGTACTCCTGACTGTAACCATGTGTTTTCACTCAATACGAGTAAAATCAAATTTAAAAAAAAAAAAAAAAGTTGTTTTGGGAGTTCTCTGTAAAAAAAAACACAAAAAAACCCCACAGTGTATAAAATATAGAAAAACACCTAAACCTCTTTTACAGATTTTTTTTCTCTATAGATAAACTGGATTGAAAGCTTACATGGAAAGGTTTAAATAAAGAATAACTAGTAAGATTTCTAGAAATAATTATCCCCAGACAAAGTGAATAACAAATCAAACAGAGGACTCAATTTCAACGATAGCTAACATAAACAAAAAAATTGTTCAAATTCTTTCCACACTTAAAAAAGGAGAGGCAATGTCCAGAACAGACTATTCAGGTGGACTAGAAACAGATTTTTTTCTTTCCCTTCCCAGATATTAGAGAATCTATAAAAAACCTGAACTACGGGAAAAGTGAAATCAGTTGTATCAACAAGTATATGCTCAAGAATAAGAATACATGATAAATTTGACATAAATTCTTCCACAGAAATGCTTCTTTATTTCTTACATTAGACATTGAAAAAGGAAAAAAAAATTGGAAAATGGCACTCTTCCTCATCAGCCTGAAAACTGAAAATGCTTGGAATGCTTTGTGAAAGTGACCTTGATAAAATATTTTATATCAAATGAAAGAGTTAGTTATGTCTTCATTCCGATCAAATTTATGAATTTTCTATTAAAACACAAGACTAGAACTTTCATTGCATCTTGATGCAAGTATCCTTATATTTGAAAAATGGTTCAACTCTGGTCTGTTCAATTAATACCAGCAAAAATATTTACAGCAGTAGAGACATGGAACACATATATTTTAGAATCAGATGTGTAGGAAAGATTTTTTTACTGAAACATAATATTCACTTTTGCAAACTGTAAAAAGCAGTAGTACTCACATATATCCTTTTCTCATTCAGGGGACAAAATTCAGTTTTCCATTTCTGCTCCCTTATGGCTTTTAAAGTGCAAATACATTTCCCGTAACCATGCTTTTCAAGCAGAAAACAGCCAATGGATTTTTTTTTTTAAAAAGGAGCTTTTTCAGAAAGAACCCTAACTGAAAGAAATGGGACAATTTAGAACTTTGTCCTTCTGCTCTGAAGATTTGCAATTGACTTCACTTGCATTGGGACTGGGGCCCTAAAGGAGATGTAGAAATTAGCTTTGAACAGCTTACTAAGTAAGGAGCCCTAACTGCACTCCTGACTGAGATACAAAGCGGATCATTAATAACTTGGTAATTTAGGGGAATAAATCAGGGTTCTCAAGCACCTTTCAGAAGCAGACTGGAGGACTGCATTCAAGGAATAATGACAGAAATGAAAGAATAAAATTGCAACCGTCTTTCTTCCACTTAAAAAAAAAAAAGAAAAAAAGAAAATCAATTTCTGGATAAGCCTAGGGTCTTGGATACTCTTCACACAGCAGAACAGAAAGCACTGTCATTATTTTTCTAAACATATATGAAGATAAATGCCTTAATCGGTGAAAAAGAAGCACATGACGGTGATTTGAAGATTTTTGGTTTTGTGAACATAAGTATGCTCTTGTAAAGAAATTCAGCAAAACTTCAAAGAGATAAAAAAACCCCAAACCAGTCTAGCCTTTACTTTATGCATTTTTCTATCTCATCAAGAGAAGAATCAAACTCCTGCATGAAAATACCTGCTTTGTTCCAATAACAGGTAGCAGCTCTCTTCCTGAGGCCCTGGCACAAACAAACAGTTCAGAATTGCCTTCACAGCTAACTTAGCTCACGGCTCTGCTCGACTGGAGCAGCTGCAGCCAGCAGCTCAAATCAAATTCATAAAATGCAGGGACTGATATTTTCAAAAGAAAATAACAGCTAATATAGATGAAAATAAAAGAAGGCTTGATATTAATCTCCAAGTTATTTAATTTTTAAAGATCAAAGCTTGGAATGGGGAGAGGGTCAAGCCTAGTAATGAAGCTTTCTGAGGACAAGGAGATTTGATGCCACACTCAACAACCAAATTTTGGCAAAGACAAGTAGGAGGGGAACGACCAGGAGGGATGAAAACTCCTTTCAGAAAATGTTTTAAAAGAAATCTTTGCACTACCTCAGCTTGAAGATCTGACATAAACATGACTGCAGCTCAGCTAAAGAAACACCTAGAATCCCAGCATGGAGACCATTTTTATCCCTTTTTCCTAAAAAGGTGGTGTTTGGGAGAGGTGCAGCAGGAGCCTGGTGTCTGCAGGACCATAGGTTCAGGCTGGTGCTGCTTGGTGAGATTTGCAGATGTCAAGACCTCACCACTAGGAAGGTTTGCAGGTCTGTGGTGTTCCCAGTGTCCCAAGCTCTGACAAAAGGACAGATGAGACCACAATAACAGGGATGTAGCCCCAGTATGCTAATTATCTTGTGTCTTCATTAATGACTAGGATCAAAACTTTGGAATCAAAGATTTTAAAGTGAGGAAATCAAACTTCAAACATCCTGGTAGACAAAACAATTCAGATAGTTCCCTCATTTAATAGCAGTTATTTTGAGCCTCTTCTATGATTTTCCTCTGTTTCAAGAATTTTCCTTCTCTCTTTTTGGTGTTCTTCAGCATTCACACTCATTGAATGTAGGTGGATGTAGGTAGCTTAATCACTTCTGAATTTTTTTGACACTTCTTGCTTGTTTTCATCCACTGTGTCCCTTAAATTTCCTTTTTATTTGTGTCTTAAATCCTCAGATGTTGCTCTGTTGGATCTCTCTACCTTGGGAGCCTCCATCTGCCCCTTGCGAAGTCTGGGATTGGCCTGCAGACCACTCCTAGAGAAGGAGAAGCATGGCAATAGATTTATCTTTTTGTCTGGGCAAAAAGCAAAAACCTCAAGGGCTGGCAGTAGCCCAGGGCAGCAGCCAGCCCATCTCCTGTATCTCCAGCTCTCCCACAGGCTCCATGCCATGCATCCCCCCCATCCAGGAGGGAAGAGATGCACACCCTGACAATGCTCCTCCAGCACCTTCCCATTCACCACAAAGCTGAGGATTTTTACTAGGTTAATGCTTAATTCCTAGAGGTCAAAATTATACCTGGTGGAGGTTGAGATGAACAATGTGCACAAGGCCAAGGTGTCATTCGGGCTGCAGGATTTGAAAACAAACCCACAATCCTTCTCTGTATGACAGCTCCTCTATTAATTGGCTATCGTACAGCACCCATGCATGCAGTGCTGGTAATTAAGGCAGAGTCAACACCCCCAGATTTAAAGAAAGATTGCTTGGTTAATTAGGATACAATTTGTTTTTGTATGCTTCTAGAAATTGCTCCAATAATAAGTTTGTGTACTATTACTATAAAATTAAAAACTGTCAGCAAAGCTGCTATAATTAATGTCTCTGACTTAAAGGCATAACTCTTGAATTTTGAGAATTACCTTTTCTAATACTAAGAAAAAAAATTGCTTAGGTTTAAAATACGGAGTTTAAATCTGTTTGTTTATCAGGAAGATGAATATCACATTTCTCCCTATTCTCCAAGGATAACGCATTCTATTAAATTTATCTTTTTCTAACTTTTTTTTTTTTGACTCAGTGCTATTTTGAAGTAACCCATTATTTAGCAACAAAAAAGTGACAAATTCCCTCAGCTCAGCAATACAAGAATTTCCAGCTTAAAGACCTCACCCTAAAAACTTTACATCCTGTATCTGACACACGGTATCTGCTACCAAAGCTGTGTATCTAAGCACTGCAAATTGTCATTTTTGGGGCAATGCATAGCAGGGAACAACAATAACGAAGGGGGAAAAAAACCCCAGCCCACCTGACAACAGTAGAAGCTACAATAATAGAGTTTAGGATGTAATCACTTAGCTGCTGTCTCTGACCACAGTGGTAGAATACTACTTTCCAGCTGAGTTTAGGCTCTGAAGGTCATTAGAGATGTGTACCAATAAACATACACTCTGCTATCAGATTAGCAGACAAAACAGTTTCCATGGCAACCCTTGGACCAGAGAGCTTGCCTGCATTCAGCATTCATTTAAAATATTTTTTTTTCCTCCCTCAGTCTCCTTGGAGTCAGTCCTGTGAAACACAAGTGCTTGCAAGCTCTCTAATCTGCGGCTGCCTTTGAAAACCCATCCAACGGGTGTTGAAGCTGAGCCAATTAACAGGACGAGAATTGGGTGAATTGCAGAGAATCTGGCAAGGCTGTGTTTACCAATTAGGGTTTTTTTTATGATGCAAATGTTGCACACCATGCAGCAGGAATAAAAGCCAGCTATGCTGAATATGAAACTGTTAATTGCATTTTTCAGAGACACAGCTACAAGGTGAAACTAATCATACAAATGATAACTGGGTTTTACCACCTACAGTGCTTTGGTATTGCACTCGCACTAATCTGTATTAAAATAGCCCATAAATTTTTACAGCAAAAGAAAAAGCAGGCCTTAGTATACCCTCCTGAATTTTGGGGGATATAAGGAATCAGGGAAATTAGATACAGGTAACAAGGAAAGCAAACAAAAATGGCAACTTTTTTTTTTTATTTTTAAGAAAATATGCCCTTGTTACAAAACAAAGAGAAGTATAATCCAATCAGCTCAAATGAAAATCATCCTGGTAAAACAGACTGGAAGATGGTAAAAGATGTCAATGAATAGGAAGTTTTCTGAGGGAATCAGTCCAACGGAAAATTTGGGATGAGGATGAAAAATGCTTGAATCAAAAGTCCTGAAGAAAAATGGATAGAGTATATTTATGGAGAGGTTTATTAGATAATTTAAAAACAGCAGGAGAGTTCAATATATTAAACCCCAGACTGCTGACAGGATTTGGAAATACTCTAGTCTGGGACTTATGATGGGGACATCATATTTAGCTGCCTCAAGTTTAAATACAATAATTCAGTATAGGAAAGGGCAAATGAATTTTTTCATCTAGACTTCCCTGTAAGTTAAGCCTTATTTCTCCAAGGGTAAAACCCACCCCAGTTATGGGAGCCCTCAACGTGAAATACTTGTAAAAAGTAGTTAAATTAAATCCTTTAATAAAATTTTTGATGAAACAATGAAATTTGATTTTGTCCTCAGGGATTTCTCAGTATGGAAAAATAAACCCAACAAATTTTCTACCATTTTATCCAGTAAATGAGATGCTGAAGTTTTATCATTAGACAAAATTATGAGATTACATTTCTGATATGCACCTGGTGAATATTTAGATGGCAAATCTTGCCATTAATAACACTAAACCACAAATACTGCTACTAGTATTACCTCATCCAATTGGAAGTACAAGGTACTTTGAGCATACTTGGCTAATTTTTTCCTGTGACAAATTAAATTTAAACAGCAATGAGAAGTAAAACAATGTTCAAACAACATCCGAATATGTTCAGTTGTCTTCAGGTAGGATAAAAACCACAATAATTTTGGGATCCATATTCCTACAATGCTCTAGAAAATTTAATCAGTTCTTCACTGAATCCTTATGTGAAAAGAAAAAATTATGATCTTTCTCATTACTTAGGTAATTTCTGTCAGTCACAGAGAGTCAGAAAGAGACACAAAATCTCCTGTCATCAATTAGTTTGTCATAAAATTATCTCTATGCCTGTACCTTTGTCTCTTAGAACACAAAGCATGCAGCACAGCAAACATTTGGAGAGCACAAATATTTGCTAAACTAATGTATTTTGTGGTCAGCAATCACGTGTACATGACACTTAGACAGAAAAGAAAAGCATCAGGCAGAGAGGGTTTTCAAATGTTGCATTTGAAGAAGAGGATCAAAGTAAACACTGCAAAGAATAACCACAACTAGAGTAATACACTAGACAACTTCAATTGAAAGTGGCATGGCTTAAAGTAAGATAATAGGGCTGAATAATGCAAATGACCATATCCCATGTGGGTTTGCACAAGAGATCCTAAAACCACAGAAAATTAGGAAAAAGGCATTGAAGAGCAGATTCTTGAAGAGATTTTCCTAAAAGAATAGAGAAAATGAGGACAGCTGGGAACCTTGAATGCACAGCAGGATGAGGGGCAAGGGAATGATTTGCTCTGTAATAAGAACTGAGGGAAACAGTGACAATTGTAGAAAGTGCATGAAGAAAACTAGCCAGGAATGAATGGCCCATGTGTTTCTGAACTGCACTGGCAATCAATCATCTGTTTTCCAGCAAAAGACAAAATAGAAATTTGAATCGCAACTGCTGCCAGGGTGTGCTTAGCTCACATCAGTCCAGCATTAAGACAGCAAGAGAAACTCTGTCAGACATGATAAAATGGTTATTAGAAGGGACATGTTTTCATGAGCTCCAGAAGACAGATGGGTCATGTCAGAAACGAACTGCATCTAAATGACATGCTTCTCTCCATTCCTTTGTGTATTTATTTACCTGAGCTTCTCATATTCATGGGTTGATTCACAGGATGCTAAAGACATCCCATACCACTGGCATATACACATCCGAGAGCTGAACATCTGAATTCTCTTCAGAACTTTCTTCTAACCAGGAATTTACTGCAGGCTTGTTCAATTCCACTGTCCATAATGTTAAATGACACAGATTTGTAAAATCTGTTTTGTAAGAATTTAGCAGCTATTCAAATGTGGCCAGAAATCATTTTGATTTCAATTGTTGCAATGTATAAATTCAAAGACCTTGGATCTTGGGATTAAAGTGAAAGAGAAAAAAATAAAGTAATTGAGATAATGATCAAAGGATAACAAAACACAATTGTTACTGAAGATTATAAGGTGCTGAAAAATCTGACTGATTATCTCTGCAAACAAGCTATCAGATTGCTGGAAATTGTTGGAAGCGTGGAGGCTATTAGGAAAAAAAAGATATCTTTGCAATGAATGACAAAATTAGGATCTGCCTTCTATCCCTGAAGTTGTAGATAGATGAGCAACACATCCTCTGATTCCTGAGAAAGAAACATTACTTTAAAATTACTGCACGAACAGCAGTTCAGTATCACAGTATGAGGAAACTCATAATTTTTGAATAAATCTTCCTGGCCACAGAAGGCAACTGTGAGGGTTAGGAGCAAGAGCAAGTATTTCAAGTTATGGTTTTAGAGATATAATAAGTGAGATGTAGGACAATTCCCAAGGCTTAATTGACCAGTTGGAAATAATTAATATGCTCAGGTTAATAAACTCAAGGAAACAATTTGGGATGGAAAATCTCAGAGACTAAAATTGGAATCTTTCAAAATTATCTTTTTTTTCAGGCATGACTTTTATTTGGTTAATTTGCTTTCTTCTTTTTGTATTTATTTTTGAAAATAGGAAAATTCAGCTTTTCACATTTAAAATCCTGCCTTCTAAATCTATAATGTAGAAATAAACAGTTGCTACCACATTCAGAAAGTGCTCAAAAATATTCTCTTCCTTGAAGTCTGTTTGATTTTATAAAGACAACAGAGGAGAGAAAGAGTGAGAATGAAACATAAAAGTCACTAAAATGGTAACTGCACCTGCCTGGGGATATGCTGCTCCTAGTTCTTGCTATGAGTTAGTGGGGCTTTTAATACAAAGGATTCAAAACCAGAAAATAATTCACATTAGTGACCTGAATTAGGAAGAGATGTTCATCCACCTGAAGAAGTCTAAGAAAGGTGTGGCTACAATAACATTTGTGACATGGATAAATCAAATAACAAACATTTTCTGTTGGTGGAACCCTTATGCTCCTTCATGTTATTCCAGATTTGCAATCCCATCATAATGAAGTAGGTATATACACAACAGGTAAGTATCCTGAGTATACAGGAAATCTGATTTTTTATTATTTTCTTCTCAATATTGCTACTTTTAAGATGTAATACCACAGGTAACAATCTTTACTATGTCAACAGGGAACTTCTCCAAGTTGGTATCACACAAAAATGTTTTCTCTCTCCCAGGCACCATGGTGACTGCAGCACTAAAAATAAGCACTGTCGAAAGAGAGATGAATGAAAATCTGAGCGTGGCATCCTGCAAGTCACAGCCAACAAAACCACTGAAAGTTGGATTAAAATTATGTGGAAAGAATACTCACTGTAATTTTTTCAACAAGCATCTGATGTGCAAGTATCACAGAGCTGGAGCCACAGCAGCATGAGTCAGGAATATCCTTCCTGTCCTTCAACCAACTGGGACAGTTCCAACAGAGTTCCACATACAGCTGACATGGTTGTGCCTGCCTCAAAGTCCAAATGCTGTGGTAGCCCTAGGGGTTGTAGTATCCTAAGGTTACAAGGTTTACCACAATATAATCATGATAAACCTGCTAAGTAAAACACCTAGACTGCTGGCCCAAGGTGAACACCACTGCTGTGACACATCTGCTTCTCCTGAATTCTGATTGACTTGAAGAAAAAATCGCATTTTCTGAATTACAGTGTTATGTCCAATATGTGTTGGAGTAATTCATCTGATGAATTACATAACTCTAAACAACTACTGGATGTCAAATTGGAAAGAAAAGCTGAAGACTGCATATCTTGAGAAACACTTTAATGAGGAAGTATTTGGATTTTTGGTCTGACCCATGGTATTGTATGTTTACTACTTGTTTCTTTAAAAAAATTTCATAATCCTAATGTAAAAAGAAACAGTTCTTCCTCTGTGGATCATTGAGACTCCAGAGAGAGTAAACTCAAAGTCCAGGATAAGTCTAAATAGTATAATTAACAATAAAAAGCAGTGAAGTATTTCTTAGACTTACAAAATAATCGTCTATATCAATGTAAGGTAACAGAGGAAAATAAAGTCCTGGTTTTATCCTTGCAAGGTTTTCACAAGCAGAGTTTACCACACTCACCCTCAATGCATAGAATTGGATAGAATACCTTTATTTCTCTCACAAAATAGAAAAATAAAAAAAATCCTTTCTGGGTTAAAAGTAAATGAAAAGAAGAGATGCAAGAGCATCTTGCAGTCTGTGTTCCTAGACTTGGGTTAACATTATGCCTTTCATTCGTCCAAATGATATGGTTGCCATGTCAAAAGCAAGCCAGTGTGCACAACACCTGAAGACCATGACATTTATCAAGAGTCTGAAAGGCAGAAATTTTGAGTGTGACATTATTTCACATCCTAGGTACACAAAACTTTACACAAAGTGATGCAGGGCTGGCTTGCAGTTTTGGAGTGATTGAGGGGACAGGGGCAGCCAGCTCAGACATCCCTGGGAATGTGAAGATTTAGGAGCAAACCAGCTCTGAGCAGGAGAGGATAAACCAAGTGAGTGACCTGAGGCTCACCACAGGGATCTGCCAGCACTTGTGACAAGCCTGCTGATTTGGTTGTGTGGACTCACTGTGAATAAATGAATCCATTGAGTTGAGACCATCAGGTGAGATGATAAAGATAAAATAAACCAGGCTTTACAATAGGGAACACAGGAAAACATATCCCAATCAAGTTGGAAATATGTTTGTTGAGGTGCTGGTACTGAAGATTTAAATTTGCATTGAAAAGCTTTGACCTAATTTTAGAATCTATAGATAATTTAATCTATTTTATAATAGATTCAGTTAAAATACATTGGTTAAATGTAATTGTAACTATTGAACCTGCACATAACTTAGATAACATCATGGAGCACCTTTTAGACTTAGCAAAATGTATGACATATAAATAAGGAATTTTTAGAGCAGATTTCTCGAGCAATCTCTAATGTTAATTACACAAATAAACAATACTTCTTCATTTTAGTCTTCCCAAGGCAATCAGTGAAAAGAATGAAAAAATGGAAATGCGTAAGGTTTAAATAGCAAATTGAAAACAGATACAGAAACTAAAAAGAAAGCCAAAAGGGCAAACAATTCCCTTTGACCATTTCCTTTCATTTTTCTAATTCTTTTTCAAAAAAAATATCTTCTCAAATAACAGCAGAGTGAACATTCATGATTGCTAGAGTGGTTGCTCAAAAGTTACAAAAGTATTTTCCGGCAATGGTCATGAGATTTTGAAAGTAAAAACAAGAGATGTACGGTACATTTCATGTATTGATTGACCTTTGTATATGACAGAAAAAGTACCTTCACTTTGTGAGCACGAATTACAAGAAGAAAGTTTAAGGCAGCACTCCATTGAGTTGAGACCATCAGGTGAGATGATAAAGATAAAATAAACCAGGCTTTACAATAGGGAACACAGGAAAACATATCCCAATCAAGTTGGAAATATGTTTGTTGAGGTGCTGGTACTGAAGATTTAAATTTGCATTGAAAAGCTTTGACCTAATTTTAGAATCTATAGATAATTTAATCTATTTTATAATAGATTCAGTTAAAATACATTGGTTAAATGTAATTGTAGCTATTGAACCTGCACATAACTTAGATAACATCATGGAGCACCTTTTAGACTTAGCAAAATGTATGACATATAAATAAGGAATTTTTAGAGCAGATTTCTCTAGCAATCTGTAATGTTAATTACACAAATAAACAATACTTCTTCATTTTAGTCTTCCCAAGGCAATCAGTGAAAAGAATGAAAAAATGGAAATGCGTAAGGTTTAAATAGCAAATTGAAAACAGATACAGAAACTAAAAAGAAAGCCAAAAGGGCAAACAATTCCCTTTGACCATTTCCTTTCATTTTTCTAATTCTTTTTAAAAAAAAATATCTTCTCAAATAACAGCAGAGTGAACAGTCATGATTGCTAGAGTGGTTGCTCAAAAGTTACAAAAGTATTTTCCGGCAATGATCATGAGATTTTGAAAGTAAAAACAAGAGATGTACGGTACATTTCATGTATTGATTGACCTTTGTATATGACAGAAAAGTACCTTCACTTTGTGAGCACGAATTACAAGAAGAAAGTTTAAGGCAGCACTTCTACCTTTGTACTTACAGACCTCAATTTTCTTTTCAAGACTATAATAAAGTCCAACCTGCAGTTCCACTACCCTAGTGTAAGCACAAATTGGCTGAAGTTTGACATTTCCTAGAGCTTCCCAGAATTTGGGAAGAAATGCATGCTGATGAAAGTGTTATCACCTCCCACATGTTCCACTATATCCCAGCCCAGGTAGAAGTGGGGGATCACAGCCCTCCTCAGGGAAATAAGAGCAGAAGAAAATTGTATCCAGGGCACCAGAGCTGTACATTGACTGTGGCCGAGGTTGAAAGATGAAATTTGCCCACTTCAAGACATGGAAGAGGATACTTTCTTAATAGGCAGGGCAAGTTTTTTGAAATCTGGATCACAGAAAACAAGCTGTTTTAATTCACAAGTTTGTAGCTGGAACATGAGGTTATGTACAAAAAACATATCCTCTGAAAGTAGAGAAATACAGGATCAGAGAATCATAGGATGGTTGGGTTGCAAGGGGCCTTAAAGACCATCTAGTGCCATGGGCAGGGAAACCTCCCAGCAGTCCATGCTGCCCAAAGGCCCATCCAGCCTGGCTTTGAACACTTCCAGAGATGGGGCATCCACAGCTTCTCTGGGCAACCTGTGCCAGGGCCTCACCACTCATAACAGTCCAATTGTTCTTTAAGGAATGCTCTGAGATTTAATGCCCACTTGTTCAGCCACATCAGGATGTCTTAGAGAGGAGGAAGCAGACCTAATTCACCTTTTACAAAGCTTCTACCCAGAAACATTTTTCCCCCAGCAATAAAACTATTGTATTTTGCTAGAGAGAACATTTTCAGGCTCATTCTGTCCCCCACAGATTTTCAGCCCTGGCTGAAATAAGCATAACCACATATCAGTTAGGAAATCCTCATCAATCCTTGAATTTCAGACACAGCTAATACTTTTACTGCACCATATTGGAAGACATGTCACCAGTCATTACATTTTACTTCCCTGTTCTCATTTCTAGTACTGCATACAATAATTCAAATTTCCTCATACTTCCAGGAATGTAGTCAGGTAAAGGAATGGGTCTGTGACTATACTTTTAATGATTGGCTCAAAATCAAATTGTTGCTGTAGATATGCATACTTTCTCAATAAATAGCTAAAAAGGGGAGGGGAGGGAAAAAAGCAAACCAAAGCGTGGGACTAAAATAATTCCAGAGATCAAGTCTACTTATCTCTAG
The DNA here is from genome assembly GCA_024865655.1 of Emberiza elegans. Classification (NCBI taxonomy): domain Eukaryota; kingdom Metazoa; phylum Chordata; class Aves; order Passeriformes; family Fringillidae; genus Emberiza; species Emberiza elegans. The sequence goes on from JALJVW010000206.1 coordinate 13,090,055, forward strand.
AAGGGATGCAGTATGATGTGAAAAAAACCTTTCTATAGTGACAAAGGTAAAGACCAGAAAGAAATGTAAATAAACAGAGAAGCATATATTACCAAAGTCAAGCTTTATGGATTAGTGAAACAGAAACCCCCCTACAGGTCCAGAATAAAAATTTCCTTTCAGTTTATTTTCTGTTGTATAGGTTACTTTTCCATTTCAGTGACTTCAGTAACAGAGGCAATTGGTTGTTATTGACCATTTGTATGGGGTTTCATTGGCAGTTGCATTTTGAGGGAAAAAGTGCCTTTCCAAAAGATCCTATGTTGCTTTAAAGCATGTAACAGTTTCAGTATGCCAAATGCAGGTCGTGCTGTGAGCCATCACAGCAGTACACAGATATTGATTTAGATAGAGACTAGAGAGCTGGGGAAGATAGAAAGGGCACAGTGTGCTTTCTGATGTGTATGCATTATTTAGCTTTCATAGTTTCATCTGAAGTTAGTGCCTATTTAGATAAAATTATAGAATCGGTATCACTGCGCTCAATACAGGTACATCAAATTACCTCTGAACCAAAGAGATACAAATGATATGGCTTATTTCTCCTTGGAGCTACTACAAAAATGGCTTTTAGTGATGATCCATTTTTTTCAGCTTGAAAAATACACCTGGAAAAAGTACCATGTTGTGACGAACAAAGAAAAATAGCATCTTACTTGCTTGGTTCCCAGAGAGTTACACTAGAGAAATCTACCACGCAAATTCCACTGATTCTAATACTTATGAATGTCAAATAATTGACTTGACATAACTAATTGAGAAATTTTGCAATACTGAAACATGCTAATTTTCACAGAGCAAGGAAGACAAAGGCAAAAGAGAATGCAAGGAGATGTATTCCACTTACAAATGTAGAAAAGAATGGAGAGATCACAAGAGATCATAACATTTACATTTGTAGCTTGGATTAAAGTCCCAATGTTTTATTTTTGTTTCCATACTCTCTTACTGTGTCTTAAACTGGGACAGAAAAATAGCAGACTCAAATCACAATAAATCATAATTTTGGGGGGGCCCTATATTGTACTTGAAAATGACATTACAATAATTTTTGCAACATTTTCCACATGCAGAAATAACCATGAGAAAAAGCTGAGAACCCACATATACTGCTAAGAAATATTTTAAATAGAGTTTTCTGTTTAGACTTTCATATTTTGCAATTCTTTCCAAACTTGTGTACTATAATAGGGCCATGTGGAAATGACTGACAAATTCTAAAGTTTCAGAAGATGGCCTTCATCCTTATATTCATCTGTTCTTTCTGATCCTGACCCACCAGCCATTTGCACAGGAACATCCCTAATTAGCAGTATTGGCATCAGAAGGATTATTGTGTGAATAAGCACTTGCAGACCAAACTGAAACACACACAGTCTCTGATAACAAGCTGACAAATAAATATATTCACACAGAAACACTTATTTGACTTAGCAGTGCAGAAACATTGACTTCCAGTCAAACACTCACAAGCAGAGGATTCTTATACAGCAAGCTCTGAGAGCTGAAACCTTCTAACAAAATATGAGCCATTTTCTAATAAGCAAATTAAATGTTTCCTGTTGTATTTTTCTACCAAAACATTAGATATTGACTTGATATTAAAAATTACCTTATGCTTCACTTGAAAAGTAAGTTTATATTTTAAGGAAAAATAACCCAACTATACCTGTCACAAGCATCATCACCAACTGTATTGCACATATATATTTAGTAGAAGGTTAAAACCCCCAACACACTAATTCCACCAAAAATGTATGTAATGGCAGGTGATTTTTTTCACTGACAATGGTTTATTTGTAAACATGATAACAATAGGAATTGCTATAATTTTCTGAATACAAAAACCCCAATTATGTATGGCATAAGGACTAGCCTATTTTAATCAAAGAAGAAAGTTCCCAATTATAATTAATATTGGTCATTATATTTTATAATTTAGAAAATAACTCAGAAAAACGATATCGTTTTGGGCACATTTGAAGTTTTGTCTTTAAAGTTACTATTCTATATTTACTAGAGGTAGTTCTGATACAGAAGTGCACAAATAGACAGAAAGACATTTTGCTGTTGAATTGCATGCAAGAATGTTGTTGTAGTGGCTTCTTTTCTATATTCCATTGCCTAATTTAAAAATCCCTTGAAGATTTAGTTAATTCTTTAATTCATATCAAGCAAAACTTCAAAATGGCATTTAAAATATGAAATATCCAGTATTTTACTTTTAAATGTTGGCTAAATGCTATTTTGTCTAAAAGGATACCCCCAAACAAACCTGCTCTGGGCTAGACATAAATAACGCCACACCAGATCATAGGAAATATTTATTGGGAGAATATTTCTGATATCAATCCAAAGTTCTGAATGTAGTGCTCTAAACAAAAACTAAGGAGATGGACATGTCAGGAGTGGAAGAATACTCCTTCCCATTTTTAGACCTTGAAGAAAAAACTACAATTATGATGCTGCAGTTCAGCAGTATCACGATTTGGGGCCCAGGTCCTGCTGGTCTTTTCTGCACACTTTTCCTGCTGAAAACATCACAAGGACAGCTGCTTCCACAGGATTTTTCATGGAGTCTCAGGAGATCTTCCTGTTATGTTACCACAGTACTTTGAATGACAGCCAGACAGCAAAAACAACAAGAACAAGATCCAAAGAGAGGAAGGAGTGACAATTGGGATTGTAAAGAAGCAGATAAGTATAAAGAAAGATAAGGAAAAATGGATTATGAAAAGGGAAGAATCATAAAATATCAGCAAAAAGGAGGAGCTGGGGAACCAGAAAACTAGACAAAAAGAGAAATGAAGTGAAAAGGTTTGCAGTAAAGAAGTTTTTCAGGTAAGAGAAAGGAAAAGGTGAAGGAAGGGGAGGGGAAGGGGAAGGGGAGGACCTTAACACAGATGAATTAAAATAGATGGTTTGAGTAAGGCCTGACTGCAACTTGCAGTAGAGGCAAGATATGAACAGAAACCAGATGCTGTGCAACTATGAAAACAGACTAAACAAATTGCGAGTAAATGGCATTTACAAAGCAAACCCAGCTTAGAGTACATGTGTTATTTTATTTTCCATTAGTAATAGAAACATGTTGAGATTTTAGTATCCACTTACAACTTCACTAAAGCCTTGCAGGAACAGGTAGGACTGATAAGAGCTTGCCTGACACAAGTCTGGTAAACAATGATTGACTTTTACGTATTCACACATTGTATTTTTGGTATGTGTTTCTTCCCTTCTCTGCAATAATGTTCACATCAAGCTAAAAATCACTCTCTACATGCACATACAAACACGGAAAGTGAAGATGCAAAAGTGTTTGCTTTTCTTCACAACTAAAAATATTCATATTATATAAATTATACCCATGGGAGTCGGTTTCTCCAATGAGAGTGCATTTAAAATTTGATTCTCCTCCTTTCCAGGCACTGGGGACTCTGGCATTTACGTGTGCAGTGACCATAATGGTGGATATTCAGATAGGAGAGGGAAGAGATGAGTCATGATTTGAAAAGAGGACTTAAAAAGGAATTAAAGGTAGCAGCAATCATTGTGTGCTTTAAGCCTGAACCAAGGGCCAGGGATGTCAAAAGGAATGCTTTCATTAGCTTCAGTGCCCTCTGACTCAAGTTCTTTTACCTTCCAGAGGGCAGGAAGGATTATGTTTTGGAAGGATATGAGATTGAAATCATACACAGGCATTAAAAATGCCACTTCTCTGCCTCAAGTGTGGCACAGTATCAGTTGTGATGGGGGCTGAAGTAAGACTGGCAACTCACAGTCATGAGAGCACAATCACATTCAGATCACTTACCAGAGTTTAAAAACATTATTATGTTTTTCCTCACATTACCTCGCTACTTATTTTCCCTATTCTTTTTAGGGATTAAGCACAGAGAAAAAAAATACTAAAATGCTTAGTACTGTGATATTTCTATAGAACAATCATTTCACGTCAACTCTTGCAGTTAAGTAATGTTAACTACAAGGCAGTATTTTGACTAATTGGCAAAATGACATTTCCTCAATATTAAAGTCTTCCTTTTTCCCTCAATATTGCAGAAGAAATATATGATTTTAATAGACAAAACTTCTCAAGTCACCACAGACAAAAACAGCTTAAGATGCAAAATGTTATACTTCTTCTAGCCTGCCTCTCTTCTCTTTCTCTCCATGTCCAAATTCCCAGAATACATGTGAAAAAAAATTAGTGACAGCATGAACAAAATAGGATGACTACAAGTATGCAGATGTGTAATTTTCACACTTCTTTCTTCTAATGTAGTTTTCTAGAATTAGCTTTCTAAAGACAAAAAAGGAGAGGCATTAAAATTTCTAAATCTCTCTTTTCCATCTTAAAGTATTAAAATATTGCTAGTACATGAACTGAGGGGGTTATGTCTATTTTTACTTTAGAGAACACAGATAAAAGGCAGGCAAAACATCTTTTTTTTTTCTGGACTGCTTCACATGCACATACACCCCTTTCCAGTGTTGTTTTAATCTCAACTGGAGGTGACTACTCATTTGTAAAAGAAAAGAGGTTAAGAGGCACTAAATAAAGATGACAGATAGCTTCATAAAATAATTTAAATTACTCTGAAAAAGAACTGGGTAGAAAACAAAGATGACGCTGTTTACAGTAACAATATTTAAAATGTATTAATTAAACCCAGAGCAGAACTACAAAAGGGAGAGGTGCTTTGAAGATGGAAAGCTCTGAATGCCACAGAAAGCTTTGAAGTTTCTCAGTTTCCTTTGTTTCTCACTCATAATACATGAGGACACTCTGCAGTAGCTAAGCTTTAACTTTCAAGGGACCTTTTTCTGTTTGTTCCACCATTAATGAGAAAAAAAAAAAAAGAATCATACCCTGCTCTTGCTCTTCATCTTCAGAATTCATGGCAGAGCAATCCACTGCTGCCATGAGAGTTTCTGGTTCCTGTTTGGGAAGGCTGATTTAATCTGTTGAAAGTTACACTGCCATCAGTTTTGCCAAACCTGTGCCAGCCTTTAGCACAAATTAATCAAAGCAGTCACTCAGTACAACTTCCATTACACAGCAGAGGCAAAGGAAGCAGAGCCACAGCTTCAAACCTGATCTTGAAACCAAATCTAAAAGTTTTAGTTTCATGTTCTACTACTTTACCCTCTGTTCCTCTCCAAAATGTTTTCTCTGACAGTCATTTTAGCAGAAAGTTAGATCAATAGTAGGACGAATTTTCTACTGCTACCTTGCTCATGAATGAGGATATAGAAATCAAGGGAAAAGGAAAAGTCCGAGGAGTTTTTCACTTGGTGTACCTGGAAGCTGTCCATGAGTCCAGTATTTTAATATATTGAATCAAAAGGATAATTCACACACATCTACAGGTTTCTTGACCTTCCAAGAGGAAAAAATAACTTAATTTCTTGCTCATGATTCCTGCAGCAACAGAGGTGATTTCCCTTCCCCTTCGTCCATCATACTTTATAGATGTAGGTACAGCAGTTCCACTATAAATATTATGTGCATTATCTCCTGAGATAGCACGATCACATTGTCATGCAAACATGCAAGTCACCCCTTCTAGTTGCCATGGTTTTAAATTGAAACCCTGGCATCCTTTTATCATGGCCTAGCATAACTTACTGTAAAAAAAAATGCAGCAAGGCAGCATCTACAGGCCCATCCTGCATTACACCAGAGGAATTCAGATAGCTCTAACCCACCTACTATTTAGAGGACTAAATCGTAGGTATATTTTTAAAAATTCCTCTAGAACTTCTGATGCTGCATCTGGGTCCTGTTAATTAAAGCATTTTTACATCAACTGGCTCACATTGCCTCTAATTTAAAACTAAATGAAAGGAATGAACGTCAGGTTCCCAGCCACAACACAATACCACTGGGAATGTGCAGCCTTCCAGTTTTAGCACTCATAAAATACTGCATTAATGTGGTCAGGGCAGATTTATGTTAAAAAGGAAATTTAAAAAAATTTTACAAGTCTATTCATTGATTCCTTTTACATAGGCTTAGGAACAAAATACCACAGAAGAGGAGAAGTCCAAGGAGCAGAAGCACAAAATTCAGTGTCGCCCTGCTTGAGGTGCTCCTGTAACCCCCATGTATGAGCCAGAAATAGCACTCTGAGGTTCACTGCTCTAACTTGTGCCAGCCCTGTATGAATGGCTGGAGAGATGTGAACACAGATGTTGGAAGCCATATGAAGACCTTAAATTTTCCTGTATAAAAATTACCTAACAGCTGCTAAAAGTTTTGAGTGTCTATTAGCAAAAAATAGGTTCAAAAGAAGAAAGTAAGTGCTGTCCCATGTCTCAACAACCTGCATTTCACTGCTGGACAACTCATTATCAATTAGTTAGATTAACTCATTAATCTAACTTGTGGTGTGTTTATGAGAAGGTTAAATTTCCAAAGACCTCTGCAAGAGAATGGAGAGAAAGAACCTCCTACACAGGGTGAGTCAGAGCTGTATCTTAACTTAGATGCTCTGAATTGCCCTCTGGGGAATCCTCCCGCAGCTTGAGATCTGTATAAGGTGATTGTGCTTCTAATTTAGCCATATGAACAGTTTGGCCTGAATTATGGGATCGTAAACACCTTCCCAAAAGCTCACTAATACCTGTCTGAACAGGAACCAACATGCAGAATCAGCCCACAGAGAAATTAAATATGAAGGCCAGGTCAGACAAGACAATCCTGCTTGTGGTAAGCCTCAAGAATGAAACCTGAGAGTCCTGGTTGTTCCCTTCTCAGAATAAGAAGCCTGGACTTGATCCTCTGCATTAGAGCATGGAGGAGCTGTTGTTACACACATGGATGTGAATGTGGAGGGATGATGCCTTGCTCATTCTGCCTGTCCCAGAGCAATATTTTCTACAGATGTGTGCCTCAAACTCCTAAGGTGTAGGAGTTGTTGTTTGTTTGTATTTCACCCAAGATAAGAAAAAATAATATTAGCCAGGTGAAAGTCAATAAACCCCAAATGTTCTACGTCTAAAAGCAGAAAATAAACTAAGATTTAAAGTATTTGCTACACAAGAATGCTCACTGTTCTCTCCCCAATATTAATATTTATCATACTTCATTAAACTCTCTTTTACATCCATGTATACTCCAAGCCTAAATTCTAGAACTTACTAATAACGATGTCTAGTACATTGACTCATGCAAACACAAGTCACACATCTCTAGAGTCTAGAAAGATGGTCAGTTTTCATGACTGGAAGTCCCAAGACATGAGCTCTGGCACTCCAGATTTTATGGAAGTTTCCTGTGTGCTTGTGACTTCTTTCAGTAAGTTAAAATAGAATGTAACTTCACAGCACCTTGAAACCTCTGTAGCTTATCTACAGAAGCTTTAAAGTAACCTTCCCACTGCCTGTGGCACCTTCATGTCAGCGCCAGAGAACGTTTGTTGTTGTTTTAGTTTATGATTTTTAAAGAAATGTGATCTCTTTATTCACCATTAAAACCACAGAGCATAGTCCAGAAGTGAGTATTCCACCAATTCTTTCGGGACAAACCATTTGCTTCCAATGTAAGAAGGCCTCTAGTAGTCTTTCTATATTTGAAAAATTAGGAATTAAAACTAGGAAAGATACTAGAAAAAAGCTTTTCCACCCATAAGCTCTCATTCACAGGTAGATATATATCTCAAACAAGAATTTTGACACTTTTAAAACAACCTACATCAAATGCTATTCTTAACAAAATCTATAACATAATATAATCTATAGCTCAGAAAGTAATAAATCTGTTACAAATACCATTATTATTTTTAAATAAAATTGCAGCATTTAATATTCATGGCTGTGAAATCACAGAAATCCAGCTACACCCTGGGGCTTTTTATTACTCCCTTTGACTAGTATCCAGTTGCTTTCAGTTGTCATCTCTCTCTCTTCTGTAAATACCTTGGTTGATAGTCAGATTAAACCAAGCATTTCATGGGCCCCAAAAGAAATTTTGATTTATGGAGGCTGGGCCTGGTGCACTCAAGAAGCCTCATCATCCTTTTAAAGAAGAGTTAATGAATTTTTCACACCCAGGAAACACACATGTAAAACCCATATATCCAAATACTAATTTATTCTACTTTTACTTCAACATATGATACTTTTCCTGGGGGAAAAAAAAGAAAAGGAAAAGAAAAGATAGCATATGACTTGTGTTAAGTAGGAAAAGCAGCATAATTTTAATGTCTATTTTCGTATTAGTCTCCTAAGACAAATGTTCTGCCCCATCTGCCAGCATAAACTGAAAGGCTCCAAAGTCCCTTCCTCTCCATTTCTCACTGATGTTTATCCTCCTATGTGTTCTCTGCACCTACTCTTTCTCTTAAAATTGTGCTGGTCCAATGACTTGGAAATATGTAACTGCCTTGTGGCTACTTTGTTTGAAGCAGCTTTGACATTCGCATCTCTGTAACATCTTAGTCTTTGAAATCAATGGAGGAAAAATATCCTAAAGGAGACTTTATTACCATTGTTATTTCATTGATTTCAGACAAATTCAAGTGGAAATAAATGGAGACCAAGCATCCAAGACAGCATTATTCTGTTAGGAGCACTTAAGAATGTACTAATTAGTCCAAATTATTATTATGATATCAAACTGCAAATGCAAACATCCCTTAAATACAGAGACCCAAATGCAATAATACAATGCTAAAAAGCCAGAAGCAGGAAGAATACAGTAAGTCTGTCACCTGATAAAAAACTTGATGTCATAAATAATTTGCTTAAACCCCATCCCATCCCCAACAGTGACTAATCCTAAATGCTGAGGAAAGCCTTTGCAGAAACGAGGCCCCGTAGAAATAATTTCTAGAACAGTGCTGCAAAACAAGTCAGGAAATTTCTAAGTCAGAGGTGGTGTTTTGCCTTTTTTCAATTATTGTCTTTTTCTTCCACTAACTTGTGCATTGGGGTTTTTTAATCAACACAAACTTTAGTGTTAAAAAAAAAATTGGCAAGGTCTTTGATTGCTTGACAGTGCACTGTTTGCAAAGCCCCTTCTTTCTGCTTGGTAACAGCTTGGTTTCACACAGTTATCAATGAGGATGCTGAATACACAATGTTAGTTCTGTTTACTACATAAAACATCACAAAATTGATGGTCCTTGGTTCCTTTTCTGAAGACAGAAGAAATATTCAAACCCTACACAATGACTCCATGCCAGTCATGATTTCACAGGCCTCCAGCATATCTTTCCATCAGTCATATCACTCTTAGCAGGCTCCACTTCCATTAAATCTTTCCCTGCACACCAGATGTTCCATACCTTTGATCTTCCTTGTCACGCCTCTCTCTATCTCTGCCCATAATAATATACTTTTTGGAGGGGAGGGGAACGGAGTTTCATGCATTTAGGAACTCAGGCACAGCATGGTTTTGTATGATCTCTTCTCTTTTTTTCTCTCTTTTCTTCCCTAACAACGAATTTGCTTTTGTTCCTGCTATTGAGCACTGAACTGGTAATTTTATAGAACTATAAATTAAAAGCAGAAATGTCACTCCCAAGTACTGATCGTTAGCTCACTGTCCATCACTGTATGTAAAGTTAGCACTGAGGGTTTTTTCACCCCTAAGTATCCTATAATATTTATAAAAATTGAATTTCATTGGCTAGTTTATTGCCCAGTCACTCATATGTCCTTCTTCAATGTTAAACAGTCTTGAATAGCTTGAATATCTCAACACGCTCCACAAGTTATTCTGTCCTTTTCACCGATCACTTCTGAATCTGTTGAAGAGCACAAACCTCTGTGGAATTCAGCCAGTGACACCTCTGCATTGTGAAAATGGAACATTTATTCTTACCCTCATCTGCCTCTTTTTTTACAGACTATTTATCCATGTGAAGACCTCCCTATTATCCCTGAGCAAACTCAGCTGCTTTGTTGAGAGATATTGCTGAAAGACTTTGGAATTCCATGGGACCCATTATCAACAGTATCTGCCTCTAACACACAATTGTTACTGAATTCAAAGGCCTGAATCTGGGAGGCAGGACTTTCCTTTTTGAAAGTTGAGCCATTCTTAATGTGGCATACACACCCACATGCCCACTGATTTAGTATTTGGAGTAATTTATACAAATTTATAAAAATATAGATATTTGTTTCAGTGATTTGTCATTTTTGTCAATCTTCTCTGTGGCTTTTCTACAAACTATTGTTATATTTACTGTGTTCTAGTCTGTACCAATGGGGCTTCCCCATGTCACCTACTGACTCAGATGTTTCATTCTGGAGAATCTGAATTATTTTGAGCAACTATAATCTGGCAAAGGTGACCTATGATTCCTAATTTTTTCTATTTGTTCCATAGATTCAATTTCAGACATTGTCTGGGGAGTTTCCCATAAAGAAAGATTAGTTCCTAAAAACCTTGATAAATACTTAAATAGTGAGAACAGCCTTATCAAATTAACTTTTTGAAATTTTTTTATTTATGGTGTCCTTCTCTTACAGCCACTTTTCAAAACCTTTGGTCCTATAGAATCTGTGAAAGGCTTCCTGTTCCCAGTGAGTTTGAAAATTATTTACTATTGGTTTCTAAGAATCTGCAAGTTGCTTGTTTGATCTTTTTTGCCTACTTTACTACATTTTTATACTTATTTGTCATTACCATTCTTTCTAATTTTTCCCTTGAACATATCCCAGATTTCTTGATATATGTTCAAGTGACTTTCATTTTCATTCTGTTTTACCATGTTGTCTGGATTTTGGTCGTCTTGAAGTATTTTTACTACATAGTAAGAATTTTGCTGGAATTCCTAATATGATTTGTTAAAATAATCTCTGTAGAACTGGAACCCATCTAGTATTTTTCACAGCTCCTTTTGTATATTTTTAGCTATATTAATATATATTATTTATTTACACTTAAAGGGTTTTCTGTTTCTGAAATTAAGCACAGGAATAGCAGATTTTATTTTTCTTTTTTTTTTCATTTGCTGGCATGTTGAATCTAAGTACAACATGGTTTCTCTTACATTCACTTCATTGGGAGAAACATTATCAGTCAAGTCTTTCACCAGTGCTCAGGACCAAGTTGAATTGCTCACAGATTCCCTGGCTGCCTGCTTCTATCAAACAGTCATTAACAGGGTCACAAAACACAGATGTGGCAATTACTCCAGACAGGACAGAGCATTTATAATCTCATTCAGCACATCACTGTATCCATTGCAATTCTATCATATTCCCCTACTATCTTTCTTATTTTCTTGCTTGTTTATGTATTTTTAATTTTTATTTTTGTTCTGTCTTATATATTTATTTTAATATGTAGAATGGCATTTCAGTCATAACTCACTGACATGGCTTTTCATGATGTGCTAATCTGATTTGATTATGAGCTTCTTTTAATGCAAAAACTTGAAACCAGAACTCCACAAAACTCAACAAGGGTTGTTCTGTCTTTTGCACATTTGGTATCCTAGAGTTTTGGAATCATAGAATTCTTTTCACCAGATTAGGCTGCTCAGGTCCCCGCCCAGCTTGGCCTGGGATACTTCAGACAAGGGGCATCCACAACTTCTCTATGCAGCCTGTACTAGGGTCTCATCAAGCACATAATAAAGAATTTTTTTCCTGATATTTAATCAAAAACTGCACTCTCTCAGCTTAAAACCCTTGTTCTATCATTATCTGCCTATATAAAAACTTCATCACTTACTGAGGTAAGAAAACTGAGATAACCTATTTATCCATTTTCCCCCACTGGCTAGTGCTGGTGGCTTCCAGTCCATTATTTAAAAGCTTTGCACAATTTTCATTGCTTCCCCTCTCTTGGACTGAATTCAGGTAAAATGCTTCCTTTTCCTTGCAAGGTAAATCCCTTAATTTGGAGATCCTGTGACCTTACCTATGTCTGTAATTGTCTGGGGTTTGTGCAGTCAAATCTAAGTAAAATATTGGAAATTAAGTTTATTTTCAGTAAAGGCCAGAAATCAGTAGTCAAATCAGTCTGGGAATCTAAGTGTGCTAAACTTATGTTGTGTATATATATATATATATATATGTATATATATATGTATATATATACATATATATATGTTGTGTATATATGTGTGTGTATATATATGTTTATGTAGGTATAGTGATCCAAAAGAGAGAAATTAGAATGACTCTGATGTGATCATGAAAGAATACATCCAGGGGTACATTTTACAAAAAATTGATAAAAACTATCACCTTTAAAACTTCATTTACCAGGGAAATTCAGGTACATAAATAGAAGAGAAATGGGAGGGTACTGTAGGCTCACAGATGCAGATATGTAGCAGCTAGTTTACACTGGCATGGCTTGCTTTTGCTTGAAAGTGAACCACTAGCACCTGAAAAAGTCAGAGTACTTATAAAAATATATATTTAAAAAAACTATATTTAAAATGCTTGAGCAAATCCCTAGGGCAGACAGAGCTGAAGTCTAAATGTCAGTGCTCTTCTGGAGACAAGATCAACCTATAACCTTATCAGAACACAAATTATGTCAGTGAACAACATCCAAAACCTGCAGAGGCATTTGAGAGATTTTTGGCATTCTAATTTATGGATTTCAGTTGCTGTTTTCTAACTTTCAGGCTGCTCAGAAAAAGACAGTTTTTTCTTTAGGTTTTTTTTGTTTGTTTTTTTTTTTTTTTAATTGGTTACAAAAGTCCTGGAAATCTACCACTTTTATCCTTGTGCATTTTGATGATGCATATTACTGATTAGGAAGTGTCTCAGCTGGGTAATAAGTTCCCTTCATGATTTTTTTTTCAAATGCTGTTTTTATGCAGTTCATACAGGAATCCAATTAGCATATCATTGTGACTGATTAAATATGCCTCATGTAAATTTACATGTCAAAATACATACTGTACTTAAACAAACAGACAAGGATGCCAGTCTTCTGTAAACAGCTTTGCATTCATAAGCTAACTCAGGAACACAAAAGCTTGTATTTAAATTCTCAATGACTACCTGAATAGAGTGAAAGGAAGATAGAAAGGTAATGTTACTCATGCATGAAGTGAGAGAATGAATATAGACATTTGTTTCTCTTTGTCTCTGAAGAAAACTATTGACAAGAGATTCCCCATCTGCATGAGGCTGTCACGTCAGATTAGCTCATCAGGTAATGGAAATTTGGCCTCTGATCTAGAAAAGGTCCCTATGCACTAAGAATCAAGACTGTTTCAAAGAGATTGTATTATCTTAGACAGCAGGATTAAATTAATATGGGAATGACTTCTACTGGAGGAAATTTTTTGTTAAACATGTGCTAATGTTTATTATGCAGAGCATCCACTTCTCATAAGTGATCTTTCTTGACATTTATTCATTACTTGTTGACCTGCCTTGCAACTGAAAAACAAACAAGTAAGTGGACCCCCTCTGAAGCAGGGAGCCAAGACCTCTAAAGATGCATTCATGCTAGCACAGATTATGAAACAGTAGAAGAAACTACACTGTTATCAGATAGATCAAAATGATCCCTCAAAAGAGGAAAAAATCTTGGGGTCAATCAATAAGGACTGGACTCACAACTGATGTTGCCACTTCTCTCCTTAACCAGCAAAGAGAAGAATTCAGTTTCAACTCTTTTTCAATGAATAGTTCACTAATCTACATTAAATATACAAAAAAAGGAAGGACTTGGAGATGACTCATCAAACTGCTACAGTGCAATGGTCCCTTTGCTCTCCTGCACTCCAGGTCAGTGGATGTTCAATTATTCCATGCAAAGCCTAACATCTTTTAGAGGAAAGGCCGAGAATCTCCTCCCAGAACTTTACTAGCATTGTGATTAAAGGTTCAAACTTGCTAAGGCACAGGAAAATGGTGAATTCATATATTCATTCAAGGGAATTTCTGATAACAGACTGAGACTTCATCCATAGAAATTAATCAGGAAGAACTGATTGTATAGATTTGCACCATGGTTTGTTGTACAGGCCAGAGGGAATAAACACACAAGGAAATCTATCAATTAGTTATAGAGCAAAAGTCTGTGTATATGACTAGATATATTCAGCAAACAATTCAAGTTGAAGTCCAGTGTTTTCTATGGAAATCAAATTAGGATACCACTGAGCATGGCAGGAAAAAAAATCACCTTAGCCCTGACTTTAATGAGGTCTCACATGTAAATAAAATGTGGGTAATTTGATCCATATAATCTCCCTTCTGATTTCACACAAACCAGAAGAGGGAAGGAAAGAACAAAACAAAGCACAGAGATATTTTCTGTACAGCAGTGGTGTGTCTCTGCCAGAGAGATAATCTATCCAATTGCATGTGCTTATTACTCCATCTTACGTGTATTGTACACAGAGAGATGAACTACATAAATCACTTCAGAGTCTGAAATAAGAAATGTAAGTGAGAGGCACTTCAAAATAAATGCAGGATGTTGAAATAGTGAAATAATAGAAATATCTGGACAATGAAATAACATCTTGAAATTGAAATTACAAAAAGCACAGGTCTTATATAGTATAAAATAACTATGTGCCTGTGGTTGTTTTTGATTCCATAAACTGTTTCTGTCACTTCATTTAATATATATTAAAAAATTAGAACAGATTTCTGCATTTTCCAGTACTCAAAATCAGCAATTTAGAATGTTTATTTGACAGATTTACTACTGACAGAATTAAATTCAGTTTATTTTTAAACCCAAATGTGAAAAATGTTTTTAACAAGTTTCAATCTACATCACAAGCTTTAGTCTATATTAATGGGAATCTGAATTGTGAATGCACTAAAATACATTGAAAACAGGAATTTGTTGATTAGCTCTAACTGCTGTCAAAACGATAACATTATAACATTAATAGTAATAAATGATGTAAAATTTTCAAATATGGCAAGAAAAAAACAGTTATTTTACTAGATTCAAATCAACTACCTATCCATTTATTTTATCCGTGCCAGAAACATGGTATAGATGCTTAATAAAAGTAGAAACTGTTGCTGGGAAACAACAGGGGAAAAAAAATCACCTGAAGAAAACTTTTTGCTTCTTTTACCTTCCAGAAATTTAAGGATATCCCTTTATGAAACTTTATCACTATTTAACATCAAGCATCTATCAATGATTTAATTACTGACAGAAAGCCCTAAATGAGCTCTTATTTAGATAATTATTTTCATTCCCAAAGCCTTGTTTAAGACTAACTTGCAATCTGAAATGTGTCTCTCATAGCTTGTGCAGAAAAGCCAAGGAAGACCTACACTTATTAAACATAGCCAGCTTTTTTGGTGCTTATAACTGAGAAGCATTAAAGTTCCAGGGCATCAAATTCAGGGGAAGGTATGGGTGGAATTCAGTTCTCAAATTGAGACATCTAAACCTAAGTGTCTGCAGAGACATGCTGGCATATCAGTTGGTTGTATAAGCTCCCAATGTAGTCAATAAAAGGCAGAAAAATTGTGGAATATTATCAGTAAATATCCTTAACAAAAAGAGATTTTGCTTTTGTTTATTGAGAGAAAAATTCCACTATTTTCTAGTAAAATAGAAGCATACATAGACAATTTTCTAGAGGGGTTTTCTCCTTCACAGCAGTGTGAAATTGCATATCATGTGGATAAAAAATATTTCAGTTTATCTACATTCATGATTTACCTTGCTATATGAAAAAGAGAAATTAAAAAATAATAAATCAGCTTTATTGGAGGAAAAATCTTTCACATGTTAGTAAAGCTGTACAAGTTGCATAAGTTTTAACTCTCAGTGCCACAAGAGTCATACTGTGTACTTTTCAGGGAATGTATAATTTTTCAGCTGGCGACTTTGAGACTCTATTTGCCTGTAATAGGGAGATGATTCAGTCACAGTTCAACCAACAATGCATGTAATATTGTCTCTATTAAAGCTGAGAAAAATCACAAGAAAATACTGAAAAATTGAAAAGCACATTGAGTAAAAGTGACAAATATCACATCTGTGATTTAGTAGCATATGGCTTTTTCCTTATTTTTTAAAGGCAATGACATTTAAAGCTGCTAATTAAGATATGTCCAAAATGGCATTCCTTGAAATTTTTATTCACAACTAAAATTGAAATTATTCTTAAAATAATGAAAAATATTGTTTAATAACACAGTAGATATATTAGGAAGTGGCACAAAAAAAAGACCTTGCATACTCGATGAGGCTAATGGTCTAAGTTTAACAGCTGACAGAATTACATTCACTGAAATATTTGTTCTCTTCAAGTAGAACATCACTTTCCCTCACTCTCCAAATTTAATGTTGTGTTTTGTTTGTTTTTTTTTTTAACAAAGCACATACCAGAAGGTCTCACAGAAGTTCTGCCAACCTCCAAATATCTCCCTAACAGAGGGTGAGATAGACACATGCCTCCAACTGGTTTGTAATGATGTAAGAATGGTTTCCCTTGGCAGCTGCTTTGTGCCCAAATTTTCTTCAATATCCAGGAAAGGGGACAGACACACCAAAGTTTCTCATAAAAGGACACAAAACCACGATGGGAATGCTATGGTGTGATGATGAGCAGAGGCTCAAGGTACAGTTAAGTCAATCCCTGAAGGGATCTCCTTGCCTCTATTGCTATAAATATTGTCAGGAAATAGCTAACTTAGGATTATTTATCTTCTAAAATTACAAAAGACTTTTCCAAGAATCAGGAGAAAGTTGAGATGAGAGTTTTAGAATGCATGCACTTTGGATGTCAAGTTTCACTGTTGTGTCTGCTGTTCTCATCAGTAATTTAGAGATTTGCTTATACATATGCAGTTTGTGCAGCGAACAGCATTATTTATCTATATTGGATATTTTTTTAGAATCAGATGCTTCTAGAACACTCAGAGATGCTCCAGGCCACAATAATGCAAAGCACTTTTGCAGAGGTAGAAGGAAAACAGGTTGGGAGAGAAAAGGTAAGAATAAGTGACAGTTTATGTCAAAATCAAGGTAGCCTTTAAATAAATCAATTTAAATATCAGTTGCAAACCTACCAGAAAACATTTTTCAAAAAGACCTGCTGTTCCCACACACTGATGTGCAAACTGGTGACATTACTTCCATCACAAAATTCACTTGCCAAAAAATGGCAGCCTGTTTGGAGAGGAGTCAAAGGCAACGACTGCTGCAGAACTGAAACTGCTACAGTCATTTCTGTAAGAGGGTTGTTAAGTGCCCTACTTAATTTTTTTAAGTGAATGAAGTTTGCTTTTAGCTGAAGCTAGATGTGCACTGAAGTAGAATAAACCATTTGACAATTACTTTTTAAAAGCCACTGGCAACAAAATATTACCCTTTGCCCTTTTCCCCCACCTATTTATTCTGTTGACTAAACACAGCAGCACATGCCATTTGAGGTGACCCAAGCACCTAAGATATCAGTATGGGGTGGCCAGAGGTGACTGAGGGCCATGAGAAAGCACCACTTTTCTGAAAGAACTTCTGGCAGCTAAAGTATTGCTCAGTGCCCAGAATGCTACCAGACCATGCTGGGTTTAGTGAGGTACAACCCATCCTCTTGGCACAACAGAAGGTGGAAATTCCTTGCTCCAAAAAACGCTGCCCTTCCCTTAGCAAAAGATTTCCATGGCCATATTAATTCAGAAATGTGCTCTAAGGGTGCTTGAAAGAGATCTGAGGGATTTGCTTTCACTGGGAGATGTTGTTTAGTCCGAAATCTAAGCAAGACTCCTGTTGTAGTTAATGGAGAACAACAGGATCCTCGGGGGGATGGTATGCACTTGACCTGTCTTAGACACCAATCATAAGTGTGATAGACATGTATGAGATAGATGAGAGAGAGGAGTTCCAGATGAGACAGACACCTCTCATGGGATGAAATGAATTAGCCTCTGGAAGCACTTATTACACTGCACTGATTGTAACAGGAGCCAAGGTTGACTGGCTTATACCTAAAGCAGCTCAAACGAAAGACACCTGAGTTAGAGGAGACAAAATCCACTCTTACATTTAAATTTGATTACAAAGAATTGAGTTAGCTGACACAATACTGACCATGACTGATTGGGTCCGTGCTCAGAAGGACAAGTCCAATTCAACACTGAGCTGCAAGGTAGCCACTGTAATTAGTTAGCACGATGCTAAACACACTTGTTTTTTTCCAAGGCATTCAGTCAACTCATTTTTAACATGAGCAGAATCATTTACCAGTGAAAGGATGCAGCCTCAGAAATATGGGACAGTTGCAAATGATCTGAGGTATTTATGGAAAAAAATTTCAATTCTATTCTGAACAATTCAAAGTATACAATGGCAATGAAGAGACAATAATAATTCCTATTTTAAAATAGGAAATTAGATATGTCTGATGAACCTATGAATTAGTTTGAAATAAAAATTAGAATTCTGCATTGCTAAACTGAAAGCTTTTTTAAAAAAGTAGAAGTGTATGAGTGAAAAAATCAACACATTCTGCCAATGTAAACTGACAATATTTGAAAGTGTTTTCTTTAAAATAAAATGTGAAATTAGCCTGTATACTGTCACAAGTTGAGTGAAGCTATCTTGATTTAAACCACCAAAATTTATGTTGCCATAAGCACAGAGAAGGGAGTTTATGCATGTATTGAAACTTTTAAATTCCAGTACCACTTACACATATGAAGATATTTATGTAAAATAACTGGCATATAATTATAAAGAGAAACAAGTGACAGCAATAACGCATGAATGGTATTTTATGTTTTCCTAAAGATGACTAATGAACTGAATTTCTATGGAAATATAGTGTGCCTGACATTCTCATACCTACCCAATGAGTTCATAATGATTACTGCTATTACAATGAATACAAAATTAATGAATAATAAATTAAATCCTTACACTAAATTGATATTAGGAGCCTCTTTAAGTCATTTTTTGTAACAGTCAAGTCACAATCCATAATAACCTTCTGAGAATAACAAGTTATGGATTTAATTACAGATAAAAAGAAATATCTTCTATTAAAATGTGGGAAATTATGCCCTAAAAAAATTAAAAATGGAGCAGATTTTGGAAAGCAGCGAAGAATGTTCATAAACTAAAATAATAATATTAATGAAAAAGGAAATTAGAATGTCATGTTTTTACATGCAGCGTTTTCAAAAGAAATATGCCAGGGTTAGGATAAAAGATGAACTAACCAAGCATACTTATGAAAACATTTGTACAGGTTTATAACATAAATTTAAAGGAACTCTCTCATTTCTATATACAAAAATCCTGCCAGAAGAATTTAGCTAACAATCAAAAGAAGTGTCATGTCTAAATGTGGTAATCATCAGTCAGGATTCATCAGAAATCTAAAACATTGAAGAGAATTTTTGTTCTAACAATCTTTCCAGAAATCTTCTGGAGAAAAGATAAATGTCAGCTCCACAGATATATAGCATTTTGAAAGTTTAAAGACTCCTGGAAATAAAAGATGGAAGATATTTTAAGGGGGCACAACCTTCCTCTGTGTCCTACCACATTTAATATGAGAGGTTCTGTATAGTTTTATTTCATTAATCTGGACATCTTTCAGAATTAAAAATAATTATTTCACCACAAATCATAAACATTTTGATTTATCATGATAAATACCAGCCTCCAAAAATGATTCTGACAAAGTCACTGCGGTAGCTCGGGCTCCCTGGCACGCTGCTGGAGACTTGTGAGTTCCACCTCCCTTGGCACAAGGACAGAACCCACCTGCACATTTTGGAACGTTCAAGATCTCCTGAAGATCTTCACAAACAGAAGATGCACTCAAGTGCATTTCCATCAGGAACAACAGTTCCTGAACAGAATGGTGAAGAGTGGAAATCACTCCTATAACTGGTTTCAGAAGTGAAAAAAAACAGTTCTAGAAAGAATTCTGTGCCTCAACACAGAGAAAGACAGAGTCCATTTAAAATCTGTAAAAAGTGATTTTGCCCTGGAGTTGGTTTCTATATGAATGGCTGTATCTGGTGCCTTCAGCCATATATCATATCTCCAGCAGAGCTCAAAACGAAGAGTATGGAAATCAAATACAATTGGTTTCACCTTTTTCAAAAAATATGTACACTGACTTTTAGGAATTCTCTCTTTAATGTGATAAAGGTGTCAAAAGAAAGCAGAGTATCTTTAAATAGAAAGGGTATAAATGTGCTATCTAACTTCAGCACATGTAAGCATCAACAAAGACAGTCTCTCCCAAGTAAGTGCCTGGGAGAAGGTAGGGCTTAACCAGCAAGAGATTTCATATTCCTGCAGGGATCTACCCCAAACTCAGTTTTACCTCTTATGATACCACTAGTCACTAAACCAATGACAGTAGCTTAATGAAGAAGTGTGACTTGCAAGTTTTTATCCAGAACAGGCACTAGGAGCATGAAGGATGCTCATCAGTGGCACCAGTGATAGATGGTGCATTACTAGATGTGCACTAAAAGCCACACTGAAGCCTATTCCCAAGGGTGTCAGAACTTGAAGGTATCCATGGGGTAGTGAAAACACGCTGTGACTCTCTGCAGTGTTACTGACCGTGACACCTTCCATTTCTGCTTTTTCTCAGGGAAGAAATCTGAGATGTAAAGGCATTTTGGAATGAGGATTCTTAGATGCTAAGTGCCTTCTGTCTAAAGCAGAGATTTATTTAACTGTATGGCAATATTCCACTAAGTTTGTTTAAAACTCTTAAGGGCAAGTTATAATTCATTTTGGTACATACGCCTCTACACATAAATATCTGCCAACTGTAACATTTTTGGTTGTTAGCTGCATAACAGATATCAGTTAATACTGGATATCAGTTTAACAGTTTAGCAGTTTAACTAAATTAGAGCTCTTAAACTCTCTGATGCTCCTTACCTACATCTAACACAGCAAGAAACCAGTATTAAGTGAAAGATGGATACACTTATTCAGACTGGCAAAGAGTATCACAGAAGCAGAAGCAATATGTAGAAAAATATATAATAAACATCCAAACACTGCCTCACCGCCACTTTAAAAATCAGAGAAGAGAATCAGCTTCCTTGTCCATACTGTCACTTAGGCAAACATCTACCCAAACCTGCTTTTCTAGCCTTACCACATTTCCCAGCTTCCAGCTCTTTTTTTGTCCTGAAGTACTGATTTCAGATATTTAGTTATTCTATGAGAGCTTTGCTGCCAGCAGGAAAAAGAGCCTTGGCTAGAATGAGAGGAAAAGCAACCAGACAAAAGAGCAGAATTGCAGAAGGACTGAGAAAACCATTGCAAATGTTT
This sequence comes from Emberiza elegans, assembly GCA_024865655.1. Classification (NCBI taxonomy): domain Eukaryota; kingdom Metazoa; phylum Chordata; class Aves; order Passeriformes; family Fringillidae; genus Emberiza; species Emberiza elegans. Next base: position 13,111,326 of record JALJVW010000206.1, read on the forward strand.
GGATCCATCCATGTTTACATCAGAAAACATGAGAGAGGCATCTGATTCTTCAACATAAAGTTATAAACATATTAACTTACCAACAAATAATAGTTATTAACATACTTTACTAAATCTTAAAGGAAGCAGAGTATTTGGAGCTGCTGAATGAAAACAATTTACTTGCCTAAAATGTGACTTATCTTTGAAAAACATTAAGTTGCAACATAAAATAACACATTCTATAACAGGTGGATTTCTCAATCTGAAACACATTAAAAAATAATGTTAAAATACTGTTAATTTAATATAAAATAATGTAATAACCTCTCTGACTTCCCAGTTTTCAAGTGGAAATGTTTTCCTGTGCAAACCCATTTTACAGCCAAGGGTAGTAACCAGACTCAGTGGGGTTGATTTTAGCTGCACATTTCCCATTAATGTTAATGTGAGATTCACAGCTAAATTGCTGCACATGGGTGCAGGATATACCCTCAAGTTGTTAAATGAATGAAGAGAATGAATACATGGGGATTCCTATAGGAGGAAAAATGCCAAGGAACGAAATATCAGAAAGAATAATATAATCCATTCACACAAAATCCATTCAGAGAAGGAAGGATAGGGAGGGGGAAAAAGGAAGCATTTTCTGATTTCTTTCCAAAATCAGTTGTGTTGTGGATTCCCTGAAATGATGTAACAGCTGAAAAAGGCTTAACCATTTCCTATAAAACCTCAATCATGAAATCCAGAAGAAAAAATAATCTTTTTCCCAATTAAAGTCGATGTTTCAGATTAACCTACCATTCTTTAGACCTAGATTTAAAGCTTTATCTCTTTTTGCTCTGGATTATATGTAAAGGCAAAAATGGTCAGAGGAATATTTTCCTCAGTGCTGCAGCCCCATGGCTCCTGATTGGTAACAGTTCAACAGTTTGTGTGGCAGAGCTGATCAAGGTTAAAAACTATTCAGCAGAACACCAGTATGTTTTGACTGCTAGCAGTGAAGTTCTACTCCAGCTCTGACTGCACCCACTGAAATATTGCAACCTTCTCTCATTGGGTTTAGGTCTAAGATTTGGCCATCAAATCCTTACCTCCATTTCCACAGTACACACCAATCAGTCCCAAACCATCACTTTTGATGGTTTGCATTCTTTCTCCAGGTACAGTAAGAATTTCATGGTCACCAAATACCTGTATTGGGTATTTTAGCTCATGAAACAAAATCAGAGGGAACGAACACTTGTGTGTGAAATGACTGCAGACCTGAGGGGCTGTCTGGAGCTCAGCTGAACACCTTGAACTCCACTCAAACCTTCCCTGTTTCTCTCTTATATATGTATATATACATATATATACACAATACACACACTTTCAGTAGCACAAAGAACACCATGATAAGCAAGAACAATCGTTTTTAGTTTAGTCTGATAAAGACATAAATATAACACCAGGAAAAGACAATCAACATTATAAAACAAATTACATATTATAAAAATATTGTTTTCATAATTGTATTAATACAATTATTTGTTTGGGGTTTTTTCTTTCATATTTTCTCATACCTTGCTAAGGTACTTTAGCAGTTTAAAACCCTCTCAATTGAAAAAATCCACTCACAGAGTAGTGCTGGATGAAGTGAAAATGCCCACAAGAAAAATGGGAATATTTTGCATGCACTGAATTAAAGTTTTGCATTCATGTATTTGAAATTTCCAGAATTTTTTTTTAATTTCAGCACCTTTTTAAAGTAGAGTAAGTGCATCCTTTCCTTTCCCTTCCCTTTTTCCTTCCCTTTTTATTAATATTTTTCACTGTAAATTAAAATTATTATCATTATGTATCTCTGGGTACATATATAGCCAAATACAGACATGTAATAAACATGTCTGATAAATATATGTGTATACACACACACACACACACATATATATAATAATACCACATGCATATATATAAAATACCACATATAAATGCATACAAATATACATTTACTCTGTACCACAGATTTCCCATATTTTTCCAATTTCATATTGGATGTTTACTCCTAAGTAGCCATTTAGCTAATTTTTGTGAACTCTGATAAATGAAATTACTGTTTTATTAGTTCACTTATGCTCAGTGCAAAACTACAGTGAAAACTGGTTTCCACAACTTCTAATTACAAAACATTAGCTACCTGAGACTTCTCCAGCTGAGCAGATTAGCATAGATCTTCTCTGCTGACAGCTTTGACCTTCACTCCAGCAAACACTTGTCAAAATGCCAAAAGTAATTACCTGGCTGTTTAGGAAGGAGTAATGGGGTGTAGCTACCTACCTTTTCTTGTTACTGATCTAAAATGTCTATAAAACTTTGCCAAGAGGAACCCTCTGGATTTTGGCATATCCATTTTTTTTCTCATCTGTCTTTTTTTGGTCTTTTTTTTTCAACAGACTATCAAATATTTGCTATATGATCTCCTGCCAGCCAATCCCATCATAATTCTGGGGGACAGTCTAAATAACCTACTAGATGGATCTTTCAACCAACTCAACCAAAACCATTTTATGACTGCTGTCATCCTGATTTTGTTGCACTAATGCAACCAGGAAAAATGTATTTAAAAGCAGCAGAAGTAACACAGAGAAAAATGATCATAATTATTCTACGTTGATGGTACTGCCTATCCTCTGAATTAACTTATACATTATAGCTTTTTTTTTTCATAAAAAGAATTTTACTGTTCATATTTCAGATTTACAATTAAGAAAACTGAGCTGCAGAGAATTTACAGGTACTACTTGAAAAATCTATGGCTAGGCTAAATCTAGAGATGTCTTCTGACTTCAGTCAACATAAATTCATAGAGTTTCTCTTAATCTAGAAAGTTCAAATTTATGGAAAATACATTTTCAATATAACAAAGGGATTTAACATTTTCCTGAGGACTAGGTAATTCTAGAAAGATTTAAGTATTTGAATGGTCAATTATCTCTAAATCCTGAAAACTACTTTTGTCAGACAATGGAAACCATCATCCCCAGATAAGAACAAGATCAAATGTGATAAATTTGACTCAATCTCATCTTGTCAGAATGGATATGTGGAGCTCAGGAAAACTCAAGGAGGAAAAAAAAAACCTGCTTCTTTAGCCACACATAGTCCAGAAAACAAACAATTGATGCAAATCAGGTCCCTTGCCTTGTAACAATTGTGCACAGTATCAGGCAGGAGCAGCTGCTGCTGAAGGAGCCTTCCGTCTGTAGGAGAAGGACTGCTCAAAATGAAGGCAATGTTAACACACAGGTCTGAACACTGCTGACAAGTGTGCCCTTGTGAGCACTGCCAAAAAACTTCTCTTATCTTCAAAAACTCTCCTAAAGCTCTCAAATAATTCCTAGTCGCACTATCAAGAGCTCATTACTTCCCCTCGCAGATACATCCCTCCATGAGCTATCAGCAGCAGAAGGTCATGCAAGTGCCTATTTTCAAGACAGATGATATGTGAATCCCCTGGACCTTCTAACTAAGCCTTTTTCAGCTAGAAACCCCCACCTGCCCCTTCATCCAGGGTCACATTTGTGCCTCCTAACCAAGATGTGAAGCTGTAAATCATGTTTTAGCAAGAGAACAAATCGCTCGCAGGTTCAGGGCAGCTGTCCTTACACTCTGTACCAAAACACCACGCTTCTGGAGAAGGGCCTTGTCATGCTATTACTTTTCTACAGGTAAAAGGGAAAACAGCCTGATTCTCAGATGAGTATATTGATTTTCTGTTTTTTCTCTTGTGCTTTAAATAACAACTATTTTTCATAGACTCCTGAAGTAGCACTGCTCTCACAATTTTTATTCTTTGGCTGATATGAAAGCTATCAGCTAAAATCACAAGACTGCTAATCATCCAATTTTGATATATTAAAAATAGGATATTTAGTTACATCAGATAAAATCTATTTTCCTGTTTGTACCAACTGAAATAGAACACTATCTGTTCCACATTATCCCTGTTCCACATGGTGCCTAGTGTTTATTTGCATGCACAGTTTAAAATCATTAGGTTAATCTTGTTGTTCCACATTTTGAGAAGTTATAATCAATCTGTCTAATGGGGGGAAAAAAAGGTACTGACTGTTCTTTTCAGGGTAAAGATGAGGTTACAATGCTATCTGACCTAAATCAAAGTTTCTAAAATTCCCTTCTCTATGCTTACCTAGAGAGTTCCATAATCATCAAAAAATATTACATAGCCAAACTATTCTCTATATAAAAGCTGCCTTTCAATGTATTTAAAGATCAGTGCACAATCTTGCACAACCAGATTTCTTCTAACTGTTGCATTCCTAAATAATTTGTAATATGCTTGGGATCTGCTATAAACAGAGATAGCATCTTATGTGTACTGTACAAAAATGCATAAAACTTTATTAAAGGACCATAACATTTAGAGATGTCTGGGATTGTATTTATTATTGCTGTATATGTCATAATGCATATATATTTCGATTTTCCTGGGAAATGTGCTGTTTATCATAAAAATGTGAAATAGAAGCAATTTGGCTAAATAGTATGGTAAAATATAACATTAAGCAATTGTCTTGGGGTTGGGGATTTCTGCTTGCTTTAAGTCAGAAATAAAATTAGTTCTCAAATATTTTAATGTGGGAACTTTTTGATGCTATGTACACAGTGGGACCCCAGTACTGCTACTATACAAAAAATAAAAGTGTTTTGTTTCAGTCACACATTCTCTCTGGATTTTAGAGCAACTATTTGTTGACTTGCACCAACTGAAAACTGTCCTACACCTAAAATGTACGGGTCAGTTTCAAACATCTGTGTACATGGAAATCTCTAGCAAGCTTAAATGGAAAAAGACTTTCCACTAGCATAGTCAAAAATGTACTGGGAGATTTCTTTGGCTTGAAAAAAAACCCTCTGCTCTCCAACTACAGGGCAGTTTCATTCTGGATTATCAGCTCTGTAGGTGTGAAGAAGCCAGCTGCAGGAATTTGGTTATTTAATAGTATTACACATGGTAATATTTATCAAAATTTAAATGTTTGTATTTTTACTTGCTCTTAAATTAATTTTGAATTCTTAAAGAGCTTTAAATATGTTAGCAAAGGACAATGTGAATAAAGGAGATTTAGGCAGAGTAAATCAGGATTTGTACCAGAAGACTTTAAGAGATCTATCACAATAGAAAAAAATATATCTTTGAGTTTGTTACCAAGCAGCAACTACAGGAAGAAGCTTTCCAGTGTACTAAATTCTATCATCCTGATTTCCACCAATCTCCCCAGATTTACATACAGGATCTATGTATGGCAGCTCTATCATTAATGTTTCAGTGATTCTGTGGACATTAGTGATGATTTCTCTCTCAAACTTTTACCCACCTATGATAAATATCACTTCATATAAGCTATCATTTCTCTTCGAATGTAGAGGCAATCTAGGCAACTATTTTTGAATAAATGCCTAACATTTTGAAAGCTGCAACAGATTTAGATGAATTCTATTTCCACTATTAAAATGCATTTAGATACATTACCAGAGGGCTCTTTAAGAAATTCAGCCTAAAAATCTCTATTAACCTCTAAACCATGACATAAATTACTTAAATGGAAGACTTATTTTACCAGTCTCCATAGGCCTGCTTATAGATTTCAGAAAAAAAAACACCTAACAAAAATACATGAGCTTCAATCTAAGCTTCCATTCTGGTATTTCCATTGAACCTTTGGTATACTGTTGTTCAGCTATTAATTATTGTATTTCACAATATTCTAATATCTACTCTACATCAATGGTGTGTTTCTCCTTATTTTAGTTTAATTGACAGTTTTCTATTAATGGGTGTAAATAAGAGGCATGAGTTTATGCAACTGCATAAACTATCATTGCTTTAAATTAAGGACTATTAACTACATAATGCTAATTAGTTCTTTTTGTTTTCCTCCCCAGTTCTACAAAATTATTAAGTAGCTTTACAAATCCCAATAGGCAGCTGGATTTAAAGGGTTTATGCTGGAATAGATGACGTGACTTTATAAGTTGAACAGGAGGAAGTTCTGCAATTTTCTATTAAAACAGAAAGTGGTTTTAAAGACAAGAAATATTTCTCTCTAAAATTAGATGCCTCACAGTTATTCTTAGAGGAGAGGGGTGTATGTTCAAATGAATTCTACCCCTACTAATCACAGAAATGAATACCATAATTAGAAGGAAATCCATGGAGAAGAGTCATAACCAAAGGTACTTGTTATTCTTCAGGATGGAGACACATTTTCTGAACAGTAGTGCTTCTCACTTGTTCTATTTTTCAACAGAAGAACAAGGTGGGAAAGAAATGCCATCTTGAAAACTCATTAATCATTGTATCAGACATTTTGTACTGCAGGAGACAGTTCAGTTTCTGAATAATCTTCAAAACCATAATGACATCTTTTATTCAGCAATGGACGGATTTGAGGAAAATAATTCAGACAGATTTGATGATACAGTAGGTGAAAGGCAATCGATCCACTACAGAGGACTCAGGAGGTGAAAAAAGACAATGCGAACTAAGGATGCTTGAGTAAAAGAAATCAGGATTTACACCATAAGACTTAAGAGAGGTAGGAACAGAAGAAGACCTGTCAAATCTTTACGTTTCACATTATAGACCAAAGAATTGTAATCCTACTTAAACCAGGGACATGGCAAGTGAAATCAGATGAACCTCACAGCCTCCTGGCTACGTTGTTCAAAGTTTCTGACACAGAAGCTGTCAATTCTCTTCAAAGATGAACTTCAAATTATTCCCAGACACATTCTTTGTTACCAGCTCAGAGAGCAAGATATCTTATTGCACAGTCTACAAAAATCTAGATAGAGAGAAGGAATTCAACCTGAAGACGTTCAACTTGTTCTGTTTACTTCATCACAGCTGAATTGTGATCTGACAGTGACTGACCAATGAATACTTTCAAAACAACCATCATTGCCCACAGCTGTGGGGTAGAAAAAGGAACCAAGGCACTCTGCCAGCATGGACATGTTGGTGCCTCAAGCAAGAGTTCATCTTGCTGAGACTTCTCACGAGACTTGCAAAGCTTCTGCCAAGAGTCAACAACAAAACCAAGGCTGGCTACAGTGATTTTGCTTTTTGAAATTGAAATTTCCTCCTTTTGATGACACAGAATTCACATCTCCTGCACTGACAGACACCATGAAAAACAAGGTGGATGTTATTAGCAAACCAGCACAAAAAATTTCATGATGTCAGCAAGAGAAGCAGTACACTGGAGGCAGAATAAGGCATAAATACTTTCTTCACCAACTGGATGCAGGCTCACAAAGAGCTCGGCCATTTAGTCATCCTAATTAAGAGCAGAACTATGATATCTTGGATCACTCCAAACCAATCAGACACCAGCAGGTAGAAACACTACACAGGGTAAGTTAACTCTAAGGGGTTTGAAGTATTCATTGAACTCTAAAGGACTGTTTAATGCTAAAAGCTAAGGATGGTGTTTTGTCTGTTTAAAGCTGCCAACTTCAACAAAAATATTCACATACACAATAGAACTTTTTGACATTGAATTATTTTGTCATGGAAATTTCAGCTCAGCTGGGACATGACCAAAATTTGTAGATGTTAAATCTCAAAATCTATAAGATTGCAGATTTAATTATTTGCAGTCATTTAAAACTGCTGAGAAATTCTATATGTTTTTAATATATTCCAATAACTTTGAGGCAGTTTTTATTCAAATTAGCTTGCTGTGTTGCATAATACAGTAAAATTTGAATAACAATACATTATGTTTTGCATTTTTGTGTTTCAGCAGAATTAATTTTTTGATGTTTTATTTTCAGAAATAAATCACTCACAGAGAAATGATTTTTAGACAAGAAGTTAATATGATTCAACAACCTATTCTCTAAGTCAGGATAATAGTTCCCATCAGACCATATGCAGTGTGAAAATGTGAATTTCACCAACAGGGCAACAGAAAAGTAAAAAAGGCCCCACCACAAAAAAAACCAAAAAACCCAAAAAAACCAAAAATGAAAACCAAACACCCCCTCCCCCTCCCAAAAAAAAAAACCACAAGAAAATCAGAAAAAAACCAAGAAAAAGCTAACCACAAAACCATCCAAACCAATGGTTCAGATAAAAGGTATGGAAATTTAAATTGATAGCTTTTCTGTTCCTACATATATACATTATATAAATCTAAATTTCTGACCTTCCATACTGATGTGTATCACAAGTTATCTTAGGCACAGGAACCTGCACACCAGACCTGTTAATTCCCTAATATCTGGTTATGCACAGCCTTTAACTGTTCTGTCTGTCCCCATCACTAGGATGTCTACACTGTGCCCACAGCCCTTTGCTTTTCAGTCTTCACCTAAACACCTAAAATGTTGCACTTCAATACAATACAGAAAGAAATGTGAGCATGACTCTAACACTAAAAGGCATTTCAGCAGTGCTGAGCATCTGTGCCCAAAACTCTCCTACATCTCTTTTCCATGTGTTCAGAATATATATGACCATTACAGGCACCTGATGCCAAAATTCTTTACTTGGAAATTTCAGAAGTTCCCGCTTTTCTAATTATCACTGTCCTTGCCAAAATGGTAGGACTACATATAAAATAATTTCATTCCTCATTTCTACATCAGATATATTACAGTTTTCTATAGAGTTATCTTACTGATAATTGTCCTCTGCTAGCTTTCTCCTGACCTCTAAACTGAAGAGAAAAGAAATATACATTTGTTTGTCTAAATGATGTCATGCCAACTGTAGTTACTCCTAGAGCAGGTAACTTATGTCTTGAGAAAATTTATTTCTTCAAAACATTGAGATTAAATTACATTGCACCACTGAACCTGACTTATTAAACAGAAATAGGCCAGAGGACAGCTACTTGATTAAAGATGTATTCGATCATTTGAACGTCAAAGAGTGTGAAGCCGGCAAAATGTTGGGTGTCCTGCTCTAGAACAAATAAAGGTATTGTTAATGTGAGAAAGCAAGCTATTTGCAATTTTAAATTACCCTGTTGTCAGCTTCTTCATATAATTATATAACCCTAGAAACTGAAAAAAACTCCAACCAAAGTAATCAAAACATTTACCCAGAATTGGAACCGTGAATTACTGGGAAAAAAAGTTTTATCAGCGAGAATGTCTCTAAAGGATTTTAGAGAGCTTATTTTGCCTCAAGACAGGTCATGTGTGCACCAAAAAGAATAAACCTCAAATTCCAAGACAACACAGGCAACCATTTTTATTATCATACTTCCATAGCTCTGGTTTTTAGTGGATATTTTAAGTCCTTCACTTCCCTGCATAGTTGGTAAATAGTCCCATGTCTTCTCTAACCTGCACATTTTTCAAACTTCTCAGAGGAGGATGGAAAACTTTAAATATAGTTTCCTATATTTAATACTTAAAAAGTGCAAGGAAAATATGAAGTCTATCCATTTTGGTTACAAAAATATATGCCACATGAATAATAAGACCAAACTGCTGCACAGAAACTGTTCTTGTGGCTATCAGTGAGACTTGCATGTACATAACACCTGCACAAATAGATTCCTTTTTTGCAAATCTGAATAATTTACATTCCTATATTTATTATGGCATCTGATTACTTCAATTTCCAAATTCTTTTCATTTCTAAGGATGTGACAGACTGTGAAATTCTTCTGTCCATTTGGTCTGTTCATTTTCTGTAAACAAGATCTGCTTTCCAAGCTCCTGGAGGGATGTCAAGTTCCCTAATAGCAGTACAGCATGGAATTATGCATTTACCTGTGCCTACCTTGGAAGTGTGCATTGATTTATCCTCCTTTGGCTTCCCTTGGTAAATTAAGTACTTGGAATGCTTTTCTTCAAGACACCGTTGACTTTAAAAATTTATAATTACAACCAGAGCCTGAAAAAACTTCTTATGTAAGTATATATTGCTGTTGATTTTTTAAGAGAATTTATTTTTGGCTTAGAGATCTGGAAGTAAGACGTTTGCTTAAAATAAATGAATTAATTAGTGAGTACATTGACAAGCACTGCAACTTCATGATTTAGAAAGGAAAGATAAGATACTTTTAAAATGTTAAATATTTGAGGGATGGATAGATTTGTGAGCTCTTTTAATTTTTTTTTTATGTAAAGGACAAACACAAGGTTTAGTTATGACAGTACTATGGCCACACTGAAATACCAAGAAGAGCTTTCGTAAAATTCCTGTAAACCTCTTTCTGCAGCCATCAAAACCTGAAAGTTTTAATTCACTAAGCAAATGGAAATAAAAAAAAAATTCTTGGGATAATAATGTAATAAAGAGTAGATAAAATTACTGTACAAAATATGAATTTAAATTGATGAATCTGCAGGAATTCTTTGAATCATAGAACATTATGGTTGGAGAAGACCTCCAAGACTATCATGTCCAATCTTAACCAAATACCACTATGCCCACTGAACCATATCCCAAAGGGCCAAGTCTGTTTGGTTTTGAGCACTTCCAGGGACGGTGACTCCATCACTTCCCTGGACAGCCTGTTCCAGTGCTTAACCATGCTTTCAGCGACATTTTTCCTAACATCCAACCTGAACCTCCTCTGGGACAGCTTGAGGCCATTTTCCCTTGTCCTGTTGCTTGCCTGGGAGAAGAGACTCACCCCCACCTGGCTACCACCTCCTTTCAGGCAGTTGTAGGGAGTGATGAGATCTCCTCTGAGCCTCCTTTTCTCCAGGTTAACACCTCCAGCTCTCTCATGCACAGGGTTTATGTTCCAGATCCTTCACCACTTTGTTGCCCTTACTCTTCCTCTGGGGCAGCATTATTTTGTCTCCAGAACCTCCCCACTTTTTCAGTAGCATTTAAGTTAAAGAAGTTGAAAACAACTACTTTGAGTCCAGTGGTAAGCAAAACCAGGATGTTATATCTTGAGTTTTACTGAAATAAACAACTTACAGCATTTTTGCTTTTCAGAGTAGTTTGCTAGGAACAGGCCAAGACACATCAGGAACCTCCTGGACTTGATAATGTTTCCACAGCCTTGCTAAATTTCAATGGATGTCAATTCCATTAATTTCCTTACGTGTAAATTTTTGAATACATGTAAGCCTCATTATCCACAACTGGAAAAACTATAAACTGCATTCTGATTTATTTTAAACCTGCCTTCTGCCAATTTCATCTGTTCTTGCACTGCAAAAGCAATTATACAGTCCTGTCCATAGTCACTGGGCAATTCAAGAACTGACAGACCTTTCTCATAACACACTCTTTTTTTTTTTTTCAACAAAGTTTCCTTTCTTATTGCACCACTGGTTATATGGAAGACATTCCATATTTACAGTCATGCCTTCTGCCTGTCCCTGAATCTTTCCATGTCAACCAGAATTTCAAATCCATCTGACATATGAGAAGCAGTACTACATGTGGTATTTAAATAAAGGCAAAGGACATACTTATGAAAGAACAAATGATATTATTCTGTTTTCTATTCCATTCCAAATAATCCTTAAAAAAATTTTCCTCGTTCAACTGATAATGGAGACTGAGCTATCATTTTCATTAAATTACCCATTACTACACTAACTACATTACTATGTATACCTTGTATGCAAAGCTATTTTTTCTCCATATGAAATTTTTACAGTAATTTACAATGAAATTCATCTGCCATTTTGAGTCCATTGACTCAGCTTTATTATACATTTCTAGGATCAACTTTCACCTTTAATATTGTGAATAATTCAGTATTAGCAGGATTTCTCACCATCCTGCTGACTCTCCTTTCTAATTCACTTATAACTATGTTGGATGTTACACTCTGAGCAGAGATCCTTCCACCTTTTTTTTCACTATCTTAGCCTTTTATGAAACTAATACTTTTTTCCTAATCTCTGTTTCTTGCCTCCCAACCAATTAGTGATTTGCCATTTTTCTGTTCCATATTCCACATTCTAAGAAACAATTAGTTTCCTTAGAAACTTCTGGGAAGACCTTGTCAAAAGCCTCTGGCAATCCAGGCAGGCTCTACCAACAGCATCATATTTGCTGATCCTTTCTGAGAGATTCAACAAGTTGACAAGGCAGGGAAGATCATTGTTATAAAAAAAGCCATATTAATTTTTCCCAGGAAAAAAAATCATACCCATTAACGAGTCACATAATTCAGTGCTTATTGGAAATTTGTAGTTCTGACAGGACACACATAGGGTTTTTGGACCTTGCTACTCTTTAATACCAGTTAACAAGACCCTTCTCCAGTAGAAAGAGTTCTGCAAAGGAAAATTCTGGCCTAGGAGCTACCCCAGTTTTTTCTGTAACTACATTCATCCATGGTGAAGCAAAAGGAGAACTTAATAAACAGATTGGAACTCCCAGTGTTTATTTACATGAACTTTTCTTGTTTCTGTTTTCAAGCAATATTGCAACTTGTTTACTTCTGATTTTTGAAGACTATCAATTGAGTTATTTGGAAACAAATCAGTCATCAATTCAGATACCTTGCAAAAATTTGTTTTTGCAGTCAACAACTCCATAATACAGTTAGCAGCCAAGCTGAAAAGGAGCCAATAGGAGTCCTTAAAACAGTGGTACTCAGAAGCAGCTTAATTCTAGAAATGCAATCTTTACTTCCAAGATGAACTTGTCATTTAAATAGTTGAAACAGCACAACAAAAAAGGCATATTTCTATCATTTTTTGTTCCAGAAATTAAGGCTAAGGTGTAATAACATTTTTGTTCCCTGAAAAAAAGTATCAGAAAAGTGATCATTTTTACAAATGACTAATGTGTTTTTATGAGCTTTTGACAACACTAAAGTGTTTTTCACCAAACTGGAACTTGATGACAAGCCTCTATTTAGTTTTCTTGAAAAACAAGGAAGTCTCAAACAGTTTTAATGGACTTAAAGATGTTAAACTTCAATTTTTCATGAGCCACTCACCTCTCAATTCTCTCCCCCTTTAAATGTCAGTCTTCTGGGAGAACAGGACGTGTCTCTGCTGTTTGCAGTGGTACTGACTGCTAAACAGACATGTGGGGGGCCACAGTTTGGGAAAGGAGGACAAGGACCTACCTGCTTCTTTGGCAACATCTGCAGTTGAAATATTTTGGAGGTTTGAGCGCACTCGGAAGGTCACAGCTGGTCCCAGCACGCTGAAAGAGATTATTAAAAAAATGTAAGATTCATAATCAAGAGACATGGCATAATATCCCTTATCAAAATAGGTTTTTAAAGAGAACCTATTAAGACACCATTTAGCCCTCTTCCTTTTGCTTCATTAGCTACATTTGCATACATTTTTATACCTCTTGTGGTTTCCTGTGTGTATTTTGTGCCTGTCTGAAAGAATCGCAATGACATTAACTAAACTTCAGAACACTTCTGTAAATACTATTCTTATTATGAAGATGGCAAAATGGAGGCACTGAAATTGCTATTCAGTGAAGTACAGCATAGCTCATCACCGGAATTCAGCATCCAAAGAAGATTACATGTACTTTCACATTTATATTCCCAACATCAACACAACTTCAGTTCCTGTTGTCACAACTGCAAGTCAGAGGGACAATATAAAAACTCAGAATATTTATCTTAATCATATTCTGCAAGAATATGTGTGGAGAAGAGATTCTGGACATATCTGATCCAATAGCTGGTTTTAACCAGAAAAATACCACAAAGTATTTATCATTTAACAACAGAGGGGATAACAACTTTTGAGAGGAATCTATTTGACTCTGTGAAGACCTGATGATCCTTTATGGCACTAAAATCTATAAGATATTTACAGAGGAAGGAACCAATTAGCCAGATGTAGAATAGCAATTTACTCAGGGCTTCACTGAAAAATATCACTGCATAATTTTAAGGAAAAATAAATCTGTATTTGTGATGTTGCTTTCATTCTTCATCCATCCCAATAAACATTCTACGTGTACATCTGATAAAAGGAAAGAAGAAATTTCAGGTTCATGTCCTTAAAACTATACTTAAATACTTATCTACAAAACACATAATAAAAATACACATAAAAATATAGTGAATGCATTATTGAAGAAAAATTTCTGGGGAACATGAGACTAAACCAATTATAATGCAAGAATTTACAGAGGAGAAGAGCATAGGGTCTGAAGAAAAACAAAAATTGGCACTATTTTATAAAATTTACCTACATAATATGTATTATGCAAGTTCCTAAGGTTTTTTTTAACTCATATTACCAGAGAAAATAATTATATTTATACTGTGAAGAGCAACCCTGCTTAAAAGGGGAAGTGCATGGGCTGGAACTGTACATGTAATAGCTTTTGACTTCCTATGGCAGTGGCTTAGGAGAGAATGAAATCTGAAAAATTTTTGCATAAAAGAAATAAATTGAAAAATATTTTGTTGCAGGGCTTGAAATGAAGTATTAACTTATTCTTTTAGTAACATGTTCATCTTCTACAATCATAGAATGGAGAGCACTTAATGAAGTGTGCTTAATTGGATCACATATATCCTAGGCAGAAATACCTCTAAACCTTTTCCATTTCACATAGTAAAAACTCTTTCTTAAATATAAGACTTTGCTTTGAGGTTACAAAGGGAATCAGAGTAAGAATAAGAACAAGAAATATCCTTTCATCTTTTACTAGCAAAGCATACACTGCACACATTTTATTCTGGAGTTAACAGGGACTGCCATTAATCAATCATTTTTCTTGAAGTACTCTTGGGGGGAGGAAAAAGAAAACAGATTTTAATGTTAAAGTACACTCTAAAAACCTGATCACTAATGGTCAAGAAACACTTTTAATAATGCCAGGCAAGTATAAAACATTTGTCAACATCATATTGATATTATAGATTAAAATACTCAACAATTGCAAAGTACTTTTTATTTGAGATAACTGCTGTACAAAAATCCAGACTGTTCTGTCACTAACCCTGAGATAATCAACCATAAAATACACCTGTTTTAGGATATCAAACACTGATTCCTAAGTAACCTTGCACTGTCCTTCTTTTTGTGCTGTCAACCTAAGAGAAATGCTGATTCCTCTCAGATATTTAGATATTTGCCATTAGCAGGCTGCTTTAAATAAAAGCAGCATCACCCCAGTATGCAGCTCTTGCATCACCAAGATAGGAGGGAAAGAACAACCAATTTCAGATATTCCCCCCAAATCTTCACTGCATGGTCCATTATAGCTGAGAACCTGGAACCAACACAAAATTTAAACTACAATGTAGTTATACTTCAGCTCTATCAGCAAATAAAAAAAGTTTCCTGTCCTCCTTCCCTTAACCTGAATGCTTTACTTTTCCCTCTCAGCCATTCCCCACTTCCTCCCACTTGTCCTGCCCTGCCCCACTCCCAGCAGCCTTGCATTTCCTGGCACCAGTGAAATCACAGATTAAAACTGGATAATTTCAGTGACCCAGCCCAGGCAGTGAGAGACAGGGATTTCCAAGGAGTGAAGCCTGTCAGCAACCATCCCACTATTCTCTACTGACTCCACCTGGATAATCCAGGAACACAGGAAGATCTGAGTCATGCCCACATCAGTGCTGCCACAAGGACTGTCATTCCTCCTCACTGCTCAGGGAAAACAAGAACCAAAAACAGAGTGAGGAAAAAAATTCCTCATCTAAGTGGGATGCCACTGAGTTAAGACCATTCTTTTGCAGGAAAGAATAAATCTCGGAATCATTTGAAACACCCACTCATATGTTGCTCTGTGGGACATTGTTTTCCTCTACTGTAGCAATTGAATTCTTGCATGTTAGAAATCACCTGAGCACCAGATCAGCATGGCTTCACTAGGAATATTTGCAAAATACAGAAAACAAAGCAGCTTTTGTCACAACTTTTTGCACATTGGCATTTTGTTTATTTAAAAGCAAACAAAAGACCTTGAGATTACTTGGTCAAAATTGCATTTCTGCTTGATGTTTTGGGAACTGACTGCTTCAGGAGCTCATAAAATGAGATTTTTCTCATGGGGGCTTCTGGCAAAAGCACTCAATAAATAAACATTTCAATAACAAAAGATGCCTTTAGGGAATTTCTCACTGTTCATTATGTGTTGGATGAGAACATTTAAACAAAACCAGTAATTATATGACTGCAAAATATTTTTAAAAGACTTTTTAACAAGAGGTCAACCAGCCTGAAAAAAGGTTTCAAGACGTATAAAATGCAACTCTGATAGGAAATTTGAGTTGGGTAGATGAGACTGTGTCAAACCCTCTGAAACCTGGCTAACATTGATGGCAATTGTCTTCAAACAGCTCTAAATACAGGGGCTCACTGAAGTGCACACATTTGTTTATAAGCTGATGAATTGCAAGCAAACCATTCCCACAGACCAGGGAGGTGCTGGGGGAGCAGAGGCAGCCCTCCTGCTGGTACCCTACCCCAGCCAGCACTCACCCAGCTGGGCAGGAGAAAAGTCACACAGAAACCATGGACCAGGCTGAAACCTCACCCACATCTGACATCTGCTGCAACTGAGGGTAAAAATGTCAGACAGGAGTTTTTGTCTATCCCTGCCCTGAGCTGCATGCTACTACCATCACCCCCAGGTATATCTGTAGTAATTTTTTTCTGACACAAACAAGCTTATACTCAAGTAAGTGAAGATTGTGAATTTTAGAAGGTATCTGGACTACACAATGTAATTGCACTTATCACTTTTTCCTTATACCTTCTTACATTTTTTTAATAAAGGTAGCAGTTCTGGCTTCAAGGGTAATAAATAGTGACTTCTCCCCACACAAAATGTAATGTCTGTTGCAATGACCTGCTAAATTTATTATTTGAACTTTACCAACTAATTACCCCCCCCCCCACCGCTGTTGGCTGTCACAACTTTTGCCCTTTTTTTTTTACTTACAATAATGTTGCCTTCAGTCATAATAAGGGGTTTTTTAACAAAGACATTCTAAGCATATTGCAAATTGTCACCCTTATGTGCTGTTGTCTTTTATTCTGTTTACTAGAGATGAAATAATTACAGTGTTTATACCAAAATGACTTGAAGGTTGATTGCTGATTTAATAAAATCCCCTCCCCTTGGGTTTATATTTCCCATCTGAAGGTGGGAGGGTGCACAGCACACACAGAAACAAAGAATATTCTTTGTGTAAAATAGAAGTATTTCCTTTTGTTAATTGTTTTATGACTAACAGCATTCTTCTTATATTTTCCCTGTCAACAAATGAATGATGTGAATAAACAGAGCTGGAGCGTGATCAATATGGCAAGGTCCATATCACTTTCAAGCCGTGGGTTATAATTATATTTATGAATGACGGGATTTAAATCTCCATAAATTATGTGCCAGGCTTTGCACGCCTGTTCCTCTCCCTCGTGTGCGCGTCCTCCAGCACTGCAGGATCACGCCGTGCACGCACTGAGAGATGCACTCACAGTCTATCATACCCCCTAGTGGAAAAGGATCTCAGAAACAAGTGCCAACATGGCTCTGTGTGCTCTTGAAGATGAGACACAAAGCTGATGCCAGATGGAAATGATTTGAGGTGGCATCTCATTTTTAAGATACAGGCAGAGTGCAATTTCTCAAGACTGGAGGAAGATGAGGAGATTAGGATTGGCTATTTCCAACATGAAACATTCTCTTAATGACCCTATTTAATAAAACAGGGCTTGCCTTAATAAAGCTCAGATTTGAAATTAAAGTCACCACTTGTCTATATGTTCATTTCAAAATCCTTTAATCTCTGGAGGTTAAGAAAAGCAATTAGTAACGCTCCAGAGGACTATGCAAAGCAAATTTTATAGCAGTGAAGGTAATTGTCTCAGGAAACGTTTGGTGGGCTTGAACTAATGACTTGCAATGTGTACACATTTCTATGCCTTCTGTGTTTAGGAATTTGAAGCTTATGTCCATTGTTTATATTGCACCGAAGCCTCCTTTTCACCTTCTCAATTTTGGAAAAATTAAGATGCTCATGTTGCTGTAAATGTTTTATATATTATATTTAGAGGAATATAAACATAGTTATGTCAAATCAAATCAATGGGGAAAAGCACATAATTAGCAGAGGCATTTTTGTACGACAGTATGTTTCTACAGCATGAATTACAGAGGAAAACAAAGGCAGAAAATTTCAGCTGGACATTGACACATAATACATTAATGGATTAAGAGATATACACTGGCTGTTTTTTTATCCTTCTGATACTCAGAGTAGCTGTAAATCAGTTGACCACCTGATTCAAGTTTGACCAACATTTTTTATCAGAACTGTTGACCAGAATGTATTTTGGGAAGCATTGCATCATAATGTATTTAAATTACAGAAGCAGGTACCTGACTGAGCTTCAAAGATTCAGGAAAGCTTACAAAGGATGTGTTGTGCTGACCTACTACAAAATAACATCCCTGAACTGTTGAGTAGAGAATTATTGATCATCACTCAGACTTAATACTAAAAAGACACACATCTCTCACTCTTTAATATCTTTACTGTTCAAAGATTTGCTTCACTTTGCACCTGGACTGCAGAAATATCAATGTGGAGCTGTATGTCTTCTCACATTCCTATTGACAGGTATGTATGCACAGCCAGTGATCAATTAAAAAAATCTTTTTCTGTTTTAACAAAATGAATTTTTCGAGCCCTTCTTAGGAAACTCACAACATGCTCCCTAAAGTGCAGAATGATGCACAGTGTTCCAGAACACCCTGCAATACAGCAAGTAATATATTATCTATTAATATTTATATCCTTCATATACACTAAGCAGGAACAGTCTGCACCATTCTCTGAAGTGTTCTTGCACTAAAGACAGCATAGAGAGAAAGTTAAAGACTTCTTGTACTGGCATTCCACCTGGTCTTACAGTGACCAGGAACTAAAGATGGAAAAGCAAAATCCCTGCTAAGGGCAAGACACTAATTGCAGTGCTCACCAGGTAGTGCCTGATTTCCTATCACCACTTCAATTTCATTAGCGAGGTTTTCACCAGGCAGGTGGGAGACAGAACCACAAAGGTAGACCACAAAGATTAGAAAGGTTGACCATTTCAGAGCAATCACATCTCACAAATGCAGTTACATGGAAACGAAACTTAGGTCTGGATTTGATGGTTGCAGCCTAGATTTACTTCTGCAAGTTACATTCTTTATAAATCAGGTATGAATTATGGTGTATTATCAGGTGAATTATGGTGGATTATCAGGTATGAAATATTAGGTGTCCAAGTCTTGGACATCTTGTTGTGCCCTCTTCTCTCCCCCTGACATGATAAGCACTGAGGAGTGACTGCACAGAGCAACGTTTCAGGGGCAGAGAAGAGGACACGACAAGGTGCTCAAACAATGAAATGCCTGACACACTACTGTCATTAGAATAATTTCCAGACTGAAGTCACAGGAAAGGGATGACTGGCCCAGGAAGGACACTTTCCAATAACACCAATCCATGTCTGGTGGGTCTCTGATACCGATACTAAAAGATGGAGCTTTAATTATTTTACATTAATCATTAATTTTGTATTAATCATTTAATCTATATGCATCAAAATTGTGCTAAGTACACTGATCCTAATTTACATTGCAAAAGATGATGAAAGAGTATTTTAAAGATTTTGCAACTTGCTTCATCTGAGGTGAAGATTATTTTGCTAAGCCTACAATTTAAATGATTTAAAAAAGAGACAACGCTTAATTTAGAGATTGATGCTACACTCAGTTTGCCCTATTTTTATTCTTCACAAAATGCAACTTTTGATGATTACTCAATATCTATGAATAATTTGCAGAGTTTTAAAATAATTTTTCTATTAATCTGTCACAAGCCATGAAACTTGACATTTTCACCACACTGAGTACATGAAAGTTGCCAGCTTTGCCTGCCATGCAAATAAGGTTCTTAATTACAGTATTTAAAAGAACAAACCATACAAGTGCTATAATTTCTTACGGTAAAAAAAAAAGGGTTTGGACCCTGTGAGGGTGGAAGAATGGACTCCAAAAGCTTCTTAAATGTAAAGTGATTTTTCTTTCACTCCCCAAGGATTAGGCTAAAGTATAAAATTTATGTCATAAAAAAGAAAAAAAAAGGCATTCTATTTATATTTCCATTCTCCTCCTTTATACCTTTGTATCTACAAACAACAGACATTTTTCATATTCACCCTGTAAGCCTTCAGTGCATTTTCCTGGCCTCAGCCCTACTCACCCTGTACACACCTGTGTTGTTGATGGAACTGGCTGAAAGCACATATGAAATTTCTCTGCTGGGACGACAGTCACCTTTGGCTCTGCTTGCACAAGTGACTTTCAATCCTTAATGAGGAGCATGACTCACATGTTAGGGCTGTTACAGAGGTACAGGTTCAAAATGTTCAGAGCTTTGATAGGATCCGTGTAGGACACAAATTTCTTGCATCAGTATTAGGCAGCACAACCAAAAAAAAAAAAACCCAAACTTTGCTGCAGTCTTAGTTCAAAAGGCCACCAAATTCTGAGTGCTACAACCAGAGCTCTCCTGCTGGTCCTCATAAGGACCTGTTGGCTTCTCTCTTAGCTCTGAGAACAATGAGAAGATTTTTTCTTGAGGCTCACCTGCCAGCTGTGAGGTAGAGATATTTCCTTTGCAAAGGAGGCACTGCAGGTAGAATTTATTGGGCTTTTCCAGTTGCACCTACAGATGCCTATTTACTCTGTCTTTATGGCTCTTAAAGAATACAAACCCTTCCACAGGCAAGTTGTAATTCCACTTATTGACCTGTTTATGCAATATTTACTAGCTAGGCTATAACAAAAATGCAAAAGAATCCTTTATCTTTTCTGGCTGGGTCAGCAGGTCAGTAATGCTCATGCAATTCAACCATCCAGGTCACAAAATGAGAGAAAAAAATGCGTGTTTGTACTTCTAGGAGAATCAGGCAGCCAAAGGCAGGAGGATCAAGACAGACATAGACATAAAATACTTTTTATATTTCTTCTAAGAGGTTATTCTTTTAAACAAATCCCTACATGAAAACCTTTTTTTCATTTCTAATATTAGTAATACTATTTGTGGTTGAAGCTTTATTTCAAGAGTGAGAATCACAGTTCTCTGTTTCTATTCTCATATCTGTCATCAAGTCCTGTGCCATTTTAGGGAAAATGAAGCAAACTGCCTTGGGTTTCAATCTACCCATCTGCAGAATGGAAATTATTACCTGTTAATAATATGTGAAGTGTTATATAAATCAAATGCATCGGCACACACTCAATGACTTGCTTGAAAGAAAGGAGTATATCCTGCCTACCCTATAATGTTATGAACTTTGATTTCATTAAAAAAGGAATATGATGGCATCCTCAGTCACACAGAGAGATGAGTAGCAGAGAAATATGAAGTTAAAAAAAGTTAGACTTCAGAAGTTCACACATCTGTAAAAACCTTCTCTGGAGCAGGGACCTAGGAGTTCATGGAAATATATCAATAGTGGATTCATTCTGCTTTTGATTACAAAGATGCAAATCCTCTGTTTTAATGAGATGAAATGTTGTAATGGAAAGCCAAGCACCATACATATTATTTATAAGAATCTCCTTATATTTTTATGGTCTTTCTCTTTTGCAACCTAGAATTCATAAAATGCTGCAGGCCAAAATCCTTCCTGTTACTTTAATGATTTTTATATTTTTCTAGGAGGAAAGTTACAGTGGAGAAGGCAAAATTATCTTGGTTATATGCACATTCATTTAAGAAAAGAACACAAAATGTATTGTACCTCAGGGGGAAAAGCCACAAGACTAATGTAATGCTAAGGTTGTGGAATAACTCATTTTTAAGTAAGGAAATGCATAGTTTAAATTTTCACCTTTTTTTTCCTTATCATCATTCCTCTAAAAAGTGATGAATCTTTATATTATAAATTAGTTGTCAAATAAGACAATATGTACCAGAAAACACAATGTAATTTCTTATAAATGCCTGCATGCAATGATTTACAGCAATACATTTTTCATATAATTTGTTTCCCAGACTCATTAAATCTGTGGGAGAAGTCAAGTTTGAATAAAAGGGGTTCCATTATTTCTGAGCTATGCTTTTATAACAGTTTAAACAAGATTATGTCAAATAACCACAGTTATTTGTTTGCTATTTAAGATAAGAGAGCAGATGAAAAATACTGCACAACTTTCTTGAAAGGTCTACCTTTTTACTGAGACTAAGCATGGTATAGTTCAAATTTAAATACGAATCTTGCTTAATAACTGGACAATAAATGCAGTTGAAATTTTAAAAAAATCTATTTCTAGTTAATTTACAGCATCTTAAGGAGAGCAGGATGAGATATAGAATATTCCTCTCAGTAAATCTAAATGACACAGACAACAGAATCCAGAATCTGCCAATCTGGAAAAAAAAAACTTTGGGAAAATATTAATCTACAGATGTTTAACATACAACACAAGAAAAGATTAATCACACCAAATCATGGAGAATCTGTACAATGGAGGAAACTTTTCAAATGCAAACCTAACAAGACCCCGTGCTACCTGTCCTACCACTGCTCAGTGGTTAAATAATCCTCCCTCACACTGTCCTGCCCCTCAATAATTTCCTGAGTTGTTCACATTTAGAGCATACACACACCACATGTCATAACCCATCAGTACAATGGAGTGAAAATGCCAAGTATTGTTCCAGTGTTTAGGTTCTGGATGACTGAATATGATTAACTGGTTGATTGAATTTTTCAGGTGTTATAAAAGTACCATGACAAACAATGAACAAAACCTACAGTGCATGATTAGGACACTACAGCCAATGCACATGTTTATAATAGGTGAGGGTGGGAGATCCACTCGCCCCTCTGCCTGCCCGACACTTCCGATTTGGAAGTGTTTTAAGCTGCTCCAAACTTTCACCACTTGGTTTGATTTTCAGATATCTTCCTCAGTTCAGGTTCTTTTCACTGGGATGGTCGGCTGGCTTTTCAAATTGTATTTATTCCAGCCCAACCGTTCCAGCTCTTCCTAAGAGCAGGGATAATGGTAGGCAGGGTTTGCTTGTGTAAGGCCTTGAAAAGGAGGTGCAAAATGTCTCTAACCCCAGTACTTGGAAACAAGAGATCTGAAGTATGAAAAGAATGTGCTTGTACCTGTCCTCATGATAAGCTTTCCAAACTCAAGCTTTTGTTAAAACCACTGTTTACACACAACTGTTAAAAAAACATGATTAACACTATGGACAGGACACATATAACACTATGTTACTGTATAACAGGAAAAGAATCTCTCTTACTTCAAACACAGAAATGCAGCCTTTTTAAAGTATTTTTTTCAGTAGGGTCCTTGAAATCCAAAGATGAATGGTGGTCAAGTAGTAGAGAAGAACAATATTTTCAGGGGCCTTAATTTCAATCTTATCAGACTTCAGGAGATATGTTGCAAATAGAGTATGGAATAATAAAGATTTAAAGGTCCTGCTGTTACTTTAAATTCTGCTGGAATCATTCACTTCAGACTTAGTCTCAGTTCTTTTGAGTACAAATAATTTCAGGAATTTATTTATTTATTTATTTATTTCTGTTCAAGGCCAAACACCCTTGTCTGAATGGAGAGCTGATTCCTGGGACTGCTGAATGCTCAGGTAATGGAATGCTCAGCAGAGTGGAGCCGATGGGATTCTGTCTCAGTCAGGGTAAGTTTTTCTCAGAAGAGGCTGAGTAAGCCATGCAGTGAGACATCACACTGGACACCTTGTAGTGGTAGAAGCTTTGACACAAATCTTTTCATGCGTAACTCCAGCTTTGGATGGTCCTAATAAAGCCCCATATCTCATATGAGTTAAATATATCAATTCATGTTTGCCAAGCATTTTGATAGTGTAGTGAAGAGCACTATAGGAAAAGAAATCCAAACCGAAACAGAAGGAAATGGGGGTTCTGACCTCAAAGCAGAATTTGAATAAAGTGCAATAAATAAAACCTAAAGTCACACACTGAACAATGAAAATAAAATGAAACATTGAAAAGCTACTCATTAACTGAGGATTTCTTTTCTGCTCATGAAATAAAACAGTTGGCTGTAGAAAAATATATAGAAGTGATTCAATATTTCAGAAGTCTATCATAATTAGTGTTATTCAAAAGATTGGTCACCTGAACAAAACAAAACAAGAAAATGGCTTGAGTTCAGTCCAAAGTCAATTTTTTGTTTATTCTCATCACCTAAATAAGTCAAGCTTAGTTAAATTTTGAAACTAGCTATTACTTCAAATTTATAGTATTTTCTTTTCAAAATGTGAAATCACATTGCTGTGTCTGCTACAAAATTTGAAAGATATTTATCAGCTGAAGTCTTCATATGGTTTCCTTGTATACCTTCAGTTAACCTGAATTTTTCATTTTTCATATAATGAACTATTTAAGTAAACACTGAGTTCACCTGTAGTCCCAGTGGGGGTAGGGAGCATTGTGAGGGGAAAGCTGAACAACCAGCCTGAATCCTGGGTGTTGGAGGTTCAGACTCTGAAAGATGAGGGATTTGGTCTTTTAACTTAGTTTTGGATGCGCAATATAAATGCATCAATTCATGATAGGGAATACTGGCTAAATTAAATAGCTTTGCAATCCAGGATGTTATATTAGATAATCAGAATCAGCCTTTTCAACTTAAAAATATCTATTTATATTAGCATTTCAAATTTAGCCTAAGTGTCCTGCTCACTCTTAACATTATATATATAGATTATATGGTTTTATAGTGAATTGTTACACTTCAAAACAACAGCGGCAGGTTGAGATTAATGTAGTTTTATGGAATGAATAAAGAATGCTCTGCTAGAGGTATTCTGCTGAAAAGATATATATGAAAATGGAAATGCTGGTCAAGTTAGCACATCTCCTGAAAGTTCAGTTCTTTGAGTACTGAGTTTTGGTATATTAGAAGGTAAAAATGAGGAAACTGCCATTAAGATAAATGGGTGGAAGAAGCTAAAGCAGAACAAAATGGGGAAAAAAGAGACACCTAGAGCGAAAGATCTTCAATGGCAATTGGGAAAATCATATCAGTCTAGAGAGAATGCAATATTCAGCTGAAATTCTCACTCTTAACTGGAGGCTGAGAATGGTAGGATATAAGGCATGAAATACTATGAAATCAGAATAATCTGTTTTCTTTCCATACAAAGGTCCTAAGGTCAGAGCTGATGTTGGCAGTAAATACCCCAAATGTGAGAACATTAAATACATATTCAAAAATTATTTGTATTCTCATCAGAAACCAGTTAAGTCATTTATGCTCTAATCAATTACTTGGACTATTAATTGCGTATCCTTTCCACTACTTTCAAAGTTGAGCTTGGAGATTTTGGTATTTTTTGGTATTTTTTGGTATTTTTATTATATTTGGATGTTTCTTGATAAAGTCTCATGTTGTGAATAACTCAATTACATGAAGAAGGCCAATGTTGCAGATGGTAAAGTCATATTTTTTAAAAGAAAATAGGTATAAACCCTGCTAAACATAAGTACCCATCTGACTTCAATCCCTGATACCAGTCCAACAATCAATCACCAGGGGCATTGGACACCCATAATTAGATTATAAAATCATAACTATAGTAATTTTACGTCTGCTTGCATAATTACATCAGCATGCTAATATCCTTTTAATGGTCTCTAATGATGTAATAAGAAATAATGGAATTTATTTGACAGCTACATAACCATTAACAAAACATATTAAGCATAACTATTACTTCCATAAAGATTCAGGCTGTATCCAAAAGTGACAACTAACGTGTTGGATCTTATTTTCAATGTTGAAATATTTCTAATTATGAATTCCCTAAATCTATTCCCACTCATCTGCTTCACAGGGCGAGCAAAGTTTATGTCAATGTGAACTTGACAACAAATCAGCTGCAGAGATGGACTGAATGCTATGAGAAAAGCCTGGGGATATCCTGTGAACTGAAGTCTATCCTCAAAGTTGGCAGGATTGTGAAAGGCAATTTTATCTTCATAAAACAAGCTGATTACTACCAAGCACCAGCTAATCAAGAGCTAACACAGGGTGTTGGAGTCCTATCCATGGCAATTGTTCACTTACCTAACTTCAAAGCACAGGGAAAAACTAAAAATATAGGCAAGAGGGAAAGATATTTGCAGACAAAACTAACTAAAAGCAGTAATTTATTAGTGAAGCAGTTCCTTTAGATTTGTTTTTGTTTTGGTTTTGTCTTGGTTTTTTTTGGTCTTTTTTCAGAGATAAGGACTATAAACTGGTAACTGAGAATTTAAAGAACGTTAAAAGAACTCACCACTTACCCTCTCTCATCAGTTCTTGCACTATTCCTATTTGATGTGATGACTTTCTCTATGCTCTCAAATTTAACCCTGTGATTCTCATTAACTTGTCATTACTCTGAAATCTTTGCAATGATCTAACAAGTCCAAGTCTACACTGTTACTTTCTAACCAATGGGAATTCTTGGATGGAAAAAAGAGAATTGAGAATTCCAGGCCAAGCAAATACTCAGGTCAGAGTTAAAGGAGGCTTAGTATGACAAATTCTCACCCTTTTATAACTCCTCTTTCTCCAGACTGACTGAAAGTTTTTTCTACATGACCTCCCCATTTTTACAAAAAAAAAAAAAAAAAAAAAAAAAGAATCTTTAATAAAAGGATACCTTTAGCTGCCAGTGAAATAAAATAAATCACCCATAATGCTTTAGCCCAAGTAAGAAGCATATTCCCTGAGAAATATTTATGGATATGTCAGAGGTGATTTTGACATGACATCAGGTTCTTCCTGAAACCCCTCTCCATGGGGCTACTGAGAAGCTAACCAGAGTATTCAAATTTGTACTGTTTTCCACTGATAGTGGTGCAATGGTAAGAAAATAACAAATCCAAAAAG
Organism: Emberiza elegans; assembly: GCA_024865655.1. Taxonomy (NCBI): domain Eukaryota; kingdom Metazoa; phylum Chordata; class Aves; order Passeriformes; family Fringillidae; genus Emberiza; species Emberiza elegans. The sequence continues at coordinate 13,138,201 of JALJVW010000206.1, forward strand.
TGTTAACTCTTCTCTTGGTAAGGTCGTTGTCTAAAGCTTCTACTACTGGGTTATCTACTGATCAGCTCCACCTTCCTTTAGCACTTTATGGGTTTAACCTGAGTTCAAAGCATCTCATTCTCTTGAACAAAAAAAAAAAATTATGGATGAATTCTTCACTGATTTGAGATTTAGGATAACCCTTCACAGATTTATAGATTTTTAAAAAGGGAAAGACTGATAAAAACAGTGTATGGATAGAAAGAATGCTCAGCCCTGTTTGGACTTCCTGTAATTCATACCACACTTTTAAGGTACTGACCATAGAAATATTTTCAGTACAGTCATGTGACTGCATATTAATAGATGCAAAATAAGCAGCTAATTCTGCTCATTCAAAGAAAGGTCCATCACAGCTGGCTCTACCACTGGAAGAATATTTTTATCATTATCATTAAAGAACAAGTCTATAGCCTATCAACTGCAAAGTGTTGTGATTTATCAAATGACAAAATAACCGAAAGGATTTATATTAAAAATTAGAAAGGTAGGTGAAAGTGCTCTTGTACTGTAAATAAATGAAGTTAATGAAGCTGAACCCACTGATTCAGCAGAGAAATTGTTCCATGGGATTTCTCCTTTAAATGTGCAGTAGACTTTATTTGCTAGTGTCCAAAGTCAAGGGTACAAATTCTCCTTACAAGAAAGATAATAGAATACCATATTTTTTTCAATTTAAAAACTCAGTATTCATGAAATACAACCAAAAGACATTAATCAAAACAAACAAAATATGGCAATATTTTCCTTCTCAATAACTAAAGCCAATATGCCTGGTATTTTCCAGGTTTCTGAAAAGATTTTCTCACCAGTAGTCCATTTCTCCATTCAAATATAGGTATAGAAGGGGTACAATTTTATTGTTTTTTACAATCAAGAATAAACACTTCCACTAAAGACAAAGCATTATCAGACTATGATTTTAAAAAGAGTATTAAACAATAATTCCATTTTGTAAATGAAAATCAAACAGTGACTGATGGTAGCACAGGTGGGGCTGAGACAGATGCTGCACTTCCGCTACCCAGACATCAGCTATTTCCTGTGTGCCCAAGATGTGACTTCTTTTCACAAAACCCTCCCACAGCTGGCCCTTCTTTTCAATTACCTTGACTCAAACTCCTTCTGTTTTATACAGACAGGATGAAGTTTTGTACATATTTGTTCCAAAATGCCTTCAGAAAATCCTCAATCTAAAACTCTTTACTAGACATGGCAGATCATAACCTCCTAGTTCATGACATTAACATGCAGAGCATTCATCAGTATGAATCATAGGAAGAAAACCAGTGCTCAGCATAGCTGAACTCCCTGTGACTTGTTAAATAATAGCTGACCAAAAAGCATGACCTAGTGTGCCATGTGACAGACTCCAAAGCAGGCACCCAAGTTTTTATCCATCTCTGATGTCTTTTTTCCCCCTGGCAATGCTGGGTAAAATTACCCTTTGGAAGACTTTCATTGCCTAGGAACCGTTAAACAAAGTTGGTAATATTTGTATAGCATTTGAAACAGATTATTTTTCCCTATGAAAGAAGAAAAAAATTCATTCTTTATAATTTTCTCAAAATAATTTGTTCCCATGTGTAGGGAATGTTACAAAGATCATCAATATTTTTTTCCCCTCTTGCCTGTTCTCCTTAATTTTGACAGTAAAGAGCAGATATTTCCTTGTAAGACAAACTATTCAAAAATAATGAGACATCCAATAAAATAAAAAAGGAGAAAATCCCATGTACATACTTGACATCATCGAAGACACTCATCTGCAGCTTCAGGAGATCTGCCACTTCCTTTATTAACTCCAAGCCCTTTTCCACACTCAGGGGGCTGTTCAAAGGGAGCAAGAAAACAGAGCATTAAAAAAATGGAACTCATCAATACTTGAGAGGCTAAAGGTCCCAAAAGAGTTATCACCTTGGCCTCTTTGCGTCTGAAAGCCACCACTAACTGTATTCCTGTCACATAGTGATCGTGATATCAAGGGAATTGGGATCAGGTGCTTCTTCAGGCATGATGAATCACCTGAATTTTCCAGCAATAAGACAAACAATAAGGTGCAAATGGAATTGTTAGGAAGTGTAATGGGCCCATGATGCAGCTACCAGTTCATCTCAGTCCTCAATAAAAAATGTAATAAAGTAAAAGGACAGAAAGAAAGAAAAGGATTGACGAGACAAGGAGGGAAACAAACAATGAAAGTCAAATTGCAGGCTCAGTATCAAATGGACAAGTGAAAAGCATATTTTTAAACTCATTAGATTTTAAAATGAATCTTTGCCCAGTGAAAGGATGCAAAATTATTATGGATTTGAAAGTAAACAATGGAGCAAGACACACAGTCCAGAGGACACTGATTAGATACATAGGATTTAGCTTGGTGTGTGCATACACTGCTGACAGAGACCCCTTTAAATCTTTTTAACCTTTGTCAATGCCACATTTACATTTTTTAATTTAGAAAACAGGTTGCAATCAAGCCTAACACAATATGACTGCTATCATTTTAAAAAGCACTTATCCAGATGCAAAATTTATATTTGCAAAAATTTCAGGTTATTAGAGCAGATACAACTCTAAAGATGTATTAAGAGCATTCCATCCCTAGTATACAGATCCTACCTTGCTTAGTTCAGTACTGTGGAACCAAATAAAAAAGTATTAGGAAAGAAAAAAATATATATATAACAGTGTCCAGTGAAAACAACAGAGACAAGATTCTCTGTCTAAATTGTGATTATAGATTTATTCCCAATATTGTTAAAGCCCCAAAGACCATAAAATTATACCTTACAAGCATATGTAACTTATGCCACGGTAAAGCAGAAACAACTATCCTGAGATTAACTCACAGGAAAAAAGGTCCTGCATTTGTTCCTTTGAGGATTTTAAATAAGTAGGAGAAGAAGGTGCCAAAAAAGCATGTAGTATTAGAAACAATCTTTTCAACTGGACTAAGATTTTCTTCAAAGCTTTTTCCAAAGATCACTATTTCTACCTCAGAGTTGAAGCTTTTTTAATCTTATTTTACATCATGGTGATTCATTGCCACTATTTTATTTATTGTCTGCAATGAACACTGGGGGGTTGGATTTTGTTTTCGGTTGGTTTTCTCTTTTGGTTGTGATTTTTTTTTTCACTGGTTTCTGCATGCACTGCCCTAAGGGCACCTCTATTTAAAAAATGGGGTATCTCATGTGGATCTTGGTTAGCATGGAATTGCTCAGCCTCCCTTCATGCTCCTAGCCCAAAATGCTCAAGAGACCTCCTGTCACACAACCAGAGGTAGCCCCTCTAGGCACCAGATAAATATAGAGATTTTCTAGATTTCTAAGACAGAAATGTTCTTGTGTGAAAGTAACAAAAGAACCTGATTGATTGTGTCAGGAAAAAAAAAAGTACTATAGATTATTCATAAAACTGCTATATTTCAAGGACTGACAGTGGATAGAAACGTGATTATTCTCATCACTATGAAAGCAGATTGTCAGTTACTCTGGGGTTTATGTGTTAATTAAATCTTTTCTCCCAAAGAGGTTGGCTTAAATTTTACAGAAATGATTGGTGTCAGTAAGTGGGCTTTTACTGTAATAGCAAGTCTGATGCAGGCAAAGGCTGCTGTGTCCACTGGTGCTGCTTTTTAACCAAGGGAGCCTCAACCTCCTACTCCCAGCTCACCCCTCTCTACTGCCCTGGAAAAGCATTCCCCAGCTTCAAAAACAAGATATGCTGCAACAAGCCAATGCAGCAGCAGTAAATGGGGAGGTGTAATCAGAGCATTTGAATGCTACAAACCAGCAATTATGCTGGAGGGGAAATGGGTGAGAAAATGGTGCAGGAAGGCCATTGTTTTGCAAACCTGAGCGTCTAAGAACAGTCTTAGTAACTCTCATGCAATATCAAACTCAAACACAAAGGTTCACAAACTCAGATGCAGTTTGATAGGCTAAGAAATTATCAGTAGTAATAGCACAGGAAAGGTGCAGGATCAGCATCCTATGGCACCAATACTATTGCTGATCCCACAGTCATATTTGAGGATTCCCATTAAGAATGATTACAATCATGGTATTTTCTAATGCCATTTTTCCAACTTCCCAACACTGGAAAATACAATCTAATACTGTTTATTACAGTTCTATGACAGCTGTGTTGTAGGACAGTAGAATATTCAAAACCTTTCTCTAAAAATGCCCAGCCATGATTTTCCATGCTCAATTAAAGCTTTGCTTTTGCTTAGTGCTTCATTTTGCTCATTGTTGCATGGTTTGCATGGTGATTGCCTTTAACTTTGTTTATATGGAGAGAGCCACACCATTTCCACCAGCACAGTGCTAACCAAACTGACCTTGTAACAGCACTGTTCACCCACATCACCCATCTGACTTCAGGCTTTCACAAGGAGAACCTTTCAACCATCACCGGCTCTCCCACCCATGACCCTCCACTCATCCTCAGTGCAAGCACTCAATACAACAGATGATATTTGTGATCTTTTACAGACTGTCCTTAGTGCTCAGCCTGCTCAATTCAGTTTCTGTTTTAGAGAGTAGGGTTTTTCTTAGAAATATGTTTTGTCTATTGACTGTGAGGGTTGAACAACTATGGAATTCGTTCAACAGGAAGTGTTAGACAAACCAAGAAAGACAAAAATAAGGGTTAAGTGTCTCACAAATAGTGAGACACTCTAGACTGAAGTTGTAACAGTAGAAAGAAGGCTCTTTAACAACCCTGACAACTGAAATATTTTATCAAGGCCAAAGACTTGGAGAAACTTGTGGGTAGGGTTCACACTGCTTTTTCTGATCTGTCAAGATGGTCACTGCAGTTCCCACTGGGGGATCTGGGAACTCCTTTGGTGCTGGGCCTTGCTGGCACTCCAAGTAGTGCAGTGCAGCACAGAGGGAGTCCCTGGGTTGTGGCCCCTCACATTCCAGGGCCAAGACAGGGCCAACTCAATGCATTTTCTTCCAGGAGTGTGCGATAAGGCAGTTCAGAACACCAGTAACAGTGAATCCTTAAGAGAGAAATCATAATTTAGGCCTCAGAGACACAAAGCATGAGCTGGTAAAGAAACAAAAGCAAAAAAAAAGGACCTCTCATGGATGGTATTTACCTTTTCCAAGCTCTCCTGAGGCTGCCTAACCCTTTCTATGTCCAGGAAAACAAATGGTTTCTGCAGTGCCTTTAACACCCTGCTTGATGGCCACTGGAACGGGCTCCCAGGTCACAGCACTCTCAGCAGAGTTCAAGAAGTGTTTGGACAATATTCTTGGGTACAGGGTGTGATTTTTGGGGTGTCCTGTGCAGGGGCAGGAATTGGACTTCTGTGATCCTCATGGGTCCCTTCCCACTCAGGATATCCTATGATTCTATGATTTGATTTTACCACTGCTTTTTTTTATTCCCTTGAAGGTTTCTGATCACCTTTAGGCTAGATTTTGGCCTTAGGAAGAGTCACCTGCTGGATGGCAGAGCACCTTTTTGCAGATTATATAGATCTTGCCAGCTGACATCTTGAGACAGTGCTTACTTCAGGTTTCATACCTTTGCTCTCATTCTATTTGCTGTAGATTTCTCTTTTGCACCTTCTTTCAAGGTAACTGTAATAACAACAGCTAAGAGAAAATGTGATACATCTCACCATTTAAAATAATTCTTTTGAGGTCCTTTTTAAGTTTCCATCTCTAGCTCTCTTGGAAGATGAAAAGAGAGTCAGAAGGTATATAAAACTCATGTATAATGTACTTCCTTCTATTGCTTTACCTTCTAATACCATCTCTACCTGTAAGTGTTACCCTAATTGTTATTTTTTAGTTGATAGATTCAGACCCTACTGCATCAGTAGCAGAACTCTGGCTCACTCAGATGACAATCTCTATCTCATAGTATTGGTAGAATAACTTTGACACACTAATGACGATGAATAAATAAGTGGGGAATGAAATATAAATATTTCCTTTGGGGTTTATAAAGATAGATTGATAGATATAGTTTCAAAGTCTTTCAGAGTGTCATCTGCAAAATATTTCACTACTGTTTTTGTTTGATCTCACTTTTCAGAGCAGGGCTCTTGCACTGTTATACCTCCTGGAGAAGGTGGCTTATACCTCTGCTAAAAATAGACAATATTATATGGTAGTACTGCATTATCCCTTCAGATGATATTACTCCCCAGATCAGTTCAAGACTCCGATTTCATGATTTAACATCATGACATAGTCGTGAAAACTTCTGAATCCATTTTAATCATGTAAAAAAAAAAATCATCCAATTGAGATCTACTAGATTGACCTAAAATAATCCTGAGCCAATCAGCTCCCTCTAAGTTAATCAGGAGTTTTGTCTAATACACAAAAAAACTCTCTAAAACCCAAACCAAACCAAAAAACCAAATCAAAAAAAGGCAGGATCTAGCCTATAAAGCTGTTTTATTTAGAGATGAGTCTGAAATGAAAGCACAGGAATAAATATCTCTTAACTTTAATGCGAGCAGCTGAGCACTTCTGAAAATTAGTGCAATCCATTTAAATGCTCAGGAGTGGATTTGGAAACCCAACTTTATGTAATTGTCAAAGTGTCTCCACAAAGTGTACTGGACATTGAATACCAGAAAATTAGATTGTCTGGTGAAAATAAGATTTTGTATCTTCCAGTGTCTAGGTCCCTCCCAGTGAGAAAGCTGAAAACAGAAATATTTTAAGAAACAATCCACTTAGAGAGGTAATTTAAATAATAGAACACTGAATGATAATCTTCCTCAGCTATTGACTATTAAGATTTAACTTTTCAATTTAAAAGAAAAATGCAGTGATGAGAAGTAATTTTTAAAATCTGCTCCCAGGAAGCTGGCACAATTTGGAACAATCCCATTAAGTGAGTTTCTCCTCAGTTCCAGATAAAAATGTATAGTAATGGTAGCCTTTTTTTACTTATTATTATTAGTCAGTCTAAACAATCCCACTGTCTTCAGTGGTTTTATATATAAAGGAGAGAACACCTGTAGCTAAACAAGTAACTAATGAGGAACAGAATATGTCTTCATCTGGGAGAGGTCTATCAAGCTACCCCAGTCAAGACATCCTCCTGATCTGCAATTCCACTGCATAAAATGAAGGCAATTACACCAACTTTCCTTGTCAGCTGCCTGGTATTGTTTTATAAAATACAAGAATGTTATTTGACTTGCATCCATTCTGGATCTAACAGCAGAGGCACCAACACTATTGGGTCTATATACCACTCCCTACCAATATGGAGGAGATGCAGTAGCAAACACTATGCCACCTGAAAATTAACTTAAAAATCTCACTTATTCCCCTGCCAAAAATGTTGTTCCAAACTATGTTAGCACAGGGCCTCTGACTGATTTTAGAGCACATCTTGCTGATTTAGAGCACCCTGATCCCAGTGAAGTTAAGTTCTGCTTCACTGGTGAGTTGGAAGTCTTGCTAAAGGCCTGCTGTGGGCAAACAGAGACTTGGACCAGCATGGACCAGACTTGCTTCATGAATGGCCAGTTAGACCACTTTAACAGAAAAGTAATGCTGAATATTGGATGCTGGTCTCATAACCAGTTCATCTTCATGCTCCAATTCTCTGAACAATGTTACAAATGGATTCCACGTTTTCAAGAAATTCCCAAGATTAACTACAAATCTGATGAGTGAGAACAAACATTTTGAATAATGGCCTATTTTTGACCTGGACCTAATGATTTATGCATTCAAGGCTCAAAGTTTCCCCTTCTGGTTAAAGAACGAAAAGGAAGCATGTAAATGAAGGCACAGGAGGAGTTCTGTGGGGACACTGGCAGCATGGCCAGCTCTGCATGCTGAGCTAAATGGAGCTCAAGATCTAATGTGAGCCAGTGGGCAATGTCAAAGGGAACAAGAGGAAAAACAGAAGTAAACAATGATGAAAACTATATGTTCTGTATTTCCCAACATGCCTGTCAAAACAATCCCATAAATTGAACCATTTTGGTAGCAAGAAATCTGATGCAGTTATACAGATGGCTTGATTGCTGGTGTTTGCCAAGCTTGCTCTCAGCCCAAGGAGAGCAACACGTAGCTCAGTGTTATGCTGAGGTTATGTCAGTCTCACAAGCTCTTGCTCTCACTTGCTTTTCCTCCTCCCAATTGCCAAGTGCCATTGGAAACCCACTTACTGAACTCTGAAATGCTCCCTTAGTGCAGTCATTCAAATTATGTATTGTCTTTACCAGACTGTACCTAGTGCCCTTCCAATACTCTGTTTAGCAATTGTAATGCAGCACTGTGATGGACATCCAGTCAGCCCTGTCAGATTAATTCAATTGAATCATTTTCTGCAAAAATGAAGAATAATATACAGTACAGAAATGGGCCTGACATCAGGAATTGAACTCTTTAAGCCTAAATGTCAGTCTAATCCACAGTAAAATCTCAAGTATGGTAGGGTTCAATACACCTAAAATTTGCTTAGATCAGAACACAGGCAATGATGGCCAGTTTGCCCATTTTCAAGAGTGATGAGCACTACAATAAAATTGCAAGGCATTTCTCTGCAGACTCAAAGCTGCCTGAATACTTAACTACAGTATCCTCCCAGCAGTGAGTGTATTTCCTGGGCAGGTAAATGCCACTCACACCCAGCCTGTTTTGCAGTCCAAACTCAAGCACAGTGGCATGGACACTCCGTTTATCTCCCATGGAAAATGTTCAGAAGTTTGGCTATACCTGAGCTCAGCTTGAATAGTATTTAACATACATCTAAATCAGAGAATGAAGCAGAGCTTGAAACCAGCATCAAGAACTTTTGGGGAGGAGACATTTTATTCAGACTTATGCTGACTTTAAAACCACTTTCAATGCACACATGCTCAAAAAAAAAGTTTGGACCAGCAGTCTTCCTTACTCCTGAGTGCTGCAAGACTAAGATCCTCTTCTGTGCATTATTTATCTTTCTCTGTTGCTTTTAGGCCTGAAGGCAAACCACTGGACTATCAAGAGAATGAGGGACAATGTTACCTTGCATTCCTGGTACATAGAGCACTCTTCCAGCATGTGGGAGTTAAAACTGCTCAGACCAACTTCAGCAAGGTCTCCTCCATCTCCTGCTTTACCTTCCAAGCCCCACAGTAACAAGCAGAAGACAGACAGAAGATCCTAGACCCAGTCCCTGTCAGCAGAGCAGCACCAGGCACGCTGGATCCCTGAACATCCTACTTGTTTGGCATGTCTCAGTGAAGCAGGGAGACATTTTGCAGTCTGGGCTGTCTTCTGGAGTCTTCAAAGGTCTCTTCTAATCAGTAGAGGAAAGAAGGTGTCTAACCTCCCCGTGTGGGTATGTCTTCACCTGTCTCTCAAGAAGCTCAGTGATGTGAAATGAAGTGGATGACATCCTTGGGGAATATGTGCAGCATCATCCAGCAGTTTGGTACCTCTATGAGTCAGTCTGGCTTTCACTCTAAATTCTGAAATAACCACATTTCAGCTTTACACCTAGAAATGTGCCTTAAAGGAAAAAGATATTAAACACATGGATAACAAGGCACATATCCAGAGCTCTTGAAAACAGGAGCTGAATGGATGAAATCTGTTGAAGAATTTAATTTCAGTAATCAACTTTTATTAAACAATGCGAGCTCCACACAGATTGTGCCCTGCAGGCCAAAGTGGTGGGTTAGAATTTTAAGATTCTGCCTCATTTGGTTCTTTATCCCACAGATTCACTTGTTAGCAAAAAAAAAAAAGGCTACCAGAAGTCCTGCCTAGATGAGTTCACCCAAAGATCCATGGCTTCTTGTGGTGGTACTTTACCATAGGAGCTAATCTGAGTTTTGATCTGAAAAACATAATTTTGTTGGTCCTGCCTACCACTATATTTATTCAGAGTGTTTATATTTAAGATTTTTTAACAATCATTCTCTTAGTGGACACAAATAGAAACGTTTTTTACAATGAAGGTTTTTTTTTTTAGTGATCTGAGAACTGAGAGTAATTTTTACTCAGTAAAATTACTGAGAGTAATTTTCTTTCCTCTAGTGTTTTTAAATATTGAATTTTAAGAAGATGAATTTCAAAGTTTAAAATAATTATTTAAGGAAGTTCCACCTGGCCATTTCTCCGTAATATCTTTATTTTGATTGACACCAAATCAGCTTCCTGCCACTGACAGAGCAACAGTCTATAATGGCATCACTTTCTTAATATGCAGCACAGTCTCCTTAGTACTGAAGATAAAAAGCTAAACCTAAAAAAAGAAAAATCAAAGTTCAGAAATATGAGTCTAGAATACCATATGGAACACATTAGAGAGTCAAATAAGGAGTCTGTCTTTAGGATGAATAATGTTGAGGACCAGTTTTCTCTGGCTGCTAACACCATTTGGCAGCAGTATGGACTTTGACTGGTGCAGGCAAAATCCCTGCTGGTGGGAAGCTGGGAGGGGCAGCCTGGCCAGCTCCAGCCAAGCTGCCATCCTTCCTCCATGCCTGGAAAAGAGCAGGAATGTCTGTCATGGGGCTGAGGCTGAGTGACGGGACTCTGAGATGCATGGAGGTATTTCAGAGCTCCTGTAAAATGACTTACAGGTATGCTAGGAACTGTCTATTTGCTTATTACTTGCTCTAATGAATACAAAATATTAAATATTAAAGAGGGGGAATGTTGAAACAGGTGACTTCTGCATTTTTAACCACCCACTTTCATGGGCCAGCGTCAGGCTTGCTTTCTTTCCCATCCTACCTCCCCTCTCAGTGCACTGCTTGGCAAGGAAAAGCAGAAGAGCTGGAATGCCAGGACCTGGGCACTGCCTGTCATGGGCAAGGCTTTTTTTCTGTTAAAAGCAGTCGAGACAAAAGGATAAAGAGCAGGAAAGCAATTTCCAGTTCCTGCTGCTGGGATCAAGAAGGAGTGAGAAGAGCCATGCTGAAGGAAACTCATTCCCAGCAGTACATGCTCACCCCAGACCCTGAGTCAGCTCTCAGCAGCAGCCACCAGCACAAGACTGGAGGTTTTTTAGACTACTTTGAACATGCTACTGCCTGATTTTCTAAAACTAGCCCTAAATACAAGATAGCCCAAAAGTATCTTTAGCTTGGGCATTGCTGTATTTACACCACTAACAATCAAAAAGACAGATTGGAAGACATAAAGAGAGTTATTTGGTAACAGTATTCAAAAAATAGTATTTCCTCAGTTCCTTGAGGGAAAACTTAAATCGTGAAAGGGTGTCCATGAAATTACCATTATTCAGGCACTTGCCCAAAACCCAGTCAAAAAGTAGCAAAAAACAGATATTCTATCTCCAGAGTACTAGGAACACCTGGCCAAATAAATGAGAATATTATACATGAAAAAATCACTCTAACTGATCCTCTGACTCCAGAAGGCAGGAATGATGCCACATTTTCCTTATATGATCCTCATGAAACACATGAACCTTGTGTTTAAAAATTGTATCAGTCAAGCACTTTCCATGTGTCACATGTGCACTGTAGCCTAGGCCAAGAAAAGACAGATATCAGAAGGGAATTCCTCTTGCCTTATACCCTGCAGCAAGAGTATTCCTTCTGAAAATAAATAAGATTATGGTTATAATTCTACAAACAATTAGTTAATGTGATTATGTATCTGCTTAAAAACTAGAAAAAAAATCCTCCTCCTGAACTCTTGACCTCAGTGATATATTGTTGTCATTACAATGCAAGAGTTCTATTGTCATTATATTGCAGAGGTTCCATATTGCCAGAGTTTCGTACTTCCTTGATGCTTCCTGTAGGCAGCTCCACTGGGCACTGACTCTTCCTTGTCCTCACAGCAGCCAACTGACTGCAGCTCCCCTCAACCACCCAACCCACTCTTTTATAACACTCTTCCTATTGCCTCAGCTGTGGCCTGTAAAAATCAGGCCTGCTCCTAATCTTTAATAATTAACCCAGCTGCAACTCTTTAGGGGGGGTAAGATTACTTTCTATACTACCTTTATTATATTCTATCTCCCTACAATATGTATTACACTAGTTTATGTTTTAGAAATGTTGGGAAATGGGCCACTGCCTTCAGGATTTGCATGCTTTCTTTTAAATTTTCAAGTCTGAAAATATGTGCCACCATATGAAGAGCAGGAGTCATGTATATAGATACAACAAATCTTTTCTTCAGATTTTCCACAGCCTCAGAACACAGACTATGAGGAGTTTAAAGAATACCTTTGCTTTTTCTTTTTTTTTTTCCCCCCAAAGTATTATTTTTGCTTAATGTCTATTATTCTGTTACACTTATTCCAGCTGAATCTCATCTACCATTGTACTCCTTAATCCCTCAATGTATTTAAATCCATCTGGAATTTTTCTAAATCCTCCATAGTTCTTCCTAACAGAGACAATTTGCCGATGGGGTACCACTAATCTCTGTACACGCTGAGGAGCAGCAGCTCCTGACAAATCTTTCTCTTCTATCTCATAACCAGCTCTTAATCCTCAGTGACACCCTGCCCCTTGCTCTGTGACTCACCCTCCTTAAAGTCAGTGTGAAGAGCATCCCATTTATGTCCTGTTGATTTGAAGGGTAGCTACAACTTCTGGTTTTGCTGTGACAGCAGCTTTTCTTCCAGGAGAGTCTGATGTATCTCAGCAGAAGGTGCTGAGGACCTGAGGGTCTTCCATGTGTGGTGCTGCCACCAAGGAGAAGAGAGGGTCTCTGGCACTGCTCCTGGAGGCCCAGGCTCAGTGGCCCTCACATACAAATAGGCAGGACTGAAATTGTGTAGCTTTAAATAGCAGGTTATCATCAATGTGGCCTCAAGTCTGTGATCACAGCACTTCTCCGTCTCAGAGAAGCTGTAAACAGCACTAGGGAAACTTTTATTTTAAGGACACAGTTTAATTCTTTTGGATTTCCCTATTTTTTTTTTCTTTTTTTGTTCCTACTAAGATTAGTAAATATTTTAACAAGCAACATAATGGGAAACTCAGCTACTGATGTATGAAATAGGTTGATGTGAAGCTCCTTGTGTGCAAATTTCAGTAGTAGCTGAGGCATGGGACGGCTGCTGATGGTCCTGCAATACATACAACTTTATCAAGGTCCCACTAGAGATTTTCACTCCCCTCTTCCCTCTGACTCCTGTCTCCTGGGAATTAGCTTCATGGCACTTTTTAGTACACCAACACCACTGTTGTCTGATGTGAAAGGTCATTTACCAAGCCTGGCAACAGTCAACTTTTGAGCCACACACCTCACAATCCAAAGGAAGGATGCCACATTTGCCTGAGGAGGGAATAAATGGAGAAGGGTGGCATCTATTCCGGCTCCAAGGATGGAGCAAGTGCTCCTGCCACCTCAGGTAGCACACAGCCTGTAGGAAAAGACAGGGCAACACAGTGCCATGACTCTGTCATTCTCATCAGGCTGGCAAACACCAGTATGAAGCTATCAAATCCAGCCTTCTCCAACTCCTACTCCTCTTTTTCTAGACACAAAAGGAGTCTCAGTCATCACAAGAACAATGCATATTGTCCATACAATGGAGAAGAAATGGAGACCTTAGAGGAGTTTGCTGCAGATCGTAGAGGAAGTAAGTGCCATGGCAAGGACTACTGGGAACATTTTTAATACCAATTTTATAGTGTTGCCGTTAAATTCTTTCTGAGCCTGCCAAGCCTAAAAAAGAATTTAGACACTGAAATTGTATTTATTTCTCTTGTCTGGAAGTGCCCTGAGAGTAACTCATCTGATAATCTATAATAAAAGTCCTGGGCACTGATGCTTTAACCCCATGGTGTTAGAACAGCCTGCCTTGTCAGAGTTTTTTGTCCATGCGTCAGTGTAACTTCATATATCTTGAAACACATATCTCCAGTAAAGACTTTGGGAGGGAATGCATTTCATGGATTCATTCCGGTTTGAACACAGTCTGTGTCTTACATTAAGTTAAATAATGATTAATTTTGTAATGGTTCACATTTATCCAGAATTCATGAGAACAACTAAATAACTTCCAAGCACAGAGCTATTCACTGGATTGTTTGAGAGCTGCCTGACTTCACAGCACTGTTATTGTATTCATTTTAAGGACACTGCAATTTTATTGCATTGGGCTGCACTTTCATTTTTTCATGCTTGTTTCCTCAAAGGCTATATTAGCCATAAAACCTTTTTAAGCTTACTTCTGTTTTGACAGCTCAGCAAATTCCCACTTTCTGTAATTTTTTTCCCTCTTTTCCCACCATCAGTAAGTGTGAATCTAAACCTCTTAATACAGACAGATTCAAGTCCAGACCAATTTGTAACACAAATGACACTCACTAAAAATCAATGGCAGTGGTTGGGCTATGAAGGTCAGAGGAGATAACAGCATCCTGGAAACAGGAGAGTGAGAGAGAAGTTGAGAAGGACCAACTCTCTGGAGTTATAATCAAAGTGTGACACCGTGCCAGCCTGTGCTTGCATTACTTCAAACATTCAGTACCTCCAGCTGTGTTAATAGTAACAAATTCATACAGATGCTTTGTCGCCTGCAGAAGCACAGAAATAATGGCAATAATCTGTGCCGTGATTGTGTTGCCCTCCCTTCTGAGGCTGAAATGGACCCCACCAAAGCACTCCCTAATGCATTTTAAGCTGAATGCTGGAAACAGCTACAAGGTTCAATTGTCATGCACCTGAATCTCTGATAAAAAAAAACTTGAAAATGCAAACTTGTTCTTTCATATCAAATTACTTCTTCATACAAGTAATTAGTAACTGAGATTGAGGACAAATTATGATATACATTTTAATGCACTTTTGACTTTTAAATTCTTTCCCTTCCTTCATATCTTCCACCTTCCTTCAAGGCAGCATAAAGCCCAGACCATTTTATAATGCAAAATGACAAAGAATATCCAACAATACAGTGTTCAAGAAAGGAGTTGAAGAAACACAAATACTAGTTCATAAAGGGGGTTAAGCACCTCTTCTATGAAGAGAAGCTGAGGAGGTTGGGTTTATTCTGTCTGGAGAATGGAAGGTTGTGTGGGAACCTCAAGGCAGCCTTCCAGGTCTGAAGGGGACCTACAGGAAAATCAGAGGCGTCTCTTCATCTGGAAGTGTAGTGACAGGACAAGGGGGAATGAATTCAAACTAAAAAAGAATAGGTTTAGCTTAGATGTTAGGAGGAGATTCTTTACTGGGACTCTGGCACAGGCTGCCCAGAGAACCTCTGCTTAAATTTATTCACTGATTTTCTATTTATGAAATTACTTCATTCTAATTTTTAGTGGTCGAGCATTTACATTTTGTACACAAAATGTGAGTTAAGATATTAAAAAAAAAAGGCATGAAAATGAAATGATGGGATTTTTACATCTGAGCTTCCCAGCACTGGGCAGAACAGCACTGATAAAAAAGTACTGTCAGATAATAGATTGCACTGTCATTCAGTATGCTGCATTCCCAGGAATCCTGATCTTTGGCTTTCTTGTTCTCACTCATTTCAAAGGTTTAAAATTCATTACTTTTTCATAATGACCTGAATGGTAATTACCCAAAAAGCACTGTGATATCCTAGAAGAACTGGCCATATGTTATTGTGAGATATTGCAGCATCTCAGGATTTTAAGAACTCCCACTGTTTATAAAAACAAGGCACAGTCCCCAGCCCCATCCTTAGTTTGGGCATATTTAATGTGCAGTTCTGTGCACTCTGCCTGGAGTCAGCAGAGTGACCTGAACCTGCTCACTGAGAGGTGGTGGAGCACCTGAACCAGCTGCTCTTCCAAAGGCCTGGCATGGAAGACCCCAAATTAGGATGTTAGAGCAGCACAGAGGCATGGAAAGAGGAATGAGAGTGTCTGGGAATGCCTGGCCTGGAGAGCAGGCCAGCAGCCATTCCTGTTCAGCTAAGTGGAGTAACACAGATCTGAGGCAGTTCTTGTGGTGCTACTGAGGGGTCCAGACACACTCCCAAAATTTCCCCCTGCATCAGGACCAGAGTGAATGCTTGCCATTAGCCATCAGTACCTGGTCACCAGGTACATTAATCACAAATTTTCTCTCTGTGTTCATCTAGAGGTAAAAATGCAGAGCTGGTCCCAAAAGAAATGAGAGGAAAACATGTGCAAAAGCAAAGCCCTTGGAGGAGGGAAAGATGGACACTGGGAAGGACTCTTCTGTTATAAAATGATCTACATCAGCACGTGAGAATCATGTTCTGTCACAACATATTTCAACAGATTTTGAAAGCACAAAAGTTAAGGGCAGCTGAAGTAGAACAGATTATCATATCCCTCTGCATATAACAGATAATAAAAATATACAAAGCTGAACACACGCATTAAAAAAAAAAGGCAGTATTTATTGCTCTCTGTGACAAAGCCAGATTAACTACTCCTTCTCTGTTATTTTCTTGTGGATGAATAGGAAGCATGAAGCATCATTTTCCCATGGGAATGTATAATATCAAAATTGAGGCAGTGAAGCAGTAATATGGGGGATATGATCTCTGTCACTTTCTAAGAATCACAAGGAAACTGGAGAATTATAGATGGAAGAAAGATTTCACGTCTAGAAAACTCTAGGGACCATAAATAATTATGCATAAAGAGTTGGCAACAGAAAATTCTAGAATTATATCTCTCTACAGGTTTTGGTGCTGAGACACAAAGACCAAATTGTACCTACTGGATAATTTCACAGGAAAGGATTTTCTACATATATTATTCAGATAGGAGGTCAAGTTGTGTTGTCAGAAGCAAAACCTTCGGCTTTAAAATCAATTATGGACATTTATGGAACTTATTTTTACAAGGGAAGAGTTATATAAGGGAAGTAAAAAATCAGAGATAAAAATTTTACTTTTTTTTTTCCCTAATGTCAGCAATGCTGTTCTTAGGTGATTTTAACAGACTTCAGTAGCGACAGATTTTCTGGTTTATGTGTATTTTTAATTTCTCTTCATTTTTAAAGCCAGTTGTAGAAATTAAGTGAAGAATATGAACAAATCTCTTTCCCTTAATAAAGTGCACTTGTAAGTAGAATAATGATTTCAAAAAGGACAGTGAGATATACAGAGAGGATCAAATCAGTTTTTCTTTTTGAAGAGATGTATTAAAAAACAAGAACATTCTGTTATTATTTTCTAGAAAGAGCTGCAAAGCCTCATGGAATATAAATGCTCAGCTTCTAAAAACCATCAAGATCCAGTAACAAAACTATATCAGCCCCTTTTCATTGCTGTAGATATTGTGATTAATTTTTCCTATTTATTTTAAATTTAATTTTTAAATGCAATTAAAATGTTTCCACCTGGTAGGGGAAAAATAATGAAGATCATAAAAATACAATTATTTAATGATATGCCTAGGAAAACAGAAAACTTGAGGAATAAACCAAGACTTCTGCACAACCCAGCTTCAGGGTCCTAACCTGAATGCCTTCCTGAGGAAAGCAATCATTATATGCAAAGCAGTATCATTTATCACATTTGTAAAGGTGGAGAAATAACATCAAGCATTTGCAATTAACCCAACCCTTCAGCACGTTAAATGGGTCAGACTAATCATATTCCATAGCAACTTTACACTATGAACACAAGCCCCATTTCTTCCCAGCACCTGAGCAGAATTGCAGCTACCTCCAATGAAATGCAGAGCCATGCATGCAGCATCCAATTCAGTTAATGTGGTGTGAACAGATTTACAACCTATGCAATCTTACATAGACAGTCTGCAATTGAGAGCTAACAGATGACAAAACATGAACTATCCTGGAAATGCATAACACAACAATGCCAGAAGTTGGCTCACAAGCTGAGAGAGCTGCCATGAGCTGTCTGGGATCTAGTCTTTGCATGAAAAACTTCAAGCACAAGCCCTCTGATAAATCACAAAACAGGATGGGTTGCTCTGTATTGGGTGTCCAAGCATGGCTTCAGACAAGCATGACTTGATTTTGAAGCTTGAAAGACTCTGTGATAGGCAATGGAAAGAAAAAACTTTCAAACTAAGATTTTTCTTAGTGCATTTAAGTCTAGCTACTCAATTTCATATTTGAGAAATTGCATGCCAGCTTGGCTATTTAAACTGCTAAGCAGGCAGCAGCTTACATTTAGATTTACTGGAGGTGGTAAGAACTACATTTTCTGGAAAGTCAGGCTTTGGGTTTCCTCATGAGACACTCAGGAGACTAAACACTGTGTAAATGTTTTGATTGTGGGATCTAGGCCCTCATTATAGAGCACATTCTGCCAAACAAATGGGAGAATTGGCATGGTTTTAACAAAAAAAAATGTTTCCCAAATGTGAAGAACTAGAACTTCAGAAAATAGAAAAAGTCCAAAGACTAGTCTCTGACTAGAGAGCTCACACTGATGTATCCCAACTATAATAGAGGCATTTTATAACTATGACAAAAATAGAACACAAATGAAAATAACATCCCGTAGATTACTTTTAAAAAATAAGATTACTTTGGAATTTTAGAGTTAAGATTAATAAAAATATTTCAAAGCAATTACACTGAGAAAGAAAAAAATGTCACACAAACACTCCAGTAGTAGAATAGCCATTTTTTGAAAGAGAAGAGAGTAAACAAATCACCAATTTGATTGGTTTCTCAGAATAACGAAGTACTGAAGCAGCACAGGGGAGGATTTGCTGGGCAATTTTCTACACTGAAAGTGTCAATTCATTCCAAAGCTTAGCACTGATGGATAATATGGATTGGTATGGATTGCAATGCTGCAACCATCTGAAAGGTCACTTGACAAACACAGCAGGAGTGACCCACTGTTCTTGCCATTGACAATCAGACTGTCATTTTGACAAGTCTTTAAAGTATCACAAATCTTTACTTCAAGTATTAGATGGCAATGTTTATCTTTGGTTTGTGGCACAATTAAATGCTGGCATCTTCTTAGCATTTCATGGAGTTCAGTGCAGCAGTGCTAATACTTGGATCTCGCTCGCAAAACCTCAGAAGCTACTAGGGAACAGGTCTCCCCACAAATGTCAGCTATAGCACTGAGCAGAATCAGAGGATCATAGAATTATTTAAGTTGGAAAAGATTTCTAAGATCACTGAGTCCAACTGTTAACCCAGCCCTGCCAAGTCCACCACTTAATCTGTCCCTAAGTGAGACAGGTACATGCCTTGTAAATACCTCCAGCCATGGAGACTTTCCAGGGCAGCTTGTTCCAAAGCTTGACAACCCTTTCTGTGAAGTTTTTCCTAACATGCAATTTGAACACGCCCTGGTGCAAGTTGAGGCTTTTCTCTCTCAGAGCCTTCTTGCCCTCCAGAAGATCAACACTCCCTTCTAAATTGGTTTTCACCTGCAAACTGACTGAGGACACACTTCATCCCTTCATCCAGATCATCAACAAAGATATTAAACAGAACTGGCTTCAGTACTGAGACTGTGGAACACACTGGTGTCTGCCCAGAGTTACAGCCATGGATGTAACTCCATTCCCCACCACTCTCTGGTCCCAGCCATCCAGCCAGTTAAAAACCATTAAAAATGCTAAAGAAGGTAAATTATATATTTGTGTATATGGACTCCTCAAGAACCAACAATCTTTGGACAAATGACCTTCTTCAGCAAGTTTGATCGAATAATAACAGACATAATTCAGGGAAAACCCATCAGTGGGAGACTAGCTAGGAAGAAAACCAGGTAAGATGAAACAGTGAAGATTCTCCAGGTTGTGAACACTGAAATTCAGAATGTCTCCCATTTCCCAGAGCTCTGGCAGTTCTAAACTTTACTGCATTTATGAGCCAAATAAGTCTGGATAGTCAAAGGAGATGGTGTCATCATGAAACTCTTTGGAATAAAGGAGTCTTCCAGATTGATATGAGTTAAAAGAGCTGGGGGAACTAGGGAAGTAGTGCTGAGCTGGGGAAAAACAGTCTTCTGCTGCTTCACACAACATTCCTAGGCAGGAATGAAGAGGCGCAGTTAAAGGGTATTCCACCAGTTTCTGGTCTGTTTCTAATGTGCAGCCACATGCATTTCAATGCAACACAGTATAGTAAAAACAAGAATCCTCCACAATCCTATTGCCTTCAATCCCATTAACAAATTTAAGATAGTCAAAAGAATCAATACATGCTAAAGAAATTTCTGCCTCAGTTTCTCTATGATGCTGGACAGTGATTTGTAAGCTCACCCTAGAAACTCCCAATTTCTCACAGAAGAGGAATCAGGATCACTAATCAAATATAACATTGTTCTACAGAGGGGAAAAGGATGTAAAAGTGCCTACATGTTTCTACAATCCCAAATCCTGTAATGAACTGTGCATCATTAGGGGGCTAAAGTTGCCTTTTTGAAAGTCCTGTATTAAATGTCAAATTCATTAGTGGCAGGACCTGAAAGCGTTAGGTCTTTCTTTCCAAACTAGCTGCATATGTGATGTTTGGAGTCCTATATGTATTATTTTCAGATCAAAACGAAACCACAGAGAAAATACTGCACTGTATTATTGTGTGTTGTTTTTCTGAAAGAATGACTCAGGCATTGATATTTAGACTACTTTCAAGTCAAATATTTAAGGCTCTCATCCTAACCATAAGCACACTTACTGACATATTGGAAGGTCACTAGAACATGAGAAGATAGAGAGAGGTCTAAGTGAAAGACCTACAAATTTAATGTCTTCTGCAAGGGAGGAAAGGCAACTGTAAGAAAACGGAACTGTTTGCTCGTATTTTCATCAAAGTACTGAACAGGTTCCAGTTTCAGATGTATTAAAAATAAGGCCTGTGGCATTTTCCTCTTGTACATTCGTATTTCACTAGGTGGAATGACTTTATCTTTTTCCCAGTTAAAAATGCCATTCAAATTGGCTGTTGTACTTACTCTTTCATTGTCACAATATAGCCATATTCTTCCTCCTGAGAAGATTTCACTTCAAGTTGTAACCCTTGTCCTGTGTTTTTCTGAGGCTTTTCATAGGAGTTTCCTTCCTGCATTAAAGTATTCTTAATCCAGTAGCTGGTCTGGCTTGGGTCTTTGGAGTCAGATTCACTGTTCTTTGCAGTTGTCAGCTCCCTTGAGAAAGTCTCACTTTTTACATTTTCCACACCAGCATTTGTTTCTTCTGAGGAAGAAGGGTCAGTTTCTTCAGATTTCTTAGTTTCTGTCTTTGTAGGTTCTTCAGGAATAAGGTCTTTATGCATCTTTTCAGCTAATGCTTTCTCATTCAAGAATCTAATCAGTTTTGCAGTGTTCTCCTGTATTAAAAGAATAATATTAGTTTTAAAACTAAACACAGGTAGGTTATACTCACCAAACCTGGATAAAAATTTTTCAAACTCTTATTGATATAGTAGAGTCTACTCATACAACAGTTGCATGGTCACTTTCTTAATTTCTGTAAACTGCTTGACTATGTTAAGACCATGCTATTTATTCAGTAATAATAAAAGAGCATTAAATTATGTGACTATTTTTTTTCCAGTAGTTTCCATGTATCTGTGTGTCTAAGTATTGACAAAAATGAAACTTTGTTATTTTCTAAGTTAATGAAAAGGAGAAAACATAGAAATGTCCATCAAGATTCCTGGGTTGGGCCTGGAAACTTTCATAACTCGTGGGTCTCACAAGCTATGACACTGGAAAAAGAACAGATATTATATGACCAATTCTGTTTTCCTTCTTCATCTCTAGAAATGGTGACAAATTGTATATGAGTGATCCAACAAGCTAAAAATATGATCACAGAAAACCAGAATCTGTCTAATAAATCAACAATAAACAAATGAGCCAAAGTCAAAACAGGTGCCTGGAAAAATTTATTAGCTAGTTTCATTACATAACTTTATTGCAGCCAAGCATTTGGGAGGAAATGATGGCTAATGGGCACTTTGTGCTCTGTGTCACAATAAATTCTATTCAAACATTCCCTAGTCAAACTGTCACCAAGAATTTTATTCATGGGATCCTATGAAAGTCTGTTGTGACTGCAGCGCTTCATTCCTTGATGATTTTCACGTGGGTGTTTAAAGCTCCTGCCACTCTATGTGTGTTTCCCTTGCTTGGTAGAAGGACTAAAGAGATTTTACTGTGAACACAAGAGGATTTGCCCATTTATGAGTTTTGCAGTATTAGCTTTTGATAGAATACATAGTAGGGAAGTTTCACAGTTTTTAAAAAATATTTCTTTGAATTTTTTCTGCTCCATGAAACTGAGAAAAAGAAAGATGAATATACCTCAAAAATGGCTAAATATTGGACAGCAGTCCATAGGGGTAAAAAAGAATAAATATATGCTAAAGAAATTTCTGCCTCAGTTTCTCTATGATGCTGGACAGTGATTTGTAAGCTCACCCTAGAAACTCCCAATTTCTCACAGAAGAGGAATCAGGATCACTAATCAAATATAACATTGTTCTACAGAGGGGAAAAGGATGTAAAAGTGCCTACATGTTTCTACAATCCCAAATCCTGTAATGAACTGTGCATCATTAGGGGCTAAAAGTTGCCTTTTTGAAAGTCCTGTATTAAATGTCAAATTCATTAGTGGCAGGACCTGAAAGGATTAGGTCTTTCTTTCCAAACTAGCTGCATGTGTGATGTTTGGAGTCCTATATGTGTTATTTTCAGATCAAAACAAAACCACAGAGAAAATACTCAGCATTGATATGTACTCATTGAAAGAATGATTTTGATATTTAGACTACTTTCAAGTCAAATATTTAAGGCTCTCATCCTAACCATAAGCACACTTACTGACATATTGGAAGAACATGAGAACATGAGAAGATAGAGAGGTCTAAGTGAAAGACCTACAAATTTAATGTCTTCTGCAAGGGAGGAAAGGCAACTGTAAGAAAACGGAACTGTTTGCTCGTATTTTCATCAAAGTACTGAACAGGTTCCAGTTTCAGATGTATTAAAAATAAGGCCTGTGGCATTTTCCTCTTGTACATTCGTATTTCACTAGGTGGAATGACTTTATCTTTTTCCCAGTTAAAAATGCCATTCAAATTGGCTGTTGTACTTACTCTTTCATTGTCACAATATAGCCATATTCTTCCTCCTGAGAAGATTTCACTTCAAGTTGTAACCCTTGTCCTGTGTTTTTCTGAGGCTTTTCATAGGAGTTTCCTTCCTGCATTAAAGTATTCTTAATCCAGTAGCTGGTCTGGCTTGGGTCTTTGGAGTCAGATTCACTGTTCTTTGCAGTTGTCAGCTCCTTGAGAAAGTCTCACTTTTACATTTTCCACACCAGCATTTGTTTCTTCTGAGGAAGAAGGGTCAGTTTCTTCAGATTTCTTAGTTTCTGTCTTTGTAGGTTCTTCAGGAATAAGGTCTTTATGCATCTTTTCAGCTAATGCTTTCTCATTCAAGAATCTAATCAGTTTTGCAGTGTTCTCCTGTATTAAAAGAATTATATTAGTTTTAAAACTAAACACAGGAAGGTAATACTCACCAAACCTGGATATAAATTTTTCAAACTCTTATTGATATAGTAGAGTCTACTCATACAACAGTTGCATGGTCACTTTCTTAATTTCTGTAAACTGCTTGACTATGTTAAGACCATGCTATTTATTCAGTAATAATAAAAGAGCATTAAATTATGTGACTATTTTTTTTTTCAGTAGTTTCCATGTGTCTGTGTGTCTAAGTATTGACAAAAATGAAACTTTGTTATTTGCTAAGTTAATGAAAAGGAGAAAACATAGAAATGTCAATCAAGATTCCTGGGTTGGGCCTGGAAACTTTCATAACTCTTGGGTCTCACAAGCTATGACACTGGAAAAAGAACAGATATTATATGACCAATTCTGTTTTCCTTCTTCATCTCTAGAAATGGTGACAAATTGTATGTGAGTGATCCAACAAGCTAAAAATATGATCACAGAAAACCAGAATCTGTCTAATAAATCAACAATAAACAAATGAGCCAAAGTCAAAACAGGTGCCTGGAAAAATTTATTAGCTAGTTTCATTACATAACTTTATTGCAGCCAAGCATTTGGGAGGAAATGATGGCTAATGGGCACTTTGTGCTCTGTGTCACAATAAATTCTATTCAAACATTCCCTAGTCAAACTGTCACCAAGAATTTTATTCATGGGATCCTATGAAAGTCTGTTGTGACTGCAGCACTTCATTCCTTGATGATTTTCACGTGGGTGTTTAAAGCTCCTGCCACTCTATGTGTGTTTCCCTTGCTTGGTAGAAGGACTAAAGAGATTTTACTGTGAACACAAGAGGATTTGCCCATTTATGAGTTTTGCAGTATTAGCTTTTGATAGAATACATAGTAGGGGAAGTTTCACACAGTTTTTAAAAAATATTTCTTTGAATTTTTTCTGCTCCATGAAACTGAGAAAAAGAAAGATGAATATACCTCAAAAATGGCTAAATATTGGACAGCAGTCCATAGGGGTAAAAAGAATAAATATATGCTAAAGAAATTTCTGCCTCAGTTTCTCTATGATGCTGGACAGTGATTTGTAAGCTCACCCTAGAAACTCCCAATTTCTCACAGAAGAGGAATCAGGATCACTAATCAAATATAACATTGTTCTACAGAGGGGAAAAGGATGTAAAAGTGCCTACATGTTTCTACAATCCCAAATCCTGTAATGAACTGTGCATCACAGGGGGCTAAAGTTGCCTTTTTGAAAGTCCTGTATTAAATGTCAAATTCATTAGTGGCAGGACCTGAAAGGATTAGGTCTTTCTTTCCAAACTAGATGCATGTGTGATGTTTGGAGTCCTATATGTGTTATTTTCAGATCAAAACAAAACCACAGAGAAAATACTGCACTGTATTATTGTGTGCTGTTATCTGAAAGAATGACTCAGGAGGAATATTGCAAAAGTAATCTGAATTAAAATGCTAATTTTGATGTTACTAGCTAGGGTGTGAGATGTAATCCCTAGAGCTTTTGTAATACCAAATGTTCCCCAGAACTAAGAGCCAAAGGACCGGGGATAAAAGCATTTTCAAGATCACCTCACAGCTGAAAATCTATGGATTTGAGGAAAAGCCTAAATTTTTTTTGAACTTTGTGAATCTATTATAAATTCTGTCTATTTTAAAATTAGAGAAGGCTGGGGGGAAAGGACTTGATTTTGATTTTTGAACATCAAAACCCATTTTGGTTAAGGTTTAAATAAATGCTCATTTAATATTTCAATGCATCAAAACAACCTGTGTGTTATTGAATCATAGCCCCACAAAACTTAGAACAAGTCTTGTATTTCAGAAGTGTTTGTCTTTCACTCTACAGAAACTTAATATTCTGAGATGGAACACTTGTTTTGTTAAAATACTGGTACTCTACCTCTTTATCACTTCTCACTCTGGCTTCGTGCACTCCATCGTCTGTAGGATATGAAAAGCACAAACATACAGTTATGAAGGGCAAACATTATATATAAAACAAAGACTTCTCATAGGCTGCTTTTTAGCAGTGGTCTTTTTATGTGATTTCAACATTGAGACATCAAAGCTGAAAGGGCAGAGTAAGGAGTGCTGTATAATTTGTTATTGTTATTCTAACCCTGCTTTGATAGCAAATTAATGTGAGATCAATAGATAGAGTACTTCAAGAGCCAATGTAATAGTGTTATTTTGCTAATTAAGTGTCAAATCATCATATCAGTTTACCAATATCTAAGGAAAAAAAAAATCAAAAAAACCAACAGAATAAAATGGCTCCAGCTTGCTGAATGGACATTTATGGTAAAGGAAAAGGAAACATATATTTCCCTCATACCTATTTTGGTGGAAGAAAATGAAATACTTCAAAAGACATCATTCACCAAAATCATGTTACAATTTAACTACAATGATAATTTTCAGTCACATCCTTAACCTCAGTCAAATAACACTGGCTTTTTGCTTTATGAACTGAATGTAATTCATCTTTCTCAGTATGATTCAAGATAAATCTTCAAGTTTGCTCCTTTTAATCTACAACAAAATCTGGCAATCAGAATAACCAGAATATAACAAATAGTAAGGGTTTCAGTATATCACCATGAAAACAGTGAAAACAATTTTTATGACTTACAGTACACATTTCTGGATACTAGATATTATAACATTCCTAAAATAGAAAATGGATGAGCAGCAACTTATCTTCCACTGTGGTATTCATTCATTAATGGCAATTACTGTGGCTCCTGAATTTGCATCACCAGGAAAATATGTGTGCAGACAGAAACAAATAACCATAATAACTCTTCTTATTCCCTCAGAGGGAAAGGGAACAAGCAGGTTTGTACCTGTAACTTGTCACAGATTTTCTTCTGCAAGTAACTGTGGCATGTTAAAAAATGGTTATCTGTAAAACATATCTTTTTTTCTCTGCATATTTTGAAATACATCTTGTAATATAATGATATCCATTATCATTTTGCTTAAACATCTCATTTTCAAGAATAGGAAATTAGACCACACAGCATAAAGCAATCCTTATTTAAATATAATTTGGTGTGTAGGTTTATCTTGTTTGTGAAGCTTGAAGACCAAGTGCTCATAAACAGATTTTTTTTTTTTTGGTAAATGAAGAACCTGCTGTAAAAAGAAAACAACAATCTAAAATTCCACAGCCTTCTGGGAAATACAGAAACTTTCCCCCACACATTCTTTAAAACTGATTTTTACAAGTCTAGCACTAAGGTGAAGCAATAGTGGAAAATCAGGGAAGCTGTCTTTTGCTGCACTTAATTTCTAAAATAAATACCTGGTATATTAACACTGTTTTCCATCAATCCAGTCTGAAGCTCTGCCCTTCCTTGAGCATCTCCTTTCTTCGTTTGTGCTTCTGTTTTGTCTTCTTTAGTTTTTCCAGCATTTTTGTCTGTTTCTTCCTGAATGTCAACACTTTGGATTGCAGTGGCGATAGTATCAGCGATTTCATCCAGTTCTGTTGAGCTGAGATTCTCCACATTCACTTGGTGTTTCTCTAGGTCCTTCAATACATTTTTAATCAGTGCCTCTGGATCAGAAAACAACATAAGCACATTTAGCTGCAAACATGAAACACATGTGCTTATATCTTTAATTTTTCCTATAAAATTTAGATAGCTTTCCTTCATGGATAGTATCTGCTTTTAAAGGAAGGTGCTGCATTCCATACAGAAAACACAGGATTCTTCATGGGTGTTTAAGTTCATGATGAAGTGAATCTGTGCCAGGACAGGGGGATGTATGCTATTATAACCCAGCAAGTTCTCCTAGAGAGAGGGCATGAAATCATCACTTTTTCTTTACAAGAACAACATTCTTTCCTAGTCTAAATTGACTCAAAATACTGAAAGTAAGTGTTAAAGTAGCCTATTTTTTTTTAGTTGCAAAACAGTACCGACAACATTATTGTTTCCTAGAGATCAGTTTTCTTTGGTGATTTGCTTTCAGAAGATAAGTATATTTATATAAGTTAGACAGAGTTCTTGGAAAAAATTAGTCAGATATTTTGTCTTTCAATCAAAAAGTTCCTCATCAATTTGAAGTGGATATAAATAAATGTACATTATATACATGGGTATGTCAAGGACAAAATTTCTAAATTTGATTAATTTCACTTGGAACATATATACTTTTTTCAAGTACATATTTACATATAGAGATGATAGATATAGAAATAGATGATATAGAGATATATAGAACTTGTTTTGGTTTTTCAGCTATGAATGTTTTACCAGTCACATTGAGAAAAAAAACCAACAAAAACAAACAGCAAAACACCTTTGATGTGATAAAAGTTTTGAAGATAAGGAAATTCAAGGACAATGGGTATTAAAGGTGAGTCAGAAGATGGAGCATAACATCTCCCCAGGGAAGGTACTTTTCTGACTGCATTTATTGCATCTCCACTATCAGTCTGTAGAACTCTGAAAAATTCAGCCTAATGTAGTGCTTACCGTAGCACACAAAAACTATTTCCAATCATGCCTCTGTTCTGCTTATTCATGTTCATAAGAAATTTAACATATTTATGCATATGAATGCAAGCAAGAAAACTCTTTCACATAGTATTGTGTAGGAAGAGGAAAAGAAGGGCTGCTTTTAAATCTCTGTTGAATAATGTCTGAATTTACATATAAGCAGTCTGAAGGTGCCATCCAACCTTTTTTCTCAATAGTAACACCATCCATATCAAGCCCAGTGGTTGGACCTCTTCATCATCTCTGTAAGCAAGACTTTGGGATCATGCTGTCAGCCTCACATAAAAGTGAATTTAAAAGAAGGGAAGCAGGGAAAAACAATGTCATAAGAAGGGCTAAAAAGAAGGATTTTTCTTTTTCCTCACAGCAAAGGAGGAAGAAGTACATAGAGATTAGAAAAGAAGTTAAAGTACTTAACAGACTTCTGCTTCAGGGACGAGGCAGTGGAACATTTGTGATTTTGCAGGGAGACAAGCATCAAGGACTATTTTTCATTGGGAATAAGAGGCCAAGACCTTGGACACATCTGTCATTTTTTGGACCCCTCAATTTTAACTGAAGATCTCACCATCAGCATCTCACCATCAGATTCCCAATTCCATCTCAAGGCAAAGACTAATTTCCCCTGACCTGACCCAAAATTCACCAAACAAAATGATGCCATTTTCCCTTAACTAATTAGTCTATAAAAAGCAAAAGAGCTTAAACAGCTTAAATAATAGATTTACTGTGAGTCTGAGAGGGTGTTGACACACAGGGAAGGTGCTTCTTTGATGTAATTTCTTTTCCAGGTAAAAAGGAAACATCTTTCCAATATCCCACCATGATGTTATTCTACTAATTTAAGTATAAAATTCATTAATTTAAAATACAAGCTAATCTTGTAAAATGTTAACTTTTTTAGATTTCCTTTAAAAAGCATAGTTATAAGTACACTTAATTGTGGCTATCAATAAAAAAAGACAGGTTATATCTGTGATGTTACTTCAAACTGACAGCTGACAAAGATTTTGGTACCATACTGGAATAGCAGAGAGCTTTGTACAGGAAAGCAAGTGCTCAGAAATGTGAATCAAAGAGTTTGGCACTCCGTCTGCGCCAAACTCTCTGGGCCAAGATATGTAAAGGCAGCAAAATTAATACTGAAGTTTGATGGAAGCTTAGCAAGACTTCAGAGAAAACTTTGAAAAGTTTCCTTCCATTTTATTGTATCCATCACCTGCTATGAATTTAATAATTTAGTAAAAGCATAGTGACCAAATGCTTTAGTTTAGGAAGGCAATTTACAAGAGCAAATTAAGACAAACTGCAACAAAATTTTTAAATACATTTGATCAACCTGAGTTCAAGACACTTTTTCACGAAGCACAAGAGCTACCTGGCAGAGAGGTGGAGAGGATGTTACACAGAGTAGCAATGCAGAAAACCAAGCTGTAGGAAGAAAACAGTACTGTTGCATTGCCACAGGAGCCTTGTGTCTGCTTAGGTATCATTTCTGAACTTATCTTTTATAGAACTATTGGACAATATCTTGACAGAAAAGCTGAAATTATTGAAGCAGAGCTAATAAAGCCAGCAATGAAAAGACTGAATATATGTCAGATCCTAATCAAAACTAAAATTTTACAAATAAAACATCATTTGAAGACAAATCTTAAAAGAGAATTATATTTCAGGACATATATAATTAAAATAGTTATATTAATGTAACACAACTAGATTTTTGTTTATTTCATTTGATTCACAGCCAGCTGTCAAGATCAACTACTGAGCTACTCAACAACATGCAGGCAATGTACCCTTGTCATTTCCATCCCATTTTTTCCAAACTAGCTTTTTCTCTTTATCTATATTCTTAACCCAGTTTTATCTCTCCACTCCATCTTCAGACTCATCTTTAATATCCATTGTCAACAAAAAAAGCAGTCTTAATCTCAAAAAAATGGGAATGGGGAAACAGGGCAAGGAAGAACATGAAAAAAGAATGGCCACAGGCCCTATTCCAGATGATACTGACAGGCTCAGTGCAGGTTCTTCTGGCTCACTAAAACCTCAATATTATATAGAGGAGCCTCCTGCTTCTCTAATACTGGCATTCCTGCCCTGGTCATTGTCACCTGGGCACAGTTCATCAAACAGACTCCTAAACACTGCATTGATGTGAGTAAAATTTTGGCATCATATCTACTTTTACTGAACAACTACAATGTGATTTAAAATATCAAGGACCAAAGGCAATAACCAAAGCCAGTAAGTATGAGGAACACCATGTTTTTAGTACCCCAGGAGGGACAGTCACCAAAGTGTCTGTAACAGCCTGGTGAAATGCAGGTCTGCATGAAGAGTCTTGCTAAATTCACATGGCTACTGATATGGTATTAATCCTTGTCCATGGTAAATATGGATATTTACACTTCTTGTTATGGCACTTGTCCATGTTTGCAATAATTTGTAAATTACTGGATAACATTGATAAACAGATAAATATCATTGCATCTGTTTACAAACACCTTTGGGTAACATGATGTATTTATTAAAATCAGAAAATATTGTTGGAGAAAGACCAAAAAGCAGATGGACACTGCAATGGCACAGCGCTTAAGCAGCACATGTACTTGAACATGCATTTACCTGTGCACAGCTTTTATAGTCTCCCACTGACTCTCTCCTAAGTAGACTCAGCAATGCTCAGTCATGATTCACAGGGCTTGCAAACTGCAAACCAGATTTCTCCCTTAGCTCCAGCTTTGCAACTGATGAATGCAAACTGCCTTTTATAGTTACCCTGGAACCATAATGGCAGTAAAAGCATATATGTCCTAGAAGATGTAATTTTTAATATAAGCTCCACCGGTAGAATTCTCTAGTAGGTAACAATAGCACCTTATGCAGGGAAAACAGCTTTTTGTTGTACAGCATATAAATGATGCCTCACATTCTGCTGGCACAAGAGTCAAAGCCAGCTTGCCTGACAACCTCATGGTATGGGAGCAGTGACTTTGTTAGAAATTCCACAGTGTGGTCTGTCTTCCTCAGCCCCATCACCCTACTGACCACATGTTAGCTGCCTCAGCAGCTGAGCACCATATGGAATGGTGATTCCTGCCTTGCCAGAGAGAGGATGTATAAAAAAATATTTTTTGTTCCATAAACGTGGAAGTTTGCTATTTTTTAAAGACATCTGAATTACTAATTCTGTGACCTTTTCAAAGGAACAGAGAGACGTATTCTGTAATATTTAACATATAAAAAAATCAGTAGACTAGAACAAACCACACAAAACTGAGCCAAATTCTAAATATGGCTGATGCAGAGAAGAGATTAACAATTCCAGTGTTGCACAGTGACTACAAAGGCAGTGCCCACGCACATCATGCTTCTCCTAGAGGTAACAACTTCCAAATCTGATAGAAAAATAACTCCACATTTCCTTCTTTTGTATTTCTCCCTCAGGGAGCCTTGTTAGAGAATTTACCTGCCTCTGTTTTGCAGCAATTCTCAGTACTAATCTGCTCAGTACCTTCTGGATTGTTCTCCCAGTCCAGTGCCTGCATCTAATCCTCTATCAGATGGATCTGAGAACTGAGCACCCCATCCTTCCAGTTTTTTACAGTTCTGTAGTTCACAGAGTGCAAGAGAAAAACACCCCACAAGCCTACAATAATCCATAAACACAAGAGAGATTGGAGAAAGGTTAAAAGCAGAAAGAGCTTGTGTGGTCAGCCTGGGAAACCTGAATCCAAACCACCTTCATTCCAATGGACAGCATTTTAAGCAATTAATATGCCAGGGTCTGTCCTCACCACTTTCTTGTGAGATTATTTAAGTGGCCCAAAAATACAAAGGGAACCACAGTATTTCCTACTCAAACTATTCGTAATGTTTTGTCTATGCAACATTTAAAAGTAAAGGCAAATGCAGAAGTTCCTATAGGGCATATTATGTATGAGAAGTCAAAGAAGTACAACCCAATGAATTGTGAAACATGTTATTCCCTGTAAGTGTTAAGCATTTTTTTCCCAGTTGGCTCCTACCAGGAAAGGTGAAGTGGAACAGCTGGAGGATAATGAAACCAGCATGTGCCTAGTTTGTTTTGAGTCTAGCAACAAAATTGTCTAACCTGTGCAAGAGACTTACAGTGCCACCTGGATTTGATTTTACATTATAGTTCATTCCTTGAAACCTATTATCTCTGGGCACCATACCAAGAATGCTTTCACTTCTGAGCATCCTTTAGACTGCAAGCATTATCTTTCCTCTGCTGAAACTCTGACATTTCTGTGTGTTTGTGTGTGTTCTGGTTTTGGAGGATATTATTAAAAAACAAACAAACAAAAAACAAATCAAAGAACACTGCACTTTATGGATGATAAAGAAGGATTCAAAGGAACCCTCTTACATATCACCAAAATCCATTGGGGTAGTGACTGCAGTGTAGCAGATACAAATGCTTGACAATGGCTGGGGATCAACTCTTTCATTTTTCAGGCATCCTGAACCACTAGAACAACATCTATAGTTAGATAAGTTTAAAGAAAAAACAAAATTAATCAAAATTATAAAGTCTAGATGATCCCCAAGATTCATCTTCTAAAGCAGTGCTTTGAGTGCAGCTCAGCATGGGGATGTTACCCTCCATTTTAATTTAAATATTTGTTGAATTCTCATGTACAGAAAAAACTGTGATCCAATCATTGTTAAACAGAAATGTCCAGACAAAACTAGATGCAACCCCACTTTCTTGTTCACCTATCCATGGAACTGACAGACTCCTCCCTTCTCTGTGTTCTGCACCAGAATTCATCTCACTGTTAATTTCTGTGTTTAACCTTGAATTTTACCCATGGTCCTTGAATTTCGAGTTAAATAAAGAGACGTGGAACAAAACCAGGCATTTCTGTATCATCTATATATATAGTGTGGGATGAATGCATAAAAACAGATTTGAGAGCAAAGATATACCCATAATTATGCATTGTTTGTAAAATGCTTTGAAAATATAATAAATTACATAAATGCTATGTCTTACTAAGTGCCATATATTTCTGCACACATATGGAAGGTGGGCTGAAGAATGTGGGTAGATGTTTGCAGGGAAAGAGTAGCTGGAATGGGGAACATTATTACTGTCTTATGGCAGATATATATATGCCAATACTAGGAGATATATCAAATGTCTAATTTTATTTTCTTTTTTTCAAAAAATTTCAGGAAACGAGGGAAACTTCAGGTAAGCAAAAAATTGTGGTGGCGTTTCCAGGGGACCCAGGATGAGGGAAGAGATGAAAATCTTGACTCCATGTTTCAGAAGGCTGATTTATTATTTTATGATATATAATATATTTTTAAAAATTATATACTAAAACTATACTAAAAGAATAGAAGACAGGATTTCATCAGAAGGCTAGCAAGGAAAGGAATGGAATGATAATAAAATCTTGTGGCTGCTCAGAGCCTCAACACAGGTGGCTGCCATTGGTCATCAAGTAAAAACAATTTCACATGCTGGTTAAACAATTCTCCAAATCACATTCCAAAGGAACAAAACATGGAGAAGCTGAAGCTTCTCAGCTTCTCAGGAGAAAAGATCCTAAGTAAAGGATTTTTCATAAAATATGTCTGTGACAAAAAATAAGTAAATATCAACTTTACCATCCACGATGCTCAGAGGGTCCTTTGGACCATCCTGGGAAGCAGATTTGTGACTCAGCATCTCAGGGGTCGGCCTCAGCGCCCCAGGCCTCGGCTGGAGCAGCTTCCTCATTTTGAAATCTTCCACTTTCCCTCTGGCAAAAGCTCCATCGAAAGGACTGCCCTGTGTGGAGTACAAGCTCTCAGCATGCACCTGAGGGCCTTTAGTCCTGCTGGGAGGGCTGTTCTCGCCGCTGTGTGCAGACAGGTTCTGGGTGATGTAGGAGTGCAGCGCGGCCATCAGGCTCCTCTGGCCCGCTCGCGGCTCCGGCGGGAGCTGGTCCGGCTGGCGCTGGCGGAGCGGCCTGCCACGGGCACCCTCAGGGAATTCCTGCTGGGATCTGGATGCAGGGGATGGATCTTTGAGGTTCTGCCTCGTGTAGTGCCTCGTAGGGTCATTGTAGATGTAGCTCTAGAGAGAGCAGAAGGTGGGCAAGAGGAGAGGGGTCAGAATTGATTTGTGATTATTGTTGTGCCAGGATTTGAGACAAAACCCCCAGTGCCTTTACCAGCCAGGAAAACAATAACTGGAACTTGTCATGCAAATGTAAACTGCAAACCTCAAACTGTTAAGTGTGCCTCAAAGAGGCACTACTACTCAATATGCAAAAATCCAGTTCATCAAATTATTAGAAAGTAAAAGATTAGAGAGAGAATAACATAACTCAGTGTTGCCTATGTGTGAACTATTTGTGTTGAGACAGACAAAGAAATTTAATAAATCCACTTTCCCTTTGGTTTTTACGTAACCTGTGAGAATAACTATTTTTCAGATTACTTACCAAAAACTAGCATGTCAAATTAAAAACGTCATTTTTAAAGGAACATCAAGTAAGTAAAGCAATTTGTTTGCATATATTAAGTACTTTGTCCTATTTTAAATGAAATATTTTTCCACTAAATTAAATCTCTAATAAATATATCATCTGGCACTGTGGAAAAGGAAGTATAAACAATGTTTAAATTGTTTTTTAATTAAATTATTATTTTCAGGAAATACACCACAGCAAATTAAACAACAATGTTAAAAACATGTCAATCAAGCTCAAACCACATTTTTACTGAAAAAGTGCTGGAGAATAAAAAGCGGAAAGGTGGGTTTGCAGTACAGTTTTCTATTTTCAGTTTCTATTCTCATGGAAACACCTGATGGACATTCTTTTTACTATCACTTAATCGTAGAGACATTTTTGCTATGATCACAACCTGAAGGCAGGCCTTTTCATTTTTAAGCAAACCAGTTTCATCCTCCTAAATAATTTCAAAAATCATTTTTCTTCAGTTCTTGCTAAATGCAACTTTGAACTGAGAGTTTTACTTATATCCAGAATAATTCCAGTTAGATTCTTCGTTTGTGGTTCCCTGAGGACACTTGCTGAGGTTACATCCCATCCTGTATGTGTGCTGCAGGATGGGTCCTGCTTCTCAGCTGTGCTTTCTTGGTTAAACTGTCACACAAACTCCATCACAATGTGCCAACCTTAGGACAGGGACTATTTCAGCTCTCACTGCTGTAAATTATTGTGAATCACTGGTGTCCCTGTGCATTGATGACACATTGATTTAGGACAGAGGGAGCTGCAAAATACAGAAGGAGTGAATACACTATACACTCCAGAGGACAGCAATTAGAAGGATTCAGACAGAAAAATCATTATTTATGTATTTGCTAATGTACTTTGTAAAACCAAAATAAGATTGATAAACTCCTCCAGAGATGAAGAATCACTTTTAGATTTTATCTAGGTCCTAATTTCTGGACAATAATTTTGCTCTCCGTCTGAACAATTTTATTTCTTCTGATGACAGCCAGTGGATTTTACAACACATGTTCATACCCATTTCTTTCCAAGAGGGTTTTCTTCCCCTTAAGAAATGATGAAGAGGTTCATTCCATGGTTCTATATCATGATTTTAATAGAATTGTGGTATAGACAATTTTATTACAGAGACAAAAGGCATTTTGGCCACTTTGACTTGTCACCCACTAAGGCAAGTCTCTGGATTTCTGCAGTTGGTCTTTAACATAGAAATGTGCTTTTTGAAAGCCAAGAAACTGGGCTGCAGTGGAGCAGTGTCAAAAAATACAGAGCTCGAGATCAAGCAGCTTTGTGTATGAAATATTTCAGTGTCCCCTGGGAACTGTATCAAACAGCAGCAGTGCAGCTCTGGTTCAGTGCTCCAGCTGCAGGGTAGGCATTGCTCTGATCAGCTCCAAGGGGAAGCCAGTTGTCAAAATGCAAGTTGAACACTGTTTACATGCTTAATAGCAAAGCCTAAATGTGAAAAACTTCCAGTCAGATGCATTTATCTCCCTATTTGAACGGGTCTTTGCCTGGGGTAATTAACTCTCTAATGATACTCACTCCAGAGTGAGGAAGGCTGCAGAGGATGACACAAAGCAGCCCAGGACACCCCGAGCAGTTCACTGAGAATTCACATAAGCTGCCATCTGCCTTCCCCACTGCTGTTCTCTCTGCCTTGCAGCCTTCCAGAGGACCTCCTGGGCTCAAGGGAAGGAAGAACAGGGAGCTGGGAAAGGGAGAAATGCAACAGGGGGAAGGGGACATTCCCCATTCAGCCACAGAAAGACAAGAAAGTGCTCAATTCAACTTGGTAACTGCACCCCAATTTGGATCTATGTTCCATATCCAGCTCTCTATTTTGCCTCTTAAGCTTTACTAGGTAAGTGTTAGAGGGAAGAAACTGCTGGGCACTCC
Source organism: Emberiza elegans (assembly GCA_024865655.1). Taxonomy (NCBI): domain Eukaryota; kingdom Metazoa; phylum Chordata; class Aves; order Passeriformes; family Fringillidae; genus Emberiza; species Emberiza elegans. The sequence goes on from JALJVW010000206.1 coordinate 13,174,539, forward strand.
CAAACCATGTGAAAGATTAGGGTTAGAAGATGTGGGCTGGCTTTTGATGAGCTATTTAACAAGTCCAAGTACCTTTAGCATGAACAGATCAGTGATTCACTGTTCTTGCAGACAGGAGCAAATCAACAAAGAAAAGACCACCAACCCACCAAGTGGTCATGCAAAAATTGGATTTAAGTGTGTGCCCATCCTGGGCTCAGAGCTGCACCTCTGTCAGGAAGGGACAGCCTCTCAGCAGCTTGACAGGTCACACTTTGGGCAGTAAGGGATGAAATATTAACAGTTCTAATTAAAGCAGAGCACTGATAGCTCAGCTGTCTTCACTGAGAACAGCAGCTCTTCTGATGTAGTTTACTCTGGCTTTAATTAAAGGGGTCTCACAGCTGTATGGCAATCTCCCACCTGCAGGAGAAAAAAATCCCCTTCCTTTCTGCTCCCATCTCAAACAAAACACCAGAAGTACATGTGACATGCAAGATGAAATTCAAGTAAAATTGCAGCACTGATAAATATAATCCTAAACTAAGGGTTTGCCTAAGTGGTATGGGAAAAAAAAACATCTAATTTTTCCAGAAAAATATAGAACAAAAATATCAGTAATATGCAATTTAGAATCCAGAGACAATTTACATCTCAAGTAATTAATAACAATTGCAGAGCACTGTGATTATCTTATTTGAAGTGGGTTTTGCAAAACCCACTCTTGAACATGGACATTGCTAGTTTGATTAATGTCAAAGTTAAATGGCATAGTCCATGGTTAGTGTAAAGAATGCAAATTCCCATATTGGTGCCTTTGGAGAATCTTCTGACATTATGGAGAAGCAGAGGGAAACACAGCTGGAATTTTTTGAAAGAAGATACATTTCTGGATTGATTACACAGGACTCATATAAAGTACTGCCAGTAATAGAACAAAAAAACCCCCACACCAAACAAACATTAAGTGAAATGTACAAGAATAAAGAATGCACTAGTTACCATATAGATGGTTTTTACTGAGAAGGGTTGAAATAAAAGCCCTGGTTGCTATGAGGAACATTTCATTTTTTTAATAGGTAAAATACTGTTCAATTATCTCATGTCATTGATACAAAGCCTTTGAAAAGTATTCTGAATTGATAAACCCCTCAGTTTAAAAAAAAAAATCTTATTTCTCCATCTGCACAGGATTTCCCTCTCCTTCACCACCTTTCAAATAAGCTATCTCAATAATTCACACATTACAGAAAAACCACACACACTAATCTTTCTGAAGATGGAATTGTTAGGGCAATGTCTTGTATGGCTTAGATATGTAAGTACCTGACATTTTCTGCATGAGAATTCACAGAAGGGCACACTAAATTACATTCTGCAGACACACTATGCAAAAGTCTATGAACAACATGTTTTATTTAAAAAAATACAAATTAAAAGACTGGTGCAGAACATTAAAACATAATGCTCTTCAATTTATGCACTAAAGGGCAGATTGACTTGAATGTTTTGCCCATGTGCAGAAAGAATGGAATCAAATTTATAACAAAATACTTCCTTTCTTGCACATATATTTGCTAAATCTAGAAGGCATATAGAGCTAACAAACTCCTTTTGAAATGCATCACAAAGAAATCTTCTGCCCTCAATTAAATTAATGTTTTTCTGTTTGATGCATTTGCAGATATTAACCCATGTTTGCTACCACCTAAATTTGGTTGAAGCATGATTCCACCTACAACTCTTAATTTACTGTGCCCATTTGAGATATTGACATTATGATCTCTGAAATTAGAAGATAAAACCACAACAAACACTGGAAGGCCCATCTTTATGGTGGGATAAAATAACATTTTCCAAAGACTACCAGAAATGAAATTACCTCAGAGCTTAACTCACTGTGTGGATTGAAAGAAGTTTCGCTTTTTGTACCAGCCACAGTCCAGATGCTCTGTGGCTCACACAGGCTTGCCTCATGCAAACTCACTCACATGGGAGCTACCTGTACTCATGTGAACCCTCAAAATAAACACCAGCACAAGGGGCACTGCCTGATTGCTGAATCAAAGGGTAGCCTGGGAATTTGTACTGCTCCATTCACCTTTAAATTGACAGAAATCCACCCAATAATGAAACCTGAGGGCCAAACAGGTGTCATGGAGTGGATGGAGCATGCAAGTCCCTGGGGTAGGGCTGAGCAAGCAGCACAGCTCTGTCCCCAGAGCATCACAGCTAAAGCAGCAAGTCCTAGGACAACAAAGCCTTAATTCTTTCAGCTGGTGTGAGCTGCTGTGCCCACCCAGGGCTGTCCTGTCAGGATCTCTCAGCAGGCTTCCAGCCAGGTTCAAGCTGAAAGGGAGGAACTCCCTGTAGACATGACCTTACATACACTGCACCAAATCCAGTCTAGCTTTATCGGAAAATAATAACTACAGCAAATGAACATTTTCAATTGTCTGAGTAATAACGAAGCAAAGGCTTTTTCTATCGGCTGTTAATGACTTTTTCACTAACTACAATATTATACCATGCACAAACCCCAAAATTTGGAAAACGAATTCAGAATCCAGAAACTGGAAAAGAGGCCAAACCAGTGCTTCCTGCAGTGATGGGACAGCATCAGGCCATGGCCTTCCCACAGATTCACGGCTTAAGGCAACAGGCAACACTGCAGTCATCTCACCTGATCTACTATTACATTAATAATTTTCTGTTACTACCTTCTATTTTCTTTCTGAAAAATAGAGTTACTTTGAAACCTTTTAAGAACTACATCAGAGAAGGTGGCAGAGATTGTTAATTAACATCCTGTACTTTGGAGTGTCAAAAACTTGATCAAGCAAAAGGAGCCTTCAGAATCTGCTTTGATGGAAACTATTCATGACTTTATTTCCTAATCCTTCTTGTGAAACCACAGTGCAACAGGACTGTCCAGAATCTGACTCTACAGCATTCAGTAATCTCTACTGCTTTAATTTCAGTTGATTTCAGAATTTCAGAGATTTGGCTTTCACTCTTAAACAAACAAAAAAAAGTTACTACTTAATAAAAACACTTTTTAGTTTCAGATGTTCCCAGCCATTCTTGATCTTCTTTGGAATGATCATGTCAACTTGCCTACCCTTCAACTATCTACAACAGAGTCTCCTACAGGGATAATTTTTATCATCAATTGATGTAACTTATTGCCTTCAGTTTTCATAAATAACTGCTGTTTTTTCTCCTTCTTTCTGACACATCTCCATCCTATGGGTCCAAATGTTTCATTTGGTGTAGAAGGAGTTCTGGGTGGTCTTTCATCAGCATTCATGATTGGCTTATTATGAACAAAAAAGATCAGTTTTATACATTGGGATACATGGCTTGTCTCCACACATAAAGGATAAAGCACCTGGGAAAAAGAAAAGGTGGATGACCCCCAATAACCTGATTGATGGCAAGGGACCCCTGCTCCATCCAGGCCATCACAGTGAGACATCAGCCATCATGTCCAGGAGTGGCACCCACCAGATGATGGGAAAAAGCTCTCTGGATCACCCTGAAAGGGGTTAACATCTGCAGGGCTGTGGGACTCCTTAAGAGATGTGAGACTCCTTCTGGGTGCTATCTTGTCATTGTCCAAGGCACACTATGGGATGTTTAGGAAAAAGGAATAGTCTGGAACGGCAGCATGCAACCAGCTGAGCAATAGACCTGTTGACCATGTCTCGTGTCTGTCCTGTCTTCACAGCAAACTCCATTTCTAACGATTCTCCTGGGTGGGAAGCTCTGTTCTCCTGTGGTGCCTCCTGGCAGTATCTGCTCCACTTGGGCACTGCCTGGACATGGGGACACAAGACTTGGGGCATCTTTACCTCTGCCAGGCCACAGCCCTGAGGAGCTCCCTGACACCACCAGCAGGAACCCAAGAGTGACAGTCAGCCTGCAGTGATGGTAGAAATTGTGCAGCCTGGTGATCAGTGCTGACAGATCTACCAGGGTGTATCAGCTTCCCTTGCCTGAGAACATTTTGCTCATATGCCAATAAGTCTGTTACTCAAGGTTTCCGTGAATGATGTTTAAACACATTTTCTGTAGGCATATGCTGGTATATTGAACTATCTCATTATCTAAAGATGAATTTCATAGAAACATGATGATCTTCATCTGCCAAAAGTTGAGCACATTAACACCAATTCAATATATTTATAACTCCATCACGTGAATCTGGAAAATAATTTTATCCTAAGAAATGCAAGTGAATAGAGATCTGAAGGATTGATGTCCACAACATTGCTTCAAAACTCCACTAAAAGAAACCTTCCATTTGCTGGACAACTGCTTGAGGTCAGCTGAAGTCTTTTCCCACACTAAAAATAAAGAAATTGTTGTTCCACTGTTCCGAAATGTCTACACCAACATACTCACACAGAGGTAGATAAAGTAGGTTCAAATTTCTGTGAGCTTTACCCTCCCTTTGATAATTTTAATGGAAGAATAAAAAGAGAATGCACTTTAAAATTTATATCAACTCTATCATCTTCTATTTACTGATTGCAATGTATTGAAGTACAGGGAGTAAATATTTGCAAGACAAAGAGGAAAGTTGCAGGAAAAATTACAGAAATGAACTCCAAACACAGGGTATTTGGGGAAAAAAAAGAGCTGATTTTGAAGGGAAGGGTCTGAAAAAGAACTAAATCTTATTATCCAGTCAGTATTTGAGATTTTAAAAATATCAATCTATGTTTCATCTGGGAATTACTAGAAATTAATTAACTGCCTTTTTAAATAAGACTCCAGACTTGACACAGATCATTTATAATAACATTTCTATGGCACTTGCATCTTCTAATAATTGAAAAAATAATTAATCCTTCCCAGATACCTGTGTGATAAGGGAAATGGTGGTTTCTGTGTTGGATATTGAAACTGTGTCATTATATTCTGCATAAACTGATGGGTTGAGGGTAAAAGTATGTGTTGGATCTAAGACTTGAGCATGATACTAGCACTAGAATGCTCATTGAAAAAAATAAATCATAAGTCACATTAGATCACCAGAATGTGTATTATGCCACACACAATATGATTGCAATTTTACTGGGCTTTGTAGCCATGATTCTATTTGAGCTTTAAATGTGTGGGGACCTGTCTTTCCAGAAAAAATTGCAATCTACACCAGATTCCTGCAGAATGGCCAAGAGGATGGAAACTGCAGCATCTCATTTTATATACTTAAATTAAAACAGATGAATCACAACTTGAAAACTCTCTTTTTCCCTCCATTGATCATGGAATGAGTTTAGGCTGATGTGCACCAACACAGACACATTTGTATGGTCAAATGATTTCTGCTCCAGTGCTTATGGGAGTTTGTTTGTCAGGGTTTGGGGTTGTCTTGGTTTGGTTTTGGATTTTGTGTGGTTTCTTGTTGGTTAGTTTGGGGTTTTTTTGTGTATGTGTGTTTGCTGGCTTTTTTTAGGAGTATTTATTGTTTCTATTTTGCTATAAACAGCCATGAAGAGGAGAATGACCTGAAAGATGAAATACTTTTCTGGGATTTGAGGCTTAGTTTTTAGTTTATGCTTACCAAAAAATTATTGCATGATCTCAGAAAATCTGTCTAATCTGTCTGTGAAGCAGGGGCATTAGCTCTTCCCTACTTTGAAATGGCTGCAGGTAAATGAATACACCAGTGCTTGGGAAATGTTCAGATATCATTGCAGAAGTATGCCACCAGAGAGGCAATTCTGTAGCTTCAAGGAGACATTCCTTTATCAATTATTCCAGAAATATTTTTATGAAAATGTTCAAGCACAGCTGAATTACATTTTTATACATAGTCTCTTATATATGAAATATTAAATTTTACCTTTATACAAATAGAGTATAAATGTATACACTTCAAGAAGTTTTTTTACTTTTGTCAAAATTCTGATGAACTTCATTCAGTCCTGTATTTAAATCAGTGTTATATAAATAAAGGTGCTGCTTTTATGAATTAAATTTCAAGGTTAAAATGTGCAATGACTAAGTAATTTCTTACTAGTTAATCGCAGTAATAATTATTTGCCAATAAGCTTGAAGTACATCTTTGAGCACTCAGATTTTCTAAAATTAATAATAATTCTTTTAAATAATTATCACATATCTTAGTTCTTTTGGTGACGAATTACCAAGATTCAAAGAATTGATTTTTTTAGGCCAGCAAATACATGAATTTTTATTTTATATAATTTCTATGATTCTTTACTTGCAGCTTCTCCTCTTTCAGCACAATTGCACTGCCAAGCCACAACTCTCTGGCACTAACCCATCACTATACCTGTTTCTTTTCCTCCTCGTAATTCTGAAAAGGCCTTTAACTTTATTAGTCTCTTCTTTGATATAAAGATTCTGAGGGTTTTTTTTCCCCAGAAATCTTTGCTTTAAAATTTATAAGAATATCTAAGATGTGGAGATTTCTGTAACCACAATATCTGCAGAATAAGCTTACTATGAAAATGAATATAACTAAAACACAAAGAAACAGTAACAACAGAAAATTCATTAAATTCCCTAATGTATCTGACATAATTTTCTTTCCCACCATCCTGCCCACAAGGACCTGAATGTCACATTGGCCTGTCAAAGACCTTAGCAGCAGGTAGGACCAACCCTATCTGAAGCCCTCAGAGGCCAAGTCATGAGGAAAAAGAAAAAACAATTCCATGAATCTGAAGGCCTGAAGATGAATGAAATCTTCATGAGATTTCTGCAAGAAATAAAGCCACAGCACAGGTGTGATGGCAACTTCCTAATCCCTACAGCCTCTCCAGCAGGAAGTACGTTTGGGTCAGTTTTCAAATAAATTCTCTGTGATGAGTAAGAAATTTTCTCGGTCAGATGAAAGCAGCACAATTAAAATCTCCCATAACTATTCAAATACAGGCACACAGACCAGCAGCAAAGGCAGCAAGTTCTCCTTTACAACCTCTGAGCTTTAGCAATACCAGCCACGTGCTGTCCTCCAAATCCAACAAAACCCTGAGCCTCAGGTTCTGTAGGAATGCCAACAGTGCAGCAGGTTTTTCAGGGGTTTGGGTGCTTTGATATGAGAGGGGTTTGTTCCAGCTGCAGTGGAGAAGGGCAGGACAATTCACACATGACTTGAAGCCTCTGCATTTCTTCCCTCTGTAGCTAAGATAAACCAATTCTCATTAAAATACGTGCCTGGCTATTTGTTATTTTCCATACTGCATCCAGGTTTGGTAGAAAGGAATCACAAAGACTGATAACTCAGCATTTTGTGAACAGTAACACTTTTATAAAGCCCTTTCATAAAGTGTGTGTGGGGGAGACTAAAGAAAACCAAACACAAAATCCCCTTAGCTAATGCTTAAGTAACAAATGCCACCAAGTGCCCATTTCCTGAACAACTCTTTTCAGCTGAACTAAAGTGAAATGTTCTTCACAACTGTAACCCTCAGGAAACAGACACACCAAACTTCTGATTTGCTACTATTTATTTCCTGTCAGAGTCACTATCAGCTGGCTAGATTACAGCCTGCAGTTCACACTGCAGAAATAATTCTAAGTTAGTGATGAACTTCAAGTGCTTCAAAAATCACCCAAAGAAGCTCTTGCAGTAAATGGTAGACAGCATAGGAATTTTGGTCAATCGCATGATTTAAGTTTACTGGTGCTATTTCTGTCACTGTTGTATCAAGCCTCAAGCTGACAGTTTGAGCAAAGGAAATAGGAAAAAAGTTAGCTGCTTTAAGTTTTGTGATGTTTTGTTTCACAACTTTCTGCATAACTCTGTGTGTGGTGTCTACTCAGCAATTTTGAAGCTCTGTAGTTTTATTCTGATAATAGAAGTGGAAGACAGTAGGGCAACTGAAGACTGAAAGTTTGTAAAACAGAATCCTGTGCATATACAAAATAACACTTTCAGAGTATAAGGAATATTTTAAAACCGCTTTATCTTTCATCTTCCTTTGTTTTACATTTGGCCAAAGACCTCTGATGTCAGGCTTGGATCCTGAATCCATGCAGGAAGTCTGTCAAGAAGCACTAAATTTCTGCAAGATTCAGCTACACTTCACAGCACGTAAGGAATCAAAGCAACCAAAGCAGTGCTGCATCTCCTGCTCCCCAAAGCAGGAGTGAAGTGACAGAGGTAAATATATACTTGAAAGAAAATTATTTTTAAGAAGGGCAAAGCCCAAAAGCTGCAGTTTTAGGTAGGGTAAAGTACCTCTGTCTTGTGCTTATTTTAATTAGAAAAGGACAAGAAAGTTTAAAAGATCAGATCTTGCTACAATTATTTAATGTGGGTTTTTAATCTACATATTAAGTACAAAAATAAGATACCAATATTTTGTTCAAGTTTGCAATTAAAGTGCACAAGATAGCTATCTCCAATTTCAAGTGGTACAACCACATCAGAGGTAGCTCATTCAGTTACTTTTCCACCCACTCTTTTCAAATTTTTAAATTTTACGAGTTTTCTTTTGCTTCTTGGAGCAGCAAAAATTCTGGTTTTTTCTCTTGTTTAAATGCCATCTCACTAACAAAACAATGAATCAAGATAAAAATACTATGTTCCTCTTGCTTTTTCAAGAAGAGCAGTTGCATTTCATTTGCTTAGGACAGGGAAACATCTCCAGGATCAGTTAAAATTCATGGCTGATCACTAGTTTTAAAAAGAATTTTCCTTTTTCTTTTCTTCTTTTTTTGACTTTCAATTACAGGTAACACATCTGACTCAATGTCTGTTGTTTCAAAATGCTCCTTAGTAAATAGAAGTGTACAGTTCGCTCCTCTACGTGCTTCACTTCCAGATTTTCTCCTCTTTATCCCACTCCCCCAGGCTTCAGAGTACCCATCTCCATGGCAACACTCGATAAGGTTGGTGGGTGGTGTTATCACAGCAGGCTTCCCCACAGAAGGTCTCAGCCATATGGATTATTTATGAACTTGCACGACAACACCAGACCCACTGAAATACTTCCTGAGCAAGTTTTTGTTGAAAGCCAGTGATTCAAAACAGAGCATCCTCACTGCAGCCAGAGCCCAGGAGGAGAGAGGGGAGGAAAAGCAGCACCAAGGTGGTCCCTGGTTCCTCCTCAGAGCTGCCTGAAAGCTCCTCTTGCCCCAGATAAGATTCATGTGCCATAAATCACAAGTAGTGTATATAATAAGTCAGTCAGAATCTGGGAAGTTGTGCTTCTGACAAGGATAACAACCATGACTAAATGGTTGCTACAACTGGTGCTGTTGCCAAGAGTTGTTGTTGCAGATTTGGTGTCCCTGAGTTATTCTCTGAACTAAACTAAAGCAGTTTGGCTTTACACTTCAGTTTCCTCACCTGATACTTCTCCTAAAACTTTCGTATATTTTTCGGCAAATTTTGCATTTATACTGAATGCATTGAAATAGCACAGACAATTTCTTGTAAAGGATTTCTGTAACAGCAGCCTAGTTCTTTAAAATCAAAGAGTGCACTCTTTGCTTTTTGAGCAAAAGATAGAGGGCCATAAGGGCCTGTTGTATGGAACCCCTTTGTGTAATAATTGTAATAAATTTATCAAGTTGCATCTTAGAGTGAGACAGATTTTCTCTAGGAAGGGGTAAGAATGCTTTAGCTCCCAAATAGGTATTGGTTTGTAGTTTTTGACATAGTCAATACTCAAGATTTATTGGTTGTGATTTATCTTCCCAGCTATCTGTACATCTATAAAGTATACATGTGAACCTTTAACTGGTCACAGTAGGCTTTCCTTATGATCAATAAGAAGTAGGAAATGTTGAGGCACAATTTATCAGACCCATTATTTAAATCTGCTCAAAGATTATATGAATTGCACCCTAAGCAACATGAACACCAGCAAGGATTCACACTGTAGTTCAGACAGGTTTTTGGAGCATAGTTCAGATGCAGAGTTTCAGATCTGCCAGTCAAAATGTTACCAGCTTTATCCCACTCTTCCTTCTTCATCACATGCAATCCATCCCTAATTAGGGTAAAATGCTCCAGATTTGATGAGCTGAAGCATTAACAATGCTGAAGGTGATTAATTTTGAGAAAACTTAGTGCACTTATGATAATCAATTGGAGGAGGCAGTAAAAACAATGTCTGGTCTTCAGACAGAGGGGAAATTTCAAAAACGAGAGCTCAGAGAAAAAGGAATCCAAAATCACAGAATGTAAGAACCCCATTAAAAATACTACCTTGACAGAAGCTTTGTCACTTGTCTTCCTTGGATACAAATTTTTAGATGCAGACTGGGAGAGAATTCTGAGATATTTAAGGTATTGCTGAAGAGACTTGGCCAAGTTCAAATTATTTTCCACATCATAATTTCTTTCATTATCTTCATTCTGTCCCAAGGTCCTGCACAGCAAAAGCAAGGAAAAGAAAGTTACCAGCCTGTCCAATGTACAAAGTAGCCAACTAAAAAGGCACTGAAAGCCACTGGAGTTCAATACATAACAGGAAAGTCACTCAAAAGCTTAGCAACCAGAAAAGTATAGAAAATTCAGTGTTTCAGCAAAAGCAGTCAAAAAATCTTGCACTATTAACAATTTATTTCATGCATCAAAGTTAATGATTCTAGAGTAAATCAAATAAAATGTCACAACAAGGCAAAACCATATTCAAAAGCAAAGAAAATGTCTGTAAAAAGAAAATGCACATGATTAGATTGCACCCCAAAGAAATATGAGATGGTTCTAAGATTTAAAAAACTTGCTGAATGATGATAAGATTCAATGCCAATTTGGCCCTGCACCAATGTAAAGAACAGAGGAAAGAGTACTGGATATGCAGAAATAATGGAGCAAGTAAACTCCAGTGAAAAGCTTGAAAAGAGAATAATGAGATGGAACAAATATCTCTTCTGATCTTCTCATGTGCCTGGGATTCACAGAATAGTGGTGTTTCCTGAGTGGTTTAGACAGATTTTGGTGACATTTGCAAAGAAAAGCTAGAAATGAGATTAAATGATGGCAGTGTGGAGGTGTTTATATGGGATTCAGAGTGCTGTGTGCAATGAATCTGAATTATTACCAGCTGTCCTCATCTATCTCAACAACACATAAATGGTGATGATAATTTAAATGTCAGCATCAGTAACTATTTCATTCCTTGTGCAAGAAAGCAGAGAGAAAGTTCCCAGCCCTTTTCCTTCCCTGTGAGTGAAGCTGCTTGAGGGAAATCACCTTTTGGTGTCACCATTTCCTACTCACATGCCCACACACTTCTCCAGTGAAGAAGAATTCCAGGTGGAAGAGCTTTACAGCTCAGTGAATGAATTTGACTTTCAACATCTCTGTGCCACTGTAAATAAAATTTTATTCTACCAGCCCACATCTTGGCACTAATGTAGAGGGACAGCCTGAGAGAGCACCATTATATCATTTTCCAAAGCTGGGGTTTAATTATATTACTTTAATCAAAAATTAACAGACTTCCTTCCATGCTCACAGTTGTACCAAATGTGTGTCCCTACTAATTTAACACTAATAAATGTAATTAATAATCTAATTTACTGTGGTGGCACTGCAACCAACAGTGCTCACAGGTTTGCTCACTTTGAAACACCAGAAAAATCCTCAATTTCTCCCCAGTGTATAACAGCAGGTTCCCATCAGGGACACAAACTAGGAAAAAGAAGGGTTGCTGCACAGAACACTACAGCAAACTGATGTAATTTACCATCAGTCTTGCTTCCTTCTCATTTTGTTTGCATTTTTTTCTTATTCCAGAGCTCTAAATTCTGCCTTCTGGTGGAGTGTGGACATGCAGGTAACATTATCCACCTTCTTTTCAGCTTAAAGCCAGGCCAAAACTATTCTGCAGTTTCAGAAAAACCTGGGCACTGTGCTTTCTGCTTCAGTAGAGACGAACTAATCCAAACAGGCTCTCTTCATAGGAAGGATCCCAGTTGCCAACACTCACCTTTCATTCATTGATCAATTCCAACACCTATCTTCTGCTTTCTTCACTAATTTTAAAAGGAAGGGAAAATGAAAAAAAAATAAAACAAACCAAACCGAATTCTGCCCCAGGGATTTCCACTGGAGCTAATGGGAACTGAATGCACAAGGGACAGGATTTAGGTTGGCCTTTCAAACCATTGTTTACAATATATAGTCACTGTCAGTGGTTGGTGAATAAAATCTGGGATCTAAGATTTCTCATTTTTCATATGGAGGCAATAATTGCACTCATATTTGCATTCCACATTAGATGCAATATTTTATGCTATAAACATTTAAACAATGAAAATGTAAAAGACTACAAAGCTTTAAGTTTCATTTAATGACTTTATTGAGATACTATGAATACATCTGAAAGATTTAAAAAAATTTTTGCAGTTCACCACTATATCACTTTGTTAACTCAGGAATGAAAATGCATTAACTGACCAATTATTGCAACTAAATTAAAATATTTGTTTTAAATATGACAAAGTCATACTGGAAAATGGATGAAAGACAAATATATAAAAGCATTGGGTGAGTAGGAGAAATGACTGTCAGATGAGTTCTTTTTGTGCACTTATTTGGAAGTATTTTCAGTTTTAATTTGCTCTGAAAGGTGACTTTGCATACAATGAACTTAAGAGTATAAAGACAATACCACATATAATTATTTATCTACAGAAATAATTATGTATTTCCTACAAAATCTAGCATTTTAGAAGCTTTTTTTGTGGAAATATCTAAATCACTGCACCTCTGCTATTTCTGGAATGTTCCCAATTAATAGAAACCACATATTTTAGAATAAATTTCTCCCTTTTAAATGCTGAGAGTATCTTATTACTGCCTTAATGATGGTTTTATTACAGAAATAATACTATACCCCATTTCATACATTGAAGTTTGCTGGAAACGTTTGTGGTTTTGCCTAATTGCACCAATGAACACAACTGACATTTATTCCCTCTGTGCAGAGTGGACTTTTTTCCTTTATCTTGAGCCCTCTTTCAAGAGAGGGTTTTTTGAAATTTAATAAGGACCCAGGAAATACCACGTACACTCCAGTTAGCCAACAAAGAAAGAACTTTCATCTTGAAATCAAACTCCCAGTTTCAGCATTTTTTTTTGAGATGAAATCCATGTCTTCTGTTTCATCAGATTTTATATGCACTAATTTAGCCTAAGTCAATTTACCTTTCAAGTGTCTGAGTCTATTTTCTTGCTCTCACCAGCTCTGTGGGGATTAATGACTCATTAGTATGACTTCATATTGTCTTATTACACACGTTACCCTTAATAAAAGGTCTTCCTGACATAATGTTTCTTTGATAATTAGATACCTACTCTAAGTTGCTTTTTAAATTATTTAATTATTATCTGATAAGATTTTAGCAAGCACACTGAGCACCATGAACATATAACACACTTGATCAGAATCTACAAGACACCCGATTTCCTACTGTTCTCTGACCTACAAAACACGTTGCAAATGGACAACCAGAAAAATCAATTAGTGCTTTAAACTGTTGGCACATAAGATAATGCTTTCAGAAGCACAGCTTGGTGACTGCAGAAAATCTATCCACAATAGGAACTGCTTTACGTGAACACATTTGAAATTCTGATGTTCTTGAAGTATCAATATACAAAATGTTGCAGCTTTTTTCTAACACATATTTATATTTAAAAATGTAAAACATCTGAAACTTGTTAAAACTAGGAATTTCTAAAAGTGAGCATTTACTTTCAATCTAAACCCTAAATAATTTTTTATGTCTTCTTATTTTTTATTTTTAGGTAACTACAAATTGGGAACACTGCAGAATATGGCCTTGATATCATGAAAATCTGGCCTATTTTGTCTTCCTCTCATGAATAAAAAATTTAGGTACTCTCTTAAAAAAAAATCCCCAGAAGATATTGAAGATCATTTCTGATACTATCTACTGAGAGTAATCCATTCACTACTGACATTTTGTGTATCTAAGCAGTGAAAACATGTTTATGGATTCAACCACATGTTGTTATCACCTTTATGGTAATCTTTAGATCACTATCTTCTTTAGACATTAAGTTTCTACCTTACTGCACTTCTGAATGGTGCTGTGATTTTAAGAAATGCTTTTGAATCAGCAAACATGTGAAATACAGGGTCAAAGTCTCTGAATTAAATCAAAACAAAGTGAGGCAAACACAGTTGAAGACACTGGGAAGTATCAATTACACAGCATTTTATTTCCAGAAAAAAGCAATCTAGAAAATAAATGCATCTGCAGTATATGGAAACCACATACTGCAGTACATGAAGATGTGAATTCCAACATTCAATATTTTGCCCATCAAGGCTAGAAGCTCAAATTTATCCCACTATGATGAAAGCTTTTTTAACAAAAAGCCCTTTCTTACAATTTCACTACTTTTGAGAATCTATTTCTTAAAATCATGTAAGAGAAAGCAAAATTTCTTATTTTTAATTGTTCTAAAAACTTCATTCTGGGGTTTGTGTGGTTGGGTTGCACTTAAAAGCCTGTAGGAAAAAACAAACCAGGTAAAAGAGTCTCTTTATATGTGTAACTATTTATGAAGATGATATAATTGCAGGTTCAACCATATTACACTATGGAATTACTGATGTGTCATGCAACCAATTACTGCAAAGTCAACCCTCAACACCTTTCAAGCCATGTCCCAGTATTATTTTCTGTCATGGGAACTTGCAGGAATATCTCCTTCCTGAAGAAATTTTGCAACTACCACTAGGAATCTTCAGACTTCAATTCAATTATAGGTATGTTTGGGGAGAATTTGACTTTGAAAATATAATTAGTCACTCAGAATGTCATTCAATGCTTAGTCCAGAATAAAATATCTGCTGTAGTTGAGCTGCTACAAGTTTGCCTTTTTGAGCCAGTCATAGCAGGGATGGCTGAACTGACACTAGATAGTACATAAATTGAATAAAAGGCCTGATGATTTGAATTCTGACACCTTAATTAATAACAGAAAGTGTATTTCCTTAACCTGATGATAAACAGAAGAACAAGGTCCAGGGTTTTAATTCATTCTGTGCCCTGAACACTGGTGGACACCTTTATCATATAGAATAGTGGCTTTTGTAATTCTTAAAATTCTGCTTCTGGGCCAACCTCTTTCTTATCATTTGCAAACCTTTCCAAAACCCAAGCAAAACCACTACAGAAAACTTACCTTCCTGTGTCAGATCCTTTAGATGCAAACACATCAGGGCGTCTGCTGTGGATTTTGTGAATGGTTGAGAGTTCCTGACCAATAACATGCTGAGTGTAATCATCTCGCCAGGTAAAACCTGATAAATAATGAAACAAACAAACAAAAATAGAGTGAAAAAATAATCACTATTAAACAACTTGGAAGTTTGGCAAAAATGTGTCCCAAATAAACAACATTAAAAAAAAAAAAAGGAAAAAAGAAGCCTCACTCGGTTGGAACCCACAAGTGAACTACACATTCTTCTCTTCTGTATGAAATTCTGTCAATGAAATTTTGCTAATGAAATTTCTTTGCAATGGAAGGAAGACAGTAAATCATGCAAGGACATTTCAAAAGCCTTTGGTCTTAGCAAAATCTTAGCTAGTTGCAAACCAGTTTTAATAGATAAAAAGGGGTTATTTTGGACAGCTATGGAAATTATCCCACTAGCTGGTGTCTGTTGAAAGGTTGCTTCACGTCCTTCCCATTCACAGCCACTGCACCCTGTGTTTCCCCCATGGAACGTTAAGGTTTCAAACTCTGAGGAGCAAGTACTGTAAGTTTTAGTATAACACACGTTAGAGTCAGTTTAAATTCTATTTAAATGTTGCAACAAAGAACTTTTCAGCAAGGAGTGAGCACAACTATGTAGGCAAATTACAATGATGACTCGTTAAGTACATGCACTTCCAATCTCTCAGTAATTACACTGGAAATAATGATATAATCCCAAACATAATCGTTACCTGATTTGTAACATGTTACAAATTTTTTACTTTGTTACCTGATTTTTTATGTTACACTAACACTTTAGAGCATAAAACCTAGCGATACAATTCTCTGTAAATATCTAATAACTAAATATCACACAACTGAAGAGCATTTCTGCCGTTATGCCCTGGACAGCCCAATACCACAATGCAGCCCAATACTACATATTGATAGAAGTTCCAGATGTGCTTATTCTGATAATATCTTCCTGTAAGAAACCACCTAAAGAAAAATCCTCTCTAGCACCAGACGCAGGCAGTCAGATCTGGTTGGTAGAAGCAGGAATGGAAGTTGCTAGAATCTGAAAGGAGGATTTCTGGTTCAGTCCCTATTCTGTGTACAAATTATAAACTTCACCACCATCTGGAGTCAACATGAGTTTTTTGGTGGAGGCGGACCCTTGGGATGAAGATAAAGCATCCTCAGCCTCAGCAGAACTCAGAACTTGGCCACTTCACTACCTGGGATGGGTGCTTCATCCATTGGGCTCTTCAGATTTTTCCACTGCATTGAAGCGGAATTATTTATCTATTTACTAAATTCTAGAATTAAAAAGGAAGCCTTAGTAGCATATTTCTCTGTTCTGCCAAAGGAGACAATTCTGAGAGTGCAGAATTAAAAAATAATTTAATATTTAGCAAATTTTCATCCTAGAGAGGAGATACTTAAATAAGTTCAGTATATGTTTAGACAGGGCTAGGAAGCATTAAAACTATGGTGCTGCCTTGGATTTAGACAAGATTTGAGGGGGGGAAAGAAAGGCCCCATTTTGACAAGAGTTAAGTGGGCTGCATCCCAAACTTTTTTTCATTAGTGAAAATAATAAATATAAAAAATCGGAACCAATGTAAGTATGCATGAAGGCTTTAACAAACACAAAAAGCTTTTTAACATTCCACTTGTGATCCTCCTTTCTCCTTTCTTTAAAAAAAAAATGTTACCCAAGTTTATTGAGGAAACACTTCACCTGAAGCCATATTAGATGTTAATGGCTACAGTAAATGACTCCAGACACTTGGGAGGGGAAAGAATATCTGTCTCTCTCTAATCTGGTTTTATTTCTGATTCATCCTTTTCAAATGCAAATATCACCTTTTCAAAGATGCCATGTAAGAAGATGGATTCAAATAGTTTCGAAAATCTAAATCTAAGGCTGCTCAGAACATGTTTTTATGTGAACACACTTAAATGAGTCACCATGCACCTATGATTACTTTGATGTAGTGTAATTAAAATTATTTTTAAAACAAAGTTGAGATATATTTCATACCTATTTATATATGTGTATATATATATGTTCAACTTTACTTCTCTGTTTTCTAGCACTACACGTTTCTGTTTGTTTTATAATCTCATGAAGGAGAAAAACTAAGATAACTTTCAATTTTAGGGCAATATGCAACATAAAAAGTTCAGCTAGAATACATATACAGTAGAATCATTAGCATAACCTTAAAACTACTAATTCATGAACCATGAGTCCCAAATTACTACAGTTTCACTCTCTAAGCCAATACCAACCCTATTAAAGGCTAAAGAATACACAATAAATAACATAAACTTTGAAGAAAAACACATTTAATTATTCTGAAATTTTTTTCAAATTAAAGCAAGAAGAGTTCATCCATGGTACTTACATACAGATAAGAAACTAATCTCTGAATCTTGAGAAATACAGATTTTTGTGCCGACAAACCCCAATGTTTTCAGTAAAAGAGCATATGAAGCCTGTTTTCACTAGTTAAGAGAATGGTATGTCTGTTGTTATCTTCAATGTATTTTTTTCTACTGCCACATTATTTTAACATCATTTCCTAATGCATTTCAAACCAGTAAAGATGGACTATCATCCTTAATACTGTAAACAATGTAACTATGGTGGTAAAAAAGAGTGAATAGATGAAAGAAAAACAGACTACTTGTTATAGAGCTAGAAAGAACTAGAGTTAAGGGAATATGCCCTCTCAGCTGTATCTCCAGCACTTTTAACTCACTTCAGTGTTAGGACAAGACAAGGATGAAAACCACAAATTTCAACTAATTCGAAAATCCCCTTGCCAGTAATTCAATATTTCTGTCTCTTATGCAACGATCTCAGGAACTGCAGCCTGCCTAAAGTTAACCTCATGCCAATCATTTTCCAGCATTGTTTCATTTTCAAAAAAACATCTCCCACACACTGCGCCGAATAAAACAGCGCATTCAACAGCCATAATGCCACGCTGACAGCTGCAATCAGAATTAGGGTTGAGAAGGAGCATATGACGCCGTACGGCGATTTCCTGTTCCCTTTGTCCTTTGTCCCTGTGCCGTCACAGCCCCGGCCTGGCCACCCAATTATTGCGATTTGTGTCCAGCGGCTGAGCAGGATCACAGCGGAGCCCTTGTGCGCGCGTTACTTCCATGTCACTGCCGGGGAGCGGCGCGGGGGACGCCCAGCCCCTGATTATCCATCCCCCCCGCGGCTGCAAGGCCCAGGCCCTGCTCTCCCAGCCCGAATTCCCACAGATGGACAATGTCAAGGGAAGAGAAGGAGTCTGGAGGACACCGGAATGACGCAAACACTGTGACAACAGCAGCGGACACAAAACTGCTCTCAGTTGAAGGTCATTGATAGTAGTGAGACCCCACTGTGAAAAACGCCAATCGCTTGTTTTTAAAATTTTAAAAGTTTAATATTAATAAAATGGTTATAAAAATAGTAATACAATCAGAGTAATAATAATTTGGACATTTTGGATTAGGACAAATATGAGACCATAGAAACAAAGAGTTATGGATGTCCGGGTACCTTTTCCTGGGCAGCACAAGCCCAAAAAAGGACACACGTTAACAGAGGATTAACCCTCAAAAACTATAACCTGTTGCATATTCATACATCTCATACATGATGCATAAATTCCATTTAAACACAGGATTCTGTCTCGTCATCCTCAACTCTTCCTCTTAATCCTGACAGGTGTCTCCAATCCAGAGCGAGGTGGGAAGAAGTTCATTTCTCCTGATAATGGGGCAATAAATTCTCTTTCTCTGAAAGACTGAGGTGTCCTGTGACTGCTATCTCAGTGTGAGTCCTTTCTTTAGAAAGAAAGTATCCTACATAGCATAGTTTCTATTATAACATTTTGTTATTACCTAAAACTATATTTAACACAATACTTAAGAGAATTAATACAGTATAACTTTCTAACCCAACACATAGAATATTCATTTTAATATTTGAGAAAAGCCAATCATAAAATATGCATTTTTCACACCATGTAAAACAACCATTGGTACAAGTTTTCCCTACATTCCCTACCCCATTTCCATTGGTGTCAGCCCAATGTTTACTTTTTAAAAATATTTAATTGGAACTACATAACCTAAATGTATGTGAAAAGGGAATGCCAGTATAAAGAGAGTTAAGACATTAATACCTTTATCAAACCCAACTGGAAGGTCAAATCTAATGGAGGTCGTCTGGATATAACAGTCCTTCATATCATCAGGTACCTCCCCAGGTCTTTTATTTCCACATCACATTATTATTATTATTATTATTATTATTATTATTATTATTATTATTATTATTATTATTATTATTATTATTATTATTATTATTATTATTGCCCACAACTACAAAAATAATAAAATTGTTCCGATCCCCATTATATTCAACACTTAGCAAAGGCTATGTCAACAGCAAGTACTCTTCTAAGAATTATTAGCTGAAATCAAATCAAAAGCAAGCAGTTTTAATAGTGAAGAAAACAGTTTCAGAGATTCACAGTGGTGAAGAGGTTAGCTTCTGTCTACAAAATTGAAATAAAAATTATTTTCAAATTAAACATAAAATGTCACTTAACCTGCTTAATTGCCTTTGCTGCTATAGCAGTTACAGAGAAATATTGAAAAATACTCAAAAGTCAAGTATGTATTTCCTTCTCCCAACTGATCCATTTTTTCTAAGCAATTGCATTTTTGTGTGGTTTTGACTCTGTTTTCTATCTTAGAGAAACTTGATGTCTCCCTAAATATACCTGACCACAACTTTAATGCATATAAATTATAACAGCAGCTTTTGAAAACATTTATCTGCTACTTCTCTGTTAAACTTATTCTATTCAGACTCATCCAAATTAATTTCCCTCCCTCTGACGGCCTAAGCAAAAAAACCAAGTTTTTTTAACAGTTTGGAGGAGTTCTGGTGTAAATCAGAAGAGCTCAATATGCGTCCTTTAAAGAAACAACACTTCTCAATGCCCTGAGATTTGGCTGTGCAAATCTTCCTGCTGCTGCTGCTCCTTCGCCTTTTCCTGACCAGCATGGCTGATGCTGAATAGGGCTCTGCAGGAAAGTCCAGCAGAACCTTCGGCTGACTCCCCCAGCTCTTCAACCAATCAAAATCTAAAATTATTAGTTCTTCATCAATATATTATCAACAAAATTATCTTTACATACCAAATTCATTGAACAACACATAGAATATTCATTTTAATATTTGAGAAAAGCCAATCATAAAATATGCATTTTTCACACCATGTAAAACAACCATTGGTAAAGTTTTCCCTACATTCCCTACCCCATTTCCATTGGTGTCAGCCCAATGTTTACTTTTTAAAAATATTTAATTGGAACTACATAACCTAAATGTATGTGAAAAGGGAATGCCAGTATAAAGAGAGTTAAGACATTAATACCTTTATCAAACCCAACTGGAAGGCCAAATCTAATGGAGGTCGTCTGGATATAACAGTCCTTCATATCATCAGGTACCTCCCCAGGTCTTTTATTTCCACATCACATTATTATTATTATTATTATTATTGTTGTTGTTGTTGTTGTTGTTGTTGTTGTTGTTGTTGTTGTTATTATTGCCCACAACTACAAAAATAATAAAATTGTTCCGATCCCCATTATATTCAACACTTAGCAAAGGCTATGTCAACAGCAAGTACTCTTCTAAGAATTATTAGCTGAAATCAAATCAAAAGCAAGCAGTTTTAATAGTGAAGAAAACAGTTTCAGAGATTCACAGTGGTGAAGAGGTTAGCTTCTGTCTACAAAATTGAAATAAAAATTATTTTCAAATTAAACATAAAATGTCACTTAACCTGTTAATTGCCTTTGCTGCTATAGCAGTTACAGAGAAATATTGAAAAATACTCAAAAGTCAAGTATGTATTTCCTTCTCCCCAACTGATCCATTTTTTCTAAGCAATTGCATTTTTGTGTGGTTTTGACTCTGTTTTCTATCTTAGAGAAACTTGATGTCTCCCTAAATATACCTGACCACAACTTTAATGCATGTAAATTATAACAGCAGCTTTTGAAAACATTTATCTGCTACTTCTCTGTTAAACTTATTCTATTCAGACTCATCCAAATTAATTTCCCTCCCTCTGAAGGCCTAAGCATAAAAACCAAGTTTTTTTAACAGTTTGGAGGAGTTCTGGTGCAAATCAGAAGAGCTCAATATGCGTCCTTTAGAGAAACAACACTTCTCCCTGCCCTGAGATTTGGCTGTGCAAATCTTCCTGCTGCTGCTGCTCCCTACCCTTTTCCTGACCAGCATGGCTGATGCTGAATAGGGCTCTGCAGGAAAGTCCAGCAGAACCTTCGGCTGACTCCCCCAGCTCTTCAACCAATCAAAATCTAAAATTATTAGTTCTTCATCAATATATTATCAACAAAATTATCTTTACATACCAAATTCATTGAAAATGACAGGAGATTATTTAAAATTTACAATTTACAAAACCTATATTCGAAAACTTGATCCTTCTTTGTCAGGAAATTCCCCTTTATAAAGGCCCAAACTCCTCCGAATTATTCAGAATTAAAGAGAGGATATGCAATATTTCTGAGTCGTGACATTATTTTTTCTCCAGTTTTTGGTAATGTTAGACATTTTGTCCCTATATGGTAGATTAAAAATATTTCTTTTTCTCTAAGCTACCTTCAACTGCTACTTCATTTCAGCCAGCAAACTCTCAGCTGTAGAGCTCAGAGACTTTCATCCCCCATGCCATGTGTTGCAAATTGTTAATGCCTACTTTAGCTGTCAGAATGTCTGCAGAATTGGGAATGATTTGCTTTCTTCCCTATTTTCACAACAGACAGGTCAGGGTAACATATAGACAACAGCCTTCCTGCAGGCTGCCTTTCCACATTCTCCAGAGGAGCTGCTCTCTTCTCATTCCACACCTCCCCTTTCAGAGCTCAAGGACATACCCAATAATGTTCACCTATTTCAGCTCTGCCTAAGTCAAAATTGCAGATTTAATGCTGAGGTTGCTGTGTGCAACAAAATTAAGTCTTTCAATTGCTATTGCTGTATTTCCTACCTAAGATCCCAGACAAAAGATAAAATCCTTGTGCTTGCTCTTAAAATAAAACCTCACCCAAAAGCAATTTTGTAACACAACTTGAAATGACAAGTTAATGGCAAAAATAGAAATAGAGAAGTTAAACCCAGCTCTTTCACCACAACCTTTTAATTTCCCCATTTCTTTGTATTGGAATATTCATTTTTAGTGAAAATTTTGACTAAGACAAAACTGGAAAGAAAGTCTGCCAAAACACTTTGTATTACACTTCCAGAGAAACTCATTTTAATTGATTTTTTTTCAATGGTCTAACTTTGTGTTTGCCTTCTAGATGACAAGCAAATCTGGTTCAGAATTTATTTGAAAAAATGACTGGGGGTTGTAAGCAGTTATCAGAACTCTTGTCCAGTCCATCTCAGCTGGAGCTGTGGCCATCCTCTCCTGAAAGTCCTCCAAAGCTTTTTTTGTTTCATTCCCTTTTCCACTGCCAGGTACCAGGTTTGCATTGGTGACTTTTTTGCCTTCTTTTAGAGTTTCTAATGAGACCTTTCTAATATGGAAGAATTTCATTTGCTCCACTCAGCAGCAATTCACTCACAGGCAAAGAGCTTCTGTTTGAATGAACAGATGAAAGGGCTGCCTAAGGATTACAGCTTCCATTTTTCATATATTGTTTTATTATACATAAAAGTGATAATCTCCATAGAATTAAATTACAACCATGATCTGCTTACAGTCCTGATTTTAATTTACTCTAAGCAACTCTCCCAGAAGGTAGAAGGAAGGCTTTTTTCTTCAGTTTTTGAAATTTTTCTATTATTTGAAAAAGCCAAATGAGTGCTTCATTTGCCAAGGAGATTACAAAATGCTCTCACAGGACTCAGTATGTAATGTTTCCTTACCTTTATTTCAGCTCTTGCAGAGAGCTACAAATAATTGGGTTTCTACAAGAGAAAGTTTCTAAGTGTTACATAAGACTTTTCTGCCACTGGAGCTGATAGCAATAAAAGACATATGATAATGCAAAATATATTTCCAGACTTCCACACAGAAGAAGGTTCTTTCCAAAGACTACAAAAGAATGGATACATGATCCCCAAATCCTTGAGATGAATCCCATGCTATTCACCATGTCGTATAAACCTTCCCCCAAATTGTCTACCCTCAACCCAAAACCATATCATTCTATTCACAGAAATGCTTTCTAGGAAGGGAGGTTATCTTGCATTGTTACAACTTTATGCTAATGTTCAACTTTAACTCATGGCCAATCCCATCTTTGACTTGAATATCTTTCTGCCCTGTCTAAGCTGTGACATACTTATTAAAGAAGCAATCAACTCTAATACATGGTGAGAAAAGGTGCACCCCATTTCCTTCTGTCCCTGGACTGCACACAGACATTCCCTCTGTGGTGTCAGCCCGAGTAGTTCTCGAGAACATGAGGAAATATTCACATGCACTCAAAATAGTGACACTAAAATAAAGATGAGACTACTTTGCTTGTTTCACCGAGCTTTGAACCCAAATGCAGTAGCTGGCACTCACACCAAGATGTGTGTAACTATTCCAAATTTAACACAAAAAGGTCTGATGTTAGTTTGACACTGCAAAACAACTCTTTAATACATTAATCCTCCGCAATCTCCTTTTAGAGTAAGAAGTGATCTTTTTTTTCTGTCAAAATTACTTTCATTTTTCTGCTCCTTTCTCTTTCCATCTTATTATTTCCTTCCAAGAAGTCTTACACCACTCTACACTTTCACTCAAACTCAAAGTTTTTCTCAAACTCAGGATCTCTTTAGGTATGCGTAAATTGGTTGTAATGCTACACTGTACAATGCTAAGAATGGAGACCAAACAGTAGTTATCAATGCATTTAAAATCAGCAGGTTTTCCTTCTCATTTTATTTTATCCAATTCATTTCATGCTATCAGTAGGATGACAGCCTTATTGTCACAAAAAATATAGTTCCTGGGAAAGGACTTTTGAAGTGTCTTCAGCCTGGGAATTAAAACATCACCTGTAACAAGGTAAAATTGGTTGAAAATGTGCTGGCACTTAAATCAGTACAGAAAATTAAGTGGATATACAGGTTACACTTACTCAGGCAAATTCATCTCAGACCTACAGTTCTTCATGTATTTTTAAATGCTTATGAGCAGAACTGTTCTTTCAGCTCCACACAGTGGTTCTCAGCCTCCTTTTATGTAACTGTTGGACTCTCTTTGATGTTTGTGAAAAATCAATTTTCAGCTGTCAGAGTGGAGCTCTCAGCTGCACATGCAAAGCCAATACCAGGGGTGCCACCCCAGGCTGGACAGTGAGGGCTGCATCTTCCAGGGCACCTTTGGCTCTGAACAAAATTCCCTCTGACCAAAGTATAGACAGTGCACCAGCAGCACAGAGGGAGGGTTACAATGAGCCAGAGCAAAAGCTTCCCCAGGACACTCCTTGTCTATCCCATCAGGAAACTCAATATTCCTGAAACCCTTGCCCTAGGAAGGGCCTTAGGTCTGCTACCCATCACACTCGGTGCTGCATTATGACAAATACAAATTAAAGTCGGTAAAAGGTAATTTGTTTCTATTAAGGACTGGAAGAAACTCTACACACAGTTTGTGCAGAACCAGATCTTCCATTTTCCACTTTTAAGCCATTTCTCTGAGACTGTAAATTCCTCCTGGGAGAGGCCATATATTGCATACATTTGCAGAGTCTCTTTCTGCAGTAATAACAATAACAATAATTGTTATTGTTGCTATTATTATTAATAAAAGCCCAGAAGTTGCAGAAGAGAGGGTTCCCTTAGGAACTTTGTGAGGATCTTGGTGGCTGAAAGCTCAGGGTTTTCCAGGGAACTGAGCTAGCCAAGTCAGTTTGCCTGCAGCATAGATGAACAATCTGCAGGTCATGCTGTTCCCCAAAATCTGATTAGAGCTCCTCAGGTTTCATTTTGAATTCACCCCATGCAGAGAAAATACACACACTGAATTTGTGCAACCCTGAAAGGCTTTTTCAGCCAGAGGAGTATTTGACTTATTTTCTTTTTTTATTTTTTTATTTCTTGCACATACAATTTTTGGGTATTGATCCTCTAACCAGCTGCAATGGAGGGTGCAATTACAGTACATTTAATGACAGATAGGTTTTTAATTAAAGCCCTTTTAGTCTTTGCATCTCAGAGCTCTGATTTACAACTCAATTCCAATTTAAAAAAAATACTGTACCACTTGTAAGCCAAGGTAAAGTGTCTGCCCATATATTAAGCTGGTGTCTATGGGTAAAAATTCTATAATTTGATTATTTTAGACAACAATGAAAAGGATTTCATGAGGGAATCTCTGACTGACATGATTTCCAACATGGTGCTCATTTTCCCTCCCTTCTTTTATGCAGTTAATACCTCAGTAAGCTTTAATAACATTTTTAGACAATTCATATAGTGCTGATTCATGGATTCCCACTGATGCATTGTCAGCTGCACACACTATTGTTTCTTTACTGCTTTCTGGGTTTGATCTCTCTGAACACTTAAAATATGCCATGAAAAATCTGTGACTCAGTTTTACCACAGTATACCACAATGCTACTAAAAAGGTTTTTTTTTAAAAGACTGTCAATGAATTAAAATATTTGCACTAGAAGAACTGGCACAAACTCATCAGATATGAACTTAAAACTGCTAAAATCTAAGTCTTTATGTGGACAGTATTTGTTGGCATCTATTCACAACAATGACTCCATTCAAAAAGATTTGTCAGGTTTCTTGCTCATAACTCTAAAGTGCAGCTAGGTTTAAATGTAATTTACTGGAAACTCTAACATTAACAAAATGCCTCCAAAAGAAAAACAGTGACACAACACTGAAATAAAACATACAGAGGGACATAAAATTCCTATAAGTTCTGGGAGAAATTTTTTCTTTGTGAGTTCTATGCTCAGCTAAAACCCAAATATTCTAAAATAAAAGCTCTGCTAATTTCATGCCATTAAGATGGCATTATTACACAGACCTGCTATTCCCAATGTGCTCACTGTGAGCTCAGAGAACTTTCTCTGAGCACAAATCATGGTTTGGGGTGTAGGCTGGACCTGCAGGCTGAGCCCCAGAGCGAGGAGCCCCAGGAGGGGGAACCAGAAGCACTTGTGCCTTCTCTTGGATCCGCCCTCCCACTTGCAATGCAACACCAGCTCCGTGGCTCATTTCTCTATCTGCATCACAGATATAACAAAACACAATTTCAGGGGTTAAAATGGTACAGCATTTCATGAAATATTTGAATATTGTAGAACTGGGCAGGCATAAACAAGGAACAGTGGCAAAACCAGAATTCAGCAGAAGGTACCACAATGTGGCACGAAGTAAGTGGCAGGTACTTGGATTTTTTCTGAACTTCAGTGTATTTTTACTATTTAAGGACTAGTAACTAATATCAAGGAATTTAATATATTTTCAAAACCACCATTTATTCTAGGAATTTGTTCATCAGCAGCTCTGAATGCTGTAAAAAGCAGCAAACCTGCTTTAAAGCAACACTGAAGTGAAGCATCAATGACGTTAGAGCATTACAAAAACAATGGTGATGTAGCTCTTATGGCTCACTGTTAGTGTTGTTACAGAGGATAAGTCTTCTGATCAGTGGCTCCCAGCTTTAAGGAATAATGATATATTTCTAGATAATCGACTGCTACCTATTACCATACTTTTGATGTGGTGGAACAGCCATGTGCCTTATTTTCCACGTCCTCAGGGTATCCTGGTTAAATGTCACATGCATTTTTCTCCCATGTTAAGAAAACAAAACCTGCATATTAATTCTTTTTAAGGGAGGCACAAAATGCAATAAGAAAGGAACATTGATTATTCTATTCATCTATAAACTACTCCAATAGACATATAAATAATACTGGAAAATGTAATGTAGCTTTAATTAACAGCAGTGCTTCCCCCATATTATAACAGTCTTGATAGATGAAACCTGCTGCAATCAATCTGATTGCTCTGAGAGCAGTTTAAGCTAATTCACAACAAAAGACATAAAGTTAAAAAGCCAGAATATCACACAATTTTACAAGTATTTTGTTATTTAAATTAAGATCTCTGTGTCACTGACCAGGTTTCTTAGTAGAGAAATTATAAGCAATCCTCACTCTAAATGTAACCAAGAGCTGAAGTGTCCAAGAGTTCCATACACTCCTCTATGGTTGTTCCAAATATCAGAACACAATAACAAAGAACTGCCCTCTTCTAACCCCAAAATGCTTGTGGTTCAGCTGTCCAGATCTGTAGTTCAGTAAAGCAATCTACCTACAAAATGTTTGCCATCATGGCCCCAAAAGGCACAAATCTTAGAAAGGAAAGAGCAATGAGTGAATTGCACACAGTGTTTGCAGTTTCAAACAGAAAAAAAATACTTTATCTAGAGAAACGATCAGTTTATTTTTATACTTCAGGACTATTTGTTGAAAGGAGAAAACTAGGATTAATTTGTTTTATTTATTATGACAAATAAAAGAGAAACACAGGGCATTGCAAATTCAATGATTTATTGCTAATTTGATATTCATGCTCACCATTTATTTTTATGTCTATATATAAAGATAAACTGTATTTGTAGATATTAATTTACATGCATTATATGACATTAAAGAAAGAATTTCCTTCTCTCAATTACTTCTCAGCCAAATGCCAAAGGTTCAAACATATGAACTGAGCATGTCTGTCTTGACAGCCAGATAAGACTGAGCTTTTGTACTTTACATTATATTTAGCAGTGAGTCAGGTTTGGTTCATTTTGCTCTATGCAGTACCAAGCTATGCCCTTAAATCTACGATATTTTTAGAAGCCAAATATATCCAATGTTACTCAGAAAGATAATTTTTGATCAACCTGCTTGCTTGAAAGTACATTAGAATTGGTCAAGATTTCCAAGATTACAGCAAAGATAGTCTTATTGATATGTCAGAAAAAAAGACAATTAAGTCTTTTTCACATCTGTTCTGTATTTAGTAAAAAAAATCTGTTTAGCTGACTGTGATGTTAATAGGCTTTGTAGATGTAATGTTTTGGTTTGGGGTTTTTTTTGCTTGTTTGTTTTTTGTTTGTTGGTTGGTTTTTAGGGGTTTTGTGGGGTTTTTTTTCTTTGATCCCCATTACAACAAGACTAAATAAGATTGTGCAACCATACCAGATAACAGCTGTGCCACCACTGCAAGGCACGATGCACTCCCAAGGTGTCCCTGTTCCTAGAGCTCCTCTCCTGCACACTCAGAAGTCACCTGGGGTTCTCCCAGCAGCACCTGGCACAGGAGCGGGGCCATTTATTTCCCAGGGCTCTCCCAGAGACTGGACAGGTTATGCTGTGTGGATAAACACACTCCAAAACCACTTTATCTCCGCCAGTACAGAAGTTTAGCTGGAAGTGTTGCCCAGAACAGGTCCTGCCCCAGTTTTGGTGCAGCCTTGGATGGTGTGGGCCTTTGCCAGAAGTGGTGGGATGAATGGGTGAAGGAAATGCTCCTGTACAGGAATTTGTGCAAATATTGTACTGAAAAAGTTAAACTAGACTTTTTCCCACTCTCCCCACATCATGGCCTTACATTGATAACAGGAATAGGAAGCAGAAAGTACTTTTTTATTATTCTTGTTATCATTCACATTAATGCCATATCAACAGATCTGGTAGGCCAAATCATGATCATAATGGTCCTAAATCCTGTTTCCTTTTACAGCAAGCTCTTCAAATGGCACTGAAGAATGCAAGGCATTTTTCATAAAACAGAAGTCAGCTCCGACTCAGGTGTTTAGGATTCAGTTATCCCTAGCTATTAAACAAATCACCCTCATATATATAAGCTGGATATATCCCATCTCCTGCTATACTTTGCATCATTTTTGTTGGCCAGGGAAAGTTTCCCTGACATAGTTTTTACAATCCCACAATTAATTTGTCTTCATTTCATTGTTTCCCTAATAACACTATGTAGGCAACAGATTTCAAGCCTTTCCAAGTGGAATGAAGCAGAAGTGAGCTCACATCCCTAATAAATTGTTTATTGAATATTTATTTTTACTTGGATGACGCAGTGCGTGTGAATCTGCTGGTGGTAAAGCCCATGCTTACATGCTACAGCACAACATTTATTGAAGCAGATATTCCTGCCAAATCTATATTGCATTTATAAATCTTCAAAACAAGCTGGTAAATGTCACTTCTTCTTAAATGCTTGGCAGAATCAATGACAAGTGATGCTGCCTTTGCCCTTGAAGAATTCATGTGTTTGGATCTGAGTCCAAATTCTAAAAACCTGTTCAGAAACACACGTAACATAAATGCACATGAAAAGCACAAGAGGAAAGGAATGGGAAGTTACTCTAAATGCAAAAGTTCAAGACAAACAGGAAAGTTTGTCTATGGCTTTTTAAGATTTTCATTGCAAGCTCTGTGAAATGCACTACTTAAAAGCCCATTGCCTTCTTTCCATTCTGCATTGGAATATTTTGCAGTGGTCATCCATACACTACCCAAAAGCAACCAGCTCATTTGGATGTGGTTTTAGTAGTTCATTAGACACCTCTTGAAATAAGCATATATAAACTAAAATTCCAAATACAGACTTCTAATGTCTAATTCTCAAAAAAATGTAGAAATTATCCTGGCCTAAGATCAGGCAAATGCTATGTGCATCTTATGAATGAAAATTCTGGGGTTTTTTAAAACTATATCTCCAACTTCCAAGAGAAACAAAATGCAAAAACTGAGCAATACAGTAAAAAAATGTTCTGTGTCCTCTAACTCCTTGCATGCTGCCAGAGAATTGTGCAACAGTCTGCTCAGTGTCAGTGGGATGCCCATCTCCAAAGAGGGGAGCTGCTCTGTTAGCAGCACGGTCCAGATTCGCTGTCATGCCTGACATGGCACAACCCAAATGCTTGTCCAAGGAAAGCACTGCAGCGTCCTCGTTTTCCATCTGGTTTTGCACCAGCAATGGTTTAAAATGGAATAGTCTAGTCAGGGCTCTGAATTATACAGCAAATAGTATTCTTCAAGAGCATGTCAGCTGGCTTAGGCTAATGACATGCTTCTGTGGCAGAGCTGCAACTATATCATCTTTTTTGCCCACGGTGGATTTCTCAGAGTTAGGGGAATTTCCCTGAGGAGAAATGCTGTCAGCACAGGGCAAGGAAAGAGACCAGATAAAGAGAATCCATGGAGATCCAGCAGAGAAAAGTCGCTCTCCTTCGGAGTTATAATCCCCACTGCACTTTATACCCTCCAGCCACACAAAGTCTCCCTCCTTTCATAAGAATATTTTCTTCTGGGGAGAAACTGGATATGTGATTTTCCTGACTTGACCCGCAGCCATCTTCAGGGCACCTCCCTCACTAACCAGAACCAGCATCTCTTTTCTTTTTAGCAAAACCTACATTTGCTTCACTCCCAAATGGTGCTGAATGTGTTAATTAAACAGAAAAAAATTGGCAGAGCTTGTCATAAAAGTGACACTGCAATGACACATGAGATCTTGGGGCAATATTAATTGATAAAATACAAAGTGAAATGGAAAAAAAGATTGGCTCAAATCAAGACTTTCTGTTTATTGGTAGAAGCCATCAGAGTTTAAAAAAATAGTCTCCATCTTTTGTTGGCTGTGAGGCTTCTAATTGCTTCAGAATGGAAAGCCGGCTTTGAAATGGGACTATGTCAATAGGAAACAAAAAACCCACAGCCTAGATGGTGATGATGAGCAAAAATTACTTCTCAAGCATGCACCCAGGAAAATTAAGGACAAAAAAGATTACAAGATACTTGCTACCTTTCATTTCCAAGTTAAACAAAGCACATTCCCCCTCAAGACCCCACACGCCACCAAAAAAAAAAGGATAAACAACCTACAGCAATTTTACCCTATTCACTAACATCCCTGGGGATGGTATGTTGTAGTAGGTATGAAAAGGTTTCTTGGGCTACATGAGACCTTAGAAAATGTGATTATTACATTAATGCATTGTTTTAATCTAAATAAAAGATAAACCCATTGCTTTTACAATTTCAACTCGTGTTTGATGTCTGCACACAGTGATTTGTAAAGCTTATAAAAATTGCTTAAGCACACACCACTTGTTTTTCTCTAATTCCTGTATGCTTTGCTAAATAGTTGTCTTAATGCAACAACAGCGGGATATTTTGGATCTTTACAGGAGAGATGGATTACATGGCAGCCACTAAATATTGGCAAAAGCACCACACATTGCACAAAGTTTTCAAATGTGTAATGCAAAGACTCTTTCATTTCATCCACTAACCCTGAAGATATCTCAACTGATAAAAAGAAATATTCCAGCTCCCTCTTTGAAAATTACTGAAAGCCAGGTGTCAAGATGCTGGAAAGCTGCCCTTTCATCAGCTCTCTTCGGCTATGTGACAGGGAAATGAGAACCTGTTGGAAGAAGGAAATTATTCTCTGTAAGCTCCTTCCCAGTCTGTGGCATTGACTCCATACAACTGTAACTGACAACCTTGATTTGGAATAATTTGGGGAAATATTTAATGTTTCCTAAGTACAATTAATTAAAGGGTTAGAATAAAATGGTGGGAAGAAACACAACCTGTTCATGGTATGGATCGCAATGAAATCTGAATCTGATAAAATTTCTTATTACATAAGAATGTGTTTACTCATCTCATATTCTTCACAGTGCTTCCTGTATGTCCCTAAAAATGTTTAGGGTTTTATGACAGCAATGAAGTGTGACAGGTTCCTAATCTGCAAAACAACTGAAAAATGATGTTTTTTACAGAGGCAATCCCACATTTGCCTGCTCCCTGATTTAGAGTTTCCATCTGGGCAGTTGGCAGACATTCCCTTCAGCTCAGGCTACCTCGAAACACAGCACAGAGCCTTTGGGCAAACTCTGAGTTAGACTCTCAGTAAGGGAAGATATTTCTCCCCAAAATCACTTCCATTTTCAGATATTTTAATGAAATGAACAGCAGCTTCATTCCCATTATTCCAAAAGAGAAATCTAGAAAACCACTTGAAAGCTGAAATTATCATCAGAACTTTGTTGTGTCCTAAATCTCTAGATACAATTTGAAATAGACAGGCTTTGTCCATTCATTTCTATCCTTTCTTCATCTAGAAACAGATTTTATTAGGAGAGTTGGAAAAATGAAGCCAAGAAATCTGTGTAAACAAGAGAAAAAGCCCTTATTTCTAGAAACATTATTTCATTAGCAGCATTCTTTGAACATCACTGTTCTCTGCACTACACACACACAAAAATGGAAATGCAGTTGCCTTTTCCTCTTTGTGCTTCTACTACTATGTTGTTAATTCCAACTGCAAAGCCACTGACCCTTGAAATTATTTTCACATGCCTGCAAAACACGTCTTTTCCTTACCTTTATGTTTCTAGAATTGTTCCTTCAAAATTTAGTGTGTCCCCTAGAAAATACCGATTCACACAAGTGAATTAACAAATATCAAAACTTGGCCTTTGTTTTAGCCTTAGAGACCTAAACCCTCTAATGACGGAATTCTGAGTTCAGCTTGCATTATTCCTCACTAGAAACATAAAACTAGATTCAGCACATGTAACACTGCTGCAGCTTAAGCACAGCAAGATACACCCTGAACTTGCAAATCCCTTCTTCTTATTTGTACAAGCCAGGCTATGAAAACAGACACCTCTAATGAATTCACTGAGAAATCCTCAGTAGAAGCAGCAACAGCAGACTTAGAGCTATAATATTTAAAGCAACTGCAAAATTGTGCTTTCATCAGGGAAGGAACAAAAGCTTTGTTAGTTTTGAAGCTTACATTTATATTCAGCATAATAATTCAAAGTATCATTGCCTGCCACTATTAGGACACAGAGGTCAAATATGGCAAGTAAAAAAAAGATTACATTCACAAGCTATACAAAAGAGAAAATAGGCTCAAATTGTATGAAGTGCAGTGACATTATTTAAATGTCTTTGTTAATCAGGGTCCTGACATAAGAGATGGTGCTGAGAAGAATTTGCTCTTCAGACTCTTCTCAGCATGGGTCAAATCTGCTTAATATTCCAAACGCTGAGTCTAGCTGAACTGCGTTACCCCTTTATGATCTCTCATCTATTTTTTTTTCCTCCTTTGAATTCAAGATGCACTGGTATTTTCAGTTTTCATCACTGCTAAAGGGCAGGCAAGTTATAGTATAAACAGTGAAGTTCCTTTCATGCCTTGTTTATAATGATTTATACATTATATAGCTGTTAGACCTGCAAAAAATTTTGTAGAAATTCAGAATACACACCAAAAAAAAAAAATAAAGAAGAAGTAGTTTGGAAATACTTACCTTCAACCTTATGTATTTTTTTTCAGTCGCTCGATGAGAGACAAAGAATGGGGCTACTATCTGCTGATTCACACATGAGAATATAAGAGTAATCCAGTTTCCATCCCATAGAGCCACAAGAAGCTGGAGCCCATGCAAAGCAAACAACAGTGGGGCCCACAGAGCACTTAAGGTACAGATACTGCTGTTTTCTTATCTACACCAACATCCCACTTGAAGTACACCCATGAGGTCTGTGAAGGATGTTTCAGGTGGTCAATTATCACTCTTACATGAAGAATAGAAAATAAATAAAAATACCAAAGGCAACCCAGTGGTATATCTTAGCCAGTAAACTGGTCTCCCCATTCACCAGCACTGTTTGTGGGGAGTAAAAAAGGATTCCATAAAATAAAAGTTAGATCTGGTCCTCCTGTTGGCCCCATATGGAAGAGGATGTGCTCTGCAATCACAGGAACAAGACCTTGTGCTCTTCTATCATTCCTTCCTCCCCAGCCCTCCACAAGCTTTATCCCTGCCAGCTGCTTTCCCATCACCCAGGATTGCTACCTGAGGGCTCTGGAGGCTTGTTTTGTTTCCCTGCCAAAACACTCAATCCATAAAAGACTTTCTCCCATTTCAAACAAGACATACAGCGCACTGAGGGGACATGAAAGAGCAGCTGGCCAGTTTATTTTGATTTATTGGAAACATTATAGGATTGCCCAAAGGCCTTGGTCAGAGTCCAGTTGTGCTCAGAGCTGTTCCAGCCTGTCTGCAGCAGTGCAAAGCAGGAAGATAGATGAGGTTGCTCAAGACAAGACGAGATCCAGCCCACCCAGGACAACTCTTCTCACAGCAGGGATTTAGGAAGGACATATTACTGTAAAGACCAACTGCACAGTTGTGGAAGACTTTGACAGCCTGACCTAGCTGCAAGATTTGAGAAAGTGCAATGACACAAATCAGACTGTCTGATATGACCCTTTCAGGTGTTCAGATAAACAAACAAAGTTTTCACAATACCGACTAATATTTGTTAAAAGCTGGTTTCCAAAATGTTCCTATTCATAATCAAAACCAATTCAATACTAACTACTCACTGCCCAGAATGCCATATCCTGTATTTACACTTAATGGTTACTTTTTAAATTGCAGAGAGAGTGGAGAATGCCACTTAAGCCTTGAGACAAGTTTCACCAAACCAGTGTAGGTCACACAGGTCTCCTCCCATGATGCAGAAAGACAGTGGCATATTGATCAGGTGGCTTGGGTTAGACAACAGAATATTTTCCATGTTTTCAATAGGTTTAATAGATATTTCATTATTTCCTGTCTGTGGCTCTGATCCCTGATGTAGACATGAGCCCCAGTGAGAGCTTAGGGGCTATAATCAGAGCTTTGCATGTTAGAAGGAGACACAAAAAGTGTTGGGAAGGCTGAATATGTCTCAATACCTTCTTCCATGACCAACACAGGCAGCAACAGCCAGGTGCTGTAGCTGAGACACTTCTGGGAAGGAGTGCCCAACATGGTCTATATACAACATAACATAAATGCACTGTGTTTTATTGGAGATCAGATACTTGCACTTCATTTATTTGAAAAGCCCTCAGAAGAACAAAGTAAAATATCAAGAATAGATCACAAAATGAGAAGAGGGAGATAACAAGAGGAAGGATTTTGAAATAGAAAGAGGGAAAAGAGGTTTAAACCTATTTTTTTCTCTCCTTACAATTTTCTTCATGGTGGTTTTACCTTTTTCAGGACCAGCTTCAGGTGGGGAGTATTTAAGTATCAAAAAAGAACTCTTCACTTCAGAGAACCAGTTTCACTAAATGTAATGTTGACAGGCACTGTACAGCTACGGTGTGTACTTGGGAAGACATAATAAATACGATCTGAAAAGGTCACATCTCACACAGGCACCTTTGACGACTCATGCAGACTCTCAAAATACATCTCAGAAGTAGATACAGTAACACATTCCTTCCCTCCAGCGTTCACAGTAAGCAAGATTTCAAAACCACTTAAATTTCCTATTTAAAAAATCTCAATTCAGGAATATACCCCACTTTGATTTAACACATTCCTAGAAAGGAAGGCAGTTGTGCTCCTGTATTCCATTCAGCAGGCCACGTTCAATATGGAACTAATTCTTTTCATAACAAAAAATAAAAATTACCATTTTCAAAGGAAAAAACAAATAGGCAGCAATATATTTATGACATCTTACAACTTCTTGCTCACACTCTTCTGCTATTAAATATTTAAGAGATTAATGGCACTTCAAATTATAAAAAAAACAATAAAAGACTGCAGTGTTTTTAACTAAAAATCATGTCCGACTTGATTTCTCTTCTTCTTTCTCAGCTATTGGGACTGAAGAGGTTAATTTATTCCCTGAGACAGAAGACCTTAGATAAGCTTGCTGGTTATGTAGGCATGTCTGGGTTGCTAGGAGTTTAAACTATCAGCTTGCAAATGGAGCTATTTCAGATCCCAGGTGATCCAAAGAATAAGTCTCCTCCTGCACTAAACGATGCAGGGATTATGTGGAAAAAAAATTGTATGTGATCCTCTAATCAGACAATACACTGTAACACATAAGCAGAGAGATGCTGAATTAAGGCAGTCTAGGAAATGCCAGAATTACATTTGTCTACCTTCTGAATGCTTGATTTGCAGTCTCAGGAGGTTTTTATAATATTATTTTTAATATTCACAACTATTGTGTATAACACACAGGAAATATGATACCATACTGGGTAATAATGACACCTCTGGTGTGCAGCTTGTTAACTGCCCCAGCATTTTTCTTATTCAGACGTGGTATATTGCAGTGGTTAATAATATAGTATCTTCTGTATATCAGCTCACTCATGCATATGACCACTTGATTGCCTCACACACACTGTTTAACCTAATTATCATGAACACTGATGTCTCAAGAATTTTCTGTGCCTCCAAGATCTGCACTGTGGCAAACAGGCATTACTCTCCAAGCAATTTCTGAGCTTGGTCACAACACAGTAAACCTGTGCCACTTGGCTAAGCCAGATGCATTCTTGATAAACACTGCTGAACCACTGCCAGCAATGTTCTGTGTCCTATGATACAGCTTGCATTAAAGCAAAGGCTAAAACATCTATAGAATAAGAAGCAAGAGCTTTGGGGGAAAGGGAATTGGTGCTGTGGGGTTTTTCTAATAATTTATACAAGCACGAGAAACACCACAAACTACTTAGTAAGTGAGGGGGGGGGGAAATGTAGGCTTGAGTTTAGCTGACAATGAAAGTAATCAGAACCTGACACACAGTATATAAAATATGTGCAAACACATAGTTGACTTTAATTTATTGGTGCTAAAGCTCCCAGTGAATTAAAGTGGAGTTCAGGGTGCTAAGCACCCCTGTAAATCA
This sequence comes from Emberiza elegans, assembly GCA_024865655.1. NCBI lineage: Eukaryota > Metazoa > Chordata > Aves > Passeriformes > Fringillidae > Emberiza > Emberiza elegans. Next base: position 13,211,531 of record JALJVW010000206.1, read on the forward strand.
GAAGCTTCGTGCACGTGCAATTGTGGTCCTGGGCTGCCTGCTCAACAGGAAATCACTTTTATCATCACAGTGACTTGAGGAGAGAAGCCCATGACCAGAATGCTTTTCTTATCTTCTGAATCTCTGACTCTGTGTAAACTATTTCTACAGGAAATAAATCTGTAAAGGTGGCATCAATTATTACAGTTTCAATTAAGGTATTGAATGGCAGGAGGTGCCATGCGTAACAGAAATGCCTAATTTGAAAAGGGAATAATGTACATTTTTTAGATAAAGGCTGAAGTAATTTTTTTAAAAATAATTTACCCAGGATATTTATTCTCTTTTCAACAAAGGAGATGACAGTATCCACACACGATAAAAATCTTCTCTCCTCCTCTTCTAGACAAAGGTAGAGACACAAGGCTGGTTTTCATAATCATCAGTTATTAGTTTTGCTACATTCCCAGCTCTTGCCAAAAGCCTCAGCTTTCCCCTTTTCCTTGAAAATCAATGTAAAAATCCTTAATCTGTGATTCTGAATTGAGAAACCACACAGGGATTGACAATATACCCATGCTTGCACAAGGGTTTAGATCACCAGAAATTAATAGCTTGTGCACAATTATGCTAAAACATCTTCATGTTTGCCCCCATGATACATGATTGCTGGATTTTACATGAATCAAAACAACAAACTATCTGTTTTGTAATTTTCTGGGTTAATACAAGAGTTTGAGGAAAAAAGCCATTTTGCAGGAATTACACAGGAACTGATCCAGTTTCCACTGAATGCAGCAAAACTACTCCATGTGCTCTATGCATTTAACCCACCTCCCAGAATCACCAGCAAAGTGGTTGGCAGGGCAGGGCACTCTGCAGATGAGTAGTTGAAGTGACAGTGCTGCTAATAACACAATGTCCTACATCCATATAGTGCCTGCCTCCCCCAAGCATGCTGGAATATCTGGATCCCAGGCATAAGGAGTAGAAGTCACACAAAGAGGGCTGCCCACTCATGTCTCTAGCACTGACTTTGGTCCAGGACATCAGACCATTTCTCTCAAAAACCTGCATGAAGTTTTCCACTCAGACAAAAAGGGAATATCTCTAGGATTTCAAGACATGAAAGAGCAGCCCACATTTAACTTCACACAACTCAGATTCCTCTCATGCCCAAGTCTCTTTCCTGCCTATATTTCTCTGCTTTAACTTTTCTTTCCCTCCAGTCAACTGTGAACATATATATGAAGATTAGATTTTTGGGAAGCACCTTCAACTCGATTCACTTCAGCTGAATCTTCAAATGCTCAGCCTCTTTGACTATCAGGCCATAAATATGAAAGAAGTAAATATTTGTACCCTGCAAACTCTCCCCTTCTCCCTTTGTGACAGTGCTGCTCATGGCTCCCCCAGGGACTGATTTATCCACAAGACTGGCATTTTAAATTCAACAATGTGTGATTTATTTCATGGTCCTCAAAGATAACAAATACTCAGTTTTAAATTACTGAATCATTCACTTAACTTAGTATGCCTGAAAAATATCATTTTTATGGAAAGTAATAAATTGTAATTGCAAGTAATAAAAACGTAAGTAAAGAGAATGCCTGGATGTGCCACAGAGAAAATACCTCATTCTGTAAACGAATGTCTTTAATTAATGATGATTTCTAATTGTAACACATTATTTACAGGATTAACACGTTTTGTATCTCTCTGTTAACCCCAATTTTAAGTTATTTCAGCTGTGAATGATAACACTCATTTCTCTGAGTCCAGCCTTCCAGAAGCAGCAGGAAGTGCTGAGAGGCTCTGGCTGCCACAGCTCCTGCACAGAGCATTTCCAAGTGGGCACAGTACTGGCTGTCTGGCCTTGTGCAAAGGCTCGCATTCAGACCCTGCACTGTGAGGTGATGCAGGGACTCCTGAACACCACGCAGGAAGAGGATGTGTCTGTTGAAGCGGCAGCTGAAGTCGCACCAGTGTAATCCAGCTCAGCATCCTGTGGGCGCTGCAGTGCCCATCACCGGCCAGCTCACCGGCATGAAGCTGCAGCGTTGGACACGTGCTGGAGCACTGGCCCTGTTGTAAGGACACAGGCACCTTCCCAGGACATTTAAAGCCTTTCCTAACTCCCCCAAATGGTCTTATTCAAAGGCCATATCCTGCTTAAGAGACCAGCAAAGCTCCAGTTGTAGGGAGTAAGCTGTTCACACTGGTTGTTGCCACACTGCCTGTACAAAACAATAAAGTATCAAATTTATCAATGCTGGTGGCTGCTAGTCTGGTATTATGATCTAGTAATGTGAGATTCAAAATCAGAGCCTATAGAGTCTCAAAATTTACTGGTGATGATATTCTGTCAATGTAAAATAATCCTTTGCACTGCTTATTTCCCATGTTTGGCAATAATGATACTGCCTCATTAAAAAAAAAAGGCATTTTTACTTTCATTTTTCATGAAGTATTATTCTGTGATTAAGGCTACTTTTGGTTTTTTGTTTATTTGTTTCTACTTCCCCATTTGAATTTATCTGGATTCAGCTTCCAGCCTACTTCAGCCAAATCTTGTCTTTCTCTACTAGATTATAGAGGTAACCAATATTTTCAACATATTAAGGCCCTTATGAGCTGTAAACAAATTTTCTTTCCTTGAGAAGAGCAGAACAGATGGAGCTCTAAATTCCTCACTAGAAGCATTCTCTCAAAACGATTTTCCTTGCCCATTTTTTCCTACCTTCTTCAGTTTCTCAACATAATTTAAACAAATGTGGATGCAAAACCAGAAGTATATTCCAGTAGTTGCCTATCAAAACATACATAGACAAGAATCACTTTTCTCTCTCTGTGTCACTGTTTTAATCTGTGTATCCATGGCCCACATCAGCCTTCTTTGCCCCAGCTCTCACAGAAAGCCCCAGGGAGCTGCTGGCCTGGTTTGACACTTTTCTCAACAGAACAGATATCCTCATTGCAACTCCAGCCTCCATGCTCCTTAATTATTTTTCTTTTTGAATGGCCCAAGTTGGCAACAATTCTAAATTCTCTGGTAGAATTCTCAATTACTATTCACCATTCCAACAGTCTATTAATCATCTGGAAGTTTCTTTACTGGCAGCTAGAGTATATCTCCAATTTATTGACAAAATTGTGGATGAGAATTGAGCCAGCCAAATCCCTAGGGAATTTCACTACAACAATCCTATTTAGGTCTCATTATTATTTTGGGAGGGGAAAGCATTGTTCTATCCAAATGAAGAGTATGAAAATCTAAAAAATATTTTTAAAAATATGCAAATCTTATCTTTTCAAGGCATAGCAAACAAAAGGCTTAATTATGTAGAAATTGTGTAAAAGGCTGTGCATAAAAATACAACTTGTGAATCAAAAACTATCCTTAAAATCAGGCAGTTTCCAGAAAAAAGTCTTGTCTTTTTCACAATTCAATGTGCATAAGAACACAAAATAAAAATAAGAATGTATATGTTATGTACAAATAAAAAAAGAATGTATATGTTTATGGTCATTGGAACCACAAATACAAGAATCAACAAAGAATTTCAAATAAATGCAATACAGTATGGTAGGCATAGTAGATGGAAATACACTGGTGCTCCATAATAGTAACATTTTTTTCAACATGGGCTCTGTCAAGGATATAAATCCTTTCTGCCCATCTCCAGGGTCCCAAGGCCCAAAATAGCATAAGATTAACTTTCATAACAGACTTTTTATTTTGAGGGGGGAAAAAACAGAGGGGAAAATGCTGTGTCACTGTGACAGAAGAAATCTCAAAACAGATATGAGTTCATAACAGGAAAAGAAGTCAAAATATTTACTATTTTTCAGACTACTAGAACTGCAGGATTCAGGAAAGCACTGAAACATGAAGCCCATTCATTCATCGGGATGCAGCAAATTCAATTTACAGCAATACTAAAATATTTCTTGGAAAGAAAATCTTCTAAGGAGTATTCATGTTACTCTCCTGACTCCTCACTTCCTCCTTCTTTGCTCTCTGCTAACCTGGAGAGGTGGCCAAGGCAGCACATCTCTGGGTGAAATTTGTAGTATAATCAGTAAGATGCCACAAAGCTGAATATTTGACGCTGGCTTATTATTCCCATTGTGCTTCTGCAGGTTATGTCTCCCTCCCCCCAGCCTGCTCTCTTCCCTCTCTTCCCCTCCAGAGGCACAAACAATTTTAGCTCAAAAGCTGCATTACCTCTCATTTTATGAAATTTCTGCAAGGAATAACCTTTAACCCATACTTTGCCTCCTCCCCTTCCCTGCCAAAAGCTTTATTCATTCAATCCTTTTTCAACCTCAATTACTTCCCATTTAACAAATGGTCGGTGTAGCAGTGAAGCACTACAGTAAGAACAAAGGTTGGTGCTCCATTGCAATCTCTTCAGGGTAGAATTAAAGGCAAATTCTCTATCAGAGAAAGCCACCTCTCCTCGATTTTTCTGTCACCACATTATTATTATACAGCTTGTCTCTGAAAAGAAGGCTCTCAGGGTGTCATGAACTCTCCGAGAATTTCTAGTCTACAGTGCCTTTCAGTAAAAAAGAGAATGCTCCAGAGAGAAAATAACCTTTGTGTAAGGAAAGGTTTGTTCTGCAATATTGTCTGAGCATTGGCTTTACAGGGGAAGAAATGAGTCTTTGCATTTGCATTACCAGGGCGTAGGAACTGCTCCAAAGGAACAGGAGTGTGCCCAGCCTGAGCTGTGCTGCTCCCTCTCCTCTGTCTGAGGGATGGGGAGGCTTGAGCAGGGCTAGGCAGCACATGCAACCCCCCTACTGATACCTGTCCACAGCAGAACACACAGAGATGAATTCAGAAAACAGGAATCCTTTTCACTTCAAATGGTATTCCTTAATTACACAAAAATGCCATGTCACATCTCTTTCTTGATCTCATTTGGAGGATAAGGAATGAAAATATTCTTATTCCTTGTCCCTCATTCCTAAATTATTCTCCTATTTTTCCCCCTGATTTTAGAGGCAGGCATAAATTCCTGCCTCTTCAAGCATGCCTACAGCAGCAGTTTATGTTGTAACAGGACAGCAGCATCCTCATGGAGACAAATTAGTGATACTCCAAAAGAATCCTAAGGTGTCTTGTCTAGAAATAATAAAGACAGTTTATGGCAAGTATCATTCATACAAATACAAATATACACAGCACAGATAGAAGTGAGAGATATTCTTAAAAAACACAGGAAATCAGGAGACAGATTCCAAACTGTGCCAATTGTTCAATGCCCTTTGAAATAAAAGGAACCCCAGTAATTAATTTCAGCTAAAGATTTGCCTCCGAAAAATAAAAAGCACCTCTCAACCTGCTCAGAACCTATTGTCATGATTTATTTTAATTATTCAAAAAAATTAGGAAGGCTATTATTTTTATTTCATATAACTTTATGTATTCCAGTGGTCATTTTAAAGAATTTTGGTATTCTATTTTGTTTTAAAGGGAAGAGTTTTCTTCACTCAAATAAGAGCAAAAATGTTGAAAGGTAAAAGGAAGGTGAAATGGTTAATAGAATAAGTGACTTATAAATACATAGGAAAAAAGTAAACAACAGAAAAAGAAAATTAAATTTTGTAGTGTTCAGGTTCAAGCTCAACAAGAAGTGTGATCAAAATGCATCCTCCCTTGAGAGTTACAGATTACTGAAGACAGTGGCACTTCATATGCTTTTCTTAATACTGTTTACAAATCACATCCTTCTGGGAGTTGTATAAAAAAAAATTATACTTCAAAGGCATGCAAGTGGGTTATTAGCTAAAGTCAATGGCCACCATTCCCACATATCTGAAAGACTCTTTTTTTCCCCCTGAAAGAAAAATAAACCAAAGAAAAATGGTATCATGCTTGATGTTCTGCAAACATTTTAATAATACATAAGGCTGAATTAGAAAGGAAAACAACTCAAAACCAAATCAATAAAGTCTGCAAAACTAAAAAATTTCAATTTAGCCTCCAGTTACTCTATGTCAGTGTTTACTGCACGTCGTACAGGCTACTCCACGTACCTGCATGCCTAGGATATTCTTAGTGCTGTAAATCCTTTAGATGTATCCCAAATGCTGAGATAACTCTATTTGAATCTCTGGAATAATAAACAATTAAAAAAGCCCCACTATTGCTGTCATTCAGTGCTACTTTAAAAATAGCACAGCTAAGCAGGTGGTGAGTAGTGATTACTGCGCTCGCTGTCACCGACGGCTGCAGATTGTGCACACAGCACATCTAGACCAAGATACCCAGTTATTTTTGTTACTCATCTTCTCCCTTCCTACTCATCAACTCTACCTAAATGTGTTTTTCAGCTGTAACAGGCTGAGTTTTAACTGGAGCCTCCTCAAGGCAGGGATTATCATGCTAAACTTGGCTGCTACCTCTAGGATGGGTCTTAGACTGTAAACTAAACTTTCAGCCTATGACATTGGTAATCACTGCATGGCAACTTCAGAGACAGATTGACCCTTAAGAGTAAATAGAGCAGTAAAGAGTTAAGCACTTTCATTTCTGAAGATTTCTTGACAGTCATAAGTGCTGAAAAAACAAGGAAACTGGATTTGGTATGCAGTGAAAGGAGCAACCTGCAGGTTGTAAAATTTTAGGTTAATCATTTGTTAAATTACCATCTATTTTTTAAATTATTTCAAGTTCAAGTGGGATGAAAGATGAAGATAGACATAAATTAAGTACACTGCAGTTACCTGCAGCACTTCACAGTTCATTTCCAGAATATTTTGGGTCTTGTACTCTGTGGCTCTTTTTTATAAATGGTTCATACACTTGGCCAGCTCATCATGACAGTACTTCTCCACTATGAGGCAGGAGAAATCATAAAAGGCTTTTAAAAAGAAAGGAAAAAAAAAAAAAAAAAAAGAAAAGAAAAAAAGAAAAGGTTTTCAAAACCATTGTCAAAATGAGGGTCCAGAAATCAATTTGTAATTATCTGCCAACACATATCTAAAGGCTTTTCTGTGATAAGGGTGGTAATACATAGGGCTGTAATGTGAATTATTTCAAAGAATAAAAGACTGATTGTCTTCATGACCTATATAGCTTTTAGTGAGCTTTAAAACAAAATTACATTTTATACTTCTCATGAATGGTTTTCTCCCTCCTCTTTCTCCCTTTAAAAATGCAGGGGTTTTGTCCCATCTAGGAGGCTTTCAGCTTTAAATAGGACTTGGCTTCTTCCAATGTTGATATATTTCGTTCCACTGAAAGTGAAGGCTCTGGATTTGCAAAAGAGCTGAAGCTTCCCCTGTACAAAGACAATCCTTTCCAGTGTTTTAAAAGCAAATTAGAAACCATATGATCATGTTATTTTTACACAGATGCTCAGGGCTAAAAATCTTTTTTCTTTCCTAGAAAACTTTGCACATGAAAATATGATAAAATAAATATGTCACAAACTGCAAAACCACCAGGAAATAGCTCAAAAAAGTCAAATGAATATGAGGGAAAAATACAGGGCTGAGTATTTGCAAAAAAATTGAAGAAAAAGACAAAGTACAACATTTTCAGACTGTGAGGGTCATATCCAGATTCCTTAATCACCTCTGCTCCTGGGCCCTGCTGTCACAGGGTGATCCCAGCTGCAGGAGCTCCAGGGCTGGCTGTGGGTCAGCAGCACTCAATGTGCAGCGCAGTCCTGCAGACCCACACCCCGGAGAGGCTCTGTGTGCTTCACCAGTCACAACCTTCTTGGGCAAAAGTCATGGTTTTACTTGTGCCCACTGCCTGCTTGGAAACTGCTTTGCAGGAAGTCTCCATGGTAGCTTCAGTGATTCATTGTATTAAGAAAATCAAACATCTTATACAATGCATTTTGTAGAGGGTAGATCTCTATTAAATAACCCAATTTTTTGAAAGAATGTTTGGATTTGTTCCATTGGCTTATCCAGAAATGCAAAAATTCAATTATTACATGGCTGTATCACTCTGAAAATTTTTTCAATCTTAGAAAATAAGAGCTCCCTGGGATGAATACCCACATCCCACTCTTATAAACAATAAGCCAGATTCTTAACTCAAGTACCTGCTGTTGTGTATGTTGGGATTCCTTTGCACTAACAGCTAGTTTCTATTTTGAAAATGTGATTAATTTCTTTACCAATCTACGATTCTCAAAACTGTGCCAAAATTTATAATTATGGATTTTTAACAACTGTTTGTAACAAAATAAAAAAGAATTCCATTGTCTGTTTGGCTATTTTTTCTGCTAATAGACCAACTTTGTATAGCAACTACCAGGGAATATTACAGAATCTTCTCTGCTTTGACTTCAGACAAGGAATTATTTCCTTTTACCTAGTTTTAACCTCTAGGAAATCTTTTTCTAATCTATTAAGGTGGCATCTTGTCATTACTATATCTACTGATTTTTCCAGAGAGGATTTTTCATAATATCATTCCTCCTCCATTTTGTAATCTCTTCCTGCTTGTAACACAGCACATAATTTGTGCATTGACTCTCTATGTTCACACACTGCCTTGAATTTTAAGGCCATATTCAGAAGCCCTGCATGAGGCCTTTTAAATAATAAATAAAAACTACAGTGCCAAGGCATCCCTGCCAACTTTTCTGCAATTGGCAGGCACTGCTCATTTAATAACTTTACTTTTCACTAGAGAGTAAACCTGTCCCCATAAGCCATATGTCTTTTTCCAACTTTTTTTTTTCACTTGAACCTAAATTCTAAAGGGACAGTAAAGTACATAATGTTACACCAACTTGCTGATGTATTTTCTAATGCTGCAAGCAAGGTTATCCAGCCTTTTCTCAAGCTCCAAATAGTTTCTATTGGGCCAAAAGGTGGAAAGAAAGGAAGGAGGAGATTAAAACTGCTTGGTTCCTTCTTATTTCCTACCCTAGTGAATTAATGTTGCGTTAAAAACATAATAAAAGCACAGACTGGACAGTTCCTTTAATCTGACTCAAAGCTACCCAAGAGACTTTGACCATTTCTCTTCTGTGCTACAACTCTTGAGGAAATGTTATCTCCTGAACACAAACAGGGACAGCTCAGAGGCTTTTCTAGGCTACACCACAGTGAAAGGAAGATGTATATAATCATCTGGCACAAACATAAGGACACAGAATTACCTTCAGCACTTTATCCCTCTCCCTGTTGTTCAATCTGACCATGGCATCTGGTCTGTGAACCAGCCAAATGGAGCTGAAGAGAGGAGACAAGTCCACAAAACTTCTCAAACAAACTTTGGAAACGCAGAAGGAAAACTCACTGCACTGTTAATCAACTCTTATCTTTTAGGGAGAAAAAATGCAAATGTAACATCATTAAAAAAATGAAAACTTTTAATGAAAACAAGAATTACTCATACTGTTCCACAGAGGATAAAAGATCTCTCTTTGGATTCCACTCTAATCTACTTTCAGGGTAATTGTTAAAATGTTTGAAATATCTTATCTCTCCCTCCTCCCTGTTTATATTCTCAACTTCTTTAACACACAGATTGCTTTTAATTTGGTTGCTTGGGATGTCAGTTCTGTATGAGGCTCTCATTTAAATTCCAGTTACATGAACACTTCTCAAGAAATAACCTTCTGTTCCTTTTTCTTTCCAAAGCCTTCAGCCCAAAATGCCCACCCCAGTTCCCATGTCAAAGGAAATTTTAATGTCTTCTCCTCATCCCATTTGCAGGTTCCCTCCCACAGGTGTGCAAGGGAGTGGGTGCTGTTCTCAGACCCCAGTCCTCTGCTCGTGGCATGGTTCTGTTCAGAGGAGCCATCTGGCTCCAAACCATGGGGTTAGATCCTGGTTTACTTCTCCATATTCCTGATTCTCAATGACATTTCTGTGCTAAGTAGTTCAGATTTTCTCTTGATTAGTAGTGTTTATCCTGCAGAGTGAATCATGTGGCCTTTATGTAATTGTAGAGAATGTACACAGTAGACTTCATATCCTGTAAGGATTTATCACTATGAAATGTACTGTAGAGTCCTGTTCACTTCAGTTACTTTCCTGAAGTTGTCACCCTCTGTGCCTTTCAATAGCCCTGTATTATTGCATTATTCCTCTGACTGCCCTGAACCAGAGATCAGGGGAACTGAAACTTTCTTGTCCCAGCAAGAGACCAGTGAAAGTTTCTCAACTTATCAACAATTTCCTCTAAGCACTCACCCCAGTGCATAGGAGAAACAATAAGAGCAGTGTAAACTACTTGAAAACATTCTTTCTTTTCCCTGGCTGTATCTACCTCAGTAGGAAATGATCCCAATGATGCGGAACAGAAAAATGTGTTAGGTCTGACAATCTATCCTGTAGTTTGGGGTCAAAGCCTTTTTGGCTTTCTTTTTCCTTCAATGAGATGCTGGGCAGCATGTGGTAGCTCAGCATGTTTGTCACCAACTTCTCACCTCCAACTCTCCAGCTTGTAGCAAGATGAGAGCTGAGGAGCACTAAGGAAGATTCTATCACATGGATCATGGAGCAAGACCTGGTGTTCATGCCCTCTGTACACAAAAACCTTCTGGGTGCTGGCACTATGCTCAGTTTCTCTTCCCCTTTTTCAGACCCTGAAGTATTGATTGGGGGCTACAAAGAAGTTCATTCAGGGTTACAAATAAGTTCATTCAGAAATGAAACTTTGAATGATAACAGAAGAAAACTGCTGATAATCAAAAGAGAATCTGTAATAATTACCAACACTTGACTGAGACTCAAGTATGCAGCAATATGTGAAGAATCCACTGATACCAAGGTGGATTTTAAAGCTATCCGACCTCTGCTGCACACTCAGAGGACAAAGCAATCCACATTATTTGCATAAATTATAAACTCACAGTGATTCAACCCACCATAACCCTATTTTTTTTCCACTGAACAATTTAAAAGCAGTGTTTGTCTCCAAGTCCCATTTGAAGGTAAGAAGTTTTATCCTCCTACGTTTTCATCACTATTGACTCAAACCCAATCATCCCCTCCAACTCTCTCTCAGCAATCCGGCCTGGCTCTCCACTGCACCGAAGTCACCATTAGCACACAGCAACAGCTGAGAGGAGCTCCAAGACCAGAGGTCACTCTGTGCTAAGATGATTACCAGAACCCTTAGAAAGGAGAAAATAGCAAACACCTTTACTCAAGTGTCCTCTCACTTTTAGCCTTCATCACCTCTCCCTTTTACACTAAAACAGGTGTCTTCATGTATGTATCATTGCCAGTCTACCTAATAATTATTTAAAGCTTTATATTCTTCCTCCAACAATCCTAATGTGTTTTGACAACTTGAACTCCATGACAATTATCCTTTGGGTAATCAAAAGAACATTCTATCATTAGCTAGGAACATAACCCTGCAAAAGTACCAAACCAGGATTGTCATCAGTGTTGGGGTTTTTTTATGAAATGTCTGACTGAGATCGCAAAGAGACACTAACAGGAGGGACACTGCTGTTCACTGAAAAAGTGTTGGTGACCTGCTCAGTGTGTCTGGCAGCACCACTGAGTATCTGGGCTTTTGGAACATCACTATTATGATGCCACCCATGAGTTGCTACAGAGTCTCCTTAGATTCAGTCAATGGGGGAGAAATCTCTCAATATGGATTTGTACCACATTTGACACAAAGGGCTAGAATCTTCATGCTAAAATTAAAACTATTTATATCAGCAGGTAAACTGCTGACAGAAAAGGGGCTCCTGTTTCCTTCATCATGTAGCAAGCACATCTTTTTTTGCAAGGTTCTGATTTTCTTATCTTCTCCATCTCAGTAGGAAAATTGGTAAGACTGGTAAGGATCACTATAAAACAAGAGCTGATTTTTGAATTCTTTTTAAGTATCTTAGATTCCAAAACCACACTCTAGAATCACTGTTACTTCAATGGGGATTGTGAAATCTTTTTACTGGTGGAAAACATCACCGTAAGACCACAGAATGGTTTGGTCTGGAAAGGACCTTAAACATCATCTAGTTCCAATCCGCTGCTGTAAGCAGGGTCACCTTCCACTAAAGCATGTTGCCCAAAGCCCCATCCTTGAACACTGCCACAGATGAGGCTCAAGTGCTAAATTGCAGGGAGAAATCTGAAAATTGTCACAGGAAAACATTCCTCCTGCTAAAAGACAGCTGAGAGGAACCACAGAGGTTCACAGCACTGACACTACTGCTGTCAGATACTGCCATGTAAGAGAAACTCAGATTATGCAAATAGCCCCCAGACATGGCCCACACTCAGGTCACTGAAAATTTAACTGCACTGCATCAAATTTACCAGAAAATCACAAGGGCAATCACCAGATGATCACTGGCCATTACTAGAGCATGATCATTCTTTCTAATGACATCCCCAAGCCATACAGGATGTTATCTGTTTTGGTCAATTGCCAGACAAAATAGTTTAACCAATATTAATGCAATTTAGGGTTTAATGCTCCCTCACCCAAATGCTTTCTCTCTCCACTCCAACAATCAACAATCTCTTCTTTCCATCTCATTTGAAGCAGTGATTTTCTATCAGAGAGGTATACATACCTGGGGTGATTCCTCAGCTCTGCTGAAGGATATTTCAGCTTTAGGTCTGTAAGATGCCTAATGAGACCATTCCATGTACTGAGAAAAAATGTAGGAAAAGCAAAGCACAGAGCTTTACTGTATTGCTGTTTGTTTTTAACAGGTAACAGTGACTACTCAAAAAGAAGCATGATTTGAATGTTGTATTAGCTCAGAAGTTTACAGACACAGAGGTTCTGTTTAGAAAACATTCTGGAAAATACCTCACAGCAACCTGCTTTGCTACCCTTTCACCTAGGAAGGAAAGCTGTAAAAGAAGTGCTGGGAGCTCCAGCCTGTCAGCTGAAAGACAGGAAATCCTGACAATTCTTCAATCCCCAGGAGCTGAAACTCTGAGGACCTCCAAGTAGATGGTGCTTCTCAGGCCTCTGAGCGTTCTAAAATAATGACTTCTTTGTCATTTATTTCAGAATTCTCAAAGTTCCCCCCAAGCATCAATCCATATCCCCCAAGACAATGTCTTTGAGATGTGAGGATTTCTCAGAGATGAAAATTTCCAATATTTGATTAGTTCTACTCTAAATCCATTGTCCTGCAATTTGCTGTGGCTCAATACTGCTACAATGACATTGCTGATTTCATTTATTCCAAGTTAGGATAAACAAGTGGCACATTTTTCCATATTACTCAAAATTTAAGAAAACAGACAACATAATGGAATTATAAATTCCTTTCCAGTGCATCTCACAGGTAACTTAAATATGACAGTTGCACAATATGTTTGTGGGAAAGTACTTTCAAAGACAACTTTAAACAATGACCAATGTGAAGCTAAACCTCTATCAGACTCTAACATTAAAGTTTATAAAAATAAAACACATACACTCATTTTCCTTAAAATGATTGCTATTCTCAGCTTTTACCTTATCCCCATTTCACAGAATGTCAATTCGTTTTGGAACAATGTTTTCTAGGTTTGGGGTTCTAAGATTACTCCATTTTCTTTCTTAAAAAGGGTTTCAGTACCCTAATTGACATTTCAAGAGAAAGCCAAAATCCCACCATTACTTTTATATGCACACTTGGCTCACTGGAATGGCACTAAAAATGAAAGAATGAGGTCTGAAAATAGAAAATAAGCCAAAAAATGATCCATCATGCTATCTTGTACTGAAAGAAATTTGGTTTTAGATTTGATCTTGCTAGTAATTCTTAAAAAAAAAAAAAAAAAAAAAAAACTGGCATTGAGCAGTTCTTTCATCTAACAATGCATCATCTTGCAGAAAAGTCTGTGGAATGTTTCAAAGAACTTGTTTAGAGATATTTACTTTATTGCCATGCCCATAAGAGAAGAGAGCTTTCTTCCCTGACACACATTTCTATAATTCAGTTTCAGGCACAGCAGCTCCCTCCTGCAAGATGACAAGCAGTTTCTGCTGGGAGTTGATATTCTCTGCTCAGACTGGAGTTATCCTGGCCTTTCAGAAACAAGCTCCTCCTCAGCCCCACTCATCTTAATCAGCCATAATCTTTCAGGTGAGGAAATCAATGTCCAGTTCTGAATTAAGACTGTAAAATACTAAAACTTTAAATGTGTCCGTGCAGTTAAAAACATTTATTATGCAAGCAAATGAACATGACATCCATGCTGGCAATGCCTGATGTAATGTTGTGGTGGTGTGGTCCTTCCCCTCCCCTTCCTTTCCTGCTTAAGCAATAGACAGCAGTGGCAGCCCATGCTGGCTGCATCTGGCTTGAGCTGGACTCTGGGAAGACAGAAAAAACCAAAATAGCTGAAGGCCAAACATCGTACTTGACAGCTGAGGGCTAGTTGAGCACATGCCAGCTGAAATACATCCAGAATGAGAATATGACTGTAAATCAATCATCTTATCACACAAACAGGACAGCCCAGGGCCCACTGAGCCCTGCACAGCAGTGGCCTCCATGCCAGGTTTGCCCTTGAGTAGGGACACCTCTCAAGGCTACACATGGAAACTGAGGGAATGCTTATCATGCCAGGTACTCAGTAAGTGAAGTGGAAATAAGAGTGCTGAGACTTTGGAGTCTTAGCTAAGTGATATAAAGGGTTAATGGGCTCATATAATCATTTAGAATAAACCATTAACCAAGCCTGTGACTAAGTCTTGGACCAGTCACACCTAAACTCCCCTCAGAAAGCAGTTTAGAGGGGGGTTCTTTATAAGCCTCCTTACTCAGTGGGAGGGTCTTCCTGGGAGTTTTGTCTGACCCTGTCCTGCATGCAGTAAATAATCAAGTGTGCTTTGCCATTGAATCTTGTTAAACCACTGTAGCATTTACTATCAAACTTTGTTAAATCACTGGTTTATATCAATACACATTATGCTAGTTGTCCTACATGTGAAGTGTGTCACTGCATCCATGACAATGTTCATTTGTTACTCTTTTGTGAGGCCTATCATTTTTCCCACAACACATTTTTTTCCTTAAAATGTATTTATAAATAACTGTGGAGAAATAATGTATATTGTACAATCATTTATCTGAGACTACTTCCACAAAATTCACTTGTGTCCCTTAAGGCAGATTAGATGAACTACCATTTAGTGGTATTGATGATGGATGCAGTAAACAGCTTTAGGCCTGGGAACATAATTTATGACTCCTAGAGAATGCTAGTGTAGCAAGGAGCTCATTTGCAGCATTTAGACAGCACTAACTATCAGTCTATGCCATGTAAATGGGAGGAAAAAGGTTGTGTTTTGGGATGCAAAACACTGTAAAAAATAAAAAGGCTGTGACTCTAACCACAGCCTCTCCCTGGTGAGCACTTCCCAACCACCATGGGCAGGGCAAAGGCTTGGATCAATTAATAGCAATAACATTATAATCCTTGGAGACATAGACAGAAGAACAGCTATCACTGGCAAAACTTCTTTTTCATCACTCTTTAAAAAAATAAAAACACCCCCCCCTTTTTCTTTTCCTCTCAGTTTAATTTCTCCTAAGTCTACTAGGCAAAATTCCTGCTTGTGCACATGGTCATACAAGACTAATTTCCCCCTCATTTCCCACTTAAAGGGCATCCATGGGGAAGGACCCAATTATAGCCCAATTATTTATAGCTGGAATGGCAAAAAAAAGTTGGTTTAGAGGACATCTGAACCTTGAATTATATACTCACTAGAGATAGAAGAAGACTGTGTACTTCAACCAAAGCACTGATTCACTAACTTTGAAAACAGTGAATTCAGCTGTTCATCATTCAGTCCTGGGTTTGTTCATGCACCAGCTTCTCTACCAAAACCAGCTGCAAAGATTTAGGAAGGGAGGTTTTTATAACTTAGACAGTCTCTCTGGAACTGGATGACAAATTTTAAAGCCTAAAAACTGCTAGTAAATAAAAGGCAAATAACTCTCTTGTGGGTAAACTCACTATCACACTAAACAAAAAAAAAATTTCCTCAGAGAAATACCAGACAAAATAAGCATATGGTGCATTTGAAGACACTGGTCTGGGTTCATTGAATGCAGACTAAATTTTATCATAAGAGGTTAGATTCCCATGGTAAATTAGCAATAAATTCAAAATATTTCCTCTGTGAAAAGAGAAGAAAACCAGCAAACTGGATAAGGCTTTCACATTGTAAGGTAGTTTAGAACAGGAAGTCAATAGGTGTAAGCCTTATTTAGAAATCTATTTAAGCAATAATACTCAACCCACTCTACTTCTAATGATCAATACAATGAAATCACTAGAAGTAAGCAAAGCTCCAGGAAATAAAAAAACATGATAAGCAGAAAGCTGATAACCTGAAAAATCAGATAGAAATTTAAGGTAAGGACTTAGCATTCATAACACCAAGAGAGATTAAAATTGACCATAAATAGCATATCTACTCAATAAATGCACTACCACAAAGAGATACGTAAGTTGGCACTGTCAAAGCTATAATGTGTACAAAACAAAGCACTGCAGAACTTAGCAGGGCTAATTAACCCAGGAACAGCACTCTGCTGACACAGTCATACCCAACCCCATCCAGTCCCATCTATTGTTCAGTGGATAACCAGGATGCAAAGACATAAAAGCATACTCCACTTCTCTAACAAAGACAAAAACATCTTGGACATTTTAACTAATTATTTTAACATTAAAATTTCAACCTAGATTCGCTCACTTGAAGTGGCTGAGCACATTAAAAGATGAACCTGATGACCTGTTAATAAAATATTGGTGTACTCCTCTCTGTAGCAGTAAGAGAAAGAAAAATCAGGTATGAGATGGAAGAGGAGAATAGAGAATTCATTTAGAGTGCTCTGAGCTCATCCCATCAGCCTTGCAGCCTTATTGCAATCACAGTGAGATTTCATACAGCTGCCTGCTGCTTCTCACCCTGTTCTTCCAAATCTTATGCAGGTGAGGGTGCCAATTAAACCTAAACTGAGATCAGGTGGAGGGGTTCAGGTGCTTTGCAGCTCTCATTTTATCATATTTCCCTTTCCTAGTTAAAAGCAGAGTATGGCAATCACTACATATCTCTGTTCTGCCAGTATCAGACTTGGACTTGTTTCTTCTCAAAGAACAAAACCTTTGCTAGAACTGCAACAGGATTTTGTTACAAAAGCAACCAATGAGGCCTTGGGAAGAAGCTTTGTTCATTACCTCCAATAACAATTATAACTTCTTTGCAGAGCTCCACAATTGCCTCTTTGCCTGCAGTAACCAGGACAGTGCTCTCAGTCCCAAATCCCTGGGCCCCAACTAAAACCAGAAGTTGTATAATGCAGCACCTCTCCTTAGACAAGACAGGTCTTATTCTTTGTTTGAGATTTTGTTTCTGTAACAGAATATTAAAGGAATTTAAAAACAAAATCCATGTTGGGACCATTCTGTAATGGCGATAGTATTAATTTTATTTCTAAAAATTACTCTATATTAAATATAAAAATTTACTATTTCATTTAAAAACTTTAAAGACATGGTTTTCCCCCCAGTTTTTCCATACAGGAACTTATACAGACTTTACACAGATAGGTTTCTTTCAGAGCAGCACAATGCTCTTTACCACTTCCCTTTGGCAATGACAGGTCATTTTGAGCACTTGCCCATCCCTGCCTGGATGTGATGCTCTCGACACCAGACACACACATTTTAACAGAATTTCTAAAAGGGCTGTTTGAAAGACAGGTAACCTGACAGTAAAAAAAAAAGATACTAAAAATCTTTCACAGTACTTTTCAGATGAAAATCTGTTGTGCAGTCACATTGAAGCTATGCATACTGTTAGAGCTTCAGTAAAAATGAAAAACAGAAGAGGAAAAAAAAAAAAAAATCACTCTGGGGGAAGTTTACAGAAGCCTGGAGGATAATATAACATTTATCTAATAAAGCAATCACATTCTTTGGTATTGAATATGTTATTGTACATAATGTAAAAGAGTTTTCAGTGAAAATATTTTGAAATAAAAAATATGCTATTTGGTTTCATTTTAGATATATCTTAGTGTTAAAAAAATGAAAGGAATAAAGCAATATCTATGGATAATGTGGGAATGAAAAAAAAGCTGTTATCTGGACCTTCAAAATATTACTAAATCAAGCATATTAAGCATAAAATAATTTTTATTACTGTTACCAACAACTTTTAGTATGAAAGCACAGGAAAATTACAGCATGCTTTTTTCTTCAGCTGAGATTAATATGTTGCCCTCTGAGGGCTGGAATACAGTGCTTGTCTGATAGCATAAAACAAACCTGAACAGCTGATAAGGGCAACAATTAAATAAATATAATGGATTTTACACGGGTGTGGGAGGAATTTGGTAAAGAAAATTGTACAAATTAAGTTTGTGACAGTCACTGAAATTTATGTGCTGCTTCTTGCAAAAGGTGTCTATCATCTTTAAAATCCAAAGGGAATCAAGGCATTATGTTCTGCAGTGGCATCTGTGTCTGAAACAGCACATTCATCTTTAGAGCCAAGCTGGATTATGGATTTAATGTTAAATAAACTCAGATAGAAGAAAAAAGATAAAATGGAACAGCAGCAGGACAACTGCTTTGAACATCATCTTCGCTTTATCACTGGTGGTTTCC
This sequence comes from Emberiza elegans, assembly GCA_024865655.1. Classification (NCBI taxonomy): domain Eukaryota; kingdom Metazoa; phylum Chordata; class Aves; order Passeriformes; family Fringillidae; genus Emberiza; species Emberiza elegans. The sequence continues at coordinate 13,230,101 of JALJVW010000206.1, forward strand.
ATTCAAGAGTTGACTGAACTCAGCTTCAATAATTAACTCCTGCATTGGTATGACCTATTCAGAATTATATCAAAACTCCAACCCACCAGAATAATTATATTTCCTTTTCCAAATTGAAAAAAATAACAAGCAGAGCCATTGAATCTCTTCCTATCAGTACAGGTGATTTTTAATATTCCATACCATTTGGGGATTTCTCCTTTCCCCCCCCTTTATGAAATTATGACACTTTTTGGTTTTGACATATTGCTCAATACCTAACGAGAATCTCACCAGAAAATAAATCCATAGTTGTTTTCATGACAGCAAATTACATGCCATAGTGTGACATTTAAATGTTGAATTTTAATAGCTTGTCAGCAGAAGTGAAATGCATTTAAAAAAATTAATATGTGAGAGAACAATGTGTCTGTCTATAAAATAATTCTGTTCGTAGTAGACATGAATGGTAAATACAGTGTCAAATGCATTCTATTTCTCAAAGAACATCTTCATTTAGTGAGAAAGGAGCTGTATGAATAGGGGTTAAATTCACCTCTCCTGCAGCTGCTCTGGATCTCTGCTGCAGTGATACAGGTCGGGAAACTCCTACCAATATTCGTGTCCAGGAGTCTCCACGGGCAGGATCATTTTAGCAGAGGCAGTAAATGGTGACTGGGCAGCTCTGGTGAGGGAGGGATGCCCCCCTCAGTTGTGACTGCCAAACACTTTTTGCCTCACTTTTTCCTTGGACTGAAGAAATGATTGGCCAAATGTATTCTAATCACATTTAGTCACATGCAAGCATTTCCTGCTTGCTATTTATTTTAAACATTTCCATCAATAATTTTTTTTACTTGCTACCAATAAACACTTGTGTTATGGAATATGTTGATATTTATCTTAAAAATAGCGGTAAGAAGAATTCCATTTTCACCCTACATTTACAATAATATGTGTTTTGATTCCATTTCAGTTCTCTTGCTTACATAAAAGGTCCTTTAGAGTCTTTGGATTATTTAATACTGGTCTATAAAGGAGTACAGGTGGTATGGCCATCTTCACAGGTTGGTATATACCCTGAAATTAAAGAAAATCTGACAACACTGTGAAAAATCAGCTTCTTGATAACATATGGGAATCTGAGAAAATAAAGTTAACTCCTGAAAAATGGAAATTTGTATACATTGGACAAAATAACCTATAGCTATACTTTGCTGGAAACAAATTTAATTATCTTCTTTTTGGGGGAAATAAATGGAAAGCTTCACCATGCACAACTACGGGCACAGGAGCACAGGAAGGCTGCTACTAGCCCTAAAATATTGAAACATCTGAATGCCCCCACTAAAAATCTCTGAGCAGTGCTGGCCTGCTTATCCAAAACCAAACATGGAGCAGATTCAACATCAGACAATGAGAATGGCTAAAGAAATAGAAAAAGGCTGAAGCCCTTATTCTTAAGGTTCATATCCCACCTCCATGGAAATAACAACTCCATCCGAGTGTTCTCTGCTGCTTTCTCCTCCACTTGTCTCATTCTCCTTTAGTCACCACAGATCCTACACCAGAATCTGTATTTCTTACCTTTATTTACCCTTCTCATTCTTCTAAAATGTTCTTTGTCTTTCAGATGCTCCCCTGCATCTTGTGGCTGGCTTCAAAATATCTGTATCACCCAGCCAAACACATGAAGGAAATCTTGTTTAACCCTGTAGGGGTATTCACTTGGGAGCTCTCCTTGAGCCAACCACCAAATGTATACACTGAAGGTATTTTGGACCTTGGCTTTTTGTCAAAATTCAAAATTTAATGAATCACTGAGCTGAATGAATGCAATGGGCAGGCAATGGTCATCCTTACAAGGTTACATTAAAAAAAAACAAAAACAAACAGCAATGTCACATCAGGTAAATAAATAATTGAGAGGAATTCACTGATACCTGACTCGATGATTCTGGTAGGGGACTGACAAAGGGCATTTGTTTGAGTAAATACAAAGGCATTCAAGGTTCTATCAAACAGGAACATGAGGCTTCCTTTGCAAAGTAGGAGGCACCTGCCCTGCAGCACTTTTTGAGAGCCAGTTGCCGCAGGAGGGGGAAATGCCCAAATGACAGACTCTACAGAACCTCCAAAGTCCCCTTCACATATCTCATCCTGACACTGTCAGAAATGAGGTACAGGCTTAGATACAACAACAAGGAATAGGAGCTTTCTCACCTCCCTGAACAATCAAAGGACACAGATTTAGGTGAATCAGTGCATTTATCTGATCGTTTTGCAACTCGCATTTTTATTCCATGTACAGAATTCCATGTAAAGAAAATTGTTGTTTGTTTTTTTTTTTTCCCTAGCACTTAAACTGAAATATTCCTTCTTCCCCAGAAAGGTTCATATGATTTCTGCCAGACTGTCAACATTAGTGGCTAAAACCTCATCCACAAAACAATCAGTGCAGGGGAAATAGGAATGCACAGTTCCTTCAATGCCTTGACAATATGTCCCCACCTAGGGGCACATCACTCCAACTCCTGTGCCTGTTCCCTTTTCCTATTTATTTTAGAAGAAAAGTTGACATGTCAGAAACTTGGATGGTTCTTATCAAGTATCTCAGCTACTACAATAATCATATTACCCCTTTCTCCAAAGCATACCTGAACATGGCAGTGGTCACAGGGGTTTTCAGGATGAGGGAAGAGACGTAGATCTGACTCCATATTTCAGAAGGCTTGATTTATTATTTTATGATATATATATTACATTATAACTATAGTAAAAAGGATAGAAGGAAAAGTTTCATCTCAGAAGGCTCACTAAGCTAAGAATAGAAAACAATGATAACAAAGGCAGCTGGCTCAGACAGAGAGAGAGCCAGCTCTGCTGTGACTGGTCACTAAATCCAAACATCCACATGAGACCAATCACAGATGCACCTGTTGCATCCACAGCAGCAGATAACCATTGTTTACATTTCGTTTCTGAGGCCTCTCAGCTTCTCAGGAAGAAAAAATCCTAAGAAAGGATTTTCATAAAAAGACGTCTGCAACATACCTCACTCAAAGAGATATTAATTATAACTTCCTTCATACTGCCCACATTATAGGACAACAAGGGAATCCAGATCACCTGCAGTAAATCTAAGCCTTTTAACCCAGGAATAAAAGAGTTGCATTCATACCTAGCATGACCCTAACACATTTGTTCTGATGGATGTTGACATTCATGCTTTATGATAATAACTTCCTTTGAGTTAGTTTCAAAGTGTTTTAAAGGAGACAGACCAATCTGTTTAATTCTTTAACTTTTATCTTTTCTATTTGTGGGTAATACACTGAAGTTTTTTAGTCAGGTTGTATAACCCTCCCTCCCTTCAGGTCTACAGGCATCACTTGCACTGCTGGCATTGAGAAGCCAGCTAAAAAAAAGGTGGCACTAAAATCATATCCATTGCATGGCAGTGAAATTAAATGTCTTTAATCAGTCAAGCTTCTTTAGAACAGATGAAATGAGATTTAAATTGGATTTAGGATTTGCAATTAAAAATATTTTGGTCTGTCAATCAAGCCTCAGCCAATTAGTTAGCAACATATATATTTTATTTCTAGAAAACATGTGCAAACATGTTTCAAAACCAGGCAAATCAAAACTCTCTATACTGCCAGTTTTCTAACTGAAAAGGAGACTTTTAAAATCATTCAGAATATCTATACACTGAATTTTCATAAATACTCAGGCTGGAGACCATGTTACACAAGTCACAATGTACACAGGTCCCTGGAAAAGCCTGATATTTCAAGAGTACAACCACTGAGCAGGACTGTTGAAAGCAACATTGCCTAATTAAGCAGCAGAGATCTGACAGAAATGTCTTCACTATGGCTTCAGCCTCCAATGTTTCAGAAGCTCACGTGGAATGGTAACATAAATACAGGCAGCTCCACAGCGAGGATGAAGGGTTGTCAATACAGTGACATTAGCATGCACTTTTGATTTTCTCCAACTAAACACTTAGTTTAATAAATTGAAACCATTTTACTGCTCTAAGTGGTAATATCAAGATATCGGATGAAAGGAATCCATAACAGAATGGTAATGAGGCTGCAGTATTGAATTTCCACCATTAAAATCCCCAGATAAGTTCTCAGTTTTCTGGACTTTTGATGGAAGGAAAAAATCAGCCAGAAACCCCAGGTATAGCCTACTGATTTCCTATCACCAATCACTTGGAAAGTACAGGACTGATTGAACTGAGGAAAACGCCTTTGTATGCAGCAGACTTGAGGTATGTAAAATTCTTGCCTGAAGCTGTATGTTCAAGTCCTGACAGAATGAATTGTGCATGCAAAGACAGACCACCCTTTCCTCATCCCTGTAGGGCTCCTGCCATAGCAAAATTACCATCCATGTGCTGACCCACGTTGTTCCAGAGTTTCCATGAGCTGCACTGATGCTCTTTAGGGTCTGGCTGCTGTTTCTGAAGTTTTAGGTTCTCCCAAATCTGCCTGTACTGAGCCTATTCTGTAGCAAACAGCACAAAGTCTGCCAGAGGAGCTTCTAACACTATGAAAATACAGCAGAATTTGTTTAAAAGAATTAAAATTCTACTATTTGGAATGTATTAATTTTTCACTTACCATTTTTGATTAAAAAATAAAATTAATGTGCCTAATTGAAACAAAAAATAGTCTGCTTTGGTTTTCTCAACTGTGTTCAGCACAGGAATCAAAGACCTATAAAAATACAGATGCCAAATAAGCAATTATAACCTTAAACTTCAAGATGAAAAGGACAACACAAAAGCTGTTCTTAGGGCCAATCCAGCCTCAATTTAAATCAGTAAGCCTGCATCATGTACTACCTTCTTGAACTCAGAGGTCTTAACATTTGATGGCAGGCAGCTTTTTTTATCATTTTTCCCACAGTTTTTTCTCCATTGTTTTTTAAACAGTCTTTCCTTTACTCTTCCTTTTTACATTTAACACAGAAAAGACTATATTTTTTTTAATGCAGGAGAAGACAATACCCTTACTGTAACAATAAATACAATTATCCCGTTATCCTATACTTTGGTATTTACATTATTCTCCAGAATTATTTTCAAGTAACTTTTGTTGCCTTATCAACAGCTCTTACATCAAAGTGGAAGAAAGAGACCTTACTTATTTATTTTCAAATGAGATCTGTGTTCCCCAGTGGTGAAACTGAAGAACAGAGTAAGTTCTTCATCACATTTTGGAAGGTGTTTTGACCTGCATGTTATTGCCAATGCTGTGAGTGTCAGCACACAGGTGACAAAAATAGCAGCAATATCTTTTTTATTGATACTATATTCACTTTATCCCCCAATGTTAAATTTACAGCTCTCCCCAGGGAACTGATATCACATTCACATCCCCAGCATTCCAGCTGTATGAGGACCCCTCTAGAGCCAATATCAATCACACCATATGTTGGCCTGAAAAGCAGATAGTGCAGACAGGTCACCTTACCCTCTGACCTGGAGAATTAGAGTTTAATTATGAACACAGGCTCCACCTCCTTGGTTTTCAATTGCGAGAAAGCACAAAAGAGGTTATAAATATTCAGAAATTATCACTTTTACCTACTCTGGTTTGCCCTGACCTCCTCCCCCTCCCTGCAGTTCTTCTGATACTGATTCTTTTAGCAGTACAGAGAGATTTTAGTTCTGTCCTGAAGCTGTATCTCCTCTAGCTTTTGATCCAACAGCAGTGCCCATCTCCCAGAAATCACTAGGTCACTTGTAAATGCCTTTTTAAAGTCAATTCTGTTTTATAATGCCCAAGGCAAACAGCTATCAAAGCAGCTTTCTCTACCTCTGTCCCATTATGCTAAAACCAGCTTGGTGAGAATGGAAGGCTTAGACTTCACATAATCTCAGCAAGCACACAGCAAAAAAAGATGAACTCAAAGAACACTAAAGGGTTCAGATCCTTGTGTCACTACTGATTTCCTGTAAAATGTCAGCTAATCACCAAGGTCCGTGACCAAAAACATATTTAAGCATCTTATGTAGGTAGGAGACTTGCTACTGAAATCAATGGAAATATAAATATTTACATATCTCTGTGAACTTGACCCTTTAGTCCTTCCACGTCCCATCTGTGAAATGAGGATAACATTAATCCTTTATCTACCAGAGATAGAGAACACAAATACTGAAAATTAAAAGGTGCTCAGATTTTATTGTAATATTAAAAAAAAAAAAAAAAACCACCAACCAAACAAAAAAATTTAAATGGTGGAAAGTCTTAAAATTGGGATAAATATGTTCAATTATCTGTTAGCCTTCAGTGCAAACTTTCTAAATACAAAGTAAAGATTCTAACTTCACTTGTGCTTTTATCTTACTGCTGCTTTTCTGGATATGCTGCCCTGATTCCTCCACAGAGGCTGGCAGTATATGATTCAGCAGATGCTGAACCTTTTAAGTCTTTGACAGTTGAGGTTTTTTCATAAATTGTAACATTAAGTCCAAACACTCTGCTTCATGTTTATGCTGCCTCATTTAGATGAACCTGCTTCTTCAACAGGAACACAGAAGCAAAATAGTCAAACTAATTCAGTTCTGCATTATTTGCCTGGCAACATGTTTTTATGAGATCCTGGAACATTTCTGACATCTCTGTGAATAAGGGAGAGAGACCCTTAACACTCCTCAGCACAAAGTGTCTCCCATCCAGATGTGCCTGCTCTGCTGTGGACAGCAGCAAATGAACTGATGCCACCTTCTCTGTCACTTCTCCAAGCACAAGGGAGGCACAGCACACCCCCAGCAAGTCTTGCTCCTATGTGGGCTCTTCTTCAAAAATTCATTGGGCAAAAAACTGATGAAAACACTTTGAGAAGAGCACCTGTTATCAATCTATGTTTACTACAGATAATACACTACAGCTTTATAGTGAGCTAATGGGCAACCAAAAAAGTTTCTTAAAAGGGCATCTTGTCCAAAATAACACCCCTTAGAAATGACCACAGAGAGGATTTAGGTAAGGGAGACACAGTTAGCCCAGATCCTGCTAAACCATTGTGGGACAGCATCTGGAGTACACTGGCATACTTTTTCTGGCAGGTTCACAACACTGCTTTTCTGCTACCAAATGCTCCCAAAAATTAATCCTGAACACCAGCCCTGTCATTGATTTCATAAAGAAAAAAATATAGAAAATGAAAAACAATCCCATTCTTTTGGATGTAGTAAAAACCACTTTTTTTTTCCCTAGAGTAATGAAAATTCACTACAGAACATTAAAAATGAAGCTCAATCCCAGAGACAGCAATGGAAAATGGGGCCAACAGCAGTGTTTCAATGCAGCCAGAATTTGATACTAATTAACAGCAATGTAAGAAATTAAAGGGTAAATGGACCTATTAGATTATCTACTAAGTATACTGTTCATAAAGAAACAGCTTTTCTAACATTCAAATGATGTATCATATGGCACAGTCACTCTGAATCCCAAAGCTGTCCATCCTTAGAGGCTGCAGAGTTTCTTAGTGAAAAATAAGCCAAGACACAGATTTCAAGGCAGATGGAATGCAGCTTCCAGGAACTTAGTTTGCAAAAGATTAAGGGGCAAATAATTGGGTCCTTTCCACAGCTGGATCACAGTTAATCTTGGGCTGCCAAAACAGGATTTGGAACGGGTCCATGGCAGATTCCGTTCTGCTCTTAACTTTCCTGTACTTTTCCACATCATCATCATCATTTCAGTAAAATCAGTTCATCTGTTTCCCTGCCCAATCCAGAGGGTGCTGGTGTTTTCCTTTTCCATTAAAATTACAAGCATAGGATGTATGAAAAATTCATAATGAGAATCAGTGGTGATACAGCCAAAGGAAGGATCCAGAAGATACAGGGGATATGGCTATGTGATATCCCAAAAAGTGGTGCTGGGACAGTGGTCTATTACTGTGAAAACCTAAAGCGAGTCTCCTATGAAACATGCTCCTACTGTGTCTATCACCACTTACAAACCTTCCAGAAACCAGTTAGTTTAATTTATTAAGAAAACCAATCTTTACTCCTGATAGGCATAAAAAACCCATATTAGTATAAAAATACTAGATCCAGGTTTCATTTATGTCATCCTGCAGTAATTACAATTGAGGAAAAAGTGTCCTCTAGTGTAGAAGGTGGAGGAGTAGCTCTCCCTGGGCTCTGGCACCAGTGCAGTTTGTCCTTAGAAATACAGAAATTTTCCAGCTGTCACTCTACCTTAGAATAATTTAGGCCCCTTTGAGAGGTGCCAATAGGTTGTTCACAATGAAATCTGGGAGCCCTGGCCAAGAGAGGAAACTATTAACTATTTTAGAAGTTATTTTAATGGAAAACAGAAAAGCTATCCCAAAATTGTGCCGAGTCATTTTCTCAAGAGGACTCAAGAATCTACATGAATAAGGGTATTTTCCTTGAGGAAAGACAGTATTCAAAAAAATGTCACTAATATTCAGAGACTGAATTTTGGAGACTGACTATCACTGCTCTACTAAGCACTTTTAAGGGAGCCCTGTGCTGACAAGATGTAATTATTTCTCATCTTTCCTCCTATTTCATCACATCATGGCTTCTTTGCTTTAATGGCAGCTTTTAGTTGCTTCTATGTATTACAAGTAATTTTTCCTTAGTAAAATACAAGAATTTGAAGTCCCTAAAAAATCTGAGTTTCAGAAGTGATACAAGACAAAAGCTTACATTTGCTTGGTGTCTCACACTTCTGAAATCTACCACAAAGCATCTGCTACCAATCACTGTCAGAGGAGGATGTTCAGCTGGATGAATCACCTGAGTGAGCTAACACTGCACTTCATCATTTACCAGCCCAGAGCAATGGGTTTTTACACTTATCCAGACTTGTTAGCTGGCTAAACCAGACAATTGCTTCTGGACCTTTTATTTCAGTCTGCAGAAATGTGTTAGCAGATCTAATGGCTTAACAGGGAAGGGCAGGACAGATGTAAATATTTGTTTATATGTTTACATTTGTTTACAAAACCTAATGGTGTTTTGTTGCCATGGGGTAATGTCAATAAAAGCTTATTTCAGACTCATCTGCAGCAAAAAGAAGGCAGCTACATGATGAGACTGTGCTTTTTTACATCTTCCAGGTATCATCTGACAAAGTCTTTTCCTAGCATTGCCAAGACATAAAAGCAAGTTGGATTCTTTCTGAGCCCAAACAGAAGGGAAGCCAAACAGAAATGAGTCACTCAAGGAACCCAAGGACTCCCTTTGAAGAATCCTACTACAGGTCAAGTTCAGAATGCTCAATATTAAAAATGCTGGATGCAATGATGGACGATTGAAGGAAATGGCCAAATGTTCAAAGACCCTTCATCTTTAGCTTGTAAACAACGCAAATAGATACAGAGGTTAATGAAAATGATTGCTGAGGTTGAGAATGTAATTTTCACTATGACCTGCAAGCTAATTCCTGGCACAAAGAGCCATGTAACCTTAACTGGTGTTGTGTGGCCAACCCTGATGGAATGAACACGTGCAGCTCTCTCACTGTGCATGGCCCAGCTACAGCAAACTGATCAAATGAAGCTTCCTCCCAACACACAGCAGCCTACAAACATACACACACTCTGCAATGACTGACTTTTTATTGCCTAACTAACTCAATAAAACAAAGCTGAGCAATTCCACAGCCTGGGAATGAAGGATGTACTGGAATTTGATCTAAAGTTACTTAAATCCCATATTTATAGGAGCTGTAGTAGATATTTCATAAGTTGTAAAGAATGTAAATATCACTTGTGCAACAGCAGACCATGCTTAATATGAGAACTAAATCTAGAAATACTGAACCTAAATCCATTAATCAGCACCCTAGCAAAGCAGGTAAAGAGACTGATTGTTGATTATTCTGTATATATCTGTGTTTCAATTCCAAATGAGTAATTTTTCTCTCAAAAATAGACACAGACACCTGATGAAGCCTACACAAATTGAAAGAGCACATGTAAAATATAAGATTCATTATTCAGAGTATAGAGTAACACAGCAAGTACCACAGGAATGAAATGCTAAGTCCACCCTACAATTCATAAGAGGTATAATAGCCTCAGGATATTTTTTTCTTCATCTCAGAACTGGTGACACTACTCTCAGGGTTCCTGCATTTTGTTGAAATTCTGCTTTGTGGGATTCAAAGGCCTGCAGTGACAAAATCAATACGCATGCTCCACCTGCTGCTCGCTCTTCACTGCACCACTGAAGCTGTAGCATCTATGCAGTGATGGATGTTTAGGAAACTCCTGTAAAAGGTTATAAATGCTCTGACTCAAAAAGTTTCACCAGGTTTCTGATATCACACCTGATCCTCAAATCTAAAATTACCTGTAAAAGCCTCTTACCGACTTACCTAAATGCATTTTCAGAGGACACAGAGTCAGCTAGCCAGAACTTCTAGTAGATACATTTGGGGAATTATTTATGCAAGAGAAAATTTTGGAAGGGAAATTATTTAAAAAAAAAACAAAACCAAACCAACACAACAACAACAAAAAAAAACCTGTAAAAATTGAAAAAATAATACCTGTGAAAAATAAATTTCTACCTTGTTCTTGATGCCAACAGTGTCTACACCACTTGTCACTGGAAGTATAATAGCAAAAAGCCATATTGACTTAATAATACTCTGCTTTCCAGAAAAAAAAATAAATTGTCACACTACTTCAAGAAGTTACATATTAAATGAAGAGATTGTTGGCCTAGTGCTCAGCCATCCAGGAAGGAAACCAAGAGACTCAATTCTGGCCATTCAATCCCTCAGCCCTAGGTGGTCACAGTATTGCAAAACCCAGTTTGGAACAGGAAATTCACCCAAGTCCTTCCAATGTCCTGGCACAGATCAGCAAGAAAATAAGGACCTTTTTTTCCAGTCATGTTTTGATTCCAGCATCCTCAACTTGAACTACTGAATATTTTTCTTCTATTTTTCTTGAATGCTTGAAAAGGAAAAATTAAAATAAAGAGGAACATCTTAAAATACTCCTGTATGACAAAAGTAGAAAGTCAATGTAATTTCCTTCTTAGCATCACCCACCCTCAGCTGCATCTTGCTCAGTGAAACAGCAGGGAGGTGAAAGCATCTAAAATGGCAGGTTTTATTATAAAAATTGATGCTTTCCATAGCCTTAGCAAAGAACGACTAACATAGAAACAGAGATAGGTGCTATATTTTTAAATTAATGAAAGAGTACTAAATAAAGACATTTCAGATCCACTTTCTTTTTAAGAGGGAAAATACTGCAGTTTGATTATTTCAAAATATCTGCTTCTACAGCATTTATGTGAAAATTATAAAGATAAAATAGCTTTTTCTCCCCACACAAAATATTATTTTACACAACGTAGTCACTAAAATATGAAAGACATGCAAACAGGTATCTTGTCCCTAGTTAAAAAAAAAAGTGGTGAAGTACAAAAAATAAGTGAAATTATAGGATCACAAGAATGTTCTCAAGGCTAAAAGGAGAACCTCTTCCAGTGAAGATGAGTTCATACCATCAGTTGTCAGGCAAGGACCTGTACCATGATCTGTCCAACTGAAGTTCAGGAAAAAAACAGGATCTATTCCAGCATAAGTTGAACAAAGAAGTTCATGCCAAAATAACACAGCAGGATTAGAAATTGCCTGAGCCCCTGCTATTCAACAAAGGTCAGAATTTGAGTGCTGATTAGTCTATGCTGCTACATGGATAACTGATGAGTGCCCAGAGGATTCCAGAAAAATAATTAAAATGTTGCAGGAGTAAGGCCAGAGCAAACTGCAGCAAAGTTGTTTTGTTTTTTTTTTTCCTTATCCAGTGACCCTGGCACTGGGAATTTGAAATTGTTTCTCAGGTTCTGTTCAGTCTGAATAGGACTACTGAAGCTGTAGGCAGAAGCTACTTATCCTCAGAGTACAAGGGAATTCCTCTAACAACTCTCCACAGGGCATGGAATATGGCTGAACTTAAACACTGCACTCAGTGAGACACAAAGAACCAAATTTAGGTGAATAAATGAAAGATGGATAATCAGCCAGGGACTCCCAAGTCAATGGACAGCTAAACAATAGTGAAATTTCATCAGTGAAATCAAATATATGATTCACTTCACCCTACAATTTTCTGGATTTATTCCCTTTTAGGCACCCTGGAAGTGCCTGTTTCTCTGCTGTTTATAAAGAGCCCCAGGAGACAGAGGCTGCAGAGGCCTCTGTGAGTGAGCTGGGGCTGTCCAGCCCATGGGAGCTCACAGGGTGGGCTCAGCAGCTGCAGGGTCAAGCCAGGGTGGCAAAGTGCTTGCAGAAGCACCTTGAAAGCCACTGTCACTGAGAATGGGATGGGATGTGCCAGGGAAAATGGAATGGTACGTGATGGGAGGAGTGGGATGGGAAGTGAAGAGGTGGAAGTTTAGCAGTTTTGTAAATCTAGAACCCCTTAGCTATTTATATTGAGTCAAGCTGGCCCCCATGGAGCAAATGCAAGCCTGCTTTCAACAGAGTTGCTAAGAGCAATTGAAATAACATCTCCATCCATTTAACATCAGCTGCAATTACCAGAATGGGGATCACCTGTCCACACATTGAGCAAGCTGGCATAAGGAACAAAATTTACCTCCTTAACTGTTGTGCTACAGCTTTCTGTGACACTTAGCTGCTGGCCTAAGAACAAGACATGAATGTCATGTCTTCCCAAAGTTCAAAGGAAAACAATTAGTCACAAGGAACCTGGAATGAGGTGAAGGATTACAGAGGAAAAGTAAAGATGAGGCCAACAAAGAGAAGGGCAAAGTCATGTGCAAGAAAGAACAAAGATATCTGCACACCTCCTTCAGTCACCATAACCTGGTGAGAAAAACAGAATGGATTTTACAGTGAACCACCAGTCTTAGAACAAATGTTTGATGTTGACATATTTTTATATATTAATTTTCCCACTGAAGGAATGTCTTTAAGACCCCCTAGAACAATGCCAGTAATACCTTATTGTCAATGGTAGGCTGAGCCTTCAAATAGATTTTTAGCTTAATGCAGGAAGGAAATCTGTTGGTTCCTAAAGGAGATGAATGCAGTAGTAAAGACAAAACAATAAAATTATTCAGGAATATTTCAGCAGAACAGGTAAGTGACCAATTTCATTTAAAATCTTATCAAAACATGAAGTGGGATTGCTTATATACTAAATGCTAAAGTTGAGCACTTAATTAGACTGCCAAATCTGGGAGGACCAGAAGCAGATTAAACTTTGGATACTTATACACAGTGATCAGACACTGCAGAGCAAAGGAAAGATTAGATGATCATAACTAATCTAAGTTTTAATTAAAATTTAAAAGGAGACAGGTTTTGCACTGCCCACAAGGGAGAAAAAGCAGAGTTACAAGATGGGTTCAAGAGTATTTTTCTCATTTCTGAATCAAATTTGGTATCCACTCTTTCTAAGGTTATTCTTAACTAAAAGAAAATTCTCTCAGTTTAAGTAACTACCACTGAGGACCACATTCCATTTTCATTTATTGACTGGTGGAATTACCTCACAGGTTAATAAGATGGGTAGTTAGAAGTTTTTCGTGTCGATGAACATTTTAATTTTAAACTTAAATTTAGTGTCTTGATTCCTGAGCATTGAGTGCCCTCTGCTCAAGCCTGCAGGCAATGTCAGAACAAAGTTCAGTTTGATGGAAGAAAAGGGAAGAATATTGTACCATTGTCTCTCCCACATATATGCAAAACTGCTAATGCCCAGTCTTGCAGCTTTCAATTAAGATTGTTGATGATGTCAGAGCCATCATAACCCAAAACATAAAATAATGTATTTTCCTTCCTATGTAGGGCTGATTGACTTACTTATTTTGGTTTAATTTGATGGAGAGTTTAACCCTTCTTCTATTAAGAAATTGTTTTAAATTAATTTCTAACTTCTGTAAAAGTATTTACTACCCATAAATATTTAATGGAGCATTAAGGTGAATGATTTTCAATTTATTAAATTTTTTATCCCTTTTTCTAGAAAAAGCAGCTGGCCTTATTCACATAGAGCTGACCTTACCAAATATTTTCAGTGCATAATGATACTCTTTACACTTGGGATACATAGAGAGCTTTTTCTGAAATGCTGATAAATATAATCAGTCTATCAGGTTAGAAATTTATGGGTGATGAGTATCAAATTCATTTGAAGACTCTAAACATTATCATTTAAAGAGCAGTTGTCCAAACTTTTAAAACTTGCCTTTTACCCTGCAGATCAAATGGAACCTTGGAATTTCACAGAGAACAGACCTTTATGATGGAGAGTTGTGAAGAAAAAGGATGAGAGTGAACAAAATAACTGACCTTTTGACCATGTAGAATTTTGAATTAGGTTTTAGACTATTTTGCAGTATTGGCTGGTATTAAATCCTTCCAACATCTTAAATGTAACTATGAGATGGATGCCTGCTAAAACCTAATAACTATAAAAACAATGAAAAACTCAATGTTTAACACCGTGAGTGTCAGTAACTATAAAATTATCAGAAGTGAACACAGTTCAGTTAAAATTTACCTGGAAAGACTTGAATGAAACTCATCAGCAATTAGAAAAACTGAGCTGGAATGCTGAAGTATTTTCATTATTCTCTCTACTAAAGAAGGGATGAAGGGACATCTAAAGAATCAACACAGCTTTCTAGGAATGTATCAAAGAACTAGAGGATGCTCAGGCAGGAATTTTAGGTCTTCAAAAGAATCACATAAAAATAAAAGGAACCAAAAACGTTAAGTTTCTGAAACATCACAGACTCAGGAGCCTTACACTTTCTGTCCCAGTCAGAGGTTTTGCATGGTTGAGCAGCTCACAGACAAAATAAGGAAAAGAAAATCAATTATCTTACCATGTTAAAGAAATGTGAGAATACAGCATGTGAGGAAAACCTCACAAACCTCAAAGTGGGGCAAAGAACAAAATGTAGTTTAATATATGCATGACATATGCTTAGTCAAGCAGGAAGAACATTCAATGCCTTCCTAAAAGACTGGAAATTATTTAGCAAAAAATGTAGTGCAGGTCCATGCAATGTTGAATTAGAAACCAGACAACAATAGGAAAAATACTAAAAATGGGGGGAAACTCATATTTTGCCATTTTAAGGCTGGGAGAAGCTGTAAAAGAAAAACTGAGTAATGGAATACTGGAGGGATACTACAATTTTATTATCATGAACTGCTTTGTCTATCCATGTATAGACAAAGCAAAACAGAAAGGAAAGCCTGAAATGTAGTGAGTACATGCTAAGAATCAGCATAAAAAAAAGAAAATGTAGAATTTGAAAAGAAATTTAACATTACTTAGCCTTTTCAGGAGACTGCTGTATTTGTCAGAAGCACTCTGCCACAGCCATGAGGTAAAGAATGAAAACACCTTAAGTGGAAAATAAAAAGCCACCAACATATTTTATGTGTATATATATTTTATAAGTATATATATTTACTTTTTCTACAGAGAAGGAGAAAAAAGAACTTTTGTGGGAATTCTCACTTGTTACTAAAACAAAGTAAAGCCTCAATCTTATCATGATTGTGTGAGGGACAAAATCTACCCAGTGAAGTTATGTATTAAATATTCAAATAATGACTTTGATAAATAAACCTAAAAGTTTCAGAATTTAGAGTACCTATTAAAAAACTAAAAAAAAAGTCAAACACTGTCATTAAGAGCTGATATTTTAAAAGAACATGAGGCCATGTAGATAGAGATTAGAACTGCAGATAAGGATATGCAATGAATATAGAAATAGAAAAGGAAAATATTCCCTAGTAATAAACAAGGAAAAAAAAAACTGGTAGTGAAATGATAAAAAAATAATCTTATTTTGAATATGTAAATAGGCTATAATTACAGATTAATGGTAGAAAATGGCATAATTAGTCTGGATAGGCTATATTGTTATTCACAGTTTCCAAAAGTGGTGTTATTAGAGAATACAGCACCTAAAGAAGTAATCTCATGCTAGAATTGAGACTTGCTAACATTCCAAGTATGGGAACAACTGATAATGAACAGCAATTTGATTGATGCATTTTCAAATGTGTTTTAAAAATATATTATACATTTATATAATTTCAAACCTAATGGTCCTATGGAAGAGGTTAATTTTTAAAAATTATCTAAGAGTAAGAATGAAATTCAGAACTCCCTATGGCATTATTAACAGGGGAACACATTCATGAATATCCCAAATACAAAGACTTTCAGCAGTTGAGCTGCTGCTCAATCCAACACTGAGAACCATCCAGAGGATGCCTGCTGAGCTTGCTCAGGGAAGTCCAAAAGGAAAAAGAAAAGACATCTGCAGCTTCTTCCACAGGAGGAAGAAAAAAAGACAGTCCTCAGTTTTCAAAGATCAGAGAGAGAACAAATTGCAAAAGAGCCAGCACAGACATGGAAAAGACAAAACATTAATGCAAAGGTTAAAATCCATGAGGTGCCACACAGATCTTCTAAACAAAGTAAGCAAGGCAGGAATTGCTCAGCATCCTTAGATATTTGCATTATATTATCACTAATTTCTAAGTTTCCTTCAGAAGATCTGTAAAATTACCTGGCCACAAAGAATTTGATATAATTGTCACAGCCAGTTGGTGTAAACATGACACAAAGGAAGCATGCAGACCTTTTCTCCTTTGTACCAAACATGTTAGTTAATGTATTAATTTATCAAAAGCACAAGTAAAAGCTCTGATTGGTCATTCTATTTAAACAAGAGAATGTGGTGCTATCACAATGACATATATGTCTTCCAAAGAAATAAAAAATATAATTATGCAAAATCAAAAAGCTTTACACAATGGTGTTGTGGATGCAGGTAAAACACTATGTACATTGCAAAAAGCTTTCCTCTGTAATTTTTAATATCTTTCTCAGGATACACAGAATCTGTTTCACTCCTATAATTATTTTCATAATTCCAACGCATTCTTCATAAGTACCAAATTCCTGAAAAGATCATTTTTCACAATTATATTATATGGTATCTGACAAGTCAGTGCCATGTCAGATTATGTCTGGTATGCAGAGCAGCCGTACAAAGAACCAAAGAGAAAAAAAATAAAATCTGTTTTGTTTGAATCTGTGCTGTGTAACACATGGGTGTCCAAAACAAGATCTGCTGCTCTGTAAATAAATCTTTTTGCTTTTTCTGAAACTTATTCTTTTCTCAACTTCCATTTATGTCTTTGAAGACTGAAAAATATCAGTGGTGCTTCAGCCCTTAACAAAGGCAGGAATTTTTTGCAACCTTTTCAGCAGGTTTTTGTCCATTGAGCCAAAAAGTGAAGGCAGTGTGACAGTGATACCAGGAGAAGGTAAATATGTCCAGTCCCAGCTGAGTTCCTCTGGTGTAGCTCATCATGGGAGTTATGCTTCAATTCCTGGCTTCAGCAGCCATCTAGGAGAAGAATTTGCTCTGTAGACAGATGTCTGGAGCAGGCTGATGCCCAGGAAATTAGATGTAAACACACTGCTCTCTGCCAAAGAAGAGTTTGCCTTCATTTATATCAATATTTCAATTTAAAGAAAAACCTGCTTTCTCCTACCTCTCAGGGTTTCAGGTTTCTGTATTGCTCCATAATGATGTGATAATCACCTCACAAATATGTGCAAGAACTGCATCATTCCTTTTAAGTTTATTTCAAAACTGAGCTTATAAAGACTTGCTTTCAACTCTTACCTTTCTTGGAGTAAAAAATTATACATTTTCTTGAAAAATAGTCCTGAGTGAAAAAAATGTTTAGCAACCCTTTTGTAATTCACAAGCTATATGTGACAGGTCACATTCATTTCAATTTTCAAGCTAACCAATTGTAAATCATTTCAATTTTTTAAACAAATTTGCTGTAAGAGTATAAAATTATTTCTAGCAAAGTTATATTAATCACCTTACACTTAACTGGTTAGAATTAATTTAAGACAGATAATTTTTTCTCCCTGTCAAGAGCTTCCTGCATTGCAAAGAAATCAAACAAGAGGGAAAAACACTATTTTTTTCAAATAGTGTGTAATACATTGCCTATTTCCAGTCCATGAATCTCTCCAGAATTCCTTGCTCACTTAAGCTACATGAATTTTAAAAGCACATCCTACTCTTTTTGGTTCTCTTAATATTACTGTTGATATCTGAATATCTTAAGCAGGACTTCCTTCATAACAGAGAGAAATAAACTTCTTTCTTTAAATTATGATTTTGAACAAGGTGTTATTGCAAAAATTAAGTGACAGCAAGCATACTGAGGAATTATTTAGGAATTACTCCAGCTCACATAAAAATAAAAAAAGAATATACATAACTGATCTGTTTTTCAGTCACTCTACACACTTCCTGCGGAGAAGTGAAAATAGATGTAATTCAATTACATTTTGAGTAAAAAAGAAAACAGAAGCTGAAATACTGATTATTAGTCTAACACACTTTGTTTCCAATACTCAGCAACTTGTCAAGCTGTGCTAGAAACAGAGTCCACAGAGCAGGGAGTGAACACAAAACCTCAACTTCCAGCTCAGGAGAACCACAGGACACGATGCTGAGAAGGTTCAAATGCACAAAATACTTCCCTGGGCTTGAAATCTCCTTCCATTTTTTCCCCTAAATGTGCAGTGCCCTCTCTGAGAGGCAGAATCCCAAGTCAGCTGGGCATTTGTTTTGACCCTGAGCAAATCCTCTTGTCCTGATGTTTTTAAGGAATTGTGTCCTTCAGCCTCCACCTCTGAGCTCCTCCCTCAGGGAATGGCCATTGCTGTGGTGGCAGCTGCACCCTCACAGAGTTGGTACCACCTTATCCTGGTGCTATTTCTAACCCCTGGTACTGTTTCTAATCCCATGAAACACACATAAATGCCTCTTGGAGCATGCAAGTTGAAAAATACTACTGTTCTCATTTATTATGGCTAATGGTGGCATTTCAAGTACTGTTTATGCTTCATGTTTGAGTTATGATGTCCCATGCTTAGCTCTCCCATCTCATTTTTCATGACTCTGATTTACAGGTATAATCAATGTGGAACTGTTTCCACAGCCTTGTTGAGAATTTTATTTTAGTGAATACTTTGCCTTTACAATAGAAATGTCACTATTGTAGGGACAAGAAGAAAACAAAAAACACTAATAAATGTAATTCACTTTGGTAAAAAAAAATAGGAAAAAGTATTTTCTGCATTTTAGCTTAAACAAGGAAATGCACATGTGATTTATCATTCTTGTATACTCCATAAAATATCTTCTTCCAAGTTGGACAAGAGGATGCAGAAGACCAACCACAGGGATAAGTATCTCCCTTTCCTTCAGGCACTACTCATTCACCCTTCTACACTGATACCTCCTTCACTTCCCTTTTCAAATGATTCAGACCCATCTACATGGCATCCTTTTGACTGTCCTGTTTATCAGACAATAAAATATGTTTCAATTCCTCATAAATTATTGTGGATTATAATATCAAGTACCATCAGCTCCAGCAAGTGATTTGTCATGTTTCAGCAACAGCGAGAAGGGTTTTTCCCATATAGACAGACCCATTTATAAACACTGAACCTTCAGAAAATCTTCATGAGGGTTTGAAGGACTCAAGGACAGTGGGAGTGAAAATGACATGAGCCAGGGTATTTGAATGCTAACAGATCATTTCTTTGTAGAGAACTGTCTAATATTCCAAGGCATTCATTTCTATCATCAATCTACCCAGTCAATAGTCTAGACAAGGATAGACTCAGTGTGTAAAGAAGACATAAAATCAGTATTATTATGAAACCTGAATTCAATTTTAGTCAAAGTCCTTTATTAAATAGATTATCATCAGGTGTGTCACTCATCCAAGCCTCTGTCTTATTCTTCCCCATTGTAGTAAAAATTTTGAGTCGGCAGAGTCACAAATTTTATTTCCTATTCACATCACATTGTCCTTTGTTTTCTACATCTCACCAAACACTCTTCCATTTGGGCCATGATTCAAACACAGGCACCACTTACTTACAAGCAATCAGCAAAGAAGGATGAAAAAGAATGTACATTTTGCAAGGTCTTCTATTGCCTTTTTTTTTTTTTAATCCAATGGAAATAGATATCAACAGATGATTTTCAGGGTTGGGGAGGAAAAGAATGACCTTAGTAATTCTGCAAGAATACATCAGGAAGATATATATATATATATATATGTATACACACACATATATATATATGTATGTATATGAAATAGAAACACCAAGTCACACTAGAAAATTAAATAAATGAGAACCTAGAAGACCACTCAAGTTAATTACCCTCAGAATATTTCATCCTTAACTGTATATACATCTAATAAAAATAGAAAGGGTTCAACATAGGCATTAATAAAATTTTTACTAATCACAACACCAACTGTACAGTCTTTCATGGGAATGTTGTCCTGCTGTTCACAGAAAGTAGAGAATAGATGCTGTCCCCTACCCATTCCAGGGAAGGTGAGCACCACCAAGCCGAGCTAGACAGAAATCTTTTGGAGATGGCAAGAATGGAGATGACACAAACAAAGAAAATAAGACCTCTGAAAAAATTAGGCCTTTTCTGGTAGTTGCCTGCAATATTAGTGCAGTCCTGACAATGTTTTGTCTAGTTTTACTGCAGAAATGCTAATCCCATTTTGCACACCATGTGCAGGAGAACAGCATTAACTGTCAGAGTGACCATCACAGCCAGAAAACACGACCTCAGGGCTGGATGTTTTACATCTGACAGCTCCAGTAAGCAGCAGAGCCTCGTCTGAGCAATCTTATGTCAGTAATCCATCAATTTGATAGTATTGATTCTACTCCTTCCATATTTCTGTCCCTGCTAAACAAAATTTGCAAGATACTAAGAGCAAAAAGAAAAAGTTATTTTATTACATCCGTGATTTGAGCATGAGCATTCCAGCATTCTCTTATGTTTCATAGATATATTTAAGATTCCCTTCAATGGGATACCTAGAGACCACAAAAACAACTTGCAGAAATTTTGTATCAGTTCGAATTCACACAGTTGTGTATGCATCTCTGAATGTAACTAGTAAAGCAGATAAAAGCAAAAGTCCTTTATTTCCACCATGGCTTCAATCCGTGTTTTCCTTGTCATTTTCTTGCTAGAAGAAACTATGAGACAAGACCAAATTTCAATGTGCAAGTTTCCTTAAAAGAAGGATACTATGGCTTCCTGTAACAAAAAAGTTAAATGCAGGGAGCTGGGTTGTGGATAACAAAAGTCCTAGGAAGGGTGGGTTTATTGATCAGAGGAGCACTTAGAAGGGGAGGCCACACCAATTCCATTTAACTAACCAAAATCTTATGGTGAGGAGGGAGATGGAGGCAGGTGAGCATTTTTCGAGACGGCCTGGGCTATGCCATCCCCCTCTGAATGCTCCCTTCACGAGGACATCAGTCTCCTGCAGGTCTCTGACATCCTCACAGGAGAAGCCTTACATAGGACACCTGACCTAGATTCAGGTGATGTAAATAACTGCTGCCTGTCCATGTGTGCATCATCACTGCAGGTATTTATTTAGGTGACCTAATGAGATGAATGTGTCCTCCCCTCCTTCCTCACTGTATTCAAACAGAGCCCAGACACAGGTCTTTTTCACTCATACAATGTTTCCCTGACAACAGAGTATTTTCATAACTTTGCTTGCACTACTTAGCCTTTAGAAAGTGACAAGTGAAAGAGCCACAAGTACTATTCACATGTAACTGTTAATCAGGCAGGAGCTACTACAATCAAGTTTTGCTGAGTTTGTCTCATTTAGATGGGCTGCTAGACTGCAAATAAATCCCTGGAAAATTTTTAAATGCCCTAAATAAGTGTCCCAACTAGAAGTCCAGTCTCTAAGCAGGGTCCAAAACTTCTGAGAAACCAATTTTTTCTCATAATTAAACTAGCATCATGCTAATGCAATATTACTGCTTTGTCATTGAGATTGTAACTGGAAAATATTTAGGTACAAACACCCACACAGATGATGCAAGTGCAAAGCTAAACATTCCAACAATACTCTTGGAACAATTTGGATTACAAGAATATCTTGGTCCAGTGACTGTCTACAAGAGATGTTTATTTCATGTATTTCATCAAATCTGAAAGGTTTGTTCACCTTACTGGCTTTCACTTTATTCAAGTTTTGATTTGTTAGTTCAAGTTATGCCATTCAAAAGCTAGAAAATCCTTTCTGGCTTTGGAAAGAGCAGAGAGATTAACATTGGAAAGGTGAACAAAAATTAAAAGAAACAGACCAGCTGCAGCTGGCAACGAAATCAGAGCAGGGTTTTTTTTCTGAATTTATTAGAAAGTTCAGAACTGTTTTCAGCTAACTGGAAGTTCTGTGTTTTCTGCCCATGCACCCTAAAATATGCTGTGGTGCAGAAAGCAATTTTTTTTTCTTTCCTGCTGATTTATTTATGTGACACCAGTGCTCGTGGATGCTAACATTTTCTAGCGCAGTGTCAGTCACAGACATGTGCGACGCAGGGAGGAAACACCTCTCCTGGAATTGCTTCCCCAGGTCCTCCTGGCACACTCAGTGACTCCAAAGGCTTTTGACTTCTATAAAGTCTGCACCAGCAGGGCTGAAACACAAATGTGTTCAAAAACTTCTGGAGACATCACCTCAGAGGGAGCACAAATAATTGTAACCCGCAGTGCATCTAACCCCAGTCCAGAGTTTTGACTGTACCTCTGTGTGAGAGCTGCTCCAGGATGATCCTCAGGTGCTGCAGAACAGGGGCTGAAATGTCATATTTATAGATGTCTATTGCTGGCACTTGCTGACATCTCCCAAATATTCCATCTGCGGGAAAGAGAAAAAAGAAAAGGAAAAAGACACATTTGGTTTTCTGAGAGGAAGAAGGGCGTGATGAGATGCGCATTTCCAATGTATCCTAATTATATACTGAAGGAACCTTTTAAAAGACACTTTAAAAAGCTATCAAAGGACCACTGAAGTCATGAGACAGAATATTTTCTATCAAAATAAATAAATACTGGAAAGAATACTAGTTGGAGGAATATCCTATTGTATGAGATAGGCAAATAGTTTATTTTGTGAAGTATTTTCAGGCTTCTGCTTCCCAAATCTTTAGATGTAAGACTTCTTTACTGACAATTCAGTGAGAGAAAATCTTAATGTTCAATGCCTACTATGATGTGGATAAAAAGTGCAGCATCCAGAAATATAAATATTAATCGGCAGAAACTGTGTGGATTTGCTGAAACATTTTTAATGTGGGAGCTGTGTGTTAGGCATTGGTAAATGAGAACTGAATCCATAACGGCTAGTAAAGGCTCATTTCAAGAAGTACCCTCTAATGAATGCAATAAAAGAAAGCTCCTCACAGAACAATGAGATATTAATGTGGCCTAATTTATTTAGCTCCATTCCATTTGTCTGAAATGACAGACTCCTCTCATCAATGTCTTTTCAAATCACACCTTCTAATTAATTTAGCTTCTTATTAGTCTTTATTTAAAGAATTGTTCATTTTGAGGCAAGCTTCCTGTGTATGTGTGGGAGGAACAGGGAGTTCAAACATTCAAATTACCTTTCTCCCTTTCATACAAAAGCCTAATTCAGAGTCTAGGTGCTTCACATACAATCTGACCATCTGCAATTCTGGGTCTCTGAGAAAGAAAGTGGTTTCATTTATTGTTCAAAATAGTTCTCTTCTATATGGTGATCCAAAGGAAGCAATTTAAATGCAACAAGTTTAATTAGCAAAATATTCTACTGCAATCCTAGTTTTAACACAGTAATTACTTCTGCTCTGATACTGCATCTATGCTCCAAAAGGAGAACTGCATCAGATGGGCAGAAAATAAGGGTAAGCATTAATTTGCAAACGTCCATTACTTTCTGTGCTACTTTACAGAGCTAAAGGACTACAAATGGGAACTGCTGGCCCAGCTGTTCACTAAACACAAATAATGGCATAAAAGAAAATAAACCAAACCAGGATGCAGAAAAAGGGCATTATTAGCCCTTACTGTTAAACACAAATACCTCATTGAAATTAGCCAACTTTTTCTTTCTTCTCCTTTCCAATCCTCCTGTCACTTACAACTGTCAAATTAAGTTAATTCAAATTAAAACCCTACATCTGAATCTAATTTTGTTATTGGAAACTAGGTTTAATTTGGAAACCACATAGACAGATAGGGTTTGGTTTTCTGACACGTAATGTGAAAAGCAGCCTAACAGCAGATTAAAATATTCATGTCTGTTTAAAAACCTGCTGCAGTTGAAAATAAGCAAAGTATATAAATATCAGTCAACTTGCAAATGGATGGATAACAGGAATAGGGTTTTGATTCAGAAAGGAACAGAAGAACATCTCAGTGTTTAGGAACAAGATTGTTCAAAATGAAACATAACCTGACACAGCCAACTGTATTTTGGAATACCACCATTACTGGCTACAAACAATTAGTACAAAATCTATGTTTACATAAACAAATTATATTCCATGAATTTTTTAGAGATAACGAACCTTAAAATAATTCTAATCTTATTTTAGAGTCCAGAAAAACATACACATTCAGTAAAAATGAAAGATTTTTTGCATTAAGTATCATTTAAAGATATCTCCATGGATGTAAAAGCTAATTCACTCCCAAACTCTAAAAGAGACCAAACTGTTTTCCTAAACTCAGAGTTTTCAGAAACCTTCAGCCTACTTCCTTTGAATAGAACAAAACCCATTTAAATTCTAAAATTAACAATTAGCACATGAGCCTGAGCTGCATTACACAATCTATCCAAAAACACTGGGACAGCTTAGGGAGAAACTGCAAGTTACTTTGGCTTTTGTACTTGAAATATGGGCATAATAAGCTTTGGAGGGGCTGCAACCACAAATAGCACTGGGCTCTGCTAAATGCAGCACAAGGAGAGAGGAGTGAGAGCAGAATGCCCCAAGGAGTGGTTGGCAAATACCAGCTCTAAAATACAGAGGATCTTTGTGCCGGGGATTACAGTTGGACTGGAGTCGTGCAAATAATACATTTCATAGTTCAGCTGCTTTTTCTAAAAAAGTAGGAATTTTCCCAGATTTTTCTGTTTGCTTGGGGCTTTCTTTTTTTGGTTGGGGTTGGTTTGTTTGGTTTTGGGTGTGTTTTGACTTTTTATTTATTTTAATTAATAAGGTTTCTGTGGCAAGATATAAGACCTAAAAAATTAAATTCAGGTTGGGCATTCAATTTTCAGGGTATCTTTTAAATAAACTTGCTTTCAATGACACAGATTGAAAGAGAAGAAAAGGCAAAGGAGAACCATTTTACCAAGCAAAATTGTCAGAAGTGCCCCTCTTTTACTTTCAAGAAACCTAAACAGTAGATGTGGTGTCAAAAATGGCTTAGATCCAGCACAAAGATAATTTTTACTTGAAAAACAGATTAAATTAAATTACAGCTAATATTTAAAATGTCCAGCTTAGTCTACCATGAACTATCTCAGTCACTGTGGGATTACAGAAAGTCAGTACATGGTGCATCCTTCTGGAGCCTGCTGTGAAACCAGCTGGCCTCAAAACAGTGAGAGGAATGTCCAAAGCCGGGCATAAAGCAAAAAGGAGAGTGGAAAAGCTCCCAGATTTTACAGAAGATGTATCAGGGCAGAGAAAACTCAAAGAGTGACTGGTGTTTTAATAACACCATAGCTGCTGAGAGTGTGCTCATACTGAACCTCCATTGAAGTTGAGTTAGGAGAGGGAACGCAACACGCACAGGACATCTGCACTTTACACCAGCCCAGAATGAGGGAAGGGAGAGACTCAGCAACGGGGACATGTTTGTTATTAAGGTGTTATCACTTGCAGTCAGCAAAAAGTAGAAAATTCCATAATAATATCTTAACAGTTAGACCAGGAAAAATCTGCACTAAAGCAGGCTCATGTTGGCTCTTAGAGAGCTGCTAGATTTGTTTCCAAAGAGAATAAACCAGAAGAATAATACACCCAAGGAAACAGTGAAATGCTTTTTTATCCATTTGGCTCTTTTGCTGATATGCTTACTATTTGAGAAGAAACACAAACATAAAATTTTACAAGCTCTTATTTAAAATTTTGAATTTTGACAAATATTTATGTACTGAAGAGTTAGATGCTAAGATTAAAGGACACAAATTTACTGTAACTCAAGTGCCCAATAGGATCTCAAATAGTGTCAGATGTCTTTTATTAAAGACAACTTCCTGGAGCATGGTAAACATATTCACACTGAATATTTATCAACTTCTAGTGAAAAAAATTACAACTGATAGATTAAAACATGAGCAAGTCAAAACATAGGTTCTGCAAGGCTGACCATTGAGAGTGGTCTAAAACAAAATGGAAAACACCCATCATTATTTATTATTATTGGCCATTTGTCATTAATTAGTGCATATATATGAACCCCATTACCTCCATGTTACATTCATGATTGACATCCAGGTACTGAATTATGTAAAAGGAGACCACAAAAAAATATAGTTTGAAACAGTTTTGAAGAAGAGTCGATTGCACCAGTTTCTTCACTTTGTAAAGGAGATGGGCATCAAGTGCTTAAGAGGAACTAAAAAATCTTTGGAAACTTGTGCTGAGTGTCAACCTTCACCTTGAAGGCAACACTGTTTATTGGGCATCCGATTAATGAAGCTCTTTATAGGCAGTCATATCTAAAAAAAAAAAAAAAATTATGTAAAAAAAAGAAATCCCATCCTGGAACCACTATGTATGGCTAATATGGTGACTGAAATTGAAACTAAGATGTATCCAAGACATGGCACAGTTTGAATAATACCAGCAAAAAATTCTTGTTGAGTGTCTTTTGCTACTGAGCAAAGGTGTGAAGACTGATAGAGATACTGGAGTTTGTCTGCAGGAAGCTGAAAGCTTGATATATGTAAATTAAAAGATTGTGCTGTGCAGTAATTAATTATTTAGATCTGCATGCAGTGAAACTTTCACATGGCACTGACAAGTGACCTTTGCAAAGGAGCCTTCAAGCAGATGCTTTGAAGCACCTGGTTCTTCTGCTCTTCAAACTCCTGCGGCAGCAGAAAGGAGCAGCTCTCCAGACAGTGTAGTAGTCACACTTCAGCTTCCTGGCACTACTTACCTGACAATTGTTAACAAATTAAAGCAAAGCTTTAATAAAAACTCAAGTTTTGCCCCATACTGCAGTCATTATGCTTTGTTGCTGTTAAAAAAAAAAAATCCACAGACCCAGTGGTATGTGTCAAATGGCAACTTCTGCCACCTTGGCTTGCATCATTTGTGCTCTCGCAGTTAACGAGAGAACCTACTATAATGTTTTCAATGGGCATCATTCTCCAGCAACTTAACCTTCTGTAAGAAAAGAATCCTTTCTTCTCACTGAATATGGACATCACACTCCCTCCTCTAGCTAGTAGTTTAAGGTGCTGTAAGGTCCAGGACTAATAAAAAGGTCAGTGTTACAACCCACAGTAAGAGCCTGAATTGCCTACTGGAGAGATTAAATCCTTTTCCAATGGGAAGCATAATATTTGCATCTCAAAAGTCTCAAGACACTGAACTTCAAGGTCACAGATGTTAAATGTTTAGGAAGTATGGAGATTGTTACAGTATTTTATTCTTTTCTCCCTGCTGTTTCCCATAGTATGGAGTTCCTTTTCAAAATCCCTTTTCAAAAATTAAAAAGAAAAAAATTTAATATTACTGTTCCTTGAAGAGGACATTAAGTTGTATGCCAGGAAACTTATTTCACAAGATATAGTCCACAAATCCACATTCAACATTTACAAGTAAAGTCTTCAGCAAACAACATATTTTTAATATTCCATCTATTAAAAAATATTTTTTTATAACTTATATCTCTACTTTTATATTCATGTTGCAACTAAGGAAGAGATAATACAGATAGAGCAGCAGTGGCTTCTACAGTGTTATTTCTCATACAATGTTTTGGAAATGTGAGTCCAGTGCTTCCAACAGCAAATCCTGCAGTGGCTGAGCAGAAAAGCTGCTGTTTGCAATCAGGGGGAGAGCAGCCTTCCAAGGGGCAACCTCCCTCTGCTCAACTTTTAAAACCTTTTTGTCATTTTATTTTGCTTATCTCTGTAGTCCCTGGTTTTTCCCTCAGTGGCCCTTGGCTGTTCCCGTTTAGGAGCAGTAATAGTGGCATCTAGTGGACAGGGATCAGTCCTGGAGCACAGGCAGCTCACCCCCTGAATTCCCTGCTTCCAGGTCCATCCAGCTTCATCCCAGTACGGAGCCAAGCACTTCCAGCCACCCCCACCCACTCTGCCCTTCCCTGTCCTGATGGCTGACAAGGCAGGTGGAAGACTAAGGCAGCTATTTAAAATTAATAGATATGATTTTAAAATTAAAGGTTACCATATTTGTTTCTGGAAATAAGGGATAATAAAGACAAGTAAGGAAAGTGCATTAAGACTGTTTAACAAGAGTATGTGGCGGCATCCTGCTTTTGCTACTGTGTGAGGCACAAAACATTATGCAATAAAAGTAAATCCTCAACTTCAAGGAAAACACAGCATAATGTTGTAGCTTTATTTTGCAAATATAACAAACACCATAAAAATCAGAAAACAATGAAGTAGGACAGTCTAAACATGATTTTTTTTATCCAACAAAAAAATTGCCATGAAGTGGATAACTGAGTCCAGTAAATCCATCCACTCTTCCTCAGCAACTGGATAAACTGCTGCCTGGAAGGCAAAGGTAACTTGAAAAAATTCTGCTGCAGTCCAGATCACCAAACAGTCCTATGAAAGAAATCTAACAAGATTTAATGCCTCTTCTCACCTCTCTGGACCCAGATATTTAAAGAAAAAGGTGGATAGCTGGTCTACTTTGAAAAATTCCCCAAACCTAAAACCCCTGAATATTTCTGCTGATCAAAAGAATTGGGAAGGTTGTTAGTGATTATGAAAGTGCTCATGTTAAAAGATAAAAGCTAACATTAACAGCAGCATTAGTTAGCTGTTGTGCAAATACTGCGATAGGGCTTGGGATTTGCAAAGCTCCAAATCATTCTGAGGCATGAATAGTTCCTCTGGCCATTAGGGTCCCCTTGTCTCAAGGAGTAATTCTGACTGCAAGTTCTGGAGGACTCAGTCCTTCCTTTAAAAAAAGGGAGAAAAAAGATATAATCTTCAACAGAAGAGAAATTTAATTTCAGTAACTATTTCTGTGTTAGCCTGCTAATTTAAGTGTGGGATTGTACAGTCCTAAAGCATTACACACACTTAAAAGGTTTTTTTTAAGTTACAACAGAAATATGTACATTTTAGAGAAAGCTAAAAAATTCTCAGTACAGCAAAAGGAGGGAAGGAAAGGCCTGTGAAAGACTGAGTTACAGGCTAATAAAGCAAGATGAGAGCAGGCTTGCCATGAAGGAAGGGCTCCGTGCTTCCAAAAAGCCTCTAAGTTATTCAGCTAAGAGAATGAGCGGTCCAGATTTCAATGCCTACTTGATGTGATTCAGAGCACAGACATGAAGCTTAACAGGTCATACTTAGGCCTTGCAAACATTGAAATAATGGCCATGCCTTGGGAGGAGAGGGCAGGAGGGACTTTAGGGAAAGGAAAAAGTTGAGATGAAAAGAAAGCAACTCCTAATATTCTGCTGCTAGAGCAAATGTTCAAGCTGAATAATGCTTCAATAACTTGGTACTTCTTCGAGAACCTAACTTGAACTTTCCACAGCTTAGGTAGCTACATGGCATGAAAGTTATGTTTTGGCTCTGTGATGAGGATAATAAAGGATCAGAAAATGGTGACTGAATCAACATCTTCCACATCCAGATAACCACTACAGTCTGGAAGCCATGGAACCATCTGACTCAAATTCGATCAGAGGCAGATTCAGAAAATGTTTGAGGAAAAAAGCCCAAGAAATTCTAATTGTAATATGTTGAGAGGGCTTTTCCAAGCAAAGCCATGCCTTCAGTATTAGCTGTGATGCTTCTAAGAAAAAAGAGCTTGCAATCAAAATCCTCTGTGCAGCAACTCCCTTTCTGGTCAATACTGGTAGTAAAGAGAAAAGGGAGGAAAGATTTAAACGTATAAATCCTCCTCCAAGAGGGTAAATACTTTAAATTCAAGTATAAATCAAGCATTAGTATACTTACAATAAAGCTATCTTTTCCTTTAACATGTTTAGCCACAGGACTGCAAGATGTAGGTTTACCATACATTGTTATTTCAATACTGAGAAATCTAAGCCATGTGCCCTCTCCTATTCAGAAAAAGCATTTTTTCCTAGAAAAAAAGGTCAGAATTCGGACCTTGTCATTATCAGAAAGATATGAAAAAACTGGAGAAGTTCAGAGAAAAATGAAAGAAAGGAGTCAGTCATATAGAGCCTTAAGCATTGAGCTACCTGACTCTTTACAAAAAACACTAAAAGTTTATGCAACCTGCTTGATTAATTATTTATGACATTATTGGGAGAAATGAAGTGGAAAGACAAAAATGAACATTCTGAATCAGAACAAGTTTCAAGCAGGGAGAAACTATTCTGGAGCTGTTCAGCTCCCTCCTGGAAGAGTAATGGAGCTCCTATTGCTTGCACTGTTTAAAATTAAGCCAGAGCAACAAGGAATGGTGAACAATTGAAAATGAACATTTTTTTTTTTATTTACCCAATATTCATTTATGAACAGAGGTTACTGGAGGGATGAAGAATTTATTTATGGAATCAATGAGATGCAAATATACTAATGCTTATTTATGTACACTAATTTTCCAAGTATCACTGAGATGTACTTCAGTCACTTCAAGGATCCCCATTACATTTTTGGTTGGTGCCAAGAACCACTTTGGTGCTGGCAATGTCTTCACTGTGTGATCAGACTGTAGCTGCTCTTGCATCTGTATTCCCAAGGCAAAAATAACTCTGCAAGGAAACATGTTCAGCAAAATGCATTTCTGCATTAATTTTAATTTTGTATTAAAAACAAAGTAGCGAAAGTTTTAACTTGTCCTAACTGCCAAGAGCTTGTATTTTAAGAGTTGGTTATTATGTGTTTGCAGGAGACTCTGCTCTCATGAAAACATGACTAATGACCATTCCATTCATATTCACAGCTGCAGTGTCTAATAGAGCAAACTAGGTTTATTTCTGTCCTTTGCCAAACTAGAAGCTTTCTAGATCTTTGCAGGACAATATTTATTGAGACAGCAGATTGCTTTTGTAAGCTGAGTTACTGAATTTATTCCTAAATAGAACTGACTTCAGATGTGCATGGAATTATATTAACAAAGATCTCCATCTTTTTCCCTAGCTACAAAATATTTTTAAAAATTATGGAAAATTATGTTATGTGAACATCAGCAGAAATATTAACTGTGATCCTTTGGGGAGGGGAGGACAACTCCTTAAAAACAAGGATAACTTCAGAGTGCTGCACCCTGGGGCCTGATTACAACTCTTTGGAGCTATCTAAGAAATCTCTACACCTTGCTCAAGTCTGAACTACACCTACAGAAGACACAGCACATCAAGCTGCCTCTGGCAGCTTAGGTTTGGGCACTAGGACAACCAAGCACCTCACTCAAACTTTGACATCAGGATGCCCACAGTTTCAACTGAACAGTTTGAATAACATGAAAAATCTGACAGTTTTCAAGAAAACTGTGCTTTGAATTAGCTAAATGTGATGCTCCATACCTCAGACCACCTATCAGAAGCTGCATCCAGAAAAGTTATTTCTGGTACAACTAATTTGACACAGCTTTTCCCCAGCTGTGGGACAGACCCAGAGCACTGCCTGCAGCTTTGCTGATGGCAGCAGGTGAAGGGCAGCACATGTTACAGTCAAAACCCAGGGTTCAGCCTGAGAAAATGAGAGGGCAAAAGCACAGAGAAGCTTTGGGGATATATGGAACATACCAGTAAAAAGTGGGAACAAGGAGGTGACATCATCCAGTGCGCAGCATTGGTAAAATCAGCATGGGAATGCAGAGTTCTGGAGTCCAAATCTGAAGATGAATGATAAATTTTGGAAAGGACATTGAGAGAGGCAAAGGAGATTATTTATGGACTGGAAAAAGCCCTGTGGTGAAATGCCTTTTCCAGGACAGAAGTCCCCAGCACAGCAGATGATCTTTAGTCTCTCTAAGTAAGGCTGCAGACAGATGGAAGGATACAGGAACAGGGATTGGGAACAGGGCTGGGAGCAGTTTCAGAAATATTTATCCTCCTCAGTTTTGTGTGCTACTATTCAAAATAACTCTTAAGACAAGAAATCATGATAAGAAGGGATGTGAAAAGACTTATTTTGCTTTTGCAATGTGTACAGAGACCCTCAATATATGTGACATGTGCAACCCCAAATTGCTTCCTATTTTACTTGCAGAGTACATACAACTCACACAAAATACCTAACATTTGTGCATACTTGTAAGTTGTCACGGGCTTTTTAAAATAGGATATAAAATTAAAACCCATTCTTTACCTGGGCTTTGGGGATTGGATTTAAGCTGCTCACACCCTTAGAATATCCTGCAACTGGAGTGGTTAAGTACAGAAGTTGTACACTCAGCACAAACACTTAAAAGAAGATAGAATAAATAAAAATCATTTTGAACAAAATATTCATGCTACAAAAGGATATAAAAACATTCATCAAAGATACAAAATAAAAAACCTGAAAGCCAGGACTTCAGAATCAGCAAAACAACTCAGTGAAATAAGACTTTACTGTTGAGCATCAAACTGTATCTTTCTAAATATCTTCCTAATACTATATTGCTTATGAGGTGCCAGATTCTTGATTGGAATAACAAAACCACAGAGAAAATATTAACACTGTTTGTTGTTGTTTCCTCCATTCCAGCAGAATGTTCTTCCAGCAGAAGCCATCACTGTTTTTTAGGATGTTTTGATAGAAAGGAGTTGCAATCCTACCAGAAGGAAAATGCCTATACTCAAAATCTACTATTCTGGAGTTTCTGCTGCATTATTTACACCAATCACACACATTTAAATAATACTGCTGAACTCAGGACATTTATTAGATTAATAAGTATTCACCCAGATCTCTGCCATATCAACTCAAGAGTTTCACTCTTTTGCCAGTGCTTTGCCATTTTCCACATATCCAACAATCAGCTCAGCCTATGCTCCTGGTCTGGCCAACAGAGAGGTTTGCAAAGGGCCAGCAGATCCAGGGTGGTGGTGTGGGCATCACCAGAGACCTCCCCAAGGCCAGAAACACAAACAGAACGGCAGACTCACTTATGAAAGCAAAGGGATAAGCCAATATTTTTAAAATGGGAAAGGAAACAGAAATGCAAATCTTGAGGAAGGAAAAAGTCACCAGCTTCTCTCCCTAGACATATTTCAGCACTAAATTTCCAGTCAGCAGTAATGCTTCTGTCATTAAATATAATGTGGATGTACTGAAACCAGAGAGATTTCCAAGCCATGTACAGACAGAAGCAGATTTGATGTATCCAATGTTTTTGTTTAATATACAACAGCATTTTCTCTAAAGACATCAACCGAAATTGTCAATTTTTATTTTTTAATCCAACTTCTGCATGCCTAGTAGCTGCAGTAATTTTACTTTATAGCTCTTGTATTCTTTGAATGTCACTGAGAACAGCAGCAAAAGAAAACTGTTACTAATATTTGCTACTACCTTCAGTGTTTTTGAATGTTCAGTGTAGCAACAGGATATCCCATTTCTCTCACATCTGGAGCACCACCCTTTCAAATAAAAATGCTCATCCCTAAGCCAAGGAGCTACAGTCCATAAAACAACCTGCAAAATTTTAATAAATTCAAGATTTTAACGTCAGCACCCGAAGTGTTTTGCACAAATTTCATTTGCTGCAAAGTTCATATTCTGCCCAAACCACTGACTGCTGTCATATTTGGTGCAACTTGTTATGGGTGGAAAGATAAGCAGCAGGGCAGCAAAAAGAGGAGGTTTATCTCTGGCAGCTAATCTCCTCAATCAACAGCACTCAGCTCTGCTTAACAGCCGTTGCCAAGGAACGGGGACCAGCTTTTCTTATCGGCTTCATAATGTTTCATTGACTATTCAGACTAGAATAGAAAGCTGTGACACTCAGGGTTATAAGCAGCACAAAATGAAAATGGCATATTATGTGGTATGAAGAAGAGAAGTCTTTTAGCACTCACCTTATCTGGACAGTGACTGTTACTCAGAAAAAAAAAAATCAAAAAATCATCTATCATTTTCTGCTCTGCTTATTTTAATATCACAAAACAAACAGAAAAATATACCTACATAAATAAGATTACTTTTTAACATTGTTGGCAGGTCCCCAGCAATTCATTGACATCACTGATACCTTTTATACAGTAAGACAAGGGTTGTGTAGATCCCCTATTACATTACTGAAAAGCAAGTGTTGGCTGCTTATTCTAAAGCTATTGCAGCAACTTCAATGCTTTGAGGTACTTCTTCTCATAGGAGCAGGGATGTTCCTCAAACATTGATAACCACGACCAGAATAAAAAAATCCATGTAAAACCAACAACATTTCTTTTAGAGTACCACTGCTCTTTTCTCCACTCTTCATTTCTGCACAGATTTTGATTCTCAGGCTTAATATTTTAATTTACTTGAACAGGAATAAAAAGGCCTTATTGCGTCTCTTTTGATTATGAATTTTCAGTATGATAATCTTTCCTGAGTATCTAGTTACTAAAATTTAAATCTGGGGCCATCCAGATTCAGGATGAATGGTAACTGTCATTGTACTTGCATCTTATAATCAGTATATACAGAATATCATTATCCACCACAGGAAAAAGTGGGAAATAAGTAAAAGAAGATGTTTAGACACATTCACTGCATCAGAATGAATCACCTAATGAAGTACACCCAAAATTAGAAAATAAATGTGTTTACCCTTTTTCTACCCCAATAAATGACTAACCATCCTCAAGGCTACATATCCAGTGGGCTATGAGCTCTCATATTTATAGATGTCCAGAAACTGAAAGGAATATCCTGGAACACATTTTACAGTCATGGAATTCTCTACTTTTTACACAAAGTTTAGGTATAGACTTAAGACAAATATTCATAAGCATTTAAGGCTGCAAGTGCTTCTGGGGGATGTCAAGTTACCCAGTCTCTTTCTGTACAAGCTCCAATGCACCGAGTTACTATTCAAGATATGCCTAAATTTCCATTTATTGCAAGCCTCCCAGGGGCTACTGGGAACATTTTTATGCTTAAACATAACTACTTGCTTAAGCAGTTGTCCTTACTGAAGCTTCACACTAGCACAGCTCTCTTGTTTTTTCACAGTTTTAGGAAAAAAATGCAAAAAATTACAAGCATTTGCAAAATGCTTCTAGGATCATTCCACACCCTTCAGGAAATGTTAAATGTTAAAGCTTTGCTGTAACTCAGAGCCTGTGAGATGAAGATGTACCGGGTAGAAACACAATTTTTGGGGCAATGAAGTTTCCTTTGCAGATGTGATTTCCAAGTAATGCCCATGCTTGGGCTGAGGTGCTTTGTGTGGTTATGGTACAGTGGGATGGGCCTCTGGGCTCTTACATTGTCATTGAAAGATGAATTTATTTCACAAAGGCATAATTGTTATCCTTTCAGTGACAAATAACTTCTGAAATATCTTCCCAAAGCTCACCACACCCATACTAGTAAACCTGCAGTTTTATCTAGAAATGTCCTTAGATGATCTGGTGCAGGTTGATCAACTTCTCTACTTCATGTCCTCCCATTTTTTATTATTAATGAGAACAGACAAATTTCAAATAAGTACAAGTATTCTTCTAAGAACAAACAAAGGCAGCATTTCTTTTCATAGTAAGTGGCCTAATTTTTATAAAGTGTTTTTAAGCCTGACACATCTTACCAAACCTTGCATACAAGATTGGACAAGTAATTTAGGGGTGTATTTGTGACAGATTTACTCCAAAGATACCAAATAAGCACATGCTGTAGGTCATTTGGCTAAATTAAAATCTAAGTCAATAAACTGAAGAGATAAATACCTTGATATGAATAAAAGCATAAGGCTGAGATGACTGGATTAATCATAACAAAAGAACAAACTAAAAAAAACTTCATGGATTCACCCTTAGCTGAGGTGCTTCTATCACTTTGCATCCAGTTTGGCTTTTTAAATAATGAACACTAAGAGGAGGTGTTACACCTATTTCAACTCACTTGACTACAGTCATGAAGAGAAGATTAAAGCAGAGAGGTACTGGATTTTCTTTTATCAGTTAAATAAGTAAATTCATAAACCTGAATCTATTGCTTTATCATTAACTGAATATATTTGAAATTACTACTGTTTAAATAATTTGGTTTTATTTATGTCTAATTTTTGTGTGAAAACACCAAAAGATGTTTTCAAATAATTTTGCTTCACAATACTTTCATGAAGATATATAAACCATAGGGGAAAAAATGGGCACATTGTTAATTTTTGTTCTTCAGGCTTTTGCTTTTTGCACTGAGGCAGGGAGTGACTGTGAAGATCTTGGTCATGGAGGACTGACAAGCTTCATTGGAAGCAAAAGATGGTACAGACTGAAAGAAGCAGGATGTGTTTCAAGTCTTCAGCTCAGAAGCAAATGCAGCCTGAGAGAGGAGAGGTCTCTTCACCTATGACCACACATAAAACTCTGTAGGTGATTGCAAGACTCAAATTTCAAGTCCTGCCAAGAAGGGGTCCCATCTTGGGGCCAAGTGCTGTCATGTAAGGATGGATATATCCTGAAGTTGCTTTTTAAAATATTACTACCAGAAAAACAACTAATTCTCTGGCAGTTCATAAAGAGCACCCTATCTCAAAAATCCATTTAAATTTCTTTGAATAATGTATAATTGTTCCCTTACTCCTGTGCCATATCAGTAGTGACATTCCATTTGAACATTCACATAAGGATCCCTAAGGGCCAGGTCTTAAAAGCTGAGCACAGACACTTAAGGAGCAAAGGAATAAAAATATCAGATAAGCACAGACAAGGAGATTCACAATTTTGTGTGTGCATAAAATCAGTCTCACAGGTTGTGTCACAGGCAAGTAAATACCAACTGCACATGCAGATATGGGAAGCATTTCCATATTCTGCCCATGGAAGATGGGTAGACCAAAACCAGGGCAGAGGTTACTGCTACTGTTTTGACTTCTACCTGGTAGAGATTCTGTTCCAAAACTGAAATTTTAAAATCCCTGTTGTTTTGTGTCTGTCCCTTCATGGTTTTGGTATCTGAAGCAGAAAAAAAGGGAGAAGGAATTAGCTGTATAGAAACTAAGAGTACTAAACAGAGAGTAGAATAAAATATTTTGCAAAATAACTTGGGGAAAAAACTTACTTCATCTCAAGTGTAAAATATTATACTCAAACCCAACAGTAATTACAGAGATGTACAGTTTTCACACAGATCCATCATTAGACATCACTCAAGCAGAAGCATTAGAAGTGCCCTCTTCTTACCCACAGGCAACGCCTTGTGCTAAGCTGCCTCCTGCATTTAAGGAATTGATTTTAACAGCACTCTGGATTTGTGTTTCTTTTTTTTTTCTTTTTCTTTTTTTTTTTTGTGTAAGAAGGCTTCAGAATAATTTCTACAAAACCAACACGGATCATCTTTAATTACTGCATTGCAACCATGGCTATTTAAAAACCCAGTCTCAGCAAAGTAGATGACAAACATTAATGAGCAGTAATGCACACATGGTATTGTAAATGAAAGGATAATGAAAGCAATTTATTTGAAAATTAAAATATGATTAAGAATGGCAGTCTGTACTAGGACCCAGATGCCAACAGAAAGCAACCAATGTGCAAGCAGACTGTCATTAATTCAGGAACCATACGAAATTGCTTTCA
The DNA here is from genome assembly GCA_024865655.1 of Emberiza elegans. Taxonomy (NCBI): domain Eukaryota; kingdom Metazoa; phylum Chordata; class Aves; order Passeriformes; family Fringillidae; genus Emberiza; species Emberiza elegans. Next base: position 13,267,971 of record JALJVW010000206.1, read on the forward strand.
TTTCTTTGACAGTTTTTAATATAAAGTATCTTAACTAATAGGCAGCACATATACCCTGGAAGCCACAAGACCTATGGAGATTTTTAGAAGAAATTAAGAACAGCACAGGGAAAGTCTCCAAGAGGAGACTCTCCAAGACAGAAAGAGAGTGGAATACATTTGGAAGCAATTTCTGATTTTAGGAAGGATGAATTACACTCTGCATAAGTGCCTCTCTACACTGGCTGTGGACAGCCTGTCAGTTCCCAGCTCACACTCAGCAAAGGGGCCTCAAGTGAGGTCAGGTGAACCTGGAGCAGATGTACAAAGCAGGTGCTCACACCAGCACCTGAAAAGGAACAGGACAGGGGTAAGCCCAAAAAGCAGGTGCACTGACTTAGCTAAATGAATGCATTGGAAATCTAGAAGCAATTTGGCCACAATAATCTTCTCCTTCATATGTGTTAAAAAGCCTTTCTGAGATTATGCACGTATGCTCAGGATCTAAATTGGTTCCATCTGCACAGTGTGGAATGCTAGTTCAAGCGTCCATCACTTCAAGGATCCCTGAACTTTTCTCCAAGTCAGAGTATAAAACACCTTGAAAACATGAATTATTATTATGTATTAAAGGGAAAATGCTTTTTTTTGAAGTATGTGCCTACCACAAGCTGACACTGACACAACAACAAACCACACTCAGAAGACTGCTATTAAGTTGTCACATATACTCATATTTAAGCATTCAAGTTTGAAAATTTCAACTAAAATAACTTCCTCAGAGACAATGTGTCAGATGGGCTTGAGTTGCACAACCAAGTACTGTATGTCTCCAAGACCTAGTAATATATCAGGATGCATGGAAAAAAATCATACAGAATGATTTCTCTTTTTAAAAAAGTCTGATTAAAAACAAGTTGGAGCTCTGCCGAACAAAGCCAAAGGACTGCTCCATCTTGAGGGTACTGAGCCTTGGTTTTGTTCCACATGCAGCAGGTCAGGTATGGAACATTTATCAGTCCAATCTCAGAAATCCAACATAGCTGTTTGGACAGCTGTTCTCAGGAAGATCAAGCTCCTGCTGAAGACACGCCTTTTTTACAAAAATCCACTTCATAAATGTGTTAACCTGGACCTAACACAGCACAACCAGCTGCTCCAAACAGACAATTATACCTGGAGTGCTGTGTGCACTTCTGGGCTCCACAATTTAAGAAGGATGTGAAGGTCCTTGAATGCATCCAAAGGAGGACAACAAAGCTGGTGAAAGAGCTGGAAGGTGTTTCTTATGAAGAGCAGGGAAGGGCTTTGGGTGACCCCAAAGGGTGACCTTGCTGTTCTCTAAAGCTTCCTGATGAGGAGAATTGGGAAGGGATGTGCTGAGTTGTTTCCCTGGGATCCAGTGATGGGATGCATGGGAATGATTCAAAACTGTGCCAGAGTGGAAATTAGGAACCATTTCTTTGCTGAGAGGGTGGCCAAGCACTGGAACAGGCTCCCTAGAGAGATGGTTGATGCTCCAAGCCTGTCAGTGTTTAAGAGGCATTTGGACAATGCCCTTAACAACTTTTTGGTTTTACTTCTGATCAGCGCTGCAGTGGTCTGAGTGTTGGACTGGGTGATCCTGTAGGTCCCTTCCAAATGAAATATCCTATTTTAAGCTCCACAGCAGAAAAAACCACTCTGCTACTATGACCAGCATTTTGTTGCATATCTAATGAAATGCTTGTACAGTGTTCACAAGATATGTAGAGTATGGAAAATCAAGGCAACCAGTCAATAGCTTCTTTCATTATCCTCCTTCTTGAAAATATTTCATTTTATGTACATAAATAATTTATTCCCCCAACAAAAGATACACCAGAAAAAATCAAATTTCATCAATATGGCTCCCAAGAAATGCTATTTTCCATTCTCTCTAAGGTATGAGGAGAACTTATGCACAGTAAACACAAATCCTCCTATCAAGGATGCAGACTATTGAACACTGCAGGCATATTCCATCCATTTTTGTCCTGGATATTACATAAGGTATGTATTTATTATAACTGCAGAACTAAATATTTAATTATATAAAACAAAACTGGCAAGATTTTAGGGGTAAGAGTGGCACCCCAGCTGAGCTGCACTGGTATCTTCTCACCACTATCAGCACAGAAAAGACAAAGAAAATAGTTTTATCTGCAGAATTCCTTGTACTAACAAAAGGCTACTCCTGGCCTGGAATAGATTTTTCCCCATACCTCTTTTCTTCTTCTTTCTCTACTATTGCATTGCCTTAGATATTACTAAATTTTACAAAGATTCCTAGAATTTTCAGCTTCTAATTATTTCTTTTCTGTCAGTCGAGACAATCACTCATATCTTCATAAAAACTGCTTCGATCTCTGTTCGAACAATGCCACTTTTGGGTAGGTGACAAGGGCTAATCATCAATGAAAAAAATATAAATAGAACCAATGGCTGCTTAAAACTATATTTTAATCCTTAGGAAATCCACTGGGATATTAACAAAAGATGGTTTTGTCTGCAAAAAGGCATTAACATAGCCATTTATAAAACTAATAGGAAAGCGAGCAGTGCTCCAGTAATAATGAAAGTACACTGCAGAATAACATTATGGAAATAGGATACCAAATTGAAGAATTGACCTTGGGGCCCTGGCTTATCCTGGATGAAGATGACTTGTGAAATGAAAATTTGGCTGTAATTTGCTCTTGCTTTCCCTAAAAGGTTGAAGGCATTTCTATTTCAAATGAATAAAATGACTGTTAATTTCCTAGCATTAAGCAGGATATTCCTAAATATAGATATTTAAGGGGTTTGAAATATATTTTCAAGTCTTATTCTTAGAAAACTTGAACTGGTTTTCTTTGATTTCTACCACAGTCAATTTCTAACAGTTAATTTTTAAATCTCCAGGGAGAAATGTGTGCTACAGCTGAATCAGTTGGATGCACTAAAGTATCAAGTGTTTATTCTAAACAGTATACATTGGTCTGAGCATCTGATACTGTAACTGAACATGAAATACAGAACATGAGGATATTCCTTCAAATAATCATATCACTTTCAAATAGTGGTAAATAATTATTGTCTGTTACAGAAGACAACAACAGCTAAAAATATGAGCTTGATAGCTTTGTTTAATGCGAGACATTAAATTTTGGGCACCCCATTTCAGGAAATGGGAAAATGTCACAATATGGTGGCTGAAGGCAGAACTGAAATAATTTGAAACAAAGCAGAAGTTATGGAAGGATAATACAAAGTCAAAAATTTGCATAAAGGACTGTTTGTGAAGGTAGCAGGCATATTTCAAAGACCACCAAGAATCACAAAGACAGGAATATGTGCTGTAAGATCCAGAAGTCTTAAAACATGCCTTTTACATCATTAGTTTTAATTATTGGTATCATTGTAGTGCCTAGTATCCTCAATAATTGTTCAGGGAATATGTTTAAAACACAAATATACAACAAAAAAACCCCACCATCTCTATATATTGACACAACTGTATGTGTCTCTCTCTCTATATATAGACATAAAACATACATTTATAACATAAATATGTAATTTACATATTACATACCCATATAAAATAAAATAACAATCTAAAATACTCTCCCCCAAGGAGTATTTATGGCATTCAGACACAAACATGAAGTAAGAGCTTGGCAATACTGGGCAGGATGGCAAACAACACTAAACACAGCCCAGTTCCCAGAGCATACTTTGCACGCTCCAAAGAGGAGCATTTCAAGAAGGAATCTGAAGGACATCTTTAAGTCAGCCCATGTATGGTTACAAACACCATCTGTCAAACATGGTGGGTATGAGGGAGAAGGGCAAAGGTGCTCATTTGAAAATGAATACAAAGAAGAGAAATCCTGAAGTAACTGGTAAATCAGAAAAAGGAATTAAAACCTGCATGACTTATTTTATAAAAGAAACCTAATACCTTCAGAGTCTGTATTCAAGATAAGAAAAAAAATCTCAAATTACATGTCAAAACACAAAGAATTTAAAATTGTTATTATTGTACCAAATCTCAAATTTAAAAAAAAAATCAACAAATTAGCAACCTCTTATGAGATGTTGCTATTCAGTATTATTTTCATTTGTTCACTACAGTGGAGTCAAGTGCAAACAGTGAAAATCTTTCAAAAACCATGATTTCTAGGACAATAGTATTCAGTAGCAGCTTACCAAACTCTTTCAAAAATTTTTTTTTCTTGTTTCATTCCACAGTAGATTAATATTTGACCTACTGCTTCACACCAAAGATAACTGGATAGTTCATGGGCTCCAGCATTTCAAGGTGCACCTGCAGGAGTCAGGGCACCTCAGGTTGGCTTTGCCTGGACATGGGATCGCTCTGTGCTGCTCAGATGCGGGGCCACACAGCAAGTCCCAGGCATTTCTGGAGCCCCTATGGCCAGGTGTTTTTAGGAAGACAGCATAAACAGCAGTGGATGTTTATTCTCTCCAGAATGTTTTCCTTGAAACATGTAAGCCTCTCACAAGTACCTGATAGCGTTAACAGAAGTGCAATTTTGTGTAACAGGCAGCTTAGCAACTAAGTTTAAAGCCAAGCATAGGATGAGAAAAGTGAAAGGAGCTTCCTCTGTGTTGCATATAACACATTTCCTCTGATATAAAAATACAGCAAGCTTCACCTTCTCACTGTTTCGTTCAAAGTTCCTATCTGGAAGGTGGCTCCATATGTTTTGGAAGAATCCTCTAGCTCTGGCTCTGAACCTGCTCATGATTCATTAGCTCTCATGCTAATGCTGGCCTTAAACAAACCTTTTATCTCCTTGGTCCTTTATCAGCACAGACCGACAGATATCAGCTACATCACCCTGTATCACCTGCCTATCTGGAATCATCTCTCAGGGTGCAATGTGAAAGGCTAACTAGGATGTCCTCCTCCAGTTTCCTCATTGATTAGAGACTTCACTCTCTAACCTTATCAACAGCCTTTGTTTTCCCATCCTCCAGCCTCAACTAAATTTTGTTCAATACATTTAAAAGAAAATGTCCATATGGGTATTACAGGTGATGTTTTGTTAAGTTATTACTTATTTCTCTCTTCCTCCATGTCCCAGATAGATGCATTCTAAAAATATTCCTGGTCTTTCATAATAACATTGTAGTAAATAAATGAAAATTACATACAAGCCCCTCTCTCCCACCATTTCCAACTGGGAATAATCTAATAATAGTCAATTTTTTAGTCCCTGGTTGTATCGACTTTCATTCTGTACTATTCATATGAGTTTATCATTCTACTTCTCACAGGTGCACATTCTTTTCATTATAAAGGCTCTTTCTTACTCTTCTTTTTCTATGAAGAAAGAAGCACTGTTTCAGACAATACTATATTAATATTGGCCCTAAAGTCAATCTTAAGAATATAAAGAGATCTTTTAGAAAATCAATTCTTCAGAAATTCTTTTACAAAGCTCAGTCCAAGTACTTCTCTCATTAATACTTCCTATTGATATATTCTATTAAGACATTGTATTCACTTTATGCAATTCCTTCAATAGACTTTGTACTCTGAAATTTAAATAAAAGTTTCTTATGTAGACCAGCCAATGCTCTGCTGACTTCCAGTTGATGCCATTACCTCTATTTCCTGTCTAGAAACTTAGTTCTCCTCCAAAAATGAGAGGACAAAGCAAAGCAAAGTTTTTCAGGTTATTGGTAAGATTCATCTTGGGTAGATTTATATTAATGTTTTCCCCTTTAGCTCAGATCTGATTCCCCAGCTTGTGTTTGCCCTCAAACATAAGCACAACTAATTCTGCTCCACCTGTGCTGCTGTCTCTGCAACACCTGCTGCCAGAACCACCATCCTGCAAAGTGATGATACAGCATCAAGTTCCTTACATGGGTTTTCCTTTAGTTGAAGCAATTTCTGGTTTTGCCAGTGTTTATTCATCTCAGTTAATGTCAATCATTTAAAAAAAAAGCAAAGCATTAATAGATACATGGCATTGTCTCCTTTGAAAACCTTCACTGGCATGAAAGCAGTCCAGCTAGCAAATCTGTTGCTGTCTTATCACCTGGAATATTAACTGACAATTGTAGCAACTGCAGCTTTGTACATCTCCTGTCCACTTACAAGGCCTTGTTTGGAATAATTACTTCCAGATGGATATTTTATTGATATGTCCACACAACCTCAGCCATTAACCGACTACACAATCGAATATATATATATATATAAATATATATATACACACACACATATATACACATACATCTTTATTCTGATAGTACATTTCTTGACTAGTGTTTAGAGGATTAAACAGGAAAGCACTGAGGGAAGAATCAGAGGAGGTCTGATATGCTTCCAATGATTCTTTCAGCAGATTTCACATGCTAAAAGAGAAGCCTAATACATAGATGCCCTGAGGAGATTTTGTGCTTCAAACACAGGCTCTTTCTTACTCAATCAGCAGAAACCTCTCAGTCTTTCCAAAATACAGCAACTGAGCTGATGGCAAGAGGAGCTCACAGCTCTGCACACTCAGAAGTTGATATCTCCTTTCCAATATTTGCACAGCTATTGGTTTTTCAGGAAACCACTACAGCAAAGGATACTACAATAGTGAACATGATTTCTGAGCCTCTCCTATGTGGCTACACTTAGCAATATGTTAATAATTTCTTCAGAAAACAGATGTAACTATTTCAAAACAAGGGCATGCTTGTAGAGAGATATAAATACAGGTATTTCTCATATCAGTTTATGTAATTCACTACCAGATAATGGTATTATGTCAAAGAGTTCTTAAAGAAACACTTCAGTAGTGATTCATGAAACTACAGAACATGCAAATTCCTAAATAGGATTAAGTATATGAAGTTGATCTATCATGTTTCATGATAAAGACTATCAATGTGGCTAGGAAGAAATTTCTGCACTGAAATTAGCATGTGGACTGACAATTGTATTTGTTGAACCTCAAAGTGCTCCCATTTTATTCTATCAGGAGGAGAATTGTTAAAGATAAAAGAATACATCCATTTTTTGCTGGCTTGCAAGTTTGAAGATAAACAAAGAAAAAATCCTGCAGTTTGTTAAAAGTCTGAGATATAGAATATATCCTTTCTACTTCAATGTAACAGCATTTTTATTACTAGACTTAAGCTGGAAGTCTAACTAAAACAAAAAAAAATAAAAGAAAAACAGAACTGACAAAAATAAATGACAAAAAGCTCTCACTCTCTTCAGTGTTCAGAAAAGAGAATTAACATATTTATTGAATTACATTGGCAATGAAGACAGCAATATATTGAAATTCATTGATTTTTTTTTTCTTGACTTAAAAGCAACACAGATGCTTATTACAAAACAGCGGTTCCTCTTCTCATTTTTATCAACCCTTTTTTAACAGCCACTGACATTGACAGTTTCAAGCTTAATTGTACATTCAGCATGTACTGTTAATGACATTAGATAAATGGATCACATCAGAATGCAGTATCGTCAAAAGAGACCACGTGCCAATCTTACAAATTTAAAATCAAACAAGCTACTCTGTAGACCCTGACTCTTCAAGTTGTTTATCAACTGAGTACTAGAGAATATTTTGAATGTCATTATACATCAAAAGATGAAAGATGTGCCTACCACAGCCCATGTTCCATTTATACAATGAAATTTAATTACATGTTATAACTATGCTGTCTTAGAACTACGGTAATTAAAGGGGTACAGTACATTGGTGTTTTATTCATTGTAAGCCCTTATTTTCAGAGGGCTTAACTCAGCCATGCAAATTTACTCCCTTATCAAAGGGAGGAGTCTGTCACAAACACAGCAATGCTTGCTGCCACTATGCTAAAACAGAGTTGAAACTTATTTGCAGCATCATTCAGGATGTTGTGAGAGTGAGCCTTAAAAATATTTTCCATTGCAATCTATAAGGCCTCAGAATAATACCTGTTTAAAATACCAGTTTGTGTTGAAAGTTTAGTTTGTAGACATGTCTAATCAAATCTCTGAGCAAAACACTCCCAGCCTTATACAAAATATTTCTGCAAGCCCATTATAAGCACAAGCAGCGAGCTTCCCAACCACTCTGGATGCAAAAAAATCTATGTCCTTAAGCAGCAGGATGTTTGGATAAAATTTTCACCTGTATAGGCAGTTGCAAATTGCAATCCTCTGCATCCACATGGGCATCTGAGCAAGACAGGGTGGCTGAGGGGAGGCAGCTTAATTGGCTGGCCATGCTCCACAGGAGCAGCGGAGGCAGCCTGGGAGAGGTGCTGAATTAACACATCTCACAGATCCCAGTCCTCATTCCCTGCTCTATAAAACCAGCCCTGCCACCACAAGGCTCCCAAACCCCCCAGATTGTGCAGGCTGCCTCCATGTATGTGAGGTAGCACGGAATAGCTGGGTCTATCTTCCATGGTGTGGGCAGATACACCATGGAATAAGCACTGTGCTTCCTTCCCACATAAACTCCCTGTTCGTGGGCTCACTTCTTGGATTTCCAATGAAAATGAAACAAATTGTTAATATCAATTCCCCATAAACTATTCGAGAATCACGTTACCTTCATTAGCCAAATCCAATATTTCACCTGTTCCTAATGTAGGAATATGTGAAATGTGTGGGTGAGAAGCTTTCAGGGAATGTAGTCTCACCAGGTTTCTTGCTTCCACTCAAGTTATGTAGTGTAAGGTGTGGGGCATTTCTTTGTGTATGTTGGGAAATGCATTTCTCCAAACACACATACAAAATATAGAAGCACAAAAGCATCAATAAAAATCCCTTTATCCTCAATCCACTGAAGGAGGCATATGATTTCCAATAAGCAGTCATCCAGTGTAGCAAAATCCTGTGACAACCAACAAAAGGGGCAATTTAAGGATGGAGCATTGCCTTGCTTCTGCAGATCTAAGACTTATTTTAAGCTTTTTTTTGTGTGCGATCAAATCAGCATCAACCCAATTATGCCTAAGATCTATCTTCTTGTTAGATGGCAGGGTCAGTCACAAATGAGCAGCCTCTTGCAATTTTCCATCAAATCAGCTCTGTAATTTGAGAGCTAATGCAGACATCTCATGAAAACAAATCATCAGAGAGTGTCGGTTCTCCCCCTCCTTCCCAAAATGAAGTGTTCGGAGGGATTTGGGTTTCTCTTTAAAAGCCAATTCTCATCTCTGTGAAAACCAAGGCAATCTATAGTAAACAAAAGTCAGTAGTCATTTTTAGACTTCCATGAATATTTCAAACCTCTGTGCACATCTTCTGCAAAAGCTTTCTCACTTTGTTCAGTAAAAGACAGATTATCAACTTTAAGTAAAAAACACACCCTGGAAGTAAAGGTATTTTGCAAGAAAAAAGACATTTGCATGAAACTGCAAAATGCAAATCTGTTGTCATAAACTGACTTGCTGAGAGCTCAGCACCATTTAAATAAAAAAAAAAAAAAAAACCCCAAACCTTTCTATTAAGTGTGCTACATAGTCCATAAATACTGAAAATCTTCAGAAAACCCTTATTTCTAATGAGGGGAGGAAAATGCTGTGCATAATGAACTACAGACAAACCCAAACTTGAGCTGTTCCAGTCACCCAACCTCTGACATCTTTTTGACAAACTAAGCCACTGACTCTGTACATCTAAACTGCCAAGATAAACAGTAGGATGATGAGAAAGACCCCTAAATTATTCAAAGTGGTTTCTGGGCTTCAAAAGACTCCTTCACTTTGTTCCTTTATATATCTACAGCTATTTAAGTTTGCCTGTGGCTCTGACACAGACAGCATTGTGCCTGTGATGTTGAAAGAGAGGAGCAATTCTATAAGTTTGGGCAGACACTTCTCTGCTGGAGCACAGGTAAAAAAGATGGCCACTTTTGCAGGTGTTGGGGTACAAGGATTGTGACTAAATGTCCTGGTTTGAGGGGAAATGGAATTCTGGGAGTGTGTCAGTCCAATTGAGGATGTAGATTTGCGATTGACACCTGTTTTGACCACTGAGAGTTGGATACGCCTCTGAGAACACACAGGAGTTAAAAGCAGAGCTCTGCCCCTGGGAAGCCCTCTTGGGACTTCGGCGTGGAAGAGGAAGGACCTCTCCCCCTGCTCCAGCTGTCCCGGCTGGGCAGGGGGAGGGGCAGCCACGCGGTAGGCCCGGGCCTGGATCGAAATGGGGTAGGCCTGGCCTGGTTCCCCTCTCCAGGGGTGGAGGAGAGAGACACCGGGAGAGACACCCAGGGTGGAAGGGGAGGAGGAGAGAGAGAGACTGGGAGTTACTGGGCAGCCCCCTCCCCTGGGGAGACAGAGAGGCTCACTGCCTGAGACTGAGCTTTGGCCTTGAAGCTCCATATCGTGAGCTGCCAGCCTGCCCGGCCTGTGGAGAGGAGGGGGTTGAACCAGAAGGAGTCCGGCTGCTTGTGGGTTGTGAGCTATGGAGTTTTAACCCTTTTCTTGGACAATGAAAGCTTTTGCAGAGTACTGACCCTTCCGGGAGAGGAAATGAAGGAAGATTTAAGCAAGTATTTTAAAGGACCGAGCAGGGGAGACTGTGAGAAGAACCTAGGGTGGAAGAGATGTGGAGTGGCATTCTTTGCTGGACGCTTTTGTAGAGCCATGGACTGTTCCTGCAATACAGAGACTATTTTCAGGGGAGCCACCGGGTCCCAGAGTTAAGAAGGCAGTGTGGGAGCCTCCCGGCCCAGGAGGTGAAATAATGGGGGGACAGATGTCCCAAAATGGAGACTGTGCCTTTGTTTTGGAGTGGGACGATGGAATCCTTAAAAAGACAACCCTCAAAGTAGCTCTGGTCCATGTTCAGTGGTGAGAGCACTGAAATGGGAGGAAGGGGTCATGATCTCCAATCCAGGTGGGGATATGTGACCAAAAGCCCAGGGCATACAAGAAGGACTCCTCCTCTTAAGGAATTCATGATTGAGTGTTTGTAAGGGTAGTTTTTGCTGGACTGAAAGATGTAATTGTATTGGGAATTTGGTGGGGGGAGGAGGAGGAACTGTATTCTGTAGAGTTTTCATTTTCCTTGAGATTGTCTTTTCTTTTCTTTCCTATTGTAGTGTGTAGTTAATAAAGTTCTGCTTTCTATAGTTTTAAGTAGAGGACTGCTTTGCTTATTCCTAGGCACATCTCACAGCAAGTACCAGGGAGAAAGTATTTTCATGGGGGGCACTGGCACTTTGCCAGGCTCAAACCATGACACTAAAGAAGTCATTCCCTTCTTTCTACTTTTTTATTTCCAGTTTCTCACTCACTATAGCACTTCTATGTATGAGCTTGCTAATCTCTAAGGATCAAAAAGTAAGGTGGAATCATAGAATTGGTTAGGTTGGAAAAAACCCCTCAGATCATTGAGCCCATCCAGTAACCCAGCACTGCCAAGCCCAAGGCTTCAGCTGTGCTGAGAACAGGGGGACAATCAGTGCCCTGATCCTGCTGGCCACACCATTTCTGATACAGGCCAGGATGTCATTGGCCTTCTTGACCACCTGGCTCATGTTCAGCTGCTGTCAACCAGCATTCCCAGGTCCTTTTCCCAGGGCCACTTACGGTTCTGTCCTCAGCCTGTTGCACTGCCTTGGGTTGTTGTGATACAAGTGCAGGGCCCAGAATTTTGATTTGCTGAGCTTCATACAATTGTCTTCAGTCCATTAATCCAGCCTGTCCAGACCCCTCTGCAGAACCTTCCCACCTTCCAGAAGATAACACATCCACTCAACGGGGTATCATCTGCAAAGTTACTGAGGGCATACTCAACCCCCTGATCCAGATCATTGCTACCAATACTAAAGAGTACTGAGCCCTGGGAGCACACCTGTGCCCAGCCACCAGCTGGATGTAACTCCATTCCCACCACTCTCTAGCCCTGACCACCCAGCCAGTTTTTCACCCAGCAAAAACTACACCCCAGAGCAGTCAGCTTTGGCTGGAGAATGCTGTGGGAAACTGCCAAAGGCTTTCCTGAAGTCCGGGCAGACACACCTACAGCCTTTCCCTCATCCACTAAATGGGTCACACTGTCATGGAAGGACATCAGGTTGGTCAAGCAGGACCTGCCTTTCACAAACTCATGTGAGCTGGTTTCTCCTTCTCCCAAAGGTCATAAACTCTCCCTTTTTTCTGCTTTCCAGTAAAAATTCTCTGTTCAGCCAGGCTGGTGCTCCTCATCACCAGCAAAGATCATCTTACAGCACACTGGATGACCAGCTCCTGCCACTTTAGGATTTCCTTCCTAGACCCCTTCACATTTCAGGACAGTCTTCCAAGGGAGACTATCAGCTCCTCTCACAAACAGGACAAAGTCAGCCCTCTGCAAGTGCAAAAGGCAGCAATTCTGCTGACCCCCTCCTTACTTTTCTGAGAATCAAAAACTAATCAGTGCTATTAACATAGGCTTTGACTGCCTAATAGCATATAGACAGCACTTCCAAAAGGGGGCTGAGGCTTCTAAGGAGGAAAAAAAAAGAAGATATCAGAGTCAACATCCTGCCCTAATTCACAGGTCTACTGCTGGTAGAGCCCACAAGTGTTATGCCGCTTTTTTGTGCTTCTCTAATGTCAGCAGCCCCATTCTTAACAGCAGAACAATAGGCTGACACTGAGCTTAGGCAGGTTTCTAGCACGTTGCCTCTTGGATAAAGACATCTTTTTATTCTCATTTCTGCAGAAAAGGAAATATCCTTCTAAGGCCTGCCAGCTGCTGGCAAAAGGCTCCAGAGCACACAGCCTTTCATACAGTCTCCCACTGAAGTCAATGGGATCACTCACATGAATGCAAAGTTACTAAACCAGGCACTCCAGAGGAATTGAAAAGCCATCTGCTAATTAATTTAAAAATCTATTTTCATGAGATATTGAATATACTTTATGTGCTTCTCTGTGTGCTCCTCAGATTTAGATCCCAAAATGCAGAAAAGGACCAGGACCTGAAAACTGACAGTCAGGGTGAGGATTGGGACCTCATACCAAGACAGAAAAATGTTAATGCAGAAGCTCATAAAAACTTTATTCACCAGCTAACCACTCACAATGCAATGTCACCAGTGTAGTCTAGTTTAATATAAAGTTTCCAGTTTGACCCTAAATTCATTATGTGCACAGTAGTGCTGACACAGGGATAGCAAAACTGGAATGGCAGCACTGTGGAGAATTGTGATGCCATTGCACTTGGAAAGATCTTGGAAAATCAGTCATGACTCAAGGTCAAATCACAAGTACAGACATGTAAAGGATATGGTGCCTTGGAAACAACACACACACTCCCCTCAAATACCATCTATTCCCAATTTCCATATCTACAAAAAAAAAAAAAGGCAAGGGGCAACAAGAAAAAACCTCCCCCCCAGCCCTCTGGAGGATAAGCATTTTGTTTTCTTCCAGTTAGAGCCCTTTAAAGCTGTTTTTCAACAGTGGTCTGGCTCTGTCTCTGCTTCCACTAGCTCACATCAGTGAGCTAAGACTTAAAAGAAGTGAAGGTTGCTTTCTCAGATAAAAGGGATTTTCTAATGCCTGGCCTTCTGGATGCTTCTTGTGTAGTTGTTTGGCATTCAGAAATACTGCCTGGTTATTTCTATTCCAGAAATCTTCTATACCTTCGCAAAGATACTGCCATGCTCCACACACTCACTGGATCCTGTATGCTCTCTGTATAACATTGTGATATATTGAGAATGAAAATATTTCTCTGCAAGCCTTATAAGCAGGGACAACTTTTCCAACACATCTGCCACAGTAAAAATTCACATGCAATACCTTAGGTGGGTATTAATGTGATATGATATTGTCTACACAGGCACACATTATGTATTGCACAATAGCATAGCTAGAGATAGTATGTACCTTTAGCATAATGCAGGCTAGCACCCAAATGACATCAGTTTTGGAAATATCAGTTCAGCATCAGCAACTACTAGCTAAATGTAAAAGTCAAAAGCTTTTAAAAATCAGCTTCTTGGTGGGTCTGCTAAGCTGGACACTGTAGATATCCACCATCCAAATGAGATTTTGACATACATAGATGAAAGATGCCAGACCTTCATGTTGTTTATTTTTAAACATAGATTTGAGGTCCTTTCAAAGATTTTCAAGGTTCTGAGTCTGTGAATGTAGAGAGTATAGTAACTCTTTATATTAACTTCCAATAACTTTAATGGCCACAGTAGTGAATTTTTTAGTAATATTTTACAACACACATTTTTCTGAGTTTGTGGTGTTACACGAGGTTAGTGACATCCATTTGTGATGGTCTGTCTTTCTGCATCCCAGAATTACTCAGTAGCAGCCAAAAGAGAACAAATCACCCAAGTGAAGATGTAGCTGGGGTGCAATTTCCATCATGACTTTATTCATGTGAAATAGGGGCAGGAGGAGAAAAAAAGCAGCAGGAGTTGATATAGCATTTACAGCCAGGGCTGCGCCTGTACCTGCATTAAAAGTCATGTCTCTATTTCTAGTGCCCTGGATCAAAGCAGATGCTGTCTGACTTGCCATTTATTTATTCACACTGGGTTTCAATCTACAAGGTGCAGCAGGAGCAGAGTACTGGAGGGTTATTTAATGTGGGAGCTGACAAGGCTTCCAGGAAAAAAAAAAGTTTCTTATTCAGTAGCTAAATCAGTCAGAAGTGTGTTTAAAATTACCCCAAACACACTTCCTTCTCTTGGGTATTTTCATTCCATGTCAGACATCTGAATTTTCTTCTAACATCCAAAATCTTTGAATCAGATTATGCTGATAAAATTCTGCAATTCTGCAAAGGCCCTTTAAAACCAACAAAGCATCACAGAGATTCCTTCTTGCAGGGGCTGAACCAAGCCTTCCAATGAGGCCCTGGCTAATTCCAAATTGGTGAGCAGCAAACCGTAACTAAGGGCTGACAATAAGGAATATTGCTACATGGGGCAGCAAATGCCAAGGTCCTGCCACAAAATCCATTTATTGTACACCTCTCACAGCAAGAGCTGCACCTCAGGAACACACCAACTTTGACTGCATACTGCAAACCACCAGTAATTGCCATTAAAACAACCTGTGCATTTCATTACACAAATGTATGAGTTCTGAGCACGCAATGGTATAGAATGAGAAATTATCTGTATTGTCCAAATGACAAAGGTGCAGGACTGAGGCCTTTTGATATTATGTTTGAAATGGAGAGAAATGCTTTCATGAAAATTCAAAGTTCTTACCTAATGAAATGCAGAGTAAATTATTCTTCTCTTACATGTTCTTTTTCTATCTTCTAGGAAGATGATGAGAACAAATCTCTAAATATAATAGTCACATATGGGATCTAGAATGTACTCAAGTTGTAGGGTAAAGAAATACAAAATAGCAGCAATTACATCCACTACAAGAATATATTTTCAGTTGTTCTGAAAGCACCTTATAGAAAATTTGCAAAGATACACACTTTATAGCCTGTAATGACAACTGAAAGAAAAATAACATTAATCCAGGAAAAACCCCCAAGCCTGCCATTGTCAGAGCCATGATACAACTGTAATTCAAGCAGGTTAGGATGAAAATATAATACAAAGCAAAGCACTAATATTATTTGCTTTTTCTCAGATCCTTTTTTCTTCTCAGTGGCTTATGCCACTACAGTTGCAATATCAGTTATTTTCCAATCTTCTGCAAATGGAGAAGGGGGAAGGGGAAATAAAACATCTCTTATTCACTCATGTTTGGATTTTCAATATTTTTTTTCCCTTGATAGCTTCTCCTTTGAGCAGCAGCAGCAGTGTCAATTCCCCAAGGGCAGAATTCAGGTCTCGGAAATATGTACACAGCATACAAATCTTCCCTAATGCTCTTTCTAATAGTTTGTTAAACTCTGAGAAATGTTATCCATGGAAATACATATATGCATTTCATAAGCCCAAAGCCAGGTAGTGATGCCATCTGCATTGAGCTATAACAACCATTTATTGGCTTTATAGAAAATGCTCATGGTTTATATAAATAACTGAGTTTGAATGGCTGCTGCCAAGATGAATACAGCATCTATCAACACACAGACTTCTCTGTGCAGCCCCCAGGAAGTGTCTTCCAAGTCCACATGGAAGTGTTCACAGGATGCAACTTTTTGAAATATTTCAGAAATTACTGGGCAGGCTTGACTTCAATCTTCCAGCTTTCTACCAAGATGAAGAAAGCCCTGTTTGTATAGCTACCCACCAGCCTGCCTCAAGCCTGAATCTATTCCCAATGTCACTGAAGGGCAGTTCTGCTTCCATAAACTGTGAACCTCGGAATCATTTTGCCTATTAGGATAAATGTTGTGCTGAATTTGTAGTGTGTGGTATGAGAAAAGAGTAGTAACCACCGTCACAGTGGTCAAAAAACACCCCAACCAGAAAGAACTTCTGAGTATTCCTGATTACAGATTAATCTGCTGATGCACAAGCAATAGATTGAGGTCATGAAATTTAACACAGCAGAATTTTACATAGTCCATGCCACTGTTACACTGTACAGAGTGAAGATGATTTACTGGGCAGACTGCTATTAAATCAAGTCTGAAGATTTGCTGTAACAAAAGCACCCTGCTGACAAGAATGTCACCTGCATGTATTGTTCTCAATTTTCAAAATCACCTGCAGATAGCTACCATGAGCAAAAATACAAACATTAAGCAAAATGACAGTATCTACATTGGTACAGTTCTGTCTTACCTCTGAGTAATATTTCAACTCTAAACGTTTTGTTCTATAAAACTCTCTCAACAACCATCTCAAGGCCTGAATATCTTTTTTTTTTCTCCACATATACTTCTAACAAGCACCGAACTCTGCTTCTTCTTCTAAACTTTGCCCTTCTAGTTTATTAGTTTAGTTTGAAGTCACAGCCTGCAGATGAGCCAACATGAGTCTTTTATCAACCAAATATTATTCTGGTATATTCTGAGAGAGGTTTTACAAAGTTGAAACACATTATTGAAATTATTTAATGGGTATCATTTATCACCAGCAATGAATTTAGAATTTCCATATTCTCATCCTTTACAAGTCATTAGCTAGAGATAGCAACACACATGTCAATGCCTTTAGCTTTGCTCACCTGCAGGAACAGTCCTTATGAACTACATCTCTGAAAGCATTTTCTTACTGGAGAATGGAATTCATTTTCAAGGCACTCATTTAGAGCCAGGACTGACAAATATAATGAAGCAGCTCTCTCTGCAATGCTGTCTCAGAGGGATCTCTGAATACCACCTCACTGCAGAAACAAAGTCCACAGCATGAATTAGTGTTACGTAGCTGAAATATGAAACCACAATGCCACTAACAGCAGTAAAAGTTCAAAATAGTCATTAATTCTGTAATTGTAAGTCTGGGTATCTGAAAATAGCATATATACCCAGAGAGTGAATGCTTTTTGAATGCCTTCCTCGTTCTTTGGCCTTTATATATAACCTTGACTGACAAAACACTTCTTAATTTTATTAACATATGATATGCAAACTAGATACAGAGATAGATACCACGGGTGTGGAGCACAATAATTCATCTGATAAAGTGCAAAGTCTATCGCCAGTTTCTAAAAATACCTATAGGATCATTTCATTTTTTTTAATTAGCCACTTTCAGACAAAGGCTAGACAGTGATTGCCAGAGCTAGGCTTAGACTGACATGGCAGAAAGTGATTATGGCTATAAGCACAGAGTGAGCAGAACAGCACATTCCCAGATGTGCTCTCCAACTCAAAGAGGCACTTGAACTTTTCATAGAAGTTTGGTTGAAGCCCAAGATAAAAAATGCTGAAATACTACAAAAGATTATACTGTTGATTAAAGATCAAAATTTATAAACAAAAATAAAGACTACAGTTATTTTATATTGGGTTTATGAAAACAGCCACACTGAGGGAGTTACTGGAGCCAGCCACACATCCCATAACAACAGGATCAGTAGAGGAACAAAGCCCATGTTGCTGTCAAAACATGCTAGCCTGAGCTACCATGCCAAAAAATACATTATCTAAACTGATGTGCTAAATAAAGCAGGCACTCATGTACTTTCTAGATATATTATCTTCCTTTACCTTAGTTTTACATATAGTGCTGTCACAAGAAAAAATTGGCCAAGTCACATGGCTCAAATGAAATCAGAGTTGAAGCAGTTTATTGATTTATTAATGAGACATAATTAACTGGCAATCAGTGAGCTATACCTTCAGGATCAATATCAACAAAAAACAGATAAACCACAATGCCAGGCACTTACCAAACAATAGCAAATGCTCACAGTTTTCTAAACAGTCTTCTGTTCCTAGACCCCCAAAATTTCTAATGCCCACGGCCACGTTGACAGCTCCCTGTGCACACACAGCCACCCACAGGCAGTGTACAAGGGTCTCCCTTTTTTGGGGTACAGATTCCTATTTACAGGCACCTCATTGAGATGTGGGCTCAGGACAAACCCCTCGCACATTCTCCAGCTGCATAATGTGCAGGCAGAGAACAGAACCTCCCAGAGGCGGGTGGGAATGCCCAGGGCACGTCCCAGCAGTGGCAGACACCCACAGCCTCAGCAGGGAGGAAGCACCAGCTGGGACAGGCTGGGGCAGCCGCCAGCCTGGCAAACACCATTTTGATGCTGCTCTCTTCCCACTTCTGTCTCCCTCCTACAGCAGGTTTTCATGCTTCTTTTACACTTCTTTTCAAGCTATTCTTCCTGTTTGTTTGTTTTGAAGCCCCAAAAGTCTCTAGGTAACTCCTTAGTTACCATTTCAACCCGCTAATATTCCTGTTAAGCAAACTTTGCTCTTTTTAATTTCTGCTTTAGCACTACCAGGTTCTGGGCAAACATCCTCTGGGCAGTTTTGGGTGGCTCTGAGCAGTTCCATTCACACAAGCTGTTTACTCTTGCATTCCTCTTTGCATTTCTGTAGGCCATGTTACTAAGAGAAGGAGCCACGCTGACTGATTCCATGCTACCAACAGGTGAATATAATTATTAAAACTATTTTTGCTGGGCACAGAAAAGGAGATGTGATAAATGAGACAGAATTTAATGGTTGAGTTCAGACAGACTGCAGCAATGTTTATGGCTGGACCTGTTAGCCCTCAAAAACAAATAAGAATTAATATGAGAGCAGCCCTGAGGAGAAGAATGTGGGTGGATGAGAAGCTCAGCAAGATCTGGCAATGTGCACTCACAGCCCAGAAAGCCAAATGTGTGCTGGGCTTCATCAACAGCAGTGTGGGCAGCAGGGGAGGAAAGGGATTCTGCCCCTCTGCTCTGGTTGCCTGAGACCCCACCTCCAGTGCTGGGTCCAGCTCGGCGGCCTCCAACATAAGAAAACCATGGAACTGCTGGAGCGAGCCCAGAGAGCACAAAGATGATCAGAGGGTTGGAGCCTGGGGTTGTTGTGTCTGGAGGCTCTGGGGAAACCTTGCAACGCTTTCCAGTATGTAAAACACTTTCCAGGCCTTAGAGGAAAGCTGGAGAGGGACATTTTGCAAGGCCATGTAGTGAAAGAACAAGGGAAATGGCTTCCAACTGGCAGAGGGCAGGTTTAGATTAGATGTTAGGAAGAAATTCTTAATTGTGAGGGTGGTGAGGCACTGGAACAGGTTGCTCAGAGAAGTTGTGGATGCCCCAGCCCTGGCAGCATTCAAGGTCAGGTTGGATGGGGCTTGGAAGATGATCTTTAAGGTCTCTTCCATCCTATTATATGATTTCATTAATTTGTGATTCCAAGTGATGTTTTTGTGGAAACTCCCTCTCGTGTAATGTAGCCAAAACCCTCAGGGATCAAAAAAAAATATTTGTGCATACTCAGTATTGACAGTTTCAGCCTTATTCTCCCTAGTCCTCATTTCCCAACTGGTGACATATCACTTTTCCCCATCCAGTAAACTAATGAATCATGTTGAAAAATGTAAATAGTGCTGTACTGATTGATATTGCAACATGTGACAGTTAAATAATATTTAGGGACCTAGCACAGGGTTTGGATATGCTGTGCAGCATACACAGGCTGATGAAAATAAAAATAAATGTAGCTATGGTACAGAACAGGTGCTAGTTATTCAGCACAGAGAGGCACCCTCAGATGCTTAAATTCAAATAGCTGCTTAAATGTGGACTTGCAGAAGCAGAGGTCTGGTACCATGCATGAATAGTTCTGGGGACTTGGTCCACTGATTCTCAACATCTTCCAAGTATGAAGCCACAGGTCAGAAAACTGCAATTCTCTCTCCCACTTATGCCCAAAATAAGCCAATTCAGAATGTTAGATAATAAATATCACTTGTGACATCATCCTAAAGGGTAAGAAGCGATTTATATTTATATGAATAGACATGGAGGACAAATATGACCTATGGGAATATGTTAAATGTCTTCATGTGAAAATCAGAACTCTAATATTAACAGAAAAATTGTCTCTGAAAGATATCTTCTTGCATCCCAACCAATATCAATACACACATCTGCTAGCATTTGTGTTGAGTAACTAGATTCACACACCTGATCATCTTTCAAAAGGGCAAATGCCTTGGTTTCATCAATGATATACAAATACTTGAAAGGAAAAAAAATATATTTAATAATATAGATATACTAAACGGGTTTGGAAGCCAGCAATATAAAAATTCAATTTCTAAAATTCTCTGTGATTTTGAAACAAAGAAATATCACTGTTGTTACCTATTTAAATAGACTCCACAGCTTTATTCCTGTTGGCAGGGAAATGGATTCGGACCACGGTGCATGCCTGGGCAGTAAACATCTCTGAGGAAAAAAGGAGGTCACCAGTGCCTAAAGTAGATTTAGGAACTGTTTAACTATATTTCTTCTCGATATTCATTACAGCAAAGCACCCAGGGCATCTATTTGACTTTACATTGTTTATTGCAATTTCCTCTCCTGAGAGCTTTAGGCTTGACAAGTCCCTCACCAAGGAGCAGCGTCCACATTCAGCGTGACCCTGGGATCCCACTGAGCCTCACGATGCTCAGCCCTGAAATGCTTCTGGGGTTTGGTCTTGACACTCAGCACAGCAGACAGAAATCTCTTTTATAGAAATTGACCCTTCCAGTGAGTTTAATAACGAAATAGTTTGGGATGAACCCAAACTATCTCATGCAAGGTGATTGACTTTCATGACATTGTATATGGGTTTGACATAGAATAATTTTGGTAGTTCTAAATTTTGTACTTTCATCAATAGAGTATTCAGTTGCATTTTTTTTTTTCCCTTTTTTTTTTTTTTTTTTTAATGAGTTTGACCTTAATTATCAGAATAAAGCTCTGGTAATTGGGAGACTTCTTTGATGAATAATAATTCTCCTAAATTCACATCCCTCTTAATGAAAGGCATGGTAGCCAGGAAAAAAGTGTCAATATTGTAACTCAATAGAAACAAATCAAAACACTACTGGAACTCTTTTTTTCCTGTATATTCCTCATCTCACTCAGGAAGGACTTATTATATTATTAGTGCATGAACCACTTCACTTTCCACCAGGCAATGTTGGGCAATTGTTCATTTCCAATAATTAAATAATTTCATAACTAGAAAACAAAAAAGTGCACAGGGTTTTGTAATTGCTTTTTCCCCAGAGCAGAGAGGGCAAGAAAAAGGAATAGTAAGACTAACAGAACAAAAAGTTAAAGAGTAAGAAATGGTATACACAGATACTGTAAGGTTATTATGCACAAAAGAATTGAAATATTTCCAACAAGAAGCAGCACTTCTCATCACACCAGCCAAACTAGATGGAAAAAGGCCAACTCAGGAATCTCAAAAAGAGTGGAAAATGTAGGTTTCAGTGATCTAAAAGCTTTTCTAAGGTAGGAAAGAATAAAAGTGGCAAGAGAAAAGCTCTGAGCATAAATACTTTGTACTTTGACCTTGGCTTTTTTTGCCCATGAAGTTACATCATGCTTTTGACTTTACTGCCAGTAAACTGATGTCATAGTACTCAGATTTTATTCCCCTGCACATACCTGAAAATAGCTCTGTATTTTATGCAGTCATAGATATGAATGGTCACCTCAATTAATTCACTGATGCCCTCTGACTAGTCTTTAAATTGTTTTTTTGGAGAGTATATTCAGACTGAGGGCTTCTAAGGTATTAATGGTTTCATGGAGCAGCTGGGATGGCTCATGTTGTGTTTCTTCAGCCACTCAGGGCAGACAAAATGGGGAAGGCAACCCCACACAGCCTTTTACTGGCAGAACATTTCCACAGAGGGAAGATAGATGAAATGTGAGAAGAACTGGGCAGGTTATGCTCCTAAAACTCTAAAACTGTATTAAG
This sequence comes from Emberiza elegans, assembly GCA_024865655.1. Classification (NCBI taxonomy): domain Eukaryota; kingdom Metazoa; phylum Chordata; class Aves; order Passeriformes; family Fringillidae; genus Emberiza; species Emberiza elegans. Next base: position 13,290,250 of record JALJVW010000206.1, read on the forward strand.
ATTCAGGAGGAAAATCAAGATGCTGTAACTCATTCCTCTACAGACACAACAAAATATTCAGGAAAAATCCTAGTTTTTTGAAAAGAAATACTGTTGTACAGCCATGGAATTCCTTGATTAAGTATTCACTATGAATTTAGCATACACTTAAATACTTTTGCTGAATATTTAATATATTTCGATAATTTTCCTTCCATTCTCCTCCATCCCAAATAAAATACCACACTCAGTGTAATTTTATTTCACATCATGTCATAAAACCACTCTACTTTATGGACACAAACACAAAATCTACTTTCTTTCTTGCAGAATTTAAATTTGGCATTCCACAACTTAAAATCAAGCAGGAAGATATCTTCAGGCATATACAAAGGCATCAGCAGTGGAGCAACATAATTTTTTGAATCATAAATGGAATTTTTGACTGTTGGCATTAGAAGGACTTTGGCACAAAAGCACCACATTTTATATTCAAAATGCAGTAATTAATTCCAAACAAAGCCAACAGCTCACTAGTGATACAGTTCTCTCTAAATTTTCTTTAGAATCTCCATGGTAAGAAAATAAGCTGGTTTCATTCAGTAGCTGCAAACATTTCTACACAACTACACAGTGTTAGTCAAACTGACAACAACTGACTCAAGTATGGCTGGCAGTTTGTGACACCTGCTATTCACAGAAGAGGAAAAAACCCAAACCAACAATCCACTGATCACGTCTGCCTGGGATGCTGTATTTCCAAACATGTCTAAGCTTTACCTGTAAAAAGAATTTCCTGAGAGAGAAAAAATAGGATGAACTAAAACCCCAAAGTTTGCATATTTGTTGTGAATATATATATGAAATACCATTAAAAGAAAGAAGGAAATTGATTCTTGTTGAAATTTTACCAACCAAAAATTCTGCTAAAGATTCTTCTCCTGCCTTGCATCTTTTATGTGCTATACAAGGAGCAAAGTTTGGCATGGCAAAGGTATCCTTGTGATCTACACATATAGAAGAAGCTATAGGAAAAATACTGACTTCAAAAGAACTGTCTGCAGCAGAATATTAGTGAATTCACTGCCAAGATAGCATCAAGCCTAACTTGTATTAAAAGTGCCTACAGCTTTTGGTCTAAATTTCAGACATATAAGTTCATTAGAAAATGATTTATAATGCTTTCTTCATACCTTGTCAGTTCAATTAATTCCTTGGCTGAAAAATTGAGAACACCAGACTGGGGAACTTTTTAAATTTTTTAAGATATTAAGTAATGTGACAGGTCACAAACTTGAGTTGACTTATGAGACATTCCTTCATCCCACCATTAGACCACCCTTCTGGCTATATATTTTATTAAATTATCTATTTTTATATATATGTAATACATATATTTTTAATGAAATTATTCCTGTAGATCAAATCAATATACAACTGAAGTGTTCCTGCAAGAATCTGTGCTAGTTTTCTTCCATTTCTTTAGCTGAGGCTTAAGACTAAATACCAAAGATACTGAGGATCTGAAAGACTGACTAGGATTATAATTTGAAATTTCATTACTAAAAATATTGCAACTGGCACTGACTGACTTGAAGAACAGGGTTTCTCCATATGATTACTCTTTTGGGTTTGCTACTTATTTACAAACATTTCATTTGTACAAATAAGATTAATCATTAACTCGGTTCATAAAGCAAAGGGTAAGAGTCAAAAGACATGGCCAGTCGGTTTTTTCCTAGCCTTGTGAAGATTTTTTACTTTGTCCAGAACAGAACACATTGACAATATTTAGCAATATGCAAGTTCTACTAAACTGCTTCCCTTCAGCTGGCTGGGATACCAACATTGCATGAATTTGATCCATTCCCTTTGATTCTGCTCTAAAACCAAAAGACACAAGTGAAATGGGAAAAGACAAAGGCTATGGAAGGGGAGACCAAATTTTAATAATCAATTCCAACTCCCAAATTCATATGTGATCTTTAAAGTAGAGCTTTCATTGTAGGGCTAACCCTCAGAGCTACATAAAATTCAGCCTTGGCTTGATCCAAGTATCCACAATGCACATCCCCATTCAGCTCATACCCACTGCAGCTCTGTCCCAGCTGGCCAATATGCAAAGGATTCCATGCATTATCCCAAGACTGCTGGCACCAGCTGCATAACTCAGTCAGCTACTGCAAATCTTGTTGCATCTTCACTACAATTCCAATTTTCCCCCTCAATTCAGTTAACTACTTCCACCTTAAAATATTCTAGAAACTGTGTTTCTCTGAGCTGAATTTTAGCTTTTCACCAAGAATTATGATCTTTTGCAGACCTTGATGTTAGCACAAGCATCCTTTTGGGACAGGGCTGCTCTAGGGCTGGACACAAGGAGCACACGGCAGTAACACACCCACTCCCTCTTTGGAATGGAATAGTGTGGATTGCTAAGGATAACCCATGGGGCTTTGGTGGATCGGACCTGTAGAAGAATAGCCTGAAAGTTTTGGAGAATGACCACAAATGCCCAGTGTCTGCAGTGGATTGAGAAGTTTTGTGCAATCAAAGGGACACATCAGTATTTGTATGAGGAGCCGGTCCCTGCTTTTTGGTGACAGAATAACAGATAAGCACAATTGTGCCACCCATCATAATTTACAATAATTTGTTTTTCTATTATTATCTGTGACTTGCTTGCTTCAGATTTCTACAGCTCAGTAGATCCTTATTTAAGTAGGCAATGCTTTGCATGGATTTCATTGGGATAAATTTCTTGTCCCATTTCAGTGATGCACACCCACTTACTCTCCTCACTGAATTCCCAAGGAGACCCAGCACCAAACCTTTCATCATCTGGTAAGTTACCACAACTAATTACAACACAAAATTTCTAATGAGGTGCTGGAAGATATAGTGGGGACACAGTTACATTCTCACTACATGTTGTGAGCTGCAATCTAATCCATTTACCAGCTCTGAGAACACTGACCTGCATCACCCCAACAACATTCAATGTTAAATTTTAAAAAGCCTTCCAACTCAATATAGATGTTTTCAGACTTGGACAATGAACATGCTGGGGCACTCAGTGAATGCAGATTCATATCAACCTTGTAATGCTGTTGCAGAGATACCTTGGATCAATTAGGTTGCTTTTATTTAATAAGCAAATGTGCTTGATAGCAAAGGTGTTCAGTAAAGCCATAGTCTTCAGTTCTGTATTCTGCTTAGAAATATGTGCAGGGTTGATTTGTTTCTGTTACAAGTCAAGGCATCAACAACACTCGAAACAGCCAAAATGCTACGACAAAAATGTCTGAAGTCTTTGAAACAGATCAAAAGTACAGTGATTTGTTTGATCTAATTTGCTTTAAAAGTGAATATTGAAATATTTAACATGCTTAGCTCTCACATAAGAAAATTACTGTGCTATTTCACTCTTTCCTCTCTCTTTAGTTTTTTTCCTGTAAAAATATTACTTCTAGATCTAAATATGGTAATCAACAGGAAGAAACAAAATTAGAATTGTGCAGCTTTATTCCATTACGCAGTAGCTGAATTCACTTAACCTGATGATCAAGATGTACAGTACCTCTCACGATTTGTTCATGTTTGTAGGAAATTAATATTCTAGCTAGGTGCACTCAGTGTGTGACTGAATTCACAAATTATGTTAGCAACAATAAAATAAATAAATCATGTTTCATACTAAGACATCATGGCTATTTTTTAGATGAAAATTATCCTTGAAAACAGACATAAAGCATAATCAAATAGACCAAGAAAAGAATGAAAGAAAATCTCAGAAGGGTTTGAGTATTTGAGATAAAAGACATATAAAGCAACTTGGCATGTAGGGGGGAAAAAACCCACTTGAATACGAATTGAGAGAAATACTAAACAGTAGCAATACTTTAGTGCTTCAGAGTCTCTTTTTCCTTTCAGTGGTCCCAATGAAACCAGTAAGAATTGATACAAATATGTACTGGAAGAGTGACAACAAAATACGCAATAAACATAATAGGAGAAACCCAAAGATTTCAAGTACACTCACTATGTGATAAGTTAGCTCATTAAAGACTGTAACTTATACTGGTATTTTATACAATTCTGTCCACAGTAAAGCAAGAGTTACAGTTGAGAACACTGAATCAATTTTTCTTAGCAATATGCAAACATTTTCATAAACCCAAAGAAGTGCTACCATTCATTTTTCATACTAGATATTGGAGCACTACTATACTACTACATTCTTAAAAAAACTTTGGCACAGTGTAAACCCCTTCAGTACTTTTATCTCAGCCATGGAAGATGCATTCACAACGAGATTCCATTTTACTGCCTAAAAATTTAGTTTATAAAATTCTTCTCAGTCACTAGTGGGGTTCAGCAGGGCACCATTTTAGGGCCAGTGCTCTTCAACATCTTCATAAACAATTTGGATGCAGAATTTGAAGGTATATATAACAAAAAATCAGCCCCACATGTCAGACACTGCTATGTCAAGGCACTGCCACAATCTTTTCTTAGTGACCTTAATAACCCTCCTCACAAAATATCCAAATTCAACACAAGAGAAACTTCTGCTCAGTGCATGTACAAAAGGTGATTTTTTTACAGCTGTCAGAAAAGTCCCTCAGTTCTCTCAGGGTTGGAACCAGTAGCAATGTAATTTCCACACTGATGAGACACAAGGACTGGACTGGCCCAATGAAATCAGCCCTTCAGTGGAAATGACAAGTGCTGTGATATTGTCCATGAATTGGATTCAGAGCCTGGCAAAGGTATGGGAAAGCATTACCTTCCTCCCTACCCTTCTGAAATAATTTTGCTGGCATTACTCTCAGAGTCAGTTATCTGAGTGGGAATCGCTGGACAGCCTGGACAATGCCCAGCACCTAACCTGGTGCCCTGCCTGCGCTGCTCCCTGTTCAGGAAGAGTTTGACCTTAGGGCAGAGCAGCATTCCAACACCAAATGTTTCCCTTTGTCTGAATAAAGCCTTAGAAACTAATTCACCAAGCAAATATCTGGGGATTACTTGGGTCATCCCGTCTCTCAGGGCACTTCATTTTCCATGCTTTGGGACTGGTTTTAAATATTTTAGAAAAATGCTCCAGCAACAGCAGGAAAAAATGCAAAATCCAAGTTGAAGCTAAATCATCCTCAACAATCAGCCTTTTGAAACAGAAGCACAAATTAATCCAATAATCAATAGGCACTGGAGCAGGTATTTTTCTACACGTCTCTGCCAGAAAGTTATGCAGAACAGGAGGACTCTACAGGACTAAAAACTGGGAGCAATGATGAAAGACAGGCTGCACTCAGACTAAGTCATCAACCATGCCTTTCAACTTGGCACAAGAAAAATTAATGGAAGTTTCCTAATTGGCTAAACCACATCTGTCTCACATTTTGACAGAATTAAAAAGAAGTCTGTTGCTATCACTGTGGCATGTTAATAGAGATCAGATAACTTTTATGATTATAAGACAGTCATTTTTATATATGTTTCTATGAGAAGTAGCATTTTCTTAAGTCTAAATCTCTAAGACCTTGCATGACACAGCTCTTTCCTGAGTTAATTATAAGTAATGGCTCCACAGATTTAGTTCACCAGGATGTTCCTAGTGAGCTGGGATGACAGAATAGTACCCCAGATATAAATAAATATTCTTGCATATGATAAAAAACAAAACAAACAAAAAATTAAAATAAAACTACTAAACAAACAAACTAAAAAAAAAAGGTAAAAAGTTTTTTCTGGACCCTTATTTTCCCTTTCAAATGCATATTTACTTGGTGCAATGCAACATCATGTCAGAGCCAAGCTCAGCCAAACCAGTACATTTCTACAGCACCATGCAGGGATATTAGCTGAGGTCTCAGAGAGAATATAACCTCGTTAGAGCAACATTGTGCATGGGCTAATTAGGCCTGCCTCTCAAGCAAAGCTAATTATTCCCAGTACAGCACCATAGTGATACTGCTCTGCTGCTTCTGGGTTCTGGAGCTCAATTTTTCAGCAGTAGCTCTGGGATCAACACCCCACACTGTATTCAAAATTATAAACAAAATCATGAGAAATGGATTTATCCTTCTGAGATAGCAGCATGATGCACTGCACTGTCTCAATTAATCTATCAAGGACATCAAAATCCCAGGACTGGAGTCCAGATTATCATGATTTGTATCTTTTGTGAAAAATCGAGATTTTCCCTCTTGAAAACTTGTGAGGTCTCAGAGAAAGATTAAACAATTGGTATCTGCTGCTAGACCAACAATCAAGTTCAGCTGTCCCGGACAGAGCCCAGAGAGCTGCTTTGTTAAATTCTAGTTGGGAACAAATATCCCAGGACTGGAGTCCAATGAATGGACACAAATCAAGTCCTCATCATGGAGTCAAGATTCATGCCCCAAAAAAAAGGACACTCAGAAGGCCCTAAGAAACAAACAAAATTGGTAAGCAAGGCTGAAGAGAAGCTCCAAACTTCCATTCTTAGAAGACCAGCTTTGAGTAAAAGCCAGTATAAAACAAAAGGTTTTTTGCTCTGCTGGCAAGGCAGGTCTCAAACTCTATCAGTGCCAACAGAGCTCCTGTGCTGTGGTGAAACACTGAGCAGAGTTAACCTGAGCAACCTCAGGACATCTCACCACAAATTTCAAGGCTTGGGAGAGTTCACCTTTGCTGCTTCAGATGCTAAAGCTGAGAGCAAATCTGTGTCAGCATGAGACCCCACAGAGCCCAAACTAAAAAACAACAAGGGAGCTGGGAGCAGAGCCAGCTGCCCTGGAAACACGCCAGGTCCCAAGTCTGGATGCAGCTGCAGATGGGACTCTGTGCATCAGGTGGGTTCAACAGAGAACAGAGTGATCTGCACCAAACCGGGAAGAAGGGACCATCTGACACGTTGTATAAAAGGAAATTCCAGGCTTTTACATAAAATACACCTAGAGGAGTCAGCACAACTTTTGTGCATAAGTTGGAATTTTGTATTTGTCCAGTGGATAAGTTTTCTTTATACCTTGATTCAGTTATCTTCCTTTAAAAAAAAATCTTTGAAATCAAAAGGCAAGGTGAGGTCTGTCACATCACCACAGTACTGCACACATGTTGCTCTCACAGATTTCTAAGAAGCAGGCTCAGAAACAGGAATGAAGACTTAAACTCCTCCAGGATTTGAGCCCTGCGTTGCTGACACACACTTCTGTGATAAGACAGAATTGCCAAGAGCCTGCTGGAAAGCCAGGGGTTTTGTTCAGCTCTTGTTGTGATGCCAGGTAGCAGCAAATCCAGTGCTCAAAAGAAACTCTAATAGGAAATGGGAAATAATAGAAATGTGATGCCAGTATCAAGATTTGAAAGTACAAGTAATATCTTCTAATGAAAATGAAAAAAAAAAGAAACAGAGCTGAGAATCCAGCTTGGTCTCTAGCATTCCAATAGAATTAAACAATCAGTTTTGATGAGGGGAGCACAGGGACAAGGCAGAAAGGCACCATCAATTTAAAGTCAATTCACCTTTGTGGTTATTGGGCTGTAAATGAACACTTCTAACAGCATAAGCAAAGAGTTCATTTGGGGTTTTTACTTAATACCTGCTTTTTATAAAAGATAGTAGGCAGAAATTTGAAATCTTGGCCAATATGTAATAAAATAAGCCACAGAATACCAGGATTAATTTGGTTCCACCCCCTCTATTCGACCTGTTCATTGCAAATCTTTATCTTGTTGTTGTTGTTGTTTTACCCATGAATGGAAGACCATGCATCACATTGCCCACATCTCTCAGTTTAGCCCCCTACCAATGCCCAACACAGCATTTCAACTTCAGCAGAAGAGTGGCAAATGCCATTAAGACCAGTAGGGATTGGACTATTGCAAATTAACACACACAGAGGCATGAAAGATAGAAAGAGCAGAAAACCTTAGACATTGAGAATCACTGATTTAGGGAGCAGAAAGAGGAGAAAACTTGTTTAAAAAATAATTAAAGCATAAGGAACATTTTAAAATCCCAGCCTATAGAAAGTTAAATACTGATAACAGCAGAACATTTAAATTTTAACATGCATATTCATTTTCTACCACATTTTCCGCAATGTTGATATCTGTTCTGTATCAGCTGACAAAATGCAAGTGTTTAGTAACTCAAAGCTTATCCCATCCAACCTCTGCACTTATATCCTGTTTAACCTGCTAGTGCCTGATTGTTCCTGATAAAAAGATATCCTATAGCTTGCTAGAGCTGGGGATGTGCCAAGTACTCAGTGACAAAGTGACAAATTGCCTTAATACCTGCTTTTTATAAAAGATAGTAGGCAGAAATTTGAAATCTTGGCCAATATGTAATAAAATAAGCCACAGAATACCAGGATTAATTTGGTTCCACCCCCTCTATTTGACCTGTTCATTGCAAATCTTTATCTTGTTGTTGCTGTTGTTGTTTTACCCATGAATGGAAGACCATGCATTACATTGCCCACATCTCTCAGTTTAGCCCCCTACCAATGCCCAACACAGCATTTCAGCTTCAGCAGAAGAGTGGCAAATGCCATTAAGACCAGTAGGGATTGGACTATTGCAAATTAACACACACAGAGGCATGAAAGACAGAAAGAGCAGAAAACCTTAGACGTTAAGAATCACTGATTTAGGGAGCAGAAAGAGGAGAAAACTTGTTTAAAAAATAATTAAAGCATAAGGAACACTTTAAAATCCCAGCCTATAGAAAGTTAAATACTGATAACAGCAGAACATTTAAATTTTAACATGCATATTCATTTTCTACCACATTTTCCACAATGTTGATATCTGTTCTGTATCAGCTGACAAAATGCAAGTGTTTAGTAACTCAAAGCTTATCCCATCCAACCTCTGCACTTATATCCTGTTTAACCTGCTAGTGCCTGATTGTTCCTGATAAAAAGATATCCTATAGCTTGCTAGAGCTGGGGATGTGCCAAGTACTCAGTGACACAGTGACAAATTGCCTTCTCTATTCCTGACAAAATACTCCCTCTGCTGTACAATGCACACTGTTACATAAAGCCCAATGCACAGCTATACATATTTAAACTATGAGCATGTCATGGGTATAGACAGGATTCATAAACCAGAGAAACAATTTACCCTTCCAGAATGGCCTTGCTGAAAATAGAAATAACATTTGTATCCACAGAAATGGAAATTTATTTGTGGTTTAGCAAACAAACAGGATGAATATACTACAATATAAACTCTATGGGTGCCTGGGCCATAAAGATTATAACAACCTTACCTTACTTAATTTTGTAGTGAATGTCAGAAAATAAAAGGTCAGCTGTCCTGTTAAGACGTACATGAGTCAAAATAGAAATATTTAATATATGGAATGAAGAATGAAGGAATTAATTCAGCCACAGTTTTGGTTTGCTTACATATCCAGAATTTGCCTTGATTCAAAGTGCTCTGTGTCCACAGTTTCATTGTGCTTCTATATAAAAGAGTGAGGAGGTCAACAAGACTGGAAAGCTTAACAATTCTTATGGGCAGGAACAAACCTTTTGAGATAAATTTTTCATTAAGAAATGATGACTTGGAAAACCCAAGGCTTTCAGGATACCTCACGTGGAACAAACTGAATCAGCTGTGTCAAAGGCAATCCAATGAAAAGCCCAGCCCACAGAACTCCTGGAGTGGCATCCACGTGCCATCCATGTCAGGGAGTCTCTGTGCCAAAAAAGCATGGAATGACCCCTCCAAGATTGGATCTTAAATCTGTTTTAATATTTAACAGACACAATCTCTCCTCTCCCTCAGGAACTGAACATTTCCAGGAGAGCACCACAGTACATACATAGCCACAGACTAAAACATCATTACCCGTAAACACAGGTAAATCTTCAGCTTTTAAACAAGTTAAAGTAAATTTTTAAGGGTAGAGATTAGAGGGATTTTGCATTCAGCCAGTCCACTAATCTCCTTCAATTTATAATAGTAGTGTCTGACACATTTTCTCTCTTCTCCAAGCTTTACCACTCATACAATTTAAACTCTTAGAAAGGTATTTAAAAAAACAGTAATTGGGGAAAAAAATAATCTACCTCTCATATTTGCATTATGTATGTTTTGGGCTTATTCCACAGAGGTGTTAAGAAATTTAAGTTCTGAGGTCTACCTTAAGGCATATTATCATTAAAAATTCAAATTTTTATCTGTCATGAAGACAACTTAAAGAAATTAACCATTCCAGAGTAGAAAGATTAATACACTGCAATAAAAAGAATGCTGGCTTATCTGGGAATATAAAACCAAAGAGAATTTCTTCCCAGAAATTCCATTAAATTGATTCTTTTTAAAGTAAAAGCTAAAAAGAAAATACTTTTAAGCATATTAAGTAGAACTCAGTGAGGTTTTTTAAAACTTTAACATTAATAGTTAATACAACTTTTTACTATTATTTCAGAAATGCATCAAGTATATAGAATTATCCAAAGAGCTATAGTCAGAAGAACTTCACTTCACATTTTCCTCCCTGGAAGCGCAATAAACATCATTTTCTCATGAACAAGAAACAATTGCAGCTAGCTGCAGTGTGTGCCAAATTGCATATACAAGGGAAAAAAAAAAATCTATATCCTCCATACCACAAGTTTGAGCATTGTGTCATATGGATACACACCAGGAAAAAACAGCTCCATGCAAAAGAAGGACCAGGGTGTGATTGATTACAGAATCACTCTCTAGGCCATGTTGAAGCAAGCCAGGACAGGCCCTTTGCAGTGTATCAGGATTGCCACGGGATGGCAGAAAGAACATCTGATAATTCAGTGCTTTTGTGAATTCCCAAGATGCTGCTGAAAACCTGCAACCAGCTGAACCCTCTGCTGCCCATGTTCTGTTGCACTGCACAACAAGTGCCCATTCCATGCAGGGTCTCACAAAACAATGTGGAAAGCCAGAAACATTGTAAAACTTATCAGTGGTCTTAGGGCTACTCATTTCCATTTTATAATCACTTCAGAGCTACAAAAACCTAGTGGCAGTTTATGCCCAGTCAGGAAAGAAGAATCAGCTGAATTTTCAAACACTATCAGTCACTTGGTGTCAAGTGGGACACCCCCTTGCTCCATTCTTGCAGCAAAATTACCCTGGGATGCACCTCTGAGCACACAGTCCCACTGATGGAAAACTCTGTCAGGTAAATCTTCAACCTCCAGTTCAAGGGATGTGTTATGTGTGCACAACACCAAGGAAAAGCGGGATGATGGGGAGAACAAACCACCAGCATGCTCACATCCTGAATGCTTCTTGGCCTCAGGCACAAAGTCATCTCAGGAGCTATTTTATTTTTCCTTCTCAAGCAGTTTACTACCACTAACAGGTATTTAAGAGATGTAGAGCAACTTGGAGACAGTCGCTTGATAAGAGCCTGAATGAAGGGGACACGTGCCCTCAAAGAAGAGCTGGCTTGCATGGGACATTGCTGCTCACAGAGTTTGTATGCCCTCCCTGTGCTCACAAAATTAGCAGCAGCCTCAGGATGAGCAGAAGAGGCTCTTTATCCTGCTCTTTACTTACAGCACTGGGACAAGAGGCCCCCAGGATGCTGCAATGGGTCTCCATCCACAGCAACCTGATGCTCCACAGGGGAAAGTTTTGGGGGGAACCTGTGGGAAACTTCTAAAGTTCAGGAAAAGGAGCCACAACTTTGGTTTTTTAAGCAGGGATTATTGGATCATACTTTCATCTTTCCAGTGTAGCAAGCCAAGGAGAGAAAATTTTCATCACAGACCCCATGGGAGATTTTAGAGTTTTTCCCCCTTGGAAAGTAATATTACAAGATTTCCATCTCAGTGCTTTTGATCCTCACTGAAATTATGAAGGGATTTGTTTTTTAGGATGGATGGATAAAGTTTGTTGTAACAACAGTTGAGACTCACTTCTTTCCTGCTGCATCAAGTAATAGCCTGAATTTCATTTAATTTCTATCTTTTCCCCTTGTTCTCTACCTACAAAATCGAAGACTTTTCACATTTAAATTGCTATATCTCTTTCCTTCTGAAAGAAAAAGACAAGGAAGTAACTGATATTGCAGACAAGAAAACTACTGCTTGCTGAAAGAAATTATATTAGTTTCAGAATACTGATAAGAACAAAGAATGACTTTTTTCCTGCATTTTGGACTAGGATTCAGCAATTTCAGTCAAATGAACAATTCTTCCATTTTAGCTAGTCCAAAGGAACCAAAGTGCTGTTTCTACTACTGAACTTGAGAAAAATGTTAACCATATCCCCAGTCCAGTCCTTCCTGCAGTATTTGGAGTGTAACATATTTCCACTTGTTTTGCAACAGACTTGCTAATTACCTTCAGCTGGGTCTAAAAATCTTTTTCCCCAGCAGAAAATCCATTTCTGGATTCAAGCAAATGGAATTAATGAAAGCCTCTAGAGCAGCTTTTGTTTTTCCAGACTCTACTTGTTTCCTCTTGCTTCTTCCTTGGAAAGTACTGCACTCTGTTTCAATGAGGCACTGACTTAACCAATGTGAAGCGACCCAAGAGCAGTCTGAAATTAATTCCAGAGTCATCCATCCCCTCCCCTGGCATCTGAAGATGACACCTCGTGGCAGGTTCTCCTTTAGCAATGTCTTTTAAGAGTGATACATGATTGCAATTTCCTTCCATTTTCTGGGACTGCCAGCAGAGCAGCAAGCCTGGGGGCTTTTTGGGTTTGCTGATACTTTTGATGATGACAGATAAACACCTTTAACACTTATGGTAATATCAGACAGTGTGGTAGAAAAGTACCCAATTTTGACCTGTTCTGCAATTCTGTGTAGAACTGTGTCCTCATTTTAGGCTGCACCACTGGCTAAACTACTGATTCTTTCATCATTGCAAGCACTGGTTTTGTTAAATAACTGGGCTTGAAACTTGCTACATTTGGTTAAACAAGCACATCCTGGATTCCAGCTGGTCTTTTGGGATCTGCAGTTACACAGTGACATGCAGACCTTTGAGGGTGCAGCCATTTCTAGAACACAAACCATGTGGGACATTCATTTCTCCTTCTTCATTTTTTGGGTTTTTTTTTCTTTTTTCTCCAATAAAAGAGAGTGCATTTCACTTGAAATTCTCAAAAAATTCTTTTTTGATCAGGGAAGTACACAAATGGGCACTGCAAATTGCTTTTTTTTCCTTCTTTCCTTCAGAGAATCGTTGAAATTGGACAGATTGCCCTAAAAGCAGCAGTAGAGCCTATACACCGGCTCTGGATACAGAATCTTTGCTAACTGCTTTTTAACCATGTTTTATTCATAACTCACGGAGGGTTTAGATTTGCATTTGAGCAGTCTCACATGCTTCCTAATGGTTTCACAATCGAAACATCTTGCTTTTCTGTTACCTGCCATTGATTGCTTCAAGGGGGTTTAAGTTACTGACTATGAAGACAGCCCATAACATTAAATAAGTTTTCATGTTCAGCCCAACATAAATTTGTGCTAAAAATAAACATGAAAGGAAAAGCATCACAACAGTACATCACACACTGGAACAGCTCTCTTAAAATAAAAACTGTATCGTGAGCATGGATGAATCAAGAACAATTGTAACACCTCTCCACTGAGCGTGTCACATACACTTTCTTTTTCCCCCTCATACATGAATCAAGAATAATTCAGTCCTTACATCTTGACAGGTGGGGGAAAATATCACTTTGAAGTGAATTTCCAAGTATCACTTTGAGTTTCATTTCAGAAAGATAGGTGGTAGATATTTCAGCAAGATTCTGCTTAACTCACTCTGTCAAGAGACTGGGACTGTTGTAAAGAAGCACAAGGTAAATCAATTCTGATGTCTGAAAAATACCCAAAAGCTTCCTGTTTCCATCAACTTTCAAAAGTCTTGCTCTAGCTTTTTATCTCTATGAGACATTGAAAACTTTCCTAAGCATTTTCTGTGATGTAAGCACTTGTCAGAATGCAGCTCACTTCATGCTATAAATTAAAGATAATGCTCAGCACCTTTACCACCAAAAGGTAGCAGACCCAAATCTGCTGGATTCTTATATTTGAGGCCTCATTATGGGTCCCCCCGACCCTCAAAGCTCTGAAATATCCTAATTTAACAACCTACCAGTAAACATGAGATAACCTTTGCATTTGCTCACTCAACTTTTCACACAAGAACACATCCCAGCAAACAAACTAAGCCCAAAGCTAGAAGCATGTATAAAACAATAAAACAGAATAAATTAGACCCATCTTAATGAAACTTGAATCTTCATTTGAATTTTCACTTTTCATTTTAATATTTTTGAAGACAATTTCATGGAGCAAGTTGGAAGAGGTGCTCCAAAACCACATTTCTTAATATCAAATTCTGCATACCTCACACTTCAATTATCTCAAAATAAGAACTTTACAAGAAAAACATTGGTAGTGATCTCACATAAATCCACAAGAAAACGATCTTTCAGCATTAAATCCCACAGTCTGTGGCAAAATTCTTCATATCAGTTGTCTTTTCAATGACCAGCAATGGGTTTCAGAATAAACATCCTTCAAAGATTATTGGGATCACATTGTTTTAAGCAAACCAATTACTACATGTGAGTTTATCTACTCATTACAGTAAATATTACTGCATTTACCCCCACTGTGTCCACAATGTAATACCCATTTTTATAACTACAGTAGTTGAGAGAGACAAGTCATGGAAATGGAAATTTTGATTTCAGAACACAAGATGGCAGCCTCCAAAAGGGAATAGGAAGTCACCCCACATCACTTCCAATAATTATGGACTACAGTGACTGCAAGGGTTCAAGCTTTACCATCTCCTTCATATGCACTCATCACTGAAATCATTATGAAAAGTCAGGAAGTAAATATATATTCATTAAGAGAAATGCATATTAAAAGTACCTTATGGGAAATATTTTGCACATTCCCATCTATGACTTCTCAAAAGGCTTTGCTTCCAAAGGCAAAAAATACATATTAGTATTCCACAAGCAAAATTGGCAGGTAAAATTTGCTAATACATATATGTAAGATCATCCAAGAAGGATTCCCAGATTTGCCATGTAAAAAAACAATTCAATAAATGCTTCTTCCCATAAACAGTCTCATTTTACACGTGTATGACTATATCATGATTTACAGGGATGCAGCTAAAAGCCCAGATTTCAGTTACAAAGGTGGATAAAACTAATCCCCAGCAAACTTCATTGACACTGCTGATTAGCTGAGACTAGGCTAAGTATGCTATAAACTAGCACTGTTTACTTTCCTCCTTAAGCAGTATGCAAAATATTTGCATGTAAACTTCATGGATGGCCTTCATCTTCTGAAACTTCTACTTACCAAAGTCAGACAAATTCTTTCAGACCTTCTTGTACCAGAGAAGAATATTAAATTGCAGGTGTTATAAGGAAACCTGGGGAGAAGAGAAGCTAAAAAGCTTTTTTTTTTTTCTTTGTTAAACTTCCATCCAGCTTATTTGCACAGTTCTGGCTCAGCCATATGTTGTATACATGATCCCTCAACAAAGTACAAGTAACTATGAATGCTGTTCTATTTGAATTCATATCTCAGTAATAATCATAATGACTTAATTATGTCCTAATAAGTCAAAATATCTTCAAAATACATGTATGACCAAGTCATAGCACAATTATAATATAAAAGCTACTTAGCTGTTTTTCATCTTCTTAAGCAATGCATATTCCCAAACTAACAAAACTATACAGCACATAATTAATTACCCTAATGGCTAATTAATAAAGAATAGACACTTTCCCATTCTTTTGTAACCAAAGCTTTTACTCTCTCCTTTTTTTCCAGAAGCAAAGTCCTTTCCTTCAAAATTAACCCCGAAATCCTCATCCAAAGGCACCAATTGCCATCCACTGCCTGAAGGAGAAACTCAGAGCTGTTTATGCTAAATACCTAAGCCTCTGAGTTGCTAAAACTATGTGAAATTATCCCATATTCAAATCTGAAGCATACAACTGGATAGGTCCTGTGGTGACACTACAGAATACAAATGTCAGTGACTAGGAAATTAGATTTATTCTACGTACTCAAGACATCAGTTTAGAACACACAAGGAAGCAATTAGAACACCAGGAACCCTACAAGAACCACTTTATCTACAAGATTTCTATACTTCCCCCACAAGCCACGTGACGCCTCAAATGAATTGCAATGTAAAAGACCAAAGGAAACTTCCTGCTGAAGTTTAAAGACAATTTAAAGCTGGAGGCTGGGCTACAAGAGCAGAGTGTGGGCAGGCAAACCCTCTGCAAGAGCAAGGCCTGCCTTGCTGCGGGAGGCTCAGCACTCGTGTGACAGATGGCAGAGCAGAGCACACACCCGTGTGCTGGCACACTGCGGGCACTGCCTATCATTGGGCTGCACCTGTGTCTTTCTCTACTCAAAGATTAAAGTCCTGGGAAGCTGAACATATTTTGCTTCCATTTTTTGTCTCTTCCACACAGTTCCGAGTTGGCTTTCGATTCTCCGAGGTCTCCACCCAGGCCAGCTGGCAGCTCAGGAAAAATGGGATGTACATTCAGACCTGGTGAGAGCAGACAGCCCATCACCCACCTCCAGGGAGATGCAAAAACCCCTAATCCATTCCTATAGGCTGTGTCTCACCAGAAATCTATTTACATACTCAGTGTCTCAAGCTTCGGGCATTTATCCTGGTGCCTCTTCTTGATATTCCATGTAGCTTAAACTACAAAGCTTTGTTCTCACTGTAGGGATACCCTTTTTTTCTTCCCTATCAGGCTTTTCTTTTTCATATCATGGATTCTTTCACTGGTATTTCTTCACATCGTTTCTTCATTGCTCAAGCAGATCCCTTCCAGCTCCAAAAAAGCATTACTCCCTGAAATGCTGACTGAAGTGGAAGTATTACCCCCCAAACATTCACCATAACATTCCCTGCTAAACATACCTTTAGGATGCTTCATATTTGTGCAAAAAGATGACCGGACTGACTCCAGTACAGTTAGCAATGCATTTTACATCCCACAGTGTTTCCTCCTCCTTGGTTAGGCTTGCCCCTTCCTTTGGGCTATTCCTCCAAATATTTTCCAAGTAATTTTGGATTTGAACTGTCTTCTTTCCCATATTGCCAGGCCACCTGTACCTCACCAGCAGATTCCATAAGCACATTCTGAGGTGTATCATACAAATCATTACAAAATGTTGAAAAGCACCAGGTAAGCATCTCCAGCCAAGCAGAGGTTGCTGGTCAGTGACTGCCCCCAGGAAGGCATTTGCTCAAATCACAGCATGAAAGGACTCAGTGCCAGCAAAACCAGGGGATCCTGCTGCTCATGGGGTCTCCAAAAGTTGCAGGTCCCCTCCTGGAGTGGTTTTGCTGCACCAGGTTAATGATGCAGGCATCAGGTTCAGGACTTCTACACAGACAGTATCTGTACAACTTCCTTTTGAATATCCAAGTCTCAAAAACCTCAAACTCATGATTTAATTATGTTTAATGTGTATGCTTAGCCCAGTCAAATGATAAAATTAGGTCACATGAAATCCTTCTGGGTTTTTTGGGACAAATGCATCTTATTTGTTTGCTGCTATCCTTTTTTCTTTTTTCTTTTATTTTTTAAATCAAGTAAAGACTTATAAGCAGGCAGATGAAGTACACATACTTGAGCTTTCCCCAGAAATTCAGGTTATTTTTTTTTTCTGGAGCCTTTCTATGACTGCTCAAATATTGCTGCTCTAAGACTGTATTGAATAAATTTCACTGCAAAACACCTGGAAATAAAGTGAGGCAATCTTAAACTATCTCACATAAACAGTTTCTGGCTTTTGCTGCTACCCAGTTCCAGCAGTGTTGTTACTCCTCTGTTGCATACATCAACTATGCAGAGCTAATATTTTTTGCAGACATAGTATTGATGGAGGGAGAGCAAAACCATTTTTGTCTTCACAATAAGCTTCCATTTTTATTTCTACCCTGGGTAGCAAAACAACTTTGATTAGTCCATGCAGCAATGGATGAAGATATGTATGAAGTTTGATCTCATTTTTTCTCAACTATTCACAATTTTGATTGCATTGAAAGGTTTTGTTTGTTTAGCTTTGCTTTTACTCCTAATGAGAAAGAGTACCCATAAATGGGTTGGAAAAAAATAGATAGAAAAGCCCTGGATGATCTGCCAGAATGTCAGGTCTCTGCTACTGCAGAGGCTGCTCACAACAGAAGATAAAGGTTAAAGTGAAATCAGATGGATGTACAAACCTGCAGAAAGAAAACAGGCAGAAACAGAAACTCGAGACTGTTGTGGGAAGCAGCTCAGCTATGATTGTGGGAAACAATCAATAACTCTGACAAGGAGGAATACTGCTGAAAAATATAACACTAAAAACAACAACAACAAAGCACCTCAGGAACTGAGGATGCAGCAGTGAGTGTCAATAATAACTTGGTTTTGAAAGCACCTCTGCATTTGCTCTGTTTTAGAGGATATTGTCAGCACTGATTAAAAACCGCTGACAACATGTCAGCATGATTTTAAAAAATATCCAAACAAACAAACTAGCCTTCACCTCTTCTGCCCTCCTTTTCTACAAAATGGTCATATATATTTCAGGGTTTGGTAAGCATTTCAGTAACAGAAGATGGTGTTAGTAGAGCACTGCCACCTTCATTGCTTTTCTGTCAGGAAATTCTTTTGATTTCATACTAGGAAACATATTTTAGAAAAAATCTAAGTTTGGATGGAGTTTCCATAAGAAACTTCACATTTCAAACACAATCTTTGGCACAAAGACTTAGAAAAATGGAAGGAGGAAGGTGTATTTACAGTACTGTTTTATTTCACAAGACATATGGTTTTGCAGC
This sequence comes from Emberiza elegans, assembly GCA_024865655.1. Lineage (NCBI taxonomy): Eukaryota > Metazoa > Chordata > Aves > Passeriformes > Fringillidae > Emberiza > Emberiza elegans. The sequence continues at coordinate 13,309,083 of JALJVW010000206.1, forward strand.
AAATCTCTGCTTCACCCTCCCTGAACACATTTTGGTTTCCACAGAGGAGTTCACACACATGTTTTTCTTGGAAATAAGACCTAGTGGCTTTCAAGCCCTGGCACTGGACCAGAGGTCTTCCAAGGGAAAGTAGCTCCTGAAATATGTGTAAGCCTGGATGTCAGGTTTGCAAATCAAGTGTTTTGCTTGGTAGGTCTGCTTCAATTGCACCACATTATGTGCGAACATAAACACAGCCAGAATCTAGATGAGAAACATTTTGTCTTCCTTCAAAATCTATAATCACATGTTCACAGTCTCTTTCTCTTTCCTTTGCAAAAAAACATTCTGTCATACCAAATGTTCCCACACTATTGATATTTACTCGTTCAGGGAGTTTTGTTCTCTCCAGAATGGTAAAGTTCCTTCCTAATTAGGATCTCCTCATACCAAATACTTTCTTCCTTAGATTCAACCACACTTTCTGTCTCCCTCTTGTGGGAGAAGGATTGAAGTTGCACAGGAGAGTGCAGGACCATATTTGAACCTCATGGCCCTTTTCCCACTGTGTGTTTTGAGTGCAGCAACCCTGTTTGTTCACATTTCAGCACAGCAACTATCAGCAGTGCAGCACCAAGCTGTACCACACACAGCCCTGTCCCACACCAGGCCCCAGGCTAAGGTCAAGGCACAGGTAGGATAAATGGAGAAGAGCCCAGCAGGGCTGTTACAAACACACTGTTTGCACAAGAGTCACTCCAGCCACACAGACGTGTCCTCGGGGCTGTGGCACAGACCAGATGGCTTTCCACTCCCATTTCCTGCTGCTCCCATCACATGGCTACCCTTAAAAGGATTTATTGCCCAGTAACAAATGCAACTATTCTCCTGAATAAACTCCCAAACAAGCATGTTTTAATATTCCTGCTAATTACAAATGTAAGGCTTTGTTCTTTGCAAAGAACAGAGCAAGAGGTGAAAGTAAGAATAGCAAGGTATTAGAGAGATGCTAAGAGATTTCCTTCCATCACTGCAAACCATGGATGACAACAGGGATAGAACTACTCTTGACCTACTTTTGTCAGAAAAAAAGAATGGAATTCTGTCACATACTTTACTGTACAGAGATGAGGTGCTGGAACAAACACGTGGGATGAGAAGCAATAAGGCATAAGCCTGGTAACATCATCATCAGAACCAGGATTCAAAAAGACAATTATGCCTGAGGTGTCACAGGCAGGCAGGACAGGGTGAGAGAGATGGCAGGTGATATTTTGGCTTTGCTGAAATCAGTAGGATTTATGCATCAGATTCAAGGTGTTGTGTTCCAGCATTTCTACAGAGTAAATCTCATGGACTGAAATGTATTGTTTGCTATTTTTATGACAGATCACCAACTCAACTTAGTATGGGAGACTTAAATACTTTGCATTATAAAGCTTCCATGCTGGTATTCAAAAGCTTATTTTGCAAATAAATTGAGGTCAAGCCCCTACAAACCATAAAATGTTGTACATGCTAAAACCTGAATATCATAGCATTTCCTATGTCATACATACGCCTTGTAAAATGAATTAGAAATATTTTCAGAAATTACACATCTGCTCTAAAAATGTCAGATCTTGCTGACACTAGGAAAAGCACAGGAAGAGTTATGGGAGCAATATGCCACAGATGAAAATTCTCCAATGAGTATGTTTTGATTAATGCTGCTGCATTCACTAATGAATGACAGGCAAGGTCACAAGTAATTTCAGTAGTCCTGTGTACTACAACCTCTGTATAAAGCAAGTCCCATACATTCCAGGAGCTTTTCCCTGAGATTTACTAAAATACTTCAGAAACCAATAGTATCTATAAAGCTGTGGAATTTACCTCAGATATTTGGTTATATAAAGTCATAAGAAATCATACCTCATATTTCATATAAAAGATCAAGAAATCTTAAAAGTCTCAAAGTTATTAAACTCATTTTTCTTTCTACAGTACATTGTCTTACTTGCACAATCTTAAGAGCTAAAATGAAATGTTCAGCTTTAAACTAATGAAGGAAAAGTCTGAGGACAGGGACTACCTGGCAAAGCTGGATCATTATGTTACTTTGCCTACTGAGACAAGCTTAATTAAAATGTGTCTTCAAAAACTCTCTATTACTTTTTGATTTGAAAAGTAAATTATAAAACACCAGAAATCCATAAGTCACTTGTACCTTCCTGCCACTCAGACAAACCCCATTTACACAAGACTTAACTCCGGATATTAGGTGAGATGAGCAGCGAGGAGTTTTTAGTTTATTTGCATTTCACAAGGTTAAATCCCCACAAGGGAATACCAATTTCATACCATAGCTTTAGCAAGTCCACAAGAGCATGGTTAACTATTTGAACTCCCTACACATTCTTCACTCTCATGCTAAAATTCACCTCAATCCACTAACAGCCAAGAATGATTTCTGTCACATCAGCTCTGAAGCACTCCAGCCTGTTTGTAACAGATGCCACTACCAGCTACAGAAGAGCTCTACCTCCGAACTGCCCTCTCCCAGCAGCCAGCATGAAACACACAATGAATAAATATTATCTCTTCAGCCAACACTTTTATTTACCTCTATTCTAAGCAGCTTAAGAATGCCAAAAGTTGCCTACTTTTCAGACATATTCAATGCCACCTGGTTTTATTGGGGCCTATATCAGCTGCAACTCCTGCTTTTAATCTCAACCACTCCTATTTGCATAGCTAAACAGAAACAGACTGCTGCAGAGGAGGGAAGAAGGAAATAATACATTTTATGTATTTAGTACCTGGCCATCTGGTACCTCAGAAACGTGCTCAACTTCAAAACAGCAAAAAATAAAATGAGGGAGCCAAAAGAGGCTTTGCTGAAGCAAAAATGCATTTATTTATATAAATGGCAGTTAGCAGCTGATGCAAAGGATACATAAATCCAGTTGCTAATGCTCAGGACTGTAGGAATAGAAATGCCATAGGTAAGCAGTAGCAATGGAAATTAGAATGAAGTCTCTGTTCAAGCCATCCCTATTGAAATAATTTTTTTGTCCTTCAATTTTCTCTTCTGTGTGTCACTGGAAGATGGGCAAGAAAACTGAGCCCTTAAAGTGTTTCCCTTCCTCTAGGGAAGAAAATACAAGAAATGCAGTCATGTTTAACAGCTTCAGTGCCCTCATATTTGGTGGATGTCTCAGGAGAAACAGAGAGAGTAGGTGACATTTCTCTTTAGCAGACTACATGACTGCAGTGCTGAAGAGAGAGGGAGTCATTCTACTTGGACCAAAAGCCATAAATCAGGTTCAGATAAATGGGCTAATCTGCAGAGAAAGGTGGCGATTTCATCACAGAAAGAACTCAGATTGGAGAAGGCCCTTTACAGCTTTCAGCAAACTCCGGAACTTCTCTCAAGCTCTCCCTTTTTTGCCCCCTGAAAGAATCATGGGAGAAAATCGCATCAAGCTGTGTTTGATATGAAGCCGCAAGTTCCCTGATAGCTGCAAGGGAGCTATAATTATCCAATTTCTATATTAATGATGTTTTAATGAATTTAATTATTTTTTAATTTCAATTTTTTTCAGCTCCCATCTGCACTTGTCAGCAACTGAAGTTCTGTGATTCTTGCTACACACACAAAAAACAGTAACAGATGTCAAAATGGCAGAAACAGAGTGGTATTACTATACCTAGTTGGGGAAGAAATTATGAAGTGGTACAGGGTGATTCTGGAGATAAAAGTAAAATCTCTATAAGGTAATCTAGATTAGATACTGGGTTTAATAAAAGAATACTATTTGTTATGTTGTTCACCCAGATTAGGAAGCTGTTTGAAATTTACAATTTTTGCCAGACATGCCAAAATATTTCGCTGCTCTCAAACCCAAATCCTGTAACATTTCAAGATGAGAATCTCAGTTTTTACTGTCAAACAAGTTCATACCGTACTCAGCTTTTCAGAAATTGTATGGAAAATGAAAATGTTCAGAGGAAGGCAAAGCATCAGCATAAAACCTTTTCTACCACAATTTTATTAAAAGATAAAAAAAGATTTATTAAAATTGAATTAAAATCACCTTAGTGTTTAACTCCTTAAGTTTATTGCAAATGGTAAAATTTGACCAGATATAATGAAATTACAGTCTTCAAGTAACACCATTAGACTGCAAAACAGGTACTAACCTTTGTCAATTGAGTGCAAAACAAAGCTAAATCAACACTGCCCTTGCAGTTTGTTTGCACTCTGTAGGCATACACAATTCTCTAGGCATATATTTGTATGTATACACACACTACCAAAGACTTAACTCCGGATATTAGGTGAGATGAGCAGTGAGGAGTTTTTAGTTTATTTGCATTTCACAAGGTTAAACTCCCACAAGGGAATACCAATTTCATACCATAGCTTTAGCAAGTCCACAAGAGCATGGTTAACTATTTGAACTCCCTACACATTCTTCACTCTCATGCTAAAATTCACCTCAATCCACTAACAGCCAAGAATGATTTCTGTCACATCAGCTCTGAAGCACTCCAGCCTGTTTGTAACAGATGCCACTACCAGCTACAGAAGAGCTCTACCTCCGAACTGCCCTCTCCCAGCAGCCAGCATGAAACACACAATGAATAAATATTATCTCTTCAGCCAACACTTTTATTTACCTCTATTCTAAGCAGCTTAAGAATGCCAAAAGTTGCCTACTTTTCAGACATATTCAATGCCACCTGGTTTTATTGGGGCCTATATCAGCTGCAACTCCTGCTTTTAATCTCAACCACTCCTATTTGCATAGCTAAACAGAAACAGACTGCTGCAGAGGAGGGAAGAAGGAAATAATACATTTTATGTATTTAGTACCTGGCCATCTGGTACCTCAGAAACGTGCTCAACTTCAAAACAGCAAAAAATAAAATGAGGGAGCCAAAAGAGGCTTTGCTGAAGCAAAAATGCATTTATTTATATAAATGGCAGTGGGCAGCTGATGCAAAGGATACATAAATCCAGTTGCTAATGCTCAGGACTGTAGGAATAGAAATGCCATAGGTAAGCAGTAGCAATGGAAATTAGAATGAAGTCTCTGTTCAAGCCATCCCTATTGAAATAATTTTTTTTGCCCTTCAATTTTCTCTTCTGTGTGTCACTGGAAGATGGGCAAGAAAACTGAGCCCTTAAAGTGTTTCCCTTCCTCTAGGGAAGAAAAGACAAGAAATGCAGTCATGTTTAACAGCTTCAGTGCCCTCATATTTGGTGGATGTCTCAGGAGAAACAGAGTAGGTGACATTTCTCTTTAGCAGACCACATGACTGCAGTACTGAAGAGAGAGGGAGTCATTCTACTTGGACCAAAAGCCATAAATCAGGTTCAGATAAATGGGTTAATCTGCAGAGAAAGGTGGCAATTTCATCACAGAAAGAACTCAGATTGGAGAAGGCCCTTTACAGCTTTCAGCAAACTCCTGAACTTCTCTCAAGCTCTCCCTTTTTTGCCCCCTGAAAGAATCATGGGAGAAAATCGAATCAAGCTGTGTTTGATATGAAGCCGCAAGTTCCCTGATAGCTGCAAGGGAGCTATAATTATCCAATTTCCCTATATTAATGATGTTTTAATGAATTTAATTATTTTTTAATTTCAATTTTTTTCAGCTCCCATCTGCACTTGTCAGCAACTGAAGTTCTGTGATTCTTGCTACACACAAAAAAACAGTAACAGATGTCAAAATGGCAGAAACAGAGTGGTATTACTATACCTGGTTGGGGAAGAAATTATGAAGTGGTACAGGGTGATTCTGGAGATAAAGGTAAAATCTCTATAATGTAATCTAGATTAGATACTGGGTTTAATAAAAGAATACTATTTGTTATGTTGTTCACCCAGATTAGGAAGCTGTTTGAAATTTACAATTTTTGCCAGACATGCCAAAATATTTCGCTGCTCTCAAACCCAAATCCTGTAACATTTCAAGATGAGAATCTCAGTTTTTACTGTCAAACAAGTTCATACCATACTCAGCTGTTCAGAAATTGTATAGAAAATGAAAATGTTCAGAGGAAGGCAAAGCATCAGCATAAAACCTTTTCTACCACAATTTTATTAAAAGATAAAAATTATTTATTAAAATTGAATTAAAATCACCTTAGTGTTTAACTCCTTAAGTTTATTGCAAATGGTAAAATTTGACCAGATATAATGAAATTACAGTCTTCAAGTAACACCATTAGACTGCAAAACAGGTACTAACCTTTGTCAATTGAGTGCAAAACAAAGCTAAATCAACACTGCCCTTTGCAGTTTGTTTGCACTCTGTAGGCATACACAATTCTCTAGGCATATATTTGTATGTATACACACACTACCAAACAGCATTTTATAGGTTTCTAATGCTTTATAATCAATTACACCAAAAAAAGGAAAAAAGTCAAGAACACTAAGTACAAAGTTAAAGAGAACAACCAAATGCTTGCTGGAAGCAGAACGCAGCAAGACACTTTGGGCTGGTTATTTATATAAAAGCATGTGACAGCAAGAGAGAAATACACTCAGCAGCTGCTTCTGGAGAAAATAAGGGCTTTTCAAGACCTGTGATAGGAGCTATGGGTCCAAAGATGGCAAAATGGCCAAGGTCCTGATTTCTTCTTAAGAGAAATCCAGTGAAAACTGGATTCTGGAAAGTCTAATTTCATTGTCCCTAGAGAAGTGGCAGGTTGATAAATCACAAGGTCTTCAAAATAAACCAATTTAGGAGCCAAGTAGTAAGTAGGAAAATAAAAATAGCAAGAATACAATGGCACAAAAATCAGAAAGATGAAAGTGTAGCATATAACATAAAGGAACAGGTAAAAAGCACAAAAGCTATAAAGACACAGGAATAGTATGAAAACAGTCATGAAATGGATGGTTCAATCCTTCCCTTCTGTTTCTCCTTCTGTGGTTGCTAGATCACCTAGAGTTCCCTCAGAAAACAGTCCACACGTAACAGTAGTGAAAAGTGACAAGGGTTAATGGTTCTGAACTAAAGGAGGGTAGATTTAGACCAGGTGGAAGATAGAATTCTTTTACCATAAGGGTGGTGAAACACTGGCACAGGTTGCGCAGAGAGGTGGTGGATGCCCCATCCCTGGAAAAATTCGAGGTGGGGTTGGATGGGGCTCTGAGCAATCTGATCTGGTTGAAGATGTCCCTGCTCATTGCAGGGGGTTGGACAAGTCTTAAACGTCCCTTCCAGCCCAAACCATTACAGGATGAAATTCACCCATGCAGACTTGGAAAATATTTGTACATTTTTCTGGCTACAAAAAGCAGAAAAAGAAAAACAATATCCTGCAGTTGGTTCAAAAATAAGAGCCATCATAGTTATACCACAGGAAAAATATATGGATTGTTTTTAAATGATTAGACAATGCATGGATTTCTCTGGGACCATTTTTATAAAAATAAGTGCATGAGAATAAGAATTGCACATTTGGCAAGAAAATTACAAATAGATGACCATGAGAAAACACTCAAACTGCTTCAGCTTCATTTTTCATTAGAAAGAAATCTGTAATCAGGCAATTAATTACTATGCACTAAGAAAAAAAGAAAATGAAAGCTAAAATGAAGTGAACATTTAACCATATTCTACATTTTCAAATCACAGGCCTGATGAAATTAATTTTTAGAAAGCACACTAAAGGAAATTTAGAGCACTTAAGAGGAATTGTGGGAAAGAAATGTAGCTCAAGGAGGTTGGAAAAAGCAAAGGAAAATACTTCTTTTCAGAATGAGAGAAAATTGAAAGTTTTGGGAAATATAAACTTCTTTTCAAGCTGAAGTCTCAGAAAAACACTGCAGCAAATAAAAAGCACCCAGAAGACAGGACAAGTTACATAAGTAATTTGAATTTTTAAATAACAGATTGCTAAATCAAGTTGATTTTCTCCATGACAGATAAGAGCCCTTGTGCAAAGGAACAAGTCAGTAGATGTCTTATTTTCACCTTAGCAGGGCTTTTGGTACCATCTCACACAACACCCTCATTAGCAAGTCTAAATGAACCCTCTAAAATTGGTCAAACTATTTTGAAAAACATATTTAGCCCTAGCAATGGATAAATGTCAAAACAGGATGGCAAAAAAGGCAGTATCAAGGAGATTGTGAAGTGGGTCTGCCTTGGTCTAGTAGTACTTATTGAGTAATTTCATTAATCATTTAGATGATGGAAGCTAGTGAACGCTTATCAAATGTGACATTTCTCTGCACACAACACAGGGCCTGCAGCTTCTTTCAAGCCCCTAGAAAACAAGATTAGGATCAAAATAATCTTTTCAAATTGGAAAAATGGCATAATACAAAGGACATGATTCAGTAGGGAGAAATTTGAAATGCTATGCCTGTACCTAGGCAGTCATAATCAGCTGTATAAGATACAGAATAGTTATCTTGAATCTTCCTGATGAGAAATTTAGGAATTTTAATGGACTACTTACATGAGATATCATTATCATACCTTTATAAAGCATAAAGTTTAGTAAAATAGTACTTGTCTTTTCAGAAAAGAGACGAGTCCTAATGTATTTAAATTTTCGAAATATTTAGAAATCCTTGGATGGAAAACAAAACACAATTCGATAATAATTCTGTACAATTTTTGTGAATACTTTTTTCTTCCACAACACAAAAATATCAGGTTCATGCGAGGCAGAGACTCATATAATTATGTAAAACTATCAGTCAGAGATGAATCATCACCAAAACAAGGTCTGACAATCTCTTTTCACAAGTAGATGGAGGAGCAGCTAGTAGCCATCTGGAAGCAGCAATTTCAGATGCTCACTTGATAACTCAAATCAAGTACAAGACTTACTTTCCCACCTTTGGAGCAGCAATGCCATCCTCAGATCCATATTACCAACAGAGCATGAGCATACTTGCTAATCACAAGAAATGCTTCCAGTTGGACAGCTGTAGCTTTAAAAATTTGAGCAAAACTCAAGAGATCAAAGATTTAAATAACCTGCCTCATAACAAATGAAGCAAAGTGGATCCCTCCTGTTGTTACAATTATGCTTATAAATAAATATTTTTGGCTTCCATGAAATGTTTCTTATCTGATTTATTTCCTCTGCAGTTAATTTTTATTAGGTAAAGTACTTAATTCTTAAAATTTTCAGATGCCTGTGAATTACCAGTTTGGTTTTTACTTAGACCAAGGGGAATGGCAAAAGTGGCAAAACTAGTCCTCCTCATATCTTTCATTTCCACAGCCAGTGTGTCACTGTCATGTTTTCTGAAAAATCCTTTCACCAGGATTTCTTCTCCTGGTAAGCTGAGAAGCATCAGAGAAAAAGGAAAACAATATTATCTCATTTGCTTCTCCTGCATTTGCTGCTTTGTAACGTGTTTGGAGATTGTTTGATTGGTTTCATGTGAATTGTTTTTACTTGAGGACCAATCCCAGTCCAGCTGTGTCAAGACTCTGGAAGGACTCATGAGTTTTCATTACCATTCTTTGTAGCCTTCTGTATCTTGTTAAGCCTTCTGTCTGTATCCTTTCTCTATTCTTTAGTATAGTTTTAGTACAGCATTCTTTAATATAATATAATATCAGAAAAAAAAAATAAATTAGCCTTCTAAGAACATGGGGTCAGATTCATCATTGCCTTGCTGCCAACAGGGGACCCCAAAAATACCACACCAGTGTACCTTGCAGCTGCTCATCTATAAGATTACAACTCCCAGCATTCTTTAAGAGAAAAAGATTTTCACAGAGAAAATATTTGTCATCTTTTATCCCCAGGACTAAATTCTTTATAAATGTGCTACATTTTTTAATCACACCAAAATGACACATGCAGGCTTATATCTAGAATTTTAAAAAATCTTTTGATTATTTAATGATCATAACATGCACACTACATCCCTAAGCCTGTTCTAATTCCTGGCCTTTGCTGAGTTTTAATCCCACACACATATATTAGTACACACAAACAGAACAACCTGAAGCAAAGGCAAATGATGGATGAGCTGTGAGGCCACATTGATTCCCTCAGCTGTAGTGGAAGTCAGGAGTGAAGTACAGCATCCTTATTAGAGATGCTGTCCATCAACTTTTCCTTGCTCTACAAGTCCTTAGTTATAACATATTAGCAGTGTATGCCTGAGCGAGCACTGCTCTAATTTGAAACTGAAACAATGCTTGCATCCCACCGTGAGCAATATTAATTAACATCTTTCTTCTGTTTTCCCTGAACTCTCCTCCTGACATTTCCAGGTAAAGTTAAATAAAAATGTATGTCAATATGTTAAAGCTGGCTATTGGCAAAGGTGTCCTGTAATTGACGTACTGGATACTGAATGTCAATTAAAATTGTTTCCCTTTGGAAACCAAGGGTGTTTATCCACAATATATCATTTTATGGTCTTTGTTAATAACAGTGATCATAGCAGGCAGTCTTTGCAAATTTGACAAGTTGATAATAACACCAAAGATATATGTTTGCTTAAGGAAGCTCTTAACTAAGGTAAGAATTCATTTGCCCATTTTTTGATAAACTAGCTAAGTGCAAAAAAGAAATCATTAAAAAATTGCAAATTGAGGTGGTCTATTAATGTTCTGATGACAACCAGATTAAGCAAATTCTGACTGAGAGCTGCAAAATTCAAATTATGTCAAATTAAATATTTTTCAGAAGTGCCTCATATTTGAGAGAATACATAAGTTGGTCTTGAAGTTTTTGTTCTTTTTTTAAGGAATGTAAAAAGGCCACACTGAAACGCCTTCTGAAAATACACCTTTTTCCATCAGAATTATTATATTCCTACATAGCACATAAAAAATACAAGCATATCAATCAACAGTAGCAGCTACTTTTTTCCTACCGTCTGAAAACCAAGCCAGTAGGTTTTTTTAATGGAGCACCCTTCTTAGAAAAGAGGTTCTCTGGAATATAATTATCTAGTTGAAAATATGGGGGAGTGCCAAAAAATAGGTTCTGATCACCTTTAACAAGAGAAACTCAATTTTTAATTTAACTGACCACCATGTAACTTAATATAACTTGGCAATACATTTTCAATTCATATGCAAGTACATTGAGCTCATGTAAAATTCAAAGAGCAAGAAAGTGAATTAATACATAAATATAGTTCAAGATCTGGGAGACAGTCCCATGGCATGCAGAAAAAGAGCCTTGTATGTCACCTGCTATTGAGTACATATTCAATTCCTTACTATAATTTAGTAAACTAACAGATTTCCCTCATTTCCTGTGTAAGATACCTGCAAAAGGATGCAAATTTATTACACCACACTCATGGCTTGTCACTCCCTGTGCAGGGTGGCACACAACCAGCTCCCAGTTCCAGTGCTGGCTGAGACGACAGCATCACCAAACTGCAGGAGCTCAATGTCCACTGATCTCCCATTTCCAGGTGAACATCACACAGGACAACTTACTCTCAACTTCCAGAGGGGCAAAGGGATTTGATCACCTGCAAGCCCTGAGATTCAAGAGCTGGTTCTATCTGGATCCAGGCACAATCCCAGCTTTTGTGGCTTCATCTGCCTTCACAAGTCCCAGCTGTAACACTGTGGGTTTGTGTGCAGTGGCTTCAAAGAAACCACATCCTCAGGTGGTTTACCAGCCAAACACTTATGAACTACAGCAAATTAAAGAAGAAATGCAATGCCTAAATATTGACTGAAGGTAATGTTTTAAAAACATGAAGTGGCAGAGGTTTCTGAGCAGATCCTGGTGCAGTGCCAACCAAGTTTTAATGGAACAGTTCCAGCAAGAGTTCAGGTTCTTCTCATTGTAAGGGCTATTTCTGCTTCACTTCTGTTTCAGAAGGAAGATAATTCTTGCGTTTATGTTGCAGAGAAGCAGATTCTCTAGAAGACAAGTGGCAGAGCTCACATTTCTTCTGCTTGGACTTAAATTTGCAGGGAGTGGCTACAAGGATTCATGTAACACACTTTCATAGGTGTTTTCTGACAGCTGGTGAATGACCACTGCTAATTTACAAAGTACTGTGATTAAAAAAAACCCCTAAAGCTAAAATCACACCTTAAAATAAAAAGTAGACCTCATACACTTAAATCAATAAACCAAGAACTTCACTGAGTGTGACATTCTATTAATTAGTGGTGTTGCTAGGACAAATGGAAATGTTTTATAAAGTAGCATCCTTTGAACCACAGCAACAGTACTTGTTATATGTAAATAAATAGTATTATATAGGCTCTGAAAAAGGGTATGAGAATGTAGTTGAAGGAAGGAAAATATTGAAAACCAGTTTTGGTTAGTGTTGTGGTAAACACCATTGGAGAGTTATGACAGCAAGTTCTGCAGATAATTGCTGCAGTATTTAAGGTTAAATCCATCCACCTTCAAAATATAAAATGATTCAAGCTAGTCAGAAATGTCAAACAGCTTTTCACAAAACACTTCAGTATTTGCACAACAAATTTTCAACAAACCCACTAACAAGTAGGTGCAATTCCCACAATACTGATGTCCATGTATTTAGTATAAAGCCCAGTGACTCATAAACAAATGTGCTACTAGGTATCTTAATTGCTGCCCTTTCACTGAAAATAAGAAAAGACCTTTTAATCAGGTATAAACATTCACCAAAATGTTTATATCTGATTCACCCAAAGCAGTCTGCTATACAACCCCAAAATAAGGTACTGCTCTGCTCAGGAATTTCAACATGCTATGTGGAACACTCCTTGAACCATCCTCAAATGTCCTCACACTTATTCATTTTAAAAATCAGCTGGGAACAAGTCAAACAGAAGACTCACTGTGTTTTGTCACTAAAGAGAAAACATTTATTTTTCCAGCTTTCCATAGTTATGTAAAGAGTATTACCTGCTGCACTGCATACCCATGTGTGAGGCAGGACAAAAAATAGCAGGAAAAAATCTAGTTGTATTTATGTTAAAACATAAAATGCACTGTAAAAGATATTTATAACCTCAATATAAAAGCCAAGAACCACACAGTCCAAGCCATTCATTCTTACACAGGCTATTTACTTTTTTAATTGTTCCAACCTACATTTAGTACAAAAAAAAAGCAGTATTAAAAATCAGACAAATTACTTTATTTACAATATTCTCATCACAGATCTGAAATCATGCCCTCTAGTCCAAATCTGTGATATAAAATCTTTTGAAACACTACAGAATGCTTAACATCCAAAAAAACCACAGTGACTTGCAGTGTAGCAGCAATGCCCAAGCCAGTCACATCCCATGGGCACACTCAGAAAAAGACATCAAATTCCTTTTCTGTATCTTGTCAGGGCAGGAATTGCAGCATCCCCCAGTGGGAGTAACCAGACAATTAAAACCAAAACACACATTTTTACACAGATTCAGCACAAGCATCACCCTCCTTTACCTGAAGACTGAGAGAGCTGTATGCCAGTGCAATCCCCAGTATGAAGTCACTGAGAGCCAGAGTGCAACTGCAAATCCACCCCATGCCCAGAAATGATCAGCAAAGCTCTGTATTTTTCTGCTTTGAAAAAATATGATCCCCACCACCATCATTCTTGGTGGCAAACTGGAAAGGCCTCTGAGCAAGGGAGGAGTCCAGTTCACTGAGTGTGCTGAGAGCACCAGCTGGACCCAAAGGCACACAGGGAGGGTATTCTCACTATCTTGCTTAAAAGCAGCTCTTGGATGGTAGGAACTGTGAGGAAGTTACACGTAGGCATATATATATACATATATTTAATAAACATCTTTTCATTTATAGAGAGAGAGACTACTGACTAGCACTTGTACTCAGAAAACCTATGTTCTTCAGTCTGAATGTGGTTCACTCCCTGATTTGCCGTATGACAGGATAGTCCCAGGTCATTAGGTTTTAAGAGAGGTTGGGACAACTCTCCTTTATGCTGAAGCCACGTCCATGAATAGAAAAGCTGCATAGAGCCAGAAAAGGAGCAAAAGGAAAAGTATGACTCTGCACCCTAATAGGTATTCAGCTGGAGAGAATGTAATTATAATTTCCAGCTCCTTCCCCCAGGATTGTAATGTATTGTACATTGAGTAGCTATTCAGTGAAAATTTGACATAATCTTGAGAACGGGACTCAATCACAGCATAACCACAAGGGTACAATCCTGCTCCCTTGTCTTCTTTTCCCAGCTCTGAAAATCTTGTCTTTCCCACACAATGGCTTTAGCAAAAGGCAAAGTCTGGCTTTGCTCCGTGCAGTCTGGAGCTCAGCAATTATCGTGCTGCCCCAGGAGTTAATAAGATCTTAGTCTGTACTTGTGGCTGTTCCTGCTGACACTTTTTAAACTGCTGGCATGTCTAATCAACCATGGCTTGACAGGGGAAGGGTGCAAGGAACAGCTCCCAGTGCCAGCAAAGGTCTGTGCTCCCTGTTTGCTCGTGGTGCCAGACTGTGGCCAAGGTTACTCTGTGTTTTGCTGCTCACTTGCCCAACATGACTGGTACGTGCTCTACCTAATTAGAGCAAGTTTCCTTCACAGGGGGTAGGTTTTCCATTTCCCTTTCAGACAATCAAAGGAAGGAGACGGGAGTTATCCTGGGGAGTGCTGACTGCATTAGGCACTTTGTACCTGCCAGATCTCTTGGTTTGCCTGCCAGTACCAGGAACTGGCCATTGCCCAAGACACCTTGGATGGGATTCACAAGATTAAAAACTGGTCTCAACAGCAGACCCAGTCATCCTATTCACTGTGTTTGCAGAGCTGCAGTCAAGGGAACAATTTATCTTCTCTCACTGAAACGATCTAAAGAATGTTAGATCAGCTATCACCTAAAACCTGCCTGTTTTACTCTCAGCTATACGGCAACATCTGGGCAACCAGCACAGAGGTTGATATCCAAATTGTAAATATCTAAGGCTAAGGCTGATTAATCCCCCTCCACATGAATCTTTCATTTCATCCTTTCTCCTCCTGTCTGCTGAAATGAACATACTGACCACAGTCCTTCTTTGGGCCAAAGCAGAAGACAAACCAGTCCCTGAAATACACTGGTTATTTTGTAGCCCTCTGGGTAGATTTCAGCTTCAGTAAGCGCTGGATCAAATCTTATTAAGAAGTTCTCTTCCAGTATCTCACTCCCTACTCAGCTCTCACTAATTTAAATAGCAAATTGAAGTAACTCTCATCATCAGAAACTCCAAGTGCTCATCACAAATTTGCAGTTCAGCCATAAACTTAAATCGGTATGGTGTACCCAAGGGAAAAAAAATAAGACCACAGTTCACCCAGTGGATTTAATGAAAAATTTCAAAAGCCCATCACTAGTTTTGCAAAGGAAATTAAACATACATACCTACTTTTTAAACTGTTAAAGATATTTTTCTGATGGAATGTCAGATTGCAACTTGCCTCTACCATCGATGTTCCAGAATCACAGTCTCATCAGTGGCGATTTCTTTTTGAAAAAGTATAATTGAATGGACTAAGCTAGGAGTGGCTATCACACACAACCCAGACTTTTAAACACGGTAAGAAAGCTGAAATAAACCCATAAATTATTCTGAGACAAAATTTATGCAGAAAAGATTAAGAAACCTGACTAGAATGCCTCCAAAAGTGAGGCACTAGACTTGGAAAAAAGAGTTCACTCCAAAGAAAGCAGTGAACAGAGGATTAATTTAGGAAGTGACCCAGGACCGAAATCTCCTGGTCTTTCCCAAACCTCCTCTGCTCAGGGTATTTTAATGAAAATCCTTCTCCATCCTCATTACTGCAAAGTGCAGCTCTGCTGTCAATGGCAAGGCTATGATGAATGCAGCAGCTCTGCTCTAGGAACTGGGTTATTTAGATCTGAGGTGGTCACATCTGATGAGGGCCATGTGAAAAGTGACAGTGATGGCTCAAAGCTGTGTCACCCACAGGAGTATGCAGCTCAGAAACAGGCCAGAAACAGTGCAGAACATGATTTGCCTTGTTCCAAAGTTATAGTCCAGATGTCCTTTAGAGCAGTTACAGAAACCTTTATTCCTGAACTGCAGTCTGTGTGCTCCTATGCACTGATGCAGCAAGTGACCCAAACTGCTCCTTTGCTTTGTAAAAATTGAAAAGCCAGAGTTCAGGCCAGAAGAGATTATTGGGCCATTTAACCAAACTGCTCATGCCTCTCACATTCCAGCTTCACTCCTCTCTTCTTATCAACTGCCCAAAATTGCAGAAATACACATTCAACTCAAATATATTTAACTTAAAAAAAGAAAACCAAAACAAAAACCAATGAGGCTTATTTGAGGACAAATTATAAACAATCTATTTACATCTTCTCAGTCTTTGCCCACCATTCCATATTTAGACTCCTCTTTCTTTGAAGAGTTACTAATGTGTGGTATATCTGCTGAACATTAAAATACTATCACACAATAGTCATGCAATATACCCTACATACATCACCACAATATTCTTTTAAAAAATGAACTGAATTTTATGTACTTTGTTGTTTTCTGTAGCTTAAAATAATTTCAGCTACTCTTGTCTGTCTCCATTCCAATTTTTGACATCAATTTAAAATGTTGGCATGACAGTTTGATGCAGCATTCTCATAGAGGCCTTATCATTAGGCTTGATGAAAGTTAAACCAAAGCCAAACCCCAGGTCCCCAAGTCACTCTCTGTTCTCACACCATGACTTACGTTAACCTCTTTTTGCCGTAATGCCAGAGGAAAACCTGTATCAAGCTCTTTTTAACCTGCATCCATTACCAAGGACCTGCCTGTCCTCACCTGCTTTGCAGTGTGCCCCTTGCCCTTTGAGAAGGGCCTCTTTCCATTTGAGTGCTTGCAAGCACAAAAACAGCCATGCCTTCACCAAAACCCATTCTGACCATTACCTAGATCATTCACAATTATTTAGTTTTAGGAAAATAATTATATATATATTTATAATCATTTTCTAAGCAGAATAAATCTGAATCCTACATTAAAATTAGTTCATGACTACTTTGACATTGGCCAACTCTCGCTCAGAACAAGGCCAAACCAACCAAGCCATACCCCTACCATTTTTTTCCTAGCTCCTACTTCAAAATATTTTTGTGGTGTTGTTTAAAAAAACAGATATCTATCTGTTAAATGAACTTATACCATGGTTAGATTTTCCCCCCCCAATAGTTATACTGGATTCATGTCCATAAAGCTCTTTGAGAATTTTTATTCCCTTAATAATAATAACAGTGAGATTACAGTGACATTACAGGTGAGTTTTTCTTCACTAGAGATCTTGGAAGGCAAGAGAGATCACAAAACATGAAAAGATAATTACATTCTGCATAAATCAAGAAATATATTATTTAAATCTATTCGTGAAGGTAAATGTAATTTATATTTTAATTAATATATAAAGTATTAAAGCAGAATTTTTAAAAAATCAACAAAAGCTTCACAGAGCCACATTCTGGCTTAAACAACTGTATTCTCAAAGTATACTAGGTTATTACTGCTCAGCTTTGTTTATGCTTTCCACATCCTCAGAATTCCAGCCTGTCCCTTTTTGTTTTCTATGCCCATTGGAAGGAGGCAAGGAAGCTCCTTTCCCTCCTGCCTGTGTTGTATTTACTGCATGACTGGAGCTGTACAAACAGTGAAAACACAGAAGTGTGCAAGATGTGAATATGTTGATTATTCATTTACATAAACACATACCATACCCTCAAATTCACATGTTTACAATTTCTTATGATTGATTTTTAAAAAAAAAACAAAAACAAACATCCCCAAATCCAGCTCTGTGTTCACTACAATCTCTGCTGCAATTACAGATCTAGTCACTTCCTAATTTGCTTTTTGAGAACTTAACTACTGCTTAACTTAAATTTAGGTGCCAATTTTATTGCAGATGTTCAGCTTGCTGCTTGGTAAAAGGATTTGCAGTTACATTCTGTAGATTTGCTCTTAACTGTCAGCTCTACTCTCAATAAAGCAGAACTAAGTTCTGGCTCAGTGTCATCCCTGCCTTCTTGAGTTACACATGAACCTGAGCTTTTTGTCTGTTTGGGAAGAAGAGCAGCTGCAATATGGGAGCTTAATTTATTGAATATGAAAGAAAAAATTAAGAAGTTAAGGAGATTTTTTTCATTTGAGCTTCTATACCTTAATAAAACATTCTTAATTTTTATATAAACTGTATGTGTTTATACGTGAATTTGTTGGGAGATTTTGAGGTGTTTGGATTTGGTTTTTTTTTTGCTTGCAGCATCTGGTAATTTAATATGCAAGCCTTGCTAAATTTAATTATGATAGTGTACACCTGCACTTCTTTCTGTTGCCAGAAGGTATCCCTCCTTAAAAATAAAAAAAAATAAAATAAAGGAGAGAAAAAGCTGACCCTGCACTCCAGAAGGTCTGTGCTTTGGCACAGCTGCCCCTTGCATTACCAGCAAGATTTCTTTCATTTATTAAATTATTAGAGGTTTGATTTCAGAAAAAATCAAGCAAAAAAGTCAATCTTCTTCCAAAGAAGACTAATGATAACCAGCTTGCAAACACTTGCAAAATTTTAAAGTTTCATTTTTGGCACGATAATGAAGCAATCCAGAGCCTACCAAATGTATCAGGAGTTAAAGGCAGTGCACAGTTGGCACTTCCCACACTGGGACATTGGATTTTGGGTTTTTCATTGCATCATTCTACTGGGGCTTAACAACCTTTAACATTAAGACTACTGGTTTATAGAAAAGTGATCTGCTGAGTCCTGCCCAGCCTTTAGGGGACAGAAACAATCTACCCGACACATGACATGCAACAATCCCAGCTAAAGTTCTGGCAGCAGTGAGATCAGCAAATGCCTGGACAGAGACGGATTTATCTTTTCATTCCCAGAATGAGGCACCCAGCTGAACCCAGCCCTAAGCAGCCTGAATCCTCTCTGAAAATCTTTCCCCAAACTTTCTTCAAAACTCAAACAAAACCATAAAATCCAGTTTAAAATACATATATTTACCTATTTCAGTACCACTGAAATTTCATTGAAGCTTGGCCAAAGTTTCAGGCCTATTTCATTGCCCAAGCTCTGATCCACAGGAATTCCAATTATGCAGTAGACTTACACCTTTCCAAGCTTTATTCACTGTAAGATAAAAGTAGCCAGCTAAGTAGCTGCATCCTCCTACACCACACACCTTACAGTGAGTCAAGCACACCAAAATGGTTATGTAATTTAATTACACCCTTGGATAATCTCTTTAAAAGCAGGTTGCACTTTTAGAGATTGGAAACCATGTAAAGCCCTCAGAGAAGTGCCAGGAGTCCAACACTCATTGCACAGACAGCACACAGTGGTCCTGTCCCCTGCTAGACCAAATTGACCTGTGAGGTGAAAATTTCAGTTATCGCCCATTTTGCATACTTAATTCAAACAACAACAAAATCTATTTCTAGCAAATATTAAACCTCCGCATATTCTCAAAGCAGAGAAAGTTTAATACATTACCTTTTTATAAACAAAAAAGCTCAACCCTTGCATAGAAGTTCCAGTTTATTTTTACAGGCTGTATCCATTTTAGAAAAAGGCTCCTCTTTTGGGGAATCACTCAATTTTTTAATAGTTCAACTATTTATTCCCTAATTATATCATTAAAAGGAGTCATTTACTCTGTGAAGAATGTAGTCCAGCCAAAATATGCTATAATTACAGACAATGGTGAGCTTTTCCATGTTCCCAACTGTGTTTTAGGTTGCTGACTCAAACACATTAAATAACAGATACTAAGGACTTGATTTATTGTTCAAGTCTCTCTTAATTACTTCCTCTGAAAAAAAAATAAAACAGAATTAATTTGATTTTGACTTTCTATTCATTTATACTATTTAGTTTTTAATATGGAAAAATTGAGCATTTCAAACCCCACACTTCCCACAGCAGTACATGAACCACAACACAGACGACAAGTTCATTAAACTCCATTATTTCAAATGAGGTTGCAGAAGAGAAGGAGAAGAGGCCATGGCTCAGACCTCTGCAGTGACAGCCAAACTGAAATGCCCACAAAGCATGGAAAAATAATTCTAGTTCTGGAACTGAGCTAATAAGGAAGATGCTCAGCCTCACAGGTAAGGGAAAACCACAGGTAGCACGCACAGGGTTTGTTCCCTGTTCCCCAAAGAGCCTTTTGAGGATTCTTGTCACCCTCCCTCACAGAACTATGCAGGCATGGTCCTTATCCAGGCAAACTTACTGAATCCCAAAGGACCCTAAAGCCAGAGAAGAAAGGTCTGAGTGAAGGAAACCACAGGTCATGGTTTGGGAGGAAGAGACAAGAATCATCCCAGTTGTGAATTGCACCCTAAAATTCACCTCTGAGGAGAGCTGCTTATGGCAAGTACAACAAAGACCATGCAGCTGCACAGGATCCACTTTCAAGACCTGTATGGTCACCTTCATTTTGCTAGAAAACAAATTAAAACAAAAGTTTTTGTGTGTTGCTGACATGGTGTGGTGTTCTTACTTGGCAAAGGTAAATAGTAAATTTAAATCAGTCTGAAATTAGTGAATGTAGCACAGTATTCACAGAGTTCTGGCAAAGTGCTTAATTTTGTGGAATTTTTTTTCACAGAAGACTTTCCCCCTCAGACTGCACTGTTTATGGTTTCCTTAGCTCATTTTTGGTGCCATTTACAAAGTAAAACGGACAGGGAATTAATAATTTACATGCTTATGTTGAAATCATTACTCTAGCTTTCCTGTTGAGAAAAAAGCACAAAACAAAACAAATGAACCCCTGAATTTGTCACAAAAAAACAGCTGGATGCTTGGCACAACTGATTGTCTCATTTTAAATTAAAATTAATGGTTTCAGATCGATTGATGAAAGATATTTTTCTTCATTTACAGTATTTACTAAACTTCATAAAGATACATTATACATGCTAGAAATACAACCCACCTCCTCACTTCTGCTCTACAGTTTTCTTCTTCCTGTGCAATACAATAATCCCATGCATGAGAACTGGAAGGTGGAAATGCCCCAGGAGGCATTTACATTTACTTCAAGTGTCTTACTAACAGAGCAAGCATTGCAAATTAAAGCATTTACTATACAGAAGGTAATATGACTGCTGTTGCTATTCAAAGTATCTCTCAGAAACAAAAAATTGCACCTAAATATTCTACATGCTATGTCAAACACTGAAAAAAAATAAAACTGATCTATTTTATACTCCTTGAGCCAGTCCTTTGTAGCTATGTGTTATGAAACAGAATTTTATACCCTAAAACTATTTCCTCATTCATTGTTTTCCCCCATTCATCTCGATGTAGCTGTAGAGGGTGGGGACTGATTTCTTGCTGAATAAAATTTCTGTGAATTCCAAAGTAATATTTCCTTGTGGATTTCCACTATAGGATATAAGACAGAGTGCAAGATACAGCCATAAATGAACAGGTTTAAGCAGGGGTTGCAATTCCAATAGCCTTAGCAGTAAATATTCTCCTGTGTGGTTTGAACTGGGTCTCTAATGGTTGTTACACACTGCATTTCTGCTGATTTATATGACACATACTTGGCATAATTTTGTGCTGACACACACCTGAAAAAGTTTTTGATAAACACATCTGCAACTGCAGAACACAACCCCAGCTGTAGAAACCTGTCCCATTTCACACTTGTGCTAATATGGATTAAGCTACTCTATTTCTATATTCTGTTTGTGCTCTCCAACCACCTGGCTGCTAGTTAGAGAGTGGCATTTTGATCTCTGGAATTTTACACTCCCAACAAAAAACACCAATTAGAATCCTTACCTCAAAACCTGAAAACCCAGTTAGCACATCAGGGTATCAAGAAGAACAAAGCTTCCCCACTCTCACCCCTGGCTTTCCCAAACACAACTAAATAAAGACTAAAGGAAAGTAGTGGTAAAAAAAAGACAAGCCCAAAATGACCCTTCTGAATCCACCATTCCTTTGGCACTTGTGGCTGATGGGGTGTTAATAAACAGCCTCCTCACACCAGTATACAAATCAGCCAGAGCTCACTGCCACTTTTCCAACCTGTTGGGAAGGATGAAAGTTTGACAAGAAAGTCTCACAGATATGTGTGTTTAGCAGAAAGATTTTTAAATGTAGAGTCTGATGAAGGAATAGAGACGGAAGCGAGTTTTGATATAGAAGAAAAGAATTGCTGAGCCAGTCTTACTGGATAACCAAGGAGGCAAAGGGTGTATTAGTTAGAAGGGGTTTTTATGGCTTAGAGCAAAGGATAAACCCACCTCAGACAAAATGATGTTTTTACTAAGCAGAAAGATAGCACAGGCAAACAAGTCAGCAAATGTTGCAAGTAGAAAAAAGGTCTCAGAATTTTCCACTGCAGAAAACTGAATAACAACTTCTAGGCTTAAACTGTAATGTACTAACTTTTAGTGATTGGAGAATAGTAACATTAACATGGTAATTACAGTAGTTCTGACAGGCTATAGATAATAGTTAAGGTATAGATTGGTTCTACTGTATTAAGATGCTCATCAAAGAAAAGTATATAATGCAATGTAAGCAAAACCAAAGGGTGTCCAGGGCTGCCTGCAGCTGGAGCTGACAGCTGTGGGCACAGGCTCTGTCACCCACGACCCTGGACTGTTGTAACCTCTTGGATGGAATAAGCTGCATTTTGAAGAGCTACCTGGAGTCCCACATCTCTCTTTTAGGCTCTTACACCAAGCCTTTTGGCAAGGCAGTTCCTTGCCTGCAAGCAGGCGCCGTGTGCAGGATTTGCTGCTCCTGAGGAGAGGCGCTGCAGAGCCCCCATGCCCGGGCTGCTCCCCAGTCGGCTCATCCAGAGATGCTCCCAGTGAGCTCATCGCGCCTCCCAGCCTAAGGTTTACTTTTCAGTCTCACTGCCTTTCTCTGGCACAGGTACAAAATGTTTTTCCATACCATCTGCTCATCTATGATATAAGCAGGGTCAGCAAAATGTTACATCAAAGTAATTTACACCTATTGGTGCTGAATTCTCAATAAGCAACACATCAGTACTAAGATGAAGTTATCTAAACCTTCCTAAGGTGGACAAGCCTTTCTGAGAGGCTCCCCTGGCTGCACAATAAAAAGATTTACCAGGTACCATTTGCTCCAGCTACCTTGAACACTTAAAGGCCAGTTATGCTGCTGTTATGCTGTAACAATCTTAAGAACTCAGCTCCACAGCCTTTTAGTAAGTTGTTTTTCTATTAAAAACAAAACCAAAATCCAAACAAGTTAACAAAAAAACCAAACCCTACCCCCTCCCCCCGAACAACAGAAGTCATCAAGTCTTTCTCAAATAACTGAACCAAGATGGATTGTGGGGAGAGGTGGCTGCTTTGTTGTGTTTTTAAAACTCGAGTTTCAAAATTCCCTTTCCTTGTGCACTTTCAGGATTTACCAGAACAGCCCAGACTACGAATTCTGCCACTGAATCAGCCCTACCCATGACAGCCTTCAATGACACTCACAGGGCACACTTGGATCCTGAGCTGGGGCTCCTGTGTTCCCCAGTCCTGCACTTGCTGCTGAGGGATTCCTGCCTCAGCAGGGTGTAGGAGGGAGAGGCTGATGAGGAGCCAGGAGCCAGAGCTGCATTAATGCAGAAAGTAAAAGGTCAGTGCTCAAGGAGGGACTAATGAAAGGGAACAGGAGGAGAGAACAGTTCATTCCGGGGGAGAACATGCTGCTTGCTATTTTAAATTTCATGTGAAGAATTTTCTCTTAAAATAAATTATTGGAGTTTTTTTCAAGACAACAGTACTGCTACACAAATTCCTTTTTAGTAAAAGTAGTCCTCTTATAATGAAAAACCACAAAATAAAACCCCACTAAATAATTATAATGTAAACCATCACATTTTGCTTAAACATTTCATTTCCCCTCTACTACTACTACCTAGAAAAATATTTAAAACTGTAAAATTATTGATGAATTTCAGCAGTTTTTAGTTTTCCCTACTTTTAGTTGCAACTATTTCTCATAAAAAACACCAAATAAAACATACACTTTTGACCATATAAGGCTTTATTCTGCCTATTACTGACCAAGGATGAGTAGCTACTTAAAATACAGTTTGCATATATTTGTAACACCTTGAAAAGAAAAGTGCTGACAGACCCTTAACAACAGGCCCTCAACACCTCTCATATAAATTCACCTGTTTAATAAGAATGTCCTCTAATAAGCAGGTCAGAGAACTGCAAAGCAAACAGGGCAGCTCTGCTGCTGCTCCCCAGACAATATTCTCATCTCATATGAGATAACCATTACACTATATACATGATTATTAGAAAATAAGTCATTTTAGATGTACAGTTTCTGGATGCTGAACACTGATGTATTTTCTCCTTTAGAAATCAATTAGTTTGTTAAAGCCATACTCTTGGAGGTGAGCTCTGCATCTCCCTGGACTCTCTGAAAACAGGTCCTTAATTTTGCATCTGTGATTATTACAGGAAAATAAACCTGTGGGTGTATGGGAGAGGGTGAGAAGGGTCAGAACTGTCCCCCAAAAGGAACAGAAATATTGACTATCAACAAGGTAAAGTTATGGTCCGAATTATGCTCCTAAAGGACCTTCAGCAAAAGTCCATTTGATGGTTTTCAGTTTGATGTTGGGAAAAAAAATGCCCCCTTCTGCTCTGCTCTTAACACAGCTACAACAGCCTCGTGCTGTGGGCACATCTCCGGCCCCAGGAGGATTTCCCAAAGCCCCATCACCAGCCTGGCAGGATCACCTGCAGCCAGGAGACACCTCCCAGCAACAGCCCCAGGCACAACGCAGAGGAACTTCACTTGCCAGTTCCAGGCCTCCATGACCCCCAACACCAATTCTGCCCCACCTGGCAATCATACTCCTGCAGCCAGAGATGGGCTGCAAATCTGGGTCTTTGCTGGGTCAGGAGAGGAAAAGGACATTCCCCAGAACAAAAATGGGATTTGTGCTCCTGCTCATGGATTTTCTGATCATCTGGATCCTCATGGGGTGTGGAGCTGTGTGAAGGGCAGGACACACTCTTTAAGCTGGGTTTAAATCCCAGTATCACCTTAGCTCTGTGCTCAGGAGTTTCTGAGGTCAGCACACAGGACTCCACAACAGCAGACCTCTGGCTGACCACTTCAGATTGGCACAAAGATCACAGGCAAGCTACAGATGGACACATTAACCTGCCTCTGGTCAAGCAGAAGACACAACCCACTTTAATAATCAATCCTAGTCCACTTTTTTTCAATGAAAAGCAAAGTCTGAAAGCTTGGGCTGTTCCTGGGATGAAAGCAAGAGCCATACACCAATGGCCAGACAGGTTTTCACGAGGTGTGTCAAGCCCAGCAAGCAACTCTCTTCATCCTCATGCCCACTGGACTGCCCAGCCCACACAGGACGTGACCCTTGCAGGGTACAAGGTCAAAAGGTGACCCCACATCCTGCCTGCCAGCACCAGTCTCAGACACTGAGATGGACAATCCAGCCACAACAGTCAGGGAACAGAAAAACACAAGTGCTGCTTTCACAGTAGCAATATTTCTGACCAGAGAGGGGGAAAATTAAAGAGGCAGAGACTCATGAGAACAGCCAGGCTGCCTGCTTATGCTCATGAAGATGCCAGGGAGGATGAGGAAGGAGGTTGGAGAGAGCAGCCAGGAATCTCAAACAAAGCTTAGGATTTAGAAGGGGCATCCTGGCCACAATGGCACAAATAAAGCAGATTTGAAAAAATTGCATCTGCTGAGGCCATGTCCAAGACCACAATATCCTGCCCAGGTAACAACTTCTTTTAAAGATATGAATTTTCAAAACCTGTAGTAACTATAACACAGACACGGATAACACAAGCATAACAGTAACTTCTCTTTTGTATAGTCAGAGAACATTTCAATGCCAACTTTCTTTGACTTTTTGCACATCACATTTGTCTGTGTTTATTTTGCTTACAAGTACACATAAACATTATTGTAATATGATAGCATGACACACACACAAAAATTGCATTTCAACGAGTTATTTCTAAGACCTTAAAAAACTTACAAATTTTTCCTGATGTACCAGTGACCTTACACCCTACAAAAAGAACACAAATACTTTTGAACAAACACAGTATTAGTCACTGCTCCCCCTTGCAGCTGATGTTGAATCATTCTAAACAGCAAAGATTTGCAGAGTTGCAGGTGTCCACACAAATATTGCAAAACTTGGCCATCTTGAATTGCCTTTCTAAGTATTGGTGAATTTGTTCTTTCTTTTCTTTGTTATCTGCCAGCTCTATCAAATTATCTGAATATTCTGCAGCTATGAAATTCTTTGCTGCCTATACTGCCTATTACCAAAACCACACCTGAATCCATCAGATTTCACACAGCCCATTATGTCATTACACCTTCCTATTGCACCCCAATTTCACCAATTCACTTCCAATCTCTGACAACTAATTTAATGGGAAAGGTACATGGCTGAATATATGACAGATTGACCAGCATTTCTAGTTCTCAGCGTAATCTTAAGCATAAAAATTTCTTTTGATTTCCTTTCTATCTCACATAATGCCACTACATCTGCTAATACATTTATGTCACAGGAACAAAAAGAGAACACTCAGCAAGGAATAGAAATTCAGTACTAAAAGATACCTTTGAAGATCAAGCTGATCTTAAAGCAAGCATTTTTAAGAGAGTAAAACTTTTTGGAATAGTGAATTCACCTTTGAAACTTTTTTACCAGTCCCACATTGTCTGCCACTGAAATAATGATGGACATGCCAGGAAGGGCATTAGGTAGTTCTGGAGTAGAACTTGGCATCTGGCTGTATCCATTCATCCAGGATTTCCCACAGTATCAATGGAGCTGCCTTTATGGCACCCATCCACCACTCCACATTGGCACCAACCCCTGACAGAACACATTGCTGCTTAAGTAATGGGGTTTTTCTGCAGACTCACAGGGTATGTTGCTCTGTTTTTGCTTCTCTTTGCAGTAATTTCTGTCCTGACACTGTGGGGCTGTCACTGGAGCCTCTCCTGCCCCCAGCTGTACCCTGCTTGCACCCTTCAGCCCAACCTGGCAACCTAACACAGGAATCAGGCAAAGAGATGCTGATGGGATTGAGAGGTTACCTAATGCATCCAGCTGCTGCTGAACCACTGCCAAAGCAAGGCAACGAGAACAGACTAAACCTGTCTGAACAGGAGTGGTGATTGACAGAGGCAGACAGAAAATGAACCCACTGTGCCTGCTGCTGCCTTTACCCAGCACTGGTGACAAACAGACTCTCAACTCCCACAAATCAGGCAAAAGTCATTTAAAAACAAACAACCATATCAGCTCATCACTTTTTTTTTCTTTTTTGACTGACTAGGGAAAAAAAAACAAGCAAAACAAACCAAAGTGACCTCCCACAACACCTACAGGACAAGAGGGATGTCCATACCAGTGCTGGATTTACTGCCTTTTCTGACATGTTCTTGCTTCAGTTCTCACTTTAGACAAAATTTTATTTTGCTAATTTTTCATACTTCTTATTCTCTCAGAATAAGACTTCAAAAGGATACAAAATATTCAGGAAAATTCTTCTCATTATGTGTCTATCTTGGATTTTCTTCCAGTTTTCCGGCACTGAAGCTCATCCACTTCTCCCAAGACTTTTGGCCCTTTGCTTACACAAGTACCCTAGATCCAAATGAGCAAACAGTGGCTCATGGAATAAAATTAGGGACCAACTGTATAAATTATTTTTCCCAAATGCCTTGTACTTTTCCCCTATAAAATGCAAGTTTCCTATTTTTAAAGTAAATTCCTGTAAAAAGATGAAAAAAAAATACTTGGTATATTTTACAATGATAAAAAAAATGGATTAATTTAAACATAAAATAAGAGTTAAAGGCTGTTTACAGAAAAAGGTATATAGATCTTATTTCTGAATATATACAAAAACCCTCATTAAGTTCCATTTGTTTTTTACAGTTTTTTTCTTAAGAATTGCTGGTGAGTTATAGCTGAACCAAACATTGTTTATCTTTCAGGTCCATATAAGCTTTTAGAAATGCCTAAGCTACTCATGTACCCTGACACATGACTCAGAAGTCAAGAACTAATACAGTATGACGTGTGGAGGGCTCCTCTGAACTTAAGGAACAAATATCTGAAATTATTATTAGTTTGGGTTAGCAATTAACCCCACAGATTTCAGAATGGAAGCAGAGCATAAGGGAGTGTCAAACAGTGTCCAAAGTTTACCTGTAGAGATCTGCTATGCTAAACAATTTCTGTGCTTTTGACCCACCTGGCTGCTGCAGAAGCTGGCCAGTAGATTATCTGAGAACCCAACAGAAACAGCTTCTTTGTGCCAGTCCTGATGAAGCAAAAATAAAAGTTAATTCCACCCCCCTGCTCCACCATCAGGCTTTCTCCATAGGTATCCTTTTCACATCTTCTCTTCACCCAGCTCTGAGGTTCCTTTCAGTGCTTCAGAGTTCCTCAGCTACGGAGGCAAAACTGAATTTCACTGTTGGTGATACCCTGGGAAGGAAGGGTGAAGATGCACATGGGAAGGAGGCTTGGAGGAAGCCAAGATTTCCCCAGCATTTAATGATCTTTGGGATTCCCTCATCTCTTCCTCCATGCTACATATGCCTCCAGGCTCCCTCCACAATCCTAAGAACTTCTTCTCCCCCATTCAGGACCTTTTCAGTATCCCCACACATGATTTGAAAAACAAATTGTGTTCTCTTTCCTCAAGTGGCAAGCGCTGCTCACAGAGAGGATCCCAGGCTCTGGCAAGGAAAAAGGTGTTGTATATATTGCAAGAGTCCTATTGCCATTGCATTGCAAGGGTTCCATATTGCTAGAGTTTCATACCTCCTTGATGTTTCTTGTAGGCAGCTCCTCCAGGCACTGACTCTTCCTTGTCCTCACAGCAGCCAACTGACTCCAGTTCCCCCAATCCACTCTTTTATAACCCTGTTTTCATTGGCTACAGGTGTGGCCTGTTAACATCAGGCCTGCTCCTAATCTTCAGTAATTGGCTCAGCTGCAACTCTTTAGGGGATAAGATTACATTGTATACCACCTTCATTTGCCCATACTGTATCCCCCTACAAAAAGGTGCCAGGCTGCAGTCAGACTCTGCTCTGACAAGGCCAGGACAGCACGCTCAGATGCAGAACAACAGGGCTGAGGAGCTCTGGGGGACACAGGAGCTCACTGTGACCCAGGTGAGCAAACCACAGCTTCTGCTACCCCTGTCCTCTGTGCCAAATCTGCTGCAAGGACAACTGAGGTCAGAACACCTCATCACCCCCTTCTCAGCCTTGAGAGAATGAGCTGCATGCCTCAGTTGAGTCTAAAGTTGATTCAGATATTGCCAACAGCAAAAGAAGTAATTGTGAGTTTTTTAAGTCTCACCCAGATTCTTTTCCACTTTCCATAAAAACAACCACTAATCAATATTTTCAGAGTTATTTCAAGTGCAGCAGTGTGAGATGGGGGAGAGTCAGCTCTGGGCACACAAAGCTCAGACCTGTGCAGAGCACAGCCACAGCCCTGCCAGACAGCACAGCTCATGGGCACAGGCAGTAAACAAGAAGAAATAAATCAGTCTGTTCCCCCATAAAATTGCTGCCACTCTGATACTGTAGATAATTCGGTTTCATCTTGATTATGGCCTGTATTAACACCCAAAGTAATAAAATCCTTCACATTCTCATTTTACTGAAGCCAAAGGACAAACCTTCTGCAGTGACATATGGCTCTGCTCCTCTGCAAGTATGTTAGACTGCTTACAAAATCTCCTTGTCTGGCAAAGGATAATGCTTTTTAAAATAAATTACCTGCATTAATTTGTATTTTCCACCAAGAAAACCTCACATATCATCATAATCGTCTATCTATACAGATATATGAGTTTCTCACATTGTTTGCACTTTTTTTCTCCTTTAATGGGGTGATTTTGGACTATGTCATTGATTATATAGCTGTAACATGCAATTTTTTCCAGCACAAGAGTCAGCTTGGGGCTCTCAGACTGCAGAGCAATTCCTGCATAGTTCAAACAACATTAAGAACAGTCTAGGGGACATGAATTGAGAGGAGACCAAGTTTTGCAGAACTTTGAAAACATGAGGTTTTTCATAGCTGATTACTTAAGTGCAACTTTCAGCCTCAGAGGATTTGGTATTAAATACAGATTTATTTTTTTTTTTTGATCCAAAAGCTTTCTCTGCAGTGTGTGTATTGATACACTGTTGCATAAACTTTGAGATACTCACTTTGATTAAAGACTCTCCTGCTTTTTTCCAGGCTGCAGAAATTCCTCTCCATACCCCAGCAAGATAGCTGCTATGGGGGAGCAGAGATTATTCTAGATCTCTGTTCTAGGAGCAAGAACTGACATTTCCACCTCTGTGAGGCAGACAGAGGCACAAAACATGGTCCCCAACATCCTGCAGGAGATAGATATCTATAAAGGGCTCCATGTAGGATTTCCTTGTGGCCAGGGACCATATTTATTTTTGTGTGATGAGAAAATATTTTTCTGTTTGAAGAAGCAGGTTCAGATTTTAAAAAATTAGGCAAGAAAAGGTGAGAATAAAACTACTTATGCCTCTACTTATTTTTCCACTTAAAAACTATACTTCTGAAAATAGCCAATTTCAGATTAAGAAAATTCTGTTTATTCATTGTTTTTAATAAAACATCTTCTATCTGTGCCAACAACTTTTAAATAGCAAACAGGATGTGAACTGCATGACATACAGGAGTGGATTTTGTTTAGCAAATGCTTAATGTCATTGTCATGGTTCCTAAGAAGGCAGCTTGCAGCGGCACTGAAATTTGCAATTAGTGCAGCTTAATTAACAAATGCCCATTTCCCCTTTACATGTACTGTGGAGACACTCAAGTTAAAAAAAGAGAAATATTTATTCCTGTACAACTGTACATGAATGAAATGCATGATGAAAACCCATAAGCCCTAGAATTTTGAACTATCATTTCCTTTGGTCTATGATGACCTAATGAAGTCATTCTCCCCATAACTGGGGAGAAATCATAAGGTATTATTAGAGCCAGCGGATCTGCATCGTTTGTGGGAATCTTGTCCAAGCAAAGCAGGAAGGAACCACAACATTAACTTCACAAGCCATTGCAGCCCTGTGAAACCATGTCATGTTTCAACCCAGCCAGAACTTAGGCACCAAACAGCTGCTTTTCACTGCAAGATGGGGGGGAGAGAATCAGTAAGGTAAAAGCAAGAAAACTCCTGGCTGGAGATAAGAACACCTAATATAATTGAAATAATATGTATAATATAATTGAAATAAAATAATAAATTGTAATGAAAAGAAAATGAACAAAACCAAGAGAATTAAACCCAAAAAGACCAATGATGCAAATGGAAACACTCTCCCACCACCAACCAACTGATGTCCAGGCAGTCCCTGAGCAGCAGCTCCCAGGTTTTGACACTGTGGGATGTGGGACACGCCTGGGTCCCCTCCCAGACTCCTCCCTGTGGGGTCACATGAGGAGCAGAAGAGGCCTTGATACTGTGCAAGCTCTGCTCACCAGCACTGAGACCAGTAATCCCTGAATTCCCAACGCTGATTGCAGCACAGATCCGGCACAGCCCCATACCAGCTACTGGGATGAAATGTAACTCCAGCCCAACCCAAGCCAACACAGTATGGCCTCTCAGAATACAAGAATTAGTTGCTGTGCTGGCAAAGAGATGCTTGGGAATAGAAAAAGAATGCTTTCTGTTAGACTGATTCTTCCCACAAATTTTTGAGATGAAATAGCATTTTTTAAGCCCCAACTTTCTTGCTTTCTAAAATATGCCATTAACCTCTATGCCAGTCATAACTTATTTTCAGTTACCATGCCAACAAAACACATTGAGACAAGTAAATCTTTTTTGGCATCATATGTGAAGGCTAATATTTCACAGAACAACAAAATAATTTTAATCAACGATCTTATTTCTGGGAGGGGGACAACCAAAATTTGGGGGTAGTATAAATCTCTTGAGATATTTGAAATAAAGCCCAGAGAGAAGGCCTGACTTCTAATTGGGCATGCAGTGGATCCAGAGACACGAAATGGGCACTAACTGCCTGATTACCATTATAGTGAACATGCATTGATAATTTGTACTGCAACATTAAGCACATCCATCAACTCTTTACCACTGAGAAAAACAGTGGTGAAAGAGGGATCCTTTTCTGCCCAAACTTCTTTCAGAGCTCTCCATTTCTTCAATTATAATAATTTCTGCCTCAAGTGTTTGGGTGGGGAGCTCTAACTGCAGGAGCAGAAAAACAATGGAGAAAACAAATCTTAGACAACTTCAAACATATGTAGCAAAAAACACTGTGTGGAAGTTTGACATATAAAGTTAGATTTACCATAACAAAATTGAAATTAATAAAAAAAGAATTTGAGACATGGAATAGGACTGGTATTTCTTAACTGCATATTGATCCATTTTTGTCCAACTAGTATTCACAGAAATTTTAAGTAAGGAAAAAATAAGTGAAAGAGTTTAAAAGTCAAATATTTCTAAAGCAATCATTCACCGAACACATCAATCAAGATTACAGGTAAAAATAGAGAGGAAACTTTTCTAACAGGTACTGTCAGTGAAAGAACAGTTTGTTCCATTAAATTACTCAGCTTAAACCATCACTAAAATTCCACTTATATGAAGGCAAGTTGTCAGTAGAGTAGGAAGTCTTAATTATGGTAGAATGTAATATATCTACATATCTCTAATTTGGAAGTGAAACAGCATCCTAGAGATTAAATCAGAAGACTAACAGGAGATTTATAATTTGGAAAGTTTCGGGGATTTTTTAAGTCACAGTAAACAAGAAGCTGTCAAATTTCTACTTAAAGCTTGAAAATTAATTAAAATTTAAAAACAAAAACACTACCACTTTGAAAATCACTCCTCATCCAAAGAAAACAAATTGATTTAATTTTGGAAATACAAAAGCCATTTAAACTGCTTCCACTGTGACTGGGTATTGCAGATTGCTCTCTTTAAGTGTTCAATAAACTATGAAACTATTAGCAGTCTTGCCATCCAAAAATCCATTCATCAATTTTTCCCCAATACCTTTCCTATCTTAACCTCACAGAAACAGAGATGCAGCATCATAATATGGAGTAAAGAGAGAGGACTACAGGACAAAGACAAAAATCTGAAGGAAGGTCTCAGTAGTCTCCAACTCACCTCAATTTCATTTTTCCCACCAGTACATTATAGCTTCTGGTTGGGGAATACAACTTTTTCTCATCTACTGTAGAGTTTATGATAGAGAAAATATCAATTGCAGCTCAATAACAGACAGAGAACAAAAAAAATAGACATTTTTGCCATTGAAAAATTGCACAGTGTGCAGCTGTTCACAATCATACCTGTCCTGTTACTTCCAGGAAAAAAACTTATCTCTGAAAGACTCAGTGAGATAATGCAGTCAAAAGTCTAAATACAATCTTAATAGGGTTAACATTAAATGGAAAAAATTAGGTACACATTTTAAACCTTGTCATAATATTGTAAATTCATTACTAACACAAATGTTTCGTGCATTACATTAAAAGCATTTTCCATTGTACCTTGAAGAGTTACAAGTCCAAACATGAACTGTTGTATTCCCTTACTCAGCCTCCACATCCACTGCAGTTACCAGCCTTCAATGGCACCGATCCTACCACAGGGCACTAGAGGAACATGCTGACACTGCAGCAAAAGCTACCAAATATTCTCAACTTGTGCAGAGCAGCAGCCAAAGCTATTTCAGTAAAGACCAAATTACAAGAAATAGTTTGGGACCATAAAATATATTTATTGTTCTGGCTACCTCTAGAGGAACTTTTGTTGCTGTTGCCATGGGGTTGGAGGGAATGAAGGAAAACTCTGTTTAAATTAAAGGCTTGGAATGTCATATAATGCAGGATGACTTTTCATTAAGAGGCCTTTACCTGTTAGTCAACAGCACCATAATTAGTTCATTTTCAGATTGCTCTTGTTTATTGAATGAGGACATATACCAATAAAAGCCTCTCACAGTTCTTTATTACAAAGCATTTGCTCTAAACATTAGAATAAAGAGAGGATATATTTTCTCATTCCCTTTGGAATAATCAATCCAAATGAGGAACTCTAATAGTAGGTACACAACCTGGGAAAAAACTTCTACATTATTTATTTTAAATATTTTTTTTAATAAAATGTTGAACCTCTTTAGTACATCTATTCAAAACAATCATGGTAATTAAAAGGTATTTTTGTACATTATACATTTATGATTTCCATGTGCATAAACGTGCAGCTCCTTTAGAATATTATAAAGTAATACCTTTTTCCTTGGCTTCTTACTGGACAAAATGGATGCTAATAATTACTGCATATATTTTTCACACACAAGCTGTCTTGAGACAAAACAAATCCCTATTTCATGCAGACTCATCACTTTTGCTCTGCTGCAGTGGATACACTTTCATGTGAACCATGTAGTAAAGTTTTCTACTCATTTCTCCCACAGTCTCTGAGAAGCTACTTAGCCAAGACCACAACATCCTCCCCCTGAAAACCATAAATATTTTTTCCTATTATGTTTACTGTCTAAAGGCAGGTTGAGAGTCAAAAGACTATTACTGCTTGTCAAATGCTATGAAGTCAGAAACAAAATGATGTTCACTAAATTATTATTGTAATGCAGTCAGGTGATGCAGAGTTTGTGCAGCAAACGGGGAAGAATTTTAAAAGAACATTTGAAGAAAAAAAGACAGAAAAACAGGAGAAAAATACAAGGGATCTTCTGCACAAAAAAGCTTGTTATTGTCAAGAATCATCCAAAAGAATGTTATTCAGAATATACTCAAGCAATCTACAGCTTTGCCTCCTACACACCCAAGAAAATGCAGAGTGAATAATCATTCATTAATGTCCTTGCAAAACTGGTAAATTTGGAAATTTATGTGATTCGTGACCTCATGTCTTCAGCTTATGTGCTATAAGACAGGATTACTGAAGCTTTCAAAAAGAAAGAGAAATAGCATGAATATTTTAAGAAGCACAATTTGCCAAATAGGGGATGGGTTCAAAGTTTTCTTGCCTGTCTTCTTTTAGACACTCCTATCAATGCCTCAGTTAATTAGCAAAATACCTCAGTAATTAATCTGATTGAGCCAACTAACCACTGCTACACTGAGACTGTAGTCACTGATATTTAGGGGGACAAAGGCAAAGCATAGATGAAGCCCAAAATAAGCAAGTAGTTGTTAAGCACTCCATTTTTGGAATGATAACTTTATAATCAATTGGAATGCTAAGTAGAAGGCATCCTTTAACACCAGGAGAAAAGGTCCTGCCTCACTCAAATCTGGGCAGCCCAATAATATCGTTGCGTAGTCATCACTGCCAACTCATTTCACATCTCTTTTGACAATGTTTATTACTACCTTTTGTTCATAAAAAAAATTATGCTTTTTTTTTCTTGGTGGCATTTTGGTTTGTTTTTCTCTTAGTAAAAGTGAAGAGCTAAAGAGTAAACTGTTATTCTATTTTTTCAAAAGCTATAACCAAACATCTTAATCATCATGAAGTGAACCACACTCGTGAATGTCCCTTGTCACAAGAAGAGGACAAACTATGATGGATTTAGAGCAGAGGCACACTGCTGCAGTGTCCCTCCGAACCAGGATTCATTTGCTTTCCACCTCATTGCCAGAACATTATCCCTTGGTGTTCTCTTCTTCTCTCCAGACCACACTGTCCTTTTCAGGCTCTCGTGTTTCATCATTCATCAGGCTCAAACCTTAGTGAGACTCCCTAATGCCTTTATCAAACAGGCTGTACTTTTCCATGACCTCTCAAATGTTAAAATATTTTTTTTTAGTGTAATACAATAGTGAAATAGGGAACATCTCTGAACATGCTGCTATGTAGTTTACCCAAGAGGTCCACCACACAATGGTAAGATACATGATAAAAAATATCTCTAATACACAAATATATTTTCATGGAACATTTAACATGCTAGTTTAGCATACATGTTCAGAGTTACCCCAAATTGTATATACAATTCCTACATGTCCAAAAAACAGCAGAAAAATAAGATTTGGTTGTATTTTTTTTTAATTAACACATCTTGTAAGACTGAAGACTTCATATCACATCAAATATTTCAGGGAAAAACACTGAATATTAAAAAAAAAAAAAAGGCAACTCCAAAAATTTCAGAATTTTAATCCTACTTAATATCAGACCATTACATTAGATTTAGAGAATCATCCATCTTATCACCACAAATGCATAATTTTGAATAGAGAGATACCAGATAACTGTGGTTATTCTCTAGTGATGTCAAACCTTCCACCACACACACCCCACATCCCCCAATCAGTAGTGGGGGAGGCAGAATCTTATAATCAAAATTCTTGAACTGAACACCAAAACACCCCCAAAACCACTCAAAACCCACACTGGTTAAACCATTTTCTTACAATGCTTGCCCTGGTTCTGTGAAAGCCAAGAAAATGCATTACCACAAGTTACAACACTAAGAAAGAACTAAAGCTTCCTTGTGACAACACAGCAGAATTCCTGCCTGAGCTCTGAGCAAAAGCAGGTCTGTCCACATGAAATAGCACAGTGCAGCACTCAGCAGCTCCAAAACTTATTTACTAGCACAGGACATGGGAAAAGAAAGGATTTCCTATGGCTGCAGGTTGATTTATGGCTGCCTCTCACCCCGGTGCTGAGCAGCACACTGCCAGCGAAGCCTCAGCAATGCTTTTCTGCCCTGCAGGAGCTGGACCTTGAGATTCTCCACAAAAAGAACCCCTCACAAAGAAGTTTTTACAGACAGCTGGGGCAGTGGATAATCACAGTTACACTACCACATTAAACAACTTTTCCTAAGAGGAGTAATTTCACCTTTGATCAGTGCTCCAGTTCTAAAGCCAGTTGTGCTGGGCATTTCTGTCTCACCATCACACAGGCAGCTGTTTTAGTAGCACATTGAGACAAACACAAGACACAAATACAGAGTTTGGAAGATAGATGAGGCTTTTTTTAATGAGGAAAAAAATCCCACCACACTGTTTCAAAGTAAAGGAGATGAAGTCACCACTGCACGGACACTTTAACCTTAAGATTTAAATGTTAATTTTTCACCTCCAGTACCTCAAATAGCTCAGGGGAAGTGAGAGCTAACACACAAAAGAACACAGGCTAATGGGAAATTGGGAGTCTTCCTCCCAAACCATCTCCATTTCATTTATTGTTCCTATTACACACCTGTCACACAACCTGATGAAGAACAAGTGTGGGGAACAAAAAAACTGAGCCAATTTCAATCCTGGTGTTTATTTCCACAAATTTGTTTCAAAAGGTGTGTGGATTTCCTTAAAAATTATAAAGAACAACTGAGACACCATCTTCACATCCACAGATTCTCAGGAATATTTAGGTGTTAACTCACCCTTGATTTCAGTTGAATGAAGTGTGTAAATATTTCTGAAGATGTGGGTTTTTTTAATATCATTATACAATGACAGATTTTAAGCTTTACTGCTTCTTGAATACCCACACAAGGCTGTGACTTCTTCTGACATTACTAATTCAAAGCATATTTTAAAAAATTAAGTGTCAGACAAAAAAAAGTCCCATTATTTTGTTGAACTGGTACAGAAGAACCACTGGAAGTAAATCCTAATATTTAAATAATTGGTCAGGTTTTTACAGCAACAAAACATCCATGTGCAAACATCCACACACACTCATTTAGTTCAGAATTCAGGTAAGAAAGGACATCAAGTGGTATCTGAACTTCAGTTATTTGTGAAGAATGCCCACATCCTTGAAAAGCACATAAATTCTCTACAGACAACACAGCAGAGGTACCACTTAGTGTTACTCCTCAAAAGTCTGAATTTAGTTATAACAAGCACTGATGCTCACTGAAAGGGCTCAGAAAGCTTAGGCCCAGATTTTTAGTGTCATTTGACAAAAATTCAATAGCTTTTGGAGAGCAGTGCCTTGCCAACACAGATGTTGCCATAGACATCTGTTAGCTCAACAACGCCAAGGTGAATCTCCCTCTGCAATCCCACCCTACCAGGCAATGGTCTGGAAAACCTCAAAGCATAACACATTAAGTTCAAGAAACCATTTCAGGGATCCTGACTTCTCTCCCTTATCATCTGTAGCACATGTTTACCATTTATGGCTCATCACCAGCACACGCAATCACTTATACTCCAAGTGTTCAAGGAGCTCTGTAGCTGAGGAAGAAAATGCATTAATATTCTGAACTACCTGCAGAGATCCAGGCTTGGAAAGGTTCACGATTTTGTACTGCAATGCCTGGGTGCCTCTGCCACACCGCGCTAACCTAAGTCCCTCCTAACAAGTGCAGCTTGCATACATAAAGCAATATTGATTCAGCTGTGCAGAGCTGTTTGCCCAGCCTTTCAGAAGCACAGCTTCCCCAAACACTGCTGCAGACATCAGAGCTGTCTTCCGAGGAGAGGGGAGGTGTTTGTCAGCCAGGCTCGGCTTAACCACGCACTCTGCGCCAACCACTGCATTTAATTAACTTCCCTTGCTTGGCCTCACAGAGTTGTTTTCTACTATCTGATCTTGCCTGCATGAACCCCATTCTGATTTCATGCAGGAAGGAGAACTGCAGCCACAGCCTCTTTTGTAAATAAAACTGCCCTGACTTGCAAAGGAGCTGTTGATAGGAGCAAAGATATCATGGTAGCCATGCCCGCATAAAGCACAGCACAAAACTGCTTTCTGAAGCAAAATATCTGGAGATTAAAGCTAAAGGAAAGAATGGCACCCTTCTAAATGAGCAGTTCAAACAGTTTAATAAAGAGAGGACATCAGGGATGGTTATTTTGAAGTGAACACTTTTATCTGTACCACATGGTGTCTTTCCCAGTGGCACTGCTAGGATTCAATAGCACAATTTCATGAGAAAGAATAAGAACTTGTCTTTGTTTTGCTGTTCACAGGAGCCAGTTTGTTTAAACCTTCCAACAAAGAAGATAAACAAGCTGATGCTTTACATGAACTGCTTTATCTATCACTTAAAATGCAAAACAAAACATGACATATTCCTGCTTATCCAGCTGTACTAAATTTAGTATATAAATACAAGAACTGTTCAAGGATAAGCAAAGGATTTCTGTCTCAGAGATCCTCTAAAAATTCCTTCTTGATGTTTTTTTCTTTCCTTTTCATACAAACATTCTAGGCAGAGCTGTTAAGGAAAAAATACACTCACAGGCAAACTCTTTTGCTTGAACTTCTAACCCAGAGAGCAAAGTGTATGTGAAGGTGTGAAAACCATATCCCCCTTTACCCACAGCTGTGTCACCACACATACCATCATATACCATTGGAAATAATAGGAAATACTATTCCTCTCATTATTGTTTTCCTTCTAAATATTTTTTTTAATTAAGATGTTATTTGCTTCCTGTTGTACTTGTAACAGCTTTTCAGAATTTATTGGGGGGGCAAGCATTTCCAAGCTTATAGTATGCCAGGTTACTTTCTATCAGAGACTGCAGTTCACAGGCATATCCACCTTTCCCATCACCCATTTTAGCTGCAGGCTTTCAAAGCATTCAAGCATTTTAGATGGGTGAAAATGTCAGTTCCTCCAACTCTAAGAAAGAAGCAATGATGTACCATAAGATAAATAAATGACATCTAATTCACTTTACCTCTCAAAGTTCTGGCTTTGCAAAGAAAGAGTCCAGGAAAACTAACTCAGTATTTTTGCCTGGCTTATCCTTATGCCATTAAAATTAACATGAAACAATATGTTCCTTCTTAACCACTTGATGAGTCAGTGCAGCTCAGAAAACTGATAAAAGGTTTGTGGAAATAAATTAATATTGCATGAATGCTGCTGGAGCTATTAAACAAGCATAAGCTAGAACCCAGCACTGAAGCCAAAAGAGACCTTTACACGATGAGGGAAAGTGGCAGAAAAGTCAACAATCATTATTACAGCAGGTTCTCTGCCCTGCAAAAGTGGCATGTGACCTAAACAGATGTAAGCAGCCCTTATCTCTGATATAAACAGTTGTGCTGCTTATCTCAGATCTTACAATTCTATGACATTGCTTTCAACAACACAAAACCCATTAACACCTTTTTTTTTTCTTCATGGAAAGGAAAATTTATCAAAATCTTTCAGTAAAAATGTCTCTTCAGAAGGAATGAGTAGGGAAGAAGAGTAAGGTGTTTTTTAAGCTATGAAATAGCTCAGTTATTGGTGTTTTGGTTATGCTTTCACAGTGATGCATGAAATACACTTGAAATCTATAGCTGATTAATACAGCTGAAATCTATAGCAGATGTGAGACAGCAAATACTGTGACTTATGTCTTCAGTAGGCAAACCTAGCTTTATTTCTGCAAATGTGGTCAGTTTTCTCTGCCTCTGCTGGAGTCAGAGAAAAAGATCAGAATTATCAGCCTTCCTGCAGGAGTCAGAAGCAGATCTGCAGATCACATGCTACCAAAAAGCAGCTGCTGTTTCTTAGCCACTTTCACACTGTACTTCAGAAATACCCACTTGTGTGACAAAAAGGGAGGCAAACCTTCTCAAAGTAAGCTCTGCTTCTGAGCACAGTGACCTCCACAAACTTCAATTCCTGAGCTCTCAATCCAGAAAAATGCTCAAATTTTAATAAATCAGAATTCCTGAAAAATTTCAGAGATACAGGTGAATCAGCAGCACTTTGGGCAGGAAAGAATGAGAAGGGTTGCTCAGAAGCAAGAGGCCAACTTCTTTTCTGCTACATATTAAAAAATTCTGATTGTACATTGAAGTACTCAAAAACTATCTCCCAGATCCTGTTTATTTTCTCAGGAATGGTTTATCTTCACTTGCATCAAAGAGAGTATTTAAAATACACTCTAAGTAACATTTGCCCAGTGGGAGAAAAAATAAAATATTTTACAGTTACCTTAGACACTTTGACAGAATCCCTGCAAGTATTTTTTAAAACAAGATCAGACATTAGAAAATATTATTGATCATCTGTCTTACTCATTACTGACATTTCTTTAAGTTAGTTATGCCAAAACATGAGTAGTTCTACAGAAAAGATCCATTTAAATTCAAAGATACAACTTCCATCATTTAATTCTGCATGCTTAGAGAGTGAAAAATGGAGATTTTACAAACTGCATCATGATTTAAGAAAACAAGTAGAGCAAGAAGTTAGGAAGTTACATTTACAGGAAGAGCAAAGTCTTCAATAAAGAAATCCCTTAAAGTACAGAAATCTCTATCATCTGTTGCAGAAATTGCCCACTATGCATTGTCTGCTGCATACAACAGTTGCCTGTGATTAAACCTGATTAAATCTGCATGCACTGGGGAAGACTCCAGCCTAATCACTGGAAAATATTGATAGTCACCAATATTTAACCTGTACAAATCTGCCACTGCCCTTCCTGGTGTCAATGATGGGAATTGTCAATATAAAAGTTTTATAAATTTGCATTAGTCTGATGTTAAACAGTACTGGAAATTTAATCTCATTTCATCCTAAATGTTCATTAGCTAAACCTTATTAATATCTTAATTTATTAATAGACCCATATTATTGTTTCTGAGTTTGATGGAAAACAAAGCTTCTCCTTTATAATATGATGTTACAAACAATTTCATATACAATACTTAATTTCAATATTAACCTTCCTTATTACAGATATACATACTGCCATATATTTCTATGTCAAAAGACACTATAAAAACTACTCCCTTCCTCCTTTCACCATGTATACACATTTTATAAGAGTTATTGCTTCAAACACCTCTCTCAAAACATCCTCTGTCCTTCATTGGGAATGAAATCATTTCATATATTTCCAATCTTCAACTATTATTAGAAAACATCTTTTGTACTATTCCATTAGCCTCATTCATATGTTGTGTTGTCTTTTTGGACTTACTGAAAATAAATTATGCAGGACAGTAGAAGAAAGCTGTTACTGCATAATTCAAGTAAAATCATAGAAAAAGGCAGCAGTATAATCATCAACTGCAGTGTTCCTTTGAGACTTTCTTTCTTATTATATAAAATAACAATCTTTTGAAGAAGAGGAGACTGATAATTACTCAACATCATCCACTAAAAAGAGGAACAAACTGAAGGTAACAAAACAGTTATTTTCACCCATATTAAGACAAATTAAATGTTAGCATATTCCATGTGCTTAATTAAATTTAAATCTATTTCACATAATAGTAAATGGCTTTGCTCAGGGTTGAGAGAATATGTTTTTTTTAATCTATTAAATTTTTCCTAAATGCTGACCATAATAGTCATACCTGGTAGTTTTCCTTTTCCCCGCCTTCTCACTCATATATGAATTTGGTTTATTGAATCAAAAACACAGCAATTACAGAGTAGAGGAGAGACCAAGCAGCAAACAAAACCTGGAAGACTTACCATTAACACAGACTTCAAAAGACTTGCAAAGGTCATCCTCAAACAGGCAGCCTAAAAACACAAAAGAAAGGTAAAAATTAATACAGGTTTCAAACTGTGGATAATTAGTGCATATAGAAGACCTGTTAATGCTCTGAAAAATTCAGACATTTGGTTGGCCTTGGGAGTTCAAACTGGGCAGTAGAAGAAGTCCAGAACAGGTCTGATTAGACAGCACATCTTACTAACTGGCTAGGTCCAGAATCACCTTTGAAGTTTTCCTCCCCTCATTCCTTTACTGAAGATTTAATTTTTCCATGCATGTCTCTTTCCTTAAGTAATTTTAGGGACTTTATGTTCTCTTAATTTTGAGCACATTATTGTACCACAGCACAGTAATACAGCAATGCACTGCAAGAATATACACCAAGAAACCAAGAGCATCCTGACAATATTGCCACAGCAATGAGACAAGCCTATAAATCAGCCTATAAATTGCTCAGTTAAGCTTGGGTTTAGTAACTGCAACCACTGACCATGTCCAAGACTTCAGGAGTGCTAACTCCTTGGAGAAAGGCTTCCAAATTAAGCCATCCCTACCAACACCCTAGTACCTCACAGACAGCTGACAAATATAAGTCCATCAAAAATATCCTTGGATTTTTTTGATTTATAATAAGAAATTTTATCCTGAAGTTGCTGCTTGATGAGGCCCTATTGCACAAGCTCCATTCTTCACCTTAGAAACATCATCCAGGCTGGCAATCCCAGCTCTTTCACTTGTACACATCTCCATTCCTTTCACTTGTACAAATCCACATGGATAAAGTATTCTGTTCCCTTGTCACCAAACTGTTCTGTTCCCTTGGTGTCACCCAACCAGGTATTGAGACAATAGTGATTCTTGCTTTTATCTTCAACCAAAATGAGACCCTGCTGATAGTTGTGAAGGCAGCAGGGAAGTGGGCAAGAAGTGCCTCTGCTCTGGTCACTCCACACTGGGGCACAGGGACAAGGATCACATCCAAAGGCACTGTGAAATATCCTGCTACTGCTAAGGGCACTCATTTTGTTTACCTAACCAGTAGTTTCTTTATTTTCTGACAAAGCTAAAGGGCTAGGACTGGAGCAAAT
This sequence comes from Emberiza elegans, assembly GCA_024865655.1. Taxonomy (NCBI): domain Eukaryota; kingdom Metazoa; phylum Chordata; class Aves; order Passeriformes; family Fringillidae; genus Emberiza; species Emberiza elegans. Next base: position 13,352,626 of record JALJVW010000206.1, read on the forward strand.
CTGAGAAATGAAGCAGTATGTTGGACACAAACGCTGCCCTTAAGAACACATTTTCACAATTAAGCCTTTTCATTTTCCTGGAAAACATCTTATTTATAAATGGCCACATGGAGTTATGATATTAAGCAATATTGAACTTTTCCACACCTTGCATGAAGAAACCAACCAGGAACTACACCAGATCCAAACAAATGAGCAAATCCTATCTCCATGAAAGCAAAAGTACAGCACCTTTAATCACCAGGGAGTCAAGTGGATTATGTAAGATGTCCTTAAAAAAGAACTGAAAATCTCAGGACCCTCTGACCATGAATTACCTGGCTCATAATCCTGCTAAAAGAGAAGTTTTGGTGAGATAGAGTGACTTGGGAATTTCTGAAAAGGCTTTCAGCAGATAACTGTATTAGCACATCATTAAGGCTGAACTAATGTGCTGTGTGTCTCAGCAGGATTTAGCAGCACATGTTAGGTCTAAGCTAGACAAGCCCAACTATGTGAATTCAAGACATGTTGGAGAACAGAGTCCTTCACATCCATCCCACACCTGCCTGCAAAGACCACATACACATAACCTTACATAGATTTACAATATGCACAGGAATAAAAGAGCTCTCTCATGCTTTTACCCATGCCCCAGTACACCAACTGTGGTTTGTAACATTTCTCGAGATGTGGATGATTTTGCTCCAGACAAGTCTGCTGTAAGAACCATTTGACCTGAAACAGTGGCTGGGAACTCACTGAAGATACCTGACTGCAGCCCTGCTACTGACCCAGCCAAGCAGGAGGATGCCTGAGCTGCACATTGACTCATAAAGGGCATCAGACAAGAACAATGAGAGGCAGTGACCAAAACACATCCACACAGAGCTCATAGCACAAGAGTCGAATTAAAAGAATAACAATGCTCACTTTAGAAAGGCATTCTTGCAGGAAAAAAAAAATAGGGACTTCAAGCACCAATATAAACTAGACTTGGAAATGTATACTTCAGTGTTCCTGTTTCCAGAAATATGAAGTTAACTCTTCTAAAAAAAAAAAATTTTATGGCTAGGAAAACTCAGTATTCTTTTCTTTCCTGAGAAATTAAAAAAATAATCAAGCCCAGAAACCTGAAGTATCTGTGTCCAGCAAAATGCTGCTGAATTTGTCCTGTGATGGAGGGAAGACAGGCAGTTTTGTAGTCATTTCCCATCCTGCAGTGCTGTGGAGCCAAAAGGTGTCAGATGAGAAGTTGCAGCCAGGAATATTTCTAGTGGAGTGGCACATTAAAACAGTGACAGGTTCACCTGACTCTACTGATTGGAAGCACCTGGGAGCTGGGATTACAACCACCTGCTGTCTGTAGCCACCTGCCAGAGACAGGCCATCCTATAATCATACACTGAGATTCTCACAAGCAGAAAAATACAGATACAAAATGAACAAAACAAGCCTGCTTAGGTACAAAGAAATCAGCAGTCATGCTACTTCTATACAGAACTCTGATTTTGCTTTATTGACTAATAAATTTTCCATGAAAAGCACAAAAGAAAACTGGCATTATCATGTTTTAGTTTCTCTTCTAATAACTTGTTTATTTGATGCTCACTGCAGCAAGGAATCTGATGCAATCAGACTTGTAAACCCATGTCTTGGAGAGCAAACTAGAAAAGTCAATGCATAGTAAACTATATCCATGTAGGATTACTCTAAAATAGACAAGGACCTCCAAAATGCCTTGAAAAATATTTTGTTTCAAGTTATTTATTGCTAAAGTTGATTGCTATGCATATTTCACCCAACCAGTCAATATGCTAATTTAGCTACTAATTTATGTCCTGCTATTTGCTGGAACACGAAGAAGTATCATATTTCATTTCAAATATCATCTACCCATTATTAGTAATGGTGGTAATAAGTCAACTCTGAAGAGTGAAGTCGTATCTTCTCAAAAATATATTTAGTTCAGTTCCTGCCTTATGGGAGCAAAATTATGCTGCATTTTCTACCCAAAAAATCTCCCTACCTCAAAAAATCTTCCAGTACACATAAACTGTTGATACATTACTGTCAAACACCAGACCTAAAGCCCCAATCTCACTTCACACAGCAGCCCTGAAATAACAGTCTCCACATAATTATCCAGCATACATTGCCTTGTTAAATGTAGAATTTAAAGAGTTTTCTTACCTAACCTGCATTGAAATTCAACTCTTTATTAACATTTGCATGGTCTCCACATCTCAGTAGTGACAAATCAGGTTAATATTCTGTATATAATGTACACTACAGTACACTAAAAGAGATTCCATATGGCCTTGCAAATTCTTCTGCCTCCCTTTCCTCCCCCTCTATATCTCCAGTGCTGTTTCTCAGAAAGGCAGCAAAACATAATCACAAAATACTGCTGTGAGTACAGGACCTAAAAGTTTATGCTTCTTTTTTTCAACTTATTCTTCTCATGAGACACTAATAAAACTATCTCCCCTCTCTTCATCATACAAGCAGTTCTGCTTTCCTAAAGAAAAAATAGGAAAGTTTAAATTGTGCTGGAACATATTGTTTGTTTTGACTTATACAAGGAGCCTCTGAAGGTTAGGACAGTCAATGCAGCAGATGAAGTCACTTGAACTTCATCTAGAAAAAAACTGTAGAAATTCTCTTATAAGGAAAATATTTTTTTTAAAACTGACATTGACTGATGATTCAAATAGATTATATTATGTTTATTTCTCTGTCCTTTCCCCCTGTTAACCAACTCATGATGATCCTAAACTAAACACCTCTCCCAAGAATGCCATCAATCCTGTAAGCATTTTTCTAAATTAAAATTTAAAAGTAGGTCACAGACCCTGTTTATCAAAAATTGTCTTATAATCATCAAAACAAAAAGCCAAATAGCAGGCAAAACCAGCTACATTTCTTCTGAAACTGGGAAAACACAAACCTTTTAAATCTTTTGTGTTATTGAAGGATCCCTTTTCCTTTCACTCTCTTACTACAACTTTCATGACAGCATTTATGTCTCCTCACATCTGCAGACCTTAACAACCCCTGGCCCATCACAACTTCAGCCAGTTTGTGTTCCCTTAATCAAAATATGCCAGCAGTCTTTAACATTATAATAGTGCAGAATTAAAATGCACCCCACATTTACCTGTTTATTTCACATTTGGCTGCAAGATGTGGTCAGGAGACCTTGCAGGGTGAGCTCATCATTGCTGGTGAGAGTAAGAAACAAGGAAACACCTGGGCAGGTCAATGTCTCCTTGGGTCTTTAGCCCAGCTGTGAGGACTCTAAATAGTGAGTCACATTATTTTCCTATAGTAGGATTAATAAATATGGTCCAATAATTACATTTTAGACGTGCTTAATTCACAGAACTGTGATAGCTTTAACTGAAAAGACCAAGATGATGCCTAACAATAATGAATGATAATCTGAACACGTTGGTAGAAAAAATGAAACAAGGTTTCTTGCAGAAAACTGATGGGAGAAGTCATCTGTTAGAGAGAGAAATATTCTGCTCACTAATAGAGGTGAGAGATAAGTTTGTTCAGTCTGCTAAAGCTCTGATCTATTCAACACATCCTCATCTGTCTGCCATACATGTGTGCTTAACAAGTCTAGAATTACCCAAAATTGCAAGAATGTCTGGGGAAAATGTACATCAAGCTGATCACAGGCTTTAAGCAAATTTCATCCCAGTTTCCTAAACCCTGGGGTTATACAGGTATGTGCACATGCAATGTAAGTATATGCTCATCACTCAAAACTTACCAATTGCCTGTGAAAAATCAACTGATTAACTGCCTTCCTTAATTTAGATTCATTATGGCATTCACAATGATAAAATACCAGGATATTCCTTGGCCCCACCTTTTAAATTTTCATTCTTATCCCCTTTGCTCATTTTTTCTGTTCCAAACTCCCCCATTCTCTTCCTGAGAAGTGTTCCTTTTTTAACTCCTCCTCTCCAAGAAAACATCATCCCACCACCAGGATGCAGCTGCCCTCCCTGACCCTGCCAAACATGTGCATGCCACTCCCAGGCACTGCCCCCACTACACTGTGCCCTCTCCTTTCACTCCTGCAGGTGAGCAGCTCTGTCACCTGATCAGTGTTGACTGCTGGCAATTTCTGGCCATCCAGTCCATCCATGCCCACAGGTGTCCTCTAAAAATCAGGGTGCCCCAACAAAGGAAGGAAAATGATGCATCTGACTCCATGTTCTCAAAGAGCTAATTTATTACTTTACTATACTATATTATATTAAAGAATACCATACTATACTAAAGAATACAGAAAGGATACTTACTGAATGCTAAAAAGATAATAATGAAAACTCCTGACTCTTTCCAGAGTCCTGACACAGCTTGGCCCCAGTTGGCCAAAGAGTCCAAACAACTCACACCAGAATCCAGTGAAACAACCACCTGCGGGTAAACAATCTCCAAACACATTCCAGACAAGCACAACACAGGAGAAGCAAATGAGATAAGAATTGTTTTCCTTTTCTCTGAGTCCTCTCAGCTTCCCAGGAGAAAAATCCTGGGCGAAGGAATTTTTTCAGAGAATGTGAATTCCACAGCCCTCCACGTCCCTTCCAGCACATTCAGCCATTCCCCATCTATCTCCCTTCCATTGTGTCACTGGGAGAGAGCTAAGGGACAGGAGGTAAAAGAAGGGCAGAATTTGTGTCTTGCTACCTCAATTCAGAGCTTTTCAGAGCAGGTGTAGGTTCAGTTACATTCTGGTGTCTCCTCAGGTTCTCAGGGTATCCAGAATGTTCTACACTGAAAAATATATTTTATCAAGCTCTCGGAGCCTGTGGTGGTTTATCAACAACTGCTTGGATAATAGTTAAGTGATGAAAGAACAGTAAATCAATGTGGTCAAGAATAATATTAAAGTGGTACATAATACTAAAGGGGTTCTTTCTCCCAAGAGGGAAAGTGAGAAAAATATTGTCAGCATAAAATATACTGAGCTTTGATCTTCTTTCTTCACTCCACCTTTTGTGAGTTTAATATGTGCCTGATGTTTTTGTAATACTGCAAACTCTTGAGAGAAGGGTTTTTTCCTTTCTTTTTTAATTATGTGCATGCACAAAGCTTCATACAAAGGAGCACTAATCCCTGGTGAAGAATCGAGGCTTTACTCTAATCCAAATTAACAGTCATAAAGATGACAAAAGAAATCCCTGCAGTGGTTAACTGCAGGACTGTGCAATCTTTTACATTAAAAGTTTCCAAAGTAAAGTAAGGCAAGATTTCCCATAAGTGTTACCATATGGTGCTAACACTTCCTCATCTCAGATTTACCCCTTCTTTCAATCATTTTTCATACACACTGATTTGTATATTGAAATATGACTCTAGCCAGAATAATTCATCACAGAATAGAGTTTTCATTCATTTAGGAAAAATTTCAGTACTAAACCTATAGCCAAGTCTTGCCCCTGAAGCCTCAGTGACATTACATAGCAGAACTTCAGTTACCTTCTTTATATCACTTGCCCTTCAACATGTATGCATTGGTGCATGAAATAGCCAACATGATACAGACATGCTGTGGTGTTTATTATTATTATTATTATTATTATTATTATTATTATTATTTCTCACTCTGTAAATCTGCAGTTTGTCCTTTCTGCATTTATAAGAAAAAAATTAGATCTTTTCCTTAGCATGTAAGTAGTCTGAGCATGTTCACCACTAAAGAAAGGAATTGCTTTGTAGTGAGAATACTATTAGCTTATCTGATTACTAATGCCATGATTGCAATGATGTAGGGCTTTTCTTCTGGGGAGCACTGAGAAAAGGTCACTACTAAGAATAATTGAAGATGTGAGCAGCAATAACAGGTCATGAAGAGAAGAGACACTGAAAGTCCATCACTAAGAAAGCTTTAGAACAGCATTTGCATTTGCCCAGGGCTCAGAAAGTGGCTCATTCACCATTTGATGAGCCATTTTGTCATTTTTTCACAGTAAACATTAAAAGAACTTGCATTATCTCTTCTGAAAAATCATAATTCTCTCACTGCTACATTGTCTAACTCTGTTTCTTTAGCATGAGTGCCATTCACTCAAAGGAAAATGGGGAGCACAGATATAATCTGCCAAACAAGTAGCTGCACTGATACTTAATTATACTGAACATTAACATGCTCTCTATTTAAATTGCAAAAAAAAAGATGATTCCATTATTGTAGAATAAATAGAAGCTAATTTTAAAGCATTGTAAATATTACTTCTTACAATCATGACTGAAATCTTCTACCCTTAATTATGACAGAAGGGGTCAAATGTGATTTGCTCGAGTAACACAGCCCCAAACAAAACATTTTTACCGTTTTGGTTTCCCATATCGGGGAAATAACAGCATCCTTACAATACAAAATGTAGGATATGTTACTTCAGAATTAAAAATTGTTAATTGGAGTACTCACAAACTGTAGACATAATGTCATAAAGGACAGGGCAGGCCTTCAGTAACTGCAATTAAACACCTTCTGATCACCAGTGGTTAAAATTAAATTCATTTCTGGGCAGGAACTAAAATCACCCAATGCCCACTGAAATCCCAACTGTAGCTAAGCAAAACTTTCTTTTGTGCCTGGCAGAGATTCTGAAAGCTGAACACCATTGAATCTAAATTCCATTTCACTGTTTAAATACATCAACAAGCAGCCTGATTTTTTTTACCTGTCATTGCCTGTACAATATCCTTGCCCACAAAATCTGCTGGCAGCAAAACCTTCCGGTATTATCCATAGCCAAAAGATATAACACTGAAGGCTTACATCCAGCAGAGTGTGACATTACCAGCACTGCCATCCTCAATATCATTGCACACAAGGCAGCAAGCATTGCACTGCAGAGGCCTCTGTGATATTTATTCTGTGAAAGAACTGCTGCCATCATTATATCTATCAACCTCATTTTGCCCATCACTTACTGCCAGTCTATTCCAGCATACTTGTTTTACAAAATTGCAGTACAGGAGTGAATTCTAAATCCTAATTATAACATAATTCTAGATGTCTTCCACAGCAAGGGTTGAGACAAGCTGGGTCAAAGAAGTAATGAACCATTAGGTAGAAGAAACAGGAACTCTGTCTGGAGGTTATGTGCTTTGGAAGATAACTCTTTCAGGAAAAAATCCAAAACACTTACATGGTTAGGGAATTTATGTCCTATTTTTGATAGTACTCAATCTTTAAGAGCTGTATTCTGTGACAGGGTTGGTTTTATTTTTTTAATGGTTCTTTAAAGTTAAGTTTTCTGTTTTGGGAAAGCTCCCATTATTTCCATAATCAAAGGAAGGAAAAGAGACATATTTCTTATTTCCCTCTAACAAGTGCCAAAATTTTCTTTTCATTTTTGGCAGACATTCTTAATGAGTATCTTCTTGGTGCTTAAAAAAAACATAACCAGAATTTACAGCAATTCACATCCACTTATATTGCCTCTAAAACTAAGCAATTACCCAATATTTATATTGGGTAATATTCCACTCCCAACAATATCTTAAAGCAGACTTCAAAGGCAGAAACCTTTTTTTGCAGAGGACCTCTCTGCTGTTATTGGCATTTATATTCTGCTTTACTTAGAAAACAATACAGCATCTTTCAACCAAAGATGCCTGTACCAAGAGCTGCAGTATGGCCAAGTGCCTGTCACATAAGATCCCCTCTATTTTCCTTCTTCAGACTTTTTAAAAAGTCCCTCTCCTTTTTGCTTCATCTCCATTTCACAGTTCATTTGAGCTGGGTTACAATTTTTGGGTTAAAATTACAGTGCGGACTTGGTGAAAATAACTTGGAAGGAAAAAAGAAATACATAATTCCAAGAAATCTGAAGCGCAAGGGGCTAGTTCAGAGTATTTATTGCAGGGAAGTAATTCTAATCTGGACAACAGCACCCATGGATGTGGGAGCTACTCTTATAGAAGAGCTCCAAAAAAGGAAGGCAGGACCCAAACACTGGTCTAAATCTGTCTATTTCTCTGTATCTGTTTGGAGGTCTGATAGATGTAGAAAATGTAAAAATTGCTGTTTGGGAAAACAGCTTCATGCCTTTATCATGCATTTCTGAATCACATTATAATGTTAATTTAGAGTGTTGAAATCACCTGTGTTCATCTAATGGAAGAGACACTATTATATACACTTGGTAATTTCTTTAATAAAGAGTTTAAACAGTCCAGAGTAATCCACATTAATTATTCATGTACTGGAGAGACATAATGAAAGTCAATGGAGAAAGTCATAGTCTCTTGAAGTTCTTGAGGGAAAAATAATAATATTAGGTAAAATTCAATGGACTGTGACATCAAGATTTATCTCTGCAATTTGCCCTGGGAATTTCAATTGCAAATGAAGCTGCAGCCTCCTCTAGGATGGAACAGAGTTATGAGAAACAGGTCACACAGGGATAGCGGTAGTGCGTCAGAATTAACAGTTCTTACTAAGATGCCCAAAACTTCCTTTCAACAGGAAGAAAAAAATATCATAGAAGTGTTTATCTACTAGATATTTTTTAAAAGCTACCAAGAGCTCAGCTGTCCCTACCAATACAAATTATGTCTTAACAAACAATCCATGTGCAGCACCTTGCGGCTTTGTTCAAGTCCTGTTGGGCTGTTGTATTTGTAACCCCTACATGGGCATCACACTGTCAAGGGACAGAATTAGGACAATGCTTTCCTATGCTGATAAAGAATTAAATCTATTCTGTATTGATTCAAAACTCATTGCAGACATATTTAATTTTATCACAGAGTTAAATGATCTGCTTCTACTTACTTTTGTGAAATTACACCTATTTGAAAGAACTGAGAGTGAATGGTCTTGATTTTGACCAGTAATTGAGCTCTAATTACTCCTGACTCACCCTGATGTTTCTGAGGCTGGCAGTAGAGCCAGCTGTCCTAGAATACATCCTGCTGTTGTGTCTGTGAAGCAGCTCTGCCTACTCTGTGAGACCAGTGAGATGTTTTTTTCCCTAGGCTAGTTGTTGAGAGACAGCCACAATAATGACACACATCAGAGATGTAGTTAAGAAAAAGCCTAATGATTAAAGCAATTTGGGGAGGAAGCCAAGAAAATTAGAGATGATTCTGAAATATGACAAATAGTGTTCATGCTGAGTAACACCAGAATTCATCTTTGTTTCCTTCCTAAAAAGTACACAAAAGACTATTTTTCTCTGTCTGGAAAAAAAGAAAAATATCATTAGAAGACTAAATCTCTCAGATTCTAGAAGTTCATCTGTTGCACTCCTTTAACCACCAAGGAGAAACCGCACTTCAGCAAATCCATTTATGAAGGAAAAAAAAATCGGAAGGCTGGATGCTGTCAGGAGTTTATATAGGTGCTTTTCTCCATTAAGAGTAGACAAAAGCCTTTTCTACACTGTAGCCATAGAGACACCAGCTCTCATTAACTTAGCCTCCAATGCCTGTTGATTTTGATGCAATCGAAGTATCTGAGCAGGGAATTAGGGCCCAAATACCTACTATTTTTCCTGTTTAAGTTTCTTTGTCTTGGCTGTTTTTCCTTTGTAAACTTTATTTCTATATTACAGACTTCCCTGTGCTCATTCCCTATCCTCTCCTGGATACTCTTAGCTACTGAGAGTTACCAGGTAGTAGGCACATAATGGAAAAGAGAAAGGAATGGGGAATTTCACATCACTATTCACCAATCAGCAACTTCCTCCCAGCTTCCTCCACTGCTCCACCAAGCTGCTCTGAACTCCAGAGCTGGTTCTGTCTGCTGAATCCAGCCTGTCCCTAGTAACAATAATTAGCCTAGAGCATACACAATGAAAAAAAGAATGAGACCTATTAATTCATAAAGGAATTACCAACATTTACTTCAGAGGTTTTGTTTTGTTCTGGTTTTCTTTTTTTCCCTGTATGGAAATATAGAGAATCAAGGGGGTTGAGGAAACTTAGAAAATTGGAAACAGTAAAAGGTACAAATTAGGAAGAAAATACTGGAGGGAGAACAGAGGTAATAGTGAACACCTCAATGTGCAACAACTGAAGAAGAAAAATCTACAAGAAAAGAGGAAATGAGAGAAAATAAGAGGGTCTGAGAAAGGAAGTGCAGGAGAATAATCTCCACAGAAATGTCTGTAATGCATGATGTGTTAAAAGTGATAAAAAGTCCAAGGTGAGAGATAAGCCAGAGGCAGAGATAAGAACAGCCCTGCAATTCCCTGCTAGCATCTTACACTGATTTTACAGGACTGTCGGGATTTCTGAGAATTTAGAAGAAAGGGATTCTCTCGTTTCTTGGAGGCATCCTGAGAACAGAAGTCGTTTTACAATAATCCCATTGATAGTTTTGAAAGTTGATTCCAAAGATTCATTAACTAAAGACTTGATTTTATTTTTCCTCCAAAAAATTCTTGATGTTAATATTTCATGAAGTTCCACACATGAGTCTTCAGTCTGCAGTTGACCAGCATTTGCATAATTCTCTGAGACATGATATTCAGCAAGGTTTAGAATCAGTCTGGCACCTCATATGGGAGCCCTCTTAAAAATTCTTAAATTATTCTAATGAACCAGTATTATTCAAAAAAAATATTTTTCTTCCTTCAGGATTTGAATTTCAGCCAAAACATTAAAACAATGTTTAAAACTATACTTGGAGACTTTCTATTTGATGAATATATTACAAACCTAATTTTGTGTTATTCCTGAATCCAATACTCAAAGCAAGGAACAATGAGTATACAATCCTTTCTACATCAATGTAGTGTTTACAAAATATCTTAATTATAAGACCTTAAAAAACACACACCAAAAAAGCAACAAATAAATCACCCTAAAAATCCAAAGCTTTGTGACCTTTATTCTCTTTTCTACAACCTATATATCATGCAGCAGAAGTAAAGGCACAATATTAAAATTATGCCCAGATGAGTAAATGATTTTTTTTTCTAATGTGCAACCTCATTTGAAGTATTCTTTCAAACCAACATGGGACTGTGACAAGAATGCCTGAAAGACCTAAAATTCTTTCATTGACGGTACGTCAAAAAAAGCAAAATGGGATGTGTTGTTACACGCTACTTTGTACAAGGAAACAATACTCAGCTACTTCTCTTCATTGAGCTTTGTTAAAAATAAAACTTAACGATCAGATTCACATCAAGCACTGGCCTGTTTTGAGAAGGTGGCTTCAGTTTCCTGCAGGCAGTTGGAGAGTATCAGGTCGAGGACCAGAACAAGAATCTCTGTATCTACAGCTCTCTTCCTTTTGTATAACATCCTGGAACATTTTTACAGAGGGATACATGGAGGGCAAATATGGTGCTCATGGAATATTTTTAGGATTTTTACAGTTAAGACATTTTGACTATCAATTCAGCTTGCCTTTAGCCATTCATGTGATGGCAGAACAACAAAATCAAAAAACCTTTTGTGTCATTTCTTGAGTAATTGCCACAATTTTTAGTAATTTTACATAACTAAAAATATTAAGTTAACATGTAGGTTCAGTGAAAAAACAGTCCTCAAGTGGCCCAAGTCTGCTGAAGTCTTACATCAGAGTAACCCAGCTATTCAACTTCCCAATTTAAACAAAATATGAGGACAGGGAACAACTGTTAGGAAGGGGGAGAGATCTGCTCATGGTGACAGTATGTGGACATACCTGTATCCTCCCCACCTCTCAGAAAATCCTCACTTTCCTTACACTCAGCAGCTCTGCCCATTGAGATCTGATGATGTAATAACACACAATTAATGTCATTTTGGATTAAAGGTAAAACAGATATAAAATATAATTACTGCTCAGTGAGTGCTGCTTTTAGTTGTAATACTTTAATTCTATAATGGATGTGAAAGTGTCCACAAGCTTTCAAATCACAGCTGGGTACTGGAGACTTTTATCATTCCAGATCTTCCAAGCCTTCACCTGCACTGCTGGTAAAACCTTCTCTAAGGATGCAATTCCCTTGTTGTCATTTTTTGACAACACTATGACTTTATTCTAACCCATTCTCTGTCTCCATCACACCTGCCTAAGCCCAGACCCTGCAGCTGCCAAAAAGGTCCTTAAGGGCAGCACAGTGACCTTAGGCCGTGGATTATCCCCCTCATCCCCTGCTTTCCCAGAGGTGTGAACACCTTTATTGCTACTACTGATACTCTAGTGTAGAATTACAGAATGCACAGCCAACCTCAGAAAATACTACCCAGTCTTTTTTCCTCCCTCAATCCACATAGCTCACTTCACAACATTTGCATTCCCAGGTGGATAACTGATTCTTTACCCTGAGGAAGTTAAAAAGAAACATGAAAAAAAGCAACTGAAATATGTCACACAGAAAAACTTGCAAGTTCATTACTTCATAGAAGCTTTTTTAATATAATTTTTACCAAAATATCCTAAGAGATTTAGGGTGACTCACAAATGCCTAAAAATATGGAAGCTATTTTCCTGCTGCCTTCTTTTTTTCCTTTATGATGAAGGAAAGCTAAATGTACTTTGCTTTTGTTTCTTGTTATTTTTTGCTTGGTTTCTCCCTCCCCTTTCTGGAGAATAATAAAGTACATTATGTTTTCACTTGCAAAGCTCCTGAGTGTGCAGCGCCTGCCCCAGCGGGAGGCACGGCACACAAAAGCACGAACCACACAGCTGCAATTACACATCAAAGAGGATCGCTAATCTCACTAACTGCTGCTCCTCTGTTCTCCCACCTTCAGTCAGCACCAGGCACTCTGCAAAACTCAGTTATCAGAGCTTGTCTTTGCAAACTACAGGTATATAAATCTGCATTATACCTGTATAGATACAAATATATTAAGCATGTCTATAGGATATATGTATTAAAAACATATTTATGATTATTGTTATTACTGCTATTACTGCAATAAAATGGGGTTGGAATTCGTTGTCAAAACATTTTCTTCTACTGCCATCTGAGATACCACAGACTGAGATATCCACAAAACACTGAGGGATCTGGTAGGAGACTCAGTCCTTTCTGGAGTGTCAGAGACATTAGGCAGAATACCCACAGCACCCGAAACAACTCAAGGTGCCCTTTGTCAGACAACTGAACACACACTTCTTTTCTAAAATAATCTAACTGAGCCATACCATAAAATGTCTATTTTTTTCAACTTGTCTTGCAGGTTTCTCATAGGTATCTTGCAGTTATCTGAGATGAGGCCTCTCTACTGTGTTCCTAAGATGTCAGAAAAGCAAAAGTCATCCTCTTCAGAACTGGTAATTTTGTAAAGACTCAATCATTTGAATAGTTTTGAAAAATACAGATTCAGGCAATACAAGGGATGCAAGAGGAAGGAAGAACTAAAAAGGAGGCACTGTCCATTGCACTGAACTGCTTCATGAGGTTTCCAGGTTTGCTCAGTGTCTCTGCCTGACACCAGTTCTGTGGGCATTGTAACCTTGGCTTGCCTGCTCCTCTGTGCCTCGTTTTCCAGTGCTGCAGGTGGTCATATTTCCACAATATAGAGTGGAACAGTCACCAAGGGAGTATCTTGTTCCTGGTACAGGCACTGACAGGCCTTCACTGATTTGTGAAATAAGTTTGGTTCCTAAATGTTCAGGACAAGACAGGAATTAAAGCAGTCTGGGAAAATGTTTCTGCTGCATTATAGAAGAAATGCTCTTCCTCAGCTAAATTAGGAATATAAAAGTGAATTAACCTTTCTTTCCACTTGAAAAAGGAGAAATATGCTTCCCCTTCCCTACATTTTGCTCTAGTCACACAGAATGTCTTCTATTATTAAATGAGCAACTCTGTGAGTCAGAAATAACTCCAAGCTGGAAAACAACAGTTTATCCTGGAAGTATGAGGGTAGATGGGGGCCTAGGACAAGAGAGAGTAGCCCCACATGGGCTTTTGAAGGAGAAGGTATAAAACAGCTAAATAACTTTGTATTATATTTTTAGGATCCATTCCTAAAAATATTTGACATTATCTGCATATTGTTGGATATTTTTACAAAAAAAAAAGAAATTAACATATGAAGATTTTCCATGGAGACCTAAGGCTCAGAGATGCAGTCACCATGGCAGGTCACTGGCACATATTGAAAGACAAGATGGTGGGATAGAAACAAACAAATGGGTTTATTTTTAAATAGAAGCATTTCATAATGAATATTCAGCAAGACAGCTGCAGCCTAAAAATCATCCTGGATACAGAAAAGAATGGTTTCAAATAATCATCGCACACATGAAAAAATCTAGAACATTCCTCACAGGTTTACCCCTAGCCTAGGCATTGGAGATTATTATTTTTGCTAAGTGTGATATCTATACCTAAATGCATTTAAAGGCAATTTAGAAAAAATAAAAAAATGACAGATCAGGAAGTAAGATTCTTGATTCCAGAAATAATCATCCGCCACTTGAAAATGATCATCTGTGGGAGTAAGATGATGATTTAGAAACCTTAGCTTGGGGGCTTTTCTTCTTTCAACTCAATGAGAAGGTAGAATCTCATTCTGTACTTGTGCAGTTAATATTAGAACCAAAATTATTTTAGTGGTGTTCACCCTACTTATGCTGGCCTCTTAAAGAATAGGAGAACAAAGGAAATTAACATTTCAATCTTCCTTGAATCACTACTTAGTCATTGTAAAATCATGGGGTAATAAACCAGTCTGTGGAGAAGACTCTCATCAAGCACACACACACACACACAACAGGAAAAGTAATTAAACTGCAAAATTCAAGCAGGACAGCACCCACCACCCTCAAATCAGGATGGATGCCTTCATAATTGTGTATGAAAAGGCACTGATGTTCAATACTTCTCCAATCTATACAGTTGTTTTAACAGTACACAGAAGAATGAAATTCAGCCACCTTAAAATGAATGGCAAATTCCTACTTGTTGCAACTGGAACAAAGAATATTATTTTGCAGATATATACTGCTGATCAAAACATGAAATTTCCTTGTTGGCTATGCTGAATAGGTCTGAACAACAGTTAACATATTTTTAGACCATCATCTATGCTGGTAGCAATCAAGCTTAAAAAAATGACAAATATCTATGCTGGTAGCAACCAGACTTAAAAAATGACAAAGGTCTCATTTACAGAACATTTCCAGACACTTCTCTTTTCAAATTATAAACTTAGGTATCACTTATTGAATTATTCATTCTGCACTTTCTGTGTAACACAAAAAGTAGGCATGAAAATGGGGATTCTAGATATCTAAAGCCATCTTAGTTCAGAAGGTTAATTTTCATTTCAACAAGTGAGAGATTCATTCTCTATTTCTGTGCCCCACTGCATCTGAATCCCTGAATGATCCCTACAGAAAAAGTGTAAAGGAGCAAAACTGCAAGGCTATTTCAAGTCTATTTCAAGTACTGTAGGAGTTTGACAGTATTTCATTTTTCAGCATATGCTAAAACACCGTGGGATGACTTTTAGCTTCTGCAGCTTCATGCAGATAAATATGGCTAGATAGGATCTGGATGTTTCCTGCAGTCAGAGAGATGTAAGCACAGCACCAGCAGGTTCCTTTCTGCAGTGAGGTCCTAATAGAGAACAGCCGTGCAGGAGCCCTCCATACCCAGCCACAGCAGCTGGAATGCAAGCACAAAGAAACAGAGACCACATCCAAGCTCATTTGCCCTGTTCACAAAGAAAGGCTACACAGGAGCTGAATTGTACTTTACTACACCAGCCTAGTTCACTTGGGGCCAATCCCTCAAACACTGGTGGATGACTCATTTATGATGACTAACTGAAGAGGTCTCATTTTTTAAGAAAAAAAAAGTTCAAAGCCAGAAGAAATAATGAGAAAGGGGGGGAAAAATTCCTGTTATACGACCCAGCTCAAGCTTAACTCTGTATATGCTATTCTTGCACAGTGAACTTTTTGGTCCCATTTTATTTCCTGTTCTCCTGTTCTGTTGGTGGCAATGCTGTCAACCATTTCCAGCTGAGACCTTTTCAATTCTGATACTCCAAGGGCTCTTTTATATCTCCTCAGCTCAGTAGAAGGAAACTCAGGCAACAGAAGATAAAATGTTTTTCTTCCCCTTTTATGACTATTGCCATTCAGTCAACTGAGGTGGCACTGATGGCACAATAAAACCACCACCATGAAACTTAACGGGTCCCACAGTAGTGTGGAAATTTTAGGAACATCAGGCTGGCCATTTGCAACATGGGAGTTCTGTCTGGCCCTGGATTCTGGCTATGAAAGTCACCATCAACAGATGTTCAGGGAGAGAGCATCAGAAAACTGTTCCAGTGAGAGGCAAGACACTACTTAAAAACCTAGATTAGAGGCTGTGTCTGGACTGTGTTGTCTGAAAAGCTTCAATTCCCCTCCAGGGCTCATTTATTCCTTTGGTTTCCATAAGACTCTTCAAAGCCCTAGTGACAGGCAGGTAAATAAATATTATCTGCTTTTAACAGGCAGAAGAAAATGTGTTATATAATGTGTGCCAGATGTTGTGAAAACCAAGCAATTAACAGTACTAGAAGGGTCCATGTGTCACTTGTGTATCTCATTTTGCCTTAAAGATCCTACAGTCTAGACAGATGGCATAAAATACTCCAACAGAACAGAAAATTGTCTAGCCTGACACTTGTAAAAGTTTTTGGTTTTGGTTGCTTGTTTTTTTTAAATACAGGAGTACTGACTGCTTTTTTCTTCTATTTTAGTGCATTAGGCCTTCTGGTTCCCAATATCTTATACAACCCTATTAGATCAAAATGCTTCCCTGTTCTTCGCTCACTGTCTCAGTATATTCCCTTTCCACCATACAATAGTCAGAAAATCTTTTAAGGCATGAGCAGAAGATGAACTGTTTTACACACCCAAAAGCATGGCCATCTTCACTATACTCCAATTACTTCATCAGTAAAGTGAATTCATTATTTTCTCATTCTTCAGTCATAAGTAAGTTCTAAGGTACAAAAGAGCCACATACTAGAATTTTGGCTAGGCTGGAAATCAGGTTTCAGTGTATTTATCTTTCTAACTTTGAACAGCAATTTTTACTTTCAGTTAATTCAAAGGTAGACTTCTGGGATCTAAATGCTAAGGAGATTTAGGTAGGGTAGGGTATTTTGTGCTCAAATGAGGAAACTAATGGAAACATGTATAGGTTATGCCAAACCAGCATCATTTTTCATGCTTATGATATTTTCTTACTTTATGCACAAACAATATTTTCAGGTTGAGTACGTTAAAAAATATCACAAAGTTTTACTTTTCTTTGAATGATTGTAAAATTTCTGGCTTTTCCTTTCCAGTGCGCAAACATATAGTTCTAATTTAAGCATATCAAAGAACTTTCCAGTTCCATTTTTCCAAGCAGATGAGTCTTCTTGAAAGAAAATAACTTTTAGTTTAAGTTCTAGAGATGAAACTTTTGGAAATGTATTAGCATGTGACAAAAGAGATAAAGAGCACATCTTTTATACTCCCCAAATACCTGTGTCCTCAGCACTCCCATAAAAGTGCTCAGTTTTCTTCTGAATTGCTTTTCAAGTTTTAGGTGAGTAGAATCTTTTCAATACACCTGAGGATTAATTATTAGCGCCAGTATTGTATAACTTCTAATGTTTATAACATAAAGCATAACTTCTAGTGTTTATAATTGTGCATTACAGGTCTATCACCTTGTGGAAAGATAATTTATTCTTGATAAATGTATCCTTGATATTTATCCTTGATAAAAGAGCACAGAGCACCCAACTGTAGCAATACTAATGAAAAATGTCAAGGGGTACGAGAGTTGCCTGAAGTTGCTTGTATTCAGCTTTCCATGTGACAATAACAACCATAATTAAACTGCACTGCAAGAATAATTACAACTTACATACAGATTGAGGGGAAAAAAAAGTGTATCTGAAGGTGTATTTCAGCTAAGCATTAAAATAATGACTGGCATCTTCATTACACCTATGATTGCTATATATTCCCTTTCCACCATACAATAGTCAGAAAATCTTTTAAGGCATGAGCAGAAGATGAACTGTTTTACACACCCAAAAGCATGGCCATCTTCACTATACTCCAATTACTTCATCAGTAAAGTGAATTCATTATTTTCTCATTCTTCAGTCATAAGTAAGTTCTAAGGTACAAAAGAGCCACATACTAGAATTTTGGCTAGGCTGGAAATCAGGTTTCAGTGTATTTATCTTTCTAACTTTGAACAGCAATTTTTACTTTCAGTTAATTCAAAGGTAGACTTCTGGGATCTAAATGCCAAGGAGATTTAGGTAGAGTAGGGTATTTTGTGCTCAAATGAGGAAACTAATGGAAACATGTATAGGTTATGCCAAACCAGCATCATTTTTCATGCTTATGATATTTTCTTACTTTATGCATAAACAATATTTTCAGGTTGAGTACGTTTAAAAATATCACAAAGTTTTACTTTTCTTTGAATGATTGTAAAATTTCTGGCTTTTCCTTTCCAGTGGGCAAACATATCATAATTCTAATTTAAGCATATCAAAGAACTTTCCAGTTCCATTTTTCCAAGCAGATGAGTCTTCTTGAAAGAAAATAACTTTTAGTTTAAGTTCTAGAGATGAAACTTTTGGAAATGTATTAGCATGTGACAAAAGAGATAAAGAGCACATCTTTTATACTCCCCAAATACCTGTGTCCTCAGCACTCCCATAAAAGTGCTCAGTTTTCTTCTGAATTGCTTTTCAAGTTTTAGGTGAGTAGAATCTTTTCAATACACCTGAGGATTAATTATTAGTGCCAGTATAGTATAACTTCTAATGTTTATAACATAAAGCATAACTTCTAGTGTTTATAATTGTGCATTACAGGTCTATCACCTTGTGGAAAGATAATTTATTCTTGATAAATTTATCCTTGATATTTATCCTTGATAAAAGAGCACAGAGCACCCAACTGTAGCAATACTAATGAAAAATGTCAAGGGGTATGAGAGTTGCCTGAAGTTGCTTGTATTCAGCTTTCCATGTGACAATAACAACCATAATTAAACTGCACTGCAAGAATAATTACAACTTACATACAGATTGAGGGGAAAAAAAGTGTATCTGAAGGTGTATTTCCAGCTAAGCATTAAAATAATGACTGGCATCTTCATTACACCTATGATTGCTATATAGATTTCAAAATTTCAAATTCAAGCAAAACCTTTTATATTCAGTTAAACAAGGACACAAGACTCCCACTTTCAAAAGGGATAAAAGATATTTGTCACATGCTCTTCACAACACTCTCAACAGCCTCCCTCAGCAGAAGCCTCCATCCATGGCAAAAAAAACTATAGATAACATTTAAACTGATTAACATATTTGTGCCTTCTGTTTTGCTCAAAAGAAGTTTCCATTCTGCAGAGGATGACTTTAAAAAAAATGATACATCAGTTCCTTCATTTTGTGAGCAGTAGTGGCCATTCTGTCACCTGATTAGAATCACATTTGAGAGCCCTGAATAAAAGGCAGAACATTTTATTATCAGCAAACGTCTCCTGCTTGAACTCCATCTATTTTTAGCCACTTGTGCTATTAATCAGCAGCATGGATCCCCACCAGGGTAACAAGCCCAAGATCCTGACACTGGCCAAACAAGAAATGGAACAGAAAGCACAGCATGAGCAAACTGAAGGTGACAGCCATAACACAGGAAAGAAAACAGACCATGAGAGAACCCTGCTCAACAGAACAAGCAGGATTCAAACCCTTCACTTTTACCTTCCCTGTAATAACTCTGCACAAGTGACCAGAAGCAAAGCAGAAAAGTTTGTACAAAAGTAAAAATTAGCCAATCCAAAAAGAGTAGTCTGGAGCAGTGCTAAATCAAAGCAGAAGTATTATTGACTGCTTGAGGAGAAAGGATAAGCACCCAGGAATTTGAAACCAAGAATCAAATTGCCAATCTGAAAGAAGCTTAAGTACTACAGCAGATTTTTATGTTTTTTAAGAAACACTTAAAAAGCTACTTTGTTTTTACTTCTTAGTGACTGAAAAAAAAAATTCAAAACTCATTTTACAATCAGGTAAAAACTTCATTGAAGATCTTGTCTCCATCTTGCAGCTGTATTACGTCCAGACTTTCCTGCACACTGGATGCATTTCATGGCACACATCATCTGTGCAAACTGAGATAAACACACAACAAGAAAATGGAAGATTTTTACCTGAACTCTTATTTCTAGTAATTCTTGTCTTCATTAATACATAACCAAAATGCAAGGAATTTTGTCCTGGTATTGCTCGCACATTATAATTTTCCTCAGGAACTTATAAAACAAAATTAAAAGAGATTTTCATTGCCTTGTACAGTTTGCTCCTAACCAGTCCTCACAGTCAATATACTGCTTGAATGAAACAAAGCCACATGCTAAGAACAGCAGAAATAGAACACTGAGGATGATAAATAATACACAGTATGACTCCAAGTTAGAAGAGTCCTACCAAAGGTTTCTGTCTTAAACTGAATTTACACTATACATTTCCCAGTCATCCTGACATGAAAGGAGACTTTCGAAAGAAAAAACTGCAATGTAAATTTCTTTGTAAACAACATGTTTAAAGCTCATCTTGATTCAATTAATCCATATAATTTTCTAGTGTGCAAGAAATCAGATACCAGAGATTCAACTATTTTTTCATGCCAAGAGGAAAAATTACTATATAAATATAGAAAGAGATAAGTTCTCTGCTCTGCCAGAGAAAGAAATGCTTAATAAATCCAAGGCTATTTAAAATATTTACACCCTAAGGAAAACTCCACCAGTCACCCTAGCAAGTTCTTAAATTACCAGGTGGCAATGCCTCTGGCTGCACACATGATTTTCCTCTAGAAATAAAGTACGTAGGGGCATGTTTGCCATGTGTCATTTAACACCACCATCATACTTTGCTAGGAATGTCTTTGTGGGTTTTTTGTGTACTGGAATTCTGATAAATTACCCCAACTTTTGCACTCTGTTAGCATATAGCTGTACTGGTCCCAAATCCCAAGCTGGGCAGTAATATCTGCATTTGATTACAACAGTTTTTATCCATAAGAAGGAGGGTCAACATGTCATCTGAGGGAGATAACAGGGTACCCAAGACTGAGAGGCCTCCTGGGTCCATGGCTACTGTATTACTGAGCTGTATTATATCTGGGAAAGCCAGAGAGGTAAATTGCACTGAATCATCAGCAGTGCAGGTAACTGCAATAGCTTCAGTTCTCCTACTGTTCTCACAACCTGGCTGAAGTCAGCACTGGACCAAAGACCAGATGGCTAATCCCAAAGCCAGAAAAGATGAAGGAAATATTGTGAAAAACATGGCATAATTTCCATTAATGTGTAGAAATTCCAATACAGAGAAGGACAGAGTAACAGCCCCTTCCTAGCATGTCTCAGAGAATAAATATTAATTATATATTAGCATTTTTGTAAATTTAATTTCCTGGTATTTATTAAATCAAACTTCTAAAAGCTAGAGTGATAGATGTGACCATATATAATCTTAAATAAAGTCTTACTCACTGAAGGGACATTGAGAGAGAGAGAGCTGTAGGAAAATGGGCTTAAAGTACATAATTAAAAAACTATCCCAGTGTATGAGACAAAGGGAGCAATTTAAAAAGAGGTGCTTTCCATCCTTAGGTGTCGAAGGCTGCCACAAAAGATTTGGTCCATATGACAGAGGAGGCTAATGTTGTCCTGTGCTACATTTGGGGAGAGTTTCAAGGCAGTGATTCAAGGGGCGATCCTCCCCCTGTGCTCAGCACTGGTGAGACCACACCTGCACTGCTGCACATGGACAGAGCCCAAGGAAGGGCCACAAGGATGATGAAGGGACTGGAGAATCTCCTGTGGAGAGAAAAACTGAGACAGCTGAGACTGATACTCCTGGAGAAGGCCTGGGGGAGATCTTATGCATGAATATCTGAAGGGAGAGTGCAGAGATGGAGCCAGGCTCATCTCAATGGTGGCCAGTGATGGACCAGAGGCAAAGGGGACAAACTGAAACACAAGAGGTTCCCCAAACTGAACCACAGGACATTCCCCTGACATCAGGAAACACTTTCACCAGAACAGCAGCACCAGCACAGGTGGCACAGAGAGACTGGGGCATCTCCTCTGTCAGAGGCACTCAAAAGCCAACTGGACACAATCCTGGGCTTGAGGAGGCCCTGCCTGAGCCTCTGGGTTGGACATGAGGACCTCCAGAGCTCCCTGCCAACCTCAACCATGCTGTGAAGAAAAGGCTGAGTCAGCAGTTAAGCTGAACTCAAAGAACATCACTTTACTTCTGAGTGCCCACACAGCGTGTGGGTGTTTAACAAATGTGGCACAACAAATCCTCTTTAAATTCACACTTTTAATAATTCAGGTTATCTTGTTTATGTAGGCACTTGCAGAAAAATCCCTAAGCAGCGATATTTTCATATTTGGGGGATGCACTTTCTTTCCTTTTTTTTTCAGGAAAAGAAATCAAATTATCTGCAACTGCTGCAAATCCTGTGCATCAGCAGCTGAAGAGGCCCTTACCACTTAATCTACAGGACTATACCCTTTGCTAAGAGCAGTAGAAGATTGAGAGCCTGGCACTGCTTCAAGCTGACCTTGAGCTGGGAATTAATTTTTAAGAGTCCCTTCTTTCCTCTCATTGTTCTTTAATAAATTTTAAGCTTTACTTCTTCAAGGATTGTTATTGCAAAGCCAGTGTGCAGTTATACTAGGGTGGTTCATTGTGTAATTCCATATTGGAGATAAAAGTGCAAAGAACACTTCCTGAACAAAACATCTGTGTAAAAGTTTATTTAGATTTCTAACTACATCAGATTATTCCACAAACTGTGAGATCAGAGCAGTTCTGTACTTTCATTTTAAAAATACCAAATAGCACATGATTGCATGAATTCCTTAAAAACAGTTTCTACCTGAAGCTGTAAGAATTTAGCTAAAGCAAAATGAAAGCCATGTGCAAGCTAATCCAAGAGATCACCAGCAAAGTCATTAACCAGGTAAATGTTGCAACAAGAATAAAACCAAATCACAATAAATACTCCTTATTTGCTAATCTATTTTATTTAAAATGGTTATGCATGTCAATAAAAGACCATTTTTTATAAACAGAAACAATTTTTCAACTGAACACAATTCTTCAGCTTTTCAATTAATATAAATTTTCCTAACTTACTTTCAATAATGAGAAGGCAGATGTACATAACTAAAAGCCTGTCACTGTTTCAATTTTAAGACTGCTCAAGGAGAAGGGACATCACATTTAAGGGGATTCCAAGTTGTCAGCAGTGCCTTTTTTCACAGCTAGGTCCTTGCCAAGTCATTTAAAGGCAAGCTTGCTGTTTTACACATCACTAACATCCACCCATCCTTCACATTTCCCTCCACTACTGCCCTTTTGTATTATACATCAAAGCACAGACCTCTTAACTAGCATGATGGAAAAAAAAAAGACACTAATGTTACTTACATTCCATCACACTGTTACTCCTTGCTTTTACTTGTCATTCCCTTTGAATCCCCTATTGATGTGACACAGTGGGACGTGGATGTACTACAGATGCAGCATGATTCATCAGGAGTACATGGCTCCACTTGCAGCACAAAAAATGTTTTTAGGAGGTACCCGAGTTCATTGACTCCATGTTTCTCACTAGGAGGCCAGTTTAACAATTGTTTCCTTGGCTTTCTCAGGCCACTTTCCCTGCATCCCTCACTCTGCAGTGAAGGATTGTGTTCTTAAAGAGCTGAAGTAATGCATGCTGGATTGTCCCCTTCATTCTGCCTTCAAATACCCTGAGCTGGAAGGGACACACAAGAATCGCAGAAGTCCAGTTCCTCACCCTGCACATGAATCACACTGTGTGCCTGAGAGCAACGTCCAAATAACTGAAACCAACCTTCTAGGTGGGAGAAACCAGAGCAACCTAACCAGGACAATGCAGTAACAAAAGACAAAAGGACAGAGGGCAAAATAAAATAATCCTAATAGTTTGAGACAATAATAATACGTAATGAAAGATTTTGAAACACTGTTGGCAGGAAATGTTCAAAGCCAGCGGAAGCTGTGATCTGACCATCTCCTGAACCCCTGACACCTGACAAGTTAATAGAGTCATTTGTGCCCCTTTACCAGCTCCAGCTACTTTCATTTTCTAAGAAAAAATACCTGTCCTGGATCAAATCTTTCTATGACAAGAATATAGTATCTCCTTGAAGATGAGTAGCCTTGAGGAGCTTATACTGTGGCTCTGTCTCAGGAAAAAAGAGGATATAATTATCTGCAGAAATAGAGACAAGAGAAAAAAAAACCACTGGAAAATAATTTCATGAGCATTTAACACTGGCATAGAGTGGCATGGTCACAGCCCTGACTGTTCATTCCTGCCCCTTTCACCTCTGGCTGGTTTTAGGTGGGTTTAGTTCTCCCAGCCTGCAGAGGACAGGGCAGCATGAGGGCAGCACAGGAGCAGAACTGATTGCTCAGGAGAAGGCAGATCCATCAGGCAGCTTTTTTAGCATCAGGGGAACTTTGTGCTGCCTTAAAGTGTGCATGACACTGCACTGTTAATACTTGTGTTGCCAGAACTGAAGAGTACTATTTTGTTTCTGTAATCAATTTCCTATAAAACCTTGGAATTTCACAGGATGAGTACCCAGATGTATTATTCCAAGTACTTGACTGCAGGTTGTGCCAAACTAAAACTGAAGCCAGGTGTATTCCTTGCAAATTACCCTCTCCACTGAAAGCCCCATGCCTTCCTGCTGCTTTGCAATTTCATTACTCTCTGTAGTTTTGTCAAGTTTGCTACTGCATATAAAGAATATAGGCTTTCATGTTAAAGGAAACAGACATATACTCTGTAATGCTGAATGAATTTTGCTGTTTCAAATAACTGAGGACAAATCTGGCTTCCAGTTTCTTCAAAAAGTTTGTCTAGCATTCCCTGCAAACTCTTCAAACAGTAACTTGTCAAAAGTTTCACAATTGAAAACTTTTTGAGAGAGAAAAATCTTTTAAACTACACTACACAGGCAAAAAATCACAGTTATCAAAGGAGGCTTTGGGACAAACCAGAAGATGGAGAGAGACTTTCTTACAAGGCCATGTAGTGACAAGCCAAGGAGGAACGATTTCAAACTGAAGGGCAGGTTTAGATTAGATATTACAAAGAAATTCTGTACTGTGGGAATGGTGGGACACAGGATCACGCTGCCCAGAGGAGCTGTGGATGCCCCATCCCTGGAAGTGTTCAAGGTCAGGCTGGATGAGGCTTTGAGCAACCTGAACAAGTTAAAGAAGTTTTTCCCCATGGTGAGGGGGTGGAACTCCATGATCCTTAAGGTCCCCTCCAATACAAACCATTCCACAACTCCAGCACAATAACAGGGCAGCCAACTCATCAAACTTAATTGCCAGCAATGAAAATACAACATAACATAAAATAACACAGCAGCAGTTTCCAACAATAAGCCTCCACTGCTCAAAATTATGGAAGAAATCTGTAAAATGTGATTTAGATTACATTACAAGATTGATCCTGACTTAGGAAGCATCTCATAAAATTTCAATTTTTTGCAATACTGAGTCTATAATATTTGCAATCCTATTTAAATATTTTAAGATGTTACCTCATTTTACTTCCATTTCTATTAGAATGAAATTTCTAAATTGCTAACATATCAGAGCATGTCTCTATCCCATTTCTGTTTGGGACTTATGATTAAAAATTATTTCACTAAAAAGTAGGTTATAATGTAAAGAATGTATTTTAATGGCATTCTCAAATATAAAAACTAAAAGTTGTATGAGCAATCGGAAAAGTAACTGGACATTGAAATAACTACAGCAACATAAGACATCAAGTTTAGAGGGACAAGCATTGAATGAAATGGAATGACAGAATTAATTACAGCCTAGGCCTCAGTTTTTACTAAAATGCTAAATCAAATTTTAAAATCTTCCCACAGTTTCTGTCAAAATTAAACACTATTCCAGTTTTAGAAACCTAAGTAAACAAGTGAGAGTGGCAGTACTAGCACACTTATAAACCTCAAAAATTCCAGGGTGCAGACAGAAGAAATTACTTTTTGTCCCCTCTGATTGACCTCAGTAGGAGTCTGGAGCAGTTTGCTTTAAAAGCTGTTCAGTAACCAAATGTGACAGCCCCACACTGCAAGATGAATGATAGCTGCTTCCTGCAGGAGGTCAGTGCTTTAACTCATCCCCGTATTTCCAGTAAATTCAACAACTAAATATCACACATCCATGGGACAGATTCAAAGGAAAGACAAACATGTCACCTGATTTGAGATATAGCCAAACAGAAGACAGAGATGGCTTAAAGCTGTGATTCTGAGAGATACTAAATAGCACTGTGTCATAATACCTTTAGTAAGTGATGATACAAAACACAGAAAGTACCTTCAGAGAATGAAGAATACATTTTTCTCCTGGGATGCTTGTAAATATTTAAAGCTGGGGGAAAAGACATAATAATTTATTGGTGATTGTCAGAGGAACAGAGGAAGAAATTGTCTCAGCAGTTAATCACTGCTCTTTCTGCCAAGAAGTAATCAGTTATTCCACAGTACTACATCTCAGCTGCTCTTACTTGTCACTGTGATGTATCTCCACTTTGAAAAAAAGTTTCTAATTACAAAATTTATAATACCTTGTAATTAGTGCAGTTTATTCCTTAAGCTTTCATAGAGAGTTGCTATTGTTGCTCAATGGAAAAAATATAATTGGCCAAGTTCAATCCCAACACACTTTATGCAGAACGCAAATCAAAGCAGTCACTGGCCCTGTGATGATGAAAGGGAACAGTGCAAACCACAAAACTAAATCCTTCGGGATGGAACAGGTAAGGAGGACTAAGAGCATCTGCTATCCTGAGCTTCATCCAGAGCTCAAAATGAGAGGTGAGAAATCCCAGATGACCTCACTTCAGAAGCAACTGGTATATGTCATCTTAGTTAAAACCTCTGTTTTCAAAGCTGGCAGCTCTGCTCCAGGCTATAGGCAAAACTGAAAAAAAAAAAGCCCCCAAAAAGAAAAAATAACATTAATTAAACCTAACATCCCACCATGAAAAGAGAAGTAAATTATCCTGGCAAAGCAATCAAAAAGAAAGAATTTACATTTCTATTCTAAAATGTTTCTAGATTTTTTTTACATTTTTAAGTTGAAAAATATAACTATAATTGAGTTTTAATTAAGATTAATGAAAATTTATTATTCATATGAATAAATCTAATCATAAGCATGACAAAACAAGAGAATTTTCATTTTCAAAGGAAAATTTCCCTTCAAGATGACAGCATTTCTTCACACTTAAACCCCCAGGTTTTTAATTTCAAACTTTTTCCAGAGCTATACTCCAACTCACTTCCATTCAAAAGCCTCCCAGAGTATATGAGCCTTTTTTTACTGCCACCATTTTGTCTGTACCAAGCTTTTCCAACCTACATCAATTAATATAATTCTACTCAAGTAACACACACCTACTGTTTCCTACTTTTTGCAGCTATCAGCAAATTTGGAAATTTAGAGCCACACTAACTCAGGGCAGAAATCATCTCATTAATTTGTAATTTAATTTTTCTGAGTACGTCCCATTCTTTGTTCTTTAGTTACCATTAATATCTATGTGCAATCTCATGGAAAACTGATCCTTTGTTTGTTATTACTATAATGAAGTAATTAAAAAAAACCAGACTAACATGCTCAATTTGTATAAATGGTCTTAAAAAGTCTTCTTAGTGTTGAAATGAGTTTAAATTTTCCACTTGTCTTGATGCCTATGAAATTGGATTTGGGTAAAAAAGCCCTCCAAACTCAGGCAGTTAATCAATGTCCTCGGCCCCACAGCACTACTTATTTTAGAGTTGATTTACTTAAACATTATAAACAAGATAATAAAGAAGCTTAAATGCAGGAGTTTTCATGGGAATCACATCTTTTTCCTATTGATCTAGAAAACCTTTGTTACCCTTAATTTTCTTCCCCTCAGAAAAAGTAGAATTACAAAATATTTCTCAATATATTAAAGTCCAAAAGGTAGAATTTCCACTATTGTGAAAAATTGCTTTTATTAACATACTTTTTATGAAGTTTATTTGCCATTAGTGCAAACTAAGATTAGAATAACAAAACTTAGGATGTAAATGGTATTTGCCAACACAGAGGTTAGATGAACAGAAATTCACCTCTCCATTTAGAATTACGACAAGGGAACAAAATCTTAGACTTGTGCTGCTAGGTTGCAAAAAAAAACATGTTACAGACAAATAAGTAAATCCAGAAAAAAACAGTGAAAGGATTCAGCTTGTTCTCCAGCTGGAAGAGGGAGTGTGTAAAACAAAAGGATTAAAAATTCCTAAGTAGCATGGAAAACAAACATGAAGAGTCCAGTTCAGCATCCTCTCAACACACAAGAACAGTTTTTTAAAGAACGACTCATAAAATTCTAGGAATCAATAAACAAGACCGTGATACAATTTTTGATTTAGCACTTCCTGAGCTGAAAATTTCTGAAGGCTGGAAAAGTAAACTAAAGAAATGTGAATACATGCTTGCCCTATTCTTTTGTACTCCTTCAGGTAAATGCTATAGACCACTAATGCTACAGGTAAATGGTAAATGCAAGAGAGAATGTATGGGTTGTGTGGGTCCTGCTCTTATCAGGTTCACTGGTAAGCACTGATGTTCCACAGTTACAAATAGGACCAAGGCTAAACCAAGTAAATATAAACCAAAAATAGCTATAGGAGTTCCATGGGATATTCAATTCCATGTTCTATTTCTACAGAGCACATGGATATAGATGGCTGCAGCTGGCTACAGATCTTGTAGTGAAGGGATTAGTATTTTAATTAGAAGAAATAGTCAATAGGGTAACCAAGGTATGCTGGCGATGATTCTGAACCCTTTGCTTGAAATCCAAGTGTTGCAGAAGTTTCTTGTGATGATTTAGACCAAAAAAAAGGCATATTCTCACAAAGAATGGAGCAGCTGTGATGGGTGACCAGCAGACACAGTAGTCACAAAAGTCCACAGCTCTCCAGCTCACTCCGAGTCAACTCCCCACATCTGATCATCTGAAAAGGCCTCTGGCCTTGACAGACCATATTGACCATAATGGGATCTTATTAATGGGAAGTCATTCATTACAGGCACTGCATGGACACATCTACACATGGGGGTCTCAATCTGAAGCTGAAACCCGCCACACTTAATTCAAATGTGCCTTGACTATTCATATTCACATTTAAGTAATGCATATTATGATGCTTTCATGATTTTATTATCTTCCAGCCAGACTTTAATTGCTGACCCCATTTAGCTTTCCAGTTAATAGCTGTTTGATGATTTGCCAAAACCAAAATCATGTGTACAGATTGTTCTTTGCTGAATTGATTGATTCAGGACTTATTTTCAATATCATGTCTGCCCCATTTGCAGATGTTCTGTTCTCCTTAATAAGGACAAGAAAACTGACAAGACTTGTTAGAAAATTCATATCGCTTCTCTTCTGCTATTCCAGTCTGCAGCTGGTCTGAAAACTTGCTGCTTTTTTTTGTCAGAACCAATAAATCCTACACTTCATCCAATTTTTATTTTCAGATATGATTTTCAAAGAGACCTAAGGGATTCTCAAGTCTTATTAAAAGTCCCTGGGAACTGGGCTTTTAACTTTTTGAAACTTCTTATCTTGCTCCTGTAAGCTTTCACATTCTGCAGCCCTGAGTCCACACAGACAGAAGTTACTCACTGACACGAACAAGGTTTAAAGGACAGGTTTTAAATCAAGGAGCTACTTAGCTGACCACAACCAAAGCTGGTGCCTGTACCATTGCAATCTTGCTATCAAGCCTTATGATTCCTCAATACATAACTTCAATGTCAAGATAACTCTGGGATGCTGCTACCTGTCCTTTCAGGCTGCTCCTAAAAATAAATGAAATGGGCCAGCAACAATTCTCTGACCCTGGTATTTATCAGCACAGCATGGCTCACATGCATTTGGCTGACTTCTCTCACTCGGACTCCTTTTTCTCTCTGAATCCTTGGCCTATAATATATTCCCAGATTTACCTGGGCATTGACTGCAAATGTGCTTCTTTAACACTCCACACTGCACCATGGACATGGCCATGCTGGCAGTTCAGGAGTTTGGATGATCTTGTATCTGTGCTCAGGCCCAAAGTGTATCCAGGATTAGTTTATTAACAAAGACATAACCTCGTTCTCCTAGAGGATGGTGCAGTTTAGGTGACAGATTGGTTTTTTTCCCTGGAACTGTAAGGAGAAGTAGACTTATTGATGGGTGCATTTCATTGAAGTTTGGGGTTTTTTTATAAAGCAATTATGTTCTTCCCTGGGGAAGTAGTTTTCTCTGTCCTTAGCCTGAAGATACAATGACATTCTCTGAAAATGGAGAAATCAGTCAAAAATTACTTAGTTGTCTCTTCAATGGGGTGGGCTCTCTCTACCAAGGATTGGCAGCATGAGTTCCACAAAACAGCCTTAACAAACCCCTTAACAAAAATATTTTGAGAGATGTCTGTTTCATTCACCACGACAGTGTGTCAAAGTTAAAGGTGAAGGCTTGCAGTCCCAACATGAAAATTTAACCACAACTGAGACAGGTGCCAAACCCAGATGAGAGTTTAGAGTGCTGCTTCATTTCAGCCCCCAATTACTGATTTATATCTCCATTCTTAAAGAACCCCATTTATATCACTTAACTTCCTGTTTCTTGTTTGGAAAACTCTGTTGCCTAAACTGAAATTGTGTAGCCAAACAATTTATATGCATGTCTGGAACAGGTGGTCCTAAGTGACCAAATTCTTTGGATCTGGACATCAACATTTTTGCTGCCTTTTCTTGCCTAATCCTGATACCACTTTCCACTTTTCCTGTGCTATTGTTATTCTCAAGCTCTTCTTATTTCTCCGGTTTTAGTTCATTCATTTTGAAACCATCAGTCATTCCCTAAACAACATGCTGTGTTAGTCCACACCCTTCTTTTCCCCTCTTCCTTCTGCAACTTTTCCAGGAGAAAGGTGTTCCTTATCTCAGGTATTTTATTTATCTCTCCTGCCATACATTTAAAAAAAAAAATTATCTGTTGCCTTATTATATTCTGATTTTATCCTTCACTCAATCTTCCTCTAGATATCTAAATCATGTATTTTATATGTGAGTTCTTCCTTATGCAAACCACCATTTTACAGGGCTCTGAATTCTCTCCCCTCCTAGAAGCAGCTCAAGGCCAGTTCAGCTTTCAGCTGTTATGGAAAAAAAAAAGCTGGAACTGGGGACTCCCCACTCCATCCCTTGGGAGCTGCTGTTAAGCTGAGACTGTGTCCCCTGGTCTGAACTGGAGTTCTTCTGCCACCACATCAGTGCCTTGGCATGTCCCCCCATCGATCCAGACCTTCAGATTTCATATCTCAGCCCTTCCTCATCACCACAGCCTTGCTGTGGCCCAGAGCCTCAGCTAAACCTGGGTGGGGTCATCAGTCTGTCCTGCTTGCCTGGCTCAGGTGTGGTGGGACTGGCTCCCTGTCCTGTTCCCATCCTCTGCTGCTCCCTGGCACAGTCTTCTGGGCCATTCTTCATTCAGACTTTTACTTCTTCTGAAATAGCACTTGGCTTCTACCACGTGAGAGATAAATGTATACAAAAATCTCTTACTTCTTTCATTATCCTTGATTTAAATACTTTATTTAGATAGTGTGCATTGGTGACAGAAGGTTTGGTTTTTCTCTTTAAGCAATCCTTCAGGAAATATGGAGATTACTCCCTTTTTAATAGGCTTCTCCCCTGAGTCTAACAATTTCCTTTTTAGCACCTTCTAGTGCTTTCCTCCTTTCACATGCCTTTCCTAAAATGGCTTTCCCCCTCAAAGTTACAGCTTCTATTCTTAAATCAAAAACTTTCCAGTCTTTCTATACTATCGTTACTACTACTTCCTTGCTTACTGGTATTGACTCCCTGGAGAGAAATAGTTGAACACAACCATAAACTAGGAAAGCCTAGTTTTCATCAGTTGTCATCTGTATTTACAACTACTTAAAAGTTACTTTGTATACACCTACACTCTTATATTTCAAATGTGAAGATGTACTATAAGACCTGGTCCTGCTAGGAAACCTTCAGTTATTTAATATTGTTATAGATACTTTTCTATTTCTTGGTTTGGTTTTTTTTTCCATATTTTTACCATTTTGATTCTATTTCAACAATTTATATTCCCTTTAATATCTATAGAAAAGACTATATGTTCACCAACTTACTTTGTTGCAAAAGCTATTTCACTGTCACACCCTCCTATTGTTCTTATGTAATTTTTAATTTTAAAAATGAAACATCAGATTAGGGAATCATAGAATCACAGAACAGTTTGGGGTGAAAGGGACCTTAAAGACCATCTAGTTCCAATCCCTCTGCCATGGGCAGGGATACCTTGCACTAGACCAGGTTGCTCAAAGCCTCATCCAATGTGACTTTGAAAAATTCCAGGGGTAGAGCATCCACAGCTTCTCTGGAAAACTTGTGCCAGTGCCTCAGCACCCTCACAATAATGAATTTCTTTCTAGTACCTAATGGAAACCTGACCCCTTCATCTTAAGACCATTCCCCCTTGTCCTATCATTCCATACCCTTGAAAAATTCCCTCTCCATCTCTCTCATAGCCCCTTCAGTAATGAAAGGTGCTATAACGTTTTCATCTTATTTCAAAAGTTCCATATCTTCTTAGTGATTTCTCATGGGCAGTTCCTCACAGCACTGACTCCTCCTTCAGCACAGCACAACCAACAAACCCCAGCTCTCTGCACCACCAGCTAACCCACTCTTTTGTAGCACTCTATTGGACACAGCTGTAGCCTATTAAGGGCAGGGCTGTTCCTAATCTTTGGTGATTAGTACAGCTGCAGCTCCTCAGGTCTGAGATTACCTTCTGCACTATTCTTTCACATTCTATCCCTCCACACTATAAAGTCACCCCAGAGCCTTCTCCAGGCTGAACAGCTCCGACCCTCTCAGTCTGTCTTCACAGCAGAGGTGGTTCAGCCCTCTGAGCATCTTAGTGGTCTCCTTTGGACTCGCTCCAGTTCTATGTCTCTCTTATGCTGGGGGCCCCAGAGCTGGATGCAATATTCCAGGTGGGGTCTCAGCAGAGCAGAGCAGAGGGGCAGAATCCCTCCCTCACCTGCTGCCCACAGAGCTGGTGATGCAGCCCAGGATGTGGTTGGCAATCAGGTACAAATATCTCGCTGTTTACTCCACATGAAAGCCTCAATGGTTTTCTAAAGCCTCTCCTGTTCTTTCATGTCCAGGAACACATTATTCTCCTTCTCTCCATAAGTTTATTATGTAGAATGCAGGATACTTATGCAAAACATGAGACTAAATTAGAAAGTACAAGTGATTTTAGTTTTTTTAAAACAAGTTCTTTGTTTCACAACACAAAGGTTGCATAAAAAAAGACTGTTAATTGGGCCCTTGGAACACATCTTTATTAAGAACATTTACTGTCAATGATTCAATCTTTTTATGAAAGAATTTATATCGTCATAATCTGCATTTCTGTAAAACCCTTTACTCTGAGTCATTCAGTTGATGGCTACTTTCCAAAATGCTGAAATTACTCACCACAAATCTACTGCAGTGACAAAAATGTAAGTTTTGAATAATGGATTTAAGAAGCCTATATTACATTTTGGCTCATAATTTGTATTACCATAAAAGAGACATTAAATGTATGTGTGCAGTACAGCAAGCTCCCAAAACTCATCAATAGGGTGACAAATGACATGAAAAATTTAAGGTTTTGAGTTTCAGAAGTCAGTTGGGACCCAGTTTAGAAAATGTTAGTCTTATGATCACAGAAATCTAATCTTTAACACCAAAATTATTATTACATTCGAAAGCCTTCATCTACTTTTCAGAGCAATGAATAAACCTGGTGACAAATTTGAGGTTTTCTTGATGAGCAAAACTAACAGAGGATGCAGTACCTCTTTTCCATTTTCTAACCTTCTTCTGCCTCCTTATTCTGATATTCCAACCTTCTATCTCATTCTGCCTATTAAATACAGGCCAAAGGAAGGCAAAGGAGGACAACCCTTCATAAAACCCAACAGGTGTCCTCACCTTTCTGAGCTCCAAACAGGGATTATATTATATCATATTATTTTCTGAGTACAAGAAGGGGAGAAGGAATGGGAGAAATTTTGACAGAGCAGCAGCAAAATGTTGAGGGTTTCATGTGCAAAGCAGCCCTGGGGGAGTGGAACAGGGTTACTGTTAATGTTCTTATTGCTTTTGGTGTTCAGAATGCAGCTGGGCATTAGTAGGCAGGACTCCAGAGTTTACTTAATTCTGTCAATAATTCACAGCAAAGCACAGAGAAATGTTCATCATGAGAATTAGTGGCCTCACCACAATGATGAATCAGCCTCTCAAATGTTTTAATATGTACTGACATAGGGGTGGTGGGGGCTGGAGGGAAGCACAGAGAGTGGAAAAACAAAACAATAAATAATTTTTTTTTTCCCAAGGGTGAAGAATGCTATTAAACCTATTGGCAAAATATCAATCTTTTTAATAAGCCTTAAATAAGTAGCCATGGATCCTCACCTGCAAATCATATGGTGAGAATCACGGCCCTGGCTGCCAACTTCACAGTGTTTATTAGCATAAGTGTAAATGCATGTTTCTGGCAACATAAGTGGTGAAATATATTCTGAACCAGAACAGTACTGCCAATCTGACCAGTATAATTAGTATTATGTCCTATTTTTATTGTGCTTTTTGTGTTTAGGCACTAAAAAAATAGAAATTTATTATAATGCTCGATTCTCCATTCTAGAATGAGATTAAAATATCCTAGATGTATTGGGAAGGGTAGGCTCTTCTGCCTTTATTGGGGTTTTTTGGACACTTTGGTGAAGTTTTCATTGAAACAGTTCTTTTCAATCCACATATGCCAATAACAATATGAACAGACCTGGAATGCCATTGGTCTTAGTCAAAGATCATGATAAAATCAGGATAAAATCATAACAATGTTGTGAAAAAAGTGGTTTGCCATTTTTTTATTTTAAAAAGTAATTTCTATCACTTCAAGTCATGAATAGTCTCTCCATATACACTGAAGAACCTGTCTACACTGCAGAAATAAGACAAATATAAACTCATTACTCTTTTCTGGCCTTTGAAGGACTTGTGCATTTGAGAAGTTTTTTAATATAGGCTTACAAGCACTGTCATAAATTATTCAGAGTTTGATTTTATACTGGATTTGTTCCACAATGCAGTGATCAATCTAGGCTACTTTCAGAAATGAGAATGGCAGTTTCTGTGGAATACAGAAATTAATAAATCCTGTTTTATTGTCTATAGTGTGTCACTGTGGGTCAGACAATGGGTCAGACATTTGGTTTATTAGTGCAGACTCTGATCACTATGTTTTGCCACATAATCAAGAACGAGTTTCTCAGTTCACTTCTAGTTTTTCACTTAATGAGATAGAGAAGAGACCTTTCATGAGTTCTGGCTTTTCTATAACTCCACGGGCTTGCAGGTTTTGCACAGGATTTCATCATTAGCAGATAATTACCATTAACACTTTCTGCAGCTTTGCTCTCCTGTTCTCACTGTAGTCATAGAAAGACAATTCATTTGACACCTACTTCACTTCCACAACTATTTTAATAACAGAAATTTGCTTATTTTCAGTGGATTAGGAATAATCTATTTTTCTCAGGAGATAGCTTGCCTACAGAGCAGTATGGTCAAAGAAAATAAATTACTGTGCCTTCCAGCTAAGAATAGATGGCATCTCATGTATCTGAAGGAAATGTGTCAGTAATACATTACTGCTGAAATAAGCAACACATAGGCAAAAATATTACTTATCCATTTTGATGAGATGTGACAAAATACATCAACATTTCTCTTCTTAAATACTTGTAGATTTTCCTATATGTTTTCCAATACTGTCCTAATCTTAATATTTTTAGTAGAATATTATAAGTATTTCTATTTTCCCTCTATCCTCACACTCCTCTTCTTACTATTGGTGATCTGGGCTTGCCCTCTCTCATGATTTCCTCATCAATCTTTTCAAAACTTGCTTTATTTAACATTTATTATAACATTTTCAAAAAATACATTCAGCAGTTTTGAAGAATAGAATAGAATAGAGTATTTCAGTTTGTAGGAACCAACAAAAATCATCTAGTCCAACTGGATGACATGCAGAAAGTTGCCAGTTAACCTTCTAAAATCTCAAAATACAGAGATTAAATCATAGTCAATATCCACATCAACATCTGCAAGTAAAAACTTCTTTCCTTCACTGTAAATAAAAATTTTTTATGGAAATAGAGCAACATAAGAGAACCATATTCTTTTGAGATTCAGGGACAAATACAGCCCATCTGAATGAGGAAGCTGCCCATCTGGATGGGTATGACATGGAAGTGGCTGGATTTAGCAGCAAGTATAGATTCCTTCATCCCTTCAAGGAACCTGTACCTGATGGGGTGCCAAAATCCTGAACAGAAAAACAGATGAAATAGAATTGAAACAACAGGAATGAAAGCATGAAGAAAACAAGCAAAAATCTTGAAAATAATAAAGCTGGGTAAAACCAAATGAAATTCTACACCAGTCCAGTTTTACTGGGGAGATGAGGCTCATTTTACCCATGTTGAACCATGTACAAGGTAGATCAGCAGTATATGATCCCCCTGTGGTACTACAAGCACTTCATAGAAACATTCATCAACACAAGCAGCAACAAAATTGTGTTTATGAGCTGCCTTTCATCCAGCATTCACACATAATAATTTTGCACAAATAATCTCCATGACTTGTGCAACTTTACAGCATATAAAGCTATGAATCTTATCTTTTCCTCAAAGTCAACATGCATGCCAGGCTGCCTGGAAAAGGTATGGGACGCCCAAGATTTCCATATGAGTTTTGCAGTTGTTTGTTTTTTGTTTTTTGAAGTGGAAAATTACTGACAAAACCTCCAGCCACTCATGCTTGACTATGGATATAACATTTACCTGCCTTATCCTCAAATCCTATTTCCCTTGAACTACAAGAAGAATGTTGACCAAGCTGGGGATATATATATTTCTTTTTTAGGTATATTTGTAATTGATTTTTATACAGCCATGCAAACATACTTAAAAGCTTTCATCTGATTTTAAAGTATAAAGATACAGGTGTGGGCCAATCCCTTGCTGTCTTAATCCAAAAGAAGTCAGACCCTCTCAGAAAAAAAAACCTCTCAGAAGGAGGCTGCTTCTATCAGATGTTCTGGCCTTTTGCTCAAGTCCTGGTATGTAAGATAAGCTTTTCATTAATGCTCCAATTTTCCAGAAAGCTTCCTTATGCTCCTGAGCCAACAGGACTCTGGTCTTCTGCCTTGGATATCGTCCAAAGTATTAACTATGATTGCTGAAGTTTGCTTAATACCTCACTAAATAAACGAGTTTTATGTTCTACCTCCCATGGCTGTCAGCCATTGCCTGTGTTCACTGCTGGAGCAATGGGCCAGCAATAAGATTTAGTTGCTACCTTGGAAGAAATGGATCTGTGAACATCTCTTCACAAAAACAGTTCATCAGGCTGTCCTCACTTGCATGGCAGTCTTAGCACTGGTTTTACTCTGGTGTTTCACTGCGAACTCTCTATTTCAAGAGCAAAACAGATTATACTAATTCTAATAAATGATTTTATTATCTTCTGTTCTCTTACTAAGCCATATATTAAGTTCATGAGTTAATATAAATTAACTCATGAACAGCATTTTTTCAAATTAGCAGTAGTGGGTAAGAAAGACAAACTGTTTTGGATTCTAAAGGAGAACTGCAGGATGATTTATTCACACTGATTAAATTAAACCCTGAATCTTGAATATCTTTTATAATTAACTATGTGATTTATCCACACTGGTCTATTGGGTTGTTTTTACTGCATTCATTTTTTTCACTTGTAGACACTTTAGGTCCAGCACAATATGTACATTTTAATGGATCAGACAAGCCTAATGGCTCTTTGTAGTTTAGCTTTTCTTTCTCACTTTAAATTGTGTGGTTTTTCTCAGTTGCTATGCAATGTTTGAAAATCAATTCATTAAAATGCACACTTTTCTCATGCAACTGCTGCTTCATATTTGAGTGGACATATTTGAAGGGCTTTTTCAGCTGAATAGTGCTGTGCTTTCCCAGCAAAGAAGCTGGAAATGGTTTCCAGCTTGGGATCACAGACACGTCACGTATGTCAATGTTGATCTTTTCAACTCACTGCTAATAAAGCCTGAAACAAAAAAACATGTAAAGATAAGAGATGGAAAAACCTACATCTGTGGAAAAATAAACCTTTTCTATCTGCCCAGACAGATCTGCATCTTCATTACTACTGCATCACTGAGAACAGACATTAAATCATGGACTGGCTCTAGTAAGATGCTCAGCACTTTCTGTCCAAAGATAAATGTAATTTCCCAGTAATTTTAGAGAGGGTGGGAATTGTGAGAGCACTAAAATCTAGTTGGATGAGGAGAAATAGAGAAGGCTGAAGCAGAGACAGTAGTCTTGCTATTTTTAATATAATCACTAAGGACATATTTTTCATTACAATCCCCAATAAGGATGGACATTTAACTCTCTTACATTCCTTAGAGAACTAGTCCAATCTTACTGTTCTCCTAATCCATTTTACAGGTAATGAAGGAAGATTGACAAATCCCATATTACAGAGATTATAAACAGTCAGTCTGCTACATATTTACTATGGAATAGCAACAAAGACAGCTCCTGAGATTATTCAACATCTGCCAGCTAGTTACAACTAAATCACAGGAGAATTTCTGGCATTTCAGCCTTTCAAGTGGGAATCTAAATTCTGTGCAAAGAAGTCTGTCTCACATTGCTTTTGTATTAGGTCTCACACCTCAACAAGCTGCATTTTGCACCTTTTTTTCTATTCTTAAAAGAAAAAAAATCAACACATAAAGCTGTATCAAAATCCATCTAAAGATTTCCTTCCTTAAGCAAGAGAGAATGGATAATCCAAACTACCAGTTCTGGCTTTCTGCATTGCATCAGTGTCCCTCACTCCAAGATGAAAGGAAATATTTGAGTGTGTTTCCTGTAGGAAGAGGAGGTCAGAGGAAACCAAATTGTACATGGCCACTTACAATTTTATACAAATCAGAACAATTGACAAGTACACACTGCATGAACAAAGATATGCAGCAGAAATGAAACACAGCCTGTCACTGACATTTATTACAATACTTTCAGATGGTCAGAAATGCCATGTTCAGACCTCACCCAGTAAGGTGTTTCTGGCTACATGTGTCATCTCTCACAAATCACTGATTCAGACTGCCCCATATTAAATTCTTTCAGTATATGATCATGAATCAGTCAACCTGATATAACTGCTCCAGCCAGGCTCTGTTCATCTATTTGTCTCCTTCATACGTGTCTCCTTCTGAGCTGCTTACACTTGGAAAATTGACATCTGTTGGAACCAGGGATGGTAAATCACTATTAACATTGCAGCTAAGCATGAGTCTGGATTTCTAAGAGTGGCAAAATCTTGCTTGGAAGCTAAAAGAGCTCTATTTCTTGGGGAAAAAATGTAAATACTACTCTCATACAATAAATTCTTGATTTATATTAAATCTATTACCAAGATAAACCAAGTATACTTACTTAGTCTTAGACATCACCCTCAAATTGATATGTCCACATTACCAGCTCATCAAAGAATTGCATGTATCTCCAGAAGGTGGAATTTGTTCTGTAAGGCCACCTAAAATAACCCTTTATTGAGTTACTCCTTTTATCATAAAATCTTTGGAAAAAGAAAAGAAAAAACAACCCAAACTAAAGCCTCAGACATTTACTATTCCAGCCTGTAAAATAAATAGATTCAGAGTTTTCACCTAAGTATAAAAATCTCATTCAGCTTTTTTCTTACTGTCCTAGAGATCAGCCAGTGGAG
Organism: Emberiza elegans; assembly: GCA_024865655.1. Taxonomy (NCBI): domain Eukaryota; kingdom Metazoa; phylum Chordata; class Aves; order Passeriformes; family Fringillidae; genus Emberiza; species Emberiza elegans. Next base: position 13,392,655 of record JALJVW010000206.1, read on the forward strand.
CTCAATGTCTCTTTTAATCTTCTCTTTCTTCATCCTGTTCTGCAGGTAGGTTCCTCCTCATTATATAAACTCAACAATAGTCTGTGAAAAATCATATTTGACAGCTCATTCCAATCTGTGCCTCTAGGACTGCGTGAAGCAGCAATTCTCAAACTTTTTTGGAAATGGAGCCCTCCTTTGGTAGCCTGTCTTGGGTATGATAGCTCCCCTCCTTGACAGCTACTTAGGTTTAACCTAATATGCAGCCTGATCCAGGAGTGCCAGATTTCATAATTGTTAGCAGAGGACAGGCTCCTCCAGGACTGAAGGGTGAGAAGAGGCTGTAATTACTAGCTACAGGTTTTTTTCCTTTTCCAAGGCTGTTGTTAACTATCAGCAATTAAAAATAGGTACTGCTACTACTGTGAAAAAAATGGAAATATCTGCTTCTGGTAATGATAGCTGCTTGTAGTTCTCTTTCCTGGAAAAAAATGAGCTGCTCCTGTGTTACATGAGTAGTACTCCTATGCCATACTCCTAGAATCTCACCATAGTGCTGCATGGCAGAATTACTGCCTGAATTAAAAGCATGGATTTATTCCTCAATTTAAAAGAAAAAAAAAAAGAAAAAAAAAGAAAAGAAAACAAAACAAACAAATGAACAATCTCCTCCTTGGTTTTAAATGCTACATTTAGCTAATTGTTTCACTGAAGATTGATTCACCAAAGATATTATTATTTCAGGCCAGTCTGAGCTCCATGAGACCAGCTCCAGTTCAGTAATTGCAGAACATTGCAGAGTCCTGATGGAGAAATCACAATGTGGTTGGGGTTTTCTGCTATGCTGCACCTTAGCAGCGAGGTCTATCAAAAAATGTGAGGATTTTGAGGAAAAATGTCCTTGCAGCCTCACTGAGACAAAAGACCTGCACCCCAGTTTCCAGTGAGAGCCCAAACCAGCAGCAGCTCCACTGGTTAAGCCCTGGTTGGTTCCTGCAGACCACAGGAACAGATTCAAAAGGACCAGCTCAGCTTTGAGTATCTTTAGACCTCACAATGAAATAGATCAGCTGAAGAGTCTGGTGAGAGAAACAGAAAGCACCATCTTTACTCTTTTGGAAATTATGCCTAAAGCTTCTTGATAGTCCAGCTCTTAATTTCTTTTTGTTCTTATTTGTAAAATGTTTGCATTTTTTCTTCAAAGTGCATCTAACAAAGCAGGTTTAAAAATCAAACAATTTGATTTCAGGGTGACATAAATTTGTCACAAATCAGTCCCCAGCAATTTATGTTGTTCTGGCCACACTGCCTTTTATTATGCTTCAGTTAAAGCAATTTTATATCTTAAATTTATGGATTCTCCTTGAACAGTGTCTCACCCTCACATTTTACTTTGTATCTCCAGTGATCTCATGTTCTAAATAAAGTGATATAACTTTAAATGGTGTTAATTCACTCAAATTTTGACTACCAGAAGCAGAAATGTCTCCTCTAGAAAAAAGTGGCACCTCTGTCAAGAACGTAGGCTTTCCATCACAGGTGGTTGCACTACAAGGGTCATTCTATTCTGGAAGTAGGTAAACAAATCTTGTAAGAATTTGGATTTAATTCACTAATGTTAACGAAACCAATAGACATGGAAAGTTTTCAAATGTCCATAATTATGTAGATAGAACCACACATACGTGCTTTATAATTTAGGTCTTCCATAATTCATATTTTTTTAAAAATCTCCTTTTCTCTCTTTTCCTACACCAAACTGCCCTCCATAATGTTGTTAGCCTTCATTTGGTGAGCTCTGAGAGTGCTTTGCATTGCAGCCAAAATTTGAGTAAAACTACCCCATGATTCTGAGGGGAAATCTCTCAACTCCTGAATCATCTCACTCCCACCAAGGCAATTCCCTCACTCTTTTCAGTAACTCTCAGACCCAGAATGAACACACATTGCCAGTAAATCTGGCTTCATAAGCCTGTGTTGCACCAAGTAATGGTGTGATAGCTTCACACCAAGAGATGTGTGATAGTTTCTATAACATAAGAACCTCTAAAAGGCATGCAATCATTCCTAAATATTGGTATTTCTAATGTTGCTGGGAAAATTTAATAAAATAAATATTATAAAATAAATTAAAGAAGTGGTCTTACTAGGTAAAATAAAAAAATCTTCCCCATAAAACAACCAGCAAGTTGTCTGACCAAGAGCAGCAGAGGCAGGTCAGTATTTGGGTGACATGGTGCCATCACCAAGAGCTGTCCTCCATGTCACAGCCCCACAACAGCATTCCCTGCAGCTCCAGTCATGCACTTATCAGCAACAGCCTTCCTTAGTGATCCCTGAACATATTCTCTCTTAGCTGCCTTCACTGTCCAAACATTTCCTGGCTCTCCTTTGTTTCCTGTCATTTGGCAAAGCAGCTGTGACACTTTGCACCATGAGCTCAGCCCAGCTGGAGCTGCCCATGCATTAGGACTGGGTCTGTAAGGAAATGCCTTTCCTTAGGACAATGTGCTAGCACAGCACACTATTTGGAAGCACCTCCTAACTATGACACTTATCTCTAATAATCTTGAAAGGACAGAAATATATCAGTAGCTTCATTACTTCAACAGCTATAACATAAAAATTTCAATAGTTAGAAAAAATACGTGCAAGAATATGGAATAAAAGAAACCTCTGCTGCTTCAAAATAGCTGCTCTTGCCTTACTTTTTAACAGATACCTGCTGTAGCTTTTGGCATAAGAAAATAATACTATTACTTTTTCACAATGAAAGCCAGCAATTTATCTCCTTATTGACATTTTAAGTTACACAAATTTCTACACCATAAAATGGAAGCAAAATACAGTGAAATTATTTTATATCTCCAGTTTTATTATCCAAGCTACAATTGCTCCTGCTTTCAACAGAAAATTTTAAGGTTAGTGCTAGTGAAAAATCTGTAATTTATTTTTGCAAAACACAACATGAGCTGAGTGTCAATCAGACCACAACTCCTAATGACTCATATTCCATTTGTCTCTACAACACCTGCATTTTCAATTAAAATGTTTTTAATAACACTTTTTTTTCCCAGGTATCCTTTTGTTGTTACATATAAGATTCTATTTCAAACAAGCTAAGGCAGGTGATGCTTTCATGCTTCTGTGGTCATGGCCATTTTTTTTTTGCTATTACTGTATTGCCTACCAGTTATTTTTCATGTAATTTGTATGAAACTTAAAGCCAACAGCAGGGGGTGAGTCATTAGGAGTAATTTTTAAAACTAATAAAATTTTATTGTCTAATCATAAAAAAAAAAAAATCAGAGGACAAAGTAATGTCTGAAAAACTTTCTGTTCATTTTTGAAAGATGACTGTATTTCAGCCTCTTCTTGCTCCCAAAAAATCTCTGCAGCAGTTGCAGAATGTGAGCAGACAGAAGCTCAGCTACATTTCTGCCCATGCAATATGGGGAACACCTGCTGCTTTCCTTCCCTTTGATGTAGAGTTTGGCAGTGAGTAAGAAGACTGAAGCTCTGTGTGAGCCAGTGATAGAGTGCCCACTGGGGCATGATCCTGAACTGACCTGAAGTCACAGGACTCACTCTCTCATTCTCTTTCTTCAGTGAGAAACACCATAGAAAAAGCTGAAGAAAGCATAGAAAGCTGCACTGCAGCAAAATACCAGGCCAAAACCAATAACAACCCCTTTTCCATCAAAGGAATAAAAATTCATACAGTGCTTTGGGGTCAAAAGTTATTATTGCTATATTTTAAATTCAGATTAGTCAGATTTTTATCTGTGTAACCTCCTTCATAGTTCCCATAAAATCAGCTGGGCTGATTTGGACTGTCTGACCTCAAACACTGCAGAGGGAACTTGACAGAAAAGTGCAGAAGAATCCAGAGGTAGCTCTGATGCTTTGTAATGCTGGTGGTGGTTTGCAACCAGAACACTGAAGAGGAATTCAGTGTGGAGGTGTCTGTAAAGCAGCATCTAAGGACAGTGAGTAGCAGTGAGCACTGCTGAGCATGAAAGCATGAAAACTCTGGGCTTGATTTGATATTAATAATATATACATGTACATACACACACACCTATGGAAAATTGTCACACGTTGAGGGTTGCACTAGCACAAAATACATCAGCTTAGACTGAGCACTGCAAGTGACGTGTGATAGGGAGCTACAAGGTGATGCTCGTTCATTCTGATTTTCAACATAAAACAACTAGATGCTCTCACTTGAGTACTATCTTGAGAGTAAATAACTCAGACTAGTTTTTTTCTGTTGAAACTCCACTCAAAATGCCACTACATTACTAAGACAGAACAACACTAAAAGACTTAGTAACCTCATAAAGCTCTGGTGGAGCTGAAAACCACTGTTCTCAAGGGCAAAGTTGTCCTTGGAAAAATGAACTCTTTCCAAGACTTGCTCAGATGAAAAGCAAGAACTAGAAAAATGTCTTATGGCAGTTTATTTAAGAAATCAATTTCTCTGGTTTACTATTCAGGGAATTTATTTTGTTTCTTGAGTACTTCAGTTTTTCACAAGCAAGTCTTCAAAATCAATTTTAAAATAGTACAAAAGGTAAAAAAATATTTTCCACTTCACTTTTGTTATTATATATAAGAACCTCCATCCTTTCCTTCTGCAGTTGGTACAAAAATAATAAGAAACATTTAGCTATGCTTTCTTATATGACTATAAGCCATAAATGACAAAAGGATGAATACAAAATTACCATCCACATCAAATTCTACAGTCAACCCATTAAAAAATGCATTCAATAAAACAACACTTTGCAATCAAATGAGATTTTAACTTAAGCTGATAAGCATTTTTGTCTTTGTATGCTGGTAAGATGGGCAAGATTTTCTTAGACCTTATAATTTGACATAATTAAAAATGGCTTTCCTCTAATAATAAAACCACCATAAAACCATTTTACTCCAGAATAAATAGGTACTACCATTTACACTGTATGAACAGTAGAGGAACAGTGAGGAAGAAAAAAATCTGTACAGCATACATTTCACAGTAATGCACTCTGTCATATGAGAGTGACTGACAGATTTCAAGGTCAGAAAAGATCATGGTGAGCACATTCTACATTGAAAACATCAGAGAATGCCATCACCATCATCAGGTGGTCACTGCAATTAGTCCACAATTTCTGTTTGAATTAAAGTATTGTATTGTATGACCCATTTGAATAATTTTGATGGCTCATCATCCCAGTGATTAAAAAACCCTCATCTTTTAGCAATAATTTATTCAGTTTCAGGTTAAATTTTCCAGCACTTATTACAACTTTTTTCTTGGCAAATTTAATGAAGTTTTCCCTTTACCAGAACTACAAAGCTGTCAAGTAAACTCCCCAAATTCTTCTCAGTCTAAATCTCCATGTTCCAAAACCAACTTTTTGTGTAAGTAGAGATTTTATTACACTGGAATTATAAATATGTTTTGGGTCATAGAATCACAGCATAATTGAATGGTTTGGGTGGGAAGGGACCTTAAAGATCACCCAGTTTCAATCTCCCTGCTGTGGACAGGGACACCTTTCCCTAAATCAGCTTGCTGAAAGTCCTTTCCAGCCTGGCCTTGAACACTTCCAGGGATGGGACATCCACAAATTCTCTGGACAACCTGATCCTTGTCTCACCATCCTGATAGTACAAAATTTTTTGTTAATGTCTAATCTCAACCTGTCCTTGTTCATCTTAAGGCCATTCCCCGTTCTGCTGTCACTACATGACCTTGCAAAAAGTCCCTCTCCAGCTTCCTTACTGCCCCTGCTTCAGGTACTGGAAAGCCACTATAAAGCCACCCCAAAGCTGAACACTTCCAACTTTCTCAGCCTTTCCTCATAGGAGAGCTGTTCCAGCCCTCTGAAGATCTTTCTGGTTCTCTGGACTCCCTCCAACAGTTCTATGTTCTTCTTATTCTGGGGACCCCAAAGCTGGATGCAGCACTGCAGGTGGGATCTCAGCAGGGAGGAGAAGAGGGACAGAATCCCCTCCCTGCCCTGCTGCCCACGGGGCTTTGGATGCAGCCCAGGACACGTTTGGGTTTCTGGGCTGTGAGAGCCATGGCTGGGTCATGTCCAGCCTCTCACCCCCCAGCACCCCCAAATCCTTCTGGGCAGGGCTGCTCCCAGTCTGCTCATCCCACAGCCCACGTGTTGATCTGCTCATCCCACAGCCCATGTGTTGATAACAAAGATTGCCTCAAAACTTGCACTTGATCTTATTAAACCTCATGAGATTCCCATGGGCCAATTCTTGAGCTTGTCCTGGTGCCTCTGGGTGGATCCCATCCCTCAGGCAGCCAAGCACACCACTCAGCTTGGTGCCATCTGTAAACGTGCTGAGGGTGCACTCAGTCTCACTGAGTGGCATTGGTGAAAACACCAAATAACACTGGCCCAGTAGAGACCCCTGAGGGCACCGCTTGTCACCGATGTCCACCAGGATCTCAATCACTGAGCACTACCCTCTGGATGCAAACATCCAACCAACTCCCTTCTCTCTCCAACAACCAAATCCTTCTCTCTCCAGTTTAGAGGGAAGGGTGTTGTGAGGGACTCTGTCAAAGGCTTTATGGAAGTCCAGATGAATGACATCTGCAGCCCTTCCCTTGCCCACTGATGGAGTCACCCCATCATTAAAGGCCACTAGATTGGTCAGGCAGGACTTGCCCTTGGCAAAGCCATGCTGGTTATGTCAAATCACCTCCCCATGTGCCTTAGCACATCTGCTAGGAGGATCTGCTCCATGATCTTCCCAGGCACAGGTTGAGAGTTCCCAGGGTCCTCCTTTTTATCCTTTTTTAACATGGGTGCAACACTTCCCTTTTTCCAGTCACCTGGGACTTCACCTGACTGCCATGACTCTTCAAGTATCATGGAGAGTGGCTTGGCAACTACACCACCCAAATCCCTCAGGACTCTGGGACGCATCTCATCAGGCCCCATCAACTTACGGATATTCAGATTCCCTAGGTAGTCATGAACTTGGTCTTAACCTACAGTGGGAAGCACTTTGCTTCCCCAGTCATAATCAAAAGGTATAATTTCAATAAAAATACAAGTGATGTTAGCAGCAAATTGTTTACTTACTGCAGATGAGGGAAATATCCAAATACCAACAGAAAGAAAAACTGTTTCATTTTAATTTACCTAAGCCACCAACTGACTCAACAACCCACAAAATGACTCATTCAGATATAGGTTTTCTCCACATCTCTCAATCATTTTGCATAAAATGTTAACTTCAGAAAAGGTAAGTTTTCTCAAATGTCAATAAAATTATTACCATTTTCAAAAGTGAGCTCCATGGTATTTTTATAAAGAACTTCTTTTATTATGTGGTTTTGGATTGCTGTCATATCCAACTGTTTTCCAGTGCATTGACATGTGCAATTGACATGACTAATATGCAACTTTATGAAGTTTTCTCTCTATTGCTCTCTTTCTGTGTGAATTTCTCTCAGTCCTGCCATTTCAGTTCCAGTGGTATTCTTACACAGAAAGGTAGAGGCTTTGAACATGGTCTGTAGGAAACCAGTGCTCAAAACAGAATCCAACTCACCTCTGCCTGTGCTGCTGAATTCACCCAGTGCCTTTTTCTGGATTAGCAGCCCTTTTCTAAAGAAGGGTAACTTTAAACTACAGAGTATTATCCCCATGAAATCCAGATGAGAGGCAGTGAAAGGATCCAAAATCCAGCTTTGGTCATCATCTACCAGCATGAGACATGGTATTATAGCCAGCTGGACATGGAAGACAGGAATTCTTACAGATAATACTGTGTGAGATCATCATGGATATAACAACAATTCTTGAACTTCAAACAGATTCAATTCTTAGTATTTTTAACCTTCAAGAAAAGGAATACCTGTGTAAAACCAAATATTCCCTCCAGAACATTGTCGTTTCTCTGCAGTGCTGTATTTTGCTTTTACAAACTGTACCATTCTGATCATATCTTATGTGGTAAATTCTTATTTGGAAAATAAAATCAATACAAGCACGGATTGCTTCTGCAGCTGGCAGTGGTATTGCACATGGTTTTTTTTATGTAATGAATAGGGACACTAAATTTAACAGTTAGTGACACAGTATAATCTCCTACCTGTATATTTTAAAAAAATTCTTAGGATCATGAAGTACAAAGAGAAGGACACGTCCTCATTAGCTATTCAATATGGCTACAGATTAGAAAGAAAATCACCTTGTAGAAACTTGCTTTCCATAAATAAAAAGTTTTGTATACAGAAATCAAGCTCTGCAGAAATCTTGATTACAGAAAAATATGTTAATGAGTACTACAAAAAGTAAGTTCAAGGAAAGTGTGAATCTAATGTTTTTACATCACCATGTTCATTTAGGAATTTTTAAATTAGTAAATTAAATATCTCATTTACATTGCACTAAGATCAGAGCTGCCACCACAGTTTGCTACTTGGTATGCAAGCATTACCCACATTTTCAACTCATAAAAACCAGAGAAATGTCATGATTTGCCTAATGTCACATAACAGGAAACAGGAATCAAATCCTGTTGTATGGCCACTTGACATTCAAAGCCCTTCATAATCTGCTTCCTAATATTTCTCTCTTCTCCCCTCACCCACACTCTCCAGTCAAACAACTTGAGTCCTCCAGCTCATTTTACTCTCATTTGCTGTTGCCTTTCTGTTAATACATTTGGAGTTCCCTTTCTGAACCAAGTTACAGCTTCTCCTCTATGCATTAATGCTCATCTTAAAACCCACACCCTCAGGGCTGTCATGGGCCAGCACAGAAGTTCCTGTGTGTGACCATTTCTCAATCCTTCCTTACTCATATCCTTGGACTTTTCAGCCCCTCAGGCCTGCTGCAGGTGGATTTTCAGCCCACAGTGACTACAGTTTTGCTCTTTCTTTAATGAGTTAAATATTTTTCACCTTACTACAGTACAGAAAAGGATTCACTGTCAAATTAAGTTAACAGAACCAGCGTATTGTTAATCATCTTTACACTACTATTAATTTATGCAACCTCTAAATCCTTGCATTAATTATACATCCTACCTAATTTGTCAAGCCCTTCAGGCTGGAAGTGCATCTTTTCAAAGAGCTTTAAATTTTTCAACACGTTAGGTGGCAACATAAAATAAATAAGTACAATATAGTTCACTATAGATATTTGGAAAAAATGCAGTATTTCTATACACAAAGCAGTCTACATCAGATTTAAGACAGGATTATTTTCTAATAAGCATAGGTGAAAGAAAAATCCCTAAAACATATCTCTGAACTTTTTACAGTAACCCAAGATAAGTTAGTACCGGAAAAAAAACCAAACTATGCTGAACATGAGCAAAGCATGACAAAGTAAATAATCATCAAAAATTATGAAAACTTTTTATACTGTAGAAGAAGAAGCAAGGAATGTATTTGCAGCCAAGTGTGTCTGTGCTGGTGCAGATGCATGATTATATGCCATGGCTAAAATTTTTTGAGATTAGAAACAAACTGGAATTTAACTGCGTCTTTTCAGTTTAAAGTTCACGATTGCTTATTGCTTATTATATTTTCATTGCTTATTTCAAACTAAGAATTTATTTACAAACAAGAGGATGACTTTTTTAAAAAGTCAAAATAATTGACTTTTCAAAAATATCATTTAATCCCAAGTCATAAAATACTCCATTACTGTAAAGCCAAAATATGCTTCAAGAGAAAGAAGGCAGTGTTATCCTTCTACAGAGTTCCTGTTACTGTGGTTCTCTTAGTTTTAAAAACCTTGCATGAGAATATATTTACCTTCTATGTGATATTTTTTAGGTGTAACAAAGGCACCATTAAATATTACAAACCTTAGCACTACAAAGTACTCTTAAGACAGAGGATTTGGAAACTATCCCACTTGAAGTTAAGAAGCAGATCGGAAGTTTAAAAAATTCATGGAAATATTTCAGAAAGTTTGGATGGGAGCTCATATTTCTCTACATTTCTCTAATACAGCCTTTGCTCACACTTTGCTGCTTCTGCAGTTGAAGGAAGTGTAGCCAGTTTGCCAAATGTTCCTGGAGTAGCACTCATCTCCTCCTGACGCAGACACGTAAAATAGGTCAGATCAAATAAGTCCCATGAGTGCCTCTTCCCCTTCAGTGACTATAAATGGGACAGAGTGACTGACTCAGCTGCAGAGATCTGATGTGAGATAAATCCCACACCACACAACTAACAATCCTGCAAGTTTTCTCAAAAGAAAAAAGTGGAAATGTTTCTTATCAAAAGCAATTTGAGGAAAAAAAACCCAGTTTTTAAAATATCTAATATAACACTATCTTATTTCTGAGAGAGTACTAAATCGCTAGAGTTGAAAAGGAATTTGGTACATGTTATTGATACATGCTATTTCTCATGAGGTTTGTCAATAGGTGTAGCTTCCAGTCTGTCTGGGATTAGAAAATAATTGAAAAATTGTGCAGAACCCATTTTGCTGTAAGTCTCACTAGAGGACAGATACCTACACATTTTGTGATATTTTGTAAAAGCTGGAGCTTTTGAAAGCATGTAAAAACACACTTTTTAATTGAAATCAACATATTCTTTGAAGACAGTTGAGAAACAGGATTTCTTTTCCTGGTATTAAAAAACTCGACCAGGAGGCAGACACCTCAAGAAGAAGTAAAAAAAAAAAAACCCACCATTTTCATGAAAATTTCAGTCACATTCTGCTCATGTGTAAGAAAAATTAAAAGATTGCTTTATTTTGGGTTGTTTGGGTTTTTTAGCAAAACCAATTGACTTCTCTGAACATTCTAATCCCTATATAAACCAAAGCTGATGGAGACTGTCAACAGATCTTTCAAAGAAAAATGTAGTTTTCAGAAAACTGAGGTTCTACAAGATGGTTCCAATGAAAAAACATAGAAACAAAATATTCATTTGAGGTAAATTTAACATTACAGTGCATCTGAGCCAGATATGAATGGTGGGACTTTATCTAAAAGAAAGAATTTGGATGGGACTCTGAACAACCTGATATGGTTGAAGATGTCCCTGCTCATTGCAGGAGGATTGGACCAGGGGACCTTTAAAATGTCCCTTATAATCCAAACCATTCTGTGATTCTACTCTGATTTTGTGAGTTTTGGGTATTTCAAATGCCCCTTCCAGAGCGTGGCCTCCTGGATCAGGTGAGCAGGGGAGCCTGGCCTGGTGACCAGATTGGCTTCTCCTGCCCATCATGGACACACAAGATCTGAGGATACAACTTCCAGGATGAGGACTGGCAAATCCTTCACTCTGCCCTTGGGCTGACAAACCTTGCAGTTCAGGCTGAAAAAGTTCAGTGTTAACATAAAACCCCCAAATTTGAAAATATTTTAGTATTTTACCTTCTGCAAAAATAATATTTTAAAGTGGTTTATTCCATTAATACACTTTAATTTTCTATTTTATTTTTGTCCATGAGAGGCTCCTATAAAGAAAAAATTCCACATGTTGAGCAGATAATACTAAAACCTCTTCAAGGAATACTCTCTGCTGCAATTAAGGAATGAAAGCAAAAAACCACAAAAACTATCCAGGCAAAACCATCTCAAAATAGAATGTATTTCCTTGTTCTGTTGGGTCATGTAAAACATAACTTTAGTATCTGTACTACACTGAAGAGTTTAATCTAATGATCACACAAAACCAGTGGCTCAAAAGTTAAATACAGCAGCTCTACACAGGCACACTGCACTTGGGAGCAATTTGAGATCCCTTGCTCTTCAAGCAAAAATTCACAATCATTGCTCAAATAACCTGCATACAACAGCCAGAGATTTAGAGGAACAGCCATTTTATGTCACTGTGGTAATTTTTGAGGAAGAGTCAAATGTTTCCTTATTTTAATTTTAAAGAAAGTGAAAAACACCTTCCTGTAAGCTTGTTTTAGAACAAACCTGTTCTGATAGCTGGAAGATTCGAGGAACTGTTTGGTTTTAAACTGCATATTCAAATAACTAGAAGTGCTATTAGAAGGAGCAAAGCAGTCTTATTTTTTAAAAAAATCTTTCATCTTCCTCCTTTAAAGAAGCCTTCAAAAGTTATGCTTCTTTAAACTCTGTGACTTCAAGGTTACAAAATCCTAACAGATCTTGAATCTGAACTGCCTTTCTCATTATCATCCTTGGTTTGTTTGTCTCCACACTAAATTTTTAAGACTTTGTTCATTTTTGAAAGTAAACCCAAGGCAATGAAAAAAAATAGTTCAGCTGTGGTTATAATATCCACCAATTTTATATAAGATTATGATAAATCAGCACACTTACTGTACCTCTTTCCACTTTATTAAATTACTTATTTTTCTGACTGCTGTATTGAGCTATTTTCTCTTAAAATTCAGCATGTTTGCAATTGAATCTTCCCTCTCTCACAGATGTCATGCACAAAGATGCACTTTTATTATTTCACACCCAAGGATTAAAACAAATCCTAGTTCTGTTCCTTCCCATCACCTAGAGCACAGAAATTAGCTGAAGGCCACATTGAAATCCCCCCTGCACACTCCAAAGTCCAGGTTTTCACACACTGGTGAATACAGAACTGCCACCCCATCTGAAAGCAGAGGCAGAAGGATGCAGGGGAGGCCTGGCTTAGCTGGGTAGGATGATCCAGCTCAGCAGACCATAATAGTCTGTGTGTTCTGCCTTGATGTGATGTTTTTCTAGTCACACTTTCTTACCTGGACAGACACCAAGTTGCAATGCAAATACACAGCTTTTCTCTCACCAAAGTTGGTTACGTACTTTCCATGGCTATGGGAACCCAGTGGGAGCACTCTAATATAGAGACTTCTGGCCAGAACACAGTTATAAAGAACTCATTTAACTACTGTATTTTCTGCTCACACTTAGCACTGCATTAGCAGCTCAGTAGCAAAAATCCACGGAATTTTGTTTCTCATGAAATATTTCTTATTCAAGGACTGATGAGCATAAATTTTGATTCACGATTACTGTGAATATATCCATTTCTTCTAAGGAAAGTTTCTGAATTCCTGCACCTAGAATCTCTGTCCACATCAGAATTGTTCTATCATTCTTCAGAATGCCCTCAGCAATGCAGCCTCCTGGCCCCATCAGCCTGTAAGGGAACCCAAGCATTATTCAGGGCTGCTATTTGTGCTTACTCAGTTTGCTCTTGTCAAAAGGGGCAAACAACACAAAGAATCAAATCAGATTAAACCAAAATCATTCTCTGACAGAAACCAGTGGCATTTGCTGAGGGAAAGAAGGCAAGAATGGGGCAATAGATCATAACACTCACATTGGTGTGACCTTCTCATCTGTCAGCCATCCATCACTGTAGAATATCCTCAGATCTGCCAGGCCCAATACCAGCCTGGAGAGCTGATCCACCAACAGAGGGTCTCTCAGCAGATCCATGAAAAAACAGGAATCATCACTTTATTAATATTTTAAAGCCTCATATAATGGAATGGCAACATATTACTGTAGGTAAGATTATTTTAAAAAATCACTATCTGAAATCATTCTTTTTGTCTTTGCACCACTTGACTATTTTTTGGTAATTCATCCAACAAATACCATATGTGATTTTGAAAAAAATTCATACTGTGAAATCTGGAAGATACAGTCAAGAAGGACACTGAAGCTTTTTGTCAAATCTGAATAATACTACTTTCCTGTTGCTACAGTTACATCTTCCTAACAAGACCTTTAAATTTAAACACTATCTTAAGAGAGTTCTAGGTCAAGTTAAAAAGCACAGTCAAACTCTTCAGAGGAATCCAGTTCATATTCAGCATGGGTAAGGATGGAACAGAAAAGGTGAACTAAAGTTTTTATCTATTTCCATAATGACTTCTCACTTGCTGAGGTCTGTCCTACTTTCTTTCCCCTTAGCCACCCAGTAGTCTCTCTTGTGAGGAGAGAATTCTCAATGGTCTCTAAGGAAAATACCCTAATAATTTTTTATCCTAGAGCAACTTATCATCTTCATTAAAAAAAAAAAGCTTACATTTGCAAAAAGATATATTTGCAGAAATAAGTTTTCACCTCCTGAGATGAAACCAAGGAAAAAAAAAAACTATTTCTAATTTGTCACATATGGAGAATAACTACACACAGATAATATATGAACTGAGAAATTGCAGAGTGAATACAAAATTCATTCATGAGGCACCTGGGAATTCAGACAGGAATTTATATTTATTTTTTTCTGTAACTATGCATTTATCTCACTGGTCTGTAAGGTAAGGTCCAGAGCTCAAGTCATTCTTCTGGGGAAGCACTGGCAATATGCATACTGAGAATCATTGGAAAAGGAGCTATGACCTCTCTCAGTTTTCATTCAGTTGTAAAGCATCAGTAAGTGGATTTTTGGCACCAATCTGATTTCAGAGAAATATTCATTTGCATCTTTTTGCAGTCCTTCCTGGATGTCAGCAGACATCCTACTCATTGGAAAAGAATGAAAACCAAACCTAGCTCATCTAGATTTGTGCCATATCAAATTTTAAAAAGTTAAATACATGAAGTCTTTTTATTGCAACAAGGCACTACAAACAGCAGATTCAAGGCAATTTTAGGAATTTCTATCTAGTCTCATTTTAGAAACCTTGTTGTAACTATCTTACTTGGAAATGCAATGAATTCCTTGAGTAACTTTGAATATGTATGCAAGTGACAGCATTATGAAGTTGGAATTATTAGTTTTTCTAGTGTGTAAAATTTTGATGTCATCAAAGTGCTCAATTGCCAATTAAATGAGTGAAATAAAGGTCTGGATTCTAGAAAAATTCAAAGAACAAAACTGCTGTGACCTATATTTTTCCATGCTGAAAGCATAAAGAGTGAACACTCACGTTTACTAAGTAACAACAGCATTCACTTACAGTTGGGCACATGCTTAACTCTTTGCATTGGCAATCAGTACCAAAATTAAATAGACAGAATTAATCACAGCTTTCAGGTAATAAACTATTACAGAAATAGCTCTTCTTTGATTTATGAAGTGAAAAAAATATCATCATAATAACTGACACGCATTATCCACAAATGAAATGTGACTAAAAATAAATTATGAATAAATATAATCTGAAATACTGTGGTGGAAAGAAGTGGTAAGAAACTACTGAAATTAACTTATTTCCAACAGAGCTGCCAGTTCAACTTTTACTTTAAAAAGTTAAGAAAAAGAGCAACTGTTGCATACTGACTCCAACACAACAGACAATGTTAGAGTACTCTGACTCTCAGCTTAATAATGTGTGCTCAGGAAGAGTTTTACTGGCAGTGTGTAAATGGTTTGGGGGATTCTTTTTTTGCCTTTGGGTTTTGTTTTGTTTGTTTTTTTCTCAAAGTGGTGTTTAGTTGACATCCATACAACTGGGAAGGACTTTCCAAAAGTTCCATGGCAATGATGAAGCTGGTCAAACAGAGCTCTGTTAGCACAGCTGAGAGGAGCTGAAGGGCTGGAAGGTGGGTGGAAATCCCAGGTATGAATGAGCCTTCTCCCAAGAGAAAGCACAGCAGAAAGGCAGTTCTTAATGTAAAGTCAGTAGGCATTTTGGGGGGATGAGACTCCACCAAAAATAATCTGTCCTTGGTAAATGTAATGAAGCATTCTGATAATTACTTTACTCTGACAGTCTGGTAAAGATTACAGGTTATGGAATGTTATGTGATCTTTCACTGCATCTATTTTTTTTGTATCATAATTATTTTACTGAACTCTGCATAGAGCAGAATACTTGCTTTTCATTTGCACATGAACATTGTCCAGGCTTGGGGAGTGACTTAGGTGTGGCCAGCAGAACACTGCCCTCGTTTCCCAGAGTGACATTCCCACACAAGGTAACACTCACACCCCATTCTGTGGGATCAGGGGTGTCAAATGGAACTTCATCAAACCACCAAAGCCCATCATCTGACAAGAAGAATTCCCCACACTGAGAAGAATTAAGCAGAGTATCTTTGTCAAATAGAAGAAAAACATGGGAGCTCCTGAGCCAAGTTTATCTTCAGACTATGACAGAGACAATGGAAAACTGACTGGAAAGAAAATGTTCAAATATTTATTTGGCAATGCTTTGTCTCAAATAGAGCTAAACATATTCTATAAAATCAGGCAAGCCCTGTTTAAATGTTTGGTGTTTTAAATCCCATTTAATCCAGGAACCCTGAGTGCTCAATTGCCAATTAAATGAGTGAAATAAAGGTCTGGATTCTAGAAAAATTCAAAGAACAAAACTGCTGTGACCTATATTTTTCCATGCTGAAAGCATAAAGAGTTTATGTACTCACATTTACTAAGTAACAACAGCATTCACTTACAGTTGGGCACATGCTTAACTCTTTGCATTGGCAATCAGTACCAAAATTAAATAGACAGAATTAATCACAGCTTTCAGGTATTAAACTATTACAGAAATAGCTCTTCTTTGATTTATGAAGTGAAAAAAATATCATCATAATAACTGACACACATTATCCACAAATGAAATGTGACTAAAAATAAATTATGAATAAATATAATCTGAAATACTGTGGTGGAAAGAAGTGGTAAGAAACTACTGAAATTAACTTATTTCCAACAGAGCTGCCAGTTCAACTTTTACTTTAAAAAGTTAAGAAAAAGAGCAACTGTTGCATACTGACTCCAACACAACAGACAATGTTAGAGTACTCTAACTCTCAGTTTAATAATGTGTGCTCAGGAAGAGTTTTACTGGCAGTGTGTAAATGGTTTGGGGGATTCTTTTTTTGCCTTTGGGTTTTGTTTTGTTTGTTTTTTTCTCAAAGTGGTGTTTAGTTGACATCCATACAACTGGGAAGGACTTTCCAAAAGTTCCATGGCAATGATGAAGCTGGTCAAACAGAGCTCTGTTAGCACAGCTGAGAGGAGCTGAAGGGCTGGAAGGTGGGTGGAAATCCCAGGTATGAATGAGCCTTCTCCCAAGAGAAAGCACAGCAGAAAGGCAGTTCTTAATGTAAAGTCAGTAGGCATTTTGGGGGATGAGACTCCACCAAAAATAATCTGTCCTTGGTAAATGTAATGAAGCATTCTGATAATTACTTTACTCTGACAGTCTGGTAAAGATTACAGGTTATGGAATGTTATGTGATCTTTCACTGCATCTATTTTTTTTGTATCATAATTATTTTACTGAACTCTGCATAGAGCAGAATACTTGCTTTTCATTTGCACATGAACATTGTCCAGGCTTGGGGAGTGACTTAGGTGTGGCCAGCAGAACACTGCCCTCGTTTCCCAGAGTGACATTCCCACACAAGGTAACACTCACACCCCATTCTGTGGGATCAGGGGTGTCAAATGGAACTTCATCAAACCACCAAAGCCCATCATCTGACAAGAAGAATTCCCCACACTGAGAAGAATTAAGCAGAGTATCTTTGTCAAATAGAAGAAAAACATGGGAGCTCCTGAGCCAAGTTTATCTTCAGACTATGACAGAGACAATGGAAAACTGACTGGAAAGAAAATGTTCAAATATTTATTTGGCAATGCTTTGTCTCAAATAGAGCTAAACATATTCTATAAAATCAGGCAAGCCCTGTTTAAATGTTTGGTGTTTTAAATCCCATTTAATCCAGGAACCCTGGATCAATACCAGTGGCATCAAAAGGAACTGAACCTGCAACACCTCTAATTTACACCAAACACAGAAACAAAGTCAGGAAAACTGGTGAAACTACTTATTAAAGGTTGTATTTTATATGCCTGTCTTGATAGCAGAGTCTCCTTGTGCAGGGATGAACTTTCATCTGAAAACAACTTGATGTTATTCCAATTCCAGATGGACAAAAAGAAAGACACTGAAGGACAAGAGTGTTAGGTGGCCAAACATATGTAACATAAGTTTCATGCAGACTTAGGTGAAGCTCATTCCCTTTTAATGTAGGACTATTTAATTTAATCTCTGGCATGAGAGAAAGAAGCACAACCACACTCCTTTTACAACCATTAGTGGGGAGATGATCCTTTCAGAGCCCTTCCCTACCTGCTAAACTGTGAAAACAGTTCCATAATCTGAAGAGGATAACATATTCTAGAGTACTCTCAAGTAATTCTTCAATTAGGAAAGTTTGACAATTGGGTGTGATCAGTTCCTTCATTCAAGCTGAATCAGATTCTCCATCAAACCTGTGTGTTCCACTTTCTGAAGCAGCAGCCATTTGACAGCTGTTTATTCGCAAGCCTGTGTCTTGTGTCCATTTCCTCCTCCCTGCTCAGTTATTTACTTTCAGATTACAAACTCATTAGAGCAGGTGTTACTCAGAGAAACAAAAGCAAATGGACAGAAAATAACCCACCCTCATCCCCAGATCTTTGCTGGGCAGCATAAAACCCAGCACATGTAGCACTAAAACACTGCTTTTCAAATGCCATGATTATAGCATTATAAATTTTCTATTGTTTGAAAGTGTGAGTGATTGCTTCCAAAGAACATGATTGTTTTATTTTTCTGCAGCTCTTACAAAGGACAGCTTCAGTTAACTTTGGGTTTTCCTTCAAAATTTCAGTTTTCATTCTTGTCACATTTATTCTGAATATGCAATTTTTATAGCTGGTTTTTGTCCTTGGAATTTATCCCCTGCATCTAACATATGTTGGTAAACTGTAATTATGAACTGACCTAGTTAACTAAAATAAATCTCCAGGTAGGTAGTACTAACAAGAATATTTTAACAACTTTAAAATTGAGGTAAGACAAATTTGCAGAAGCTGACCCCAGTTTTCAAGAGAAGAAGAAGAAAAAAAAAAAGCACAGCCAAACAGACATTTCTTAAATAAAGACCAAGCAAAAATCAAAATTTAATGAATACTCTGCACTGAAGAATATTTGGGGTGGAGTTATGTCTGCCAACTGTGTTGCTTCCTCCAAGGCAACCTACCTAAATGCCTGATGATATTTAGCTTGGTATCTTGTTTTCATTAATATTCAGCTATCTCCAGTCATGACAGATGACTAATTCCCAAATTTCCTTTTCCCTTCCTTTTTTTCTTACTTTAGGATGTTAAAGTAAGAACTGGGATAGTCACCAGTGAGTACAGCCATCTCTAACAAATGGAAGGAGTTGCATAATCCACAGATTGAGGCCATGAAGATAAGAGCCAGCGTTCAGCTGAGGAGCTGGGCTGGGAGCTGTGGCCAGGTCTCAGAAGAGGCTTGGTGGAAGATTTTGCTAGTTTGAGTAAAGCATTGACTGACTACATACTGAGACTACTGAGCTTTGCTGAAATCTAGAACAGGAAGGAAAATTTCATGAGTAACAGCTCACTGAAGGTATTTGATAGTTAACATCTACCACAACAGAGATCAAATAAAGCTGAAACATAAGTATTTTATACATAAAGTATTTCTCACTACAAATAAAAATTATAGCAAACCATTTTTCCAAGAGAAATAAACAATAATGTATACATTCTTAAAAGAAATAGAATAGACATTCACATTATTTGGTGGTGATTTAGCCACATTAATCAAGGTATATAATATTTTATGCTATTTTTTTAATTCAGCCCTAAAGTGCAAATACAATGTAATGTCTGACTTATAAATCTACTGTCTAAGAGAGGCCAGGTTAACAGGAGACTATCTTTTACACAGACACAAGTCAAGATTTCATGCCTTTGAGACCTTAACAGAAATAGTGGCATAAATTAATTCTACCTCCAAAACCCATCTCCCTGTTGCCATGTCCACATGCTGGACAAATACCAGCACTGGTTTCACTGCTTTCATGCAAGGCTGTGGTTTAGGTCCATTTTTTTTTTTAATTTCATCCAAACCAATACTCTTTACAAAAGCAAGATCAACAGTCACAGTCAGAAATAGCATAAAATTTTGTTACTGCCATTCTGTACTGCAAAGCTGCAGGCTGGTAGCAGTTGAAAAAACCACAGACAATTGCTTAACACACAAACTCTTCCTCAGGCCTGAAGATGAGGCATGACCTTCCAGGTGAAGTAAAGTTGTTGCCTGAAACAACTGCTCTGAGTTTAACTGAATTGCATCGACCAACTTAAAACTTGTAGAGAAAAGACAACTTCTGCTCTTGGTGCAGAGCAGAATAGTAAGAGAAGGGGTTATAATAACTTTACCCCTTTTAGGGCAGCAACAGACAGACAACTTATCATCTCAGAATAATGTGAACAGATTTCTGTGCACCAGAAATTCAAAACACCTCATTCAGCATCCACAACTGATTTTCATAAGGTACCTTGTAGAATATGTTGAGGTTCAAACTTGAGAGATCAAAGATTAATCAGGGAAGAGGGAGTAAAAAAGGGGGACTTACAGGTATCTGGATATTTCCTGAGTTTTGTTGAACTTGTTAAGTTCATTGCAATATGTAGTGTGTGTTTGGTCCCCACTGCTTTGTTTTCTATGAGGATATCTGGAAGTATGTGACATTTTGGAGGCACAACTATCTCTGCACATTACCTTGTTCTTGCTGGCTGTGATTTCAAGCTTATGTAACCATCTTTGCATGCTGCTAAGCTATGACTTGAAAGAAGAGACCTTACACCCACTACAACCAGCTGTACTTCACATAAAACTTCTAGTTACTCATTTTACATGTAAAAACAGCTTGTTTAATCAATGTGTTACTTGGAAGCAAAGTAGGTAGGCATTGTAAGCACTAACCCTCTGTCCAGAGACACTGTGTATCAACAACCTAGGTGTGGTATTTAAGTACCGTTTGCTGAAACAAACTATAGGGGAAAAGCCACAGTAAGATGTGGTAATTTACTAAGCTACTTCCAAGAAATTCCTTCTCAAAAAGAATAAAATCTATAAAGTTCCTCTAATCTTTTAAGAAATAAAACTCCTTAATTGTTGGATGAGTACAGCTGTTCTGAACGGCAAACTCTTACTGGGAATGCAGTAAGGAATTGACACTGTGGAATGGTTGAGGTAGATCTAGAACCCTTCCACCACCTCACAAATAAAGGCCCTAAGAGTCACATAAGAAAGCTCATTAATTTATGTACACATTAACATTCATTCCCTTGACTGTCCTTAACTCAGGTCTTCATGGTCCCCTTCCTTCATCTCTCTAATACCAGACTCCCCTGCCTTCTTCTCTGTCTTGTCTGCAGACCTTCTGCACATTTACCTGCTTTTTTCCCTTTGCTTGTTCATTCTGTTATGGCCATTTCTCCTCTGTCTCATTTGGAGGTCCTCTTCACTTGTTTGCAATTACCAGAGGCTGATTTTCTCAGAGAAATTTCTTTCAAGTATTATAATTATCCATCAGGCACCTCACTTCAGTCCCTCATGTGACCAACCTGCTTGACTCCTCACAGAACCCCCTAGACAGCTCCCTGGCAAGACCTATAGATCTTCAGAAAGGTTTTGAAGAAATCTAGCTGGTGAGCCTCAAGCAACCTGACTTTAGTTTAAGCTACTTCATTAGTCTCACCTAGTGGGCAAAGGCAGGTGAATCACTCTCCAAATGTGTTCAGCTCTCCCCACGTTTAACTTGAGCCATCTGATTTTTGAAGAGCTGAAGTGCAGTAGCTACCTTGTAGATATTTACAGATAGTTGTCCTAGCCTGGGAAATGAATTAAGATAATACTAAGTGGAAAGCAATATCTGCACTCAGGGAGACATTTATCTGACCTGTGTTGGATATGTACAGTTGGGTAAAATTAATTGAAATTTATAAACTAGAAATAGGTTAAAAGGAGCCTAGAGTGATTAGCTCAATTAATTACATTTAGTTAGATGATTCCCAACCCTTACATAAAGAGAAATAAATCCTTTCTATTCCCAGAGCAGTTTCTCATAGTGTATATGCATTTCTTGACTTCATTTTTTTTGCCACAGCTTTGGCCTGAAAGAATGAGTTAATAGTTTTATTTTGCAAATCCTTTATCCTTCTAGTCACCTTCCTTAATTTTCTCATGCCTCAAACTGATACACTGAAATTCTCAGGTGTGCTGCTGCAATTGACTGTTTCTTCCAAGAGAAAAGATAACTCCATTTAATCTCAAATTTACATCTTTACAAATCATATATAACTCACTAATCTCCATTTTTGATCCCCTATTCTAAAGATTTAATTTCTCATTCCAACATGCTTCTCTCTATTCCTTGGCTTCTCTTTTGCTTGCTTCCCTTCTTCATCTGCATCTTCACCTGCTTACTCCTCATTTGCAAATATAAAACTGTTTGACCAACAACAATATTACTCACTGCCTTCCTGGATTATTAATAATGACCATGCTGAGCCCAACCAACCACACATCCAGCTCAGCACTCCTGTGATGGAAGCTAGCAGTGAACTTTGCCTCTTGGTGACTTTCCATCCTCTGCCAAATTTATGACCAAAACCAAATCAATCTTTCCTCCAGTTACTGAATTTCCTCCCAAATCTGCCCGTGTTGCCTAAACACCAACAGAGGTTTTAGCAAGACAGTAGATACACTGATTTTGTAAGAATAACTGCAGAGATTTTAGCTAAATTTTAGGCTACATTGTCAGTGAGATGAGACTGAAATATGTATCATTCTCAGGCAGCTGGGATATACTCTGCCTTTTGACTTGTACAAGTCTTCTTACAGACTTGGATACATATGAATGATGGCAACCACCTACATCCGAGCTCATGTTCTTGTGCTCTCTTTCCAGGCAGTGGAAATCTGACTGACACAGGGGACCTCAGCTCCTGCTTCTCAATGAGCTCAGCACCCCCAGGGAGTGCCGCTGCACTCTCCTCTCGGTGGCAGCTCAGCACAGAGCTGTCAGTAACCCACACTGCTCACAGTCACTAAGTACACAGGCCACTGCCTGCCTATCAGCAGTGTGTCAACATGACCTGCCCTGGGCTGTGTCAGCAGAGCTGCCCAAATGTTCCGGGATCTAAGGAGGAGCACAATTCCCCCTCAGCAGGCTGGCTGACGTCATGGCACCATGATGGTGTGCTGTGGGGAGCTTTGGAGGGCTGGGGCACACTCAGGTAGGAAGCAGAGACAAGATTATCTTGCCAAAAACTTCTCTGTTTTCTCTTAGTCAGTAAGACAAACAAGAGCACAGAGAAACTCCCAAGGAATCCCATCCTATCTCGGGGCCTCTCGCTGGTCAGAGTGACCCAGAGAAATATTAGAAAGTCTCTTTTCCCAGCCCAATACTCGAAGAAGGAGTCAGAGCTCTTCAGTTCTTGGTCTCAAGGTTGTTTATTGTTCCTTATCTATAAAATATTTCCTCCTGTCCAGCTGAGGTCCGTTCAGCAAGACAGTCCAGGCACTCTGCCTGCCCCAGAGGCAGTGTTATGTCTTTATACTATAAACCACGTGTACAATGTTTGCAATCACTTTCCAATACCCATCACCTATGTTAGACAGTGAGCTTCTACTCTAAACCAATCTGTAAGTGCCAACATCACAGCAGAAGATGGAAGCCAAGAAGAAGAAGGAGAAAGGCTGGACGTGCCCAGATCCCTCCATCTTGTCCCCTGAAGCTCCATTCTAAAAAACCCCAAAATCTACTTTTTCACCTTGTGATAAATTCACTATCATTCTACTTAATTTGTCATGGCTTGTAGATCTTCATCTAAGGTTGGGAACTTGCTCCATGGGTCATAATCAAAACCACACAGGCATCTTGGGCTCTGTGCCAGGGTCTCTGAGCCCCCTGGCAGGGGTCTGGGCTGCTCAGGACAGCCAGAGGGATGGCCTGGGTTCCAACAATCCTACGGACCGCCTTAAGAGCACCCTGCAACTGCTTCCTTGACTGAGAGAAAATAATTCACTTCCTGTCCACTTGCAACTTGGACACAAACAAGTTACAGTAAAAAATCTATTGTAGAACAGTCATGGCATGATGCCAATAATATTAATGCATGCTCTTACCTTTAATTCAGTGGAACTGACAGACAGACATGCCTTGACATCAATATACCTTAAAGCTGCTTTTTAATGTAACTGATAACTTCAGAAACATTTCTAGGATATGCAAAACTATTTTTGATGAAGGGAAGAGTCCAGTTTCCTACAGTGAATCCTTCACATGCTGACCACACAGCCTTGTCTTAATTAAATTATTTTCCTGTTATTTTTATTTCCTAGTATATCAAAAATTACACTCCACCATCAATAATTACATCAAATAAAGACATTATTAAAAAAACTAGAGTGCCCACGAGAAGTTCCAAATTAATGCAACTGGAAAGTCAGGCAATTTTTTTTTTGCACTGAACGGATGATAAAACTCTAATTCTCCTACTTTCTCAGCCAGTCTGCTACAAGCTTCAAACCAGAACTTTGATCCAAATGCTGCTGAAGTCAGTGGGAAGATTGACACTGACTTCAGTGAGCTTCAACTCAATTGCTGCAAGAAGCAAAACTTCTGTCCTCATGGACCTTCAGAGCAGCTAACAATTATGGCTGAGAACAACAGCTCTGGTAGTTTTGTTAAGGTAACATCCATCCAACAAGAACTAAACCAAGATACACTTCTTTGCCATTCCCCATGTGACATCCACAGAAAAAAGCTCTCTGTTGCTGCCTCCTTTGGATAGTGTTCAAAACACTGTATGAAATGCAGAAAATCTAAATAAATAATTTTTTCACCTGTCCTACTCTTTATTTAACTCACTAGTAATTAAAGAATCAACACTGGAGAAATGCTTTTCACCAACAGTAACTGAAGTCCCTGCTGTTGCAGTTTCTTAATTCTGATCAACTTTAGCCACTTGCAACTCCTAACCCACCTCTAAAATATTTTTTTTAGTGGTTAAATATGCACATAGTACTTTGTGAAAGTACTAAACTTAACATGCAACATTTTTAAGTCTTTGAATAAAGTTTCTATGCTCAATTACATTTAAATCCTAGAGAAATGGAAGACACTGTATGTGTCAGGAACTCACGCTAAAGGTTTAGGAGTATATTTCATATTTATAAGTGGAAATGTGACTTGTCTTTTTGTTAGCAAGTTAAAAAGTAAATTCACACTCATTTGACAGACAAAAATTCTGCCTGTGATTACTTCAATACAACTCTGAAGGAACTTTTACACGGTGTGTGGAACAAATTTATGTAGAGTGTGTAACAGATGCTTCTGGAAATTTCCACAACATATCAATGTACTCATTTAAGAGGAAAATGCATACTGAAAAATGGGATTGCACACAGCACAAAAGATCAAATTATATTGCAAAATTATATTCACTGAAGGTTATAAGCATCATTTTACACATTAGAGGTCAATGTGAAGGCACTGCAGCAAGCACATTTACTCTCTTCTGGAACACATGAGGACAACCTCTACTATAAAGTAGCAGTGGTTTAGTACTAATGAAAGAACGTGATTAAGAATGTTCACAGCTTACTTTGTTATTGAGTTCTCCATCTCACCCAGCCTACCTCAAATGAAAATAAAGTACCACTGCAACTTTCTGAATCAAAGTCTACTTAAAAGGCTGTACAATGAAAATATTTCAGTAGCTGGAGCTGCAGTTTTTATTGAAGGTACTGCTTAGTGTTATTACCATCAACGCAAGAATGGAATAACCCAAACCTTTGGAATTGAGCAAATGTGATCAGGATGTATTTTTCCACAGACAATTACTTTGTAAAACACTTAAAAAGAAGCTCCATAATCTTATATGAACTGTATCTCATAAATTAATAAATATTTCTTTAGAATATTAAACTCCCAACCCCAATGTTTCATTAAAGACTAATGAATACTACTATGTACTCAGCTGATTTTTTTTCTGTGAAAAAGAGAAAAATCTCTCTCCTGGCCTAGACCTAGGCAAGAAAAAAAGAGAGAGAAAAGACTTTACTTTTCCTTATCTGTTCACATTTAAAATGTTACTATAAACCATCACAGAACGATGAATGATGAAGGTAAATGTCAAGAAATGGAAGAATATGTGCTTCTGTTGGTAATTGCACCTTAACAAAACACCTTACCACAAGAAGAATCTACAAAGCTTCATGAATTACAGAGGCAGAAGAAGCAGGAGTCCAAATCTTGTATCTTAGTTAACTCCAACTTTAAATCTTCTAATTTCTTAAAGAATTTTGCAATTATGTTGCAAAATAAAGGTCAACATTTAAAGATGTTCACTATACTGGAAAGTGCAGACAAAAGTTGACCATAAAAAAGAGGAAAATAATAAAATTGGATTAATCCATTCCATTAAATGGTAAAGGTCATGAAATTCTGCTTGTCAAACAACTTTTAGGAAGAGTTCCTGAAATAATGGGAAAAAATACCCAATAAAAATATGTTTCTATAATTACTTTGCTTTTAAGGCAGTTTTCAGCACACATTCTAGAGGTCTCATTGTGCATCTGTCTGTCTTCAATTTTCAATTAAAGAAGATGGGACTGTGCACAAGAAGAAACCAAATTAGAATCTTTCACATACAACCAGACATAATCCCAAAAATTTTATAACTTGTACAATTACAGTTATGTTCCCTGATTGTGTCTAAAAATTATACTCCAAAATTGAACAGAATCTACAATAACAAATAGTTTGAACTCAAGATTAATGAGATCTGAAACACTGGTCAATAAAAGAAATAAAGGAACTCTAATGGAAGAGACAGCTAAAACTGTTTCACTTCAAGCAATGCAAACGTTTTCCTGCATCTTGTCAAACACAATCAATCCCTTCCCATCTTTCACAGAGATCCCTGACATAGCAGTGAGGTCCCTATCCCAGCAAGAAGTAGGGAGGCTCAGCTTGTTTTGCTGCCTTCAAAATGCCTCCAAATTATACCTCCAGAGCAGTGGATTCACTGTGTAAAAGCAAGGCTGCTCTTCCCCCAGCCCCTTCCATGCAAGGACATCCTTAACTGGCGGGCAGGGATCCTTGCTGAGGCAGGAGCACGGGGAAGCTGGAGGGAAGTAACAAACACACACATTGTTTTTGTGTTTCAGCTACAACAAACTGACAAAATACTCTGGGACCCAAACTGATTTGCAGTTTGTGTTCAGGGAGAGAAAATCAAAATCTGACTACTTCAAAAGCACAGTGCAGGCTATTGTATTATTAGAGGTAAAAACTACAGCTATTACTTGCAATATTTTTATGCAAGCTTTCTCTTCAGCAGATTAGGAGAAACAGTCCATATCTATAGCAACCAGGAGAGAAGAGGGATGGATAAATCCAGTCCAAGCCATTTCTCCTTAAAACCTTGCATCACTACCTTCACTACAGCAAGCATAATAGCTCATTTTTATTGCCACTTGACTGAAGCCTCATTATAAACATGGTCAGCTGATTTTAATTCCTTCTTAATAAACAGAATGTACATGAGGAAAACTGCAGCAAT
This sequence comes from Emberiza elegans, assembly GCA_024865655.1. Taxonomy (NCBI): domain Eukaryota; kingdom Metazoa; phylum Chordata; class Aves; order Passeriformes; family Fringillidae; genus Emberiza; species Emberiza elegans. Next base: position 13,419,959 of record JALJVW010000206.1, read on the forward strand.
ATTCCTCTGGAAGGCTTTCTTTGTTTCTTAAAGGAATTTAATTTTTTTGTTCTAGAAAAGGATTTGTTAGGGAGAGTTTGTTTAGCTTTCACTCTGATCTCCATAACCACCCTAGGAAGATATTAAAATGCAAAAAAATACAAAATTATCCAAGTCATGACCTTCTTGACTTAAAGTGAGCTTTGGGAAGATACTGTAAGTGAAATGAGACTGACACTATAAATAGATATTAATATTAATAGACAATTCAGGTGAGCATACAGTGCTGAATGTCTCAATGCAAGGAAAGAACTGCCAGGGAGAGTGCCACAAGAGAATTGCATCGATTTGAAACAGACAGAGTTTGTTTCCAGGATCCCTTCATGCCCGTGTTGGTCACTTCCCAGGTGGGGATGCTTAGTGCAGATGGTACCTTCTAAATGAAGAAGGGGTCGGTCAGAATGTCTCAACACACAAAGCTGCTGTTTAATGGTCCGCACTGGGCATCACCGGGGATTTTCTGACAGCTCTGAAAGAGCCTTAACCCAGAGCCAGTGCTGACTTCCACCTCCAGCAGCACGAGTTGAAGGGGGGACTCCACCAGAGGCTGCATCTGGGGGATTGTGGCCCGGAGATTCCGTCTCCTTCCAATATACGGGCAGTTTGGTGGGCTGAATCCAGCAAACCGGGAGAATGGTTAAATATGTGGAGACTGGAAGCATTTTCGGGGACTCGCCACTGGCGCACCTCGATTTTAGGGGCCTCGTGAGCGGAAGTTTTCAGCATGCGGGGACAGCGGGTGAGGGCCGGCCCGCAGAGCTGTCCCCCGAGACGGGACACGCCGGGGGGCAGGAGGGGCGAGGGGCCGGGAGCGGGTCGTGACAGACCCGGGGACGGGCAGCGGGGGGCGGTGCGGAGGCACCGGCGGACGGGGCCGCTTATCCGGAGCCGGCGGTGAGGGACCAGAGGACTGAGCTCCGGAGCCGGCGGTGAGGGACCAGAGGACGGAGCTCCGGAGCCGGCGGTGAGGGACGAGCGGTCGGGGCCGCTTATCCGGAGCCGCTGGAGAGGGGCGGGCGGACGGGCCCCTCAGCGTCCGCGGTGCGGGCGCGGCCGCCGGGCCCTGCCGAGCTGCCTGCGGGGAAGCTCCCGGGCAGCAGCGCGGGGTGCGCTCCCCGCCAGCCCCGCGCCCCCCGCCCCTGGCCCCACTCACCGATCCGCGCCTCGGCGGCGGCCCCGGCGGAGGGCGGCTGGATGCGCGGGGCGGCGGCGAGCACCTGCGGCAGCGGCGGCGGCGGCAGCAGCAGAAGCAGCAGCAGCGGAAGGACGGAGCCGAGCGTCCCCATCATGCCTGGCCCATCGCATGCCCCGCTCCCCTGCCCGCCGCCGCCAGCCCTCACTCCATGCCGCCCGCCCGCCCTGTGCCTCCCGCGGCCGCTCCCCGGCTCCGGCAGCCGCAGCAGATTCAACACCCAGGACAGCGACCAGCGCCGCCCGCCCCCAGCCCCGCCCCGGCCCGCCCGGCTGCCGTGAGGGGGGAGCGCTCCCCGCCGCCCGCTCCGCCCTGCCCGCCCCGCCGGGAGCGCGGGGAAGCGGCTCCCCCGGGCCAGGGCAGCGCTGGGGCTCCCCCGGCCCTCACCGGCCCTGGCGGGGACCGGGATCCTGCCCGGCAGCCCCCATAGAGATGGCTGGGCATGGGAAGGGAGTTAATGTGTTTGTTTCACACACCTGTACGGGGAGACAATGGAGCCGTACAGGGGCAATGGCCATAAACTGAAACACAAGAAGTTTCACCTCAACAAGAGGGAGAACTTCTTTACGTTGAGAGTGTCAGAGCACTGGAACAGGCTGCCCACGAAGGTCATGGAGTCTCCCTCTCTGGAGACATTCCAAACCCACCAGGACATGTTCCTGTGTCACTTGCTGTAGGTGACCCTGCTTTGGCAGGGAGGTTGGACAAGGTGATCTCCAGATGTCCCTCCAGATGTTGGAAGGGACATCCAACCCTACAAATTCTGGGATTCTGTGAAACCAGTCCACGCTATCAAAGTTCGGTCCTGAAACATGTGCCAGCTGAGTGGATCCTCCCTGTGGTCTCCTCAGCTGTTTGTGTACCAATGCTCTCTCCACAGAAAATTACTGGCTATTCCAAAGGATTTAAAGAACCTGCAGGTAAACACCTCTGTGAGTTTTCCTGGGAGACATCCACATGTGTGACATGTTCATCCTCCCCCTCCTGTCCCCAGATCATCACTCTGTGCAAGTGGGAGCATCAGTCCAGGCTGCCAGGAGGGATCAGGAGTCTCAAGCTCATGGAGTCCCTCCTGGTTCACAGGCTCTCCTTTTCTCACAAATTCACTGTAGCAATACTCGGCCTTTAATCACAGCCACCAAGGTGACACAGCACAGGTGCCATGTCTCCATACAGGGGGATGTGTTTTTGGCCAGGACAGACAGCTCCATGCCACACCATATAATATTGGTCCCAGCCCCCTCTGTCACCTAAACATCTGCTTTATTCCTCCCTGAAGCTTCAGATTCCCACAACCTTCAGGTAAACAGCTCTAACTACACCTGACATGCTTCATCTCTGCCTTTAACCAGACTGAGACACGCTCGAGGTATTTAAAAAGAGTAACAATTTTAGAACATGAAGTGGCTTTGCCATAGAGCAGAAAAGCAAATAACAGAAGTCCACAGAACAGGCTAACCCTGGAAGAGCAGAGACCTTCCTCCTTGCTCACTGCCAAGACTTGGGGCAGGGGGGCTGGGTGGGAGCTCATGGGGAGAGCAAGGAGCACTTACAGACAGCTGCAGGCAACTCTTATCCTCTCAGTTTTGCTCTGTGGGAAAACCATGAACCTCTGTGCTGGGAAAAAAAAATCATTGCTTCTAGAACTGGTGCAAAGTCACCTCCTTTCCTTTGTGGTTAAGGTTGGTGACTCAGATGCAAAAAGTGCAATACTTGATTTGGAAAACAGAAATTTTTAAAAAATGTATTGATACTGGATGGTCTTTTTGAACATTTCTGCTCTTGAGGTCTGCTACATGACTGTTTATGTCTTGCAGGAGAGTGGTTTCACTAAGCCAAAAGGTCTCTTTACCTCAGAAAATCAATTTTGACAATAACTGAGAGAAATCTGAGCGCTATAAGAGGAGAAACAAAAAAGGAGGGAAAAGCATTCTGTGGAAAGGACAAGATGAGAAATGAAAGTGCTGAAACATAAATTAGTATATTCTCATGGGTTATGCAAACCATCTGGCTTTAAAAGCTAGTAGTGGGAACAAGGAAAAAGGTCATCAGAATTAGCAGAGAACTGCAAAACAACTGAAGGTAAGAAAGCAGCAAATGGCAGGCACAGCAAGAGAACAAGTTGTACGTCAAAATACAAAATAGCAGTGATATTACTGGGAATCGGTGCAGCTCTGCAAGGAATGATTTGCATAGTTCCTGTGAATTTATGATCAAATACTATGCAGATTTTAAAAGGAAATTAAAATTCTCATAGCCACTCTGTGCAAAGGATTAGCAAAATAATGACATTTGTTCAAAAGCATTTGAAGCAATGTGAAAAATCAGGCCAAGAAAGGGCATTCATTGAGGACAAGAAGAAATCCTTGAATATCCAAATCCAGTAAAAACAGGAATCAGGTGTCAAGGAAAGAGTAAAGAGTCAATCAGTAGGTGAATTAGGCATTTGGAGATAACTCAAGTAGCAATTCTCAGGACTGGGAAGTGCAAGGCATTCCCTGCCTGGCTGTATTTTACAGTTTTGTAGTAGGCTTCACCTAACAAAGATACACAGATCTGTCTTAAAGCCCCAGGAGCAGACAGATTGAAGTAATGTGTATTAGGTATAATGAATTTTGTTAATGAAGTGTAAAAACTGCAAGGCTTGAGTCTGTGTGCAAATTAGATGAAAAACAGCATCACAGTGTAAATAACGTGTCACATGCATCTTCCTTGCTGCTTCACAGTCACTTTATCAAGACAATTATCAGTGCCAAGGTTTTCAATAGTTCATATAATAAATTAAGCATCCATGTTTAGGTCTACCAACCTCGTGAGGCTGTTTTGATTGTGGTTTTTCTTATCATGTTTTCAGTAAGTTTCTGAACTGTGGAAAAAGAAATCCTAAAGTGTGCAAGTCATTTGTGAAAATTTCTAGAAAGACTAGAGATACTACTCCATTCCTGAAGTCAGGGATGTTGTGGGGCTCAAACAGAACTGTAGGACTTGATAATTTTGAAAAAAATGCTATCAGCAAATTATTTCTCTAAGGGCATATTTAAATCTTCTTGGTAAGGGATTCTAAAGATATTGAATGGGAGGGTAGAATATCAGCTCTCCTTGCCAGTGTGTTTGGAGGTGAGGGTGAGGCTTCATGAAAGAATGACATTGGGAATTACAGAAGTGAAAAATTCAGCCCACTGAAAATCCAGTCCAACACATCGAGTTTAGCATGTCCTTAATTGCTGGAGCTAAGTCTTTTTATGATGCCCATTTAGATGTGAAAAACATGCTAGGCAAAGTAAAAGGAGAGCTGGATAATCTATATGATTTTATGCATGTGAAAGATTTACATCCTTATCCATGGCAACCACAGCTGAACAGGAGTTTTTCAAGGGAACACTTTTCTGTTTGAAAATGCTGTGTTGTCTGACTAAGGCTTTTCATGAAAAATAGACATGTTTTAATCAAAAAATCACTAGTAAGGGCTAGGAAAAAAAGATCCAGAGGGAGCCAGAAATGATCCCAGGATGGATAATTAGTCCAGTAGCCAGGACACCTGTGTGGCCTGGTGGTATTTTCAAGGTTCAAATTTTTGCTCTGGTTGATTCAAAGACATGAATTAACCACTGGATATTTAGGTCAGCCTCTCTCAATTTCACTGGGCCATCCAAGATTATATTAAAAGCAAATGGCCCTGCTAGAAAAGACCTTGTAGGTACTAGTTTAGCATGGAAGAGGCAAGAAGATCATTATAGAATTTATTTTGTTGATTTATTACTTTTTAAAATGAAATATTAGGAGTAGTGAATTAATCAGCTGGGAACTTGAGTTAACAGTAGAATTTTTTAGAGAGGTAAGAACAAAAAGTGCCAAAATTACACAAACCAGACATTGATTAGGTGTAAAAAAGAAACACAGGATTCAGTAAAAATAGAACATTGCCAGAGAATAAGTTAGGCATAAAGATACACAAAAGGAAAATAATCTTAATATTGTCAATTTGTAAATAATTGGGATGTGAATAAAATGTTGTAAACAAATTTAAGTTAAAGGCTAAGTATTAGAACTTACAACACAAAGGTCACCTCTGAGTTTTACTGTGTACCTAGTTACTGAGGTTGTGTTTGAAAGCCTTTGCAGGTCTGTTTTCTAATTTCAAATGGGAATTATATTTATCAGCATAGGTACACCTGTGTGATTGTAGAAATTGTATATTTTTACTGGGTAGAAGTGCATGTTTCATCCAAGGATCACGGAGCTATTTGTCACTTTATCCAAGTATAAAGAAGAGCCTGAACAAAAGGTCAGCTCTAGCTATGCTAAATACACTCTACCTGCACAGACAAACAAGCCCTTAGAGAATAAAAACAGCATTAAAATTACCTTCTTCATTTTCTCTCTTTCTCTCATCCTCTTGTCCCCTCCACTCCCCCTTCCCCAAATCAAAACTTCTGAGCACATTAATTGCAGATCATTTGTCCTGCTAATGGGCCCAAAGTCCACAGGGAACAATACCTATCAGGCAGTTTATCTCAGATTCAGTAACCTAGATATCTTGGCAGAGCTTTAAGATTTATTGGGGGGTTAAGGGTGAAAGAAGAGAGAAAGACAGAGAGGCTTGTGGTGTGTCTGTGCTCAGAAAAAGATAGAATTTATACTGTTTTATTATTTCCATGTTCTGTCCTGAGAGGATGTAGGTAAAATATTCAAAGCCTGTAGATGTATCTACAGACACTGAGGGAGGTTTTGAAGGCTCTGATGCACGTGTAACATTCACCACACCTGTCTGAGGGCAGAAAGCTGCTTGAGCAGCAGTGATCCTCCTGCACCTTGTGTGGCATTTGAGGACTTCTTGCACAAGACTGTGAAAAATGAGATCACAAAACCCATCTCTAGAGCCACATCTTGGGGTGCCATGGTTACAAGAGGAGCAGCACCAATTGCCACTGTGCAGGTTGTTGGTGTGAGCAGTCATAAACTCTGCTCGGGCAGCTGACACGCACTGGGCGCTCTGCGGGGTGATCTTGCAGAGACACTCAAACAGTGACTGCAGAACTGTTCACACATTCATATCCTGGCATATTTGAGTTACATTTATTCACTATTGTTGATGGAAAAGTTTAAAGTCACAAGATTTATATTCAAATGATCTGAGGGGGGGGAATTGCAACTGCATTGCAGATGTTGTAATAGCACTTGGTATTAAAAATATCAATAAAGTTTAATAGAAACCTTGACCTATGCACTTAACCATAACTTCTTTTACTTATTTATGTTGAAAAGTACAGGTGTGGTTATATAGCTTTGTGTATTTGATCCTTTCAGTAAGAGAAAATTTATAACTTACTCCATGTAAACATTTTTTAAAATATAGAATTTAAATAGTTAATATTTTAAAGCAATTAAGAAGGAAAGACTTTACTCTGCAATAGTTATAAACAACATGTCTAAAAAGCCACCCAATGCCTGAGACAATAAAAGTGTTTAAAGCATGAGAAGCTCTACAAAAGCCTGGATTACTGAGACCAAAAGTCTCAGTCTCTCCATAGCAGTACAAATACTCACTTAAATTGCAGTTTGGTGGTTGTATTCTGAATTCGGGGACAAAGTTTTAGGACAAAGGAATAGAAAGTTCCTAAAGGGAAAAGTCTATAGCTGGTGTGAAAATGTATAGTCCAAGGTCATATCAGCAGTGATTGTGGTCTTTTTCAATTGTTGAATAATTCATAGTGTAATTAAAATTATTTGAGAGGATTTTAGCATTTGCTACAGAAATTACAAATTTTCACTATTTTTTACTTAATGTCTATTAAACTAGCAGAGCCTTAGAAATTTTTTAATTAATTCATACTGAATACAGTTTAGCATGAAAATAAATATTTGCAGGGTCTAGAAGATATCAGACTGTTTGATGGAAGATAGTGGTATGATTAACTTTATGAATATCATAGCAATTCTGTTATATCTAAGAAAGATGTTGTCTGGCTTGTTCTCAGCTATTTTAAAGCTTTTTTCTTGTTTCCAAAATTTCATTAGAAAAAGGCTTTGCTCTGGTGCACACTGAAAGTTTTACTCAAGATGTTTCAGCATCACTGAGGAACAGGAGTTCAATACAGAGCCAGAAGGAAAAATCCTAGAGAACTGTGCAAGTGCATGACTGATCAAGTTTAAAAAGGAAAGAAGAAAAAGTAGGTTGATTTTAGTTATGACTGCTAAGATGTGAGCCTGTCTTTTATTCCCTGTGCTGTAACTGAATGATAATGGTTTTTATGTGTTTCTGGAAAGGAGCCTAAAGTGGAATGTTCAAGGCCTAAGAAAGATGAAATGCAGCTAGAGAAAATTACCAGTGAGAATAGCAGGAGATGTGACTTACATTAACTGAAGACCTAAACATCTTTGTATACGAGTGCTCAGGGCTGACTTCCAAGCTGTAAGAAGCCTTGGTAACAGACCAGCCACTTCAGTGTGCATGTGTGAGGAAAATTTCCATAATCTCTCCTGCTGGTTTGCTAGGAATGCTGGAGAGAGCAGCTTCTGTTAATGTAGGCATTTGCAGGTCTGGATTGAACCCAAAATCATTTAAGGCTCATCTGAAATTCTAGCTGACTTGTTCAAATACCACTGCTGGTGATACCTACAGGAACCAGGTTGCTGAAGCTGTGTTTGGTGTGAAGCTGTAGGAAGAGAAGGCAAAGGTGGAGTGAAGCAAGTAACAACGTGTGGATGTCCAGAACCTGTGAAGAACAAACCCCTGGTGTCTCAAGGCAGGGCTACAGCAACTGATGAATCCAGCTCTGAGGCCATTCTGACATCTTTATATCTGGTGTCAAGCTATAAAAGGGAATTTGGGCTTTCCTGGGGGAGGGATGGCCTCTGTGAGAACAAGCACAGGTGACTGAGGTGCTCTGGAGCTGGTCCCTTCTGACTGAGAAAGGCTGAATTTCCTGTAATACCCACTGTCACCTCAGTCCAGCACAGGCTGAACTGGGGCTTGCTTGTATTTCAGTCTCTGGAGGCAAATTTTAAAACAAAACCACGTGAATTTCTGATTTTAATGGGCATTTAGAGGCCTCAGCACAGTTTAAAAAACTGCTGTCTGAGCACAGCATGATGGGATATCCAAGTGAAAGGATGAGACAATTGTAATGTTTTTTGATAATAGGTTCTTGTTCTTCAAAACCATCTTCAAACCCTCAGGTGTGCAATGAATAATTACATTTGGTTGCCATTGATCAAAATTGATTTGAAATGTCAATAGGGAACCAATTTTTAAAATTAATTAGGTTCTTTTAATGGGAGGGATTTCAAAAAACAGTTTAAAAATTCTGTTTTCATCCAGCTTTGTTTATCTGTAAGACTTGATACTTGGTGAATGGATTTTGCAAGTAACTAATCCCCTGGGATACCCACTCCTCTTGTACTCAATTAAAGGACGAATGAGATTACTGCACTTTGTCATTCTGAAAGAATTGGCCTGTAGTTGATTGAAGCTGCTGGGGAGGCTCTGGTTATGTGTCCCCCACTTGCTGTACCTGACTCAGAACCTGCAGCCTGGTTCCAGTGCTGAGCACCCACAGCTGGAGATGGGCGCCTCAAGGCAACAAGTGTTATAATCTGACAAACATGGAAAAAAAATCCATGGAAATTTTTTACCTTAGTGTCACTGTGCATTTTTAAGATGGCAATAAGTAAACCTACAGGGAGCTGGAGAGAGACATGAATCACTGTGAAATTCTGGGACTGCAGTGAGTAGTGCAAAGGTAATGTCATTGCAGGAGCTGGGTATGCACAGCAGGCAGCAGGCTCAGTGTGGAGCTGTGTGCTGAACCATGAGGGGATAAAAGCTCTGCCCATTTGCTGTGTCATCACCAGCAAGGGGTTTGCATGATCCATAGAGCAGGTACAGGAACAGTTTGTGTGGAATGAGTAACTTCTCTTAATGTGATTGAAGATGTGTCACTTGACACATAATCACAGGAGAGATTTAAGCTGTGCACATCTTCATTTTGATATCACTTGATTTTTGAGTGCCTGAATTTCAGCTCTAATAATACTCTTAAACCATGTCTTTATGTGTTTCAAAGAACCATAGAATCTTTAAGGTTGGTAAAACCTCCAAGAACATTGAATCCAACTGTTAACCCAGCAACCCTGTGTTTGCCACAAAATCATATCCCCAAGTGACACATCCACACATCTTTTGAACACTTTCAGGGATGGTGATTTCATCCCTTCCCTGGGCAGCATATTCTAATGATTAACCACCCTTTCAGTGAAGAAATTCATCCTAATATCCAATGTAAACCTCACCTGGCACAGCTTGAGGCCATTCTTCTCATCCTGAAAACATACGAGGGAGGATCTGGTTTCACAAAGCACAAGGTGCAGATATTTGCATTTTTCAGTCCCTTGCTGTGCTGGTGAGAGGAAGTGTGGGACAGCAAACTGTCAAGAAGTCACCTGTGCTCCCCTCCATTATTTTCTCCAGCAACACTCTCTCACTTTGTCTGCCTGCTACTGGAGACAATCTGCCTTGGGGGTAAGCTCATCCTCAGTGTTCTATCCAGTTCTCAATGTTCTATTGTCCTACTTCCTGTAAAACACAGAAGCAAACCTGGTGGTTGCCCAGAGGTTAGAATATCTGTTATAGCTGCTGTGTGTCTATAAGTTTGGAGTATCCTTGAGGGTATTTTCTTCCTGGTACACTGTAAAGGAAATGTAGAATTGACCAATATGTTTGATAGCAACTCAGAATGGAACAGGAGCAACTGAGCTCAGATCCTTTTCACTGCAGTTTTATAACGTTTCTTGACATGGGTTATTTTGAATTGCTAAAAAGGAAAAAAAAATAAAGTAAGCACATAATTTCCAGTTTAAAATATTAGAAAGTCTTGCTGAAAACATTCTGATATCTCATAGTATAAGACTCTTGGGCCTATAATGCATTTCTTTTAAAGGAAGGTCACTTTTTGAGGGTATGCTGTGATCAGGAAAAAAAGAAGATAGGCAAAGTTCATGGTAATGACAGCTGGGGAGAGGAACATTGTTTAGACTACACTGAAATTACATTATGTGTCTCTGCAAGTACAAGATTATGTTGAGAACAATCATGGGTTTGGGAGAAGGTACTAAAAGTTGAATAATAGAAAAGACAATACTCTTTCTGTTCTGAATTACCACTTTAAAAGCCTTCCTATTGCTCCCTGTTGAAGTTCAGAGTGTTCCAATGGAGCATCAAAAAACCAAACAAAAATACCTACTTTGCTTCTCTAGGGAATCTCCCTCCTAGGCTGGGCACCTCTCATGAACTTTTTGCTCCCTATAACAGAGCTTCTACTGTGCATGACAAAGAGGTGACGAAGAGGTACACAAACAGATGAACAAGGTTCTTGCTCTGAGGTGTAAGAGGGGTACTTAATATTCTATCATTTCACCTCCTAGATTGTTAATCAAAAAAGGAAAATCATGGTGAAGAAATGTTAAAGGCACAAAATTCTACTGGCAAGAATTACATTAAACACAAATAGAAAAAATACCAAGAAAAAAAATTTGTAAGCAGCATTTTCTTTCATTAGCAGATGAATAAAATTAGAGATTAATAGAGCTGTCCTAAACTGGAACTGTAACAGGAAGCTTGAGAGCCAAAAGGACGAAGATGGTCTTCATAAATAGGTTTATGAAAAAAAAATTCCTTGCTTCCCTCTCATTAAAATTAAAACAAACAAACAAACCAAAAAAATCCCAACCAAGGTTCCATGTATTTTTTTCCACGGTTAGTTTATTTCCAGAGTCAAAAGCATCACACCTGTTCAGATGTGCTAATTGCCCAGGAGAGTCTTATCAGATAGCACAGATAGAGTGCTTTCTAATATTAGATCACACTGAAACAGGCCTGCTTTTAAGCATTCAATCAATGCATCATGATCCACTGATAAATTAAAAACTGCAGGCTAGGTTCCCTGATCTCTGTGTGCTACTCAGGCAGTTTAAGGCTCTGTGATCTCAACTGGGAAGATAAGAATCCCCCAGAGGCTGGCTGACCAGTGATGGATGGCCTAGGAACCAAAGTTTGCTGTCAATTCCAGTGTAGATCAAATCAGGGAACCAGGAGGCCATAATCAGACCCCTTGAGCTCTTTCTTGCATCAAACACTTCTCAATTTCATGGCAGGTAGACTTGTTTTATATTCTTTTTGAGCCCTAGCATAACATTAACTTTTAAAATTCTGACAATAGGAGACACAAAAGGAGAAAAAAATCTGATCTGGAAGATTGTAAACCCACCTTTAACTTCTTTCATTTAAAAATCAAATTCTTGGGACATAGAGAGCACCATGCAGTGTCCATCTCAGACAGTTTTACTACTGTCCTTGAGTTTGAATATAGGTTGTTGTGATCATTGCTCATTTCCCAGCAGCTCTTGTACACCAGGGAAACTCATCTACAGCTAGTGCTGTGCCCAGTGACCAGCTCAGGCACTGGCAAAGAAGTGTTTTACACACTGTGGGTGGACAGACCCATGAAAACCACTGTCCTGCAGACCAAGAGAGCAGCCCATGAGAGGGAAACTGGGGACAGAAGAGAAAGGTAATGATTTTTGTCAGGAAGGATGATCCCCTTTAATAAAGGACTACTTCTAAATATAGAACAAGCCTTAGAAATTCTCTTTGTGCAGAACTGGGAAAATGCTGAGTAAAACTTTGGTAATATATTGGTAGTGTCCACCATGGAGGATGGTGTAAGAAAGGACACAGATTTTGGCAGTGTGATCAGCAAAATGAGCCTATCCAGTCAAAGGAGCTTTTCCTTCAATGCAGGACAGTCACAGTGTCCTTAAATAGCCAGAACTAGAGCAGGAAGTAGAGTTACTTCAGTTTTTGTTTTGTTTTGATTTGTTTCTAAGTACTGTCCTAGACTGGTCTAATTGAATTTGTAGGTTCTTACAGATGCTGTATATTTCCTTTAGAGGCTGTTCTAAGAAACAGCTGTATTTTTCCTCTAGAGGCTGTTTTCTAAGAAAATAAAGTTGCAAACACCTATTTTTAATAACCATGGCAAGATTTCAGAAAGGTCTATGCATGCAGCCTGAATTTCTCACTAAGAAGCTTGTGCTCAGGTACCATTTCAGGCAGTAGATAAGTAAGGATGTCAACAAGTAGAAAACAACACAAAAAAAAAAAACCAGCCAAATCAATATCCTTTATTCAGATGGAAGCTGAGCTAACACAGTTTATCTAAACGTTTAATAATTACCCCCAAAGGCAGGAAGCACACATCATTGCACATTGCAGAGAACCCTGAAGGAAGCTGGGCTGGCTCTATCCTCTGTGTCCTTTGATGTGGGCATGGGGTCACACATGGATTCAGGTACCTCTTCAGCAAGAACTGCTAAAATGTACCTGCTTAAAATGTAAAGCTTCACAGCAGAGCATCTGCTACTGCAGCACAATAAAAATGTATTAACCAAGACAAGGATTTATTGTATGTGCAGTGAGATGGGTAAGGAACCAACTGAATGGAAGAGGGAACTAGATAAGCTGAAAAGTAATTACTAATGATGTTTTGGAACAGCATCTTATTTAATATTTTCATTAATGACAGCACAAAAAATAAGTATAAACTAATGAAGTTTAAACATAAATTTGAAACTGAAGCTGAGAGAGTATAAAACAAAATACTAGAATTTTACATAGGAGGAATCTAGTTAAGTGACTTCTTATGTATTGAAATAATTGTCACATCATGTGTTTGAGAACCAAGTTATTTTGATAAAAAAAGGTGGTCCTCTGATTAAAAAGAATGACACAAGAGAAAAAAGATTGGTAATAGCTTCTGCTTACTAGAGTCATGAGCAGTAACAAAATAAAAGTAACAGAACTCCTACTGCCACACTATTTTCAAACAGTGGTGGCAGATACAATAGAGAATGAAATTTCCTCAGTGCCACAGCATATCATTTTTGCAACTTTGCTAGAAACATGATGTGGAACTGGAGAGACAAAGGACCCTGATTAGAGAAGACCCAGAACACATCTATGCTGAACACCCTACCCAAGTGAAAACCCCTCAGTGACTGCTGAGCAAATGAAAGCCAAAGCTACAGCACTGCTGGAAGCCTGGGGCTGTGCCTCAGGTTGTGCTCAGCCAAACAGCCACACAGAGCCCAGGACCAAGAATTCTTATCCAGAGCAGATTAGGCAAGGTCTTCGCCTATTTGCAAAGGTTTAATGAACCTGAAGAACTGCTGGCCTCATGTGGAAAATTCTGCAGCTGCTCATGAAAGCTGCCCTTGGCCAGCTGCTTGTCCAGGTGCCAGGACTAAGCCATGCTCTTCTCTCAGACATGGGCAGTGGCCACAACTGGGGCTGCTGGCACGGCACAGCTGGACTCCGCAATGGTCTTGGTTTGCAAGAGACTGGAGCAGATCAGCAAAGAATATGTGAAGTTCACTGCTGTGTGTCATGGTTTCACATCACAGTCATCAGGAGTGCCCTTCACTAAGCATCCTTCAGATAAGGTGAAAGATTTTGTCAAAATTAGTCCAATTTCCTTCTGAAAGTCAAAAGACCTCAGAACAACTTGAGAGCAGCACATGGGAGTTTAAATATAAAGTGAGTTTCAGCTCTCATGGAGTAAACAACAGGTGCAAGGTGGATTTTTTTAATTTCCTTGGCTATTCTGAAGGTTTGTGTGCTTGGATCCATACCTGAAGGCATTTATTTGCTAAGGAAGAAGCTTGAGAATTTATCCTGGTTTTTCCTAGCTCACAAGTTGAAGCTGTGCTAGGTAGCAGATGCAGGGCTTTGTTTCCCATCCAGACAACAAAGCATATGAACACTGCCATTACAAAAAGGACCAAACCCATTACAAACAATGTTGATTACTGAAAGTATTTTAAAGTTAAATGCTTTCTTCAGTTTCATTGATCTGGAATGCATATGCACAAAGGGAAGAGCTCCAGACACGGCACTCATGTGTCCAGAATGTTTCTTCTGTGGGCAGCTCTTCATCACCAGCACCTGCTAGCGCCAGTTGCCCAAAGGAGTGTGATAGACTGGTATTTTCTTGCTCATTTTCCAAGGAATTTTATTAATCAAAATCAGGTTCAACTTCTTCAAAAAGCTGAACAGATCTCAAAGGGTCTGTCTCAAGATTAAGGCAAGTTTTCAAACATACCCAAAGAACAACACCTCTTCCCCAACAGCACTTTTGATTAATAAGATGAAACAAATCTGTTTTACAGGTTTTCAAAAGATAACAGCTTAAGAAATGCTATATTTATTTGTCTCTTCCAAACAGAAGGAAAATGTAGATTTAAATTTTTGCAAGATTAAAGTTTGCAATGAGAACAGCAAGTGAAACTCAGAACCCCTCTGATATTCTTGTGGAATTTTCCACAAAGGCCTAAGGAGAAAGCCCTGACAGACCTTGACTCAAGGAATGCCAGCACCATTATTTGTGTTGCAAAAAGCCAATGTTTTTTCATGGCAGATCAGTTTAGTAGAGCTGGACTAGAAATTGAACTGAAATATGTTCAACAGCTGCAGGACTAACAGGAAATTATTTCAACCCTTTTAACAACCACTTGAGTACCAGCCACCAGGAAAACAAAGGTTTATCTTTAAATATTTTGCCCTTCCGAGCAGTATCACCTCTGAGTTCTTCAAAGGAAATCCACATATTTCTGATGTTGATGGAATGACCTTTATTTCCTACCTAGCTGACAGGGCTATTGCATCTGTACCATGAATTCTATGAATAAAACAAAATTATACACTGAGGAAAAACAAGGCAGTAAATTTGGATTCTTTTCTAATCTAATGATATGAGCAAATACTGAGAGACTGAGAAGCAGAAAAAAGAAACTTATTTACATATTCATTGAGTAATTTGTATAATCAGAAGATTTAAAAGGTCATTACCGGAACACCTGCCTGTTAACAGATGTAGAAGAATGAAGGCCAAAGAACACAGTTTTTATAAAGATGTTGATAGATAAACAGTTGGCAGATTTGCAGCTACCTGCTGGGGCAGCATTAGTTCCTTTGGTCAGGCCACTGTTGTGGATGAGGTACATCTGGAACTCATGAATCCATGCACACACAGACTATTCTGTTGCAAAGCTTGCCAGTAGTTTATTAAGAACTCCACTGCTTTTAAATATCAACATTCTAGCTAAAACAGCTTTTATGCAGTAGGGAAGTTCTATGTACCAAGGTCAAGCATGGGTCTGATGTTTGCACTGACAGCAGATATTGAAAAAACCTTACAGTCTCTTCCCATGGAAAGAAAACCAGCAGAGTAGATGCTTGTTTAGACAGATGAGAGGTACAGCTTTGCACAAATCTTAATCAAGAATGAAGAGCCTGTCTTAATTTGGCCAGATTGGTTAACTTCAGTGTCAGTGCCCCTCAGTAACACTGGAGACTCAACAGCCATTTGCACAGGCCCACCCTGAGAATCACTTCACTTAACTGTACACAACCAAGAGCTTTGTGTCCAGCTCCCCAGGTCTAAGCTGGAGGATGTAACTTTGGGCTGTGGCTGAATTGTTTTCTGGAGATTCCTATTAAATCTCCTAAACCAGACAAAACTAAAGCATCAGGAGCTGTGGTTCTGGCTGAGATAGATTCCTTCACAGTAGCTGGTAAAGGGCTGTATTTCAGATTTGTGCTGGAGACAGTGCTGTTAACACAGGGATGTTTCAGCTATTGCTGAGCAGGGCTTACACAGCAGCATGGCCTCTGCTTCTCACCACACCCCTAAGGAGGCTGGGAATGTACCAGGAGTGTGGAGGGGACACAGCTGGGACCAGGGACCCCAAGTAACCAAAGGAATGTCTCACACCACCTGGCACCATGCTCATCAATAAACTGGGGGGGAGGTTGGGCGAAGGGCACTGCCCAAGGACTGGCTGAGTGGTTTTATTTCCCTTTATTTTTATCTCTGTTCCTCACAATTTGCAGAAGTACTATTTTACCCTAATTATTCAACTGTTTCTTTTTGACTTGTGTCCTTTCAGTCCTGCCCCCATGTCTGAAGCGGTGGAGGCAGTGAGGGAGCAGTTAGGTAGTGCCTGGTTGCTGGCTGGGCTTGAACCACCCCATGAGCTCAGCCAGGTAACTTACAGTTATCTCCATTAAGGCAAAATAACGTTGTGCAATCAGCATTCTTTCAAGTCTTGGTGCCTCAGGTTTTAGCTTTTCTATTTTTCAGATCCTGCTTTAGTTTGTATTCTGAGCTTCATATTAGGGAATAAGCTCTCTTCACAGAGTAGGGAGACAAAACAATTCCTTCTCCAGCTGGGGACCAAGGACAACCGATCCAAATCTCAGGCCCAGGATAAACAATGTGGACTGAAGAGAGAAAAACAAGGATGGGACTTCATGGGCTAAAGCTGTAATTGGACAATTCAATGTGCCAATGGACCAGAACTAATAACAGTGAGAGACCCTGTGACTGGTCATCCATTTTGTGACCATGGTGGGGGTAGCCCTAGCTGGGCTCTTGTACTACCCAAGGTGTAGTACACCTTTTAATAAATACCTACTTAATTCCTTTAACACTGTCTAGCCTCTATTGTAGGTCAGCCTTCACAAGGCATCATTGGGACAGCATCTGGTTGCAAGAAGAAAATTAAATAAGTGGCTTAGATGCTTGCATTATCTGCATCCTTAGTACTAACTGATCAAAATAGCTATAATTTTAAAAAATAGTTAAATATAAATCAATTTATATATTACTCAAGCCTGTGTGTAATAGCTAAGACATTTCCCCCAGTGTACTGGGTACTGAATCACCTGAATATTGAAGTCATGAGGAAGCTCAGAGGAGAATCTGGGCCAAGCCCCAGCTCAGCAGGGCTAACTCCAAAGCTATGACACCATGGAAGGTCAGAGCCCTCCCCCCTTGTCAGCCAAGTTCTGCACATCGCCAAGGATGGGCATTCCACAGGCTTTCTGAGCAACCTCTTCCAGTTCCATTTTCCTCTTTTAATGACTGTTTTTCACATCCAAAAAGAAATTCTCTTGCTCAAGTTGTTTCTGTAGCCTCATATTCTCCTCCAGTCATCTCTGGGGAAAGTCTTTCCTTTACCCTCCTGCAGGCAGGAGCAGGCAGCAAGAAGCTGCCCTCGTGCAGGCGCCTGTGTGGGTGGTGCAGGATTTGTCCATCAGCTCCAGGTCTCTGGTGAACATCAGGAGATGCCCCTTGGCGTCAGCTGTGGCTCCTGCTGCTGTCATCTGCCATCAGTCTGAGGCTGCTGCTCACCCTGTCACCAACCAGCCCTGGCAGCAGGGCCTGCCTTCAGCAGTGCCACAGCCTCAGCTGCCAATGCCACCCCTTAGCAGATTATTCCTCCACTCTGATGCAGTTTTCCACTCATCTTCCAAGTCTACCCATCCATCCCATCTCTCTCCAGTTTGGCTGTAAGGATACTGTCTAAGGCTGTGTAAAAGTCTTTGCCAAGGATAAGAAACAGGACATGCTGTGCTCTCTCTTCTTCTACAAAAGGAAGTCAGGTTGGTAAGGTATCAGAGCCTGGTATCTCTCATGCCCCTGATAAAGCCATGATGACTATTCCCAATCACCATTTTGACCCTCACACATCTCAAAGTAAGATTCATTTTCATAACCCCTAGGAATATGCTGTAGTACTCCCAGGAACTGAGGTTACATGCAACATCAGTCTCAAGAGTATCTATGATACAATTATTATTTATTTTACAAAAACAAAGATACAAAAATACTGATTTTACACTCCCTCCAAGAAGACATTTTTATACAGAACAACCCCTTTGCAGCTGTTGAAAAATCTTTACTATTACATCATTTCTATACACACTTTTATACATTTTGCTTGCTTTAAATGTACAGAATAACAGAAAACAGTTTTAAGCAGTTCACAAGTTTACAAAGTAAGATTTTTACAAAGCAATACACCTTCCCTTAATTTTCACAACAAAAGCTTCTGCGTGGTCAGGGATTCAAAAACTCATCCAAAATTTTCAGGGAAGATTCACACAGGAATCTGAAATGCCATAAAACAATGCATAACAGAATTAGAAATGCTAAATGCCAAATCAATCCTCAACTATTTGATTCTCAGAGTACAGCTACCACATTATTTCTTTGACCAGTTAGTCCATATCAGTTTATTAAAATGCCTTTACAAATTACTTTTGAAATAGCTGGATTCTTTTTCTTTCAAATTTTCCATTTTTCTACTGATCATCTCTGTTTTCAGAATAACCAACAGCAAACCAGTTTAAATTACTATGTCAATTCAAACACATTTTCTAATATTTCATCATCTAGTTAAAGAACCCACTCATTTTCTGCACAGCATTGTTACACTTTTGTTCAAACAAAAACAGCGAAATCCTTTACAAGTAATTCATTCTAAGACCACTTTTAATTCGTTTACTTTCTTCATTTCTCCCTCACTCTTCAATCTTTATAATTTTTCTTCTCACCTGTGATAACTTTTTTCCAAGCCTGAGCTTTTGATCTTATCCTTATTAGCAGCTGCCCCTCGAGCTGCCCTCACACTCCTCAGCCCTGCTCTGACTCTGATCTCAGACTCCTCTCTGCAGTGCCTTTAAGCCAGGATGAAACTCCAGTGTCAACTAAAGGTAGTGTACAAGGTTCTACAGAATTAGGAGAATTAGTTATGTGGGTTTAGGCACAATGCTGCTTTGTATAAATTTTATTTCCTAACAGTTTAAGGCTAAAAACCAAAGGATTTGCAATGTGGGACCATTGGCACGTTGGCCAAAAGCCACCACCCGGGCTAACTCTGCTCCTCCCAAACAGACAAGCTGAAGTCAGTTTTACCAAGTACCTTCCTAGGGAACTTAAACATGGGAGGCAGAGAAATCACACCCAGAGTTATACACCAAAACAATTAAAGAGCAATAATTTACAGACACAAGAGAGTGCAATTAAGAATCTGAGAGCTAGCTAAATGATAATATTAAAAAAAAATTTCAGCACAGCCATTAGCTAAATTTAAATTCTAATATTCATATATCAAAATGCTAAATAAAGTAAATACACAGTATTAAGTAAAAGTTATTATCCCATAGCACATTAAGTTTTATAGAATGTGAGACATTTTTCTCTAGCCTCCAAACAACTGCATTGACAGCTTTATCTGCATTTTTTTGTTAGGCATAAATATTTGCATTTTATAAACTAATGTGTGTGCCATTACTGTTGAGGAAATTCTCTCAATACACAGTATGTTGTCCAGAATTTTTAAATGCACGGAACAGCATTTTTAAAATACAGACCCACAGGACCATCTGAAACCACGAGCTCAGTGGAAGAGGGAAGAGTAAATTGCAATGAAAACTTTTGCTTCTGAATTAGTGCACCAATTCCTTGTATAAGGGCAGCACCTTAATTACCACACCAGACAGCTTTTTTACTTTCATTGCTAATATGTAAGAGATTACTCCTAAGTCTGAAGTTAAGATGCTGGCACAGAATGCCAGTTCTCTTGGGAAATTAAAGAATGTCACCATTTCCTGGTATACCTGGGTATTGAATAAAATAATCCCTCAAGGAGTTATTAGGAGCTAATGCATTCAGAAGCAAAAAATAGTAATACTATTAAGAATGAGTTAAAACCCAGTAACGTATTTTAGCCAGCAGCAGCACAGTAATGTGTGTTAGAGGACTGTCTTCAAATTAATGACCAGAGATGGAGCTTGCAGCATACCATAACAAAATTTGGTGTTTGGTAAGCAGAGTAGGATGATAAAATAGTATACAAACAATAGGGCATGCTTTAGACCATGTATAATCACATTTTAGCTACATTAGCATACAGCAGCAGAGCACTACAAATGGCACATCAGAAGCCACCAGAGGCCCAGCCCAGTCTGACGTTCTGTCTTAGCTGTGAGACTGCAAACACACTTCAATTCATGGTGCAAAACCTGATCACTGCAGAACTCCCTCCAAACCTCTTTCCAGCATCAATTATTTTACCCTTCTGGACAGAAAAATTCCCCAATATAACTGTACAAATATGAACACACCCACCCCCCCCCAAATTCTGCAAAGCTGTGCAATAGCTTCTGAATTTTATCATAGTGCAATTCCAATTAATACAAAAAAATCTTCCCATTATTATATTCATATCCCTAACCCTTGAATTTTGTCTGCAACTGCCTCCTGGGTTGGTATTGCACAAAGGTAGCCACTCATATATCACAAAATTAAAACACTGTGTAGCATCTTATACTCTTCATCTGCCCCAACATGCAGGTTGATTTGTCCCAGTTCACTGGGCAGAGACAATCATATAGATTCATAAAGCAATTATCTGTGTTCTCACTGAAATTTATAGTCACTAGTGCTCTCAAGTGGCAGCAATTATTCACTTTAATGTGCCTATTTATTTAATCATGTTAAGATTCACTTTAATTTCACCACTTTTTTTACTGTCTTGATTAGAAGTGCAAACTGAAACATGATACCCTGCTGCTCTCCTTCTTTTCCACATAATTATTATTATTGTTAAAAATATTCTAGTAGGACACTTGGCAACCCATTGTAAAAATAATTTCAAGGGGAAAAGAATGGGGTTTTGTTTATTTGTGTTTGATTTTGTTTCTAAGCAAGGTCCTGACCAAAGGACATTTTGTTCACAGCCAAGCAACTCTCCAGCTTTCCTGCAGGTCTCTTTTGGGTACTGGAAGGGACCCAGAGCACCATCCTCTGGATGGAGGCACAGCTCAGCCACCAATGTCATATCAAGTCACTAAAATGCCAGAGAACAAAGTGCCCCAGGCCAAGGATCCATGAGAAGAGCACACTGGGGAAGAGCTGTGCAAGAAACTGTTGAGTAAATGAAGGTCCTACACAATGAGTCTCCTATACAATGGGATTTTTGGCTTGTTTGGGAGTCTCTGGTTTGGCTTTTTTTTATTTTAAAGTCTGTCTACTCTACATCCACTGGCTGACTCGATAGTAAGGATGACTAGTTTGAAGAATGAAAGACTGCAAGGACCTCTGCATGTTCAGACCTCTGTGGTGCATTGCAAACTTTCTCAGAAATTTTGGATTAATGTCCATAATCCCAGGCTGGTTTCTTCACATTCTGTATATGTGCTTATAATGCCTCCTTTGCACGCTTTTTGATTCCATAGGCAGTTCAATAACTAGGTAGAAATCAACTGTTCACAAATTTTAACACTTAAGCAAGTTTGAGACACTAAAGGCTAAAGCATTATTCATAATGATTCTCTCAACAGGCCTGAGATAACTGATTGCAAATACAATGCAGCCAATTACTTTCAAAAAACTTTTCACAAAAGATACACAAGATATGATATTTGAAATCCCCCCACCAAAAAGAGCAAAATAAAATCACCTGTGGAAAGGTCTCAAAGTCATTGTTATATTCAGTTAAATTTTTACTGCCTGCATAGGTTTGGATTCATATGCCTAATGCTAAAGTGGGAGTAAAGCTCCTAGTAATAAGAATTACTAACTGGACTATTTGCTTTGTTCTACTCCTGCTGCAAACAGACCTGGAATTCAGAAGTGAATCCTGCAATATACAGGATCAAGTGATAACACATTCAAATTAAATGAAAATAGCCTGAAGCTAAATATGTAAAGATTGCAATCACAGCAGATATAAGGGCAGGAAATTTAATACTGTGCTGGGCTCAATACCTCCCACTTCCCCCCCCCCAGTATTTTAAACCTTGCAATCAATCACTCAGAACACTCTAACAGTGTTATGTAAGCACAGAACAGAGCCAATTATTGCAGAGAGGGGATAGGAGAGCTCAGTGCTCCTTTCCTACAGCACACCCACCTTTCAGTGCCTCTGGATTCTCCTGTGGCAGCATCCTTGCACATGATCAGCTTCCTTTGAATGGCAGGTGCAATATCCTTTAGAAGTGAAGTTTTGTGCTTACCTATTTGAAATTAGTTGAAATGTTAGACAAAAATAATAATTTAACAAAGAAAAAACAACCCCACCCTTCCATATTTTCATGGAATAACTTTAAACATAAAAAATTGCTTAGCAGAAAATTAGATATTAAATTGGATTTTCACTGTCCTGGATTAACTACTGTGTATTTCAATGCAGTAGCAAAAAGAAAGATGGAAAAAGGACAAAAATGTTTTAACTGACCTTTAATTATAATCACAATGCAGACAGTAGCTGTTAGACTAAAAATCCCTTCAATTTCTTCAGAGAGAATGCATTCCATTAATTCATTTAAAATTGACCTAAGGAAAAAAATACAGAAAAAGATTTGTTATAAATCACATTTATTTCAAAATAGAACTGAACAGAACATGTTTGTAATTGTGCTAGTCTGCCACCACAGCTTCAAAGATACCATGCAGGACAAAGCAGCATGACTGGGTAACTGAACACTATGTGCTGCCTCTGGATCTGAGAATATCAAAGCATGGTAAATTGCTTGGGAAGAAAATAAAAAAGTCTGCAAACAGAAAAAAGTGGCTGTTAAAAGAAGTGAAGAGCTTGTGGTACATTTTAGGAACGTCAATCCATGAAAAAACTCCTGGTTCTACTGGAATTTAATTCCCAGAATTTACTGAAATTTCCAACTCAAATTTCTACAGGAGTTTGAAAAAGTATATTCTATCACTCCATTGGTTTGCTAGTACCTACTCAGGCTTAATTAACATTTTGATCTTAAATGTGTTTCTCATAAATATTAAAATAGATGTTTTTCCAATTACAACCCAGTGAAGACCATTTATAACTAAACAATGCTCTGAAACATGTCCAAGCAACATTTTAGTTACTGAAACTATGGACAGAATAACAGAACCAAGACAGCAGCTCCTTGTAAAATACTAACTTAGTATGTATTTTAAGAGATTTCGTGGCTTCTAGCAAGAGATGAAAGTATTATCAGCAAACTCTAGTGGTGTTGTGGGATATATGTCAAGGTAAGAGAAATGAAATGAGAGTCTCAGAGTGCAGCAACCAAACTAAACTGCAGTAGGGAAGTCAATACCACAGAATGGAAACTAACTGGTCATTAGTGTTTGTGGTAAAAAACCCAAATTTAACTCAGAAGCAATTCTCAAAACCAGAGAAAAAAAAAAGAACAAGAGGGATAAAACAGGAGATGAAAGAGATCCATAATCCTGGTACTCCTCAGAGCACAAAGCAAAATGCTTTGTGAAGAACTAAAGGGAAAACTGAGAGCAGAAACGTTACAGAAACTTTCCCTAACATATTTCAAAAAACCTTTAGCAATATTATTATCTGTTATGAAAACTGAACATCATACATTGCCAGTCCTGACTTCAACTGTTCTTCAGGCTTTTATTGTGCTAAGATATCAAAATGAAATATGCAGTTAAGAACCAATTCAGTAAAAATGCTTTGTAGAAATTCAAATATTGCTTCTAAGACCTGAGAAAGATGAAAAATCTTTAGCTTCAGAAATAAGCATTATGAAGTTGCTCATGCATTGCTTCAGTTTCATTGTATCATTGTGGACTAATGTGACCAAGCATTGATTCCATTTCACCTTGCTCTTAAATTGCTAATGGACAGAACTGGGATCAGAATCCTGACTTGGTTGTTATCATTGTTTGGGTCACTAAGCGCACTCTTAACCTCCATGAAGGAACACTGGAATTTCATTAACCTGTAACAAGACTCACTGAAGCTGCCTTTCCCCACCCCTCTGAAAAAGGGTCATATGAGCCTGCAGGCAAAGATAAAATAGAACAGAACAATAAGCTATTTAAAAATACATATAAGGTTCAGAGGTAAGTAATTGGTTCCTATACACATAGTTCCCTACTAAAATGAAGGATACTCACACAATTGGACAGATATCGCCAAGCCTCCCAGTATTATCACTACTAGGGGGATTGAAATTCAGTGCTAGAGAGTGGTTAGTACTGAAAATAAAACAGATTCTGCAGAACTCAGAGCAAGATGACTCTGAGCTCACAGAGCAGAAGCTCACACCAGATTTTGTAATGTCAAAGGCTTTCATGTTGACATAAACATCTCTGAAATACTGAACCATTCACTACTGGACTCTGATTATGGCCCAGCAATACAGATTTATAAAAGAGCCTTAAAAGTAGTCTCAATTCTGAGGCACCAGTAGAACCAGATGGAAATTATCTCCAAATCTTTACCCCAAAAAGAGAAATACTAAAAGATACATTTTTGCCCAAGTACACAGAAACAATTTGGCTCAAACTTGAAGTTTCTCCACCAAGAATGGACAAGATTCACCTTGCTTATTACAAGAAAGTTTCAGAAGAATTAACTGATTTTCTGCATCTCTTTTGAAAAGAGATGTGTAAAATATTTGTTTCATTAGAAGAGAACACCTTGAGCTGCTGCCTCATGGCAAGACTTGGATTAGTTGGACTATTGCTGGAGTCTCTGGAGTCTTTTGTTTTGCAAGTTCAACTAGCATTAGAGGAGGACTGAGAAGAAAAAAACCACCTCATAACAGCAGAGACAGGGATATTCAGTGCCTGTCAGATGAGGAAAGAAGAGGAATTAGTTGTGATAAGACAGGGAGAGCAATAGGACTTCTAAGCTCCTTTATAATTTAAACCAAGTCTAGTGTGTAGAGTCATGTTAAGAAAAATTGAATATAAACAAACCATGCAAAATGAAATTCAGTTGTGACAATTTTAGAAGATATTTAGGGCCCCACTAAATAGAGCAAATACCCTCCCAGTTTAAGTCTTAAAAAATAAATAACATAAGCTCACTTTTGGAGGCTTTCAGCACTCAGATACTTTCTATTTTGAATGTTGTGACTTTAATGCAGCCACAGGTACATGTCACCTCATTGCAGATCTTCAATCAAAGGATTAATTCTATTTCTGGCAAATATTTTATCTCATCTTAATATCTCTGTGTTGAGGGGACTCAGCTTTATAAGTATCTTATGAAAGAAGCAAGCCAAGATGTATGATTAAAAAACTCATAATGATTAACAGTCTTGTAAATAAGAAACACTCTTGGTTAAAAAATGGACTCAATCCCAGCAATCAATACCTACAGAAACGTCAAGAAAAAGGGATTATTAAATAGTCCAGATAAATTTAGAAAGCAACCAGTTCTTCAAAATTTATTTGAATTTAGAAATTAAAATTTAATTGACAACATATAAACTGTTCTATATTAGCAAAAACGTTGGGAAAATTAATATAGAAACATTTACCTGACAACATT
Organism: Emberiza elegans; assembly: GCA_024865655.1. Lineage (NCBI taxonomy): Eukaryota > Metazoa > Chordata > Aves > Passeriformes > Fringillidae > Emberiza > Emberiza elegans. The sequence continues at coordinate 13,445,394 of JALJVW010000206.1, forward strand.
AACTGACTTCATAATTACAGCCATTAAGCTGCTTGAAAGAGGTGGAAGGTCTGAAATAGTCTTTGGCATGGTCAAGTCATTTTCACTGGAAGCCTAAAAAAGAAGTAAGTCAAAACCATTGTAGCTCAAGAAAGATATGTATGCAGAATATTGTATTTCAATAATTACACTAACCAGGACCTATCCTCAAACAACTGGGACATTCTCAAGTATTCTTTGAATAGCTTTTATTCAACTGTGTTGTGTCCAAATAAACAAAACTAATTTAAATTAGAAAGACTGAAACTAAACCATATGAAGAATATTTGTACCAAGGCAGATATTCTCTGCAGCTGCTTTCACCAGAAGTTTCATTTAACTACACTGGTGGTCACTCTTTACAAAGGCACAGCCTATTAAACACAAATGAGTCCCCTCTGTGGCTGAAGTTGAAGTGTGCATCCATGATGCCTAAATGTAACTTCAGTGACAGTGATTTTCTGGATACCTGCTCTTTTTGGTATAAAGTTCTGAACAGATGACAAATACTTAGAATTGAATTTTGATTTACAACAACCTGGGGGCAGGGAAAAGCCCAGCTCAGATGAGTGACTGGAATGAACACTCAATCTGTGAATATGAATCTCCAGTATATTCAAGCCCAGAAATGTTTCCTCTGCATCATCTGTAAAGAGCACCTGTCACCCCACAGCCCCTCAGCTGATACATCAATATCTGCAGGCAAGCAGCTGGTACTGCTGCAGTGACTCCTGTAACACAGCCTTGGAAGCTGCTCTGTGGTTCCTTCTGGCAACTGTTTCCTGCTCTGTTTCTGACACATCCAGAACCCACAGCAAACGTACTGCCTCTGCTAAAGAGCCTCTGCTCTTCCGTTTTAGTTCTCAAAGCTTCCAATCTTACTAATCATATTTGCTCCTAACACTACCTGCATTAGAAAAATGGGGTGGGAATGTTGCCCTTCTCCTTCAAGGAGAGTTGTGGGTCCTGGGACTTTCAGAACACGAAATAACCTCTGTCTACACATTCTTTTCAGTATTAGAGACTCTTTCTTAACTTTCCAAAGCAATGCAGATCAGATATTTGGAAATCCTCTGCATAAAAACTAAAGGAACCAAAAACAAGATGCAGCATGTGAAATGTCTCTGTATGGAAGCAGAGAATGCACAAGTGATCAGTGCCAAGCAGGGCATCAGCCTGCTTTGAATCAGGACTACAGAACCTTATGGGGCCATTCCAAGAGTAGGGAATGGGAATCTGTCACACATCAGTAGTTCACTTCCCAAACTCCCTAATGCTGGGTGGGATGAAGTCAGGTTTAGAACAAGGCCCTGTCCTCCTCCTTTCCCTGAGCTCTAATTGCTGAACACAGCATTGCATGGTGTGGCATAAGCCTTTGATCAGTTAGGGTCCATGGTCTCAGCTGTGCTCCCTCTCAACCTCTTGCCCACTGACAGCCTCACTTTTTTTTAGAGTGAAGGTGAAGGAACCAGGGAAATATTGACACTCTGCAAAGCACTGCTCAGCAACAGCCAAAACAAACTGGTGTGTCCTCAACAATGTCTTGGCCACAAATGCCAACCACAGCAGCACAGGGACTGCAGGGAGGAAAGCTGACTCCTTCCCAGCCAGAGCCAGTACAGACGCACAGAGGGAATATCCCAGAACCCATGTTATTAATCCCCAACACTGCCTTACTGCTAAATTCTCCTGTCAGAGGCAGATACTGAAATAGGTATCAGGACAAGTCTGTTCCTACACAGCTGTAGTCAGAAATCTGAGAGATGAACTCTAATATGAAATTATAGCAAATAAAACTTCCTGTTTGTTCCATGCCAACACACACAAAATCCTCATCTGCAGTACAAAGATCAATTTTCTGAATAAAGCTCTGTGGTTCCAACATAACATTTAAAAAGCAGAAAGTGTTAAATAGAAAAAAGAAAATCAGGATTAACTTTACCTTCTGTAGCACACAATTTATCTCTGCTACTATTGCAGCCAGGAGAGTGGAGAGTATACCCTGGTGAACTGCTGGGAATGTGGAATGCCAGCGCTGCAGTGCATGGATGAATTCTCCAAGAGGCATCTGAATAGAGTGAATCAACTAAAACCAAAAAGAAAAACACATCTGTTTTTCCAGACTGTTTGAGTATAAATGAAATATACCAGCAAGCCTCTCTGTGAAGTGCAGGCCACACCTTGAAAGCTTTTGAGGTATTCTAGTCACTTAGGATCAGAGGGGGAATCAGCAACAGCTGGGAAGTCTACTCATAAATTTGAGAAACGAACAAAGCAGTGGTTCTTACAAAAAAGAACTGAATGTTTTTCACAAGTCCTGAAAAGTAGATCAGCCAGTTTCCCAGAGTTATCCGCCCATTTCACTGCTATTTAGTATCTGCTTTAAAATACAAAAAGTCTACTTTTCTGTGAAGATGCGAGATTTTCAAGAATGTTAGAACATCAAACATATTTTGAAGTTGGTATCATTCAGACTAAAAGAAATAAAGAAAGTTTTCCCTCCCTCCAAGATCATAATATATATAAACAAATCCTTTGCTCTGGACTGAGGAAGTTCATCTAATTGCAGATATGATTAGCAGCCTAGAAGTATCAATCACCCCATTCCAGAATCACTGGCAACAGAATGCATTTGTTCTGCAATTTACTGGTTCTTCTGTCAAGATGAGACCAAAATGGACCAAAAATAATTGATCAAGAAAACTTGGAAAATTTAATCAATTTGTTTTTTTTCTGCAATTTACTGGTTCTTCTGTCAAGATGAGACCAAAATGGACCAAAAATAATTGATCAAGAAAACTTGGAAAATTTAACTGAAAATTTAATCATGTGTCTACCCAAACAGTTGATAATAGCAAGTAACAACCTCAAAGTGTCTAGTATATCCCTTCACATAAAAATTATGGATTCATCTGCACATTAGCAATTATGCAGCAATTTCAACTGTACTATCATACCTGAATTCCTTTTTCCTGTTCTTTCTTAAGTCTGTGTGCCACACATTCTAAAATTTTCTGAAAGACGTTCTGTAGAGTTTGGAAAAGATTTGTCACTTCCTCTGTCTCAGTATTCTGATTGAAAGAAGCTTCAATAATTTCTTTTAGAGCACACAGCAACATTGGAGCACAAAAGCCACCTCTCTCTAGAGAAAGAGAAAATACCATAATGTAAAAATTGTAATATTAATCAGGTACAAACTTAGAATGAAACTCAGCTAGATACCACAAATAGTGATAGTTTACAAGTGTAGACAATACATTTCTAAGCACCCTTAGCTGAAATTTTCATACAGTCCAATTAACATTTTAAGTATGAATCCAGTGTTTCCTCCAACTCTTAAAAGTTAGGGATGAACTAACTTGCTAATACAAGAAAAGCCAGCCAAGTATAAATGCAGATGTTGCTGTTAGTACAAAATAGGGCAAAATAGGGTACCTGTTTGCATAATCTGAAGAGCCATTTCTAACAGGTGTGCTTGAAATGTGACATTTCCCAGGCCCACCATTATGACATCTTTACACACTGTCAGGTAGGCCTAGAAAAGAGGTGCAAAATTATAGGAAACCCAAACTTTATGTAAAGTAATCATTCAGTAAAACTCAAAAATAATAAAACCACAAACTCTTAGCCAAGGTGCCCTGAGAGCTGGTGTACATAACTGGAGTTACTCAGTTCACACCTGTTGAAAAGCATGAATTCCAGCCAGTCCTTCAAATGCTTCCATTGCCGTTTCCCAACAGTAAATGGTTTCTCAAGAGGCGGTAAATCCTCTCTTTTTAACTCAGGCTCAGATCAAAGGCATTGATACTTATCATTTACTGAGGCAAAATATGACATCTCTACCTCCCTTTAATAGCAAAATTAAAACCAGCAGACAAAAAGCTATTCCCTACAGACACACAGTTGTTACATACTAAACAGATTATGAGACAGAAGTACAGACAGTGAGAACTTTTAATCAGTCTGTGTATATATGAGCTGGGTTGTTCAAAGACACTGACTGGGACCAAAGTTAGCCAAATCTTTCCTTTCACCAAAATCTGGTAAAAGCTCAGTGCTAAAATCCACCTTGGGTTAAATGAAATGTCAGAAGAAGGCAACAGAAAACAGCTCAGAACTAGCTAAAACCTCATCCACATTATATCATCAAATGCTTTCTTTGAAGGGTAAATCAAGATCAGGGGTAAGGGACACTGCAAGCGATGACACAAATGCCAGTGCAGTTTGCACACAAATTGCTACATCTACAGCTTTTCAAATTGAAAGCAGTTTGATTTATATTATAAGAATCATCTAACCTGGATAATGAATTCAGAAACATCACTGTGTTTTGAAATACCATCCTCTTGATCACTTGCTAGTATAAAAGGTACAACTTGACTTTCTATCCAAGCACCTGTCTTCTTCAGAAGTGAAAGGTGATCTTCTCCTTCTTCAGAAAACTGAAAAAAAACCCCAAAGGGAAGTTTACCAATTGTCTCTCCAGTTGTTTTGGAACTTCCTTATACTGTCAACTGTAACTCCAGCTTATTTTGGAAAGCTATAGCCATACCTTGTGTTGAAGATGAACAGTCAATCTGCAAAAGAGGCTGAAGGCTCTTAGGCTGGTTGCTTGATTCCAGCCATCAGAATCTGTTCCTTCCAGAATTGAGCCAAGAAACTTCTGAAATATCAAGATTTACATTTATATTTTTCAGAAAAACCTTTCAAATGTTTCTTTACTCAATAGCTTTAAAGAAAAGGTTAAAGAAAACCCCAAACCCACAAAAGCAGCAAAGCACCAACCCCAAATAAGCAACAAGCATACTTTAATTACTTCCATGTTTCAATGCCATAACTGATTTTCAGACTATTCCTTATTTGCATATTCTAAAAGTCAGGTCCCTTAAAAACACTCAACACTAGATCACAAAAATTTTGAGACCCCTAAAACTGAGAAGCTGGTTAAAATCTGCCATCTATAAACAATTCTGAACTATTATACTTCTAGTTTAGTGTATTTGTTGGAAATAAAAATCAAAAGGAAAATCATTTTACAAAAACATCCTTTTACAGAGGAAGAGGGCACCATGAACCTCATTTATTTGTTCTTGCAGGCATTTTAGTTTGACTCAGGCAATACATGATGTTAAGCACTGATTTTATAAGCACTGTTTATGAGAAGGACAAAACTACCTTTGCAGCACCGAGGATTTTCAAAAGCTTCTTCAGTTTATTTTTAGGAACAGAAAGTAGGCAACCACAATTGACAGGATGAGTCAATAAATACTCAATGTAATCAATTGCTAAGTCTGGCTTTGATTCATGTGTTACATGGATACGTACTCGACGCCCAGATGTTTTAGTATTCTGAATAGGAAGAAAGCACAAAACCAGTACAACCCTGTTAGTATCTGACTTTAGAACTGATTTCAAAGCAGAATAATACAGCATTAAAAACTCTTATTCTATTTTTAAAAAGCATGATGCCTTAAAGCAGTCTGGCAATTCCTATATCCCCTGTCACATGCATTTGCACACCTTTTTTGGGGTGAGTGTGTCAGAGAGCCAATCACAGGCTAATTCCATAACGTGCCCCACTTGACCCCAGCGGCACAGGCAGTCGATCAGGATAGAATATTTGTTTTGGTCAGCTCCACTGTCAATATTTCTGAGTCTGGAAACCACACCACAGCTTAAAAGAAAACAGACAAAGAAATACTTTACTTTCACACCCATAAGTGCAGAAAACAATTAGTATAATACAAAAAAAGGATTCACCAATGAGACAGACTTGAACATCACAAATTTTACTGACTTATCACAGTTTTAGTGTCTTAATTTACCCAAATGAGTATTTAATATATCAGACTGCGAAAAATGAACAAATACAGCCAACAAGAAACTTCTTGTAATTTGCATTCTGGATTTCCAAACAGTACCTGAATGTAGGAATAGCAGCAGGGGGCATAAAGGATGCCAGAATAATCAATGGAGCCATGCACCGCTCATCCTAGGATAAAAGAATGACACTGTATGACATAAAAGTACACACATGCAAGCAAAACTAGAGACAGTACTGAAAAACTATGATTACGTTTCCTCAAATTAAGGATTTCCTTTTTCCACTACAAATGGCGCTGAAAGGAGCTCAAAACAATAAGGCTTGCAATCTGAAATGTCTGATTCCTGGTTTTGGAGGTCAATTACCAATTATATCCTTCACTTTCTGACAAACTGCCAGAATAACTATCATGAATAGTCATGGCTCCATTAGGTTAATACTCATTGCAAAAGAAATAGCAGCTCCTCATCACTTTTTTTTTTCCACTAGAGACTAAGGTTTAATTGCACAACCATGACACCATCTAACTCCTCTCAACCTTAAGTGTCTTAAATACATTCACAAGACAAACTTATTAAAAAGACTCTAAAGAAAAAGGTTCTTATATAAGGATGGCAATGTTTAATGCACTATTATTTGTTACAATATGTCATAATACATGGTCTAGGCCACAACATAATCTCACTCAGGTTATACAGTAACCAATCTATGTTAAGAACTCTTCAAAAATAGTTTATCTCTATGTCCAAGATTCTGTGGAAACAGCCAAATGAAATTATTATCTACTTAGCTGTTCCAAGACCTAAAACCTATTTTTAAAGCTCATATTTTTAAAAGAACTTTTAAAATATATTTGCAGTTTTTTCAGGAAAGAGACAGGCAGCTTCAGAATGTTTGTAGCCTTTTAGGAACTAAGCCTCTGATGACAGGTCCTTTTAGATCCAAGCTGCATACTCACTGTGTAAGAATATAAAAATATCAAAGCCAAAGAGGTTGCTTGCTAAAGCTGGATATCTTGTCTGTTCACCAGACCCTTTCAGAAAGGATTCTACATCCTCTACCAAAAAAGTTTGGAATGCCTTTGACAACTTCCGAATGCTTTCAGGATAGACAGCAGTTGTGTCTCTGTGCTGCAGAATAATATGTAGCAATGAGCTGCTTTTCACTCCCTGATTATCTAAAGCAAAGTTGCAGTGGAGCAGCCACCATATTTCAGGATACTTCAGCATAAAAGCCATCAACTAAGAAAAAGATATCCAGTATGTAATCCTTCCAAATTCACTCTGGGTGCAGCAGCCACTATTGGCCACTCTCAGGATGGCATCCTCCTCAAGAATAACACTAAAACAATTAGAGCAAGGAGACAGACATTTTGAAAATGACTTATTTTAATTAACTGCCTATATTGAATCAAAGCAATAAATAAGTGAGTGCATCGACAGATCATTAGGGAGTAGATTTAAATTAGCAGAAACCTCAGAATCACAGAATGGTTTGGGTTGGAAGGGACCTTAAAGATCGTCTTGTTCCAACCACCCTGCCATGGGCAGGGACACCTTCCACTTAGCCAGGTTGTTCCAAGCCCCATCCAACCTGGCCTTGAACACTCCCAGGGATGGGGCATCCACAGCTTCTCTGGACAACCTGTGCCAAGGTCTCACCACCCTCACAAAAAAGAATTTCTTCCTAATATTTAATCTAAATCTACTTTCTTTTAGTTTGAATCCATTCCCCTTGTCCTGTCATTACACTCCCCTGCAAAAAGTCCCTCTCTGTCTTTCTTGCAGGCTCCCTTCAGGCACTGGAAGGCTGCAATTAGGTCACCCCAAAGCCTTCTCCTTTCCAGGCTTAACAATCCCAATTCCTTAAGCCTTTCCGTTTAGGAGAGGTGCTCCATCCCTCTCATCATCTTGGTGGCCATCCTTTGGGCTCACTCCAGCAGGTCAGCAGAACATGGCTGGTTTTCTGGGCTGTAAGTGCACTCTGCCAGCTCATATTCAATGCAAAAAGAGCCTCAGCTGCTTCAGCTGCAGCTGAATCATAAGAAGTGGTGCTGGTGAAAGAGTCTGGAGGACAATGGGAGAAAAACATGTGGACTCTAATGTACACTGAGTATTAATTCTGCAATGGCTCTTTTGTATGTACTGTTTTCCAAAAGTTCTAAAACATTCAAAAGAATAAAACCCTAGAAAAACCTTACAAGGAGAGCAATTTATTGTATAAGTATTTTGAGCTGACTATTTAGATAATGGTTCATCAGTCAGACACTGCAGTTGGAGAATAGTTTCTGCCCATTTGCGGGATTCCAAGAAAATTGCTGCTGTTCATAGTTTATAGCAACAATGAAAAAGAATACTTAATGCCATGAAAATAGATAAAAGACGTAAAACATGAAAGCATATGAAGAAAATACTGAGAAAATACAGGAAATTCTAGGCTTTCCTTACCTGAAATACTTTAAAATATTCAGGAAGTACAGAAGCAAACTTCCTGACAGCATATTCTTTGGCATCTTCATTATGATCTAGTGCTTTGTGGATGCTTCTCCAGAGTATTACAGTGATCTCCAACAAACTTGCCATGCTGGACACATCATTTACTGACAACACGGTATCCAACACCTGAAATACAAACATGTAGATGAAATTACCCATTATATTTTCAAATATAAATTTAAATTTAAATAAGGCTTAAAGATGCTAGAAAAAATTCTAGACCCTTTACAAAGATCCTGTGGTTGTTATAGAACAGGAACTCCACAACTGAATCTTAATTCTCTCTAACTTTGCATATCTTGCAATAGTCATTTTTAAAATAATTTAGCTGCAAAATCAAACCTGTTTATAATCAACACTGCAATGAGAAACTATTAATTTTAAATATGCTTCATATTCCTTTTATCTTTTTCTAGCTACTTGACCAGATTTCTGCTACTGCAGGACAGTAAAATCCAATAATGGCAATTCTCCCCTTCCAACTCCAGAGATGCCCAAGGGCATTGCTTTAGACTTTCTGCCATACTCTGTCTCACATTAAGCACCACTAAAAATAAGTTATTAGAAGTTAGAACAGAGTGGACTTTCTTACACTGGTGTTCTCATTTTCACTTCCATCTTCATCATCATCCTCATCCCCACTATCATGAAGACTGGCTTTCAGTGCTTTCTGGATGCAGGCATTCAAGCAGCGCCGAATAGTGAGCATCAATTTAGCTACATTTAAATTGAGCAAGAATAAATGAGACATTTACTATTTGCTAAGAATGTTGGTAATAAGTGCTTCTAATTACAATGCTGGAAAGCCAGTATGAAAAGTAGGCAACAGAACCAGAAACAGCTAGGAAAAAATGGAGAAAAATTCCTTGTAAAGGAAATGGAAAAAATGTGAATATGTTTTATATCCTCAAGTATGAAGAAGTGACAACATTATCATCAGGCTCTGTAATTTTATTGTTAAAACAGTATACTAAAAATCCCCAAATAACCACCACCTTATCAAATCAGAACCAGAAGAAGCTTCCACAACTCCTACATTTATTCTGGCACAGCTGTGAACTTAATGACACATTCATTGATGTCAATGAAAAGAACACATTCCCTCCGATGTCAAAGTTTATTCCTATGTCAATTCCCATTCCCTCCTATGTCAATTCCCATTCTTTGGAAAAGATGTAGCCCAACCATTGCACTCCTCAACGAGGAGCTCAGCTCTAGAAAAAGTGAAAGGGTTATACCAATCTGGTGGAAGTACAACAAGCTGATTTCATAACCTTATCAAGATGATCAGTGAGAGGCAATGGTTTGGGCATTTCACCCAGGTCACTCCATGCTAATTACCTGAGTTTTAACAGAACTCCCCTGAATCCAGGTTTTCCTGATTTTACTTGTTTCAACAGGACTTTTCTAAAAAGCAGTGACATGCTGGGCAGTACATGCCCTCTTCACTAAAACTTTCAGAAGCTTTCTGAAGGAGGACCTTTTAGATTTTCTCTGAGCAACTTGAAAATACTGATCCACGAATCCCAGACACCCAGATTATCAGATGTAAACATTTTTTCAGTTTCTATATAATCTTTCACATGAAGATCTCAAATCACTTAAGGCATCAGGGTGTTTGCTACCCTATTTCTACATGAGAAATAGGTATCAACTGAGATAATTTTAAGGTACATGGGGGAGAAAGGGGACCAGAAGGACCAGATACCACCATGGGCTGGAGTGCACAGTACAAAAGAACAGAGATGAAAAGCTTTGATCTCCTCACTGTTGAAAAAGCTGATGACTTTGCCCGCTGTGCTTATTGCTGGTGTCAAGAATTTCCAAAACTACAAATTAATATTACACTTAACCCCCCAAAAAACCTAGCAACAATGTACCACTGTTACAGAAATAAGAAAAAAGCATTTACATAGAATGATATCAGTAATTCCAAAGCTCTCAAGGTTTTGTGCTTTACCTATATTGGTGGGGGCAGTGAATTCATTGGCATATTGATAGAACTTCCTGGCTGCTGCAGGATTCATCTGGATCAGAGTGACACAGCGCTCACACCACACATCCTCGGGCTGGGCACTGGGAAAGAAGGAGTTCAGCAGGAGGTTCACAATGCGCCGCGACACCGGCCGAGAGTCCGCTTCCAGCCGAGACAGGAGGTGCTCCATGGGACAGATATTCCAGAACTTTGGGAAGTGAGAAGATGTTCAAAGGAGTAAAACAAAAACAGAGGGAAAAACCATCACCTTTATTAAGTGATTTCCATGTCAATGGTCTAATCAAATATAAAGAACATCAACCAGGAAAGTATGAGCATTTTTAATTTTTACACCACTGTGTACTGGAGGCCAAATTCTGTTGCAATAATGTTATTCTGTTGTGCTGATGTTTTAAATCTCCTGGTATCTCTGACTCACTGCTAAAATTGTGGTTCAAGCAATTCCACTTCAATACACCTGCAATACTAATGCAATTCCATAGATACAGGGAAGAACTATTTACTCTACAAGGATATCACCATAAAACACAATTATTGTCATTATGTGCCATGTTTCATATTCTCCTCACAGGACAAAGTAGGACCAAACTACTCACAAGTATTGTGTACACCTTAAAAACCTGTATGGATCAACACCAAAACCATCCCAAACCTTACATTACTAAATATTGAATCCCATTCTTAGCAGAGCTCTAGTTTATTTGTAACAGAGAAATCAAATGCAATGAAATTCAGAAAGACTACAAAGCTGTTTGCCAGCTGTAATACTACATTTGTAGTTTTTGCGAGAAGATTCTGAATTAATTATGCTGGACAATTTCAAAATAAAACAAACAAAAAAGTATTTTTCAATGCCAAGGAACCTATTTTACTCTTTAGCAGAAATATTTGCATCAGATCATTACCCTGTGAATTTGAACTATGGATATCCCTATTAAAACTGTCATAAAAAGTAAGTTTAAAAGTGATCCCAGGAGATATACATTACAGTTTTTAAATCAATAGGGACTTATTGAAAAACATCAAACACTTGTTAGGATTTTTTTTCTTTATGTAAACCTGATCTTTCCTTCTCCTAAAAAATCCCCTACATGGAGAATTATCTTTTTTCTCTGTCTTTAATTGCAGAATAAATACAAACTCAGAATAATTCACAGAGTGACCTCAGCCACTCCTTATATGGCTTTCCCTCTACACCCTTCACCACCTTCAGAGCGCTCCTCTGGATGCTTTCTTATAGTTTTATGTCTTTATTAGGCTTAGCAAGAGACTAAATCATTGTTAAATTAAAATATAAAATTGAAATTAAGAAACTATTAACATTAGAGACTGGAATTAGAGCTCAAAGATGCTATAAAGGCTACGCCTGGACAGTATCATCCTAAATAAGAGTCCACAGCAGAACACAAAATACATTGAAAATCGCTGTAAAAAGACACCAAAATCCTGAAGGATGTGCCCACAAAATAGAAACAGATGTTATAAAAATAGAAGAATCAAAGCAAAAAAGCTATAGGTTAAGATGTTAGGCATTTAGAAGAGTTGGGCAGCTGAGGGAAGTGTGGCTGTAACCCACTGCTCTCCCCTGCCCAGCCAGAGAGAACAAGGGCCCACAGAGCACTCTGATATCACAGATATTAAGAGTATTACCAGAGCAAAGCAGGTTATTTCTTTTTAGAACACTGCAGCAGTCTCAAAATGTACTTTTTTTTTTTTTTAATAGATGCCATGATTTTCTCTCCTTGCTACTTATCAAGTGTCATTATCCTACCTTGGCAGCCTTGGTAGCCTTCACTTTGAGCAGCATTTCCACAAAAGCCACTCGCACCTTCTCAGAATTATCATGCAGACTGTGTTTGGTTGCAGGCAGGAGCTGTTCCAGGAGTGGGTGACTTAGTTTGTTGTCCAAAATTATTGGTAGGCACTAAAATAAAAAAATCCTATTCAGAGAGAGTGGAGCTGAAAAATCTATAGCTAAAAATTGTTGAAGAGGACCATGACACTTCTCATGTTAAACAAAGCAGGGACAGACACTGTGCATGCTTATTTTTCTTGTTATATTCTTTGGTAAAAACTGCTTTGATTACTTCAAATTTGCAGTGAACTCTGTTCAGTGAACTCACTTCAGCTGAATCAGCTTCAGACTTACACTAAGACCATGGTCTTGCCCTCTGCCTGAGGACATACCAGCTCTCTAAAATATGCTGATTTCAAATTAGAAATACATTTCTTTTTCCAATTCATTTTTAAATCAGCACTTTCTGCTTATCCAGGATAGCTTCCCCATGAAGCAGTAGTGGAGCAGGTGAAGGATTAACAGGATGACAGCTTCAATTTGAGGCTGAAGTGACACAGACAAAATCTTCAAGTGCAAATGTTGCTTAGGGAGTTCATTTTTCTGTCCAAGCTATCAGTTAGTTCTCACGCGCCAGAAAGATGTACATGAACTATTTCTAACATAGTGAGCAATGCATGGGAGGTGGCATGACCAGACCAGCTGTGAAATTACATCCATCCAAAACTCAGACACACAAAGTGGGATACAAAATCCCAATTGTGCATGTCTTGGGATGCCTTAAAGCCAGTGATGTAAGAAATTTTGGAGCTGCTTACATATATTTTCAAGTCTAAGCATAGTTTCTAATAGCTAAAAAAAATAAACTATTCAGTCCAAACAGTCTGTGTACAACTGAAACTGAAAAACCTTAGAGTCAGAAAGCCAATCAGTTACTATTTCAAAAGACATTTGTGTTTTCCAAACGTGGCTTTTATGAAATGTGCAAAATTTCCATGTGGTAGGAATTCTATTGCCTAAGACATTTTGAAGAACAAGAAATTCCCTTGATTTAAAGTGGCCTAAACTAGAAACCTGTACATCAAGTAAAATAGAAAAATGACAATCATGATAAAAAACATTTACCTTAAAGACAGAGCATCGAACATCAGCAGATGTTATATCACATGCCAGATCTCCAGTTATCTTTTTTAAAAGATCACCAAGAATTGTTGGAGGAATCATCTCCCAGTATTTGGATATGATCTGAGTAACTCCAAGTATCCCTGTAGAGCGGACAAATGGATGAGGATCTTCTAAGAGACTCTAAAACAAATAGGAAAATAACACATATGGAGCATATGGATTATTGTGACTATACTGCTGTTTGATTGGAGCCTATCATAAACAAAATGCATTCCACTACCTTTTAATCATTATGAAAACTGTCATACAATAAAGAACTGTAATATTAATTGTCCCTCAAGGCATTTTATTATGAAGAAAACAAGTAAATTTAAATCAGAAGCAAAATTAAGCTAACTATTGGCCAACTTTTTTCATTGGACTTTTGAATTTATTTTTTAAATAAATAAAGTCTTGCATTTTTGACTTAAGAATATTTGGACTTCTATCTATGTGAGTCTACACTGATCACTGTTCCTATGGAATAACATAACAACTTGGAAATTTTCAATTATCTGATGTCAACTCAGGAATCCTCCAACATTTTCTTAATGAAAATACCATGCCCATTCTCACCCATCTGGACTTGTAAGGAGATTTTTAGGTTCTCTCCATTATACTTAATTTCAGAACTATTTATAATACAGTACTGAACTTTGATTGAGTGCCTCTATAGTAACTGTGAAGCTCTCCCCCACAATCCTAGGTTAAGTAAGGATCAAGACCATTACTCATGCATTTCATCTTTCAGAGGCATCTCTCATTCACAGAATAATGAATAACAAACCAAAATATTTCCTTTTTAGAGTTTAAAGTGGTGTATAGCATCTAAAGAAAGCATACTATAGAAATTTAAAAAATTAGTTTATTTTTGTATTTTCTACGCCACAGACCTCTATCTCCCTATAATAATCCAGAAATTCCATAAATTTTAATTGCATCAAGAAAAATTCTTTTTTAGTTAGTTCTGACAAAAGTTTCATTTTTAACATTTTAGTTTCATTGAAACTTACAAAAAGTTCTTCAAACTGTTTCTGAATTTCACTGTCCATCTCTTCAGCAGTAAAACTGGGATCACGAACAGGAAAAGCATCAACAAACAAAAACGCTGCATTTGCTCGAACTTCTGAGTTTCTGGCCTGTTACAATGGACAAAAAGATAATTTTTCCATAAGGACCAACTGCTAATATCCAAAGGTGTATCCTTTGGATATTGTTCAAATACTGTTCTCCAAACATTTAAACAACTGTTTTTAATTAAGTAGATGGAAGATTAATTTACAAATGGCTGGAAGAACTTAAAGTCACATATGAGTTTTAACGTTTTATCTGACATTTCTGCCCATTCAGTAAAACCTGAGTTATTGTTAAAATCAGCTTTCAGAGCACATCAGCTGCAATGACCCTGAGGAATCACAGTCAGAGTCCTTCTCCTTTCTGTAATGCTGAATAAATTAAAAACAGTTGGGATTTCTCTTGGTGGCCTTAAAGCTCCTCTTCAGGACAGAAGACTTGAATTCAATCAGACTGGATTAATTAACTTGCTTGTCAAGAGACAGGTGATTTAATTGAAAAGCTCAAGCCTGTTTCTTCAAGAAAACAGTATTTAGTAACTAAGTACCAGAAAGCTTGGAGCGTAACTTATCCAGCAAAAACATATTCAGTTCTGCATCTCTGCACAAAAGGATTAGGAACATGTTCTGAGCTCCAGGCAGCTCATCAAAAATCTATGGAAAGCCTCACAACATTTTACTATATTTAACAATTTTCACTGTACTCCACCATATATTTTACTGGTTGTACAGCCACAGACACAAAAAAAGAAAAAGAAAAAGATGCATATCTAGACACTCATTCAGTGAAAGATAATCGATGCTGTGGACTCTTAAAGGACAGGAAAAGAGAGCAGGCAATGGAATCATGAAGAAATTCAAGGCATCTCAAGGAAAATGCTGAAATCTAACCACCAAACTACCTTTTTATTTATCAGAGATAGCAGTGCAGTGATTAAGAGCCTCTACTGACTTCTCTTGGAAA
Source organism: Emberiza elegans (assembly GCA_024865655.1). Taxonomy (NCBI): domain Eukaryota; kingdom Metazoa; phylum Chordata; class Aves; order Passeriformes; family Fringillidae; genus Emberiza; species Emberiza elegans. The sequence goes on from JALJVW010000206.1 coordinate 13,460,723, forward strand.
GAAGACTTGGAAGGAAGAATTTTGTCCAGATTTTGTGTCCAATAAAAAAAATAAAAGCTCTCAATGTAACAAGCAAAGTAGGCCTAATTTTAACAGCAAGATGAGACAGTTCAGGAAATTCTTGACTATGTTAATCATCTAATTTTCTTCTTCCCTTGTGATAAAGTACATTGAGATCAAAGGCAGGGAAAAGGAACATGGCAATAGCTATGTAATATTTAGACTTAAATAAACTAATGGCAAATAAAACAAGAAAAACACAAAAGAAATGAGTGACAATTACTTCATTTACAATCTGTTTTGGGTTTCTCATCTTGACCAATCCTGATATGGTGGAGTAGAACCATAACATTCCAAATGCTTCAAGTCAACAAAATTACAAGGAATTTTAAATTGAAAAGCAAACAAAAGCAAACAAAGCACATAGGTACATTCTTTAGTTAGGGACTTGCGCTTTCCTTTCTTTATTATGGATAATGCAAACAGTTTAAAGGTGAAAAGATCTAATTCTTAATTCTATCCTATAAAGTTTTAGAAAATAATTTAACTCTGAGTTTGTCTATATTTAAGAATTAACACATAACAAGATAATATGTGAATTCAGGGTGAAATATCTCTTCTGCACTAACATTGCATGTGAAAATTAATTCAAATGTGGTTTTGTGCAATAACCTAGACCTTGTCTACCACAGCTATTCCAGAAAGTTAATTTCCATAAACTTTTTTAAGTGCATTACACTGAATTCCATTAAGCTCACTTTTAATTCTGAACTGAGTATCCACAGTTCAAATTCCTGCCTTTAATTAACTGGAATTTATCCCAAATGTATTTGCATATTCAGGCTCATACAATGTCTTCACAGAGGTAGAACCTAAGAGTTTAAATTCATGGCCTGCTTTAATCTACTGACTTTTCCATGCCAGAGCCTGCAATAATTTAAATGACTAATATTTCTTTACCATTATACTTGTACTATTCTGAGGAACTTTCAGAACCTTTTAAAACCACAAGTTACTTTTTTCTTCTGTTAATTTTCACAGCTTTCTTTTAAATTTCAACTGGTCTTACAGGCTCTGAAATTAATTTCAAATTATTTAAAACACTGCTTCCCCAGGACATGTTAGTTTAAATGTGTGGGATATTAAAAAAAATATTAAAAAAGACAACCAAACACTTTAAAGGAGTCACTTCCTTCAACAGCTTGAATTCCTGGAGGAGTGGTTCTTGACTTTTTCAGCTTGATAAGAAATAGCTTAATCACTACTTACACTAAATAATTGTATTTTTATATCCATATATCTTCTCATACTAACAACCAATCACTGTACATCTCCTTTATGTTTGTATGACACTTGCTTTTCATAATAAAAACATGAAAAAAAGATGAAGAAGTTACATATGGGCTTATATTTAGAGTTGCATACAGGCTTATAGAAGATGTGCTGGTAAAAGCCCCAACAGAAACTTGTGCAATCTAATTATTGCAAACCAAGCAATTGAAGAGAAAACAAAGATCTGTATTACAAAATGTGCATTCTCAATTTAAAGATTTCAGAGATGCAATCAAGTAGTTTCAGCATCAACAGTTCTGGAACTCATTATGTTCTTACAACTGAAGTATTTTTGCTCTCTGTAAGAAGGAGGAGTAAACAGGCCTTGTGTGTCCTTTCTGTTTCTTAAACAGTGTTCCAGAACAGAATTTGTTCTCCACTATATTAAATTAGGGATTTGGCTAAAATAGGAGCATCAAACTAGTTATCTAAAATTAAACTGACATTTCAAACTTTGGAGTAGAATCCGTAACAGTTATAAGAACAGTTACAAGCTTCCCTTCTTAGTTCTGTATTTTAAACTACTGGTGATTTTGAGTCACAGTAACAGTTCAAAACAACAAATACTGCATGCAGTGCTGCATGATTTGTTCCAGCCATGGAACAATTAGTGATGTGAAAATTATGAATAGCAGCTGTTAAAAATTTCACCTACTTGTGGAATTTGGAATTCTCCTGTTGTCCTGCTGCAAATCAATCAGTAATCTTTTTTTTCTAGATCACACACCTTCTGTTACATTTCTCCAAATTAATGTATGCAGATTTCATAAGGTTTGACAGAATCTTCCTCCAAAAAGTAGTCTAGTCTCACATCTGAGTCCTGGGCTTTGGCAAGTGACTACAACCCTTCACTGACAAGCAGCAACTCCCTTAAGAATAGAACACTCTATTTTGTTAACTTACCAAAAATCAGTTAAAACCCCTATTCTTTTTAGAGACAGAAATGTAGAAATTAAAGAAAGCCATGCTTTGTAGCTATCATTCTCTGGCATTAGGACATAAATGTTTCATCCAGAGGGTTCCTTATTTATATAAATTCTAAAAGGATGGGATCCAACATTTAATATAAGACCAAAGAAGATACTGAGCTAGCAATGACCCTTCTCATATTCCCACATCTACCACAGGGCTCAGTTGAAACCAAACAGCTCTCAACTGCTTCCTGTAACTCATAAAATCCATTATAAACAACTTTTGAAGTTAATAGTAAATACTTTCAACTTTGAGAATTTCAAATACCTTTCTCACGTCTAGAGAAGATGCTTATGACCAACCAGTAATGAAATTGTGAATGTTTGCCAGAAATTAACTTGGCTGTATGTGTACGCTCTCATAAACAGGGATTTCATAACTTCAGGCAAAATAAAAGCTGTCACAAAGAAGGAAGCTTGGCTCCTCTTGATCACAGAACGTAACTGAGTAGACAAACTGCAGTGGGTCTCCTTTAGTCCATGCATGCAATCCACAGAAGGACATGCACACACCATGAAAGAACTACAAGTAAGAAATTTCATTCTGAAAGCACATCCATACCACTAATGTCTGTCCATACAATCCAACTAGGATGAAAGCTTTCCTAAATTAATACTCCAATGAATTCATTGAGATGTATTCTAAGGCTGGTAATTAATCAACAGGTGAGACTAAACCATCCTCTGAACACTTCTGGCTTTGATGAATAAAACACCGATAATTCCCCAAAGATATTGGAAAATATAATACAAGATTACACAGAATTTTCAGATTGAGAAGATAAGAATACCAACTGCAACCCTGGAAAGCATGATTTGTTCCAGCCATGGAACAATTAGTGATGTGAAAATTATGAATAGCAGCTGTTAAAAATTTCACCTACTTGTGGAATTTGGAATTCTCCTGTTGTCCTGCTGCAAATCAATCAGTAATCTTTTTTTTCTAGATCACACACCTTCTGTTACATTTCTCCAAATTAATGTATGCAGATTTCATAAGGTTTGACAGAATCTTCCTCCAAAAAGTAGTCTAGTCTCACATCTGAGTCCTGGGCTTTGGCAAGTGACTACAACCCTTCACTGACAAGCAGCAACTCCCTTAAGAATAGAACACTGTATTTTGTTAACTTACCAAAAATCAGTTAAAACCCCTATTCTTTTTAGAGACAGAAATGTAGAAATTAAAGAAAGCCATGCTTTGTAGCTATCATTCTCTGGCATTAGGACATAAATGTTTCATCCAGAGGGTTCCTTATTTATATAAATTCTAAAAGGATGGGATCCAACATTTAATATAAGACCAAAGAAGATACTGAGCTAGCAATGACCCTTCTCATATTCCCACATCTACCACAGGGCTCAGTTGAAACCAAACAGCTCTCAACTGCTTCCTGTAACTCATAAAATCCATTATAAACAACTTTTGAAGTTAATAGTAAATACTTTCAACTTTGAGAATTTCAAATACCTTTCTCACATCTAGAGAAGATGCTTATGACCAACCAGTAATGAAATTGTGAATGTTTGCCAGAAATTAACTTGGCTGTATGTGTACGCTCTCATAAACAGGGATTTCATAACTTCAGGCAAAATAAAAGCTGTCACAGAGAAGGAAGCTTGGCTCCTCTTGATCACAGAATGTAACTGAGTAGACAAACTGCAGTGGGTCTCCTTTAGTCCATGCATGCAATCCACAGGAGGACATGCACACACCATGAAAGAACTACAAGTAAGAAATTTCATTCTGAAAGCACATCCATACCATTAATGTCTGTCCATACAATCCAACTAGAATGAAAGCTTTCCTAAATTAATACTCCAATAAATTCATTGAGATGTATTCTAAGGCTGGTAATTAATCAACAGGTGAGACTAAACCATCCTCTGAACACTTCTGGCTTTGATGAATAAAACACCGATAATTCCCTCAAAGATATTGGAAAATATAATACAAGATTACACAGAATTTTCAGATTGAGAAGATAAGAATACCAACTGCAACCCTGGAAAGCACTCTAGGTACCTGTAAACAGAAGTGAATTTTAATATTAACAAGTTAGAATATTATTGTGCATGCTATGCCTAATTATAACTTAAAAGTTATTCAGCTACATCTGTGAAGTTAAACACTTATTTTGGTTTTTGTGGCCATTAATTTTAAAAGCAAATAATAAAAACAGAAGATGTGGAAGGGACCCAAAATTCAATAGCTGGAGAAAGACATTTATATTTTCTGAAAAGGATAATTACCTTTAGTGCTCTCCAGAGGATGGGCTGATACAATCTATAGAGCATTTCTTCAACTCCTTGACGGACTTTGCTTTGTTTATGAAAATAACTCAGCATCTAAGAAAAAACAAATAAAACAGGCCCCAAAGCCATTTTAACATTCTAAGTTCAGGAAGTGGTAAGGGGTTGATGCATTTCATAATTATATAAGACCAGAGTTTTCATAATATGAAAATTATAAAACTAAACATGTTAATTGACCTTGTATCTTATTAGAGAAGTCTCAAAAATAGTAAAATTTAAACAATCTAATAAATACAATATTTTATAACTTTATAGAGTCATTAAGTATATAAAGATCTACAACTAAGAAAAAAACATGGCTAGAGAATTTCACAGCAACACCTCATTTTTGTTACTATAAAAATTATTTTTAAAGTTACTGGCAGAAATACTTTGAAACCATGAAATTATGAAATACAGATAAATAAGCTTTTTCTCTGTTAAGAACAAAGGAACTTATCTTAACAAGTAAGTGCAGTCACCCAAATACACATGTACAAACCTAATATATTTTTATGCATTGATGAAAAGCAATTATCAGCACACTTTGGGACTCCAAACTGCGCTTAATTAGCTAAAAATCCTGTTATATTCTGTATCTGAATTATGCAGAAAAGAAAGAGAAAGTGGAAGACCAGAGGAGAATATGAGAAAGGACATGATGTAACTTGATATGAAGAATTCCTCCACTTCAAAATACTGAGCAGTTTGAGCTGTGTTCCAAGGTTTGTAATTAATCAGAAAGTGAGACAAGATGATCCTCTGAACATTTCTGGCCTTGATCAATACAGCACTGATAATTCCCTGAAGGTCTTGGAAGAATACAAGATTACACAAAATTTGAAAAGAAGCTGACCCTCTGGTGGTCAGTTCAAATTTATTCCAAGACCTACTCCTCTTGCAGCCCAAAGACATTTATTCACTGTCCTCCTTCAAGATCATAAGCCCCAGAGTCTGAAAAACATGAAATGCCCTGTTCAAAAGCCTGCTCCATCGATCAGGAATCACAGGACAAGGAAATCCTATAGCTATGAGAAAACAAAACAGAATAAACCCCCTAAAAAGCCAACCCTAAAAAATCCAAATCAAAACAAACAAAAAACCCACTTTAGTATTGTACACTGGTATGTCAAGCTGTGTATTGCACACAGCATACACTCTGGGTATTTGGGAGGAAGCATGGGAGGGGAAGAGGCACTGATCAAATATAAATGTCTTAAAAAGCCTTGCACACTTCTCATTCTGCTTCAAATGCTCTGCTCATGACTGAATGCCACAGACAGACAACTAGAATCAAAGCTTGTCCCTATAAACCTATATAAATCCCCTACATAAAATAAAAAGAAAAAAGCCAAGCTTCATTTCAGACCCATCACTAAGTTTGCCTCAAGAAGGTTATGACTGTTCATCCTGTCATCATCTATGGAAAGGTCAATTCTACAGGTAAAGAAAGCTTAGACAACAGACAGCAAAAACTATTTCTGGCACTCTGGAAAATCCCCTTCTACTTCTGAGCAGCAAAGACAAATCTGGTGCAAAACTATAAGCACATTCCTCCTATAATTTGTCTAACATTATTTCTCAGAATATGCTAATTTTTAAGTATTTGTAGTGGGTTGGCCCTGGCCACCAGCTAAGCACCCACTCCCATGCTCTGTGGGGAAGAAAAGAATTGGAAGAAAAAAGCAAGTTCATGGGTCAAGGTAATGACAGTTTAATAAATGAAGCAAAGAGGACCACAAAAATCCCCAAAGGAGTGATGCAAGTGCAACCACTCACCACCTGCCACAAGCAGACCAACACCCAGCCAGCATTTCAGCAATGGCTGCCTCCCCAAAACCCACTTTCCCTCAGTTTGCTGAGGGAATGATGGCTGTGTGGTATGAAATATCCTTCTGGTCAGTTTGGGTCAGCTGTCTCAGCTGTGACCTCCCAACTCCTTGCTCATGCCCAGCCCACTCCCAAGGGAAAACATGGGGAGGAGAAAGCCTTGAGACCACACAGGCACTGCTCAGCAGCTGCCAGAACATTGCTGTGCCACCAGCACACCCCAAACACAGCCTGCTATGAATGAAAGTATTTCCATCCCAGCCACACCTGGTATGGTATTTTTGTATGAAATAGAAATTTTCTACTTTATAGTAACTGATCTCATTTTGATGCTACTAGTTCATGTCATGCTTTCCTGGAACTTACCTCTCTAACTTTAGAATGAACAGAAGAATTTCTGGGAAGATGAATTCCATGATGCATGAAATCCTGAATGCAGTTATATTCAAGTACCTACAGTAAAACACACACATGCTCCTGTTAACACAATAAAACAATAATAAGTACTGTAGCTGTTCAGCAACCATATTTTTCCTAAAACAAGCAACTGAAAATAGTACCTGCTATTATTTCTTACTTGGCTTCTGCCTTGCCCAAAGTTTTCCATGCTGGGGGCCTCAGTCTGCCTCAGCTGATTATCAAAATTTCAGAATCTAGAATTAATCCAATTGTCAGAAGCTAAAAGCAGGGTAAATAAAAGTACTTTGGTATCTGAAATTTTGCTATAGCATTGTTGCGATCTGTAATTATGCCTTTAATCATTTCCATCACACCGCAACACCATGGAAATCCACAAAAACTAGAAAAATACCTGAGCTATCAACTACACAGACTTGCACATGCTGAATCAAAGCTTCAGTAATTCAGCTAACAGGAATGTTTATGAAAAACATTGTGCATATGCATATTTGTGTGAACCAATATTTCAGCAGAGAATTAAAGGTGTTTAACTGCAGCCAAGCTGATCTCAGTGGAAAACATTCAAAGCATGACATATAGTTACTCCTTGACAATGCTGAAAAGGCCCTTTCCTTAGGGAAATCATTCTTTAAGGCTTATTAAAGGAACCTCTCTGTGGTGGAAAGTCATGAGTCTTTCCCACCCTGAAATTCAAAACTATCCAAATGAAATTTCAAGCATAGTGTTACCTCTATGAATTCTCCTGACACCTTCTTCCAGGCCCTGAAGTAAACTTCTGAAATGCATTCCACCAAGGTTCTGTATTAACATATAGCAAACACTGTCAAGAAAGCATACTAACCATATATCTATGTACAATTCATAAAGGTGAAACATGAAATTTTGTACAATAACCAATATTGTTCCAAATTCTGTGCATCAAATTGGTTTTTAGAAGAAATTCTCGTTTTCAAGTCTACACCCATAACTACCAAGTTAACCCTTAATTAATGAGCACAAGCACTATTACACGATACTTGAAATATCTCCCATAGTGGGAGAGTCAAAACATTCAGAGAGATACTTTACCAGTTATGTCATGAAGAATGCCTGGAATTCTTTATAGACATGTACAGGAATATATTATTCTACATGAAAGCATTAGAAAGCCTCTGATTTTAATACACAGAATTACTTCAGCAATACTTCCCCGAATAATCTAAGAAAAAAATCTCCATATTTTTCATCCATCAGCCAAGTTCTCAGGCTATGATTTATCAAGTCACTTCTTATTAGAATGCCTTATATAGAAACCTAGAAAATTCAATTAGAGATTGCTTGTAGGAAAAAATAGGAACACCCTACAAAAGGAGAAATGGACCTGCAACCCTCACACAAGCACTGCAAATAATGCAGTCCAATTTCTATCCAAAGTCATTTGCTTTAGCTAATGGCAAATAAACATTTACTGTTCCTATAACTGTACACCAGGCACATCAGAGCTCCTATTAAACGAAGTTGCTGAAACAATATAGCAGTAATATTCAGAAGATTTGTGGGTTTCTGGTTATTGATATATTTTTTCAATACACTAGGTATTTTTAGAGTGAGATAAACAAGATTTTAGACAAGCTCTTACTAATTAAGTACTCTTACTGGGATGCATACCTTGGAAGGAACTGTAATTGGTTTTTAACAGTTCCATGTATCATTTTAATGAAGTTTACATTCCAGGTGAACAAAAAACTCAAGAGTCTTCTTCCCTGTGGGGAGGGGGAAAGAGGAAAAAACAAAGAGAACTCAAAGGTCAGAAGAATATGCAATTTAAGAGCTACCTCAAAAATCAGCAAATACAAAGGAAATTATATCTTTAATTTTAAAATGCATAGGTGAAACGGAAAAAACTATTTAAGATTCTTAATTATTAAACAGAATTCAAGCACTACTTCTATTCATAGCGTAGAAAGAACACAGAACAAATGAACATGTGGATCACATATCTGCCTCCACTCTTTCCATGTCCTTTCTGGTTTGGTGTGCCTTCAATTCAGCAGCATTCCAGAATGGCAGCACACTGTGCAATCAGCACCCCCATCAAGGCTAGAGCAGAGCTCTGCCAAGTGCCAATATCCCAGTATCATCCCAGGATGACACTGGAATGATGGTGAAGGCATAAATAAAACAGCACAACTCTACCAGCACTGCATGCAGAAACATTTTTAACAAAGCCACAGAGAACAGCTGGGCCACTGAGGAAATTAAATGCTCTGATCAGCAAGGACAATTCCTTTCCTCCTGCCACATGAAAGGTAATGTTGTGAACCTCCTGGAGCTGCTTTCATTCATGAAAACAGAAACTATTTTTCCCAAATTAGTTTTCATCCATTTTAACAAGTCAGGAACAATGATGACAAATCTGATGAGCAATAGAATTTTGTAACAAAAGGCTGTGGATGAAGGAAATAAGCCAATGATCTCCCAGAATCAGCAAGATCTGTCCAAGGGACTGTAGCCTTATACAGTATCTGTACAGGCAGCTTCACTCTGACTTAGCTTACAGGCGAAGGTAAGAGTTCAAAATGTCTGATCACACATAAGGGTGAGTCAGTTGTAAGGGTCCTTTGTATCTCAGCTTTCTAGCAACAAATAAATTAGGAATATTAATAAAGGAAGTGCAATAGTAAAGACTGACAGAAGTGCAAAAGGGTCACTGAATAAACAGCAGAGGTTCAGAGCCACTTCTGCTGAGAGCTGGGCCAGGAATTGTGTTCACACCTAAGACCAAACACAGAAAATTGAATGCCAAACACACTTGGAGTTGGAATCTCACAGAGAAGGGGAGGGAGATGGAAGCACATAATCAGAAACTGCACTGTGGTGAGTTAGCTGAAATGCCTTTGGGTGAGGAAGTAACTCAGAAGCTCATAAAAATCAAGACTAATGGCTAAATACAATGTCAGGATTTTTGGCTTCAGGTCTGATGGAATCCTTCCTGTTGTTAATGAGAGTTGTCTCTATGTCCAACTTTGGTGGCCTAATATAAACACAGAGGAGTCCCACTTGGCATGTCACACATCAACATCCCTGGCAAAGCAAAAGGTCAAGGGAGTTTTGACCTACAGTTCTTTCTTCAACAAGGCAAGGATGAGGACAAATGCAAACTCATCTCACCTTCTACAACTCCAGCATCAAGACAGATGATAAAAAACCAAAAAGTAGCTTTCAACCAATTCTTTTTAGCCTTAGGTTTTAAAAGATTGAGGCTACTCCTGAAAATGATAAGTGCCTCTAGCTTAATCTGCTGCTTGTGATTAATGGATCTGCAATAATTATTGGTAACAACATTCTCATCATTGTGAGAGATAACCTGGTGATAGGAGAATGAGGCTGTGAACTGTCATCTTTGGGACTAATGCAGTATCAGTGTTGGGTGTCTGCTACTGCTGTGCTTGTGGACACAGAGCACATGACTTTGTTCTATACACACAGAGAAGGTGAGCAAGGAAAAAGCACAACAGATCCCCCTCTAAAACACAGGAATATGCTCTGCAGCTGTTTGACTGGAAACCCCATCTGAACAGGAATGTTTTCATAAATCATAGAGAGATAAATTCAGAGGATCATTCCACTAATGCAACCTGATGATAAGCCTCTGAGAAATATTACTGTGTGTTAAACAGCACAGCCTGGGAGGGCAGAAACACTGAACTCCCTGATCTTGCAATGAGGTGTAATAAATGTGCAGTTCTCTATTGGTTTAATCTGATTTAGTCAGATACACTGCATTCCTGACCCTTCCCTTCCTTCAGTCTTGCATATTATGAACCATTTCAGACAGTTAATCTGTCTGAAAAATAATCTTACTAGGAGAAAACAGCTACCTCCTTCAATCAACCCATGATATTGCTGCCTGAACATGACATTGTGAAAAGGAAAAGGGGAATGCTAGTTCATGGCAACACAGGATCATTGCAACCTGGAGTTATAGCAGCTTAAGCTACTACGGTACTGTGCTCTGGGATATGTACTCTGAAAAGCTAGGATTACTTTTCTTGGGAACTGTAGAACAAGTCTGCAGGCATTAAAGGGACTATTAGGCCTGTTATACAGAAGCTCACTTTTAACTCAAAGCAATTCATATACATCATGGTGATACTTGGTATTACTACATGCATTTTAGAAGCAATACAGGATGCAAAAAAAAATGTCCAGCAGAGATACTAAGGGAGTGTTGGTTGGTTTCTTATTGCTACAAGAAATCTATCATTAGTGAAATGAACCAGGAAGGGAAATTTGAGAATATACATGAGGTGTGTTACCACTACAACTGAACTCCCACAGCATGAAAATCCCAAACAAAAGGACTTGCAACTGAAGTACAATGGCCTCACAGCAACAGGAAAATGCTTTGAGCACTTTGAATCTCCTGTCTGCAGGGCTAGGAAAATCCAAGTTGGTTACCGTTCTGGATAAGTACTGGAAGTTCATATAATGAAGTTGGATTTCTGCTCACAAATTGAGACATGTGAATTTGGATGTTTAAGTCCCTGTAACGTTAACTGTCTGAAGAGTGTTTTATGTGATCAGCTGTTTAGTTACTGTTTTATGGAGCTGAATTGTTCTGTTGACTCTGCTGACTAGGGTTAATATGGCACACCCTAAACACAGAGCAATTTTACATGCCCAGATGGTTTTCCAGAAGGCAGAGATCTATCACAGTGTTTTACATGCCAGCCCCACATGGATGTCTGAGGCAACTTAGGTCATTTAATGTAGCATGGGTCATTCCCTTAAGCAATCAAATCCTTCCCAGGACCTGTACTGATTATGCTCCTGCACAGATGTCTAAATTTATTTCAGACACTTAATTTAACTGAACCCTGTGCTGGGATCTTTCCAGAATGGGTTATGGTTCACCTTTTATTTTGAACTGTTATCCACCAGGATGTAAAGAGACTTGTGTATTGGGCTGGCAGGGCAAGGTTTTGGTGGTGGAGGCCTGCAGAGGTGGTTTCTGTGGGAAGTTGCCAGAAGCTTTCCCCGTGCCGACAGAGCCAATGCCAGCGGGCTCCAAGGCAGACCCACCGCTGGCCAAGGCTGAGCCCTTTGGCTCCAGCTGGGAGCTGCTGCTTTCAGTCAATGCTTCCAGCCAGAACGCAAAGAATCCACAATTAAGGATTTAAACCACTAATGAGCAGACAACAGAGCAGAGAGTGCAGTAAGGTGCTCTCTATATCTACCTAGAAAGAGACAGGCCTATGAAAATGCAAAGATGACAAAATGTCAAGAACCAGAAATCCCTGGGAGAGCAAAGAGAAAAATCTCATGCAGGGAAGCAAAATGTGCAAAGCATGGCCAAATCTGCACATTCTTTTGCAGACATAAACTAGATATAAGCTTTCACTTTAATATGCCAGGAAAAATATACATTATTTAGTCTGATTTTTAGTCTACTTTTCCCCCCCATATTTTAAAAAAACCCTACAACAAACCCACAACTTTTATACTCTTTCACTCAAAGATTCAAGGTGCAACTTCCTTCAGAAAAGCTGTGTAGTAATTAACACGTTACACTAAAAGTCTCACACGATGTGGAAGAAAAAAAGAACTACAACAAATTTCTTCTGAAGCCTAGATAGCAGTTGTATTTTACATATGTAATTGCCAATCATTTACTGTGCCTATATGAAGATGAACTATTAAAATACAGTGGATTCAAATATAACAGAAGAAATAAAAAATACAGAATCAAATATAGATAATGCATTTTAAGTTCTGTGACAAACACACACAAGTACACACTTTTTCCAGATGACAAAAAATGGCTTAAAATGAAATACACCAAGGACACAAAATTAATTGTGAACTCTGTCAATAAAGCCTTACCTACTTTTCCTCTTTCCACCCACATTTTCTCTTCTTCCATTCCCACCTCTCATATTGCCTTGGTACATCATAATTTTAGTCAAAACTAAAACAGCTTAAAATATGATATGTAAGTAACAAAAACCCCCCCACTTCGTGGCAGGTATCCAAACCCTGCTCTATCAACCATTTCACCTAATTCCTTTGCTTCCTCCATTTTTAATATGACATACGCCACAACCATGCACCAATCTCAGGGCTCATTTTATGACAGAAGTTCATGTATTCCACAGGAAAAGGAATATACCTATTTTACATATAAGGGAAGAGTTAGAACTTCAGAGACAAAGTCATGCGGTCTGGTCACCTAACCAGAAAAAAGGCTTGGATGCCACAATTCTGGTGCACAGGCACAATCTAAGCAACAAAACACCAACTGTTCACTGAGAGAAATCTATGTAGGTAAATAAAGTCATTCTTTTTTTTTTTGTAAAGTTGGGTTCTTTTTATGCTACTTTTAAAACTGAATATGGCAACACAGTCTTCTAGCTGAAGTCATCTAGAAGGAAAATTATTTTGCTACAGTTACTTGTCTTGAATAAAAGAAAAACTCCTATAAAAGAAAAGAAAAGAAAAGAATTACACCAGGGAATGATTTAAAGTATCAAGGGAAATGCACTGGAAGCAAAGCACTTGATACTTATTGCCTCAGGATAAAAGAACCGGACTGAAGATTTAGATATAAACTTTCACACTTTAGTCTGGAATAGGAACAAGTTTTCCAAATGAAACAGTATCAACCATTTATAGCTCGGAGTCAGAGCTGATTTCTCTCATGTTGCTACCTACTGTACTATAAAAAAAGACAAACTGCAGAACTATTAAAAGCAACCAAAGCTCACTGGCACAAAACCACAGTAAGATAAAAGCTGGCTTACCTCTTCTTTCTTAATGTGTTTTACACTCATAAAACACTGAAGCAACAAGTCTTTGACTTCATTACTCTCATCTGAATCATAATCAAAACAAAGTAATGTCTGATGTAGATTCCATACACGAACTATATCTGCACCCTGACAGGAAAGAAGAAGCCCACATTAGATTGGAGAAGCTTTGCTTTAATGCAAAAAGCTTTGATTTAATGCAGAGCTGCATTGAAAGGATTTTAAATAATGAACTTGAAATGCATTGTTACAGATTGCAAAATTATGAATATTCATTTCATCACATTACTGGGAAAAATATATGTAACTGCAGAAATTCTGACTTCCAACAAATGAAGATATGCTCAAGAAATGCTCAAGAAAAAAAAGTTGCCATTCCATGCAAAATATGTTAAAACCACATCATTTATACAATACATGCAGTTAACAGGGAAAAACAGGAGAAAGAAATAAGGATACACATCTTTTTCACTGACCCAATGGATGTATCACAATACTCTGAGTAACTCAAACATTTTGAAAAATGAAAGAAAAATTATTTGTAGAAAGAGAAAAAGCAAGAGAAAAATGAAGCTTCCTACAAAAGCTGTTTCTATGCTTAGCTGAACATAGTACTTAATATCTGAGTTGACAAAAAGTTAATTACAATAAAAACCTTGGCCATTGGACTGGACAAAAGAGTGAAAAGATTAAAAGGAATGCAAAAAAAAAAATTAAAATCCAGTTCACTTGTGAAACTGATGCCAAAAACCTTTAAAATTTGTTCTAGAGAAGGCAGTGTTTTATTGGAGGGATTATCTTTCTTGAAATATTCAAAATAACCTGAAAATCAACATAGCCTCAGCCTACCATAGCAGCTTTACTCAGGCTTTTTCTCAGCAGAGTGACAAACAGAGTCTTCCCCAGCTGCTCCTTCCCCTCCAGTCCCTTCTCCCACCACATTTCACACACACGTTGGATAGCATCCTGTAGGTTTTTTTCAGATGTAGATAATGCAGGAAGGATTCCTACAAGAGTAAGGAAATAATTATTTACTGCAATGAACCAAGTCATTCCTGTAAAACAGTAGTCTGTTAGCTCCTGCCACACTTACACACTTTCATGGCTTATGCTTAGTGCAGTATTTAGGCACCTCTATGCTTTGGCCCAAGTTTTTGTATCAGTAACAATGGAATATTGAGTTTCCCTTAAAAGCAATAAAAATCACAGAATAATCAAAGTTACCTTCCACTGGGTGAACAGCTGGGAGAAAGAAAACTATTTGCATTCCAACTTCTAAATTGTGCCACTGATTTCTAGGTAAACATTCCCTTAATTTTGTCTCATAAATATGAACTCAAACCAGTACCAACTTTTCTCCTGTGAATTCTGTTTCACAGGCCAGCTGGATTTCAGTCAGATCAAACAGCCTCTGTGAAATGCTGCATTCTGTACAGAAAAGCACTCACCGTTTAGGATAAAAACACATTCTACAAGAGCTTTGTAGTTTATATTTTCATCCACGGCAGGTATGGAAGCAGTAACGACAGCTGCCACTCCTTGGATCACTGCTACAGTCTGTTTCTGAAAGAAAGCAATGCTGAGGAAACACTTCTGCAGTTTGTTTTGGACTCAGAAAATAATTCAAACAAGAAATGAACCTTAGCAACAGAGAGCAAAGCTGAATTGTCATTATGCTTCCTTTCTGAAGAACGAGCATACTGGCACCCAAAACCTTACAAATAAAAGGTAAAGAAAAGATTTTAAAATACATGTTTTCAAAAAGTTTGAAAAGGGTTTTCAGCTCCAGCTAGTACATAACTTTGTGACTGTGCATGTGTTTCCATTCCTGCACCAAAATCCTCATCTGCAACAAACCCACTCCAACACGCATCCATTTCAGAGCTGAAAAGCCCCTAACTAGCAGGGTCATGTGTAATTCAGTGGTGTACATCTGGTGAATTTCATTCCAAGTGTTGATTCTACAGGCCTCTGAACAGATGACTGATTTTTCTACAAGCCTCTAGCTTTCTCTAACGATTTCCCCACTGCATTTCTTTTCTTCCCCCCAAAATTAAATAACCTTTTGCCCCAGTATTCCCAAGGCTACACAGACTACAGCACAGAAGGCAGTATATAAGAGTCTGAGTCAGAAAAATTCCATGTAATCTATATTTGTGGAAGGCACAGTTGAATCTAGATTTCATGATGTTCATCAAATAAAATGAGGTAATAAAAAAATCAGGTAGCTAATTTCTTATATGCCAGCTACTTAAATTTAACATGTGCAACATTAACATTTGTTTACTAACATATGACATAGAAAAAGCCCATTCAACTCTACTGAGAAAACTAAATCACATCTTTCATAATTAAAATTATCAGCAGAGCTAGTCTTTTAGAGCATAGACCAATCATAAGTTCAGCTTAACCCGACCATTAATTAACTCATTTAAAAAAACGGGCAGGAAGGTGATATTTGGAACTGGTCTCATTTCATAACCCTTTCATGTTTTCAGATGTAATGGAAATATTCCATTTTATTTCCCAAAAAACACGAAACACTCAACATGATTTTATTTTACAAGATTCTTACCATTTCTGGAACTATCTCAACTTCCATGTCATCATCATTCTTATCATCTCCAGTCCTGTGCCATGTTTCCACAGGGTTCTCCATCAAGCTCTCTGTCAATAGCTGTGTCAGTCTCTGCCATAGCACTTCTTTCTGCTTTCTTGGCAATTCCTGAAGTAGCTCATTCAAGTCAAAATGATCACATGTATTGTTCTATAAATGGTCAGAAGATACCACACAATCCCACATCAGCAAAATGGCTTATACTTCATAATCATATTTTCTATATTTCATCTGGGTTTTTACATCAATGATTAACTTATATTCCTCTGCAGTTAGAGATAAAATACCTTCTAGAAGTTATGTTTTTTAAAATAGCATAAGAAACTCGGGCTAGTTAACACTTTATCATGAAGCAAGAGTGCTGCCTTTAAGACAGAAGCCTTTACCCTTGATAGCAATGATGACAATTCCATACCCTTGGCTAAGAAGCTCAAAACTGCACAGAATTTAAGTCCCTGATTATGTTTTTGCTCTCTTAAATATCAATTGATGATGGCTGTTGAAAGAAAATCTTTCCAATCCTTAGGCAAGGACTGGAACTGTAGCAGTCAGCAGAGCCATAGGGACAGCACTAATTTGGGATATGATCTGCACACATCAGAGCTCTGCACTGTTTTAAAGCTCCCAAACCCAGATCCTGACCCTGCTGAGCCCACACCTCCTGCTGAAGCCCTGCTGACAGAGAAGCCACCATCACTCTCCAGTAGAGACTGCACCACGAGGCTGATCTAAACTATTTCCTAGAAAGAAATTTGCTAGAAGAATTTACCTCAGAGACACGAGAAGTCTGTTAGCATCAAAGAAGGGTAGGCAACCTGCTAGGAAAGGGAATATGCAGAGAGAAGATAAGAAGGAAGACCAGGCCCAGCCAAGAGAAAGAACAGATAATTTCTGAGATGTAATTTGCAATATGGAAGTGAAGGTTTACTGGATCAAAAACACTTCAGAGGATAGAGAGAGAACTCCCATAATCTTGAAATAAATCTATTTTTAGTTTGCAGATACACTGCAAGGCATCAAAAAGAGAAAGACAAAGGTAAAAACTGAAAAGAATGAAAGAAGCAGCAGTAAGTATTAGAAAGTTCCCAGAAGGGTAAGGGAAGAAAGATCCTGTTACATATTTATAAGAGAATTTGTATTCTTTTCTACAACTGAAAACAAATACAATAAACCAAAGGCCTCACAGGGAGTTCTGCAGCCCTGTGCTTCAAACAAACCCAAGACAGGATATTAAGATTGTACCATTTTGAACAGAAGGAATGAATTTATAATAAGATCAGAGCTTTTAGATTTTTCTTTGGTATGATAGGAGACAGAACTATTCCAAAATCTGTGAGGAGAAAGGATGACAGTGAATGATAATCATATCTGTGATTCCTATTTTTCTGTTTAAGAAATTATGTATTTTCTTGAATTGAAATGGGATTTAGTGGAAAAAACCAACAGCACCTGCTGAAGATCTCAATGAACAGCACCACAATAGGACATTTTTAAAATATTACAAAGGAAAAAATGAAAATCCCATGAGAAACCTTGAAGGAAAATTAGCAAAGCCCTGGAATTTTAGAAGACACAGATGAATCTAAATATTGAGAGTGCAGGAAAGAAAAATGCAAGGGGGAAGTAAAAGGGGGCTTGGAGCCTGTGTAGAAAACAGACACTGAAAGAAGAGATGCTAAAAACTGAACTTTGAAGAGAGTTTAAAAGGCAAATTCTAAGGCTAGAGCCCCAACTAAGTAGCAAATATAATACAAAAACTAAGGAAAGCAGTGAAGCTTTAATGATAATTTATTTAACCACAGCCTCCTCCAGAAAAGCAATCAAGATTTTTTCAAGGGAGATCCAAAAAGAAGGATCCTCATACTAAGACAAGACATGGTCACACATGCTCCATTGCTGGAGGTTTCAAAAGGAAATTATTAAAATAACTGAAGTATCTTGGATAGTCAAAAAGTCACGTGCATATTCACGTTCCCTTATGCCACAAAGGCATGAAGACAATTTTAATCAATACACTCAGTGTAGCTGGTGACATAAAGGTTCCAGAGATATTGGCAAAAGCTGAACACTGTTGCAAGAGAATTCCTGTGAATTGGTGATGAAAAATAAAAGGATTAAAAAAATCCAATAATTTTTAATCCAAATAGCCCAATTACATTTTTAATCCAAATTACTGAATTACTGATGGCAGAATCAACACAACCAAATCAATTGAAAAGGAAACACTGCAAGTGAATACTAAAGCAAATAGTTTTTTGCTGAAGTGTTTAGATTTAGAGAAAAATGGGAAGGAGACTTTAAGCAAAGGCAGTCTGGTAATAAATTTATCATCCATTTGTACATACAGGCACACAAATGAAAGAAATAGTAAATTATTTGGAGAAAGATTCAAGGATGTTTGGGAGACAAACTTTGTAAGCTTATTATACAGAACAAGATTGTGGGTTTAATATAGTTGCCACATGAAATCAGGTCATGCCTCTGTGCACAGAGAGGTCAACTGATCCACTTTATCCTGCCACAGGTACTACCAGGAAAACACTCATTGGAAAGCTTAAGAAACAAACTTCACATTATCATTTATGGAAGCAAACAAAAGATGTTTAGAAGAGCTCAGGTGCATCTTAACACCAGACAGATTGAAGCTGACTGGAAAACACCTCAATGTAAATTATTATTTGTCATTATTACGCAATGTATACACAATGTGAGAATGAGCTTTTAACAGTAGATTTAGGGGATTTGTTTTGTTGTTCCTCCCTGTTCTCTCCACACTTCATTTAGAAAGAGCATTCTACCCTTCTCTAAAGCATTCAGTGATAGAAAGAACAATTCAAGTAAAATTAACCATGGACTAAAGAACTAGTGGACAGCCCAAACTACCAAATGAATGAACAAATACTAGTGAAAAACAACTCTGCTATGTTTGTACATTAACTCTTATTCATTATACACCAATTAACTCTTTCATGGGTTGAAATTTAACAATGTAATACTTCAGCAACGTGAAATCAGTATTTGTTTATAATTACACAAATACTAATATTTTATTTTTAAAAAACAGTATGTGGAACAACCAAATATCAGAAAATTAGCTGGTTTATAAACATTCATATTTCAGATTCCACAACTTTTTCAGCCTGTATTCCTTCAAGTGCCATTTGAACTTCCTTCTCTACAGCAATCATGCCCACATATATGCAAGTACCAGACAAACAGTTTCTGTCCCTTTGTCACATGGTTTCTGCACCTGTAACAGACTCATGACTCCAGAAGTGATAAATGTACACACTGGCTCACTTACAGGACTCTGAGTGTAACGCAGGAAGTCTTCAATTGACTCTTTAGACACAACTTGCAAAAATGCTTCGCGTTTCATCCTGGAATTGGTCTTGCCTATTTTATAACCAAAACATAACATTAGAGAAGGTACTGTATATCAAAACAAGCTCATTTTGGTCTGTTGTAATCATGTATCAGTTATATACATAGCATTTATATGTTATATATTACAGGAGTCATACACGTACTACATAGTTAAAGTAGTTTTCCCCTCCAACATATTTAATTACCTGAATCAGCATTTAGATTCACAACATCACTGGGGTGCAGGGCTTGCTTTCTTTTTCGTTTGTGCCTTTTTTTTTTTCAGTAAGCCTTAAAGCAGAATAAATTGTTAATGGATACTTTGATTTTTAAAAAGCAAAATGCATTCTCCAGCACACACCCACTATTTAAGCTACTCATAATTCCCAAGAATACTATTTATTTGTATCAGAAGCACGGAGGACCAGTAAAATGATCTATTTTCTAGGCTATTAAATGAAAACCATGGCAAATGGGCAAGGCCACCAAGAGCCTTATTTCCTTACGTAAACATTCCCCCCATCCCAGGTGTCTCCTGACGTGTCTTCCCACCTGGAAAAGCGACTTACACAGCCCTTAGTGTGTGTGAAGCCACATCACAGAACGGGGCGGGGGCCGCCCCTGGGCCCCGTCCCGAGCCACCCGGGGCACTGCCAGGCCCCGGCAGGGCAGGCAGCGGGGAGCCGGGCGGGCCGCTTACCTCGGGCTCCCTCAGAGCGGCCGAACCCTCAGAGCGGCGGCACCCTCAGAGCGGCCGAACCCTCACGGACCCGCGGGACCCTCAGAGCGGCGGGACCCTCACGGACCCGCGGCACCCTCAGAGCGGCCGAACCCTCATGGACCCGCGGGACGCGCTTCCAACACCGCGGCGCCGCCTCAGCGGAGCGGAAGGAAGCCGGCAGACACGCGCGTAGAAAAGCCCGCGGCGCACGGCAGCACCGCCGGAGGAGACACCGGCCCCGGGAGCCGCTCGGAGGGGACACCGGTGGGCAGCTCGAGGCACCTAAGGACGGCGCCAGCCCCCGCCCGGTCCGGTCCCTCCCTCACCCGCCACTTTTCGAATCCTCCCGCGGCCGACGTTGCGCGCGCGTCGCGGAACTCCCGTCTCGTCTCGCGAGAGCTCGGCCGCCGCCCCCGCCCTTTGCCGCGCGCGGGAGCGCTGAGGGCGGGGTGGGGGAGAGGCGGCTTTGAGAACCCCCTCGGGACGGGGGATCGTGTTCAAAACTCCGGGAACCGCAGCGTCAGCTGCCCTGGAAGAGGCTTCCCAGGTCATCGAGTCCAGCCTGTGACCGAGCATCACCCGGTCAGCTAGACCATGGCACTGAGTGCCGCGTCCAGTCTTTGCTAAACGCTTTGAGGGAGGGCGCCTCCACCATCTCTCTGTGCGGCCCATTCCAGTAAGAAAGAAATTCCTCCGAATGTTGCACCTAATCCTCGTCTGGCGCAGCTTCAGGCTGTGTCCTGTCCTGTCGCTGGCTACTTGGAAGAAGGGCCCAACGCCCACCTGGTTTCATGCTCCTTTCGGGGAGCTGTGGAGAGCCATAAGGTCCCTCCTGAGCCTCCTCTGCAGGCTGATCCCCCCCGCTTCCCCAGCCCCTGCCCTGCTCCATCGCCGAGCAACGCGGGCAGCGCCCGGGCCGGCCCTGGCTGCTGCTCCCGGCAGCTTGGGCCGCGCTGAAAGGCTCCTTCCTCCGCTGCTTTCTGGCACGGCTGCTCCCGGGGGAGCATCCATCAGTTCCCCAGAGGCAGCTGCCACGGTTCAAACCCACCGCCCCGCTCACTGTTCCCCATCTATACCTATCTGCCAAGTGTCAGTGCTTCCAAATGGGGGGAAGACATGCTCAGTTAAATTCATGTTCGTGCTTAAGAAACGGTATTTCTTCTTCCATGGATCTCTGGTTACGTGGACATAACTGCTTTTACAAAATATCACTCATTTGATTACACCGGTGGCTTTTTTCTCCAGTAATGTTATTGTTGCTATTGCTGACAGCTATGCTTTTACTCACAGTCCTGGTGAACAATATGAGAATGTTGCACTCTTCATCCAAAGCAATCAAGAGTTAAACAGCCTATATGTCAGAATGTATAGTAGACTATGTAAGCCATGTGAGATGCAAAGCTGTGTTTCGTGTCAGATACAAACAGGTGACGTGTGTATTTGTGAGTGAGAAATGTGTGGACACTGGCAATGGGAGAGCTGTGAATTCTAATAATAACTGAGGAAAATAAAGCATGGAAAAGGCCTTTGAACCTATCTTTTGTTTGCAATTAACCCTGGTTGATTTAGGAGCATTGGAATTAAAGCATTAAGGATGTTGCTTTTTGCTTACAGTTAATCCATAAAAGGTTGTGCAATAATAACCTTTTGAAGTACAATTTTAGAATATTACCTATACCCTTGAAACTATAGCTTTGGAATATATATAAAGGAAATATGCTTATCTCACACCTTATTGAAGAAGAGAAAAACACCTTGAGAAAGGAAGATGACCATCACCTCAAGGATTTATGGTTTCGACCAAAGGGAAGCTGGACATCACTGTTATTAGATTTATAGTCTCTGCAATTAAAAGGTGGGCCCACATCTGGGGAGCTGGACTCCACCAGAGGGAATTTGTCTTCTTTCAGAAATTAGGTCACTAGCATCTGGGATGCTCCTTTTAAGATACATCCTGAAGAAAATAAAAATCACAATAGTGTATAGAATTGTGAGGTAATAATTTGGAATAAAAATTGCTGATGAGTTAAAAATTGGAAATAAAAACTGCTGAAAAATCTGATGAGTACCCCTATAAATACCTGTAACCATCAACTGTCAGTGTGCAGTTGGAGGGAAAACCTCCCCTGCTGTACCCAGTGCTGTATTGCTCATACTTTACCATATTAAATAATAAATGGATTGCTGCTTGAATATTGGCATAGTCAAGCTTCTTATTTATAACAGCCAGATGATATTTAGAGTTTGATAACTCAGGATTTCTTTTAATATATCAGGAAATTATATGTTCTGTTTCTTCTTTGCAGTGTTTGGAACTAGTTAGAGTCAGATTTTGAATTCTATAATATTTCCCATTCCATTTGTTTGAGCTCTTCTACAAACCAGAACCAGTCAAAGTGTCTTGTTAAGGGCTTAGTTCATATCTTTGCATTTGGCATTTTCAGTAGCATTTCTCAGTGTTGGCAGTTCAGAAGAAAGAGGTGCAGAACTGAAGTAATTTACTTTCAGTCTAAAGAAGCAGTACAGCATGTGCTGCTTTACTGTGCAAACAAACAGAAAACCAAACAGGAAACCAACTATAATTTCTATAGAAGTTCTCACATCTGGTTAGACTTTTCAGGATTGTAATTTTAAAAAATATTATGTAATTCAGATTTCATTTAGTATTAAATGCAAAATGTAAAAATTTGCCCCTTTAAAAGTAGCATTTACATCTTCTGCTGTTTTAATTTTTAACACAGAATCTTCCTTAATAATCCTGCCTTTCACAGTTTTAGTTTACATGAAAAATAAAGGTTTTTTGCATTTTCTCTCACATTTATTTGATATGAGAAGCTGGCTTGTATCAGATCCTGTGGACCTGACTTTATATCCCAAGTTATGTATTTAGCTAAGTGCAAGGAGCCTGTGGAACAGTTTGCTTGGAGTAAGTTGCATGAGCAATCAGCAGACCTGTAGAATTGTAAAAACAAATAAAAAAGTATAACACCTGACATTTTTGCATTATGCTAATGCCTCCCTATATTAAAAATTTCCTGCATAAATTAAAAATCTTTGCCATTTTAGATCCAAACTGATGGATTTATTCATCATGACTCATGTATACTGAATATTTCATTAATACCTTGATTAGTCTTTTAATTAGATGCTACATTAGTCACCTGGTTACTGTTTATTTAGTTGAGCACGTATGATTTTAGCAAACAAACTAAAACATATTTTAGTTTTTAATTTCTGTTGCATAGCAACCACAGAATGGTTTTTTTTCACAGTATTGAAACTAGAAGTTGACACAGATAACAACAGGCTGAATAACACCAAGTGATTCATTTTAAAGGACCATATAGAGAAACCAGAGAGACAGAATAATGTTTTCTAGGTTTTTTTCAAGAACTGTGCATGAACTGCAAGCCAGTAATAAACCTACAACTCTATTTTCAGTTTCTCTAATATTCTCCCTTTCAAGAGTACCAAATTACATGCCTCTCTTTGACATATCTGTTCATCTGTTCAAAATAATCTATACCCTGTGATAATAATCTCATATTTATTATCATTTTCCTGTCAAGTTAAGGCAAAAATGAAAAATGGGCCTTTCGCACATGGTTGCTGAGCAACAGCAAATAAAGATTTGCTTTTGTGCTACTGCCTCATGAACCAGTCTTCATTCTTGTTGGTGGCCTGCATTAGAGATCTCAGTTACAGATGGCTCACACCAGAATATTGTTTGGACTACAACAAGCATTCTATTTCAACCTGTAAGAGTCAACAATATAAATAAAAAATAAACAAGTAGTTCCCTGAACGTCAGATGCTTTCTTGACAATATTTTCTTATATTTACAATGTTATTTTGTAGATAATAGTTTCTTATGAGATTATTTCACACGTTATCTACTGCCATGTTGGAGTTGTAACTCCTATTTCTTTTTCTTTGAATATGTAATAAAATTTGTTATAGTTAATACAGTATGAACAAAATCTGCTCATCCTCTGAGGCAGGCTGTTAATAATTTACATGCATGCATTTCCCTTGATTTTTTTTTTTTTGATCTTCACATACTTTGATAAATAATCCGAACAGCATGGGAGAGAGATGAAGTTTCACACTATTCCACTTCTCCAGATCTCCCCTTGCCTGAAGGTAATCCTGCCAATCATGCCATCCTTTATTCAGAGGCAACTGTCACTTCTCAATGCTGGTGTGATTAGACCGTGAAAAGGCTTATTTCCCTTAAATTATTAATATTAACATGAATCAATTTTAGAGTTTAAGAGATTAAGTAGAAAAAAAAAATCACTGCAGAAGAAAAAAAATGATCCTTGTTAACTCACACCAAAATAAGGCAATAAATTGCGCGGAGGGAATGCAAAAGCTGTTCGGGAGAGCCGCTCCCAGGAGCCGCTGCCGGCGGTACCGAAGTGCTGAACCGCCGCCCCGCGGGAGCTCCCCGCCACTGCCGGCTCTGCACGGAGCCACACCCAGCTCGGTTTGAGCTGGGAAAACACAGCAGCCTCATTTTCCTGGCTTTCTTATGATGCTTTGTGACAAAATACTTAGCTATTGTATCATGAAGAGGGCTGGAGCATGGAGACAGGCTGGGAGATCTGGGGGTGTTCAGCCCAGAGACCTGAAGCCTGTGGAGAAACTTTGGAGCACGTTTCAATGCCTAAAAGGGTTTACCAGTGAGGAGAGGGAATTTTTATAAGAGCATGGAAAGACAGGAAAATAGAGAATGGTTTTAAACTGTCAGAGGGCAGGTTTAGATTAAATACTGGGAAGAAATTCCTTATTGTGAGGGTGGTGAGGCACTGGCACAGGTTGTCTGCCACAGGAGAAGCTGTGGATACCGCAGCCCTGGCAGTGTTCAAGGTGAGATTGGCTGGGGCTTTGAGCAACCTGGTCTAGCAGAAGGCATCCCTGCCCATGGCAGGGGTGTTGGAAATAGATGATTTTTAGTGTCTCTTCCAACCCAAACCATTCTATTGGTCCTATAATTATTATTTGCTGTATTATTATGGCCTTACTCATCACTCATTCCTTATAAAGTGTTACAAGTCACTGTAATTTTTCTCTGCTCACTATTACTACCATGAAAATGGAAAGATTTCGGAAATATTACAAGATACTCACAAAAAGAAATTACAGTAACAGTATTTGCATAGCTGAATCTGTCCCACTGTAAAAAAAGGAAGAGGGCTTTTTCATTACAACTGCAGCAAACATTTGCTAGTATAAAGTCATTGTCATCTTTCAGAATACTATGTATCATTGAGTAAATTTATAACAATAGTTTGTCAGTTAATTTGTTTCAGATACAAAACACTTCAGTTACAAATGCTATGTCTGTATTACTTTAACCCTATTAAATTACATTCTGATAGAGATTTACTGCTCTTATAAATGTCCTGTCTCCTTGCAGCTCTCATTCTATTTTAGTCTTTAAGAGAAAAATTGCTTCTAAGGTACAAAGACACTGTTATTATGAATTTTACAAGTGCTTTTAGAGGTTTCATTGTGATAGACATGCATCATTTAGATATGACACCATCTCTGTTCCATCTGTCTAGTATAAAACCTAAAAATACAGTACAAATATCAGAATGAACATTATTTGCTCATCCATATTAGTTTATGCATATATAAACACACACAAGCACACAACAACTTTTTACATTGCTTGGGCATTATACCAGCATTCATTTGTCTCTCACATCTGTGTTGGCTTTGTCAGCAGGGGTGTTCCCCATGTCCTTGATCCAGAGCAGGCACCTGACCAAAGCCCACTGGGGTTTTTTATAGGCTGCATGTCCTGCTGTCTTCCTGCAGAACTGACAGTAGTGTGGAGTCAGCCTGGGGGAAAATGTGGAGCCAGGCACCCATGAGGGCTTCCATTTCCACTAAGTTTAGACATACTTGTCATTTATTCCTGTTCTGGCCATCAAACAGTTTTATCGTCACAAGACTTGTTTTAGCAAACTTTCTTATCATGTCCTTAAACAAAGGAAAATTGATTCTTACCTTAGTTTTTCTAGTAGAATTCATTCTGTCTTCCCTTTACCCCCATGTTGATTGTACTGCTGCATGACGGATTTCATTGTTAGATATCCCGAGTTTTAGCCACGCACTTGGACCAACAATAAATACTTAAAGCACAGTGATGTTTCAAATGTGCTGGCCATTTTCCATGTCCTGAACTGTAATTTCACTTCTGCCTGCTTCTGATTAAACTTTTTGCATTTAATCTCATTAAAGTTGTGTCAGCAACTCAAGGGAGCTCTAGAATCAAATCTAATTTGGTATCTAAGGCATGAAACACCAACACTGAATTGCTGACAGAAGCATGCAGAATTTCTGGTGAACTGAGAACCTTAATCTTCCAGAAGTTTCATGTTTTCTCACATCATTTTTTAAAATTTCCTCTGTGCCTCATGACTAAATACCTCTACAAAACCATTTTGGCAAATTGAATCCCCATTATGAAACTCAATTCTTTTAGGATCTCTGGTGCCTCAGAGGAAAGGGGGAGAAGCAGGGCACAGTGAGGACCATACCTGTTGTTCACTGCTTTTTAGCCAGGGTGACTTGAGGCTGCACTTCCAAACATGCCTGTCATCCAAACCATTTCCTTATTTTACAGGAAAGTGCACAGGCAGCAAAAAAGCTTTCTGAGAATAGGGTCTGCACTACCATCTAGTGGAATATAACAGTACCTTCAGAAATAAACACTGGGCACTAAGGACTATACATGGAAAAACTTTATTGTCTCAATGCAAAAAACAAGATAAGCAAAACTAAAATGTTTTAAATTAAGCATTTTTATGTCTCAAATAATCTGAACTTGAAAAAGCATATTGAATAAAAAAATATGGTGTAGAACAAAGTTGCCTAAAACTAAGATTGGCACTTGTCAGAAAGCTAATCTTAGTATTTTAAACTTTTGATTCCAACTTATTTTACATGCAAAATAATTAATGATTTATCAAATAAAACAAAAAACCAGCATTGCTACCAGTACATTAATGAGTCATGAACATCCATTTCGATTAACCCATTTTTACCTTTATTTCATTGTCATCACCTGAATAAATGACAGGTCTGGGGACAATCCAAGTTCTTTTTTGGATGCTGTTGACAATTTATCAAATGTATCCAGTGGAACTCTGAGCTGAAAGTTACAACAGAGCACTCATTCAGTGGCTATCATAGTTACTTGAGCTTAGAGAATTTCATGATTCATGCAAAACTACATAAACTTTCCTATAAATTGTAGGTGGAAAACATTGCAACACAGTAGCTTCAACTTAACCCAAGAGCTAGCAACAGCAATCATGCAAAATACATCAGGGATTTCAACCTATCAGTTGAAGCATTTCTCCCATGGGAAGTCTGCATGAAACTGTCTTGCAAAATATTCTGTATTAAATTATTAATCATTGTGACACGCTTAGTAAGCTCTAGGTGTCAGGCTCTCAGAGTTTGTAGAATAACACACTAGCCTGCAAGTTCAACTAGAATAAAAGAACAAAACAACTTGTTTGAAATTTCGTGCTGGAGACAACCTCTGTTAAATGTATGCACCTTTTTTGGGTTTAAGAATCTTATCCCAGTTATTGAGTAAAATTACTGACCTTCATTCAGTACCTACAATTACCCTTTTGCTAGCATTATCTATGTTGCAGCTCAAGTTCTATGCAGAGATTAATGTATTTTTAATTCCTATAAAATTTTTTGCATCCTGACTCAGCAAAGCTTGCAGCTCCCAGCTGTGTGACTCCTTGTTTCTGCCCAGCTGGAGTAGCCTCATGCCCATCCCTGAGAGCTTGGCTTCAGGAAGAAGAATGCCCAGGAAGACCTACAGCACAGACCAGGAATACCAATTTACAGACCAGAGCTCCAATTTACTGAGCTTACCTTAATGCTTAAAAAAAAATACTTGAAAGCCATAGAATTGAGGTTGGAAGGGACCTCACCAGGTCATGTAGTGCAACATCCTGCAGAAAGGAGCTACTTTGCGTAAATAATTAATAAATAAAATTGATCATCAGTTAGATCCTTACCACACAGCTGATGAGTGAATTCACAGGAGGGTACAGGGACATCGCAGTTTCATTCTGTCATTTCTTGCACAGAGGCTGAGGTGCTTGGTGCCCAGCTCTGAGGGTTGGGTCACCAAGCCCTGCAGGAACGGCCCACGTGTCTCCAGGCCACAAACCACCCTGGGCTGGAGCCAGCCCTTCCACCGCCTGGGAGTGCCTAGCTTTGGGCTGTCCTTGGACACGTTCCTATATGGATCCTAAAGGGAAGAATGATCACTGTTAGGCCTTAATTCCCTTGCTGTAAAGTTTACAGCTGCTGAGGACTCAAAGATTAACATGAAAGACAGGTTGGCTTCAGTTTGGTGGTGTCTGAGGAAACTGAGATGCAGGAGCCTGCTCAAATTGGATTCCACTGTAGATGACTGGCATGCAGCAATATTCCCTGCAGACAGTGAGAGCAGAGAGTATCACCTCCATCACAGGAATACAGATTAGAGAACTTTCCTCCAGAGCTGCCATCTACTCTGGCAGCTAAATTTACTGCATTACACTGAAAGAAATACAAGTGGATTTTTGCATTTCTCATAAAACATATTTCAGAAGGTGCCTGAGAAAATTGTTGAGAGCCTGACTGCCTTAGAAATCAGCAGGAAATCATAAAACAGCTGGACACTTTAGAATATATAAAGCCACCATTTGGGATTAAATAATCTGACTGTTTCAGCAGCCAGCTACAAATGGGTCCAGGACAATCTGCAGTTTTGGTTCTTTCTACCAAAGGGACCATCCAACATTCACAGTTTGTCTGGGGGAGAATATAAACAATTCTATTGATTGAAAGAGGTAATTCATAGGAAACAAATTTTGTATTCAACTCTTAGCTGAGAAAATACTGAAAATAGCCACATGGGTAACTTTATTGACAAACACTGCTCCTAGGCGGAGGCAGGATGAACTAAAAGCCCAAGCCAGTTAAAATAGTACAGCAAATACAAAGAAGAATCCTGGGCTGGGGTGAGCCCATCAAATTAATACCAAAGCCATCTGCAGGAGTGTCTTACACAGTTATTTCTGCTCCCCAATAAGATCTGTGAATACACAGGCAGTGCTGATCCAGGTACTACCTGTCTTGCAGGACTGAATGGAAAGTTTGATGTTGACCCAAGTCAGAAAAATGCTGACGCCTGATCAGTACTGGCACTGCCAGGGAGTGTGCAATCCAGAACCACCTTGCCATGAGGGACATGTGGAGACAGCCATGCTTTTCCTAGGCTTTAGCTGCCTTCCCATTGATTAGCAGATGCTTAATAGTTCTGCTAAAAAAGGGGCATATCTCCTTCTAAGGGAAAAAAAAAAAAAAAACAAGCCAAAGTGGAACATAATTTTGTAGTTAGTAGCATTAAAGATTATCCAGTGGGACCCATTCTAAATGGGATAGTGGCTGGTTGATGAAGTTTTGCAGCTTTTTTATTTATGGTTGATGAAAACTGACTAAACATTATGAATTCAGACAAGTTATAGCTGTTTATGGTAAAAGGTATAATTATTTATATATTGTATAATTAATTATACAATTATAACTAAATATAAATTAATCTTTCATGAAAAGAGCATGATTTCTATGGCAGTTTTTCTGGAATGGATAGAGGATATAACAACCTTTTTCTTATTTATGCAGTACATCATCATATTTTTCATCAATTAGCCTTACCAAGCTAATGAAAGAATAGGAAAGAATGCCATGGGTAGAAATCTGCTGATTCTAAATCTAAGGCAATTAAACACAGTTCTAGGTCCTTTCGAAAGCATAATTAAAGACAATTAATTAATAAGTGCTAGAATTGTGACAATTTTTTCAATTGATCAATTTAAGAGAAAAATAAAATTTAGACACTGAACAAAGGACCTACTAAATTCTTTAGTGTGAATCTGTTCCAGAACAGCAAGCACAGAAATCCCCATGAAGTGTCCTGCACTTCTCACTCCACTTTCTCTCATGCAGGATCCAAAAATCTGCTTGCAGACCTTACAGCAAGGCTCCCTAGGTCACAGGAGTCTGACTACAGGACTATTTTAAAAATTCAGTTTATTGTATTACCAGTTAGAATGGGGATATGCAAGAGAGGAGAGGGGGGCTGTTTGCAGAGGGAAGCAACACACCAACTTCCATATGAACCATTTATTGAATAAATACATGCATCATAATGTAGAATTACATGAGCAAAAAAGGCAATCTGTACAAAATTGATTACCCTTTGTTCTCATTTTAACTCTCACCATTTGCTGCAGCTCTGATAAAGAATTCAAGACAGAAAATTAAAACTCTTTTAGTCCACCTCCAAGTGATATGCATGCTGATTTGAGTTTGAGTTATACCACTGCTATAGTTAAGAAAGCTGGTTTTCTTGTCAGTGAAGCAGAGTAATTCTAAAAACAGTTTCAATAGTACAGAACATGTGTTGGTACATACAGGTAACAAAGCTTATTTTTTAACCATTTCTTAAACATCTTCATCTGTTCATATTTTAAGGCACAGGATAACAAGAACTACATGAAAAGCTATCAGTTGACATTGAATAAATGACTTGATAATGAGGTGCAATTTTTGCCCAGAGGCAAAATTGTCCTTCCCACTTCCATATCAATGGAACAACTGGAATTTGGTAATACAAAAGTTGCATCCGCTATCCAAAGAATCAATCTCATCTAGGCACTCACAGTCTGATCCAAATTCACTCAGGAGAATGTTTTTGAAGATCTGGCATCCAGAACTGATTATAGACTATGGGAATTCTAGTTGCTGAATTGCAATGACAGTTCAATCTCTTCACTTCAGATTCCTAAATGGAAAATGGGATCTCTAAGAACCAATCCCTAATTTTAGGTAGTGAGCTATTTTGAAAACTGCCTATATTCTTTATTCAATTACTCACTTTGTGCTATCCTTTCACATTTGCCTGAACACAGCATTATTTTCCACCTTGAGACTTTAGAAGACAGAAATGTTTTTTGTTCAAGTGCAGTTTTCTGTCCCCAGACTTCACTTAAGACTTGGAACACTGAATCAGTTTAACACCCTATTTTTTGGCTGCATATCAAACTCTGTACAGTCATCACTGGCCAAGATATAGAGCAAAAACCCTTCCACCTCAGACTGAATAAAGGCAAAAGACAATTATGTTGAACTGCCACTTTTAGACCTCATTTATTCAGATTAACATTTGGTTTCTGCATTTTCATTGCATTAAGAACAATTCTCTGTCTTTCCATTCTTAACATCTTAATGGAGAACTAGCAAAGAAAATTTGTATTTCATAATATATTTTATATTAATTGATGACTGAATATATAGCTACTCATACCTTCCAATATACAGTGAAGCCTTCAAATGGAAATGTTTTCTTACAAAGAATCTCTATTGCCCAGCCCAGTAACACCAGTTACAGTACAATTTACAATGTAAGATTGTTTGATAAAATTGTTGTGTATAAAACGTGGCAATGGGAAGGCCACCACTGTATAGAGGTGTATGGTGCAGGTCACACATAACCATAACAAATGTTCATGTTAAATTGAATTTAGACAAACTTAAATTTTTAGACTTGAAAAAGACAAAAAGCTACATCTATGGTAGGCACTTTGGTACATCTAGTAATGTAGACAAATTCTACATCTAGAGTTAAGGTTCTGTCAGTTTTCTTACAATAAAGCTAATTTCAGGAGTTCATCATTCCACGTTAAAATTCTTTCTTGGCTGAGACATCATTCTAGAATCTTAGCTAAATAATATACTTTGTCTAATTGCATACTTCTCCAAGGATGAGGACACTGGCTTTGCAAAAGCCAAGCTATTCTCTTAGATTCTTAATGCACATTTTTCTAACAGTCTGAAAAAACTTACCAGAAAAAGAAAAATCAGTTCTGAACACAAAAATAAAAGTCCCATAATTCATAAAATTAGAGTTATGAGCTCAGCTGTTGGGGCTGATGGTCTCCCTTCAGATCCTGCCTGCCTGGATCAGTGTGTGCTGACTGCTGCCTCCTGCCCAGCCCACGGCAATGCTGCAGGAGAAGGACAGCATTGCTCAGAAACCTGCCTGGACCTCTGATGTGCAGATTGTTCATGCACCAAACATACTAAGCAGCAATGAAGCAGCTGTCAAAGACAGTCAATTTCATCTCAGTTCCCCACTTTCTTACCTACTGGTGTTCATTTGAGGATTACAGAAGGTATCACATAACATACTATTTTAGCACAGTACTGTATAATAAAAAATAACATATGTCTTGTACATATGCCTACTATATGAACTTAACTTGCAAGCTGATTTGTCTACTTATAAATCAGTGAAACATGGTGGTAGGGACACTTTAAAGTGGTTAGACATCTTTATAATACAGAAAAATCCATGTCCTCATACCTTCAAAAGATCACATGTCTAGTACTCCAGAGTACAGGAATAAATAAAGAAATCCAACTGAACCTGTATAATAAAACTGTACTGTTTGTTATGTTTACTCCATTAAATGAAAACTCAGATTTAGAAACTGTTATTTGTGGACCTCATCCTCTATTTATACAATATTTATAGAATTCTCATTTTTATTTATAATATTCTATAGTATGATTTCCCAATAATACATTTATATATAAATATTAAAATGTTAATGTTTTATACATTTTAAGCTAGCCTCACTGGGCCAGAAACACAATAAAGTAAAAATGTTTTTCTGCAGTTTCTTTTTGCAGAGTATCACAAAATGATTAAGACCATTGTGCTGCAAAGACAAAAGAGATTCATCTGAAGAAATTAACATGCATTTAGAAGAAAATATCTTTATCCTTTATCTAATTTTCTTCTGAATTCAAACCAGCATGAAAGAATTATAAAAAAATAGTATATATTTACATGGTACAGTATACCTTGGTGAGATATAAAACAAGGCAGGAAAACAGCAGAACATGTTCTTTTCACTTTCTAATAGGTACAGCCATCATAAAGATCAATTTAAACACAAAAGGTTACTTTACTGTACTATTGCACATTACAGTAACACATAGAACTGTTTAGCAAAATAAAATATAAAGTTTAACAATAAGGATGGCTATGTCTACATAAAATGACAAAGTGTTATAAAATTATTGGGGATGTGTCTAAGAACTAAATCAGTAAAGCTATAAAAATAACATTGGTACATCTCTGAAAACAATGCATTAAAAATATATAAAGGTTGGCAAAATTATGGGTGAGGAATTCCTGGTGTCCATGAGCCTAACTTGCACCCTGTGGCCTTGTACCATCTTCTGTCAAATCATACCTGAAAAAGGAAAAAACAAAGGATTGGGTTTTTTACATTTAGCATGTATTCTTAAAATTTAATTAAGTAGTTAATTACCATTAACTACTATTAACATTAACTACTATATAATTTTAACAGTAGTATTTACATTAGCATGTAGTATTATTATTAATAAAGGAAATGTTATACTTACCACTGGGTCCAGCCTTTAGCAAGTTCTTCAGATGCCAGAGGTATCAATAACTGTGGAAAGTTAAATTACCAATCAATGCACTGTGTGTGCCTTTCATTCTAATTCTATTAAAGATCAAATGTGACGATCCTGTCAACTACAGTATAAGCAATGCCATTGGTACATGATGTATTTTATATCCTTGTCATCACAGCTCTCTGCTATCTGCCTAAAGTTTCAAGTTGCTGGTTTTGACCTTAAAATCCTCACCCTTCAGTGGTACAGTTCCAGAGCACATCACAGCATGGCAGTGGCAATCAGCAGATGTGTTTTACTAACAGCCTTCCAGATGAACAGGAAAACTGAGGACACTGCTCACCGTGAACTGACCATGATTCTGTATCTCCCATCCTCTTCACAGAGCTCAAATATGGCAATTTGAAAGGGTGTAGGAATTTACTATTCCATTTTCATGCTCCAAATCACGTGTGTAGCAAATTGGGTGATTAAACGTTTGCCTATGGAACACTGAAGTAACAAACACAGCAGCTGGTGTTGGCTTTGGGAATGTCTCCAGTAGCAGCTCTTTCTCATGGATTTTACAAACTTGAAATTTAAATACTTGTGTGTTTCCCTAAGTACTCATTTGTCTTTCCAGTTTTGCCTGAACATTTTCTGAAATATTGCCTGGTTTCTACTGGTTCTTCCATTCTTCTGACAGCATAACCAATAAGTCTGACAAGCACATCTCTTTTGTTCCTGTGAACTTACCACTCTTCTAGAAGAGGTTACTGCCTCATCTTTCTAAGTTTGTCTCTGCAGTTTGTTCCTTCCCTTACTGAAGATTGACATCTAATGCACCTGTAAATTTTGAAAGCTTCATACCTGTATCAGGCTTCAATCAACACTGACTCATATGTCAAGAGGATTTTTGTTTTATATAATAAACTGAATTAACAAAATTTGCTGATTGTCAACTTACTTTGCCAAGCAGCCCTTTATCTTTGGACAAGAATCCACCACTGTTCTTCACTGCTACATCTAGTGTTCTTCTCTGTACTTCAGGCAGGGAAACACTGAAATCAAACCTGGAGGCAAAAGATGCTTTAGAGGGAGTTCCGTACCAGAGGTCCAAGTTCAGTTCCTGCAGCTAAACAGCCACTCAAATCAAAACCAAATCATCTCCCTCCCCAAATTAAAAAATGAGACAAATGAAGAAAAAAGTCCCAGTGTTTTGCCTAATTTTTTTCTTGAAAACTGTGATCAATATCAACATCAAATATTTGAGACTTCTGTTACCTTTGGCCCCTAGAGGCCACTAGTAAAACAAAACAAACACATGAACAAGACAAAAGGAGGCAAAGGTCAAGCACTGATTCTAGAGAAAAGAGAAAGTGGAATCCTACTGTACTGACAGCTCAGTATTAACATTTTCCAAAAGGAAAAGATTGGTCAGTCTTACTGATCCTTGGTACTTGATAACCTGAGCTCCTTTTCTTTCCTGGCTAGCTAAAAAAAATGATCAAAGATAGCTCTTTGCTAGAGCTGAAACTTAGACAAAGTCAGGACAAGGTTATACCACAATCTACATCTATTTGTCACTACAGTTCTTAAACAGCTTTATTGCTTTGCAGTACATTTTCCTTGGAAAGGCATGATAAAATAAATCTATTACCTGGAATGAACAGGAGAGAGCTGCACTACCAAGAAAATCTGCTGGAGCCTCTAACTAATGATTTACAGATTTGACAGAAGGGACTGAAGTGGTTTTTTCCCTGACTTCATTTGCTGTCAGTAGAGAAAGGTCTTTATTGAAAAGCAATGGGTGGGAGAGTAAGGGGCAGACATGTGAGGGAAACTACTTTCAAAAATATGAGTGCACAGATAAGGATTTTTATGCAATATAATATTGCACAAGCTGTTACAACTTCCAACATATGGGCCAGGATATAATCTACAAGGAAATTTCCTGCCTCCCTGGCTGCTGAGAAGTGCCACAGAGTGACTGAGCAATGTGACCATGCGCAGGCACCGGCTGGCAGCATCAGCCAGGCACTCAGTCAGCCAAGCTTTCTGGCAGGAAGGGAGATCAGCAGCACTGGGCAGCCAAAGGCACTCGTGTTCTCACCACCTGCCAGGAGAGCAAATCCTGCAGCTGAGCTACCAGCACAGGGGCACAGAACTGGTGTGGGAAGGCAGGAAAGACAGAAGTGGCTGCTAACAGCAAGAAGGGCTGTAGTGATAACAGGGAATAGAAGGATAGAAGAGCTGTTACAGCAGAAGAGAAAGGTATGATCAAGTCTAATGGTGACAACCAGGAACTTCAACAGCTCACCCTTCAGTAAGCACAGAAATTTTGATTTGACAGCTTTGTAATTACATGATACAAAACTACTACACATAGTTTAGAACTTACATTTGATCAAACACTGGGTTTAATGTCTTCTTTGATACATGTGTTTTTCTTCTTCCTGATCGTCTCTTATCAGGCAATAAATACATTCGCACATAGGGGTCAGATCCTTCTTCGGAAAACGCTATCAGATTTCTGGGGAAGTGAAAACCAAGGAAAAGCACTTAGAAAACCAACAAGACACTGCTGAATATAAATGTCTGCACTACCATCACTTAATTTAGTACATTAAGCAGTTCTCCTGCACAAAATTTGATGTGGAGTGACTTGTACAAGACCAGATGACCAATAATCAGAGAGCAGAGGTAGGAATGCAATGTTTCCTAAATTCTGATTTGAAGTTTGGATATGGCTTTTTAGAAATCACGTGTTTGGGTCATTCTGTAAAATAATCAGTCTCTTAGAAACAGCTTTCAGATACTGCTGATAAAAATCTAAATGTCATTTTAATTTAAAATCTGACAGAGGCATAATAGACAAATATAAAATCAGACCAAATTCTTCCACAAAGTTTTTCCTGATTCTGAGTTCAGCTCTGTATATTTTTGTATTTATGCATATTTTGTTTTAAAAATAACAAAGATTAACCAATCCACTTAAGAGTAAGTCAAGATATGACAAACTTTATAAAGAAATATGCCCAGATGTGAAATAGTGTATTGTATACTCACCTGCAGGAATGCACCACCACAATCAGTTTGTTTCTTTGTGAACTGTGACGAATTGTTAGCTGAATCTGTCCTAATGGAGACTGCCCCAAAGTTGTTCCACTGCAGGAAAAAAGAGAACATTATGCTTAGTTTTTAAAATACACATTAGAAGTAAGACTTAACTGAGCAGTTTTCCCAGAAATAATGTATTATTCATTTAACTTCTCCAGCCCAATGGGAAAGAAGAGAACACGTGTAAGTGTGTGAGCATATCCTCATCAGATTCTTGTGCTTCAGCTCCTTGGCCAACAACTCTGCCCTCCAAAATAGGTCAGGTATTGTCATTATGAATATGGGACTTTATTCATTACAAGTAAAGAACTTGCCTGCCCTAAAATAATCATCAAAGCAGCATCTAGGAAATTGGAAAGAATAATAGTGCTAACTGCAATGAAAACCTCAGGCATGGGCCACTCTTACCTAAGGCCAGAAGCCAATTAGAAGATCAGCTCATTCTTTTCTAAATTCTCTTATCATAGAAATGTAGATATTCTTGGGATTGAAATAGTGATCATTAAAATCTACAATTACTGTTGTAAAAGCTCAGTATAAATACAACCATTTTCTATAGTTTATAGCACCATGAAAATGAGATTAGAAAAAATTTACACTTATGGGTCATGTTTAAATAAAAAGCAAGCACCATGTTTAAGAACTTGTGTTTTACAGAATTGCCAGCATATGCAGTTCCCTCATCTCCATGAAATGCTCATTTTAGTTTGTGTGAACTGTCTGTAAGTATTTTCCATATCACACAGGACTGTATGTGCCATATTTGCCACTTCTCAGCCACCTGAAGGATATCTTGTCTTCAAGGGAGAAGAGTGCCTGTTTTGTGAATATCTACTACACAAGGTGATTGATCCATTAAAATTCCCAAGTCATTCACTTTAAAAAAATAGAATGAAGATTTAATTTCAGTATTTTCTTAGTTGAAATAAAAAAAAAATACTCAAAGCACCTAAATCATGTGGTCCGCAATAAAGGACCTCATTACCTGTAGCTTTACCACTCTTAGTAAATGACAAAGTATGACCTTTGTGCATTGTATGAGGAGTGGTTTTTCAATATTTATCACAATTAACAAACTCTAACTCAGTTCTGCACCAGGAGAGAGCCTGACAAAGTCAAGACAAGTTAGCATGGGATTATGAAGACAAATGGGGGTCTGGAACACATAAGCAGGTGGTGTATTTGTACAAATTGAAGAGAGAGCCAACAGCAGACTCAACTGCAACCCTTCCACTTCTACTTAAAGCAGACATTTTAGAGAAGACCAAGTCAGAATCCTCATTGCTGTACACAGTAAAATAACAAGAGACCATAGTCAAGCTGCAGCAAGATAAATTTCAATAAAAATAAGGAAGAACATTTTAAAAGTGGAGTAGTTAAGCGCTGGAGTTGCTGAACAAGTTATGGCATGTCAATCCTTGGAGATTACCAAAAGTTGCTTGGACAAGGCCCAAGAAACCTGATCTAACTTTGAGGAGCAATCTACTTAGAGCAGAGGGATGATCAACCAGAGATTCTGTCCAACCTCTATGACTCAGTTGATTCTAGGAACTCTGACAGAGAAAAATATGAATTGGTTCAATCCCTTGCAAGTAAAAAAATAAAATCTCTCTACTTAGATTCACAGAGAAGCTCAATGAATAGTTTTCAGTCTCCTATTCAGAGCAGGATGGCTGCTCAGCTGTCTGTACTTGGTAAGTACAGCTGCCCACCAAGGCAAGTAAAAAAAAATCAGGAATTTGAGAAAGCATGTCTGCACCAATCTTCAATGACTGCATAGTAACTGACTACCCATTTAACATCCTTATAGCCTAATATCCCTCTGAGTTATTTAAAAAGACCAACCATTTCCAGCTGAATTGGCTTAATTAATGCTAATAGGATTCAGTGGTGAAACAGGCAACTACTGCCATGAAACTACAAAGTGCAGCTATGAGAAGAAGTGGGACTTTATCTAGCAGACGATCACAATGGTAAGGAACTTCTAATTGCAGCTTCTGTCTGAGACACCAGGAAGAAGCAGAAAACCCCAATGACTGAACAGAACATCTGTGAGTTGTGAACTAAGCCCTCCTGCTCTGGTGGCACTCTGTGCATGAGCTGGAAGTGCTGCAGAAGCCCCCAGCCCCCCGTACTTCTCGAGCTGGCGCAGCCTCTGGCGCAGCTCCTGCGTGGCGATGGGCAGCGAGATGTCGGAGGCGATGCTGGGCGTGGGCTCCTTCACCGACAGGTGGCTGGGGGAGCACGAGAAGTTGGAGGCCTGGAGGCTGGAGGAGCTGCGGCTCAGATCTGTTGGCCACTGCGGGCTGGCGTTGGGAGGCTGACTCTTATCAGCTGGGTCAGTCTTTTTGTCACTGTCAGTCACTGGGGATGCTGGAGCCGGCTTGTTTGAATCAGATGTTGGCGAGACAGGAACCTGAGGCTTAAAAGAGGATTTTCTTGCATCTTTGGAAACAGATGGCCTTTTAACTTGGGCTGAGTGTTGATGATCTGGAGATCTTGCCGGCTTTTCAAGAGAAAGGACCTGGATATAGGAAAATATACATAATGTTATTATTTTGCAGGATAAGAAACAGGAACAAATTACAAGAATACTGGTTGGTGACATGTTGTAAAGTTAAGACGCTAAAGCAGGACCAAAACCATTCACAATTGATAACTCTACACTATGAAATGCTTTACATGACAAAGCACATCTTCCACCTTCTTCATGGCAACTTCATTTCACAACTGTGAAATTCTCCGTTTATTAAGAATTATTCTCCTCATTATTCCCTTCCCATATTCTACCCACTTCTGGTGTAAATGCTATTTACTTTGCAGTTCTAGCCATCTGGAAAGATATTCTGTAATTTTTTCTTTTACTCTTTTGAAATTCAATTTTACATCACTTTTTTTTCTCATTAATTGTTCTTAGTTTCTCTTTTATATGTTGCTTTAATTTATTAACGACACATAAGCAAGTGCTTTAGAAAAAAAATAACAGAAGTGTAACTGTTTACAAAGAGATATAGTACCTTATTAAACCTAGTAATTTAGATGGAGAAAAAAGACAAACCAACTTTCAGGTACATAAGTTTTGTTTTCAAAACTCCAACATGTCTGAAGGCTGGTTTGGATTTTTCCAGTACTATGCAGGTACTTCCTTTCCTTATAGACTTTTTTTTTAAACCATCAAAACCTCAATTCCATTTCTACATGGAGGCCTTTTCACTGATCTGTAGCCCATTGGGTTCAAAACAGATTTGAAGGAATTCAGATTCCAAATATAATTTCCAAACCTAAAACCACAGGAAACCTTGTTTCTAATTAATGCAAGTGACTATTGTTTCATTTTTAGCATTGTAGAGTTTTCAAATGGAATATATTTAAATTAGAGGCTATCTCTGTGTACTGGTAGCTCTGCACAACCAAGGACACTTGGCAGGTGACATCAAAGGAAATGTGCTGGCTTCTTCAAAAGCTGGCAGACCAGGAGTCACCACAGCTCTAAAGATGCTTTCAGATATTTACAATGGGAAAGGTTTTGGAGTACCCTGAGTGCAATCTTCATGTTTATAGTGCTGTTGGGACCAGAGTTGCTCAGCTGGAATCGCTGATGCATAGTTAAATCTTCACTCTCTAGCAACTGGCTTAGAGGCAGCTTGAAGTTCCCCAAAGAACACTGGTGCTGTTCATCCCTCACCTGAAGGAACACACAGATTAAGTCAGTTTGTATCATCTGCTTTGTAAAAATTCAAAGAAAGAAATTGCATTTTTATTTTAAAATAAAAAATAGAAACAATATTGAAAGTAGTTTGTTCTTAAACCAAGTTTCCCTGATTTTAAGATTACTTTACATTGAAGGAGGAAAAACCAAATATACTCAATGCCTCATTTCTTCAATCTTACCTTCTACAGCAAAAGTAAGACAGAAAAATAACAACCACATCTACATCTACCAGACCTTTGAACAAAATAACTACAGGGTTTTCAAACTGTCTGTGTGAAAATTAATTCCCACAGCTATTAGAGGAAGAGTGACTAAGACAGTCCTCATTTCCACTTCAGTCTCTTAGAACTATGTAATGGACATGTCAACAGTGTAAAGGGATACAGTATTTAGATAAAGTGAATACTTCCTTGGTATGAGAGAGGAAAGATTCCTAGCTCCAAACTGGTATACCAAATTTACTTTTGGATTTTTTTTAAATTAGAAAAGACAACCATTAACTATGTTATTCATGTGAGAGCCTGGTTATAATCTTTCTTCCTTTTAGTAGTAAATGAAAATAAACATTTCATTGCCTGGTCTAATTTATATAGTATAATTTAACTATAATTTTAATCATGTTCACATTGTATTTAATCTCATTTCATAACAGCCTTTAATGTGTGACTTTTACTGCTGCAACATCTTAGAAAATAAAGGTATCTAAAGAGAGTGAGACACATACCTCAACTTCAAGATCTTGTCTTTTGGGATTGTGTACAAAGAAAGTAAAATTTTCCTCCCATACTGGTTCATTGGTCTTGTATCTAATCTGAAGGTAAGAAAATAGGCAGTACACGAATTATCAAACAGCTTGTCTAATAGAGGTGGTGTCAAGAGATGAGCACGATTTTCATTTTGCCATTTTATTTGGTGTGTGCAGAGAAGGGCAGCAAGGCTTGGGAAGGGTCTAGAGAACGTGTCTGATGAGGAACAGCTGAGGGAGCTGGGCCTGTTTAGTCTGGAGGAGTCTCAGGGGGAACCCTATTGCTCTCTACAACTCCCTGACAGGAATCTGCCTGGAGGGAGGCTGTAGCCAGGTGGGGTCAGCCTCTTCTCCCAGGCAACCACTGACAGGACAAGAGGACACAGTCTTCAACTGCACCAGGGCAAGTTTAGGCCAGACATTAGAAAAAAAATTCTTCACAGAAATCAGTGACTGGGCACTGGAATGTGCTGCCCAGGGAGGTGGTGGAGCCACCATCCCTGAAGGTGTTTAAGAAATACTGGATGTGGCCCTTTGTGCCATGGTTTATTTGATAAGGTGGTTTTAGGTTACAGGTTGTAATCCTTGGCTGCTTGTTGCCAATTTCAGTTCTGGTGGCACCTTAATGTGTGCATATGCTCCACGGCTTGGCAGCCAAATGCCAAGCTCACAGTCCTACCAAAGATGTGAAGACAGAGCCAAGCCTAGAGCAGGAACTCACCTTACTCTCCTGTGCCTTGTGTCCAACTGACAGCAAAACAAGTGGGTTGGGATTGCTGTTCATTTTCTTTCCTGACTGGTAAAGAAAAAGCAAAAACTTTGCCTTCAGAATAAAGCAAAACCTCTCCCCTCTGAAACTTAATGTTTGCATCTTAAAAATACAAATCATATGCATTCTACTACATGCTCCTCTATTATTCTCAGTGTTTTATTCAGCTGGCTGGAATGGCAGACGGGCGAGTAGCTGGTGAACACATCAACATGAAGGCATCCAACTACCTGAATATGCTGAAGCAAAATGCCACTAATAAGCTGGAGTTTTAGACTCATTTCCATTTTCTTTAAATGAAACTGGTAAGATGCAAATTCTTATCTTTTAATGAGCATTACAATCCCCAAAGCTAATGAAGCATAGTTAAAACTGCAAAATGAATATTGCATGCAGATGGAAGATATGGAGAAAGCACAAACTCAGGAACTTTATATACAGTGCTGTAGAACTATTAAATTGGATGTGGAATCCAACACTGATGTTCCCTACTTTTCAGCTTGGGGGAGAAAGAATATGCACTATAATGTATGTGAGGGATATTTCTACAGTTTACCAAATACTGTTTATTAGAGAATCAACCATCTGCCATATCTGAGCCTTGCTCACCAGCTGTATAGCATTACATCAAACTGTGAAAACAAACAGCAGTTTAGAAACAAATTATATATGCAAAGGAACATTCCAACTATATGTTTCTTTCATGAATTTCAATTTAATCTAACAAAAATTCAATTCCAAAAGAAAACTTAGACATGAAAGTTAATCATCTCAAGCGAGTGTTAATGCAGTTTAAAAAGCCTAGAAAATGTAGGATACATGGTTACTTTGAGTTCTACCCTGTAGGAAAATCAGGTATATCAACAGAAAGTTAGTTAAAATCTTCTTAATGCATGTAAGGTCACAATTACAACCAAGTGATTCAAAATTTTATATTTTTAAATTAAGAACATGCATCACTTAGATATATTTTTTTTTTATCTGAACTTACATTTTGGACATCATGCTTCCAACTAATAATTCTCAACCTATATGTCACATACTGCTTAGGACCATACTTTCCTTTAGAAATAAAGCTGTTAAGAAAGCACTCCTTTCTTGGATGAATGCTGCCTTTCTTTTTTTATGATTTCTAATAAAAAAAAATTACTTCTCCAATAAAACCGAATACAAAGGTTTACAGAACAGCAAGAAAGCCATATTACACTGCAACTGATAGTGTTTTAAAATAGTAGGACATTATCTTCATTTTTTCTTTGTCCACAAAATGATGCTTGAAACTTTCTTCATAAAATGATGAAACTACAGGAGTTGATAAAAGACCCTGTCACTTATGCCGATATGTAAATAGGAATCATTTTAATTCAAATTAAGCAGGGAGCAATGTGCACACGCATATAATGCACCTCTAACATCAGGTACTGACAGACTTGTTGACAGCCTGTTAAAGTCTGTCCCTTGTTCAAGTTCCTCCGGCTGAACATTAGCCCTTTCCAAGTTTGCCTACCAAAAACCTGGCCTAAATTTCTTTAGCAGTCATATAAAAGATGTAAAACCTACTAAAAACATCTAGCAGGAACAAGATTATCCCAAACCAACCATTCAGAGCT
The DNA here is from genome assembly GCA_024865655.1 of Emberiza elegans. Classification (NCBI taxonomy): domain Eukaryota; kingdom Metazoa; phylum Chordata; class Aves; order Passeriformes; family Fringillidae; genus Emberiza; species Emberiza elegans. The sequence goes on from JALJVW010000206.1 coordinate 13,504,543, forward strand.
GAGTGATAAGGTATCACTCAGTGTGTGGAAGATGTCTTAGCTTTCATGTCAGCTTCATTCCTTAGTTTCTACTACAAATCAGTTCCCAGCACTTTTCCCCAGTCTTCTCAAGCAGCCTGCACTCCACCAATCTTATCTAGAGTTCAAATTACCACAGACCACAGAATTTTAACAACATCCTGACACTGGTTTCTTGAAATCAAATTCAAGTGAAATAGAATTACACTAAGTATGTATCTGGCAATAGAAATCCCATCCAGTGTTGGAAGCAGAGTGTTGCAGGCATTCGTGCATTTCCAATTGCTTTTGTGACCTTAAATGGACAACTGTATTAATGTTACCTTCAGGGCTTTCTGAACAGCAGCCTTCTTCAAGCCATCAGGGTTAAATTCTAATGGATTATTCTTTTAAGTCAGGAGAGAATGAACATAGGAAGGGTTAATAAGACATGCAATGAAGCAATTTCACTAGGTTAATTAATTATGACATGACAACATAGGACAAAGCAGGGGAAAAAATCAACCTAAAAAAACAACAAAAAACCACATTTTCAAACAAAACAAAACAATGAAGGACCACCACATCAACAAAGTCTGACAATTTTTTTTCCTCTTCTCCTCTGGATATTTTTATTCTGCTTTAAAACTAAAACACCAATTTCCATCTGCTTGTTATTCTCTGCTCATTTTTTTTTACCTTAATAGAGATAATTCACAAAATATTTTTGTTTAATGCCTGATGCCCTATGAACTGTCTTATTAATGATCCTTTTTAGAATTTGCTTGTGCATATTTTCACAATCCAGAAGCTTCTCTGATAAATCAAGTAATTATGCAAAGGAGTCCTTTTATGGGAGAAATTACAACATCTAATTGATAGGGATTTATATCAATATAAAAGTCAAAGTTCTTTAAGCCTCTTCAGAAAAGTGATGTAAACACTGCATGCTAACTAGAATGAAGGCCTGCTACTTCACTCAGTTGAATGAATACATGTAAATACACTAAAAATAGGCATTTAAATTGGCTAAGCAGGACAAAACCTCTCACTGCTTTCCATTAAATATGGAAATTTCAGAATTTTATTTTAAGATTAATATATTGTTCTTTAAGCGACACAATAATGTCAAGAAAAATTTGCATTCAATTCATAAGAAATAATTTCAGAAAATAAGATTTGGAAATAAAACAGACTTCAAGTTAGCGTACTTATGGCTGGCTTTTTCTTTAGAGACACATTTTTGTTTCAAGGAATAATTCTTTTTAGAAGCTGTAGATTGTGGCAATAAAAAACTGCATAGTGGTCTTTTAAAATATTATGGTTTATGAACAGGAACTGGTATTAATGCTTTGCCAAAAGTAGTGCATTTCTAAAATGACAATCTACGTGACTAAAATTTGAAGAGATTTAACCTTTATGCAGAAATATTATTTTGCTTTCTCTTTTGGGATGTCATATACTCCAGTTGGCCAAAATATTCCAAAGATTCCTGGCATCCTGCTTGAAAAGTTCTATTTCAGAATGAACATACAATATCCAGGACAAAATCACAGAATATTTTGAGTTGGAAGCAATCTACAAGCAAGGAACATCAAGTCTAACTCTTAAACTTGAGAGAACCAGAAATAAGGTTTGACTACTTTTGTGGGGTATTTTTCTTGAACATTATATTTCTTAAAATAAAATAATGGAATTTTCCACAGTTATTTATGTGACACATTAGGAACTTAGTACTGTACTTACAGAACTTTAAAGATGGAGGCTGCACACTATCCCTAGTTGAAACTAATTGAAACTAATTATTCCTCATTGAAACTTATGTTTAACTCTTTTTTATTAGGAAATTTTTAAATGCTCAACACGTACATTTCTTTGCTGGAGTTGAAGCACTGTTCCCTGTTTTCTGACAAAGATAAAAGTGTCACTTTGTTTGCAGCAATTGTGGATTCCCCATCCCTGGAAATGTTAAAGGCTAGGTTGGATGGGGCTTTTGAGGAACCTGATCTAGTGCAAGGTGTCCCTGCCCATGGCACAGGGGTTGGAAGGAGATGATCTTTAAGGTCCCTTCCAACCCAAACCCTTCTGTGGTTCCATGATTTATTTCCGTGGGCTGAAGTCCCTTTCTCTGCTAGCCATGGTTGCTGTCCCTCCCATCATCAGTGCTGTGCTCCAGACCTTGAATTGCTACAGCCAAGATCAGGGCCTTGGTGATGGCTAAGAGAACAAAAGGATTAGGCCATGCTTCTCACAGGCTGCACTCCTCCTTGCTACACAGAGCACAGTGTTTTCTTTCATAACAGTATGACACAGCATGACTACAAATCTCTTTCTGTAGAAAGATCTCTTTTCAAATCTTTCTTTCCATCCCATATTTATAAGGATGCAATGACTGTCCACTACAGAGAAGTACCTGATTTTTTCAGATGGCATCTACAATTATCCAAAATAATTTTGAATCTTAAACTGTAACTCAACTTACTGGACTATTTTCCCTTCCCATTTGCACCTGCATATTCAATACAAATCTTTCCCTTCCTATATTATTATTTCAAGGAATTTTAGAAGTCAAAACCAAATCTATGTGATCATAGATAAGGGCAGGCAACCACTGACTTGGATATTGACCATATCTCAATTCCTCTGGAATCATAGCAAAGATAGCCCAAGAAGGACATCAGCTGGGGCAAATGTGTTTAAGCCAGGCCTCAGGTTTTAAGGGAAGAAGCTGCAGGTCCATGAAGATGGTGGCTGAAAGGCTGGGAGGAAGGAGACTCAGAGGAGAAAAGGGATACTCAATATAAAAAGGGAAGGTCTTGCTTTGGGTGACAAAATAGTCCTGGTATGTTTCTGAGTGTCTCTGCAGTAACAGGAAAAGAGGATGGGTTATCCAAGAAATATACTGATAATGACACAGTGGAATTCTCTAACAGCCAGTGATATTTGCAGTAAACCCTCATAACAAACCCATAAATTACACAAGTAACAAAGTGGTTTGTTACTCAGCCAGCCCCTGATTCAATATGCTTGGGGAATGACTCTTTACTACTTTAGACTCACTAAGTGTTGCTTGGGGTATCTCTGAGTGCATCCTCACTGGATAACCAGAAGACAGCCACTCCCCGTAAGAGCTCATTTCAAATATGGATAATTTATAAATTACACAGACACCAAAACTGTTATAAATTATTGATTATCATAAAACTTGTGTTACTTTTGGAAATTAACACAATTCTCATACCTTAACTTCAGTTAAATCAGATTTACATGGGTGAATGTCTCGGTGCCACAAACCTAGATTTGCAGCAGTGAATAAACTATCTAGAAAGGAACAGAGATCACTCAGAATTTTCCTCTCCCCAAAGGAAGTGAGGTCCCTTTTCAACACTTCCCCAGTAACTCATGTTCCATGTTGGAGACCAAGCTTGCAGGTGTGCATGTTTGTGTAGCAGCCCATGTTTAAGGATGCCCTGGGAACAAGTGCAGTTCTGGGGCTGATGGAGCTGGTTTCATCCCTGGGCTGCCTCAGACCTCTCCTGTCCCCTGGCCTTCAGCCCCACCCTCCTCCTTTGCAGTGCCCAGGACACTGCAGAGCCAGGCAGCTCCCAGTGCTGCAGAAGGGAATCCAGACCCAGCTTTCTTTGAGCAGCTGCTATTCCACTCTGCCTCACTAATCAATTCGGGGAGTTGGAAAGTTTTGTCCGATTTCTAAATAAATGTTCTAGACGGACAACCTGTCTTAACATAAAGACCCTAAGATCCACAAAAAACATCAGGGCTACATCTTAATCCAGCATTTTGATTTTTTTTTTTAATAACAATTAATTTAAAGATATATCTGGTATTTGTATAACTAAAAGAAACAGCAACTCCTTAACATTTTTAACACCAAGATGATGGAACTGTAAATTGCCTTTCTCATTCATTAATTTTAAACAAGATTATAGAATGGTTATGACTTTTTAGACATTTTAAAATTAACCTCTACAGAGAAACTAACAGGATTTTGCTGAGCTTTGGAAAGGTGTTTTAAAATCAAGGATTATGATGTGGCCAGCCAGTTAAAATTTTAAAATTTATCTGCACAATCTCCAAAGACAAACCCACCTCTCTCTGGAGAAAAGATACTTATTCTGAACAGATTCTCAGTCTTTTTGAAGATACCAAGGTTGAAATTCCAGATTTAAGTATAAGATACTTAGAGGTTCATAAGTTTTTAGTAGTTTTGTAACATTAAATTCAAGTGAAAAATATAATTTATTAGTTCATCCTAGCCTGGATTCTCCCAACTACAGACTAATTTCCAAAAAAGAAAAGGAGCTTGGGAATTTGCAAAACAAGGAGCATCATGGAGTGAGATAGAATTTACAAGGGAATTTATAGTCTGGGAAGCACAAAGAACTGCACCCATTTTTAAAACAACTTGAACCAGTGTGGAGAGGTTGCAAGTTCTTACAAACATTGAGTGTGTCACCTTTTGAAGAAACTATTGGTTGCAGTATTTATTATTTTGATTTCTTTGCAATAAAAGCCAACAATTAACCAGCACGCAGTGTGCTAGTACAGTATTCATTTTATTTCTCAATGAATCAGCAATTTAAGTTAAATGTAAAGAACTTTTACAACAAACTTATCTTGGGTTTTATCAAAAAAGGTTAATTACTTACCCAATGATATGCTGATCAATGAAATTTAAGTAGCCTTTAAAATGCAATAAAAATAGCACAAAAACAATGCACACTTGTTGAAACCATGCAGGAAAACAAATTGCATGCTCTCATTCCACTAGAGTGAGTGGCTTTAGTAGCACTAATCCACACTCTGGCAGAGAAAAGGTACAATACAAACAATACCAGAGAACTCACAAATAGTGCTCTATAGAGTGAGGTAGTGTTTTCACAAAAGACTAGTCCAGATGCTCTCCTCTCTTTTAAGTATCCACACCCAAAGTTTCCCTCGTAGATACTCTTAGGAAGATGGAAATGGAAGGAGAAAGCAGAGTGATGGGATTGTGGCAGAATGAATGCATAAGCAGCTTTACTACACAGAAAAGTTAAGGAAAATAGTCAAAGGATTCCAGAGAAAACAGCAGGCAACAAAAAGTAAATATTTCTCATTACAAATAGTTTCATCCATTAAATGACTTTCTGTAGCAAGGTGGAATGCTTTTTGACTTTTATTTTTGTTAATTATTCAAATCTATTAACCCACTGTCCAGGCTCGCTCTTGGTAGTTCAGATTTATATGGCAGATCCAACTAATGTTTACTAACTTAGAGCCCAGCCTTCTACACCATTTCTATTTCTTTTCCAGATCAATCATCCCAGTGCGCCAGAAACTCACAACTGTGATGCAAAAGACAGGCCTGAGTTGTGGTAACTCCACACTGTAACTCCAACAAAACAAGGCTGAAGGCATGACCTAAAATGTACCAGTGATAAGCATTCACTTAAGGCAAATTTCAAGGTAATAAAAGTAATTATTCTGTAGAAAACTTTTCACTGTAACCTTAAAGTGGTGCACAAAAGTCTTCAAACTATTAATAAGGACCAGTGTAATTTTAGCCATTCTCTTTGAATTCTCTCTTCTCCATAAATACAAGCCATCCAAGAGATTCATTTGCTATTTCTCTAAATAACCCCTACTACTGAACATGAGCAAAACATGAGAAACCAACAAATTTCATGTTTAGTCTTGTAAATGTTGCTCCATATTAGAATCCTATGGCCATAAAAAAGTTCTATTTACTACAATTAACTGCAGGTCATGTAGAAGCTCCATAACAATGTCTTTCTAGAATGTACAGGAACATTTTCAGTTCTCCTGTGTAAAAAAAGTCTTCCCATGACATTTCCCCCTATTTGACATAACTGTGAAGCCTTTTGGTCTCTGGTTTTGGAAAATTTGATTTAACACAGTATCATATTGTTCTTTTGTAGTAAAGTTGTAAATGGAATTTGCAATTGTTCTATGTTACTTTCTGTTATATTCTTTACAACACTGGAAAGAAAGTTACTTGAAGTTAAATACTGAGTAATTTGTTGCAACTGCTTCCTGGGCTTGTAGAGGAAGAAAAAAGTAAGAGGATTAAACAGGTCCTGCACTATGACCATCATTCTCCACCCACCCAGGCAATAATTCTTGTACTGTTGACAGAATATCAGATGATACAGCAATAAGGAATTTGGGATGCTGTCCCCAAATTTGCTAACTTATCTGCTTTGTGCAAAGAACTCCCCCTTTCTGTGCCCTAGAGTTTAGAGATCTACTGATAAAATGCACTGAAATTAAAACACTGTCTGCAAAAATAGGCAGAAGTTGAGACTTGCAACCTCATTTTTCCAAAGGAGGGAGACAATGTTAGAGAATGTTTGTTTAAAACAAAAAATTTAATTTATGACAAAGCCTCAGAGTATTTGCTGGAAAATGTAACAGAGAGAATCAGAGCTATTTGGAAAAGACTGGAACTGGTGTAGGAGACAACTTTACACCACTTATTTTAACTAAGAGGCTTTAGTGTATTTTACCAAACATTAACTTTGTGGCTATTTCAGTAAAATTCATTAGCTGAACAAGAAGATACATTAATTGGTTCAACTGAATCTAATACACAAAACAGATGGCAGACAGACTTTCTCTCTCTGTTGCAGTACTCTGAAACTGATGCTAAGCACACCATAATTCTATTCTGTTCCTGTTTACTCTGTACTGTAGTAATTCTATTTTTTTTCTGCTAAGTTACAGATTTTGCCTGAATTCAATATACAGTGAGGTTAAAAAGGAAACATGAGGATTCCAATTCCATTTGAAATTAGTCTTTTTAGCTTTTAAAATAACCCAGAAATACCACCTCCAGACTCTGCTCCATACAGCCTGGAACAGACATGAAATCACTAGTCAGTCATGTAAATTGTTTGGGCTACTAAGGTTTCATTTGTTACCACTCTGACTTAACTTAATTTTACCCTAAATTTCAGCAGACAAATCTGCAAAATGCAAGCAAAAAAATCCAAAGTTGAAAATGGTATTCTCTGATTAATATTTTAGTCATCACTTCCAGAACCTCTCATCTAATAGCAATGCTGAAAACCAGCAAAACTCACTTAAGTTTCATGTATCTCTTTATGGTAGGGTTAACTTTGCTACTGCTATCAATTACAATCAGGAACAGTACTTTACTAACCTGAAATAAACTCCAAAACAAGTTATTTCACAGTCCCATAGGATAAATCCATAGAGAGAACATGATTTATTTTTATGTTTTGCACAAGCAAATAAACCACCCTGCAAAAAACAGTCTGACAGAAATCTCACACAAGTATTCTGGCACTGTAACATCAACTTCACAGGATTGGTGAAGTCCATGGTGAGGACTTCAGTACCTTCAAATCTCCAGCAATACCCTAAGCCAAAGCAAGCAAGTTCACCTGAACTTGTGGAAGTGGGTTGTTTCCCAGTTAGTTCCTTAAAATTCCTCATGCTAATCCCATAACCATGTATGGAAAACATCATGGAATAAAAACATGCAGCCTTTCAAGTCCAGGAAAGGAGCATTCTTAAAAAAAAAACCACACTGATTAAAGAATAATGTTTTATTAAATATATAGCTAAATACTATGCTACTAAACAAGTGGACCTCACATTACACATCTTGAAAGGAGAGGAATTATAGAGAAGATGGCACAATGTGTGTTAGTAAAGCAGTGTCACACTACCAAGCACAACATGCTGGGAGTACCCAAGAGACTGTGACAGAAGGGTATCCATGAGAACATAACTTACAGGCAGATTTCTTGCTGAGTCCAAATACAGAATAAGCAATGCAGAGGAAAGCCCATCATTAGCTTGGTCTTTATCAGCTCTAATGCTTGTTAGCACCTAAAACAAAAACACACTGTAAGCCTTCCTGGAAACCAAGTATTACTATTTCTGTCTCATTTCTGAAAAAAAAAAAAAGACAAACCAAAAAACCATCTCCCAAAAAGCAAACATTCACAAATTCAGAGCATGAAGCATAATAAGTAAGTTTTCAAGACTCATACAGACATTTCAAAACCATTTGCATGGAAATTTGCACCCCATTTCCTACATATTTTTTTTAGATCAGACAGATTGTAATATCATATCCATCTTTATCTCTCAGACTAATGAAATGTCAGCAGATATTCTCCAACAGTTACATTAAGAGAAAAGAAGAGAACCGCAAAAGCATTTGAAAATCTCATTTAAACCATTGACACTTATGACTGCTTTGAGATTTCTAAAGACAGATAGCTTGGAATAAATCTACAGGTTTTTCCAAATTCACAGCAGCTAGAGATCTGGGTACATACTAAACAAATAAACAAAAAAGTCACAACAAAATCACCCCAAAATAATTAAGATTAGAAGGAAAGTAATTTGTTCCCTTAATACCTTGTCTAGATTGTCAGCAGTTGGCATCAATGTGAGCCATTCCAGTTTTAAATGCAACTTTCCTTTGGACACTTCATCCAAAGTAAACCACTGAAAATTAAGCAAAGTAATGTGAAATAATTTGGCAAACAAATACATGATTACAATTAGTTCTTCAGGACATTTAGGAAGGACTAAAGTCTGCTAAGAATCTCTCAGAGCTGAAGTCCACATAACCTGAAAAGATGTGATCCATTAAAATGTGATATTTTGCATAAAGTATTATAATACAGAATGATAAAACCACCCAAACATTATACATTATATGATAAAAGCATCTTTAAAATACCAAGAAAATTCTAAAAGTTCTGTAAAGATGTTCTGGGAAAACAAATCCTGCACAAGGTTCCTATAAAATCTCTCTTACATATAGGACAAAATTGGTCTGCCTAGAAATTAACTATTCTCTTGCAAAAAACCCTTCTCACCAAATATCTAAGTTACTATTTTTTGCATTTGCATAGGAGTAACCTTAAAACCCTAAGACCAACAAAGAATGCCATTATTTTTCAGATTTCACCAGTTTAGATATCTCTTAAACCACTGTACTGATCATCAGGCCATCTATATCTACAGCATTAAAATTATTCTTGCACATACAGGAACTGTGCCCAGGAAAAAATAAGCCAAGAACAACAACATGTACAACATATGGACCTTGTTAAACCAAAAGTGCTTCAACTTGATTACCTCATCTAGAAGACGCTCCTTTTCAACTTCAATTAAATCAATCATCAAACTAGAAAAATGGAGAAAAAGAAGTAGTACTTTAGCCAAGAAACAAAAGATCTAGCACAGAACTCAACACCACCCTGTGCTTGTTGAGTATCCACCACTGAAATCAAAATGGCAGAATGCTGTTCTTTTAGCTCCTAAGTAAAGAAGGAGCAGGGATTGAAATGTTGAACAAAGATGAGTGCAGGATTTCAGGAAAATGCCTACAACAGAGCCCATTTTGTAACCATGAGGGCAACTGGCACAGTATAACTCACATATGTATGACCCAACTCTCAAAACAGAGAGCACATCCAAACCACCCACTGGAAATAGCCCCTATAACCAAATTCATGCTTTGGCAGTGTCTGGGAGAATTCTAGTTCACACAAGCTAAAAATGTAGCATGGAATGAATCTGCTAAAAATTAAACAGAGCAGACATCTGCATGCCAGTGCATGAACATTTGTCTGCCTTTTAATTTTATGAGTACTGATGTACACATTATGTCACTTCCTCCTCCCATCACTTCAGTGTAAGATTAGGGAAGTGCAAAGAAAAAACACCTTTGTACTGCCTACTTCTTAATTTTAATGAGAAGTAGGTACTGTTGCTCCTGTTAAGAGAGAAGGAGCTGGAAGGGCAAGGGAGCTCTACTCTGTATGGAAAGCAACAATGGGAAGTTTCCAAAACTCTGCAAGAAATAAAGGTGACAAATTACTGGAGAAAGAAGCTGGCTAAACCCCTGAAATGTTTTTGAGTAAACACCTATGGCCTATGGAGTCAAAGAGTGAGTCATGTTTGTAAAACCATTGCACTAAAATTTTTTCTTTAATCAAATAGTTAAGATCAGCTCTTAAGAGGGCAAACAAACTCGAGACAGTCATTTAGAAGCTATGAAGATGAAGAAGATACAGAGTCATAAAACTATATTAACTTTGCCTGAAGAAAGAATTGAGACTTAGTGTTAGCTCAGAGACATTAAAGAAGCTAGGGCACAATTCTGGGTACCCACAATACTCACCTGTTTTTTTCAGAAAAGATGTAAACATACAGATGTGTATCTACACACCCAAGCACATTTGCATATAAATGTATTTACTTACATGAAGTAGTTAGGGAATTCCTTACTACCAAGATAATTGATTTAGAAATGCAATTAGATAGCAGAACAACTTCAATAAAAAAAAATAATAACTGAAGAAAAATTACAATATTTAATCTCTTTCCAATACATACAAACATATTCTCTGTAACATTTACCTCCCCAGGAAGTCATCTTTATCTGGATCTTCATCAAAGAGCTCAATCTCTAGCTCCTGTCCTGGATGTTCATACACTAAGGCCTGGAAGTTCAGTGAGAGGGCATTATCAGTAAAACTGACCAGCTTGGATAAATGGCATAATAACAGTAAAACACTGAGCTGCAGTCCCTTCATACAATAAAATACATTAGGCAGAAAATGCTTTTAAAAATTGCAATTTTGAGTAGATAAATTTTAAGAGCTTTTTAGATAAAATTTGTCAATGTTGGCTCTAAAAGCCCAAACTACCTTTTCAGAATTACTGATGCTCAGTCTAGACAAAAAAAAAAAAAAGAAAAAAATTATATATATAAAAATTGAGAACTTCTGTTTTGTTACAGAACTTTGGACTTGTAGAGGGAAACATCAAGAAGCTCCTTAAGGACACCCCCAAAATAACCTCTTTAGCAAAAGAAATAGGATATTTCTTCTTTTGTTTCTTCCATAAAGAAGAGCATACAACAAGGTATTTTTATTGGTTATACCTCATAAACTTCATTCCATTTTGGATTGAGATTTTCTTTGATAACCTTGCTTTGGAAAATTTGGTTGCCCACACGGATGATTCCATAAGGATCTGACTTTCCTTTGACAATCCCTTTTAGATAAGTATCTTTCCCCTCTAGATCCTGAGCTTCAATAAAGTGTATCCTTAAAACACCCTGAAAAAGGAAAAGATGAGTTTGTATAGTAATCTGAAAGCTTCCATGTCATCACAATTTACACAAAGATGTTTTATAATTTCCATCGTCATTTCCTTAACATGAAACTTATTTTGGACATACTGTAAATAGAAGATATCAGTGATGATCCACACACTCAACAGACCTAGCACTCAAGAGACTCCTGAAAAGAAAAACTGTCATCAGCCATCAGAAACATGCCAGCTACATCAAGAAATATCAGGTTTCTGGAAGTGAGTAGCCAAAAATAGCAACAACTGTTTAGTGAAGCATAATAATAGTAATTTTCCATGATAATATAAAACACATGCTACTTTTTTTTAATCTATACAATTAAACTAGATTGTAACAATCTAATGATTGTAAAAGTAATAAGTTTAAGATTTTAAAAAAAATAAATAAAATAAATAAATAAATCTTTCTTGGTGGTCTTCTGAAACATTAACTTCACAGAAATTGTGTATAAATTAAATCAGTTATTACTTGTAGAGGGAAACATCAAGAAGCTCCTTAAGGACACCCCCAAAATAACCTCTTTAGCAAAAGAAATAGGATATTTCTTCTTTTGTTTCTTCCATAAAGAAGAGCATACAACAAGGTATTTTTATTGGTTATACCTCATAAACTTCATTCCATTTTGGATTGAGATTTTCTTTGATAACCTTGCTTTGGAAAATTTGGTTGCCCACACGGATGATTCCATAAGGATCTGACTTTCCTTTGACAATCCCTTTTAGATAAGTATCTTTCCCCTCTAGATCCTGAGCTTCAATAAAGTGTATCCTTAAAACACCCTGAAAAAGGAAAAGATGAGTTTGTATAGTAATCTGAAAGCTTCCATGTCATCACAATTTACACAAAGATGTTTTATAATTTCCATCGTCATTTCCTTAACATGAAACTTATTTTGGACATACTGTAAATAGAAGATATCAGTGATGATCCACACACTCAACAGACCTAGCACTCAAGAGACTCCTGAAAAGAAAAACTGTCATCAGCCATCAGAAACATGCCAGCTACATCAAGAAATATCAGGTTTCTGGAAGTGAGTAGCCAAAAATAGCAACAACTGTTTAGTGAAGCATAATAATAGTAATTTTCCATGATAATATAAAACACATGCTACTTTTTTTTAATCTATACAATTAAACTAGATTGTAACAATCTAATGATTGTAAAAGTAATAAGTTTAAGATTTTAAAAAAAAGAATAAATAAAATAAATAAATAAATCTTTCTTGGTGGTCTTCTGAAACATTAACTTCACAGAAATTGTGTATAAATTAAATCAGTTATTATCCGCGATTGAATTCGCAGCAACTTGTACCCGTGCAGTAACTGTATTTCAAAATTCCTCCAGATTGCCTTGAACAGTTACTACAGAAGAAACTAAATGCCCAATTATTGCTGTTAACAGAAACCTGCTTACCTTTGGTATAGGAAACCTCAGCTGAGCAATCTGCACTTCACTGACCAGGGGGACTGTAATTCTGTTTGGAAGGACCAAGTAGTTGGATATGATATCCAATATTATTGTATCTGATAAGCCACTGTTGGAGAAAAGAATCCTCAGTTACTTCAAAAAAATATTCCTTTTGCTGCCTAACAACCTAAATGGAGAAAATATTTGCCTTTCTGGAAGAGCAGAAGACACATCTGGTTTGTAAAATTAAAATAAAGGATTCTCGCCCAAACGGCCAGCAGGTGGAAGCAGCTGACACTGAACAGCAGAAACCGCAGGGATGAATACAGAGTTCCCATTTCCCTGCCACAGCCAAATTTCCCCCTCGCCCACCCTTGCCTTTTAAAAGCAGCCTGGGTAAAAAGGAATTGCATAAGTGCTCTTGCCTCTAATGCATACAACCAAGCAGATGGTAGCTGTTTAATTACTTTTGTACTTCAATAATGATTTATCTGTCCTTGCAAGTTTGGCTACCCCTTCCTGTATTGTTATGAAACCACTTGTCCTCTTGAGCTGGGAGGACCATCACTAAAACCACAGACGCACAGAACACAATGTGTAAAACACAGTAAAACGTAGCCTAGGGAAGGAAAACTGGTTTTGTTCAGTGAAAAGGGAGTGGCAGTGCAACCACACTGGTAATGAATCACATAAAACCCAACCCCACACCCCTTCACAAACACAGAGAAGAGAACAATTTCCTAAGCTACAAGGTCACCCAGCTCAGGTCTGAACTGACAAAAGATCATTGTCAGACCAACAGCCGTGGATGCACACACTGCCTAGGCAGGCGGAAGGCAGAACATGGAACACAAGCAGCCAGGACATCCCAGGAGGATGTGCAAACCTTCAGAGAGGTCATTACAGCAACACTTGAGATACTCTGAACTGCAGAGGGAAATCCTCACTAAAGCTGGTAGGGCTGTGATTTCTCCTCCTAAATACAATCCATGATTCCCTATTCACAGTCTTTGTGAAATCAAGATGCAGATAATGTTTGATTACTTTAAACATTTTTTGGACGAAGCACTTCTGTGTGAGCACCTTGTGAAGTTTTCTAAGACTGAATCTGAAGCTGGGAATAACTTTGACTCAGGAGCTAGCATATAAAAACACAAAGGCTGCAGTGAAATATGATATGTGTTGCAGTTTCATTTGGAAAGAAAATGCAGTGGTGAGCAATTAACATTATGCTAGAGATGGGCAACAGAACAAACCCATTAAACACAATCTGGCCCACTGGAAATGCACACTGATTTTCATGCCAGAGATTTGCAACCTGAGCAGCCTGCAAGCCCTTGGCTGCCCATTTCCACTGGAACTCCAGAGAACTACAATACATGATGGAACATGGCTGGCTGTAAGGGTACTCAGAACAACAGGAACAGAAGGAGCTCAAGGCTGCATCAAAATCAATGGACAGGTCTGTGCAGGCTTCTGGTTAGAAACAAGGAACAGTGGATAATGTTAGGATATTGCTCAGAGGAAAAAAGTTTCAACTTCTGAGTTAATTCACATGTGCCCTAAAGAGTCTTCCTTCCCCTTCCTTTCATGCAGAGCTTGTCCAATCACATTTACAGAGGTTGTCATTCTATATCAACCCTAGAAATTCAGTTTCAGTAAATCTTAAGACAAATACTACATGTTATCTGAAGAGTAGCTTCACTTAGCCATCATTTTAACATACTGCTTTTCAAACTTTAAAGTTTTATTTTTATTTTCATTTCAAATATCTTGCTTTCAGTTTAAGCTCTCTGAAATGAGCCAAGAAAGTAGAATTCATTATTTTGTCAAGAAGTGACAAAAAATTGAAGATAAACATCTCAACCAGTCTTAACATTAAAAGGAAAAGAAAAACCAAACCCAAGCTGAAGTGATGGTAACTACACAAGCAACAATCACACTTTTCAAAGTACAAGTCTAATGAAAACACTCCAGTACAGAGACCAGGTAAGCTTTGTTGTTCCTGCTTTTGTTAGTGTCCCTACTTGGCAAAAAGAGAAAGTTCTGCCTTTATGCTCAGTCCCCTAAGAGCAGATGACAAATGGAGAAAACCAGCTGACAGAAAGCAAAGGAGCTGTGCAAAGAAAGCAATGGTAACCAGAGCTTGCCCTGCTCTCCTCTAGTGTTTCATTAAAATCACAGACTTTACGTGACCACTGGCATAAATAAACCTACTCTGCACTAGCATAAGCTTCAGAGACTGACTAATGTTCAAATAGAGCTACAGCAAATCTCCTTAAATAAAAGAAACACAGCCCAAGCACTGGGAGGACTCACAATCCTTCATGCAGGAACCAAACCCCAACTGATTCCAGAGGTCAGTCTCAGAATTTTATCCCAACTTTACTACTTGAATTTCACTAAGAAAAAACTGAGAAAAATAAGGCAGCATTAATAAAGTTTCATCAAGTTTTACATAGAGAAACTGAACTCCTAGAAGGTAGCAGATACCCTAAATTTAAATATAGGGAGCTGAAAAGGAGCACTGAAGATTGTATGCAACTCAGTAATGAATTAAATGAATTCTAAAACAACACGATGCTTTCAAGCTGTTTAAATCTCACCTAGTATTAGCCAGCTGGGGTGCACCTAGATGCAAAGCATTCTTCATGAATACAAGGCAAAAATGACAATGTTTTGCATTTTTTGTTATTTAAATTAAGTGGTCTGACCTATGGAAAACAGAGACAAAGCACTGCAAGCAACAGAGAAAGATGCATCAAAATAAACCCTTATGTTGATGCATCATTAAAAACCATCTTCCTAAGATCATAAAACTTTAGTCAATCATTCTGTGTGCAATTATTTTTCAGTCCAAAAAAAGGAAAGAAGTGTACAATGTCTCATATAGTTTATTAGGCTGTCTTCAAAAGCTCAATTTTGTTGTAGAAAAATAACTTTTAGTTGCCTTCTTTTGTATTGCTCTCTACTTAGCTCTACCTAATTTTTATCAATTTTTATCAGCTGTGTATTTTTCCTGTGCTATCTTTATTCATACTGCAGAGAGCAAATTTCTGACTGCATAGAGTGTTTTCACTGTATCTCAAGCAACCCAAACATCTTCCCATCATCCACATCCCTTCCTGAAAGCACCTGAGTATTCTCACAGCCTGGCTCCTCCTCACACAGAGATTTTAATTCCACTTCTCCACAAGCTGTACTAATGATATGTGTTCCTTGTATGAATTACTTGTGTGTCATTTTCCTTGTGGAGCCATATAGGAAAAGCAATGAAAAAGTGTTAACAGCTGACAGGGAAGGTTCCAGCAGGTAATGCTGAAATTCAATTAGCAGCAGACATTTGCAAACAGAGTACAAATGAGCAGTTCAGTGTGCAGCCAACAGCCACAGGACTCTAAGGGTACCTGTGGTGGCACCAATCTCTTGCTCATCATTGTTTATAACAACTACAATATGTCAAGTTGTCAGACCAATATACACAACTTATCTATACAGATAAGAAAAACAAATACAGCACTAAAGAAACCTCTTGGCAAGGCAGAGCATGAGTCACCCCAGTTACAGTTACTATAGAAACTATACCACGTCTAGGTGGCACTGGTTTGTGCATATGTGGCCAAGTTTGGTTGCTCTGGAAACCATAAACTTGAGATATTTAGCTAGACTTTGTTTACATCTGAGGTTTTGTGTTTGCAGTCAGGCAAATATGTAGCAGGATGTGAGTCTCAGGAGCCTAGTAAAGTTAAGCGCTAAATGTAAATTTAGTCATCTTAAATCAAAAAGGGGAATTATTACTCAGGAGCTGTATTTTGGAAGCCATTTTCTCTCACTCATCAAGAAAACCTCTTTCCTCAGAGACAGGCTTGAAACATGAGCAATTCTTGGAGCCATTAACCTACTTAATGCAAGTTCTAATTTCAAACTGTTCAGCTGGGATTCCATGCAATGGCTTCACGTGTCTAAGGAAAGCAAAACTCACTTCAGTCATGCAAGTGATTACCGAGGGATTAATTTAATAACTAAATTCAAACTCCTGCTTTGAAACAATAAAAAATAATTCTGGAGTCAGCCAACTCTTGAGAGTATGGGATCTAATAAAAGGGGTAGTCACAAAATCCAAGTGTGTATCAGATCTCCCATTATCTCTTTTGCCATTGTCTCCATATTAAAAGCCCTTGGGTAACTATTAAAACCTGATAAATATGAATATATTATTTGATTTAACTTAATCAGGTTTATAATGATTGAAAGTAGCCTGATTTGCACCTCTATTGATGCCTTTTAATTTGGGATTTTATCATGTGGTATTAGGAAAAGCTCTGAATAAGCTAACACATTTTATTGCTATATACAGTCAATATTTTGGTACTCCACTTGATCTTCACATAATAAACTGAAAGCTTTAAAAGTAAACACTTGAAGATATTAGAAACTTTATTTAGTTTGAATAGTCTTGAGGTATTTCTAACTACCTTTACACAAGCAAATAGAGATGGATTGGCATACAAAGCCAAGAACCAAGATGTCATGAACCCACTGGCATGAAAGAAAGGCTCTGTGTCTTTCTGCTGTCATAGGAGATAGCAGATAGGAAATTCACAAGATTCTGGAATGGCTGAAAACACTAAAAGAAGTACATTATACATTAGATTTTCAAAGTATTTTTAACAAGACCTACTAGATATACTTTTGGCATACTTTGACTTGTGGTGAAATCACTACCTTCTGCAAATTGAGCAATTTCATGTAATTCTACATTAAGAGAGAACTGCTCAGAGTCATCTAACCTAGAAACTATTCAACTGATTGTCTTGAGATTTTCTGGGCTTTATTGGGGTGCAGATATATCAGACACTGCTTTAGGCATACTCACTTCAGTCCTGGAACATCCAGAAGATTGGTCAGTCCAGTCCAGTTAATTTCCAAAAGCTGTCAATTGCAGAGAAAAGAGGGAGGGGAGGGAAATGGCAGAAAAAGAAAAAAAAAGAAAAAAAAAAAAAGAAAAGCAGCTTAGAATTGGTAACACTGAAGATATAAACATAATTTTTACAGATTCTGATCAGTGGAGAATTAACCAGTTTCCAGGATTTTCTTAAACAGACAAAACAACCCTCTTCCGTTCTTAAGAATTTTTAGACACATTTTTTAAAAGTTAAAAAAAGTTCCACCATTCTCTTATCCACTCTCCCACTATTCATATAAATACACACCTCCCAGTATACACAAATACACAGGATCTACTCTGTACAACCCATATAGACTAAAGAAATGTGATCTTATTTTCTGGAGAAATATTTCTGGAGTCACCATAGACCTGTTAGAGATGAACAGTCATTAACATGAATTTGCAAATTATAATAAACTGACAAAGAATCCCACATGAGACCAGGAAAAAAAAGAGATCTAGAAGGCATAACCAACAGAAAGAATGAAGAATTGGGATTAAGAAGGTGGCTGGAAAATGTGATAACAGCTTTCAAACATAAGAGGCTGTTTTCAAGGCACAAGTTCATTCTATCTCTGATAAAGAAGAAAGGTGAAGTATCAAAGAGAGAAAAATCCTCAGAAATAATTAAAAGAGATAACTCATTGCTAGGTCATGCATACTTTCTTCAGTGAAAATCTTCATAGAATATTATGCTGTATAAAGGTACCTATTCTGTTTCAAGATTGCTGCCATTAAAAACTAATTTAAAACATCCTTTTTGATCCTATAATATTCTAATTCTATATAACAAAACCAACAGACCTGAGTTCCCTTAATTCTCTCTTCACTGAAGGATTTCAATTAAATTCACAGAATTTAAGCAACACAAAAACAAACCCACCCAGTTACCACCATGTTTCCAAATCCAACACACTCAATCTAAGTATAACTGCTTGAGAAAAAGGATTTTGATATTCCTCAACTGAGAAACTAATTGTGGCAGTTCAGCTAAATGCTAAAACAAAACAACAAACCTCTGCAAGAACAAATGTTGTATATTTTCACAGACGAGAATCATCACCCTAACTTCACTTTCTTTTTTAAAAATAGCACATACCATTCTTTTACAAAGGATTTATTAATAGTTTAGTGATTTCCTTTCCTTTGTGAATACTTCCAGTAAAGATAAGACATAATAGATTAACTCATATAAGGAACACAGGTATATTATTTAATATACTTTATTAATGGTGGCAAATATTTCAACAATGTTACCTATGAACAATGTTACCAGGCCTACCTGTAACAAACAATTAAGCAGGGAAAAAGGAAATCATTATCCTTTCAAGGAAAAAAGTAAGATGTAATAACCAGACATTCCAGAACAAAAGGCAACACAAATCATGGGACCTACTGCAAGAATCTACGTGAGCACCATGCCCTTGCCACAAACAGGGCTCAGGCTATCCTGGAAATCATGAAGATGTTTAAGGGGCTGGAGCATGATGTCATGAGAGATGCCCAATCCCTTTATTATTTTTGTGGCCCTCCACTGGACTTATTCCAGCATGTCCCTGTCTCTGCTGTACTGGGGAACCCCACACTGCACTCCAGATGTGCCTCACCGGTGCTGTGGAGAATGGAAAAATCTCCCTCAACCAGCTGGCAATGCTTGTCCTCCTGCAGCCCAGGATGCTGTTGGCCTTCTTTGCCATTTCTGACTTCTCTTCCCCTTTCTGTCCAACTGAACAGCCTGTATCCTCTTCAGCAAAGCTGCTTTCCTGCCACTCAGCCCCCAGCCTGACATGGGAGACAGGGTTATTCCTCTCTAGGCACAAGATTTTACATTCCTGTTTGTTGAACTCCATGAGATTCCTGTTGGCACATTTCTCCAGCTTGTCCAAGCCCCTCTAAACAGCAGTACAACTATCAGGTGTGTCAAGCAATCCTTCCAGTTTTAAGCAAGCCAGCTTGCTGACAGCTCACTGTCCCAGCAGCCAGGACAGCCATGAATTTGTGCTGGCCCCAGTTTTTACCCTGGGGTAAATCACTACTGATGGTCCTCCAGCCAAACTTCATGTTGTTGACCCCAACTCACTGAGCCTGAAGAGTTTAGTCACTTTTCAACCAAGCTGCCCAATTTATCTACTCTGCAATTAGCAGTTTACCTATGAGGATGTTGCAGAAAGGCTGTCAAAGGTTTACTGAAGTCAAGGTAAGCTGTATCTATAGTTCTCTCTTCCACCCAGCCAGCCTCCTGATCACAGAGGGTTACTGACTTGGTTTCCATGATTTCCTGCTCATGACTCCCTCCTGGCTACTCCCAATCACTTTCTTGTCTCCTCAACCTTACCAGCGGGATGGAGCTCACCACCTGAGCCCCTGAGCCCTTGAAGTGCCTCCAGAGCCACAATGCAGTCACCTTTCATGTTCTCCAGATCTCAACACCCTGGAAGTGGTGCTGATGCTCACATGGAAGGGCAGCAGCGGGCAATGGTCTGAGGCCAGACAAGCTGTAACAGCTGACAACATGCTGAACCTGAGGTCCAGGGAAGCACAAACCTCAAGAGAATACAGGTCAGGATGGCACATGGGGCCAGGGGTCTCTCAGAAGTGACCACCTCACCTCCCCCTTTCTCCTTGTGCTTCAATGCAGTTCAGGCTCTGCTGGCTTGGATGCTCCCAGGCCCTCCTCTGCTGGCCCCAAATCTGTTCCACAGCTGCAAATATGCAGATGGGATAGGAGTCATCTTCCTTGGGGCAGAAAATTTCCATCTTTCCCCATCATGGAATAATTCCACCCAGCAGTATTCTCATGGAATAATTTCTCCCAGTAGTAGATCCTGTTTCAGACATCCCCTCTCTACAGAGAGTCACGCTATGTGAGGGAAACTAAACTCAGACCAAGGCATCTACCTGATCATTTACATTTGTTATGGATGAAACCAGACTGTAAGAATCTAAAGTGAAAAAGTTCTTCAGAAGTTCTACAGAGATTGCTGACTTTCTTGACTGTTTCCTTCTTTAGGTGAAAGCACAAAGCTATCACTGGCTGCAGGACCACTTTGTATTCAATTCTTTTTTAAAGTACCTCATTTACAACTAGCTTTGCCCACTTTCTGTTAGAGTACTAGGATTTTACTGAGAAAATGTTAATGCTCCTCTATTTATGAAATACTAGCAAGGCTAAGTGGAAGTAATACCTTTCAGAAGAGAGTAAGGTCTTAGCTACAATCCATACTGTATACTGAACAGTCTTTTATTTTCCTTTGAGGTGCTTTAATTTTTTTTCTATACAGTTATCAATTTAAGGCTATGAGGTTTTTAATTTCCAAATGTAAAAAACCCCTTGTTGAAAATAATTTGTTGCAAAATGGGTTCTTTTACATTGGTATGTAAGCTTTAGTAGTACAGTTTTATAAAAACAAACTATGAGCTAGAACACAGAACATTTTCATTTAGGAAAACTAAGATTCCACTTTAAAATTTAATTGTGCAAATTATTGTATTTGTATATGTTCTCACATCTCCTCCTTATCTTAAATCTGAAAAAAAAAAGTTAAGAAATAAATAATTGAACCAGGATGAAAATTCCAACTTGGTTTGAATCATTTCAGTTTTATACTACTTCCTCAATCATGCAAACCCACAAATGTTTAAGTAATATAGCAAACAAGTAGCTTGGTAGTAGCTGATAAGACTAACCACAAATTGAGTATTCAGACTAATTCCTTTGTTCTAATCACAAGTTTTGACTGGACATTATGAAACACTTTAAAAAGCTATGCAGTCTACCAAGCTTCTAGAAGAAGTAATTTTATAATGTTTTAAGACAAAGAACCCAGTTTATTATATGATTTATTTTTTCTTTATTTATAGGCAAAATAGAAGCAAATGGACACCCATAAATACCTTCCAAAAGTGGTCCCTATCCTGAGGTGCTCATACCTGCATCCTGTATTTAACAGTTTTACATAACCATGTTTTCAGATTAAATAGCAAACGAGGAAAGATTTGCATTTCCTTTTGATTTTCATGTTTTGTTCAGTGTACTGCATACAGCAATTAACACAGTAAGTCCTGTGCTGTGTCCTAAACAGACTTCACTGAATAAATGCATTGAGCAATGCATGTCGAAATTCAACATTGAGAAACATCTCCTGCACTGGACTGAAACATTTATCACAGTGGTTTCTGCATTAACTGCCACAGCCCAAAAGAAAGCCAAGAACAACCAAAGAGATGCCACTGAGAAGTGACACTTTGCATTGATGTGACTAAAAAGCATTTCAAAAGGTTGCAACATGGCCTATGAAACAAAATAGGGTCTATGGTACAACCTCACTGTCAATATTTTGATTATTACACACCTCTGCTAAAAAACAGGCCTACCCATTCCATCATCAGTCCTTACAGCATGAAACATGGAAAAATAATTACACAAAAAACCCGAGATGTTTGCCACTAAGAGTGGTCAATTAGACAAGAAATACATATACTATCAGAAATTCTCTTCATCCACTTAATGTACAGGAATACAGACAAAGACCAATTTCAGAAGTGTTAAAATCAAATCCTCTTCCATTTAAAGCTGAAGCTCATAAACTAAAAAAACATTATTACAGCTAAGAATTTTACAGGGTTATTAAAAAAGCTTTGCAAATAAATCTTAAGCCATTAAATGCTTTGGAAGGAATATGAGCCTTCAAACTCCTGCCATAATCAAGCTTTCACTGTTTGGGCTTTAAATGTAAATTCCCCTGTCAGATAAAGTTTGTTGCATTTGCCCACCACAGAGCTTCCTTTCCAGTTCTACCAGAAGCACCCAACAGTAACACACACTCTAATCTCAGTCTACAGGTGTTAGGGAGAACTTATTTTGGTTTTCTCCTCTTCTGTTTTTGGTTTTTTTTTTTTTTTGGTCTACCTCCCCATGTCTTCACCCCACTTTTCAATAAAGTTGTTTCAAGTCTGCTCTTGGTTTCCAAACATAAAAGGGCAACCCAGGGGAAAAAAACCCAACATCTTTATATTTGCAAAAGTATAGAAATAACACTGACAGCAGACACACACAGAGCACAGTGAGAAAAAGGAGGCAAAAAATTTCTTCATAAGCAGGAGGGAGCCCCCGGCCAGAGTCCAGCAAAATAACAAGGGGTTTTCACTCTGTATTTTGGGCACTGCCATGCCAAGACTTGCTGGAGAAGAACAGGACTCCCTAACGTGGTTCTGCCAGAAGTTACAGCAATGTTGCCATCGTGACTAACTGAAGAGTTCTTTGGATAAAAAGGGAGCAAGCAAAGAACTCCCAGCTGATTAATCTTTTATGAAACACCAAACCTAAACACTTTCCATATTTAAGAAATAGCTTAACAATATGATTTCCTCCTCTGTCACCATTTTGAGCAATGCATAATTCTCTTAGTTTAGCTAAATTCAGAGAATGCCAGCTGGTTCTCTGCAGCAGAACTAACAGAAACATTTTCCAGAACACTGGAAAAACTGCGTGCAGAATTTGTAAGTAAATGAAATTGTGCCAGAAGCCAGAAACGATGGTGTCTTTCCACAACACACTGCAACTAGAGAGGTGATGTGCCTTGCAGACTCTACCAAGCAGCTCACTGCACAAAGGCAGATCCCAGACACCAGTTACACTTTCCAATGAAGTAGTCTGTGTGTCTTGTGACTCAAAACTCTTACAGTTCTTCCTCTGCTCAGAGAGGTGGAAACAAATTTCGTTATCTGCCTGAAAGCCAAGAAATTCACATCTTACCAAAGCTCTGTACTGAGAACTAACACAACGTACACTTTGGAAGAGGTTAAAAAATCAGATTAAAAAATAAACCCCTTCAGCCAATAAGAAAAGATAGGCTAAAAACTAATGAGCATCTCTACACATATTGGGTGTTCTCAAGACCCTAGAAACCTTTACAAAAGGGAAAAATATGTGCTGGAATGTGGAATATACAGGGTCATAAATAAAGTTCACAGAAGTACAAAAAGCAGCCTCTAAACACTGCCAACCTTGTGGCTTGATTTGGCTGCCATAAACAATACTAACTCTCAGAAGAGAAGCCACAGCATTCTTTAAAATGCTGATTAAGAACTTGCTGCTAAATGAATTATGGAAGTGTAACACTTCTGTAGGAAAACTGAAGCTCTACTACAGGCCATGAGGGTACAGTTCCATGGGATAAGGTGTGATTCTTCCCAAAATGTATTACAAGAAGGGAACTAACATGTCCTCTACTGTTATTTGTGAAAGGCCATACAGAGACATGCTACAATTTGTTTGTTAGTAGAGCAAAGCCCATCACCACCTACAACACTGAAGTGCTGGCACTGTTGTAATAATTTGATATGTAACATTATCCAGTGTATCTCCCAGGAAATACACAATAAACTCAACCTCTCAAGACTGCAGAGAGTAGGTGCTATAGTATTCCCACTGGTTGCTGTAGGAGACACAGCATATCTCTGCACAGAAAATGGTGTTTATAAGTTTTTCAGTTGTAACTCTCTGAAGATTTCAATGAGAAAACTGCTAGAGAAGTAAGATGCATACTTGAGGGGGTAGAAGACACAGCAGGCAAGTGAGTTGAAGGGGCCAGAAGCAGGATCACAGTTGACTTTGCACAAATCCAGTGCACCTGCTCTTCTCCACTGTGTCAGCTACTCACAGCCTTATTCAAACCAGTTCTCTCCACCTTCTCTACTCCTTCCTACCCTTCTACCAGTCTGCATTTTGGTTCATACCTTCACACCAGTCTCCTGACTTTAGTGAGCTGGCTCAGGCAACTAAAATACATCTGAAGGACAGGAAATTGGGCATTTCTTATGGTGTTTAATATCCTGCCAGTTCATGTGCCATAGCCAGCTTCCTCCAGCAGCAGAAGTCCCAAAACTGGTGTAAGAGAGACAACAGCATTGAATGGGAGGGCACAGGGAGAAAAGAATAAGGTACTGTGGAAACACCAACTGTGATGGCCCTTAAAACTTCCCACAAGCTACCAAAATCTAAAATCACTGAGGAAAATTGTAAGTTGTAGCAAATTTTAAGTATGCTGAGTAGCAGTGCAAATCATTCACTTCATAAGCAACGAGACTAATTCTTAACAAATATTGTTCTAACAGTAGCTGTGCATCAACATTTACCTAGGTGTTGCACAAAACCTGACAGTCCCACATGTTCTAGATGCATTCTGTACATTCTACATAACCATTTTGTTTATTTCCAGGCAATTCATTGGGACTCATTATGGCTGCAAGCATTCCTTTTTGAGTCTAATTTTCATCAGGACTTATAATTTTGAAAGTCCCATCCAGCCACTTTTCCAAAGGCAGACAATATTAAGTGAAATTAAACCTTATAAAAAATTAATCAAAACTACAGGACAGAACCAATCTGTAAAGTGAGGAGAAGGAGAGCAGTACTCAAGTCAGCAAGTGGAAGACAAAACTGTGAATCTGAAAATGAGAGCTTTGGAAGAGCTGCCCATTTTTTCCTGGAAGACATCGTGTTTTCCAGCCATTGTTCTTTTTAAAACATTAGTATTTTTATGCGTTTGCCTTATTGGGAGGGTTTTGGCTTTTATTAAGAGAAAACGGTTGGGTTTTCAACACAACCTCAATTCTGAGTGTGGCACTGAACAAGCTTTTGAAAATTAACCATTTACAGTACAGCTATAAGCCATATAAACTTCTATAACTGAACAGCAAATCAAAATAACTATGCACTGATTCATGCTAAAAGTAAAATGACAGCTAAAACTTTGAGAACCAACTATCTGGTAAATATACATAATGTTAATATAGTGAGAAAATGCAAAGAATCTCACAGATCCTGACTGTTAATCCAGTGCCACCTTCTCTCTAGCACTGACACTCAGAGATTTAAAAGACCACTCCAAAGATTAGAATGCACATTTTTTCCCCCCTTGAAATGTCCTACATATTTGGATTTAAAAAAATAAGCTGATGAAACTTTTAGCACCTTCCTCCCAATAACAACAAAATACAGTATATACAAAGTTTCATAAGATGTAAGAACTCTTGAAAGATCAAAAACTTTCTGTATTACTCAGAAATATGAGACTGGTAAACTCATAGGGCATGTTGCCTTATATAGTCATTAAGTCCAGCAAACAGATGATACAGAGCAAGAGGAATTGTTGCCAGTTACTTTAGACTGGAAAATATGAGAACAAAATCTAATGCCAGCTGCCAGCTAATTTCTCTTCTCTTCTAACAAAAATATTTAAGAAAGGCTTCTTTGGCTGCAGCCATTTGCTCTCTAGTAAGAGAACAGAATTTGGTTCTTGCTATAATAAGGTTTATTTTGCATTTTTCTACAGAAGTTAGAAAAATAAACACTGAGAAAACACACTGTGGTGGGGAGAGAAGTCTGTTTGGAGAAAGCTGAACAGCCATGGATAACTGTCCAAGTTATGGCCTATCTTAGGTTATTTTTTGAACCATTCACCCTTACGTTTGCTTGGACCTTGACCACTACCTCAGTTTTTAAATGAAAGGAGGGTGAAAAACATTTTTTACATTTTTGTAACTGAATACTTTTGGGGAGGGCTTGTCTGTTTAGTCCAAGCTGATACTCTGCTCTACCTCCCATCCTTTTTTTGTCCCACTAATAAAGTGTCAGGGGTAGGACAAAAGACAAAATTACAATGGACAAAGTATTTCCCAAAGTTCACAAACAGACCCCAAATGAGGGGTGTTTCACTTGACATGTTTTCAGTTTCTGTTCTCGGGTGCAAGCTGTCCTAGTTAAGCACTTTGCAGATGCATCACACTTAGAAAAGAGTGAGCACAGGTGCCAGAGTTAAAATCTCCTGGAGAAGGCTCTGGGAGCACCAGAAGTGGAAGGTTTGGATACCTCCTACCAGAGCAGGAGCAGTGGCAGGAGCTGCTTCTAAGGATTCCTGGGGCTGCTCTCTCCTCCTGCCACTGCCAGCTTTCCCAGCTCTCCCCCAGAAGGCACCAACAGAAGCATCTGCAGGAGGGACCCAGGGCAGTGCAGACATACTGGGTCAGGCCATGGCTCCAGCACTGAGTGGGTCAGAACGGTTTGCAGAAGGACTGTACAAAACAGAACTCAGAGACAACACAAACCACATCTAGACAATGGAGAAATGTTATTTCTGCAGGGGAAAAAGAGGCAGCAGCTCTGTCCACACAGCTCCACTTTTCTCCCTGCTCCTCTAAACCAGAATGTTTGCATTTAACTTGTTTATTGGATGGTCCCTGGGATGAGCTGGGGACTGTACTGAGTATGGAAGTTGTTTAGGAGAGGATTAAATAGCAAAATGATATCAGAGAGTATGCTAACAATTACATAGTGCAAACCAGCAGAAGACAGCATTCAATCCTTTTCAGGGCCATGCTTACTTTGTTGGGATAAACATGAGGATTAACAGTTGTCCTACACTCATGGCTCAGCCACAGATTAAAAATGAGGTGAAACTTCAGCAGACATCTCCTAGTGTTTAGGCTCATTTCAAAGAAATCTGTGGAAATCCAAATTTGGTTCATCCCAATGTAGTTTCTCAACTATTTCCAAATAAGAGCAACGATGTTTTATCAGTTTTGCATGAACTAATTCACTTTTACAAAAACACTGACTAAATTGGGTACAAAATATTTCCAAATTCTTGCATATTTTACTAAGATTTAAGTCTCCATTCCTTCTACCCAAGCACACATGGTTTCTCTAGACAAATGAAACAAGTCACACAAACACACAAGTGACTCAAGATTTTCTAGGCCATACATAAACATCTAAAACCAAACCTATTTTTCAACATGGTAGCAAAAATTTAGCACGGGACATTTGTTCAAAAGAACTGTATCACAAGAATGTATGTTGTTACTTCACAAGAAAGCAACAAGATACCTCCTAAAGCTATTGAGGAATTCACTCTCACCCCCCAAGCCTAGATCAACTTTTCAGAGTTTCAGACTGCTGAGGAAACCAAGATGATCACTTGGTGATGTGTCGAAGTGTCTAAACCCCTGCACTTGTAATTTGTAACCTGCCAGTCTGAAACTGTTAAACCTTGACATAGTAAGTTTTAATGTTTAATTAGAACATCTTCAAGGAAAGCTTCCAATGGAAAATATAATTTCAAGTAAGAGATGGAAACAATTAATTTCTTTAAAGAAGTCTATGGAATATAAGAATTTCCACATTGTTTACATTTTCTGTTAGGCTCTTATGAGACTTATTAAAGGCAGCACCAAACTGCAAATTGCTGAAAGTGCCTCACACACACACAATATCAAAGAATTCTCCACCAGCCAAGTGCAATGTGTATTATGTTATGCTTCATACTTCTACAAAAAAGATTTGGTGAAGTGCTGTGCCTAAAACTGAAAGCATTTGAGGGCTGCCCTCTTGTTTACACAGGCCAGTTTGGCTGTATCCTTTTCATCCCAGCCAGACCTTGTTGGTCACCTTTGTTTCACTGTTATTCCTCCCCAAACAGACACTTTGGCCTGGTGCATTTCCCAGCTGAATTCTGTGACCTCCTCTCTCCTTTCCACTTTTGCTGCTAAAATGATCATTTTGAATTCCAAGTCCATCTCACTATGTGCTTCATCCACCCTCACACTTGGGTCACTGGTAAATGCAATAGAAATTGCCACTTGCTATCTAGGAAAAAACTTCACAGTAGGTGGGTAATTTCCCATTTTAATTTGTGCTGACACCAGCATTGGTTTTCTTAACAACCTTGCACAGATTTTGTGAAATTTTAAGTTAGATCTACAGAATATCATGAGAACAGCAACAAAAGATTTTTTACAACCAATCTAGATGATATATGTTGATCTTTCCTTACCCAGAGGACTTGTAAGAAAAGTTTGACAGCTTTCACAAAACACACTTCCCAACTCCAAGGTAATTATTATCTATCTTGGTTCCTGCTAGCATTCATAAAATTTTTCCAGTGCTTATCTGTCAAAGTTCAAGCAAACAGTGATTTCCCAAACTCTTTCCTTTTGCTGCTTAATTCTTGCTCCATCATTTTTAACTACCATCATCAGCACTCTAAACAAAGTGGAAAGGGAGATAAAAGTGCTTACAGGTTTCCTAAGGAAAAAAAGGGATAGTGCTCCAATTAGGGGCATGTCTCCAATTAATGGTTCCAGGATAACCCTCATGGTGCCATGGATCTGTGAAAGGAGAAGAAGAAAAAGACAATTAAATTTACTTTATTCAAGTTTTAAGTAAAATTTATTTTCTGGCAATGTTCACACTTCTAATTTATTAAATTCTTGCTTATGGAAGAATTATATATATATATATATAAAAATTATAATTATATAATTATTTCTTTATATGTCATCCAAACCTAAAAAATTCATACAAGCCCTTAACAGTTGTGCCTAAAAATTCATTACATTCATCTGTATCATGCAGTGTTGTGTTGGTGGTAATTTTTTGAACTTGTGAAGTAATTATTTCTACAGCTCCACGTAAACAAACGTGGCACAAGAAGCACAGTGGCACCACAGGCAGTGGAGCAAAAGCAGGTAAATGCTTACAGGTGTGTCAAGACACACATGCAAAAGAGCTAATGCTGCTCCTTAGGGAGAGATCTGTTATCAGAAAGTTCAGGAAATCTCAGAAACAATAGCAGAAGGCAAGGCTACTAATAGTAATTGCATCAGTAATTCTATCTGATGCTTAGATATTACATGAAATAAAGTTTTAAGCTCTGTGGTGCCTTTATAAACTGACACATCACTTGAGCACATCACATTGGCTTGATGTGAAATTATCTCCAGCTCTTCCTGCACTAAATGTTACATATTTGTTTACGTCTTAAAGGAAGTTTTTTCTTTTAAGTCCTGTTACTGAAATTCTAAAGCAATATCAATCTTATCCAAATAAGAAAAAAAGTAAGCTAGATAACTACACAATTACTGTTGCTTTCTTATAGATTATTTCACCAGAAAATAGTGATTTAGTGATATGAAAATAAAAAGAAAAAAAACTGAATTTCACCTGTATGCTTTTTACACCAGCTCTGCAGAAGTATCTCTTGATCTCCAAATCAATTTCACAGTTTCCAACAAAACTAAAAAAGAAAGTATACAATTCATTTTTATGAACTAAATTGCAATAAACTGTTAGTTCTGTTTTGCAGCGTCATGACAATGTGTTTTGTCTCCCAGTATATGCACAAAAAATGCATGTTGAAATATTAGAATATAAACCAATGTCAGTTTGCTTGAACATCCCTTTCAAAACATCACTGCCATCAAAATCACTCAAATTAATACCTAGGTTTGCTACTATCTCCAGAAGGATGCATGACAGGAAACAAGCAAGAGGCCCTACTTTTGGGAAATAGTGGACACAGAACTCATACTCCATTTCAGAAAAGCTCTCCAGAGATCTCATTGATTGTAAATGTACCCAAATCCAATCTCATCTAACATAATCATGAGAAGCACTAGACAGAGATGGTAGTTATGCTAAAAATGAAACTTGTCTGAAATATTCATAGACTTGCAAAGCCAGTTGTATTTAGAATTTCAATAAGCAGGGCATGCTGAGCTGAATGATCTTCTAAGCAAGTTCTAAGCCAAAAACAGTTGAGCCCTTTCTGAAGGGAGAGAAGGCAGGAAGCAAATTAGAGAACATATTAAAAATTATGCATATTTTTCCCTGAACAGTTCTTGCATCCCATTTTTGGGGATGCAAGGTCAAGTGATTGAAATTTTCTAGATGCTGCCCTGTATTTCAGATTTGTCAAAGTTGGTAAAAAGACGTCCTATGTATTTTGCCATGCTTACAAGGCTACAAGATTATTCACACACAACTCAGGCTTGGATTTTTAGCTGCTTTCCCTGAAGCTTCCAGGTCAACCAAGTAACAGCAGAGCTGAGCAACTTTTCCCAAGAGCTGGTACTGCTGTGAGACACACTGGTTCTGAAAACAAACTAATTTTAAGACTCAACAAGGAGTTCAAGAAGAAAGCTTGAGATTCTGATTTAACACAGAAATGGCCAATGATTCTACAGAATGAGAGCTGAAAGCAAAACCCAACCCTACCCTCCAGGTAGGGAGAGATGAGCTGGACTTGGACACTCTCTAAGAAAATTGAGGCTGTAACAGAAGTACAAATGAAATCTGAAAAATCTTTCTGAACAGACTGCCCAGGTAAAGAAAATGGAAGAAGGAGCCAAGCAGGATGGAGATGAGACAGATGAAAGCCAGATAGTGCTGAAAGGAGGGGGAAATTGTTCCCTCTGCAGGGCATCCTGTTCCAGATTCTGCTGCAGAGCCCAGGTTTCTGCACATTAGTTCCTCAGACCTGGCCTGTACAGTGTTAGCTCTGTTTGGGAGTATGGAGTAATCTTATTACAAAAATGTTTGGGGAATTATGAACAAATGGAATTGCTCGCTTCTATATTGGCTATTCTAGGCTCAAGTCAATGTAGAATAAATTACTCTTACAGTAAGAGCAGAACAGCAGGATTGCTGTTTTCTTCCCCTGAGCCTGATGGGCACAAAGAACTACCAAAAGAAAAAACAAGGTGAGAGCTGCTGCATTCCACAAATCCATTACTCAAATCATCTGTATCCTCCTCTGCTCTGTGTGTGGTGGTGCTTTCTTTGGGATTACAACAAATGAAAATCTTATCAATCCCTCAAACAGAAATAAACAATAGTACCAGGACTTTCCTGTAAACATCCATCACTGGAATTTATTTTCAACTATTCAAAAGTTAACACTATGTAGAATCTTTTTTGTTTAATGGCCAGTTTGGGGAACTGGAAGACAACAACATTATGGGGTCTATGTCAAATGAAGGTGACAGTTGCTTTCCTTGGAAAGAATGTAGTGTGACTGTACAGTTTAAAAATAGGTATGTAACTTTTAATACACAATTTAAAACGATGTAATTTCTATTTTTAACCTGTCTAACTATATATAGAGATAGTAGAGATATATATAAATACACTCCCACATATATATATATATATATATATATATATATATATAATTGCATAACAACATGACACAGAGAAGCAAGGTCAATTAAAACCTGCAACTGAAACCTCAATCTCAGCGCTCTGCAGCAGCAGAACTATTTGTGTTATGAAGACTGGGAAGCAATATGCTTGTTTGAAAATCCATAACAACATGATGACAAACTGAAGTAAAAATAGTGACAAACTGCATTTGAGGGGACTAAGTCAACAACATTTAACTTCATAATAAAGCTAAATATGGTTTTATCCCCCAAGATATTTGGCTTGGTCCATTAACAGTTGATGCCTACACAGTTCCACTCTAATACACCATACAACTTGGAAGCTCATTTAGTAAGCAAATTCCATACATTCAGATCATAATATCCCAGAAATATTTATGATCCCTTTAAGGTACAGGACACTGAGATAGATCACAGTTTAATGAGGACACTCTTGTAAGAATATTAACAGCAGCTGTACTGAATCAAAAGAGAAGCGTGATGCACTGCATGTGGTCATTGTAGCCCACGGAAGATACCCAGAAGAAAAAGAAGAAAAAATAAAAGGTTACAGCAAAAATATTTCCTATATTACAGTGATATGTGGTTCTGTACACTGGACTATCTTAATTGTTTTCAGAAAGTCTTTAGGCCCTATTTTTACATTTGTCCTCTGCCAGTGTAATGTAGTGAGTCTCCCCATTCAAATATTCCACATTTGAAAAAATCTGCCATGTGTTTCAATCTGCAGCCTAAAACTCTTTCAGTGCATCATTTTTTTTTGTGTCATGAGAAGCTGAAAAATCTCAGGCTATTAACAACTACTTCTTCAATCTCTCAATCTTCTTTGCTTTATTTGCTACAGTTCACATTTGAATTGACTGTCTTTATCTTGTCTTCTGTTGATCCACAACCTTTACCCAAGTATTTACTACATTCACGCACTTTAGCAAATGTAAGATTTCTTTTCATTAACAATTTCTCTAGATTTTATCGTCATTTGCTCAAGTGGTTAAAATTTTTCCCTTGCCCATATTTATCATTGAGAACTAGACTTTTTAACTGTGATGAGTTTTGATATTTTTTAACATAAAGTCCACAGTAAGGGAAAGGCAAAGCATTCCCTTCACAAATATGGTCCTCAAACTGAACCTTTAAATACATTCTCCAGTGAGTGCTTTGTGGATTAGCTATTCAAGCTACTTAGAGTGAAGTTCTTAATTGGACCCTGAGTGATGCACAAAACCTGCTCCAAAGAGTTCCGAAAAATTCTCTGAAGCACTGATCATAATGCACTCAGTATCCTTGCAGAAACAATAAAAACTAAGCCAAAACACACTCCTTTTGCAATTAAAATTAAAAGCAGACCAAAAAAAAACCCCTCAAGGATGATGCAAAAAAATACTCTAGAGTTTTGGAGACACATTGAAACTCTTAAATGCACTATGGAAGGTCCAAAGCAAATGCACAAACCCACCACAAACAACTGACAGCCAAAAGGGCTCAAAGAAGCCACAATGGTGGAACTGCAGGATAAAGGGGGATTCTTAAAAGAATTAATGTACTTTAAACTGAAAAAAAACCATAAATAAAATCTTTCCTTCCTTCCCTCACCACACACCCCACAGGGCTTGGCTTCCTATAACTATTCTTATGAATGTTTAGAGAGATTGTTTGAGAGGTCTTGCTCAACAGTATTTAGAGAATGAAGCATTTATAGAAGCTCCTAACTTTAAACTTAGAAATAAATTGAAGTTATAACAAACTAATTTAACTGGATATTCAAATCTACAGGGATAAATACTCCAAAGGATGGACTTTTCTCCAGCAGCGAGACTGCTCTTTATTATCTTGCAAAACTGCAATATAAGATATAATTCAAAGTTGGTATCTGTATTTAACTCTGTATCTAAATGTATCAAGAGGCAATTATTCTTCCTGTTTTGACTGAGACAATCCCAGTGATAAGACTCTCAGAGGACATATAAATCAAGCTATTAAAAAGCAAACAACAACATCAAACAGTAACAACTGGTACAGGGGGCCAGGGGGGCTCTCTGTCTTAAACTTGCATACCAAAAGCCTTTGAAAAAGAGCCCTTTCTGAATGAGGTGACAAGGACAAGTCTTAAATATGAAACAGGACTCCTTTGATGATGGTTTTGTCTAATCCTTAATTCCTAGAAGCTGTGATAGCCACTCCAGAGCTCTCATTTCCATTTTCTTCCTGGAAGCCTGTGCCACTGGCAGTAGGGACAGGATGTTGGGCTCAACAGGCATCCAACTGACCAAGCACTATTATTGTTATTTAAACCACTTCAAGGAATTTATTTCTGCCTTTTAGACTGGATTCTATTGCAGCTGTCTACCATTTATCTAAGCAGGTTGCAAGATAATGCAGTAAGACAGATTTCCTTCAGCTCAATGTAACCTGTTTGTACAAAAATTTCAGGACATTATTCCTGAAATTTTTGTACAAACCTACTGGCCTTTTTACTTTTATCTACTTCACGAGAATGAGCAGAAATGAAAAAAGAAAAAATACTACATTTACTCTGTATTCCTGTGAATAGTTCTGCCTTAAAGGGAAGAAGTGGTTTTGGAACAGAAAGAGCTTCTTAAAAACAATTTCTATAGACTGTTTGGTCAGACAAGATTGTTTTCCTGAGAGCTTATCTCTGAAGAGGTGAGGCTGCTCCCCCAGCTGCTGTCAGAAGTGGCAACAAAGAGAAAACTGAAGGAAGCTGCTCCATTAGGGCTAACACATTCATCCAGTGAAATAAGCGCTCAAGAGCCAATCCTGCTGTATTTTGTCCAGCAACACCAACCCCTGATTTGAACAGCTGCCTTTTTCCTACAGAAATAAAGTGATTCAATTCAATGCAGACTGGGCTCTGCTCACAGATGTAGCCCCCAGCTGCTCTGGAACCAAGGGAAGGAGACAGCAGCCTTTTCTCCTTTCACTCTGGGGCCTGCCCAGCTCTGCCAAAGCAGCAAAGGCTTCAGCACAGCTGAGCTTTAGACAAATAATTCAAATTTAAGAATAACCAAGTTCAAATGTTGGAGGTGGCTCTGAAGCTGAGATGCCTGATGACCCCCTGGCTGCTGCCAGGGAAGCAGTGAGGAGCACAGAAGGCTGCTCCTTGCTGGACCGTCAGTGACTGACAAATTTGGCCTTTCCATAATCCACAAACAAGGAAAAGTAGCCAAGGTAACACAGACCAAAGATGGTCAATTGCAAAAACATTGCTGGGTTCACTGACTGAACTTCCAAAAACTCTGCAACTGCAGATTGTGCTGAGAATGACTGGGGTAAATGTAGGGTAGTCCTACTGAGAAACTTATATAAAAGGAGTCATGATGAACTAGCAAAGAAAGCTGAAGCAATGGAGCAGTGTCATTCTGGCATTTTATAACACACAGATTTACTCTGGTAAAGTAAACACTATTTCTTCTGTACCTATCACTATTTTTTCCTAATACTATGTTTATAAAATAATAAGTAACTGAGAAAAGTAAAAAACCCAAAAAATCTTACATCTTGGATTTCAGACTACATTTAATGGCAAAGTATTGACACATTAGGGAAAAAAGTCAAAGATAGTGCTTTATCTTTGAAAAGTATTTTTTATTAACAAACATGACTTTAATGATGAAACCACACAGAGTTGATATTCCATTTCCCTCAGATAAATGCTATTTACAGCATGCAGTTTCCTTCCTCCATTCACACACAATTAGAACTAACTATATTTGCATAATGAAGCAATTCTCCCTTCAGGCCAATGTAACTGTCAGATCAAACAATGTGCAGATTATAAAGCAGGGACCCCACTGTAATACAGTAATAAAGTTTACCTGATTTGAAGGTCCAAAATGATCTGTCTTTTGTCCACATTTTCAGTGTACACTTTTACACCATTTATCCTCAGAGGCTGGAACAATGAAGCAAGTAAAAGTTGGATTCTTCTACAGAAATATATTAAACTCTTAACTTTGAAATAAAGGTGAATATAGACATATTCAGAAACTACTATAAGCATTAAAAGGTGTGAAGTAAGGCTATCACAATTTAGTTGAAATTCCTATTTCATGGATAAAAATTACCTTGCTGGGATCCAATTAACCACAATCCTTCCAGAATTACCCTGGGTATGGACCACTAAACTTCAAGATTTACAAAATATTTAATAACCAAGCTTTCCCTCTCCTCTGCATAAACATCTGATTTCTCTGTAGAGGTGTATGTCTAACACTCCCAAAGCATTCTTTTCTGTGTAACTACAACAACAAGCTAAATTTAGCTCACAAAAAGACAATTGCCTTAAGTGGAATTTAGCAAGAATAGATGGAAAAGAATTTGTAATTCCCATAAAAGTTGTGTCAACCACTCTCTGCTCTCTAAATCATGGTGTTCACGCTCTCCCCTCTCTCCCTCGCACAGAATTAACACATATCAATCACACATGTAAGCCCCAAACATCCATCAAACACTAGGCAGGAGAGGATGACTAACAACCTCACATTCCAGTTTTTCCTTTCTTGAAAAAAATTCATATTTCTATTTACATAGATTTTGATAATTTCTGTAAAATCAAAATCTCACTGCTGTGATGGGGCTGTGCAGCTCAATCAACTCAATCAAGGCTGCAATATAAAGTAAAATAGCTCTTTGTCATGTCCAAGGTTACTCAATTCAGCTGCAGAACCACACAGAGGTCTGGGAGCTAATCTAAAACCTACTTAAAAGGAATGCTTCAATCTGCAATACAAATATATCTAGGGCAGGACAGAGGCCCCACGTATAAGGTTTTACAATTTAAAAAAATAATAAGCCCAACACACAAAAGGTGCAGTAAAGCATAATGAACTTTAACCTACATGAAATAGAGTCACAAAGGGAGGAAAAACAATTTCCCTCTATCACACCTGAAAATTAATTTTAGGTTTCCTAACATTTGAGGGTGTGTGGGGGAGTTGATTTTTAAATCCTTATTTGAAATTCAATTTATGACAAGCAACAGAAACACAAAAGACAACTTCAAACAAAAGCTGTTAAACTGTATCTCAAAGCAGTAAAGTTCTGGTTAATGCAGGGATGATTAAATAGTGCTGGAGTTGCTGCAAGAGGGGATAATTGTCAGCTTGCACTGGTCAAAGTAGGCTCTCCTGCAGGCATGAGACCCCTTCTTTCATGGGATGGAATGATGGAACAGAAGACAAACACCTGCATTCCCCTTTATACTGTGTTTTGTGCAGTCCTTGAAAAGCCAAGCCAGCAGCCTTGTCATTGACTGCACACATAACATGATTAGAAGTGTAACTGTGACAAGAAAACTGCACTTGGACCCTCTGCCTAAAGGATAATGGTCCCTGCTCACTTAATGTAAAGCATCGCACGAACAGTATTAAAATCTCATTGCTGTGAGCTCTTTATGTGACCAGGCATTGCTACACTGAGTCATCTCCAAATTCTCAGTCAAGTTTGTGAAGCACAGATCCCAGAAAATGCAATAAAGCCTCTGCTAAAAAAAACCCCACATTTTTTTTTAATGTTACAACAGAAACCAGAATCAGGATTATGACCAAGTGTCACAGAGAAATATTTCTGTGCAGATTTGAACAGGATACATGAAAATGTTGTGTAAAACAGGGTCTCTTAAAAAATCTCACCAGACACTGACCTGATGACCAATATCAATCTTTGTAAAACTGAAGGTACTGAGGTGGTTGTTTGCTCCTCTCACTGCTGGTTCTATGGTTTCTCGGAAGAGTTTCTCAATGAATTGACAAATAAAAGGCCACATCTGTTTTACAGTCTAAGAAGAAAAAAAAATCTGCATGGAAGTAGAGTTCTAAAATACATGAATAAGTTATAAAAATCAGAACTTCACTGCATCTGAAATTTTTAATCCAAAAATTCTATATTGCTTTTTTTTCTTACTATTTTCTAATTAATTCATGTTCTTCTATGCTCTTTGAATGAAAGATATTTTTAAAAAAGTAAGCTACATAAATTTATATCTTAGATTATCACACACACAAATCAAAACTGCAAATTTAATTTATTTTTAGATTGTAGGTCAGGAACCTACAGTAACTGGAAAGTATCCCAGACAAGTAGAAAATTAAAGATTGTGTTTACAGCTGCTATGACTTCTACGCAATTATAGCTGTCATTACTGTTATGCCACTTTAAATCATTCATAAAACTCACATTTTCAGGACCATGAAACTAAATTTAATCTTTCTTGTGACTAACTGGATCAACAACCAGAGATTTCACATGTATAAAGCATGAAGTTAAAACAACTCTGTTCTCAGATTCTAGCCTCATCTTTTATTTTAATCTCAGCCTTCCCTTCTGCCCTTTCCCATTTGGGAGCAATGTTTCTCCTTACCTTGTTGAGCCATTCTGCTCTCTCTGTGTCTGGAAAATGCACCTAAAAAAATCAAAACAGACACAAACCAAAAAATTAATACAAATACAAAACACTTTTTAGTTAATTGTGTCTAGTTATTTATAATACCAGAAAGCTTAGGGAACTCCTAGACAGTGGACAATATATTGAGCAGTCAACACTCCTGAAAAGAGAATTAAAATATAAGCAAATTAAAATACAAACTCATTTCTGAACTACATAAATATATGCTTGGGCGTGTTTCTAGTAGCAGCACCTGGAATAAAGTATTGCTGGAACACCATGGACAAACTAAAAAACAAGCACAGCCAACCCAGCTTGTGTCAACCAATACTAACACGACACGCGTGACTGCCAGAGTCCCAACTGCACTTCTACTTCCTTTCATTCATGCCAAATATTCTCCAATGTCAATAAATCATGGCTATAAGTATTTAATCAGCAAAGTTGAAGCTCAGGAATATGGATTTAAGTTCAGCCAAAAGCCCTTTGAAAGACATTTCTAGTGATTTCTTTCTTTAAACAACTGCAGAAACCAGAGACAGAGTGACAGATTTATATACAGGGCAGAAAGTACCCGTGGCAATAAGAAAACATCAATTAAATAATGGAAGAACTGACACAGTTTTCCAGACATAGGAGAGCACAGGTAGTAACTTTACCTTTTACAAACACACACACCAAAAAAACCCAACCAAAAATCCCCTGCAAACAAAAATAAAGCCCTGAAGAAGCAGAGCTAACAAGACTTTCCTTAGAAACCCACAGGCTGTAGAACAAGATGCAGATCACACTTCCCAAACACAAAGAGCCTTTGAACACACTAAAAAACCGTGACCTACATATGGTGACTTTTGTGAAGCAGTGTCTCTACTTAACCCAATTGCCAAGTCTTAATCTCTTCATAGCATAACAGATTGCACCATGGCTTCAAAAGCAGTTATTTTTATTATGCATATCCCAGATGTGAACAGTCAGTGAAAGACCTACTCTTTAAACAGTATTTTCAACAAGATGAATTTGAAAGCAAGCCCCATTCATGACTTTTTTCAGTTTTCATTTGCTTCTTGCATTAACAATCAGCACTAACATATTCTTCATCCACTCAATCTACCCTCAGAGCAGTTCTTAATTTCATCTAAACCCCCAAATTTTTGCTATTTAGTTTTTGCTATGCTGCCCCTCAGCAGCATAATCAACTGTGTCAGAGTTATTTCTCCACTCTGTTTTTTTTTTAAACAATCCCAGGTCAATAACAAAGGCAAGTCCCATGTTTCTACAGATTCTTGAAGAATTACAAATGCTGCTGTCTTCCACTGTCAAGAAAGGCTCTCAGCATCTTTATCAAGTTTATCATATCTCTCAAAAGCTTTACAAGTAGTGTGAAAGTGTCCAGTGATCTGTTTGACTGAGAAAAAATATTCATCATCATTTATTTCACTAAAGTTAAAAGAATAGAATTATTAATAGCAGATGGAACAATTTGGGAACCATGTTATTTTATTCACTGAGAATTAATGTCCTAGAAAATTATGGTGGGTAGAATGTCATAACTCTGTACTTAAGAGGCTTGGGGATGGTGTCCACTTCTTGAAAACAAAAAATACTTAATTTGTTTTTTACTTTTGTAACACAAGCAGTTACAAGTATGTACATGAACTTACAGCTGAACAGTTTACACTGTCTTGCAGGGTCCTCATGTTGCTCCCAATGGTAAAAAAGTTAAAGGAACAGAAAGGATGAACACTGTTAACCCCAACACTAATAAATAACATCTTGATCCTTCCTTTAAAATATTTGCCTTCTGAATCTGCAAAACGAAAAAATGCCAATTCTCAGTAATGACTTGTGCGTGACATTGGATCAACATGTTTCATTCTGATTTAGGTAGGAGAGATCAGCAATGTTGAGTTTCACAGCGTGAGAGCTGCAGAGCTGTTCCACATAGGGGACACCAAAGTAATCCAAGAGGAAATGGTCAGCAGCCTGCTACAGCACTTAGACAAGCACAAGTCTCTGAGGCTGAAGGGATCCACCCAGTGGTACTGGGGCTGCTGGCAGAAGAGCTCAGAGAGCCACTTCCCCATCATTTACCAGCAGTCCTGACTAACTGGGGAGGTCCCAGGTGACTGGAGGTCAGCAAATGTAACGCCATCCACAAGGGCCAGGGGAACTACAGGCCAGTTGAATTGCTCTCACCAACTCTGACCTTGGTGCCAGCAAAGGCCGTGGAGCTGATCTCCTGTTATGACAGCATGACTTAGTGGATGAGGGAAAGGCTGTCATTGTGCTGACCCGGACTTCAGTGAAGCCTGACATGTTTTCCCACACCATTCTATTCTCCTGCAGAAACTGGCTGCTCATGGCTTGGACCAGTGTCAATCAGCTGGGTAAAAAACTGGCTGGATGGCCAGGCCCAGGGAGAGTGAGGGCTATGGAGCTACATCCATGGTTGTAACTCTGGCCAGTCACAAGTGCGTTCCACAGGGCTCAGTGTTGGGGACACTCCTGTTTACTGTCATTATCAATGATCTGTGTGAAGGGATCAACGACACCCTCAGTGGATTTGCAGGTGACACCAAGTTGGGTGAGAGTGTTGATCTGTTGGAGGGCAGGAAGGGTCTACAGAGGGATCTGGGCAGGCTGGACTGATGGACAAAGACCAGAGGTATGAGGTTGAACAAGGCCCCAGGCAGTGCTACAGGCTGGGGACAGAGTGGCTGGAAAGTGGCCCTGTGGGGAAAGGACCTGGGGGTGCTGGTTGACAGCAGCTGAACATGAGCCAGGTGTGCTGGGGGCCAAGAAAGCCAAAAGCATCCTGGCCTGTATCAGAAATGGTGTGGCCAGCAGGACCAGGGAGTGATTGTCCCCCTGTCCTGGGCACTGGTGAGGCTGCACCTGGAATCCTGTGTTCAGTTTCGGGCCCCTCAAGGCCCCCCAGTACTGAGGTACTGGAACATGCAGAGAAGGGCAGTGGAGCTGGAAAAGGGTCTGGAGCACAAGGCTTAGCTGGAGCACTTGATGGAGCTGGGGTTGCTTAGCCTGGAGAAAAGGAAACTCAGAGGAGACCTCATTGTTCCCTACAATTACCTGAAAGGAAGTTGTAACCGGATGAGAGTCGCTCTCTTCTCCAATGTGAAAAAGAGAGAGAATAAGAGGAAATAGTCTCAAGTTGCACCAGAATGCATGTAAGAATTTTTTTTTCATGGAAAGAGTTGTTAAGCATTGGGACAGGCTGCCTAAAGAAGTGGTAGAGTCACCAGTGCTGGATGTATTGCAGCTGTGGCATTTAGGGTCAGAGTTTAGTGGTAGATCTGGCAGTGTCAGATTAATAGTTGGACTTGATGATCTTAGAGGTCTTTTCCTGAATTCTATGATTCTACAGGCATTTCAGTGAACAGCAACAAAATAAGATAAATAGAAACAACAAATTAAACACACAGATGAGGAAAGGAAAAGAATATTCATGGAAATACCAAAAGCAAACCTGTCTGGTGTGAGTAATGCAAGATATAACAGTTGTCATGTTCACGATTCATTTTTAGTCTTCTGTACAAGTATCCAGTTGACATTCAACAGAAAAGACACACTAGACTTGAGAGAGGCTTCCTGCTCTAAATATAACCTCAGCCCAGATGAAATTCACCTTCCTCCAAAGGGTGATCCAACTTCCCAGACTCACAGTAAAGACTTCTGAAGGCACAGGCCACATCCCCTGCACCATGCACACAGCTGACATCCAGTACACCTCTGTGCAATGAGGAAAAGTGGAAACATCTCTCTTGTACCTATCCAGTACCCTTCACATTCAGTCCCAAATTATGCAGAAACACTTGAGATAGGTCGGGAAACAAAAAAGAGGCCACAGATACTCAAATCTACCCCTATATGCTAATTTATTAATTTTTTATTTTATCTACTCTACAGTCTTTATTAAGACCTTGCTTAACAGGACATGACTCTTAATATTTCCAAAGATTTAATAATTACTCGTGCTTTGGTGTGCCACACCTATCATGTTCCTACTGTTACATGAGTTGGCTCTAAGCCTGCTCCTCAATTATGTAAGCCTAGTTTACTCCTGCAGTTGCATGTGATAATAAGCAACAAATAATACAATAGCTGTTTCTCATCCCTTTTCCATTCTTGCTTTTCTGCTTGCTCACTCCAATTTTAATATAGTTCAGTTTGGTTCATTCTGATACTCAAAAGAGAGAGCAGAGAATCTTATACTTTCAAGACTCTGAAATTTTCACTCAAGCCAGCCTTGCATCAAAAGCTGGGCTTTGCTTAATCTTTAGATACTCCAAACCCAGACTGCCTGAAAACAAAGAATAAAATATTTATCCATTTACAAATCCCATATATTTTCAGCCTGCTATATGAGACTCCTATACTAGTGGCAAAATTATGTTTTGCTTCAAATACAATCCTATGCATAGACAACAGGAAAAAGCCTGAGGGATAGAAGTTGGTACACTGGATCAGTCAGGACTGACACAAGAACACTGAAGCAACTGCACAAACATTTTTATGGCCAGAAGCAAGCATTAGACTAAGTGATGTGCAAAATCTGTTAATTCTTGTATAAAAATCTACTGACAAGCACGACATAAAGAGACAGAAGTCAAGATTTCAGCTAAGACAGTTAACGACTAAAAGCATTTTCCTCTTGGCTTCTGTTAGTAAATTACTCATGCAGGTTTGGCAAGTAGTGTCATTTCAACCACTTGGTGTAGCAATTCATTATTCAAAGCAAAGTATAACAAGAGAGAACTGTTGCAAGAAATGTCCCAATGACCACATTCAACACCAAAAACATCATAATATTTCATGTTCCAGGAAAGTTCTATTATTAAGCACTATCTTGCAAAATATTTAGAATATTTTTAATGTGCAGAAATGCATCTTTTGAGGACTTCTATCTGACTTTCTCACACAACTGCTTGTGCTTAGCTCTAAATAATTTTCACATTTACTTTCTACTTCTGATCCTGCACTTTCAAACACTCAATTCAGAACACAGTATTTTTTGTAATGATCAATAAAATAGCAGAAAGAGCCCAAGGAATGCAGTTCTATTGTCCTGAAAGACAATAAAAGAAAAAAGGGACAAAAGAAAACCTCTTACAATAACAGTAAAAACAGCAGAAACATTTCTTTTTATTTTTTTAACTCCCTTCACACTGGTTAAATTGGCTCAGTTTTCTGGCCAGACTATCATCTGCATCTTTCCAAGGAAACAAGGCTAGACACGGAATAATAACTATTACACTCAAATACCATGGACTAAGGATTGGTGGGAAATTTTGAAGAGTCAAATAGCAATCAGCAAATAACATGAAATGAGGTTCAAATTGCAAATAATAACATAAATGCCTTAAATATTATTTTTCATTCACATAAAGGAAGTTTCACTTATCTAC
The DNA here is from genome assembly GCA_024865655.1 of Emberiza elegans. Classification (NCBI taxonomy): domain Eukaryota; kingdom Metazoa; phylum Chordata; class Aves; order Passeriformes; family Fringillidae; genus Emberiza; species Emberiza elegans. The sequence goes on from JALJVW010000206.1 coordinate 13,547,898, forward strand.
ATAAATGTCCCTAAAAGCAAGCATTGACAAGAAATTCAGAAGGAAAGACATGACAACACCCTTCTGCAAGTAATGTTGAATTGCTCTCAATTCAACAAAGTCACAGGTACTAATAATCTACTTTAAAACAGTAAAGATCACCTCACTGTAAAACATTTTTCTTTTAAAAATTATCTTTGAAAGATTTCTCCATCCTTAGAGGTATTTATCAAGCAACCCTAGTTAAATTTACCATTTATTTGATGATTAAGATTAACATATAGGCCCTAAATATTATCTACATAACCAAAAAACTGAGCACCTGCACTGAAAATACAAAACTACATGTATTGACCAGAGCGTTCTGAAACTGAAAACTTAATTTGCTACAAACCAACCTCTTTCTAATGAATTGTGTATTAAAGCAATGGAAGAAATGGAAGAAATAAAAGCAGATTATATTTAAAGAAGGAAAAAAAAAACCCCAAACAACAAAAACAAATAAAAAGCCCCAAACCAACCCCCCAAAATTTTGAGTTTCTTCCATTTTACATTCCAAGACTTACATTCCAAATGCTCTCAAGCACGTGGTGTGATTCTTGGGGTGCCCTCCATAGGGCCAGGAGTTGGACTCAAGAATCCTGATGAATCACTTTCACACACTGAAGAATATTCTACATTAAAAATAATGTACTTAAGCTTAGCTCCTTCCCTTTGCCCTGATTATCTGTTGCTCCAGATGTAAATCTTAAAGAAACTATACCAGTCACTTTAAGGTCACACAGTATAACCAAGTTTCTTTACATAGTTACAAAGCAGCAAAATATTCTTGAGCACTTTTCCAGCTATTTCACAAATATCTCTTCTATTAGATACTGATCCCTTCTGTTTATTTTGGAAAACTGCAATTACATATAAAAATCTTCCATCCTCCTCTCTCTCAAAAGTGCATTTGTCTAGTTTAAATGTAAAATGTATGATGGTATCACAGTAAATTTTTGTAGTCTCTTCATACATAATCTGTGGGTAGGGAGAGACCATACCACAGAAGGAGATTCAGGACAGAAGCCCAAATTAGGTGCTCTAAAACCTTCTGAATGTACAGCATAAGCAGTTATTTAACCATTAAGCCTAAAGCCAGTGGTGTGGCAAAAAACCAAAACACACTAAAATTAAATTTTCCTTTGAATTATAGCTGACAGTTTGCCTAAACTCACTGCACTTGTAACTCAAAAAGGCCGGAGAAAGTTACTAAAAGAAACAGCCCAGCATGGATAGAATAAATCTTGTCATATAGTGATATTCAAGCTCAATTTAACAGCTATTCACTCCAGTGTTTTCCAGTTGGTAAAGCAGGCTGGCCTAAGGACATTTTAGGTAAAACAGAGCTGAGCAGGGCTAATAGCTTAATCCCATGTATTCCAGCCAGCAATCCCCTCTCAGTCTCTGAAGCAACAAGGAGCAGCAGTAGGTGAATGATTTGTTCCTTTCCACTTTTGCCACTTGCCACAGCCTGAAGAGGCTTCTCCTCACTCCCAGGCTGAAGGGAGGACCCCTCCTTTTGGACAGGGCCTGAAGAAGGGGGCTGGGAGGGAAAGCACAGCAGCCAGGCTCTGTCACTTCACTAATTCACCTCTGGGGTTAGCTGAGCAATTCTCCTAATGTCTATCAGTACCAGAAATACCCTGGCTCTCTCCTCTTCTAAGGAAATCCCACAAAATATTTACTGTTGCACAACTGCAGGATGCAATATTTCTGAAAGAAAAGGTTAAATGCTAATTGTGAGGGTTCCTTAGAAATCCTGCAGATCCTTGTTACTAAACTAACAATCAATTGCTATTTCCATTATTTCTAGTATATATGTTATATTTAAGTTCAGTTTCAGGTATTGTTTAGCAGGCCTTGGGATGGATTTTGTGTTTGCAGTTTTAAATACATTAACATTATCAGTCTTTGCACAGCAAAATTCATGCTCAGGACCACAAATGTGATGTGTTTGCAGTTTGAGAATTAAGCCAGGGCAATCAAAACAGTTTCCCTGAGAATCATTACAGATGAGCTGCATGTGCCACATCTTTCAACAGAAACATCTGCAAGGTCCAGAAGCAGACTGAATATAGAAAATCGGTTTTGTCAAACACACTATTTATGTCCACAGGACACTTCACAGAATACCAGTTAGAAAGACCCACATAAATCAGTGTCAAGTATCCTAAAAGTGTTACAAAATAAGCAGTACAGGTTTTTACAATAATGGCCCATAAACAAACAAGGAAAAAAATGTTTTACAAAAATCAAGCATAAGAGAATTAAGGAGAGAGGAAAAAATAAAACTACTCTCCTCCACACAGAGAGTGCACACACTCCCACAAGGAGGTGGGAAAGGATCCTAAAATTTTTGCCATGCCTCTACAATCATGATAAAACCTCACAGTAAAACAGAAGTAGTGGAAAAATGGAAACATACTTAAATGAAAGAAACAGCTGTAATACCAAGCAAGGTTAAGGACTGTATTTATTTATAAACTGGAACATAAGCCATTTAAGTGCTTGGACAACACATTGGAAAACAAAATAAACCTTTGTGAAAGAAGCAATTACACGGCCTTTGAGTCAGATTTGCACCTATAAGACAAGAGTGGCTTTAGAAACACATACTTGGTACCCCACCAAATGTTCCCAAAACACTGTACCAGCACAAACACGGTCACCCCACGTGAGCTGCCTCTATCAGTTCAAGTCCTGTGAGGTGCCACAACAAATTACAGACAGCTGTTCAGCACGAGTTTTCCAGGGTGATCTCTGTATTCCCCCATATCCTGAGCTATCTGCTTCAGTCACTGTGAGCATTAGGGTGGAAAGTAATTTCTTCAACAACATAGCAATTAAAGACAAAACAAGCTGGTGCTTGGGGAAATTGAAACAAACAGCTTTTCAACACCTCCAGGGTTCAGTGGTAACACAGGAAAGCTACTACAATAGAATTCGTACACCTCAAGTGATGTAACCTGACATTCTTTGTAAGGTATAGAAATTTTAACTTCCTTACAACCTTCCTTGTTACCTCTGTTCCTCTTCCCTTTCTTAAAGCTCTAAAGAAAAGCCCAACACACAGAGTAGTTCAAACCTGGAATAAACAGCAGCCCACATACACAGGACATTTCAGCATCCTGGTATGGCCTGAAGGACATTATTTCTTAATATATATTTGTAAGTACCATATCTGGGGGACAAGGAAAACAACTACCAGCACATAGGCTGTGTCTTGTAAAGTCAGGCTAAACTAGCATAAACCAGACCTTCCCAAAACACTGCCAAGAGCCACCACTGCCCATACACACATCCTCTGAACCTCACTAGAGCCCAAACTCACAGAGGGATCCCATATCCAACCTGCTTGCTGTGCTAAAATTAAAGCATGCCATTAATTGAATCTATAAAATGCCTTTTTCACATTTTATCAATAACCAGAAATGTATCTATATTTCTCATTTAAATAATACAAACATGCTACTTTGCTAAGATTATTTTTAAAAATATATTATATATAATAAATATATATACAGGACAACAATTGAGAGAGTTGTCCCTCTGTTTTCCTTCTCATTGCAGAATTCATTGGAACAGCATTTGGAAAATCAACAATCCTCCAATTTTTGCTAGCAGCCCATCAAAAGCCTAATCAGCTTATAGTTTTGGCAGCTGAGGATTCAGAATCCATCCTTATGCAGCCCTGCAACACCACAAGAATATTCTCACCTGGATATTCTCCCCAATTTCTATGGCAAACAATGTCTTTGGCAATGCAAAATAATGCTAATATTTGAAAAATATGAACCCTGCCTAAAAGGAGGCTGCAGAGCTCTGATGTGACTGAAAAAGCAGCCCAGAACTAAGTGCTGCAATTCAGAAGTGAAGGATGCTGAACCATTTCAAAGCACAGCAGTTTCATTTTTTATGCACATCTTTCACTTCAACATCTATTAAATATGCTTCACTCACAGTGGCAGTGTGACTTGTCAAAAGCTGCATTACTTTTCAGCAATTCAACTCACCAATACCAAAACTAGATACAATTTGCCTAAGTGCTGCTATTTTTGCAGAGATGGAGCAAGCATGCCATAATAGAAAGTTACCCAGAGACCTCCTACTTAGCAGCAGCTTGCTCTAACAAAATCCTCCGGGATAGGCATTAGAAGCAGCTGCTCTGGAAGAATGACAGAACAGAAGTCTGCTAGTAAGGGAACTGGAAAATCCTGCTTCCAGCCTGACACTCAGCCTCTGCAGCCCCAGCTGGAGGCAAGAGCTTCAGCCTAGAAATTAAAAACCAATCATCATTAACTTCCAGAAGCACCCAGGCTTAATCACCTCACAAACAACACGAAACAAAAATCTCCTTCTCCACCAGTAAAGGTTAGAGTTTCCTTCCAAATATGTGGAAGTACATTGGCATGGTTTTCTCTGCTATCTGGATGCAGAATCTACCCTAAACACAGCACAGGATGTCTGCCAGAACCACATGGGTTTGCTTTGCTCAGCTGTTACCTCTTTCAGAACAGAAAGCTTGAAGCTTTTAGTCCACTACCACAGATTCACCTTCTAGCACAGCCTAATTTCAGAATTATCCTCAAGTACTCATATATTAGTAATATATAGCATAACTCAGGCTTCAATATAGAGATGACATGAACTCCATAGCCAAACTGCTTTATTTTCACTGCAGTTTAATAGCTTGTAATTTGTCCTGGATTGCCATATTCACATTTCTTTTTCCCTTTCCACCTCAAAAAGGACAAAGGTAAGTTTTCAGTGCTTCATTTGGAGTAAAAAAATAATAAAGTAGAAGGCATATGGGAGAATAGGTTGCAGGAAACTTTTAATGGCTTCCACTTCTGAGGGACTGACATCCAGAACCTCAGACAGAAGACTGATAACCTGACACAGGAAGAGACATTTTTCGCATGTAGCACACCTGTTGAGCACATCTTGAAGTGAGGAAACATAAGAATTTAGGTTTAACATTTTGACTGTTTACTATCCACATTTACAACAGTGTTTTTCTCTATAGCACTTTCTCATTCAGAAGACCAGAACCCAACATGAAGTCTTAGGACAACAGGATGCCCTTCTCCAATCTCACCTCTACAGGCATTTATAGCAGTAACAACTGTATTTTACAAATGCTGATGTCCAACAGAGGGCCAGGACAAGCACAGTTAAAAAAATTAGTAGCATAGGACTCTAGACAAGCAAAATATCAAAAACTGGATTTATACTGACCAAAGTCTTGCTCTCACACCATGTTACAGAGAAGTAGCGCAAACAAGGTTTACAAAATGAAACATTTAATGTTTCATAAGCCTGCATTAGCACATCTCCAAATTCCCAAAAGCATTGCAATTACTGAAAGCAAAGACCCAGATTTTAAATGTTTAAACTGCTAAAAGGCATAGGATGAACCATAGCTCTCAGGACTACCAAATTTTACCACTTAAAATCTTGTACAGTACTCTTTTTTGACATTATTGACTTTACCCTTGTATTCCCAGGAGTAATTTAATTTCTTCTTCTTTTTCAAATAAAGTCTTAATACCTTGAAATTCAAGCTTTTGCTTTTTAAAATAAAATTATTAAAGCATTAGCATGATATTTTCAATTTGTCACATTTCAAAAACATGACCTCTTGTACTTTCAAGTCTCTATAACAAATTCCTTTCCAGTTCCCTTGAGAATCCAGGCATGTTCCCACCCCACTGCATGCCAGAGTGTCTTATTCTCTTGACAGTCAACAGAAGACAAATTTTCCTCTCTGGACTGCTAAACATTAGCTTTCAAAACAGCTTATACAGCCAGTGTCACAGCACAACTTACTATTCTTTGAACTGTCTACAGCTGTGAAAAGAAGTGCTGGGCTCTGCACCAAATTGCCAGCCAGCCTTGTTGCTGGTATCTACAATAAAACACCGAAGGTTCCTTCACCTTTTACTCCACTGACCTGCTGCCCGATTCCCTCAGCCTGCAGTCAGCTCTGATCCAGAGACTGATTCCTGCAGCAGGGAGAGCTCATTCCTTTAGCACTCACTGCATTGCACAGTTCATCTCCCTAAGGGAACCGTGCAGGTGTTCTGTGAGAGCTAAAATGGGCATCAGCTTTCAGAAAAGGCAAGTTTAGAGCAGTGCATTGCACAGTTCATCTCCCTAAGGGAACCGTGCAGGTGTTCTGTGAGAGCTAAAATGGGCATCAGCTTTCAGAAAAGGCAAGTGTTAAGAAGCAGTGATCACCTCCTGTTAGACTCCTCTTTCTTAAGCAGATTAAATCTTCTTCCATGTCTTGAGCCTAAAACATCTCCATGATGAAGCCCAACCTTCTATTCTTTCTAATGTCATCTATAATTCACCACACATTTGAAACAAATCTATGTGAACTATGACAAGTATAATTTGTACTATGACAAGTATCATTTGTTGGGAACGAGCAAATTACAAATTTGTATTTGAAAATACAAAAGAGCAAAATGGAGAACTTGGATTTTTATTTTTTGGTGGTATCCAAAAAAATGCAGCATCATGACATAAGGTTGACCTAGAAGTCCTAGGAAGTTAATCCGAAGAAGTCAAACAAGTTAGAATACACTCAGCAGTTAAAACTTAATGCTTGTTTTGACTGACTCTGACCCAACACCAGCAAAGGTGTTTAACTTCTGCATACTGCACTGCATCCAGTACTATCCAGCCAGAGCTTATTCTTAATGCTAAAACATTTTTGAAATATAATGAGAAATCATGTAAGATACAACAGGCATTTTAAACTCCCTGTTTCACTTCTAGTTGAAACACTAGAAACCCGCTATGAAAAATCCAGAGAGTATAAAGAATGCAAAGCAATAGACCAGGAGTTCTGTGGAACCTGTAAATAATCAGTGATTAGCCCTCTCTGAAACTATAAAACCCTGCTGACAAAGTAACAGAAAGCAGAGCATCCTAACAAAGTGAAAGCAAAAGGAGCTGCAGCGTTTAAATCAGGTCTCAGTTAATGCAGTGACAAACGGTGGGGAGGAAAGCCCCAGTTAACCTGACAGCACCAGGTATCAGATGACAAACTTACATGTGCAACTCCTTCTGGCACATTCATTCAAGCATTTAACCAAATTCTTATACCAGGTCCATATACAAAGCTCAGTATTTCTAATAATTAGGTAGATGCTAAAATTTTTAAGGTTTGTAAGATTTGCTCTCCCTTCTCTCTAGAACATTTTTGTCCCGCTCAATGGGCTGTGTATCATCACCCCTCAACAGTGTGTATAGCACTGTTCTGTAAAACAACTGTTGCCATTTCACTGGCAACACCTTACATTTCAACTTCTGCACTAAGCAAGCTCAAACATCCGGCTAAGACAGCAACCAGAGGCGATGCCTAAGGAAAAATCAAAACCAAACAGTACTATGGAGTTATCCTTCCCTGAATGCCCTCTCAGCTTCTGCAAAGGATGGCTGTAACCCTTAGCAGCTGCTGGCATCCTCCAGCACCCCGTCTGTCTTGAGACATGCTTAGCCCCTACCAAAGAAAAGAAAAAAAAACCCACAAGCAATTCCATTTAATAAATACTTAAAACAAAAACGATGCTCTAGAGCAGGATCATACTGAAAATGCAAGACCAGCAAAACACGTAATTGGAAAATACTCTGACCACTGAATTCCAATCCCCTACAATTGCAGGACTCATTATCCTATTTTTGTTTATAAACTCCACCTTAAAACCATGGAGTTTGCTACTGTTCCTCAGAACAGGGCAGGAAGGGCAGCTCTGGTGTGTTTTGGTAGGCTGGGTTGCTAAGCAAAGACACTGAAAGCACTCCCTGCTAAATCAAGTTTCTAAACTAAGGAATGCTACATCATATGTTTGAGCTACAAGGTGGAATCAAAACCCAGACTGCTTGCCCAGCTAAATTATCTATTATTCTTAAATATCAGCCTTACTATTTTGACTCTATATGTTAACAAAAGGTACTTTAGAGAAAAAGAAGTCCTCAAAAATGACAGAAAATAATGCTCAACACCAACAAAAATCCCCACCCAGTAATATCACATTTCTTTGAAACAGAAAAAGTATTTTCATTATTTATTGAAAAGATTTTACAAAGACATAGAAAGATTTTTAAATTTGCACCCGCAGCCTTTAATTCACACAAATCACGTTTGGACAGCCTATCTTCCAGCTGAGTATCTATCCCATGACTGAGCTTAGCACCTCTTATCCAAGAAGCTATTTTAGAAAAAGCAGAGTAAGTGTACTTAAATCAAACCTGCACAAGGACAGGCTGCTACTGAAACTGCATCCTCGGAGGAAAATTCATGTGTTTATGTTACTGGGATGGCACATACAGCATCTGCACAGTGGAACATCCAGCGAGTTGCAAACCTCCTGGGCCTGCAATGTCTCTCTACAACTGTACAATAATTTTCATCACAAAGTGAATTTAATTCCAAAGTACACCAGCCACAGCAGCAGGAGATTTTTGTTCATCCACAAACAGATGGACACTACCTGGCAGACTCATCACAGTCTGCAACATATTGTAGTCCACACTTAGCAAAAAGGGAGATAAAGCCTCCCAAGTGGAACTGCAGCAAATGAGTAAATGAGCGCCCAAGGCTGGCCTGTACCTTTTTCCAACAACACACTATATATGTTTTAGTATTTTAGTTAAAACATCACCTGGATATTTGACAGTCCTGTTGATCCTTTGACTTGTGTACACAGCAACATTTGTTCAGTCACTTACCCCAACCACACAAGTCTTTACAAATCAATAAAGCCAAGGGAAAAGAAACACTGCAATATATAGGAAATCTGGAGTTTGAAACCAATATTTCATCTTTTGGGGGGAAAAAAAAAAGAAAAACAGTGATGAAACTTCAAGATGGTGTCATCATTTAAGACATCAGTAGTAAATACAAAACTACAAAACACTAAACAGAAATTAAAAGTCCAGTCAGTTTGCAATGCTCCCGTTCATCGCACCAAAATTCCTTCAGGCCCTGCTTCCAGGAAACATCTCCTAAGATTCCAGATTCCTGCAGACACTTTCTCTCATGTCAGGACTGCAAGCCATCACTGATACAGCCTTTTGACGTAGCTCTCTTGCAATGCTCTGCATCAAAACATTCTTCAGGCTCTGTTAAAAAGTTTTTCCATCTTAAAAAAGCAAGCAAAATAAGTGATCATAAATTCTAAAAAATGTAAATCCTTTCTAAATTAAGCTCTTTTTAAAACAATACTGGAAACCAAAGAATCTGCTTTTTCCAGTGTTTTGGGAAGTTTAACATTTGGCTATATATGCTTTAAATGACACTCCATTTAAATTTCTCTGCTTCTAATGTAAATTCATTTATTTTATTTGCATATGTTTGTAGAGGAGTTCCTGAGTTTTTTTGAGACAATATACTCTGATTTTCACAGAAACAGTTACAAAAGCAGCCCTTCAATGGAAGCACAGACTGCAGACAAACTACTGTCTTGAGTCTATTCCTAAGGTTTTCAATAGTGCCATCAGTTCACCTCTAGAATGGCCAGTCAGGTGTGCAGTGCTGACCTGAATGACACAACCTGGCTTCTATACACAGCCACTGCCTATGGGCAGCACCACTTGCATGGAGATGTTTTACCCACACCTGACACCAGCCCTTACTGGTTTCCTTCAAACAGCCTCTGCCCTTCAAACAAACCATGGGCAGCAAGCAGCTAAGTGATTTAGATTCAATATCTCCTTGGCCTAGGAGGAGGAACGTTCCAGCATTAGAACTTTTGGGTGTTTGACAGACAGGATGGAGAGGTAGCAAGAGTGAAAAAAGAGGAATTGGATACATTATCCCTCTTATAAATGTAACACAGAACAGTCACCTCTCCTGCTACTGATTATCATCAGTGCTGAAGATAAGCCAAGCATTTGGGGATCTCTTGAATATTCTTTACTCCTGGCTCATCATAAATCAATACCCTTTTAACTAATGACAGCAGTTGACTGTGTCACGTTACAGAGATACTGCCTCCAATTAATCATAACATTACACATCTAAAAGTCTTTTAAGACTGAGCAGTTTATAACTGATACTTAAGCTCACCATTTCTGTATTTTAATCTGCATCTACTGTCCCACTTTGTGTTTCTGGACAGCCCATAGCTGGAACTGTGATAATCACATCATACCCACTAGGTCTTGGTTGTAGTTTATGACAAAGAAAAGATAAAAAAATGTTTTACATCTCAGCAACCCTTTTACCTACATATGGTTTCACAGAAATTTCGATGATTTCCAGTTTTTATTATTCAAACATTGATAATCAGTAGACAATTGCAACTGATTAATTACTTTTCTCTAATTCTCAAATACTGTCTTTTATATGTTCAAGAATAAACAACTCACTCTACACCTGCTTTATCATCAATAAAAGAGAAATAAAGGCCTCTGGAGAGATGTATCTGACATGTTGAAGATTTCCTTATTGTCAGTACAGTCCTCTGGAGATATGTATACTGACCATAAACTCCAACTAATTTGCACCTATATGTTTAAGTTCAGCAGTTTCTTGCTCTAAGGGGAAATCAAACACCTATTGCCTAAAACCCAACTTAGTAATAACTCTGTAAATGAAATTTCTGTTGATTCTAAGACAACTGCCTGAACTGCCACCAACCACCTAGTAAGTCAGTTGTCTAAAATCTAGCTCCAATAAGTCCTGCCCATGGCAATACCTATTTATTTGACTGTTCCTAAGCAGAGCCTTCCTTAAGCTGAATTTCTCTTGGACAGGTTAATCTTTGTGCCCATGCAGGGAAAAATATGTGCAGCCAAGTCACTGTCAGCTCTGAAACTCTCAGCAGATTTTGTAACAGATGCTAGTAGTTTTTTTAGAAGTTCTACCACAGAGTATTTACTACATGTATTAATTAAAATCTAACAGTTGTGGCCCAAATTATTCCTTGATAAATTTAAGCATGTAAAAAGCAGCAGTGTAGTTAGGACCTCATTACTGTAGGTTCTTATTATACAGAGAAAGGGACCTCCAGCAAAGAGCTCAGTTCACCCCTCCCCATTCATCAAAGGCAGGTTCCAGGGACAGACTTCATCTATGGAACGAGGCGCCCAAGTATGGTACCTAAATTTCAATTTGCTACAGGAAATGTGACTGTGTGCACTAACTGGCAACAGACTCTCCTACAGGTTTTACTGTTCATTGTGCTGTTCCAGGCCTGAATGCCAGCTGTGTACAGCTACCAGATATTCTCAGCAGTCTTAGATCTGTACTCAGCTTTTAATCACATGTAATAACTTTCTTGCAAAAGACATCACTTGACTTAGAAGAATGCAGTGATGACAGTTAAAATGAAATCAACCCTCTTGAGTAAAATGCCATCGTTATTTTCAGAGATCTGCATAAATAGCAGCTAATTTGCAACTATATCTTCCCAACTCAAAAAAGTATTTTCAAGACTTTGATAAAGTCTTTTCCATGTACAACTAGGCTCTGAGAAAAAAACAAAACAAAACAAAAAAAAACAAAAAAAAAAAAAAAAAAAACCCAAAAAAAAACCAACCAAGTATTTTATTTCTTTACAACATCAAGGGATGCTGAAGTCAGTTCCACCACCCTTGTTGCCATATATTATTTGCCTTATCTGATACAGTCCTGACTGCTCAATGTATTTGGGAAATTGTTACATCATGAATACTCAGCTGCCAAACTTCTCATTTTTTGAAAATGCATTGAAGAGTTCTCTTTCAACTGAACAGTTTAAGATTGTACTGGGCATGTGTGGCAAGATTCTCGGAGGATGGAGGGTCAGGGCCACCAGGGTGGCTTCTGTGGGAAGTTGCCAGAAGCTTTCCCTACAGAGTTATTTCCCTATTTCCCTCCCAACAGAGGCAATGCCAGCCAGCTCCAAGATGGACCTGCTGCTGGACAAGGCAGAGCCCAGCAGCAACTGTGGGATACCTTACTTCAGAAGAAAAACAAAAAATTATTTCCCAAAAGTAGTTCTGTCCAGGGAAAAATGAGAACATGAGAGAAACAACTCTGCAGACAGCAAGGCCAGTGAAGAAGGAGGGGAAGAGGTGCTCCAGGTGCCAGAGCTGAGATTCCCCTGCAGTCCATGGAGGAGGAGGTCGTGAATCAGGAAGAAAGTGAAGCTCAGGAAGGAGGGAGGGGTAGGGGGAAGGTGTTTCTAACATTTGTTTTACTTTTCATTATCCTACTGTAGCAGACATCTTTTTATGAAAAATCTTTTCCTTAAGATTTTTTCCTCCTGAGAAGCTGAGAGGCCTCAGGAACAAAATGTAAACAATGGTTATCTGCTGCTGTGGAATGCAACAGGTAGATATTTGATTAGCCCATCTCAGATGTTTATGATTAATGGCCAGTCAAAGCCCAGCTGGCTCAGACAGAGAGTCTGAGACAGCTGCCTTTGTTATCATTCTTTTATTCCTTTCTATTCTTATCTTAGCTAGCCTTCTGATGAAACCTTTTCTTCTATTCTTTTTGTATAGTTTTAATGTAATATATATCATAAAATAATAAATCAAGCCTTCTGAAAAATGGAGTCAAATCCTAGTCTCTTCCCTCAACATAAGACCCCTGTAAACACCATCACATCTTACTCTGATTTGACCACTAAAAATCTCTGTTGATTTCTCCAATTCCAGTCTGTTTTGCCCATATTGGTAATGGTGAATGATGTCTCTCCCTGTCCTTATCTCAATCCTCAAACTTTTCCATTGCACTTTTCTCCCTGTCCAGCTGAGGAGGGGAGTGACAGAACAACTTTGGTGGGCATTTGGCATCCAGACAGGGTCAAACCACAACAAGTGAAATTAACTTGTAAATTTTGTTGGGAAATGTATTTATTTCAATTGTCACAAGCAAGTTTCTTTTAAAATAGCGACATCTCAAATCCCTTATCATTGACTAGCCTGGACTGCTTCAAGTCAAGAGCTTTTTCTATTTTACTTACTCAGGGAGATCACAATGTAAGAGCTTTACTTATGCATTGCCTTCTCCACTGGAACATGACAGGAATGTTATTTCCATATGGCTGACAATGCAAACAACCACAGTAGCAGAAAGCAGAGCTGGAGTTCATAAATTTAATGGAAAAGAAAACTAGAACAAATGAAAATCCTCCAGACAACTGGGGTTGACCAAAAAAAAAACCAAAACATTCCCCCAAGCACTGTAAGTCTCCAGCAAGAAAGCAAATGACCTTGTAAATTCTTACATGTTAAAACTATACTAGAATCTTATGTGTTACATGGAATCAAGACTCAGAACTTGACAGCAAAGGAAATTCCAGAGTGATTTGTCAGGGCTTAAAATCCATTAATTTTAGGAACACTGATGAACTAATCATCTCTCTCTGGCAAGTGAATACATTCTACTGCTCTCCAATAAACTGAACCTACAGTTTACCAGCTTGCTCCCTGAGGACAGAGATGTGAATCAATCTTATTTCAGTCAAGGATAAATGCTTTAAAGCACCAATCACTTCCACCCCTTTAGCAGAGTTCACTTCAAGCCCAAATATCTCCACTAACACTAAAAAAGTTCTACAAAATACCTGCTAAATATTCTGCATTCCAAATACCAAACTCACTCAAAGTGAAAGAAGATGAAAGTTTAGGTGTCTCCCACCAGAGCCAATATAGACTGTCCTCCAGTATCCCTTCAAGTCCTCCTGTTGCCCATTTCCCTTGGTAAATGTTTTAACATCATCTAAAGTTACCCATTAGTCCTCAATGGGCCCGTCTACACTTATTCCCAAACAAGAACTGCCACCTACAATTGTCTGCCACTCCTGCATGGTATCCAGAACAACACTGTGCAGATCCTCTCCCAGTCCCAACAGAGGTTCAAGCACCTTGTCAGACTTACTTTGTCAGAATTCCTCACTGGCTGTGCCAGAAAACCAAAGAGTTCAGCATAAAGGCAGCAGGCAGAACAGTAACAACTTGTGTGCACTGGAAGCAAATCACAGACACTGAAACATTGTTTAAAAGAACACTTTTGTAATTCCTCAGGTCTCAGATAGCAAAATTAAAGTACACAATCTTATATGAAAACTTTGTTTGTAAACTAAGCAACCTCCAAATCAGATCTACTGTCAGGCTGTCACTATGGTTCTGTGTGTAATGGATTATCTTAATGTACTAACAAGAAAAAAACTTCATTAGAGTTTTTCTTTTAGTTAATCAAAAGTAACAAAAATAACATATTGGTAACATTGTGGTTATTCACGTGAATACACAAAAGATAGGACACAAGGGAAAGAAATGTCAACTATAATTGCAAAACTTTCAAAACAAAGGACCTGAGAAACAATTGTTGGCAAATATGTTTTCTGTTATTAGACATCTGAAAACAAGCATATATTATATGCAAATTCTTATAAAGATTTATACATAGCCAAATGTACCAGAAAATTAATTCCCATTATAAACACTTACATGGACATGACAGAAATAAGTGATTTTATCAAATGCACATGGACAGTTTAGGCACATTCACATCAACACTGTACTCATACCAAGCACACCCTTAAGAGAAAAAAGAAACCCAAACACTTTCAAAAGCCCAAATATCCTCCTTAAAATATAAACCAATATAAAGATTAGGATGAACAAATAGAGAATAAGAAATTACTACAGTTTAATAATATATCAATCTCTATTGAATATTCTTTTAACACATACAAGTCGTATGACTGAGGACTGGTTTTCTGTTCCCCCCATGAAACACTCTCTTATCATTTCCTGGCTGCCATTTGATATTTAACTGGCAGAGGGTGGGTGGGTGGAAAACATTCTTTTTCTAGTTCAAGTATTTTAGGAGAAAGTCATTGAGCGAGGAACACCACATTTTAGGATACAAATTTAGTCTGCATCATAAAATTTATTACTAGACTAAGGCAACTTCCTAGCCACTCACAAGAGAGAATTTAGCATTCTAGTGCAACAATTAGCAAGATGAATCAACAGCCTGGGGGAGGAGGGAAGACTTGTCTCAAAACAAATTACAATGTTTCAAAAGTTCTGGACCAGGAAGCTTACTGCATTAGGAAATACTAACAAATGAAGAGAAGACATTCCCTCCTTTGAATCATTTGTATCATTACATTTATTACATTAACAGTCAGCTTGAAACATGCAGAGAGCTCAAACATCCTAAATACCAAGAAGTCCTGAGGGTTTGCCCTGTAAGTCTGCACAAAAACTCACAGCTCGGAGCACGTCTCCTCATACTCCTCCCTGCAGAATAAAAACAAACCACAGGAGTTCTTGTTGAGCTTTTGGGCATGAACCTGTAAACTTATTCACTGGTCTACAGAGTATGCTAAGTGAAGAAGGGCAGCTGAGAAAGCGCACACATGGGTTTTTTCTATCCAGCTATGCAGATCTGAAATAAGGCACGAAGAACCACTCAGTACAAAGAAGCAGTAGTAATGCTTACAAATAAAGCAAGCTGTGAGTTCTCTGAGCTGTGAAGTTCCATTTCAGCTCTCCCTGCAAAGTTTTCCTCCACGCAATTAATTTGTTTTTAGTAAGCTATTTTTGAAAAGATCACCTACAAGCTTTAAGAGCAGAATTGGTGGATCATAACACTGCATAATTAATTCAAATCTGAGCAAGCAAGGTTTTACAGCTACCTTCATGCTTCAGCATAGCCTGTGTTTACTTTTAAAAATGAAACAGGAGGGCACTGCATTCTTAGACACTCACCTTCTTCCCATCTTCCCACTAAGGGCTGACAATGACAGAATACAACACGATGGATTGTCAATACATTTAATTTCACATTTTGTGTTGCATCTTTCAAAATTTTCTCAGAGGAAACTATTTCAGTCCACTTGGATAATTCACTGAGCCAGTATCTAACTAAAGGAATGCAAACAAAGGTTATGAAAACAATAGTGTAGTCTGTTACTAGACTCCAACTGAAGTTTTCACATAAACAGATGCCAAAAGTTATGCAATTTGCACTGCAAATGTAAATCTCCCAGGTAAAAGTGCTGCAACTGAACTAATGTAAACTCGACCCATGCTGCTATATGATAAGGACAGCCAAATGACAATGCAATTCTTGTCTGTCATATGACAGTTATTTTCAGCCAAGTAAAACTAGTTTCACGTTTCTAGTATAGTAACAACTTCATGGCACATAAATCCAGGCTGCTTCAGCTGAAAACCATTAGTCCTGTTTCAGATTTTCAGGTCTTAAGGAAAAAATTCTGTAGTCACATCAGGGTGTAGCAGACAGAACTTTGTGCAATGACTCATTATATGGGAACGTTGGTCTTACAAAGGTTATTTATATAACAGGAGTTCCATTTGAAAATAGTGTGTTTTAACATTTACTGCACAGAACTTTTGATACTATCTACTTAGCAGACAGGCATCTGAATGCTTCAAAAGGTGTCATCACTACATCCAACAAAACACCTTTCTAAAGACAGCCTCTTTTTAATTTCTTTTTTTAATATTTAAGCAAATACTTGTATTTTATGCAGAAAAGATTTCTTACCATTTGTAAGCCATAATTGGAGACTAATTTAAGCTAATTTAAATGACAGCTTAAAACAAAAAGGAAAATGATAGAATAATTCAGGTATGAAGAGACTTCTGGAGTTGATCCAATCTAATCATGCACTAAAAGCACAATCAACTTTTAAGCTGAATCAAAATACTAAGAGTTTATATGCCTGATAATTAGATAAAATGTTTAAAAATGTCATAAATGTTACAAAACAAGTTAGAAATGCAAATTGACATTATAAACAGCTCCCATTCAAACTCTGCTTCTCCACAAAGATACCTCAGCAGCATTATTTTCCACCCTTTTCCTAAGAGCAGCCTCTTTGTGCAGGCCATTGCTCCATCTCACTTTAAACCTGAGCACAGGCTTCCTCCCCTTCCCTTCTGCAGGCACTGGCACTTTTGTGGTCTCATAGTAAACTCATGAATCTCATCCAGCCGAACATCCAACTTGGCAGAAAACTCACAATTAGTTGGCCAAGTAAATTCTAATGTTGGCACAAGGTGGCACTGGGAAAGTGCAGTTGGATGCAGAACATGCTTTTTGTCAGGAGAATGCACATTTACTTCATTCTGAAACTGCAGAATCAGTCCCTTTACTAACCCTCCTGATCCTTTCTGCCACAAGCATGAATGCAGGAATGCAGAGCAGAGCCTACAAGTAAAATTCAAATTATACTAAATAAGGACCAAGTTGAAAAAAGCTTTAATATTTTTGCTGTTGCTCTAACTTTTAACTGTATCACAGGAAGCACAGAGAGAGAACTAAGCCAAACCAACCAACCAAATAAAACCCCGTGCCATTTAAAATGAAAGGAAATTAAAACCCCACCAATGTAACAAAGACTAAAAAACTGGTACATGAAACTTGGTAGAGCTGTTGGGAATAAAACACTAGAAGTAGGCTGGGAATGGAGATCAAATGATGTGCAAGAAGGCTTAGGAACACCTCTTTTCCTCCCTCTCCCAGGCACCCCATTAATGGGATTCAAGAGATGGGACACAGCTTCTTACCTGAACCCTGACATTAGGATGGAAATTTTAAGGCCTTTATAAAGGAACAAGGGATCAAAAGACTCTTGCAAAGCTGAGGTAAATGGAACAGACTTCCCAAGGCTAGTGTGCTGGTCTAACATAGGCCCCTGAAGCCAGGAAATAACCCCTAATTCTTGAACCTTGCTTTTGTAATGAGGCTCTTACAAAGCAATTTAAATCTGAATTAAATCCAGTCAATGGAGTAGAAGCCTCCTATCAGATATGTCCCTAGCTGATAGGGCAAGTTTGTACAATCCCTCTTTCCACTCCTGATGATCCATTATTGCCAGCTCAGAATCAGAGAGAATGTGGCACATGCCAGAAAAAAAACCACATACATCTGGCAACTAGGTTTCACCATTTCTAACACTTTTAACAAATCCTTGGTTTAATTCCTCCCTCTTGTTTCTTATCAAAGACTTTCTTTCTCAACTTCACAGAACTGTCTCCTCATTCAACTGAAAAAAGTCTTACCCAGAATCAAAGTGCCACATGATCTAAACGCTATACAAATGATAGTGTCAGACTGCTCTAAACAGTTCAGTTTCAGATTTACTGAATTCAAACAGTTGTTTCAAATAAAACCACTCTCCCCCTATTCTTATCAAAACACTGTTTCCCCAGTGTTGTTCACATCTCATTCTATGTTGAACACACCTACTCTGTACAGCCTTTATTTTCATTAAGTGTTCACAAACAGCAGTGAGAGATAAGGATTTAATTTTCTTCTTTGAAGTGGCACAGTATTTACCCTGAATGTGCCAAAGTAGCCCTACACATCCTACATTTGAAATCCTGCTGCCCTTTCAAGCTTGGTACACAACCCTTAGAAGCTGGCCCTGCTGGGCCACAGGAAAGCTCCAAAGGGGCTGGTGGGGGGTCCACTCCCCACCTCCTTAGGAAAGGGGAGTATCAGATTTAATTTATCCTTTCCAACAGTAGAGAAAGCAAAGACAAAGATAAGATATCACAGGTCAAACAACTCTGTATCTAAACTAGCAGAGTCTCACACCAAATCTATTATTTATGTAGTATGTCCAGAATATGATTCTTTTTACTGATTTCCTTTTATCTACATATCAGAACATACCAAATCAGTGGTATGGATTAATTCATAATTATTAACTTTTGCTTTCAGAACCTTGTATACAGTTACAAGACACTGACAAGCTCATTTCAGACACTACAGAGGATATTTAGAAGTAAGTGTTCTTTTAAAACTTGCTATTATTTGAAACAAAGTTTTAAAAATAAACAGATTCAGTATGGGTATATGGCCAGCAAAGCTCGAAAGAAGCTATGCCAAAGGCAATTTCAACAACTAGAGAGCTAGTGATGAATTGATAAATGGGAGATAAATAATTTGGTTTATATTAAAGTTTAAGTCAAAGAAATTTATCTTACCAGAAACAACATGCCACCTCTTCTTTCATTTAGAAGAAAAAGAACAGGACACCAAAGAACACTTCACATGTATAAAACAGGCTTTCATTGTTATAAACTGCAATGAAAATGTTTTGACAATAATCCTGATCCAACTTTATTTCTCAGAAAGTTCTCATGTTAAAAAATAAATTTAAAAATATCTTAGAATGCATATCCTGCCACACTATGACATGCCAACAGTCCCAAAAAGCAGTTGTAATTTAAAATAAGAAGAATGTTGTAGAAGAGGCAGAAAAGGTTGACTGTTATCCTAGGCTTGTTTTTTTTTTTTCCACAAAACCTCAGTCTCTACAGACAAGATCTGACTCCTGCATTCTCAAATATGATTGAAGATGGGCCAGTCCATATATGCAAAGGCACTTAGGCATGGAAACAACAGTAGCAGACTAGAATGCAAAATAAAAAAAATACCAATTGAACAAACAAAAAACTGAAGATACCTGTACACATCTTCCTTAGTTACTCAGACAAACTGCATAGTGAATTTACATTTACAGTAGTCCCAAAATGCAGTAGTAATTTCTACATAATAATAATTTGTTAGATGAAAAAAGAATGTATTGTAAGTATATATTTAGAAAGCCTGTGTCACCTACAAAGAGTTCCAGAGGTGTACTAATACTTTCAGGCTGATGTTTTTCTTTAGTAATTTGATATCATGTTGAGTTGCAACTCAACATGAGGGTTTCTACCATAAATATTTTGGAAAGGGATGTTTATATGTGAATCACCTAGTGAGGATCACCACATTGCTACATGAGAGAAGGTGTTTTGGGACAGACATTGTCTCAGCATAGCTTTAACACACTCAGCTTGAAAACCCTGAGAAACAGGGAGATAGGATCAATTGTCTAATATCTTTCCCCCCCTTTGTTTCTCCATTCCCAAACCCATCATTTACATTTCTCCTAACTATGGGGTACTCTTAGGATGTCACTCAGGTTACCTAAATTTCAAGAAGTAATACTGAAGCAAATTAAACTTCTTCCTTTAAGAAGAAAGCCCAACCACAAAAACACACACAACCCACAACACACAGATGTGAATATTCATATACTATGAATCAGGTAGAAGAGAACACCGTTTAAAATTAAAAATAACCAGGCAGAAGAAGGACACAGAGTTCAGTTGTTAAGTACTCACAAGTTACTACTCTATTCTTACTCACACCTCTTCACCCTTTCCAGATGCAGGCTGGCAGCCCAGAGCCATGGCCACCCAAACTGGTGAGATCCTGCATAACACTAAGTTACTGTACATGGGAGTCATTTTTCTTATAAATCACCCCTTGGTAAATTCCATCTAACATACTCAACTAAGCTGGAGAACATATCAGAAGAATGTGTCACAATGTCTCAGTGCCTTCAAATTTCATATGCTGCAGAAAAAACCTCCTACAGTTCCTACAGCTGCAGCAATAACAGCAGTAACCAAAGGTATGAGAAGAGAAACACCTTTTTCTTCTATAGCAAATAACACACATTGCATTGTAGTCCACCTGTTTATCAGGTTTACTGAGTACATAACATCCATCAGCAGGAATTCTTTGGAGATTCCTGTCCTGAACCATCTATCTAAGATCTAGATAGCAAGTTTGATTCTGTGTCATCAAGAAATCTTCATATCAACTACACACAAGAGCAGTAACCTTCTCTGCCAATGTCACTCAGTACAGGTGTTTCTGCAGTTAGAGCTACCAAACCACTTTTGTTCCACAAACACTGGCTCTGCCTTTCCAATAAATACCAGTAAAAACCAAAGTCTTTGTTGTTCTAACCATATAATTAGACATTATCTCCTTTCTCTAGGTGTAGCAGTGGTACAGCAGTTCAGTGGTGACCCACAATACTCACAACCTGCAAAAACTTCATACAGCTTCCCATGACAAAGAAGACCTACCAGACTTCTTTACAATGGTACTCCAAATAAGTTTAATTTAGAAGGTGATGACACCTATTTAGATATAGGAAGGTTTTTTCCTTTTTCTTAAGTAGATGAGAAAATAAAACAAGAAAAAAAAAAACATAAAAATCACTCCAAACTAGAGCAGAAATTTAAGTGTGTAGGACCCAAAATGGCACAGTAGACTCGTAATAAATGTTCTACCGTGCCACTACATTTACTACAATCACATACTGTATTTCAGTTTCTGTATAATACATACTTAGGATTACAACAAATTGTCTAAATCTGTTTTCAGAATAAATTTTTTAAAAATGCTAAGATTTGTTCCTATTTTGTTCACCTGCTGATTGTTGACAGACTGCACATAGATACAGCTCCTGGTACCAGGCCAAATTTACATTTAATCTGGGGAAAACAAATTCAGCATGGCTTTTTATCTGTATATTGAAGAAAACAGGGTCAAAGTTTCACTAAACCAAAAACATGTTGAACATGATATGTTGGCATGTTATGAAAGTGGCACTAAGCAACAAGAACCACTGCTAAAATGGAAAAATTAGATTAACTTTTTCGGCTGATCTAAGAAAGAACAAAGTTAATTTGTTATTATTAGATTACTAAGTTCCATTACCATTTTTAAAGTAAAAGGCAACATGATACCTGGTCTTTAAAAACTTGAGTCCTGCCTTTAAGTTTCCTGCCTTTGCTCCTCTATGTACGATACTTAAACTGCCACTTTCCTTACATACATGTTTGTGACTAAATTACATTCATTCCAGTGTAAAATACATCTGGTGCATAAAAATGCTGCAAATAAAGGGAAAATGTCTTTTTCTAAAGACTTTTTCATGTCTTAAAATGTCTCTATTTAAAGACAACGTTGATCTCCAGTTCTTTCTCATTGTAAGTTCTGCTGCCTAGTTCTAAATTATTTGAAAAAGCGCCCACCTCTTCTCCCTCCTACCCCATATAATCCATGACACCTTTCAAACACACAGCACAGCTATAACTACATGTTAGCAAGTCTATGAGTACAGATCTTATTTTTTTAAGACAGTTAATGTGGTATTTTTCAATGCATACATGTTTTCTATGAGTACAGATCTTATTTTTTTAAAGACAGTTAATGTGGTATTTTTCAATGCATACTTATTTGTAGTTAATTCTGTGTTGACATTTTAACTAACATAACTTGTATTCATGTTGAATCAATTCATTTTACATGCACAGTACAGAATATTCCTGATATATAACCACCTGCTCATGGAAGAAGTAAGTCTAATTTAGGAAACTAATAATTAACATTACCAACTCTATCTAATGTGGTGGCACAACTGTATCATTTTCAAACTGCAACTGAGTATATTGCCAGCAGAAAAACATTCTCTTGAAATTATCACTTTCTCAAAAATAAATAACTCAATGCAGTATTACTGAGTACTTAATGTGAACCACCAAAGCAACAGGCAATACCAAAGTGTGTGGGGAAAGGGAATCACACCTAACACACAAAGCTAAAGCTCTTCTCCAATCAAGGGCACAGAAAGATATCACATGTCAAATAGATCTTTGAGATATCATGTAATTTTAGTTGAAAAATGGTTTATTATACCTCAGCATCAGTCCCAGAAGAGTACAAAGTTTCCTATATTTAAACCACAGCACTGCCCTACTCAAGTAATTTAAAATTTATCTCCATAGCAGAAACCAATGGAAAATCCTTCAGTTTAGAGTTCATACAGAGATGGATAAAGCTTGTCCCTATCAGAGATGTCAGGTTCCATCCAGTACCTGTTACTTCAAATATGACTGAAATTCATAAACCTCCAGGAAAATGCACATAATGCAGAAGGAAGAACAACAGCAGTTTTTCAAGATGCACTATGGAAGCAGCATAAGACTCATATAAACCTTGAGGACTATGACAGCAGACACTGAAGACCACTTTTGATTTAAGCAGGTCTTCAGTTTTTAGAAGTCTTCTGTTTTCCAGAATACATTTATTCTGGAAGCTACTTTTATTTGAAAGGTTGCTTCCAGAACACAGCAAATACATCAACAGAAAGAAAAGAACCAAGACCTTTAAAATTTAAGAACATGGATAAAGAAGGAGGAAAAAATAACAAAAAAAAAAAATACACAAAAAAAAAATCTACACACGAAAAAAAAATTACATCCATTTGCCAACTGTTGTCTGAGAGGGTCACACTTTTGGGGACACCCTGCATATTGATCAATTGCTTTCTCACAACGCCATGGGATATATGCAGGTGCTTGCAGCCAGCACTAGACTTTTTTTTTTTCCTCTGACTTCAAACAGGAGGCCTCTTTCCAAATCTTTAGTTATTTGGACAACTCCATGCAGAAATTAATTGCCATTTTATCAAAGGCAATGAATTGCAACTTAAAATAAAACTTACACCCAGCACTAAATTTGAATAGCTACGGCTTAGCTACCAGCAGATTGTTACTATGTACAAGCCTCCACTACAAATCTAACTTTAATTAATTCATTCTAAATGCAGCGTCAGAACATTTCCATTATATTGCTATGTGATTACAGGAAAAACCAAACACAACACACATTATAGGTAATGTAAGAGCTATTAGCTACATTATTTAAGACTCACATCTCTGCTTCAAGAGGTAAAAACATTTAATCTCTCCTGTACACTACACTCATTTTTATAATGATCTTCCCACCAGAACTTTGGCAAAAGATATGATGGAAAAGGAGTAAAAGCCTCCAGTCTCACACCTACCCACTCTATTCTCTCCTATAACTTCCTCATTAGAGCTAGAACAGGTCACATCAGGTATTGCAATCTGATCACATGAAAACAGCTGCTTGGACTCTTATCATCTCAGCACTGCTGGATGCACAGTCACTGCAAAGAGTCCCTAGGGGCAGGTGGGTGACTGTAGGTCAGGAGCAGAGAGCAGTCACTAAAGGAATCACACGGAAAGAATCAGCAGAAACCCTCGAGATAAGATTTCGGGTATGGGCACTGAGAGAGCAGCAAGCTCTGCCCAGCGCATCACGGGGGCAGAGCAGGGCACAGGCAGGCCTGGATGCACACAGGCACTGGGCAGCTGCATCAAAAACATCATTAATCCTCCAAAGCAGAAATTACAAACAGAAGGTATGCAACTTTGAAGCCAGATTTAAGCTAAAACAAAACAAAAAAAAAAAAAAAAAAAAAAAAAAAAAGAGTAGCATTAGTTCTGAAGACCTTGTAGAAAGCCTGAAACTTTCAAAGAAAGATTTGGAGAAAGGCTTTAAAAAAAACCCACCATATCAAAGCACAAATAAAGCCACCACGGCCCCTGTACTTTAGTCCTCATGTCACAGCCCTGAAACCACTGAGAAACACCACCCCACCTCTGGTTCATCCCCCGTTTGGCAACACTCTACTGAGAGACCCACCAGCATTAAGAGCCCGATTCTATTTCCCTCTCATCTCAACTTTGTAAGGAACGGCCCAAGCCGCGACATCCGCGCTCTGCAGAGACCGCGCTAGAACCGAGCCGTGCGCGCCACTGGCACCTGAGGGGAAGGAAACCCAAACCCTGCAGCAAAGTTTATTTCTGCCAGGGGAACCCCGGCCACGGCAGGCTCAGGCTGTCACCGCCGTCAGCGCCGCGGGCGCAGCGGAGCGGGCGGCGGGGGCACGGACAGGCCACCCCGGCGGAAGGAGAACGGCGGGGAAGGGACAGGCTACCCGCCCGCTCCCAACGCTGCACCGTCTCGGAAGGGGCTGGCGAACCGGGACAAGCAGCCATGGGGCGCGGGAGATGCAGCGCCCTCACCGCTCCCGCCAGGCCGGCTCCGGGGCTCCGGCCTGCGGAGGGGCAGCGCGGCGGGGCCGGGTGTCACGCAGCTCCCGGGGAGGTACCAGGCCCCGGCCCGCCGGGCGCGGGTGCTCGCGGCAGCGCCGAAGGGTGTTGGCCACTCACCCACGCAGGCAGATCCGCGGAGGAGACGCTGAGCCGCACCGCCTCCTCCTCGTCCTCCAGGAAGGCGAGCGCCCGGCCCAGGCGGGAGCTCTTGCCGCCGCGGTGCCTGCGGATCCAGAAGAGTCCGCACAGGGCGATAAGCACCCAGCTGAAGCTCAGCCCCAGGTAGCCCAGCACATACACGGGGAAGATCAGCACGAAGCTCCTCGCAAACTGCGACACCAATCCCGTCACGTCCACGCTCAGCAGCGGTGGAGGCGACTCCGCCACGGGGTCCGCAGCCGGCGCGTTCTCCGCGGCGGGCTCGGCGGCGGACCCCGCGCCGGGGGGCTGCTTAGCGGCTGCCCCGCTCATGCTACCGCAGCGGCGGCTCCTGCTGCTGCTGCTGCCGCTCCTCCCGCTGCTCCTCCTCCTCCTGGGGCGCTGGCTGCGAGCGGGCAGGGGGCAGGGCGGCGGCGGCGCCTCCTCGCATCCCGCGCCCGGCCCCGCTCACCGCGCTCCGGCACCACCCGCCGCCGCTTCCGGGCCCGGCTGGCCCCGCTCCGACCGCCGCTGCCGCCGGGAGGAGGCGGCTCGGCCCCGACGCCGCTATTGGCGCCCGGCCGCCGCACGAACGCCTCTGCTCGCCGCCTCCCCCGCCCCGGGCAGCCTCTTCCCCTCCCCTCCGCCGCTCGCTCATCCGTCCCTCGCAGGCCTGCCCGGGAAGCGCCGTTCGCGCTGCCGCCGGGACCCGCGGCCGCTCGGGGCCACGGCCATCGCTGCGCGGCCGCCGGGAATGTGGGAAGGGGAGCGCGGCTCTGGGGAACGCCGCGGGAAAGGGGCTCTCGGTGGGTGGCAGGAGCAGAACGAGCGTGCCGAGGCGTGTGTGCGCTTCCTCATGAGCAAAACACACTGTCTCCCGTTCTCTTCAGTCACTTTCGCGGCTGGATGTTCCTACCTGTTACGCCCTTCGATGACAACCCTCGTGTCTCGCTTTGTTCGCTGTTGATGGGTGTTATTAAAGGAGAGGCTGATCGATGCCTCGGAGGAACCAGACGCTGGTCACTCCGTGCCTGAGTTACAACAGGTGTTTCCTGAAGTTTGGCTCACACATCCTCACATAAAGGTGCCTCCTCTGTCATCTTGTCAACACACCCGAGTACCGAAGGTGGCACTCACTGTCTTGGGATTTGTTAAACCGAAAAAGCTGATTTTATAACAGGCTTGTGTCCTGTATCGCTTTAACACCTGGTTCTTGCACCATTCCTCCTACTATTTATTTAACTTTTCAAATCACTTTGATGTAGCCACGAGTTTCGTAAGAGCCAGCTGTTGCTTGTCCTTAGCTATCAGGTCCTAATCAGTTTGCTGGTACACACAGATTAAACTCAGCATTTACCAGAAGTTTGTGAGTTTTATTTGTTTGGGGTTTTTTTTTTCTTTTCTTTTTTTTTTTTTTTGGCTTTAAATAGCTAACCTTTCACTTAGAGGGAATAAGGATTCTTTCTCCTCTCTTCAGATGCCAATTTTCACAACATGTGTAGAACTTTGAGACTTCATATTTGCAGGCAGTGAAGAGGGGAGAATCACTTTAGCCAATAGGCTGAAAAGTTATGAAAACACACACAAGTGGACAAATAGAAAAGCTATATAAAAGCTTCATTTTCTTAGGAAGTGAGAGTAACCTCATCTCAATTATACAGAGAGAGGAAAGTAAAAAATGCAGTGGCATCAAAGGAAAAGTTATTTGCTTTTTCTGTGGCACAGCAGAATTGGAAAAAGAATGCATGTTTTGACAACTGAATGTGGTGTTCTGATTTCTCATCTTTCCAAAATCCCTCCATGCCTGCCATCAGATTCAATGGAGCACTCTAAGCTAAAACAATTTCTGGCCATAGACTCCAGCTGTTCCTTACTTCCTCTTTACCACTGACACTGTATTTATTCCATCTGTGTATTTAAATTACTCAGGATGAATATTCAGAACAACCAAATGATACAAAAGGATGTAACAAAATCAGTGATTTACAACTAGGTGGTAATCCAAGCTTTGAAATTATAATTTAGTTTGGGTCTTCTAGAGAACTCAAAAATACCTGCAGGCTGTAATTATGAAAGAACTGAAGAGCACCATAAGACTAGGAAAGCTTGTGACCTTAAACTGAGGGTATCAGGTATGATGCTGTGAATCCTTTGGACACCAGTGAAATTAATTACAGTAAAATTGGATGATTTTTTTGCATTTATTGAATCCCTCTTCTAATTATTTACTCTGCTTATAAAGTGGCTTTAATGTCACTCACTCCTGAGTTTCAGTAACACCTAGTACAAATGGCCACATTGTTTGTTGGCTCCCTCCATTACAACCAACACTATTAATACTCACTCATTTTTTCAAGTCTTTTGTTCTCAGCCTTGGAATCCATTGTCCACTTTATTTCCCTATCCGGCCTCACAGTGTCTGAGTCAGATACAACTGTACCACAAATTAAAATGGAAATTCAAAATGAGGGGAAAAAAGTGCTTGAATTAATGTGATATTTGGCAAGTAACACTTTACCACAAGCTACATATTATTCTGCTCTCATGTATGCCCAGCATGTATTTTGAAAATGAGCTAGATATAGAATTTAGAGAAGTTCCTCATACAGTCAAATTTAATACAATGGAGAAACACAACAGGAAATAAAAATTAATCTTGTAATAGCATTTATGATGACAAACATAATATAATTGTAGACCAAGCAGCCTAGCACTGGTCCTACACAGAGTAATTCATTAATTGATGTGGAAGTTTGATTAATCAGAACTAAAAGTGGGTGATTATGTGCCAATCAAAGAGGAAAACAGAAGTAAGATCTTGTAGCATGACTTTGATAACGTTTATCTGCAATGTCAAGAGGAAGTTCTGATAAAGAGTTTACCACTGACTTCTAAGAACCTTTGTAGATAACTGACTTGGGCCCACACAATATTTCAATGAAGAAACTGGGTGGTATGAAATTAGCATAGCCATTGTTGTATAGAGACAAAAGAGTCTTGTTAAAATCAAGATATAAAGTCTGCTGCTAGGTGATAAATTAGGGTTAGTTACTTCATTATAAAATTTATGATAAAATGTTCTAGATAAAACATTTGTTTGTTTATTCTAGTCTTTTGGAGCAGATAAAGACTTTAACAATTTGCTCAAGAATCTTGGAAATGTTAATTCACATATTTCCTGCTCCTACACTTTAATATTTAAAAATGGGGGAAAAAAAAGAGTAAAATTTAAAAATATGTAGTTTAAAAGGTAGTCTTTTGTGCATTTGAAAGTCCTGAAGATAATTATTTATGGCCTATGGCCCAGAGATTCCTCTGGGTTCTTCTTAAGTATCCTCTAGTCAATTGTATCAGCTGCACAGCTGATTATATTTATTTCATTTAGATGATATTTATTCTTTCCACATCCTGCCTTTTTAAGGCCTGTTGCATTATTAGGATTTTTATTAATACTTTTTGTTAGCAACATTCCTTTATACTCATTTGTAGCAATATGTGTTGCTTCTCCTTTTTGCTCTTTCAAATGCTACAACTGCCATTGCAAAGTAGTGTCATGCTATGTTTACCTTTACATTGCATCACCATCAGATTGCCATGATGATTTGCTTTCCAGTCAATACCATCACTACTATCCCAAATAACTTCCTCAAAGATCTTGTTTGTACATCATTTTTGACCATGAGAAAAATTGGAAAAATTCAGTTTATGTGGTAACCTAATTTTTCCAACTTCTTTAGAGTTCACACAAGAAAACATGTTTTGGAAGCAATATTAATTGTTACTTCATGACCTTTTTTTAGTAACAGTTTATTTCCCTGAAGGACAATATATGGTGTTACACCTAATTTTACCCAACAGCATTATTTCAGTCTAATGGTTCTCTCTAGACTTTTTTGCTATTGAAGAGAAATCTTTATTGAGTAGAAATTTGAGAAATTTTGCTGAGGAACATAATCCTTAAAAATTTGAATTATTAATGAAAATACAATTTACATGAAATTTTATCCTAGTAGATTCTCATGATGGAATACTCTACTTCTGTGTTTGATTTTATGCAGCTGTCACAACCTGCTCCAGGTTATCTACCATAGACCACAAATATTTTTTGCCTGCTTTAAATTATCTAATATATAGCACAAAGAAGAGCCAAAAGACTCTAACATACCTGAGCTTCTGGTTGGAGAAAAACCGTGTATGTCTGATCCCTGCTATCACCCAGGCTGGCTTCAGTTTCACTGAATGCATAAATTGTACTCTCATGACAAGATCCTCAAATATTTATTGTTCCTGAAGACAGAAATACTTTCCACTAAGATGTGTTTCTTAACAAGTTTTCACAATAATTATAGTCTCCTTTTTTTTCTCTAATTTGATTTTTGCAAGTTCAAAATTAACGACACAAACTTTACTGCAGTAATCCACATTTTTGCTGTTTCTATTTATGAACCTGAAGGACTAACAAAGCATTTTGATACTTTGCAGATCATTTATGCATGTCTGTTGATAGAAATATTTAAATTTTCTTCTAATCTTCAAAAGGCTTCAGAAAAAAGTGGTTAAAATGGTGGGGGGCTAACCCTACAAAGCCTACAAAGATTCTAACAAGTTCCTTTCTGCATAAAAATAAAAAAAGGTAGTTTTTTTTCCTAATAATAGAAGAGTCTTGATTTTTAAGCCTGGTGGAAAGTTGCCATTTGTCCCTCTGAGAGGTAATATTTCCAGTAACTTTTTGGTATAATACTGTGATGTGTCATTCCACAGAGGTGAAGAAAAATGCAACAATGCTTCACCAGCTTAGAGGAACATCAGCAGATAAAAACAAACAAACAAACAAAAGTTCATTACTACAGAATATAAAAAGCTGTGCTATTTTATCTTCCTGTTTTTCAGTGCAGGTGGAGAAGGAGATATATGTACCAAGCCAGACAAGAGAAAACCTGTCGATGCTAAAATTGTAATAAAATTCTCAGGGCTACCAAGCCCCTGTTTTACAACACTTTTCTTGGAAAGAAAATCTAGGGCATCCTTTTATGATGGCTTTTCACAACATTTTATTGCCTGTATTCACTTGAGTCTAACACATATTTTATAAAAGCAGTCAAACCACTGGTGTATTCATTTTCTCCACTACATTGGTGACACACTGTAGCTTATTTTAATACATGGTGGATACATTTAAGCATGCACATATTTTAGTATTGTTATTCCAAATGTGCTCTTCTACCTTGTATTCTCATGCAGCAGTTAAACTTCGGTTTGATCCCTAGATTTAAGGTTTGAAAAGTTCTTTCCAAACCCTCTAGTGGCACTTTCCCACATCTGAATTTTTTCTCATCTTAGAGATGCCTGACTAGTATACTATCACAGGGCTAAGAAGAAATGCTATTAGCAGCCAAAACTGTTTGGTTTTGGGGTTTTATTTTTTTGTTTGTTTTTTTGGTTTGGTTTTTTTTTGGTTTTTTTTTGCAGTAAATGCATATGCATGTTCTAAACAGTAGACAAGAGAAACAGAACTTGAAAAAAACCTATTTCTTCTTTTCCATTTTTGGCATTGCTGTCACATTTGGTAATTTACTTATATGCATTTGCTATATTGTTGTTAAAAATAAAATCCAGTTAAAAGGTTGTTTTGTCCTTCAGTCTCCATACATAGGACAGCATTTCTGCAGAGATCCCTTCCTAAGCAGATGCCTGGTTCCATGTGTTTATACACTATGGCTAAAGAGCTCTTTGAGTTAATCCAAGATGGCTTTTATGCCCATTTTTATTTGTTCAGGGAAAAAAATATAAAATCATAGAATTAAAGCAAAGTTTGGGTTGGAAGGGACCTTTAAGATCATCTAGTTCCAACTCTCTTGCCATGGGCAGGGACGTCTTCCCCTAGTCCAGGTGGCTCAGAGCTCCATCCAACCTGGCCTGAGGACTGCCAGGGATGGGGCATCCACAGCTGCTCTGGGCATCCTGTGCCAGTGTCCCACCACCCCCACTGTAAAAAATTTTTTCGCAATATCTAATCTAAACTTACTTTCTTTTAGTTTGCATGCACTCCCCCTTGTCCTGTCCCCACATGACCTTGTAAGGAGTCCCTCTCCACCTTCCTTGCAGGCTCTCCTCAGGTACTGGAAGGTCACAATAAGGTGACAATAAGGTCACCCCAAAGCCTTCTCTTCTCCAGGATGAACAATTCCAATTCTCCCAGTCTCTCCCTTGTAGGAGAGGTGCTCCATCCCTCTGATCATCTTGGTGGCCTCCTTTGGACTTGCTGCAAGAGGTCCATGTCTTCCTTCTGGGCACCCCAGGGCTGGATGCAATATTCCAGTTGGGGTCTCACCAGAGAGGAGGGACAGAATCCCCTCCCTGCCCTGCTGCCCACGGGGCTTTGGATGCAGCCCAGGACACGTTTGGGTTTCTGGGCTGTGAGAGCCATGGCTGGGTCATGTCCAGCCTCTTACCCCCCAGCACCCCCAAATCCTTCTGGGCAGGGCTGCTCCCAGTCTGCTCATCCCACAGCCTGGGTTGAAATCAGGGGTTTCCCCAAACCAGGTGCTCATAGATTATTAGTGTTCTGCTAAAACCAGATAAACAATCCATTACAAAGCTTATAAATATTTTAGTATCCATAGATGTTTATATTTAGTGGATACAATTTAGCCCTTAAAAGTCATACTTACATTTAATGATTTGTTTGGGCTTTTTTTTTTGTTTGTTTTTGTGTGGTTTTTTTGGTTCTGTTATTTCCAAGAAAATATCAAAATGGAGGTTTTTTGCTCATAATTGCTTTATTTGATTTTATTTTACTTGATAAAATAAAATAACTGATTTACTTTTCTGCTTCATGATAAAAGAAAATATTTCACAGTTTGGACAAGTGGAAACTTTTACAATATTTTAAATTTATTCTGAAAATATGAATACGAGGCAAGGTATCACGGTTTTGTACCTAGTTATCAACTGACTATTTAAGTCAAGTAAAAGAGGTTAAATTTTATCTCTGAAGCCAGCCACAAACTCCCATTGAACTATGGCAAGAATGTTTCCAAAATGCAAAAATGTATCTTCCTTTGCTTCCTCCCCCGTTCCCACCCCCAGTAGCCGGTTTTCTACAATCATCAATATTACAAATAGCTGCTACATATTAACTTTTTTTCTTTTTACATCCTGAAAAGAGGCAACAACATTAAAAGAACCCAGAGAAATTTTCACTTGGTCTTTTAAATCACCCGTGTTAATGGGTTGTAAATATTTCCTGTGAAATGGCACACGCCTTTCCTGCAGGCAACCATGGAGCTCATTCCAGGCGTGTGTGGTGAGCTGCCACTCGTGCTTTGTTGCAGAAATCAGCTCTTGTACTTGTCACTGGGGGCATATTATTAACATTTAAATTTATTTTCACAACTGTTCTTCATACCTACCTCTACCCAACATCTGGATAAGTGGCAGATTAAGCATAGCACTCTTTTACAGTTTTTTTGCCCTGCAGTAATTGTGCACAACTTTATTAAAAGTGAGTCAGCCACGATGAGGGATAGTTTCATGACACACTTCACCTGGAACAGGTCGGTGCTGCAGAGAACAGCAGTGCTTGAGGGCTGTGGGGATGTGCCCCCATCCCCAGCTCACAGGGGCTGAGCCCTGACCTGCAGAAACCCAGCTGGGCACCAGCAACACAGAATGGACCAGGCTCGAAGGGAGCACAGTGGGTCACCTGCTCTTTCCATCACAAGTCATTTACTCATCTCTTTTCAGCAAAGAGGTGATTGATGTACTACAGTTATTGAAATTAGAATATGACCAGTGGGTCATCTGGTCCAACCTCCCTGTTCAGTCACGGTCACCCCAGAGCACACGGCACAGGATTGTGATCAGATGGTTCTGGAATATCCAGTGAGGGAGAGAGACTCCGCAGCTTCTCTGGGTTGTCTGTTCCAGTGCACGGACACTTGCCCAGTAAAAAAGTTCTTCCTCATGTTCAGGTGGAACTTCTGTGCCTCCGTGTCTGCCCATTGCCTCATCTCCCGTTGCTGGGCTCCACCGAGCAGAGCCTGGCCCATCCTTTGGGCACCCTCCCATAGATATCTATACATTAACGAGGTCCCCGTCACTCGTCTCTCCTTGAAGCCGAGCAGAGGCAGCTCCCTCAGCCTTTTTTCATAGGGGAGATGCTCCCTCATCTCCTTCGCTGCCCTCTGCTGCACCCGCTCCTTGTCTCCCTTGCACTGAGGAGCCCAGAGCTGGACACAGACTCCAGATGTCCCTCAGTAGGGCTGACGAGAACTGGGCACAGACTCCAGATGTCCCTCAGTAGGGCTGACGAGAGGAGCAGGATTTGCTAGCAGTGCCCTCCCTGCTGCACTCCCCTGTCCCTGGCCACACCGGCCGCCCGGGGCGGGACGCCCCTCCCGCGGCCATGCCGCCCCTCAGGCGGCGCTGGCGCATCCATCGCTCGGCGCGCGGCTGCCGGCCCTGGTTGCCGGGCGGGCCCGCACGCAGCGCCGATCCCGGCCCGCGGCGGCGGACGCGGCCTCCCGGCCCCATGGACGGGGACAAGGTGAGCGGGAGCAGCCGGGAGAGCGCGGCAGGGCCGGGGGACAGCGCCGCAGCCTCGGCTGCTGCCCCCGAGAACCCCCGCGGCTCTGCTGGGGCCGGCCGGGGCGCTTTGTTTGGTCGGCACGGCGGAGAATCCCCCCCGCGAGAGGCGTAGCGAGGGAATCCTTATCCCGAGGCTGAGGGGGAGTTGTGCCCCACGTCCTCCTGATAGCTGGTTACGGAAATACCCCTTGTTTTACCTTCTAGATAAAAGAGTGTTTAATTATTGATGCTGCTGTAACCGCTAATTGCCGGGCTTTAGTTCTCCGGGAACACACGTAACTTCTGCATTAGGGTGTTCAATTATTGAAGGTTTGTAGAAGTCCGGAATAAAGGAAACAAAACCACATGGCGTGCTAGCATCAGTGACTGGGTGACGTTTTCACTGGCTAAAGCAGGCGTGCCAAAGCGGTGAGCTGTGATGGAAAAGTTCAACTTTGGTCTGAAATATCTCAGGTGTGTCGCTGAGGGAGTGCCAAAGAGCCGGAGGCAGGAGCAGCCACACGGAGCGAGGAACCCTCCTTTGGCTGCTTCCATCAGCCGTGCTCTTGCCCATTTGAGAGCTCTCAAATTGGCAGCTCATGCTGGAAATAAAGATAAATGTTTACATGCAAAAAATAAAGTACTTTTCTCTAGCTTTAAAATTAAAGACAGATTTTTGTCTTACTGTTCTTCTGTTTCTTTAGAATCATATTTAACTGAGTTCTTAAATTGGTTAAAAACATTGTGTTCTGAAAACCTCTTATCTTTCTAGTTATGTGTGAAGAAACAAACCCCTGTCGATCTCTTTCAAAGTTTATCTAAAGCAACAAGGTTTCTTTTTCCACTGACTACTTTAGATTAAAGGACAGATTCTTTACTTGTAAAAATATTCATAGAATTTTTTGAGTAAATTGTGGCATTTCATGTGAGCTGAATGCTCTCAGGTGGATGAATTAAGCTAAACCCCAGTGTAATTTAAGTAACAAATCTTAATCTGGATTTAAATGAGTATATAAGTACTTCTAAATTAGCAGACGGGTGAGACAGTTCAATAAATCCTTTGAAAGTTTTTTTGAAACATTATTGTGTGGACATTAACTTACAGAGGGACAAATGACTCAATCCTTTATAAAATATCTCATTTTTCCTGTTTGTTTATTATAATTCTGCGAAAGCAGAGATTTAAGTGGAAAATCATACACAAAAGCAACAGCTTCTGATTGTGGTGAGGAGGTGAAAACTTCAGCCCCCAGAAAAGTGACAGATGCAAGTGCCAGAGAACCACCTGTGGATGTGTGCTGTGTGCTTTTTGCCTCAGCTTTGAAATAAATCTGTAGCAGCCTCATCTGATGTTGTCTTTTGGTCAGGCTGATTTTATGCTATTAACATCATTAACATTCTTTTTTTGCTGATACATACCTAAATATTGTCTAAATCCAAAACATCATTTTAAATAGGTTACTGTTTGGGACTATAATACAGTATTCTGCTTTCTCCTCATCCATATCCTCCTTTCCAGCTTAACATTCATACAAGTTCTGTTGATTTTCTTAGGCTTTGTTAAATCTTGACTTAAGAAAATTATCAGCTTTGTTTTTACTTTCTCATCTGACTTTCTGCAGTAGTAAATATTGGCATTCTTTGGGTTTTTTGCCTTTTTTAGGGATCAGAATAAAACTGAAATTTGTTACAAATACTGCCTTCTTGGGATTTCTCGTGCACTTTAGGAGTTTACCAGTCCACTACAATCTTCTATAAAATCCAAGTTTGAAAAGACAAGATTTTTTTCATATAAAATAATTTTAAAATATATATACTGTTAAAATACTGCCTCCATATAAAAAATTACCAAAAAAAAAAAAAAAAGGACACCTTATGTTTATTTTCTTCCACCAGTTCAGTTCATCATTACCACATTTATCAGTGACTATTTTGTTCAGCTTCAGTAGCTTTTGCCAAGTCTAAATTTGAGAATAAGGATAGCCTGATCATGTCACTTTGGATATGGTCCTCATGCTCCAATGAACTAATTCAAATATTCAATAGATTAAAATTCCTCCTTTCCCTTAGTGATCTCAGACAATATGAATTTTTATTTAGTCTTTGTTACAGTAGTCAAGCAGCCAAGTGAAGGAGCTCTGCAAATGCAGATAGAAGAAATAGAACTTATTTTATAAGGGAGAATTCCAGTGAAACAATCATGTGTACTTTGATTAGTTTAATTATCTTTTTACCTTCGGTGCTACATACAAATATTTCATATGCAGTCAACTTAGACATGTAGTCTGAGCTTCAGGTTTCTTCCAGGTCCAGGAAGGTGAGATTTACTGTAAATAGGTGTTATAGCTAAATCAAATTATTGTTTGCATAATCTTTTCAGTGAGACTTGCCACGTGTACCTTGATCCTTTCATTAGAAATATGATTCATTGTTAAATGATTTACTTCTCTCTGCAAATTGGTTACTCAGTCTTTTCTGCATTTTCTATTCTAGAAAAGAACCAAAGAAGATACTTGGAAAGCAGAAGAACTTAGGAAACATCTAAAGGTGGATTTATTTTATTTCTGTTAGTCTTGCTGTTAAACTGCCTTACAGCACTAGAATTTATTGGTGGTCTAAAGATAAAGAGTTGGCTCTTTGTTCTAAATTGGATAAATGGAAATAATGCATTGTTACAGTAATCACCAGCAGTCAATGGGGTGTGATTTGCTGGTCACCCAAATCCAAGTGACAGCTCTGCTTTGCATATATTATTTTCACTTTCCTAAAATGTATATTATCTATTGTATTTATTATCTTCTTCTATCATGTTTGTTTTGTGTTTTTAAACTGGTTAATTACATTATCCCTATGTCAAATAGGCATTCAGGCTG
Organism: Emberiza elegans; assembly: GCA_024865655.1. Classification (NCBI taxonomy): domain Eukaryota; kingdom Metazoa; phylum Chordata; class Aves; order Passeriformes; family Fringillidae; genus Emberiza; species Emberiza elegans. Next base: position 13,584,266 of record JALJVW010000206.1, read on the forward strand.
CAGTCAGTTACATAATTGATATTTACATGAAATTTGTGTTGTATTTTTAAAAGCTGTTTTCCAATATGTGTTATTATTATTCAATTTGTTAGGTTTTTTTCAATAAGCACAGGCATAATGTTACTATTTACAAAGTAAGCCTAGAACTATATCAGCATTTTAATTGTTAAATGGGAAATTAACAACTATTGGGAAATTAAATACATATTTAGTAATCCAGCATTTTTTTCACATGAATATGCTCCTATCAAAATAGATTGCTAAATTATAATGATAATTTTTTTATTTTATTTCAGGCAGCACTCTCAGATAGTCCAAATGAAGGCCAAAAACACAGAGAAAAGAAACTGCAGAGAGAGAGGAGTGTTCATGACATAAACCCTTACAGACATGAATACAGAGGCAGAGAGAAGAGCAAGGAGAGAACAAGAGAGAGAGAGAGGTTTAAATCCAGTGAAAGGGACAGGGATAAAAGGAGAGAGAGAGAAAGGGAAAAAGAACACCAGAGAGAAGACCAAGAGAGACACAAAGATAAGGTCCAAGAGTCATGGTTGGAGGAGAGACACAGTGTACTAAAATATAAAGACAGGGACAGTGATAGAGAACGAGACAAAAAGCACAAGACATATGAGATAATAGATCCACAAAATTATCTGAAATCATTTGAGGGAAGAGATACAGAACATCACAGAAGAAGAGAAATCAGGCATCGTTTGGGTAAGTAACTGTGGTTGCTGTTGTACTTGGTGATATTTGATATTTAGATAGGAATGCCCTGAAACCATCTGTGCAGAGAGGATAAAACAGGCAGGTGTGAGTACCTGCTAGCATGTTCTATTTTGATGGTTTTAAAAAATGTCTGATGCTTGTTTCCCTTCCTCTGAAGAGGATTGGTGTCACTGGTTTGGTTGCTCAGTGCCTAGACTGTCCTGAGTGATCCCTTCACTTGCAGGGTGATTGCTGAAATCAGTAGCACGTGTCATTACTCTTACCATGACACAAGACTGGAAGGATTCATTAGGAGACAAGAAGGAGTAACCAGCTTTGGAGAGAGAATTTCAACAGAATTCCTTTTTAGAAAGATCTTATGTAAGAGAAAACACATTGCTAAAATACTATTTTCTACTTGCTAGAATTAATTATGTACAGAGTCGGAATAGTACAAAATCTGTTCCCTAATTTATACATCTATTTTCTAGAGGAGGAGAAAGCAAGAACTGAAGAGAAAGAAAGAAGACATAAAGCACAGAAGGTAAGGGAAGTTAGTGAAATGTTTCCATAACAGAATAAGATAAAATTGTAGAATAATGAAGAAACTGGATCAGACTGTGTTTCCCAAGAAATCCAAGAGATGCATAGATAGTAAGGTGATGACAAGTGTATAAAACAAAACCAAAATATATCTGTTACCTGATTTTAAGGGACATATTTTATTCTATTTTATTTAAGTAAACATGAAATAAAATTTTCATAGCAAAAAATCCTTACTTTTGGAACAGCTACATCAAAAGTTTCCATCTGCTATTTATAGCCTTATTGCAAGGGTAATTGATGGATGTACATCCTACTTTAGACCACCTCATAAACAAGAATTTTTTTTGTGAAGAACATATAGTTCAAAGAATTTTCTGTAGGAAAGTGTACAGTGTCCGAGAAGAAACACCAGACTCTCATAATTTGAAACTTGTTATCATAGGAAATGAAAAAAAATGGCTGGAAGATCCATGTGACATAAAGATTAGGTACTTAAAATTCAATCATTTTAATGGTCAGATCTTGATAGATTTGTGAAGATAGAACTGTCTTGGAGAAGTTTTTAAACATTTAATATTATTTTCCTCTTTGCAGGATAATGATTTAAGAAAGCAAATTGAAAAATATTTGGCCTACAAAATTGAAGAAGGTGAACATGTGCGCAGGTTAGAGAGACATCAAGAGCTGGATAAAGAAATAGAAAGAAAATACAAAGAAAAAAAAGAACATTCTTCTGGGACAGAAAAAGAGAGGCTTTCTACAGAGAAAAGTTATAAACATTATGGAAAGGAAGAGGAAGAAAAACATAAATCAAAGAGATCTAAAGAAAAATATTCCCATGGAGACAGAGAAGGGCCAGCAGCAGAAGCTGATGAGAGAGTAAAAAGCAGAGAAAAGGAAAGAAAGAAATATGATCTAAGGGTAGGTTTTGCTAAAACATTACCTAATCATTTACTTTAATTATTAGTATATAGTCAATAGGGGAATGATAAAAATGCTAAGATTTTAAGTCAACATTTTCTGAAATTTGCGGATAAAGTGGTTGATGAAAACACTACATCAGCATTTAAGTATGCTAATTCAGAATTGATTCCTTCCATAAAATTTAAACAAAAAAAATGCCTATATATTAGAAACATCTTTTATTCATAAATTTCTTTCTTGTTATGACTTTTGAAATTTTTGCAAACACTTTGAAGTGGAGATGCCATAAGGCTTGAGGTCCATTAAAGTTTATTGGCTGCCTTTATAACAAAAAAGGTTTTAATAGATGCTACTTTTATGTTGTCTGTGAAGGGAGCACATCTATCCAACTCATAAGTAGGCAGGTGAATATAGACCCTTTATATTTGTGGGGTTTGCCTCTACTTCTGAAGCCATGGAATATATTTTGTTTCTAATACAGAGCATGATGTTATATCCTAGAGACTTAATCAAAAATTTGTAATTTTTTTCTGATGGTTCATAAGTATTTATTCAACAAGACTGAGAGAAGGAATCTCTAGTAATTTGTAACTCTTAAAATCAAATTAATTTTCTATAGACATATAGACATACAACAGTTGAGATGGTCTAGGGTGGTTTCTTCTGCTGCCTAAAGAGTGAGGATGTACAATCTTCTGAGATAGAAGTTCAGAAATATATTTTTTAGTGACAATATGAGTAATTTTCAGTGCAGGGGCCCTCCATGAGTGGTTCCTGTAACTGACTGACTGCAGCAGACAACAAAAGTCTATCTGGGGCTTGCTCAATGTTTGACTTCCTTGGAAATGTACTCAGGTTGCTGTTAGAGAACACAGACACTGATGCTTCTGTCATATTTTGTTTTGTGTTTCTGGATGGAGACAAAGGCCTTTATCTTAAACAACTTTTTGAATACATTTCCAAACTTAAGTAAACCTTCATAATAAGATTTAAGATTCAAGTCCCTCTGCTGGGGATTAAAAGTGCCTGAGACTGTGCTTTGTCCCTCCATCCAGTTTGCATACTGTTAAAATCTCACTTTTTGTAACAGGCTGGCCACAGCCTTCCCAGGTCAGCCCTTAGGCCCTACCAGTTTTTGAGAGCATCTTACGAGCACTCACTAAAATAAAAAATAATCTGTAATTGAAACAATTAATTAGCAACCTTTTCTGCTGTTTGATGAGAGTACTACTAATACAGGTTCATGTACATATTCCTCCCAGCATTTCTGAATCATGAATATTGTGATTTCTTTCACAGAACAGTGAATACAAAAAGGAGGAGAGGATTCAAGATGAAATGAGCCATCAGCTTGTAAGGTAAATTCAGAGATTTAAAATGATTATATACTAGATGGTGTCTACTAAGATTCAGTCACCACCAAGCCAAGAAGCATAAATTCTTAATCTCACCTATCTGGGGACAAATTTTTTTTCATAGGCCCAATAGTACAGCAATTGCAAAAAAATCTGTGTGTTGCCTCTAAGATGATTCAGATTAAAAAAAAAAGTATGTATTTGTATTCCTTTAATTATTTTTCTTCATCAGGTAGCAAGAGATATTTTTAAATCCTTGTCAACTACATATATGTTAATCTGGACACGTAGTTTCAGAGACAGAAATGCTGAATTTTACCACCTGGAAATTCACTATGTAGTCATGTGGACACATGTAAGGCTCATGATGAACTACATAGGACTCTATTTTGTTGTTTAGTTTAATTTGAGTATTAATACTCAGCTCATATCCTAGATGGTATCTAAATAATCCTATATATATATAGCAAGTTTGCAGTTGAATATGAAAGGAAATATTCTAGATACCTTGAGTAGGATCAGTTAAATTTCAGGATTATATTTCTAAGTTTTATTACTAGCAAATAGAAATCTCAGAGAAGCTTTCTGTATATTCCAGTATTAGAATTCTTTATTTCTCGAGCCTTGTAAAATTCTTTCTGGAGTCTAATTCTCTGGGTACGTGGTTGGTTGCAATTCTCACTCTTAAACCCTAGTTTATCTTCCTGGCCCAATACAAGTCTGGGCTGTTTGCTTCTGGGGACACAGGCAGTGAAGTCACCACCAGTGGCTGAGTATTGTTAATGTTAAGCATGGGACAAACCACTTTGGCTGAAGTGAATTTGTGGAAGTGTGATCCTGTGCAAACCTGAAAAATGAAATATTTCCGAATACACATGGTGAGATGTTACCTGGCAGCAGCACTCAGCTGTGTCAGCAGTGCTGAATATTCAGGCAGTGTTTTGAAGCTGTTGCTGCTGGGGCTGTGGCTGAGTCATTGTTTGTGCATAGCTGGGAAGAAGAGTTTAGCCATTCCTGGATGGCAGGGAAGGCAATATGGTTTAGTGAGATATCATGAAACCCTGGTTCAGCTTCAAGCACTGTTAATGTTGAATCACTCCAATTTCTTATGACATGATCCAGCCAAATTTGCATTTTTATTGTTGCCTTTTCCTATGTTTGTCAATCCCAACAGCAGTAGATACAAATGCTCCCCTAAAAAGTAAAAATACTCTCTTCTTGAAGTCTGATACTCTCTACTTACTCTCTACAAATATAAAATAATCAAATAGATTATTGAGGAGCAAATCTTGTTGTTGATTTGCTCCCGCTCTCTGACCCTAATTTATTGTCCCCATAAATAAGACTCCTGAATGAAAAAAAGGTTTGAAATCAGTCTTTGATTTATAGCTTTTGAGCATATTGCACCAACCTGATCTTCATCTCTGGTTTGCTGCAGATATTAATACAAGTGATAAATGTGTGGGGTTATGAATTTTCTTTTCCTCACTACTTTTTCTTGCAATTATAAGTGTTAAATTTAGACAAAGTTTCTCAATTTTTACTGGTTAATCACTTGGTTGTTTCATTATCTTTTTGTATCATAGAGATCTATAAAAATACTTGTAGAAATATTTCAGTTAAGTGGACATTTCCAACTGTTCTTTCCTGTTCAAGAAAAAACCTTCTTTTTTTTTACTAAAACAAACAAAATCCCCAAAACCCAAAACTGAAACAGAAGTGCTTTCTTATTAGTTAACCAATAAAATTGTTGTTCTCTTTTTGAATAGGACTGTAAAAGATAAAGGAAAACTCATTGAAACAGAGGACATGGACACAAGACAAGAGGTAAAACTAAAAAAGAGGAAATGATTTCTATATTTTGAAATTATTTATTTTAATATTTTAAATGGACATGTGCAGACAGAGCCAAATTTTCAGCAAGTCTGAAGCTGTATAGACTTGGGTTTATTTGGAACAGTCTATGCAGATACAGCCTAATTCTACCATCAAAATTTTAAAAAAGTTTTGTGGTGTTTTCAACCTATTGATTCAGCTCATCTTTAAGTGTGAATTTCTGTGGTGAGGACCTAAATTTCATTTCTAGTTTGTGGAGAGAAATAGGCAGTTCAGTCCTCTTATATTTGGTCTCCTTTTCCATTATCTTCTCTGTCTTCATTGGCAATAGGAGGCAACACAAAAGGGAGAAATTCCTACTCAAGACCTGACTCAACAAGGACACTGAAATTCCAGGGATTTGCATTCTATGTTGTTGGTTTTTTTTGTATATTTGTTGCTCCAAATGCAACAGCCTTCAAGATATTCCAGCATAATTTCCTAATCCTGCTTTGTATTGACAATATATAGATTTTCTCTATAAATTCTTGAAAGTAGGAACCCAGAAAATTCTGACAGGTGGAGGTTTTTAGTGTTTAAAAACCATATTTGTACCAGATGCATCTGTGTTATTAATAAAGCTGACAGCTCTGTTGGCATTTTCTGAGATGATCATAGGTAATAAAAACTACAAAGTAGCCAAAAGCTAATGAACACCTTTGTTGAGTGTGTTACTAAAGGGGTCTGACTAAATGGAATAAGGATTTATTTAAAAATCATATGAAGTAAACTATAAGAATTAGTTACTGCTGAGTACCTGCAACCTTGCAGGCAGAAGAAATCAGAGAAATTTCTCACAACTAAAGTTATACTGGAGGATTCAGTCTGTTAATAAAACACTGTAAATGTTAAAATCAGGAAAGTTGCCATAAATAAATGGCATTATTTTAATCAAGTTAATAATCAAGAGAAAGGAAATGTATTTGAAGTTCTTGCAGGGATACCATAAATCTTATTCCATGTAAATAAAGTAGAGGATTCAATGTTAGCAAAATTATTTACATATAAAAATTATCTTGTTCTCCTGTTACATCCATGTCTCTGCTTTCCTGGTTTCAACACTTGCACTATTTTATTAAAAGATTGAGTCCCCCAGTATAACTTAGGTGTAGGGATAATTTTGTCTAGTCCTCAAAAGGGTAGGGCAGTCTTATTTTGTTGTTAGCACCATCAATGAAATTGTAAGTAACACAGCAGTTTTTATGTCTTTTCCAGTAAAAATACTGTTAGAAAAACAGTTGGTCTTCCCAAGATGAGTTTGAGTTCTGTTTTTCTTCCTGTACTATTAGTTTAATTCAGTAATTAGCACTTGATAATATAATTTTCTTTATCTGTATAAACTACATGCTATATGTTTGCTTGAAAATGTAAAAATATCTGAGGATAGCAACTATTAATCTATTGTATGCTAATATTTGGCAGATGCGAGATTTTTCTGGGGAGGAAGATTATTTAATGGTTTCATTTTTTCTCCTGATTTAGGAAATGAAAGGTACTCACATCTCTAATCCAGACACAGAACTTAAGGATTTTTCATTGACTTATGAAGATGACTTTGAGGTAAGTAAACGTATACAGTTGTCTGTCTGAAGTAATTCCTAAGTGTTAAAATAGAGAGTAACTTTGTTCACAGAAATAAACAGGATGTTACATGGCTTTTAGTTATTTTTTTGGTGACAGTGACCTTAATTTCCCTAACAGTAGATAGTGAGCAATTAAAATGTTATGCAGAAACTCTCTGCTCTGTATTTAGTTAGTTTTCATCAGAGGTTGGGAACCAGCTTTTATTTTTTCAGTTGAAGTGTTCACAAAATATTTTCTCTGCCTTTGTGTATTTCAATTATTTAAATGACTTTTCTTTGAAGAATGCTGAATTATTTAAATAATCAGAGCTAATAATTTCAGATAAAAAAATAAAAAGCCTGTTCATTTATCATTGAAAAAATATCACAGGAAAAAGGTATTGACACACAGCATTCACTTCACTATTTTTTTCACTGAATTCCCTATTTTTAACTCTTTTGTCTACTTTAAAGTTATTAAGATACAAGAGTGTGTGGGATGTGCTTTCATTGTGAGCTGAACTAGAATCATCTTTGTTCAGTGAGGGTAGAATTCATCTCCACTCATGTCAGGAGTGATGATTTCCTCTGTTGAGCTGGTCACTGCAGTAGCCCTTTACCACTCAGTGAACAGAAATAAGAACATTTAAGACTTGTTCATATGTGTTAGGTGATGATTTTAGCATGACATGAATTGTCTTAGTTTGAGAATTTGTTAAAGGATGACCCTTAGGCATAGACAAGGAGTGTGGCAGTTTAGTAAATGTGAGCCTGCCATTAAAGGACAGCTTGAATTAAAACTGTCAAATCAACAACTTCATACATCCCTGAAGCATTTATGCCACTGAACACTGTTATTTTATTTCTTTAAAACAACACCTGAACTTACAGTATGTAATTTAGGATATTAAATAAAAAGACTATTTTGGGTACTGTAGAACAACACTGAGATTGTCTTCTCTTGATTAAAATTACTGCAGTAATTTTAATAGTTAAAGATAATTATGAATAATTAGAAGATAATCTGATCAATCCTTAGAATTGATCAGATTGTTCTGTACTGCAGAATCAAGAGATGCTATTTTCTTTCCATCAGTTATTTTAGAATGCCTTTCAATCAGAGGATTTATAGATATCTATGTGAGGTTTTTAATTTGACATTTTATAATTTCTGTAAAAGATCTTGAAAAATGCATCTATAGTTTTTGTTTACCAAGTATTGTTACTTTCAAAGGTCTATGAAGATGATTTTGAAGATGATGAAGACAAAAGTGGTGAAGCAGAAGATGCAGAAGAAAACCTAAGAGAGGTTCAGTTTTCCAGAACATCAGAAATTGAAGAAATTCAAAGAGCAATTATTGCAGAAAATGATAGAATTTTTAATCCATTGCCAAAGAAACTGGAAAATGAAAAAAAGGAGCCAGTCATGGGTATGTGACTAGATACCAGCCTTTTTATATTAAATGTATGAGTAACACATACAACTCACAAGTCAGCTGGCCACTTTTTCTAACAGTCTGTCTAAAGACCAAAATCTGGTCCTCAGGATGAATCATGTAGATTTGTGGTAAGCACTGTAACGTCCACATTACTAAATGATTCATAGGCATTACTAATCATTTAAATTGTGAAATATAAATGTACAGACTGACATTTAATACATCTTATTTTGGGTAAGAGGAGCATATGAGAGTCTGGATTTTGAAAACTAGAGGAGTGTTGGAACAGTTTGGGGCTTCCGCTGGCATTAAATTCACCTTTTTCTTTTAAGAAAAGTTGAAGCAACTGTTCTGGGGGGAAGGCAAGAAAAATATCAATACTACTCATATATATAGCACTTTATCACTTTTAAATGCAAGCTCTTTCTGAAATGTCTGAAATTCAGTAGATGTCACTCTTGTGAGTGCCAGAGCTGCTTATTTAAGTGCAGTTGTTGTTCTTCTTTGCAGTCTGCACTGAAGTGAACAACCACATAGAATCATTGTGCAAAAGAATATTTAATGGTTTTTTAGTCTGGTTCAAAGTTATTACGGAAAGGAAGAATAAAATGAAGTTCCTGTAAGTCTTTACAGTATCCCTTAAAGGTCTTTTCCAGCCTAGAAGAGTCTCTGTCAATGGATTTCAGTTAATGGTCATTGCAGCAGGAACCAGCATACTGTAATGTGAATTTCTTCTTGCAGAAGATTTATGCAATTATTATTTATCTAGTGAACAATACAGAATCAATAGAGATTTTTAAATTTCAGAATTGTAACATTGGTGGTTTATTCTTAATTACACAATGCATTCTTTTTTCAATGAACTTCTAATCTTGTTTGCTTAAAATGGTGGTTGATCAGTCTGGCAATTATTTTTATAAGTTAAAAAGCATTTTACAAGTATTGCCTAAAAAGGCAGTCATCCTTTGAGGAAGTGAAGCACCATTAGTCCTGACTGGAAGTTGGATCTCAAGGTCAATTAGGTACAACCTAGCCAGGAAAGGGAGTAAGACAGATGTGACATCAGTTGCTGTAGTTGGTCTGTTAACTGTGGCTTTTCAAGGAAGTTTTCAATGTTTTCCTTATTCATCTAAGAATATTAGTTAAGCCTGTGTTGATGAGGTTCTCCTCTACCTGAGCTCTTACTCAGAGGTGTAGTGTGCACATGGTGAAGTCTGTGTGACTTGAATGCAATCTTTAGAGCAGATGACAGAGTGTTTTACTGTACACAGGGGAACAAGGCACCTGCTGATGGCAAGAGAGACACTTTCAGCATATGTCTTCTAAAGTAAAAATTACAATGGTCGGTCATTTTGAATTGATTGATAAAGAAATATTGTATATGCTGGCCTGTTACTGGTGTTAAACTCTTTTTACTGAAAATGGTGATAGAGCACTTTGTGTAACATGTGAACCAGGAACTTTCAGTAGCTGTGTTGTAACAAATCTGCTGCTTTTTAGACTTACTGCTTAACATTTTCATGCACTTTTAAGTGTGAACTGTAACACTGTGTTTTGCAATATCACAGAAAGGCAAAATTCTTCTGTCAGAACCTCATTTTGTGGAATATTCATGGATTTCCAAATGGCAAACCAAAGACAAAGCCACCGAAGTATGGCCAGTAAACAGAAGTAAGTGTATTTTAAATAATCCACAAAAAATGGCAGCTCACTATGTTAGATGCAGGTTTTTTTCATTATATTTGAAGTATGTGAATTTTATAAACTTGAGTCTTATGGAATCAATTACTTTATTTACTAGCAGTAATTTGTTTTTAAGTGTATATAATTTACAGGTATTGCTACATGTCATTTTGTAAGAGAAATGTATCTATATATCAGTTTATGTGCATCATTTTATTACAGAATGTGTTGCCAGGATTGTAATTTCTTTGTTTAATGCTTCAGTCATTTAATTAGATGTTGACTTAAAGTACTAAAGAGCAAGCCTTTTAACTACCATCAGATCTCTGCAGAACTGTAACTTATTGAAATAATCAAGAATATATGGTGCATATAGTTGCTAAAATAGCACATTCCCTTTCAGTGATTACATTGATTGCTGTAAAAACATGTTATTGCTGATCTAAAATTGATCTAGATGTGAGATACCTAAGACATCTCTGTATTTTAAAGAAACAAATTGATGCCTGCTTTTTGTGGAACTTGACAGGAGCTCCAGATTTGTCTGAAGCACTGTATATATCTCCAGTTTTCTGTTACAATGTTTGGATGCTTAATGCAAGATTATTAAATGTTATAGTTAATACCAGACTCCACTGTTTCATGGCTTCACATCAGTGGCTAATTTTCACATAAGGGAGATTTTATTGTCTAAGTTATTTAATTCACATTGTCTAAACTATATACACAAATTTTACACGAGTTCATTGTCTAGGCTTCCTCTCTAGACTGTAGAGACAAATTAAGAAACTCACAAAGGCATCTCTGGAGAATTGCCTTCTGGAATGTTTGTCAGCCTCTGCTGATTAAGTACCATGACTGATTATGACTATGTTTATAACTCTGCGTGTATGCTGACAGCATACACAGCCTGAAGATAATGAGCATTTTCATGGGAAGAGGAAGGGGTTGTGGAATTCCATGTTGTGATATTACATTACTACCAGTAAATAGATTGAAAGCATGCCATAAATAATTTGTGGCAGTTGGGAGTTGTAAATTATAAATACAAGCTTATTAGTTTATTTTAAGGATTTATCTGCATGTATCATTAAGTTTTGAAACTAGTAAGCAAGTTTTATATGTTTGAGTTATATCTCAGCAATCTATGCTCATGTTTGTGAAGAGATGATACATTATGAAGCACAAGTTAAAGTAAAATGTGGGTAAGAATATGCAATAGATGTCATCAAGTAGCAAAAAGGAGATGTGAAAATTGTCCTTATGCATAAAGAAAAATTCACTTTAAAATACTGATGAAATTCTAGCTCTTGTTACTCTAGTCTTGTCTCTTTTCAAATGACATCTTGCCTCAACAAGAAGCTGTAACTAGAAAATACACCTGCAAGAGTGTTTAGATATGGAATTGCTATAGATCCATAATTTTATCTGATTTGTATTTATGTATCACTTTTAAGTACATTAAAAACCTGCAAGTGCAAGAGAGAGACAGGGAGACTGCAAAAATTGTGTAATTATCAAAGACTGTACTACATCAAGAGCCTGGAATTGACTTGTAAACAGACATCTTTGTTTAATTCAAGCAGTTCACTCTAGGAATGAAATATCTTCACAGCTTTATGGCATTAAAGTAGATAGATAGTTGTGTGAATTGTGACAAGGATTGTCAGTCTTTTCCTAAAAATATGTAACAAAGCTAGGAATCATACAATATCTTTATAAAGCATGTACACATATCAGTGATGTGAGTTAATAAAACGAGTTTAGGAGAATTAGCCACCATCCTAACTATAGAAGAAAGAGACATTCATCTGTTACCTCACAGGACAGCTTTGGAATACTTAGGCAAGATGTTCTGCCAAGTTTTTGATAGTTTGGCTTTAGTAATAAACCATTTGACATTTGCCATTTGCAATTAGTACTGCATTTTCAAATATGATCATTATCTCAATGTAACATTAAATGAAAACTCTAAACAACAATCTATGTATTTCTATTGTTACATTTTTTATCTGCTAATTAATTTCAGTACAACTTCAATTCCCATAGATTAAAAGATTTTTAGATGCAAAATCAGGTTATTTTTCTTTAGTAATACCAAATACTTGTTCTTAACCATTTTTGTGTTTCTCTCTTGTAATTTATCCTGAAGAAAACGGACTTCAGAACTTCTCCCACTAATTGACCTGGATTTCTCAGTTAGTTTTTCCCTACTGGATTTGCCCCCTGTCAATGAGTACGACATGTATATCAGGAATTTTGGTAAAATGAACACTAAGCAGGTGTGTAACAAATATGTACTAATGTTTCAATCCTCAAAGGGCTGATTTTCCTTCTGGAAAAGAATTTTCCTTAAAATAAAGTTGCTAAAGCTATCAGCCCATACAGTAATAAATTAATCATATTGATCTCTAATCCTTAATTACTATAAAGCAATGATCTCAAAATTTTTGGCCAGACAGGCAATTTCCTTTCTGTATTGGAAGATGACTCTCTCATTTTCCTTCCCCATTTCATGAAGGTCTTTTCACCTGTCTGTGGCTCAGTGTCCCCAGATATGCTTGGTTTGGTGTTTACATGCCATGGAAGACATTCTGTATTTTTGCAATATTATTTATTTAGCACTCTGGTGTGAAGTGTGGTAAAATGTGCATGCATGAAATAGTGACAGTGTGTCAGTATGCTCAGATCTGAATTCACAAACAGAAGAGGCTGAGCTTTAAATTTCAGTTTTAAAATTACTAAGTTCTATTCAGTTATGTGCTGTCAGTCTTAGCTGTATCACCCCATATATTGATAATTTAATCTTTCTACTTTAGGCATATGTTCAGTGTAATGAGGACAATCTTGACAGAGACATTCAGACTGAGGAAGTTGAGACACTGGAGAAATGGACACAGCATCCAGGAGAAAGTGCTCTTGTATCTGGAGGTGAGGAACATTTTAATTTACTCACTCATAGATGAGTGCATGTCATATTATCTTTCTCTTTGGGATCCATTTCTTGTGAGAATCTGTAGAGTGGCAGGCTGCATTAATAGCAAGCTGACATAGGCACTCTGAATCTTCATGTGGAAAGTATGAAAAATAAGTGGCAGAAATAATTTTTCCTTCTGGCTTGATGTTTCTATTGGCAGCAGAAATGAGTCTCCAACAGATCTTGTCCTTCAATGCTGTTATTTCTGAAAATAAGTTGATTTCTGCCACTCTCCTCTTGCTCAAACATTAAATTGTCCTTACACTTTTCTTAACTGATTCTCTTTTGAAGCCTCAGGTTTGGATTTTTTGTTTTCTGTTTTTCACAGGTCCCATAAACAGCCAGAATACATCAGTGAATGGAGCTCCAACACCTAAAATTGATTCACAGAGATTAGCAAATTTTCTCCGGTCTGCATGCCAGGTACACTTACATCCTTAATATCCCTTTGAGCTGGTTGCATATGTATACAGTGTGATAAATCACTTACAGTTCTTGTTCTGACTAATTTAAATGAATTACTTAAATAATACTTGTTATCAAAGAGAAAAATCTCTCTGTAAAGGAATGGAATCAGAGCTGTGCAACTTTTATGTCTGTAAAGCTGTATTTGCAAAGTTACAAAATTAACAAGACAGTTGATAAAAGTTTTATGAAATTAATCCATGTAACTTTAGAAAGCTACAAATAGCAAAGCTGGAAGATAAAGATGACCCTTTTATTTCTATAAATGTAATTATGTTTGAAAGGTGATTGCTGTTTTGCTAGAGGAAGATCAAGTTGCAACACAACCCAGGAAACTAAGATCTCGACAAACCAGTCTGTCTATTAGTGATAGCTGTTTCCAGTTAAATACTAACCAGCCATTCCTCCATGGTAAGGGAACTTTATTCTACACCTTTTAGTGTACAGAGTGATCTCTTATTTCTTATACTAAGTGCTATGTTCTTTGTCATTATTGTGCAAACAGCACATATCAGGATATACAGATGATGTAAACCCCACTTTCCTTTTAATTGCACTAATCAGATTGGTTTCACATAGGGAACATCAGAGCATCTTACAAGAAATACATTCCATCTATTCCTACCAGAAATAAAGCCTGCAATTAACATGATGGGTGTAATTTCTTGTTCCTGTTGTTGAAGGGCCATCCCAAGGGGTGTAATTTTGTTTGGGCTCTTTATGCTGACAGTAGGGCCAAAGTTACAAATAAAGGCAGGTTATTCAACAGGGACACTGTAGCCTGATATATTTGTAAAGCAATTATATCTTCTCCATATAAACAGTGGCTGTTCAGTTGAAAAGTGAAAAATAGAGCGTCTGTAATTATGTTAGGAAGGCCTATTATAACACAGAACCCTACATCATCTAACACAAACATGTTAGGTGGAGATAAAACAAAAAAAGCCTGGCCTGTGCTGTTTCTTGTTTGAGACTCAGATTAATTTTCAGTATATATACTGACATCAGATCAGATTGGCTTGCTTACGCCCAGAATAATTATTCTATTAATTTTCTGACTCTCTTTCTTTTTGCTTCCTACTTCTAGTATTTTGAATTCCTTCTCTAGTCCCTACTTTTTCATTGTATAGTTTCAAAAGCAACACAGTGTTAATAGAAATATTCTTCCTAATTGCATCTTTGTTTGTTTGTTGCTATAGCAGCTGAATATGCTTTTTCATCTGCAGTGAATATGCTTTTTAATTTATTGCTTTTCTTTCTTGGCTTTTTTCTTTAATGGTTTAGGCCGAAAAATCCCCTGCTTGTATGTCTCCCAAGTTCAGAGGCAGACACTGCTTTCTGCTCATGGATTACCTGAAAAGGCAGGTGTGGGTTTGCTGAGCAGAAAGAGCCTTATATGTGTTTGGAACATCTGGCAGCCCTCCAGTCCTCAGAAAGTTTTGATATGTGATTCAGAGGTATGTTTTAATAACATTGTATATTGTCCATCAATTACAAGACTTTATTTAAAGATCTTCTTTTTACTTGGGGTCTTTTTTTGTGTTGCTGCAAAATGTGCCATCTTCTGAGAAACACATTTGAGCCAAGTGAACAAAGACTGTTCTCATTCTATTCTGTGTTCCAGAACCAGATTGTAGTGATGGTCATGGTGTTTTGTTGGTTGTTTTGATTGTTTAATTTTGACTCTATTTCATGGCTGAAGAGTGAATGGAACTAAACATCTAGTTCAGATGTTGTTAAGACTTCTCCCTAGTCATCTTTTCCATACAGTTGAGTCCCTTCTTTCAGCTTTCAGATTACACAATGATTGTTTTGAAAAGGGGAGGCCTGCTGAAGGTCTTATATCCTACTTCCCTTTTACAATACATTTCCCTTCTGCCATAAACACATGTAATCTGTATTTTCTGGGTTTCCATATTCATAAACCTATTTCAAGCTCATCAAACCATTGATCTTTATCGTAATATCAACCCTGCATGTTTTTACTGTTTTACAGGTGATTTGTTGCTGCTTTAGTCCCAGTAAAGCAACATTAGTTTTTGCTGGAACAGCAGATGGTTCATTGTTGGTGTGGGATCTTCGAGAAGACTCAAGAATGCACCCTTGCATGATGATCACTGAAACTGAGTGGACATTTAGAGTTCCCACATTTTCCACAGGTGAACATCTGTGCATCCTGGTCAGTCACTTTGTGTGCAGTGAAATTGTCACCTAAGTCTTGATGTTTCTGTAATGTTCATGCAAGACATCCTAGACTGAAGAATAACATATAGCAACAGTTTTGTAAATAATTTTATTAGGATTGTAGGTTTAGGTTAATTATTAGGAAGACATTTTTTCCTGTGGGATTGGTGAGGCACTGGCACAGGTTGCCCACAGAAGTTGTGGATGCCCCATCCCTGGAAGTGTTCTAGGCCAGGCTGGATGAATCTCTGAGCAACCTGGTCCAGCACAAGGTGTCCCTGCCTGCAGCTGGTGGTCTGAATGAGATGACCTTTAATATCCCTTCCAGTCACAACCATGCTATGATTTTCTGATTTAACTTTGGCTATAGTACTATTAGTTTTCTAAAATACCCTGCTACACACATTTACAAAATTCTCTTTTCTTCACAAGTGTTTCTAATTGCAGCAGCCATGTAAAAGTAAAAAGTAGTTGGTTGTAGATAGACTTTTAATTTTTTTTTGTAGGTCAAAGGTGCTTGGTCTTGTGTTGCATGCTGGTAGTCAAATGGATGTGTACAGTTTCATGTAGATGCTTATAAAAGCAGGCAGGTTTAATGCTGGATACTTAGGAAGCTTTAATGCCTTCAGTCTTGAATGAGATTAAGTTCATTGCAAAGGGCAAGTCCAGAAATCATGAGTATCTGACAAAGAACACACATTGAAATTACTTTAAACACACATTTAGCCTTGAAATGTTATTAAAGGGCAAATACGTATTCTCTTGTGGTGAATACTGTTTCAGGATTTTTCAGGATACTTTCTACTAAGAGTAATTTTTCTTCAATTTTGTCTTCTTTTATTGTAAACAGTGATTTATCTCTACCCCTATTGTTTATGGAGCTTGAAATAATTCTTTCCATGCTAACCCTGAAATGGCAGATTTTAATGAAGTGTCTGGTACGGTGGCATAAATGGTGCATCAGTCATTTGGAAAATGAGAAGTGAATAGAAATATTGGAACACTGATTTATCTAGTAGTATTTTGTTAATTTAGCAGTTTGCAGTATTTGAGACTTCTGCAAAGTTCATTATTTTCCATTCTTTCTTTGTAATCATCATTCTCCCATAAGCTGAAGAGTGATTAAGATTTGTTGTTGTTTTTTGTGGAAAGTACTATGTTTAACTTTCATTATCCTCATTTATAGATGGCATTCTAAACTCAGTAAACCACACCTCTCCCATACTGGCAGTGGAACCTGTCTCAACTTCTCTCAACAGTCACCACAGTTATGGGCTTTCAAGCCTGTCTTATCAGGAGGGTATGTAAACTGCTCTTCGAAGCATCAATACATCTGAGCATTTCTTTAGGTATCTAGTGAAACAAATATATCATAGCCAAAATCCAGTTTATAATCTCAATCTGCCTCTTAAGTTGTTTGTAGTATCAATTGCATGCAATATTCATGTTTGTTTTGTGCTCTCATTTTTATGTAATGTTCATTCAGTGCACCTTCACATCAGATGTGGCTGTGTGCTTGTTATAAATTCTGCTTTCTAGACAGAAGAAAGCAGAATTTCCATGATAAAACAAGTTATCACTCAAAAACTGTGTTTGGAAGAGTCTTAGTGCTTTTCTAATGTCCAAAAAAATCCCTGTCTGACTCAGTGGAGGAACTTGCTTATAGCTGAAAGCACTTAAAATGTGTGGCTGTAATTGGTGGCTTTTCCTGTGCCTTTTGGCTGTTCTTTTTATGACCAACCTTTGCAAAGAAACTCTAATCCTCACATCCGCAAATTCTCAGACAGTGTGCTAGGGAAGACATTATCACTTCCATTGCAGATTTGTACTTTGAAATCCATAGGGGTTTGAAGAAATGTGCTGCCTATTGCAGGTTTTACAAGATTCCATCTGTTTCACTTTATGTTCCCTTCCAAAGTCCATGCAGAATCCAGACATTTTAAAAAAGATGCAGACTGAGATCATTGCCTTTCTGGTAGGACAAGCTGCACATACTGGAATAGACAGAGGTATAGAACAGACTGTTTGAGCTGGAAGGGCCCTACAAGGATCATCCAGTCCAACTGCCTGATCAGTTTGGGGCTGACCAAGTTAAAATATGTCAAGGGCATTGTGCAAATGCCTCCTCAACACTGACAGGCTTGGGGCATTGATCACCTCTCTACAAACCTGCTCCAATATTTGACCACCCTGTCAGTAAAGAAAGTTTCATGCCTTTTTTTTCCTTTGGTAGAATTAGGGCACTTTCCCTTTTTATGCAAATGAGAGGACTGTAGAAGTTTCAGAGGATGTATTAATGTAGGAAATGTTTCAAATCCTTTGCTATTGTTCAGGAGGAAGGTCAGTGTATGAATATAAATTGTTGCCATTCCTTCCATAGAAATGTCAAGCCCTCCATTTCAGATAGCTTCAATGGATGAAAATGGAATCCTCAATATGTGGGTGAGTATATATGAAAAGAGAGTATAATGTGTAATAACATACTTCAAATACAACAACACAAATTCAGAATTTTTTAGGTGAATTGCTTCCCTGAAAAGTACAGCAACACTAACTATTCTGTTGGAATTATCCATGAAAGTTTTGATCTGACTCCCTAATGTTATCTTTTGGAAAAAGTATTAACAGGTACATGAATTAATGAAAAAAGGCAATAAATTGTACTACTTAATAAAAATATGTTTCAATATTTCCAGTACTCCATTCATAAAACAAGTTATCACTCAAAGATGACCTCAGTCATCTTTCACCCACCTACTTTAATTTTAAAATCACAGTGGTGTCAGAGATGATAATGTAGGGGAGAAATTAAATTCCTAATTTATATAAAACAATTGTTAAAGAGATAAAAAGTGAAAATAAGAGGATAAGATTTCCTTACCTAAAATATGATGATTATGAAAGCACTAGGTCTGCTGCTCTTGATTACTGTCCTGACAACTTTTCTATCACATGTTTTAAGTGTTTTTTTACCTGATGCAGCTTTGGCCCAGCTGCTGAACCTGTGAATAATAAGGGATAAAAGTATTTCACCCCTGTGTCAGTAATCAAGTTCCTTAAAGCCTTAACTTACTAAAGTACCTTAAGTAGCAACAGATTCAGGCCCAATGATCTACCCTTTTTGTTTAATGTATAGTTCATTTTATTAATGTGTAGGAAGGACAGGAAATGTGTTACAATTACTTGTTTAAGTGTTTTTTTTTTTCGACTGGCTAAACCAACAAGATGCCAACTAGCAATGAATTGTAGAATGTAGCTTTCCATATTGTGCTTTCCATCAGGAACATCCAGCAGGCATGTGAAGCTATTTTTAGAATTGCAGACATTGACAGGGAGAAGAGAATCTACCTGTGATCATTGTAATGTTAGACCAGCCTCTCCAAACAGTCCCTTAGAGTTATTACTTACTATTACAACTTTGAATTCTGGTAAATATTGATTGTTTATTAATGTTAAATATTGATTTTGCAGGTAGTTGTTGAATTGCAGAAAGCAGATCTAGCTGGTTCACAAACTGACTTAGGTGAGTACTGTACTACTGTTAGAGGTAGAATAAAATGCTCCAGTTTGGAGACTATGAAGTTAAAAGAGAGAGGAAGAGTCAGTGATGCTGAGAAGTGGTTTAGAAGAAGGCAAAATTACTGAGGAAAAGATTTATTCTGAATAATTCATAGCTCATGTTTGAGGTTATTGGTCAGGTAGGGGAATAATTTTCACTGCTATCCAAATCTCATCTGTTAATTCTGTATTGATAGTTGCTACTGGACAGCAACATTTTTACAATGTCAGAGTAGTTTTCTGAGTTGTCAATAGATTTGGTTTTTTTCAAAGAATGTATGTTTTTGTCTTTGTCCTCCTCTTTGTACTTTAGTTTTAACCAAACCTCTTAGAGTGTTTTTGTTGTTGCCTTTGTCTCCATTTTGGGAATTGTCCTGAAAACTTTTTTTTATGTAAGATACTTAATTTAGTATGAGAAGTTTTCTGTAGAAACACTGAAAAACCAAGTCCATTCAGCCCTTTTTGAGTTATGCAAATGGAGAAAATTACATTATTTGTTCTTTAAACAAATTTACACTTACATGCTTGCCTACCTGGAAAAGGCTGTGACTAAAATCCTTTTACATTTGAAAATACATAAATAAACAATGAAGTAATGGCAGCAAACTAGAATTTTGGATCAGTTTCTATAAGCTCATGTGCCATGTCAGGCTATATTAAGCTGCTAAAGCTGGGTATTATGTCTGTGGAGAGGTACATTTTAAAGCTGTGGTCATGTGTTGACACATTTTTACTGCAACCCACAGTAAAATTTTTTCCTCTTCAAAAGTTATTGTCTTTGAAGGATTTGCATTGTTTATGTTGTTCTCTGCTAACAAGTAACATGGACCAACTTTGTGGCTGCATTATTGCACTATCTCATACCTATAATTCATTGTCAAAGATCCAAGTAACATAAATGTGCATCTTAACCATGTCTAGAATTGAGTCTTACAGAGTGCTGAAAAAGAAAAGTGTAACTATGTTTGTATTTCTGTCAAAGATTGTAACTCTTCAGATTTGAATTCTGAAGCAAATAGTTCTGAATGATGTAAGATTCTTACGTGTCAAAGGCTGTATCTGCAGTAAACTAATTATGAAATATCCTTTTACTTATTACCTTACGATTTAATTTATTGATCGCACTTTTTTAATGCAAAGTGCTTAAATCAGTTCAAGTAATAATTTTTTATAATTTTAGGTTTAGTTCCTGGAGGGAAAGTGAAGTTAGTACATAGCTCAACTATGGAATTGAGTAACAGGTAGGAAAACTGGGGCATTACAATTTTACATGTTATCTCACAAAGCTAATTTTTCCTATCCTTTACTAATTTGCTGTTACATAAGATATATTTAACATTATCTTCTGTTTGTGTTTTTTTAATACACATTTCTTCCTAGATATAATCATAGACATTTTAGATTAAAAGTTTCTGTATCTACTTGCATGGCTTTAGGAGACAATTCCCTGTGCTAATGTCATCTTTTGCCTTTGCCATTTCCCTCAGCCTTTTCCCAAAGGATATTAGCCAGAGAATGCCACAGACACTGACTATTAAATTTCTGTCTTCTAATCCCAATCACTTCATTGTTGGAACCAACATTGTGAGTATCATCCTGGAATTCATCTCATTGTTAGTTTTTTGGTTTGGAAGCTGTCTCATTTAGTTGGAATTTTACCAGTAGACTGTGTAAAATTTATAATTTGAGCCTATATTATTAAAATTTGTTAGCTATTAAGGATATTTTAAAGTATCAGCTCATTAATTATTTAACTCTTTCCTGTAATACCAATAATGCAACTTTTTTTGTTGTTTTGCTTAATTAATTTTCTTTATATTGTTCACAGGGTCTGGTAGGCCATGGTACAAGACATGATTTAAAAGTTGTTCCAAAGCTATTCAGGCCCCAGGAGAGCAGAGTGAGATCAATAAGCATCACTGCAATTGATTTCTTCCCTTTTGGAAAGCCACTATTTTTGGTATGAAAACATTTTAGTAGAAGTTTCATTTTTTAATTACTTGCTGAGGGAGTATTTCTAATTTGACGCATTTAACTAGATGTGTTAGTAGATTTACCTCACTAATTCAAATCTGCCATGAAGGGTGACAAAAAATCATAGAATAATACGATAATTTAGGTTGGAAAAGACCCCCAAGATCGTCAAGTGCAACCTTTAACCTATCATTGCCAAGTCCACCAGTAAGCCATGTACATAAACACCACTTTTAATATCTTGCTTAGTTTGTTTTGTTCCAGAAGGTATTTTCTTTTCATCTGTGCTGTAGGTTGGCTGTTCAGATGGAAGTATTAGATTACACCAGATGACATCAGAGTATCCCCTCATGCAGTGGAATGGCAGCACAAAGGGCCAGCCAATTATTGCCCTGCAGTGGGCTTTGACAAGACCTGCTGTGTTCTTTGCCCTGGATGCATCATCCAATATTTACATTTGGGATCTTCTGGAAAATGATTTGTTGCCTGTGGCCAAGCAGACTGTGTCATCAGGGAGGTATGTGCTCTCTTTTTAACAAAATATTAATATTGTTGTGTGGGGTTTTTTCCTTGATTTTAAATGTTCATTAGAATTTGCTTTTCTAATTCTATTTTTTGAACTGCTGATGGTGTGGAAACAAACTACAGTGAGCTAAGTTTTGACTGTCTTCCATAGGCTGAAGTTAGTCTTGCTGAATATCCCTCTAATTAAAAGTTTTCCTTGTATCCTTGTTAACTGTAGCAACACATTGCTAGTTTTTGGAGAAATTCCTAAAATTTCAAATTTATTACACTGTACTGTGAAATGCAATCAAACATTGTTCATTTTTACAAGCTTGAAATAATTTACAACCATGATTAGAAACTGATGATAAAATGCATAGGGGAAGAATTGCATGTTATATTTACATAAAATGGTTGCAACTGGTGAAAAGCTAAAGATCATGTGGGGGTTTGAGCAGAAAATAAGAATAATTTAGTTGACTGTAAGTAACCTGATACAAGCATGTTTGAAAGCACCAATTTCTATTTATTTTGCCTCAATTAAAAAACACTCCCCTATTCTTTTGATTTCAGGGTTGTAACTATGACTCTTCTGGGAGAGCCAGAAAAAGCAAATGGATTGTTAGGCATGGTGCTGGCCAAGGAATCTGGACAGATAGACATTCAGTATGTAAAGAAGAAGTGGGCATTACCTCAGCCTGAGGAATCTGAAAAACTCTATTCTATTCTATTGCAGTCTTTTTAGAAACAGGGTTGTACAATTTATTGCAAAATATGTAGTTTATTTTTTACTCCAATTAAAAAATTTTAATGTAATTTGTATATAACTTGTGTATATTTTAAAGACTATCAATACAATATTTCAACTGAAACAATATATTTTATCATAAAAATGACAGAATCAAATTTACCATTATTGTACTCAAAAATATGATGGCTGTGTTTCATTATTGAAAGTGCTCCAGATGTACATGTATTTTTAAAAAATAGCAAAATATATTCCTATAAATTGCACTGCTGTTTCTCCTTATTTCACTCTGAAAGAAATCACAGCAATTCTTTGGCAAATATAAAGCTGTGTTTCTGTACAACCGGAATGTGAGGAGATTTCTCTGGGCCTCTTAAACATTAGTGCTTGGTAACACTTCCTTGTGTCTACCTAAAGACTATATGCAAACATATTAAAACACAAATTACATCACACATATCTATCTTCTGATTTTGACCCTGAAACTGTGCAAAAGGAATACCTGACTAACTCAGGTTGTGAGATGTACACTCCCTGTTTGGATCAAGCTATGTGAGAAATATGCCTGGGAGATTTACTGAAATTCTAAATCTGTTGGGATTTCTGACATAAAACAGAAAGTACTTACCTGTTTAATTCTACAAATAATTTCCAAAGATCTTGTAGTGAGGAAGAGGACAACTGTCCATAATATCTAAGTTTTGTTTGCTGTTGGTAAGAGTTGGACCAAGATGAAGAACTGAAAATGTCTTTTGTAACTTAAGAAAATCTGGTTTAAGGAACATTAGTAAAACCTTGATTAAACAAGCTCAGATTTGGTGAAAAAAGGGCAATTCACAGACAATGCATTCAGTATTTAGTGAACAGATATATTTATGTACCTTCTCCTTCTGAAATAGATAGAAATATTTCTAAGTTTAAATTCATTAATTGCAAACATTTTTCTATGTAAATTTTTTACTTAAGTTGAGAAATCTCAAAGTGGCCACATGATGGTGCCAAGTCACAGCAATAAAAAATGAGTTCTTCATGAAAACAACATCCACCACTTGGGCAGTGAGTCTGTTGTTGTCCATTGCACAAATCCAGACAGCCCAAAGAACTGATGGAGAAATTTTTATTTCAGAGACCATTTTTGCAAATCCTGGATCCTTGATTAGTCATGGACTTTCTTTTTAATGTCCATAAACACAAGTAACCCTTCTTATCTTCATTGCTGGCAATACATTACAAGTTAAATAAGAATGACTTTAGTAATCCAGATAAAGAAAGGGCAGGTAGTTTTTCCAGTAAGGTATCAGAGCATCTCTGCTGACACCCATCATAAAAACAGTCAAACCCAAATCTCTCACTCTTTCCATCCCAAAGTGAGAGACACACACTCCACCGGTCCTTTCTCCCAGATCAATCTTCTGAAAGAAATCCAATATAATTTCATCACTTTCAGGAACTTCCCATCCTGAATTTTCTGGAATCTACTGCAGCCAATTCTGTACATGGAACCTGTAAGCAAAGGGTTCGCATTTTCCTGCCTTGTGCTGTGTGCAGTTGTGGTGGGTTTTTTAAATATACAAAAAAGGAAAAAGTAGTGTCAGGATTTGCACAGAGGTACCTGTCACTGCTTTTGAGCAGCTGTTGTTAGGTATGCTTGAATTCAAATGTCCAAATATTTTATTATCTTATGCTTGTACTGCTTGGAGAGTCAGTTCCTGCAGTGGGCCTGTGCTTCTTGCCTAAAGGATTTTCCTCTCTTGAACTGGAAACTAATGTAAGAATACCAGCAGTAATAAAAGCATCCTGGGCTGAAAGTTGCTGTTACAAGAATGTGAGGAAAAAATTTTGTCCTTTTTTGCATGCTCTCAGTGGGTAAAGAGTGCAGGCCATGCAGTCTTAGCAGTTGGACATGTGGATAAAACCATTTTGGAGCACATATCAGCAAAGTGGGAAGTATTGGCAGGCCACAGTACAAAGAAAGCAATTCCATGCATAAGGACTTTAGAAATTGTTTCAAAAAACCCATTTAATTTTCCATCAGCTACTTCTAATGATTGTCAAGTTATATAAGATACTGGATTTTATTCATAAGAAGGCAATATGATTAATTAGAAATGAGACTCTTGTGAAAGAAAAAAAGTGCACATTATTTTCATATGGATATAATTTTTAATAATACCTCTGTTTCACATGCACACACATTCAGTTGAATGATCTTTATGTAGAATATAAACATTGCTATCAGAAAACATTTCAACCAGACCCAGTAAACATTTTTTCCCACCTGTGGGCAATTTTGGAATAAACACTCATAACAGTATGAACTGTAGTTGAAATTAACTGATCCACATAATAGTGAGCATTCAAATGATACAGAAGTTCACCTACATTAATAGCTTCTATAAAATATGATGACTTGCTCTTAAACCAACAAATCCTGGCAGCAAGGCTGATAAATTTTAAATTTGCAAAAGGCCAGAAAGTTTTGGATAAACTGCTGCTTTTATTTTCCACTTTATGAACATGCTTTGAAAGCCTTTTCTATTTGGAGCATAAATATTAATACTGTTTTTATTCCATTTTGTCAACTCACAGATGGGAAAATCAAGTTTTCAGTAGCTGAATAGTAAGTTAACCAAGGAACAGAATACTTGAATCAGATGGCTGATTTCTTATAACTGTTTGAAAATGCTTCTATTAACCTGTCAGCCTATATTTCCAGCAGAGCTTGGGAGAACAGGAATAGAATGACTCTTCTTTAGTCCCAGAACATTTATTTTTATTTGTACTTAAGGTGACCATCCTACCCAATGCAATTTTGCCTTAATTAAGTATAGCTGTCATTTAATTAAGTCATATTGAAGGATACAGGTGCTTTGTAGCCTCCAAAGGAAGGGAATATTCTGCAACCTGGAATATTTTTACCCGAACACATTTAAATTGTAACAATAGAAACTTTCTTCTGAGGAGTTGGATCTAGGTCTGTTCTAGGTGTAGAAATCGGCAGGACTAAAGAAAATACTGAGGTGTCAATAAATTGCAGAGACTGTTGGAGTAGGCCCATGCAGAATTCACTGAGGATGTAACCAGAGTGTGGCCATCAGTCATGAAATGCAAACCAGGGAAAGTTGTGAAGATACCAGGACAAGGAAATGGCTAATGAGACATATTTTCATTATTAGCTTCTATTTTATTCCATTTACAGACAATTGCTTGTTTGCCTGTGTTTCTGAGCCTCCTCAGCTGTGAGGAGGGAGGCAGATAAGAGTGAAATTGTTTGATAGCACTGATGGGCTTGATTTTGAGCACAAGGAAATCTCTGCTTTTTTCTTCATATTGGTTATTGACATAGTGTCAAATACAGCCTCAAAATTACTAACCTTTGCACATCGTTAGAAAAATCTGTATTATTCATGGATGTAGCTTAAACTTTTTAACACTGTGCCAACTAAACTGATGGACTTTCAGCTCCTATTAATTTATATCCTATTATAAATTAAAGCAGCCTAAGGGCTCTGTTTCCCAGTTTTACCCTGGTGCAACCCAATTGAAAATTGCCATGATGCCCTATTAAAAGCAGGAGTAAAGCAATACAGTAATAGCCTATACTACCCATTGACATTTAAAACATGATTACATGATTTTTTTTCACCTTTAGTTGAACCCTTGCTTCCCTTGGATTCATTAAATTTTGTGATATATTTGCTGCCCTTTTCTCCCGGATGTCTAGTGGGTTTTACTTTTAGGAGTCTGAAATATAACAGCTCCACTGGAAACTAATCCCATGCGCAGGTCAGACAATCTGTTGTTGCTGAATAGGTTCAATACAGTAAATAAAAAGCAGGTAGAATATATTATTAGTCTTTTTAGTCAGGCTTTGAAGTGCTACAGTGTTCTTAAGGGGTCTTAGCCGAAAGCTCTGCTCCACCAGCTGATTATTTCACTGCTGTTCCTCTTTTATGTTGTCTGTCTTGTGACCAGAAAAAAACATTCAATTCATCCACCCCACAATTGTTTCACATCAGGGATTTCATAACTTTCCTCAAACTCCAACTGCAATGTTTTCTCTCTGTTATAGAAAAAAGAGAGATAATTCATTAGGCACATAGTTTAAAAGCCACATTTTTAATCTGCTTGGTACTTCCTGGGGAAAAGAAAATGAGAGATCTGGGTAAAAAAGCATTGTTTAGGGAGATAGAGGAGTTCTTCCAGAGGATTAGAGATCAACCCATAAGTCCACAATCAGACATTTGCTGTCATTTTGAAATAGCAGAATTAAACAGTGAACCCTTACAGTGAGTTAAATGAAGCTGAGCATTACCCTGACTGCAGTCAGAACTCCAGATTTCTAATGCCATATCTTAAGGGCAAAGAATTAAGAGAAAAATGTAATAAACTTTCCTCATCTAGAATAACTTTTATCAATCATTTGGGAGTCAAGATCTATTGCAGTATTGAAATAAGTGACCAAGAAAAGACTTTGTCTCATGGAGCTTATATGAGGTAGTTGGAAAAGATTTTTTTTTATTGTTCTATTTATTTGCAATGGTGATAGATTCTCTTAATGCCCAGGCAGTTGGGCCAAAGGACAGGCTGAATAATACCAGAAAAGTAGGATAAAGGAAAAAATGGATGTGAAACTGCCTTTCTAACCTTAACTTAGAAAATTAACAATTACTTAGGTTACTTTAGATATCCAGCTATTTTTCACATTATGAGGCAGTGTCAAAGGGCCTCATTTAAAGATTAAGTCACTCAAAATGGTGAAATTCACATTGAGTAGAAGGAAATTCTTCCATTGGTGCTGTGGAATGCAGGACATAGGTTAGGCACTGCATTACCATAGATTCCCTAAATTCCCTGAGGCTTTTGCTTTACTTGCTCCATACTTAGCATTTTGGCAGTTCTATAAGGTTGGTTCATTAAGCAAATCATTACTAATTATGTGGGTGTTGCATGGGGTCCAATGGAAAACTACCTATCCACAATCTTCAAAGACATTCAGTGTAGTTTACATTTGTTTAAGTTCTGATTTGCATTCTTTTCATACTTTACAAAGATAGGATTTCACAATATACTGTATTTCTTCATATCATTGCATCTATGTCTTTAAAACCAAAAAACTTAATTCCTTTAATGTCATTACTAATCTCTAAAGTTTAAGGTCTTTCTGAAAATTCTATCCACACATGAAAATAGCCATAATCAGACAACAGGTTGATCTTACCCCACCCACAGGGGCCAAGAGCAAATGCTGAAGGAAAAACAGAGTAACGGGGGAAGCAAGAGGAGCATGCAACGACACTTTTCTTCCAAGTTTGGTGTGTCTTCCAAGCTTCTGGCAATCTGGAAATCAATCCCTTGGTGGTAGAGGAATTTTCTGACTCAGATGGTAGGGGATCACTGGGCTTAATGGAGGAATTTTTTTTCCCAGTGATTCATCCAATAGCTTTTAAAAACTATTTTTATTTTGTCCCCAGAATATTTTGTGGCAATATATTCCACCAAATAATTAGACTGTGTAAATAACTACTTCTGTTTCAAGCCTGCTGGCTGATCAGTTCACTAGCTACATCCTACATCTTGTGTTATCTGAAAAGGAAAATTGTAACCAGGAAATAAGTAGGAATATTGTTATTTCTCATAGTATCTCTGTCTATTTACCAGCTTTTAAAAAGTATATTCTGGTTTTCTCATAGAGAAACTTTTCCAAAGTCACCTCTCTGTTGAGCTGAACTGCATTTAAACCATGATATAAACTCAAATATCTCACTTTCAGCTACAAAGGTGTTTCCTGTAACAATCATGCCTGGGAGTACCAGTAAATTGCATCAGACCCTGCTCTAAATTCACTTGTTTAGATAAGGAAAGTAGATGTGTGTTGAAATTAGCCCTGAGCTAATTATATCAATCTATGGAAGTTTTAAATATTAATGCTACTTGAAAAAATATAATATAAATAAAAATATGTAAAATAAAGAAGTAAGTAAATAAATAAATAAATAAATGTATTTCTCTGTATCTACGTCTTATATACCTCTGCCCAAGTAGACCTAGCAGAGGAGAAATCAAACTATAATTAAAAAATCAAATCTTGCTGTTGAATGATTTGTAATATCAGGTTGAGAGATCAAACAAGTCCCATTTACTTGAAAAGACTTTGAATCCTTCATCGCCCTGTGATGCATGGTCACACCATCTCCCACCATTTGCATTTATTAAAGGGGAAAAAAACAGCTCACACTTGAAGTGCCTAGAAATTGGATTTCAGAGCAAGAAGTGTATGAGCTGAGATCTAGTGGAAGAACCCAGAAGAAGGAGGTGGACCCCAAGCCTCAGATAGCTGGGACATTTAGAAATACTGGATTATAAAAAAATTGCTCCTGGACAACTGGAAGTACCCACCAGTCTGAAAGTTGAATTTGGTTTTATATTTCATTTATCAGCCTTTTTGTCGTCACTTGGTAATGAGAAATCTGACTGCTCATCCAGCCCAGATGAACCATTGCTGGTGTGCGCTTGCCTTGGGCGTGCTAAAGGTGACCCTAAAGGAGAAACCCACAAATTCAAACCCCACTATTGCACTGCATAACAATCCCCAAGGAATCTAGGTGCCCCAGCACGTGTCTAGGGTGTCCTTGGGCAAAGGAGGTTTGAGAAGGAGTCTCCTCATGGATACACAGCAGTGCTGCCACTGCCCTGAGCTCCAGGAAAGCCCTGAGCAGTGACCTGTGCCTTACAGAGCCAGGCTTTACTCTGTGGCTCTAAGGAGATGCTGTACTTCTCTTGGGATATCCAGGAAAGGCTCTCTGTTCCCGGAACACAAACTCTCCAGTACTTTCCCACAACTTCATCCCTCCCCACTTAGATACGTGCAAGCTATCAAAGCAGCTTTTGGGTACAGAAGTCCATGTTTGGTAAGTTATTTTTAGTTATTCTATCTATTGAAACTCATCCAGAATCTAATCTACTGTACCAGCAATGTAAGACGTGTTGTGAGAAGAGGTCAAGCATTGCATTTCTGCTCAGCTTGTATTTCAGAGCCTCATATTAAATTCTGCTGAAGGTTTTGGGGGTTTTACAATATCATTATTTATTTGTGCCTATTAAAAAATTCCAAAGTAACTGCAACTCTTTTATATGCTGTCTCTGCTGTGTTTCAAAATTAAGGCTCTTCTAGGGGCTTTGCTCTTGCTGACACCCAACCCAAGGTTATTCACATTCTATCAGAAAAGAATTAATGTATTTGGTTTCAAGCACTTTCATATTTTGATAAAATAGTTGTCACTCATTATTGTCAGTCTGTTGCATTCAAGGCATACCCAACTAACCATGTTAGTGGGCAAAATCCATCAGAAAGTTTGATGCCTGACATGAAGAAGACTATGGCTCATAAAACTCAGCTATTCTAAAAGAATTATCAGCTGCTGAAATCACTTCAAAGTAATTTTCTGTTCCAAATTAGAGTGCATCTTTGCAGCTTAATCAAGTAATTTAATTTACAGCTGCAATTATTATTTATGGCCTATCATTCATATATTATAAGCAGTTTGCTGCAAACTACATTTGTAATGTTGATAGGTACATTAACATACATAATTTAAATCAATACAGTTTAAAAGCTAGAACATCCCTAATGGACTATTTAACAATTACTGTGATGCCTTCAAAATATTGTTGAAAGCACAGGGATTGTCTCACAAGCTGTTTGCATTAAAGCACATCTATCAATTTGCAATAGTAGCAATAGCATTGCTACTATTGCTAGTTAAAAAATGCCTCTAACACAGAATAAGATCATTAACAGCAGGAAGGAAAGGAAGGGGAAGGAAAAAGAAGGGAAATATTTTATACAGGTTTCTTCAAGGATTGGCAGATACATCCAAATAAAAAGTTGCCCACAGAGAGTTTTAGAGTTCAGTGACATGTGTGTTGACAGATACATAAACTAAAATACTGCAGTGCTGGATCATGCATAAGGACATAATGGAATTGCTATTCTTTGTCTTCCACCTGCCTGATAAACTTCTGACCATCATCTGAATGAAAGTTCTTATGTTTTCAACTCCTAACTGCAGTGACAGCCCAGCCACCCTGCAAGGAGCTTCAGGAATGTCACTCGCTGTATTTAATGCCTAAACACCATGGAAACAGCTGCCTCAAAAGCCTTATCTAGAACAGCACAGTCATCCCTGCTCATTGAATCTACCTTTCCAAGCACCAAGTCATGAGCCTGTGAAAATAATTAATCCCAGGTGTTTGAGCAATATGAATGTGCTGCTGAATGGTGTACACACCTGTGAAAAGTTTAAAATACTTTAAAATAAGTAGAAAATAACATAAAATTCTATCAGTCCCCCTTCCTCTAGTTCTGCAGGAATGCAAGGGCCAAGACAAGGTGGGCACTGACAGATCAAGGCCTATGGATTCAGCTCTCTGTCTATTTTCTCAGCATATTCTGGTATCTATTATTCTCTCATCTGGACAGCAGTTTGCTTGTTCACATTCATGGCTTTCCCTCCTTGTTTTGTCTTCATTCCAGCTTTCACTCCCTTGCCCACCTTCTTGCACCAGCACATTGTGTACCTCAATGCTGCCTGTCAGGCTGGTCCCAAACCTGTCAGTTGTCTTTCCACAGCATCCTCCAACCATCCTCACAGGCAGTCTAAATGAGGCCAATAACCCTCTAAGATATAATCTAAGACACCCTCTAAGATATAATCTGCCCTCTCCTTCCATACAGTCACAGTGATTATAATCTATCCTCTCACCATTTTGGATCTTGCTTATTTCAGTTCCTATTGCTTTGACATCAATGAAAATAAGTAGATGAATAAATTAAGTTGTCCAAAGACATGAAAAGTGTTCCTGAGAATTTGGATGATGCAACATTTGTGAGGTAAATCAGAATTTGCCATTCTGATTTGCAAATGGCACATGGAAAATTTATGGGTTTTTTCACCTCAATGAAAAGCTGATGCTTCAGCCTGCTGCTGAATTCCATAATGGGTATTCAGTGCTTTTCTATCATCAGCAAATCCAGAATTTTCCAAACATTACTCTGTTAGGTTTTAAATACCTTTTTTTTTTTTGCCTCAGGTTACAGATATTTAACTTTCAGGCATCCATCAGCTCACAAGCCTCCACCTGTGGAATGGAAGAGATGTCCCTCCTCAGATGTGCAGATTTAACTTTGCCTCAGGCCTGAAGCTTTATCTCTGGGCTAGTGTCGCGACCCGCCCCAGATGAACGAGTTACGCGGTGATTTTAGGGTGCAAAAATAACCACTACTGGCACAGAGGATTTTACAGCATTCCAAAATCAACCACTTTTGTTTATTAAATCACAACAGAAAGGGTATTGGTATTGAAGGGGTCCCAGGAAGAAGAGGAAAAGATAAGGAAAAGAAAGGAAAAGGAGATATAGGTTTGCGGGTTATAGCTACCGGGACGTGGTGCTTGCTTTATCGGAGAGTCCAGCTGTCCGTCGAAAGCTCGCCAGATCACGCCCGGGGAGATCTCAAAATCACAGCTGAAGCTGGTCTCTAGTTATACCCTTTTTCGTTGGGGGAAGGGGATAATTACAACTGCATCGATAGCTAGGACAGGTAGTCTGAGTTCTTAGCATTAAATGAGAGCCATTGTTTTCATAGCTCAGTGGTCGCGCCTGTGCTTGAGTTGAGCAACTTTTTCTCCCCCGCTCTCACTGTGCACACCCCCTCCGAAACCGGGAGGGGGTTTGAGTCCCGGTCTTCGGGCAAGGGGGTGCAAGGGGGGTCCTCTGCATAGGATCATGTCCTTGATGAAGGGACTTGCACCTCTGGTTGTATCACGATGGTGAGGAGCAGGCAAGGGGGGAGGTCTTCCAGAAGAGGGGCGCTTCCCGGATCTCAAGCCAGCTGGGCCAGGAGGTGGGGAGAAAGTCCAGTCCATTGTTCAGAGAAGGGCAGAACGGCCTCCGAGTTCAGTGTGGCGTGCTATGCAAACAGTCAAATGGTGTACTGAGAAGCACACGATTTTTCCCTCCACCAGTCCAGCGGTCACAGTGGTCTCCCAAGGCAAGCGTGAGGCAGGAAAATGGAGGGTATTTTCGGATAGACTCTCACACGACCCCGTGGCTCACGATTGTCTTGAGGGATCATCAACAGTCTGTGGTGTCGTTGTCAAATCTTCAGGACTCGCTGCACGTTGGTAGCATAACCCGGGAAAAAGAGAGATGTCAGGAAAGAGGAGTGGGGGTTTAAGAAAGAGAGAGAGAGAGAGGGTAAGGGAAAAGAAGGAATAAGAGAGAAAGGGGAAAAGGGGAACAATAAACAAACATGATTAATATTGATTGTTATAGTAATTTTTTCACAAATGGTTGATTAACAATTTTAAAAAATAATCATTAATTAATTAAGACAATATCAATTTTATAACAATTTCAAAGAATATTTAAAATAAATCATAAATAATCAAAAACAACAATCATATTGTAAATCATCACTTTAAAAATAATTATTCTATAAAACAATTCACTAAAGATTAAAAGATAATTTTCACAAGATCTTATTCAGGAAATTAAGAATTACTGTAAGGCACATATCATTAATTCATAATTGCTTTGTATCAAATGCTTTGGGGATATCTATGGTGTAGAAGGTTTTAGCTAAGCCGTGTGCATTGATCATAAATGTGAGTTTCTTTAGTTTTTTCATCATGTTCCAATTTAAAACGAATAGAGCTGCTGACAAGATAAAACCAAGTATAATTAGAATCAAAAGAACAATAATGGGATGACACATGATGTTCAGGACACCTGTGGCAGTGGGAGACCACCCAAAGAGGGTATCCCACCACCGGTGCTCAGCATCTTGCTTTACCCTTTCCATGACCCGGTGTATTTGTCTCACGTTATGATGAACAGCTACCAGAGTCTTCTGTCCGCTTTCCTTGATCCTTTTGAGGATTTCAATCAGGTCTTGATGAAGCAGTAGTTGTCTCACCAGGGTTAGGTTCATTCCAATAGGGGTTGGCATTAGCTTGTGGATCAGTGTGTAGTTAGATTGCAGCAGATAATGTGAAGTAACTGGAGCATCATAAGGAAAATCACATCCTGTAATCTTAGTAAAGTTACAAGCACAGAAGTTTGAATGATTTGAGGTATATACTACAACATCTTCTACGAGTACAAAATCACAATTAGTTCTAAAGCATGCACATCCATTGCCTATGTATATAAGAACTGTTTCAGAAGCCTCGTTAGGGCGAATCTCAAAGTGACAGATGTTCTGTTCTGTGTCTAAACAGATATCTTGAGCTATAATTACATTGCTTTCACAGATGAACCCTTGTTGTTCTCGGATAATACAAGATTCCAAATTTACAGTTTGACATTTGTTGTCAATGCAGCGGGCCCATTCCCTATGTTCAGAAGGATAGAGAATAGCTCCGCCGTGGTCTAGCCCTAATGAAATGACAGGAAAAACAAAATGTACAGAAGCATTGTGTATAGTTAACACAAAAGCTGTGGCTGTGTTTGAAATGGGATCATAGGTAAAATTCACTAGGTTCCACCAGGATTGGAATTCTCTTTCAAAATCAGTGGCACTATTCCAGATTATTTTCCGAATTTCAGTGGGAAAAGTGCTTTCTTCTCCTTCGCTGACTGCATCTACAATTATGCTTGGATACAGCTTAGAGCCAAAGAAACATTGTTTTGTGTAGCACCAAGTGCATCAATCACCAATTTGTGATCATTCACATTTGTCCCAATTTGGCAGAATGTTGGATAGCAGCCACTGTTGCGTTCTCAGCGCCAACAAGGAAGACTGCAGTGGTTGCTATAACTTAGTCAAATCTCTAATTGTGACAGCTAATTTATTCAAGTTCAATTAATTCACGTGTCATGTGTAATATTGTCACCTGGTGTTACCATAAGTGAAGGGAAAACTATTTCTGTTGTCCATCGCTAGTGTTATCATGGTTTATCAGGTCTTCACGTCCCTCGGAGTTCTTCTGAAAAAGTAAACACAGCAGACTCTGCCACGAAGAGGCAGAAAAGGTTAGAACAATGAAATTGTCAGAGAGGTTTTGGACAGCATTGGTACTTCCCCTATAGCAGGGGGAAGTCCACCCAAAACAGGTTGTCCAGCATAATGTGCTGGGTTCTTGAAATCATCTGGTCTCTGTAGTGAAGGAATGATGCTTGGAGCTGTTGGGCAGAAAGCAGTGATTTTGGAACACTCATTTACCCCCTATCTATAGTAAGAGGTATGAGAAGTCCACCCAATCTTTTCACCTTCTGCCCAATGCTGCACACTTTTGACAGTAAAGGGAGAAACATTATCAGATTGAGTTTCTTGTGGTTTTAGGAAAATCCCAAACAATCTCTGCATTGCTTTAACAGTATTATCTCCTGCAGCTCCTTTAAAAGCATCGGCCTGGACCAACCCAAATATAAACATAGCATAGGACTCAGTGTAAATACAGACAAGAAAACAAATTTGTCCCTCACTTTGGAAAATACACCAAACAGTTAACAGTTCCTCAACCTGGGCATTGTCTTCTTCTCTGTTAGCAGAAGCAGGGGAGAGAGGAGGGGGTGTTTTGGTCACAGAGGCAGGTTCATTTTGGCTGCTACCCAAGCTCTCAGTTCCTTGCATGGCCAAGTTCTCCTCTACCTCTCTGGGAGTCAAGCCAACCACAGACACTCCCTCTTCCCAGGTAGTGTAACTTTTCTTAGCATCTTTAAAGTCACAGGAATAAAAAGCAACAGGCTTTGTCAGACCCTCAGGACCCTGCTGCCATATGTGAATGGAAGGCCGTGGGGAGGCAAATCCCCACTCTACTAGAAATGGATCTGAAGCATGGATAGGGTCCTGTGCTTGGTGTGCTGTCACTTCAAAAATCAGTAATTGCAATGTTTCCTTCTGAGAAGAAGTCCAATCCCTTTTTATTCCTTTTCTCAGCAAATCATAAAGGGGACCAAAAGGGTCATTCTGGTTACTAAGAAGTTTATCTGGTCTTTCTACAGGAGACATAGATACTATGGTTTCCTGAAGGAGAATTGCTGTGGGTTCAAGTGTTCTTGGAAGCCTTTGAGTTAAAGAGGTCATAATTTCAGGCTTTACAGGTGTTGTAATTGGTGACTCGAAACCAGGAATTGATTTATTTTCATGTATCAATTGCAGGGAGCTGGTTTTGTGAGTGTTTTCCTGGAGTTGGTCGGGGGTACCGACCAAAGGGTCTCTCTTTTCCAAGGGGTTAAGCCCCTCTGTCCAGTGAGCTGTGTGCTGAGTTAGGGACCATGGGATGCGTCTGTCTGCTGTTGTTAAGAACATCCCATGCCCCCGACACCCACCGGCTTTTTGTTCTAACAAAAGAATCTGATCTCCCCCAGTGAAAGATATTTGACATTTGTGTTCTGTTTCAGATTTTTGGGGGAGAAGCCCGCACTGCTTTGCAAGTTTTGTTGATTCAGTAGCAGTGTAGGGGATTTCTTTAGTGGTTTTGTGCGGGTCAAGATTTTCATTATTGATATGGTTGCATTCTGTTTTAATTAGAGGTTTTATGCTATTACAGCAGTGTTTCCCGCAATTCTTCATCAAGGCCAATTCTGTTTGAGAGTAATTTTGATTAATGTGAGGAGTTTCTTTCTCCTCCGTTTCCTTTGAGGAATCTGCATTATGTGAATTTTTAACATGTTCCTCTCTCAGGGCAGCCCGTAACAAATTATTTACATTTCTTTCTTCATCCAATTGCTTTTGCAAAACTTCAACTAGATTTTGGAGGGAGTCTATGATAGCATTTTCTTCACTTCTCCGCTTAAAGCGGTTTTCTATGGCTGCTATGAGGCAAGCTCCCAAAACTGAGCAGAGGATGGTTTTATTTGTGCCCAATTTGAATTTTGATTCATGTTGCAGAGAACATATTCTGTCTACAATATTTTCCAAGTTAAACCAATTGTTCTCTGCCCAAGTTTCTCCACCAGGTGATGGTTTTGCATTGTGTTTAGCAAGCAACATGTAAAAATCAGCTTTTGCTTTAAGGTTGAGTGGTTCACTCATGTTTGTGTGAGGGACTAAAACTATACCAGGGAGTGGTTTGTAAACTCAAGCAATGCAAGCACACAGACTCTCAGTGTCCCTGTTCGTTCCCTGGATAGTTGAGGAGACGGGTTTTGTCTGGAAGGCACTGCTTAGTTACGATCAAGGCCGCCTCCTCCTTTCCAGACATGCACACACACACACACACACGCAAGCAAGTGTTTTCTTTGTGAGGGGACCAGAACCTAGAACAGGGGAAAAGCCACTCAGCCCTCGCTGAGCTGCCCCTCACTCCCCTGTGTAGGCGAAGGGACAAGGTCAGCCTAGGAGGCCCTGCGTAATTACAGTCAAGATTGTCCCTTCCGTCCTAGGCAGTACAAAAAACACACAAATACAACAACACAACAAACAACAATTCTTTTGTGAGGGGATCAACACTACTACAGAAACCACAATTACGACCTCTTGTCGTGCTCCCCCCTTCCCTGAGCAGTCGAAGGGGCTGTTCTGTTTGGGAGGCCCTGCTTAGTTTCTTCAAAGCCCCTTCTCTCCCAAACAGTCCTAGAGACACACAAAATACATAACAATAACAGTCACCTCTGCTTTGCACCGAAAAACCTTTTGTGTCGATTCTGGAGCCAAAATGCTCAATAGGCGTGAGACTTGCTCGTTGGGCGGGTGTAGTTTGCGAGAGATTCAAATCACATCCCTTTCGGGCAGACTCTTTCTCCCCCTAATACAGACTACACAGACCCTGCAAAAAATCTCACTGGCTACCAGGAATCCTGCCGACTACGCCAATTATGTCGCGACCCGCCCCAGATGAGCGAGTTCTGCGGTGATTTTAGGGTGCAAAAATAACCACTACTGGCACAGAGGATTTTACAGCATTCCAAAATCAACCACTTTTGTTTATTAAATCACAACAGAAAGGGTATTGGTATTGAAGGGGTCCCGGGAAGAAGAGGAAAAGATAAGGAAAAGAAAGGAAAAGGAGATATAGGTTTGCGGGTTATAGCTACCGGGACGTGGTGCTTGCTTTATCGGAGAGTCCAGCTGTCCGTCATTCGGCTCGCCAGATCACGCCCGGGGAGATCTCGAAATCACAGCTGAAGCTGGTCTCTAGTTATACCCTTTTTCGTTGGGGGAAGGGGATAATTACAACTGCATCGATAGCTAGGACAGGTAGTCTGAGTTCTTAGCATTAAATGAGAGCCATTGTTTTCATAGCTCAGTGGTCGCGCCTGTGCTTGTGTTGAGCAACTTTTCTCCCCGCTCTCACTGTACACCCCCTCCGAACCGGGAGGGGGTTTGAGTCCCGTCTTCGGGCAAGGGGTGCAAGGGGGTCCTCTGCATAGGATCATGTCCTTGATGAAGGGACTTGCACCTCTGGTTGTATCACGATGGTGAGGAGCAGGCAAGGGGAGGTCTTCCAGAAGAGGGGGCGCTTCCCGGATCTCAAGCCAGCTGGGCCAGGAGGTGGGGAGAAAGTCCAGTCCATTGTTCAGAGAAGGGCAGAACGGCCTCCGAGTTCAGTGTGGCGTGCTATGCAAACAGTCAAATGGTGTACTGAGAAGCACACGATTTTTCCCTCCACCAGTCCAGCGGTCACAGTGGTCTCCCAAGGCAAGCGTGAGGCAGGAAAATGGAGGGTATTTTCGGATAGACTCTCACAGCTAGCAGTGCTGGCAGCCTTTTGCATCTGGGGCATGGAGCAAAGCTTGAGCATGACTTTTGTTGGAAGTTCACAATATATCCTGTTCATTCTCTCCCAAAAAATGGGAGAGCACTGAGTGAAGGCTGGCATGGGCTGCTGCTCTGCCAGGGGAAAGCTCCTGCTGAGATACTTGAGCCTCAGCAGGAAAGGGTAAGTGATAGGTATCTCCTGCAAAGCACTGGCTGTTGCCAGCTCAGGAGGTAAATACATGATGGATAACACACAGATATCTTCAGGAGTAAGGGCTGCTTCCATGAAAGATCACAGATAAAGAAGCCCTGTCTCTCACCTCTGAGTTTTTATGTGTTTGCATTATTTCCATTTATAAAATGCTAATAAAGGGTCAGAGGCATTGGAATATCTGTAAAAAGCCACCATCCAATGGCTCATCAGTAGTGCAGCTCTCCTGGAACTTTTTCCACTCAATTTGCACAGAAGAACCCACTGGTACTCCAGATGCAGACATCTTTGGATGGTGGAGCATGCCAGCTCTGGCTGCACATCTGGGCTGCTGCAAAGGGTACAAGGTTTTGGGGGACAGTGCCCTTTCCAGGAGGGGATAGAAGTACCTGTGGTACTAACTTGACCCCAATGCCATGGCCATCCTTTCTTGTGCATCCCTGCAGGATTTTCAGGGACAGGAGACAGTCACAGGGACTTATTTCACATTCCTTTGTCAGTTTTGTTTGGGCTAAGGTGATCACTTCAGCTTTCTATCCATAAGAAACAGGAAAATCCATAATCAAAGAGCAAATGCACAGTCTTGACCAGGAGATGGACACTTACTGGCAATTGAAGCAGTCAAAGAATACTGATGTGAACTGCTGGAAATAAATATTCTAGTAAAAAACATAAGGAATAAGTTCAACTGGGGGAACATGAAACTTATTAGGAAAACCTGAGTCCTGACAGGCACTAACTAAACTAAAATCAAAAGTGACACATGGCTGTGTGCTTGGATCCAATTCATTAATTGATATATCAAGAGTCAAGAATGCCTAATCATCAATCCTTCATTAAAATGGTTTGTGTTTCTATGTCCCAGCTAATAAAGTTCCTGGAAAAAAGAATTGTTAGTATGCAGTATGAGGAAACCTGGAGTTGTGGGAAAAGTGCACACTATGGATGGAGGGCAGCATCTCAGGCTCAGCTGCTGCTGTGTGAGACAGAGTCTGTGCCCAGTGAGGGTCAGGAGAGAAGACAAGAAGGACCATGGAGGCAGCTCAGAGGGAGCTGAGGAGCAGTTCCCAGGGTCAGGATGAAGAGTTCTGCAGAGCAATGGGCACCATCTATTCAAGGCACCAGGCCTGGCTAACCCTGGTACTCATAACCTGCTTTTAACTTCAGCATTGCTAAAGAATGCTTTTATCCCTTATCTGCTCTCACAACACTCCTGTCCTTAGCTCCTGGGGCCAGCACTGGCTCAGCCATCAGAGATCACACAGGGAAGGAGCTGCATGCAGGAAAACTCCCCTTGGATGGGTGTTTTCCTCCTCCCAGCCTCTGCAGGTGGAGCATGGGGGAAGAAGCAGCATGTGCAGGTGGAGAGGGGCTACTTCATGGTCTGGTTTCATACATGTGGCTTCCTTCATCTGCAGTCCCAGACAGGCAGGGTTTGTGTTGCTTTTCCTTCTGATGACAGCTGCTCTTCCTTTGCACTTACCTACCAAGTAACTGTGATTAAGAACCTTTTATCACCAAAAATTGTGTCATTGTCAGGAATAAGTGGAATAATGTAAAGCAATTAATTGTGCTGAAACCCACACTCCAAAATGTCTGAAGTAATTAAACGTGTTGTTATAATGAAATTACCTCAAAATATTTTCAATTCTATGCAAGCTGATCTTGAGGAGGAAGGAAGCTGGTTGACAATACTCATTAATGTTTATTATGGGGTTTTCAAATGCTTGAGAATGGAGGTGTTTGGAGCGGGCAGAGGGGCCAGCAAGATGCCTGCTGGCAGAGGAGCCATTCCTGGGAATGGGTGAATGCCAGCTCCCTGTGCATGCCAGCTCCCTGTGGATGCCAGATCCCTGTGGTGCCTCCTGCAGTGACTTTGCTTGGATTATTGCCATCTCTTTCTGTTTCAGCAAGAGCACTGAGTGCAGCTCTGGAGCAGTTGTTGACAGCAGAGACAGCAGAACATGTTTGAAATTCAATATTTAAAACAACTATCCTACATTTAATGACCTTGAGACTGAAAAAAGTGATAAATAGGAGAAAGATAGAAAAAAAAATTCCCTAAGTGTGGATAAGCAGAAGACGTGGGCAGGTATTGTCCCTTAAGGATGCAGGGTTTTGAGGATGAAGAGGAGACGAGAATCTTGACTCCATAATTAGAAGGTTTGATTTATTATATTATATATATATTACATTTTATACTACAAAGAGATAGAAGGATTTTCTCAAGGCTGCCAAGAAATGATAACAAAGGAGCTTCCGACAGAAGATCATGAGAGGTCAAGTCAAACACCCATAGTCACAGATGCCAACAGTAACCTGACAGTGACATTTTTCACACAAGACATCTTTTAAAAGGACCTGTACAGACATTTTCTACTGGACCTCACTCTTTCTGGTTTCTCTTCAAGTTTCACTTTCAAAGCTTTTAGTTAAAGTTTTGCACACCAAATGTTGCTGTGTGATGTCTTGGCTGCACCTGTCTCACCAGTGGTGAAAGCTGTCTGGCATTTGGAACAAGAAGTTTAGGGCTGCAAGTTTGCTAAGAGGAATCACAGGGATTGTGGTGTCCACTGACATCAGCAAAGCACCAGTGGTTTCAGTCACTTTGTCCCAAAGCTCAGTGGGAGAAATCATGCACCCCTCAGCCTTCTGCAAAGCCAAGAAGAACTAAAATATGAAACCCCCACCCAAAAACAACAACAAAAAAAAAACCAAATCAAACCAAAACAAACAAACAAACAACAAAAAAAACCCCACCAAAAAACCAACCAACCAACCAAACAAAAAAAACCACCCAAAAAACCCAGTAATTGATTTCTGGTATCACTTAGGACAATTCTGAGATTTGCTCTCCTTTACCTACATCATCCCTGCACCAGCCTTTTGTACTCACATATCAGAGACTGAGGGGTACAGGACTTTCCTCTGAGCATCATAACCAGAGGGGAGACACTGCATGCCAGGGTGAACCAAATCCCAGAGA
Organism: Emberiza elegans; assembly: GCA_024865655.1. NCBI lineage: Eukaryota > Metazoa > Chordata > Aves > Passeriformes > Fringillidae > Emberiza > Emberiza elegans. Next base: position 13,625,671 of record JALJVW010000206.1, read on the forward strand.
ATGGTGCTTATTCTATGGGCTGTGCCTGAAGATATCACTATAAATAAGGGGGGAAAATGCATGCAAAAGCAGTAATAACATTAAATAAACTGTAATATTCTAAAATATACACCTGGAGCAGATCCACTGTCAGGTGGAACAAAGCAAAAAAAAATTAAGAGCAGATAAATGCTGATCCTAGTAAGTCAAGCAAGGAAAGAAGGGGGTATCCTTCAACATCTCTTTTAAGGATAAACTGGTCCTTCATATCTCCATGATGACTATCAGAAGTTCTCATGCCTTCTGTCTCAGAAGGGTGAAATCAGAGTGTTTCCTCCAGAGGCCAGGTTGCATCTGTGAAAGTATAGGCAACATTTTGAGTAAAAATTACATTTCTTTTCATTTTTCAATATCCTGCTGGAAACCAAAATGCCAAGATAATACAAAGAAGAATGAGTAGCTGTTCCTAAATTGACAAAAAATGCTACATAACATCTTCAGAGAGGCTGGAAAATGGAGCTGATAAGAGTCTCCTTAAATGAACATCAACATAAGGGGAGAAATTACAGGAAGGACTTTTTCAGTTTTCATACAAACACAGCAAAACAGGTGCTGGTAAGTAGTGTTGGAAAGATCTCTGCAATGCAGGGGTACAATTTGAAGTAAATTCCAGATATTTCAATCAGCATCATGGGAGATTTTCAGCTGTGAGATTGTGATTGGGTTTGTTTCTCTGCCCGAGGGACGGAGGATGGTGAGGGGCAGGACCTGAGACTGCTCAAGGGGAAGCACAGGAAAGGAGCTCCCTTTTTGCAGTGTGGTGCCTGAACTCAGCTAATCTGAGTCCTCACACCCAAATCCTCCTCAGCTAGGCTAATCATGGCTCCTAATTCAGGTCCATTGAAACTCAGGAATGTTTTTTCCTTCGGGGAAGTGGGGTTAAGTGGAGTGAGTAACCTCTGCTTGCACGTACACAATTTGCTGCCAGCAAGTGTGGCCTTTGCTTGTCTCTGAGAATAGCACTTGTTGATAGCCTGAAGTCATAAATGCTCTTATTTTGCATGTCACCACCACCCCTCTTGGCCATGACAGTGCTGCACCCACCTATCACACAGAACTGCTGCATGATGCTCTGCTGAGTGCTGAAATTCTTCCCTCTGCAAAAATAACACACAGGTCAGCCCACTTGTTTTCAGCTCACAGCTTTCACCACCCTGCAGTACAACCTGTAATGAAGCATCATTTAAATGTCTTTTGACACTTGCTGCTAAGAGCACAGCTTGGTGCCTCTGCTTGTTGCTGGTGTTTGAACTTCTGTGAATTGTCTTCCTCTGGCCCACAGAGCCCAGGAGCTGGGAACTGTCCTGGATCCCGTGTGTGCCTGTGGCAGAACAAATATCCCAAACACACCAGCAAAGTTCAGATCCCATCAGCTGCCTTTGGAGACTGGTTATATGGTATGAGAAAGAAAAACTAGATAAGCTCAGCACCAATTATCAAGGATGAACTCACTGCAGAGTCAGGGAGAGAAGTTAAGTTGCCTTTGTTTTGTGTGGCACAGAGATAATTTCAAGTGTTTTTTTTTTTTTTTTTGTACTTGATAACATCACCAATCATTGTTGCAAGTTGAAATATAAACTGAATCCTGAATATCTGTACATTAGTGTTTGCTTTCACAATCAGGGCCTGGCTGGGATTGCTCTGTACAACCCTTCAATTGCCTTTTCAAGGTATAGTTCATTACTGTATTCATTAGTGTACACAAAAGTTGGTTTGGGTAAAAGCAAGGCAGAACACATTTTTCTCTAGCTTCTCCTGAGTCCTCAGAGCCAAGTTAGCTCCCTTTGACATTAATTTAGGTTAGGATCACCAAAGCCTTGCTGAACTCAGGCTTTGTTGGTTAAGGGTGAATTTCAGAACTCCCTTGAAAGTAAGTATGAGCTGCAGTGCCTGGCTGAATCATTGCTTGTCTCTCTTTATTAAAAAAACAAAATATTGACCAGATCGCTCTTCAAGGTGGCTTTAGGCCTTTTCTCTGCTCAAGAGGGAATAACTGCTCTTGTACATTGGTCACCACTCACACACATCCTACTCGTAGAATAGAAACCTCTGAATGATCCAGCCTCCAGTTCCAGCTGCATTTCCCTGCCTGGAGCTGTCTGACCTCTGCCTGAATGTGAACCTGCTCATACTTTGCATGGACAGTGAGGAGAGAGGGCAGAGTCTTGCTGCAGAACTGGCTGTGCCTCACCATGACAGAACAGACCAGTTTTCTCTGTACAATTTTGCACATGCTAAAGTCTGCTGATAAGCTTCCTCTCTTTATCTTATGTTCATAGCCAAGGCGGCAGTTTGTGTGGACTGTTCCCAGGAGAAACAATACTGTCACAGATGGGCCAGAGAGTTCAAAGCAAAGGAGCTCAGATACAAAATTATTCTAAGGATCTGCTTCTTGTCAAATGAGCATGAGAAGGTACCAGTGCTGAGCAAGGACAGTCCTTGCATCAGAACAAGTCACATTACATGGCCAGACAGCACAGCAAATTTTGGCTTCTGGAGTTGATTGATTACTGAATCTGGGACTGTCCCAAAGGTGCTGTGACAAGTCAGGTGGAATAAGCTAACTCATTTCACTTTGCAGTTAAGGGAAGCAAAAAGCAAGTGTTGGCTCAGCAGCGCTGTGGAGATGGATGGAGAGCAGCTGTAGCTCAGTTTCTGATGGTCACAGAACATCCCAGAGGATAATGAAGGAAAGTCAAGCAGAGAAATATGAAACACCTGAGTGTGCAAATTTGACAACTTTTCCTCCTACTAATTCAATTTTTGTTACAGCAAAGAGATGGGAAAGCTAGTTCAATTTTGTTGTATGCGTTTGCATATTTTCTGGAATTCACAGGTTTTGATTAAGAACCAGGTGACCTCATAACTCATGTGTCCTGCAATATCTTTCTCTAGGACTTTTTTCCCCCAGTATTTTATAATTCAAAAGTGCAGTAACCACTTATAAAATGAAAAATTCTTTCTCCACTATTCTTTTGTTTGGCTGTTTTAAAAATACCAACAACATTTTCCTATTAACTTGGCTTAGTTTCTGCTCACCTTATTTTGTTCTGCTATTGATGTATCTTCTACAGGCCTGGATGGTTATTTTTATATGCCAAACTGCTGTTTACAATTTTAACTTAACTTGCTATGTTGGATTTAATGTATTTCTATTTAGTAATTTCCATCATCAAGACACTATTTATCCAAGCTTCCCTTTGCATATTTATTATAGCTAATTATAAAAATAGCATCTCCTACCTTGTTAAGAGTCTGTACCTCAAATTATTAGAACAGAATTTCATAAATAAGGTGTGGGAAACCCTTTGATATAACTCTAGTTAAATTATCTGTAGTAATAATAGTGGAGGTAGACTTTTAAAAAGTTATTCAAGATAATAATGCAGTGGCTATGAATGTATCAATATACAACAGTAGGTATTGGAAAGATAGAATAATTGAGGTTTACATCACTGTGTGCAGACATACCAGTTTAGGCAGAAGTCAAGAGCTCAGAATATGAAGGACAATAGAAAGTTTAAAAGTGAAAAAGACTCAGTAAAACATACCCAAGAATGCTGAAAGAAAATGTGAGTCTTCTGAGCATCTCAGAGCATCTTGAGGAGTCTTACAGAAGAGAACCAGCTTTTCAAATATTCCTTTTTATACCATGCTGGGGAGGATGAAGGGAGGTTTGTAGGTACTTCCTGACTGTATTCCCAACTGATGGGAATACATGGCTTGTGATGCCAGATCCTTAGGAGGGTTTAAGAGAGTGAGAAAGTCAGTGAGATGAATACTACAGTATTTCTTTAGTCTCCAAACCAGTTTGATCAAGCTGCACATTTTGGAAATCCCATTTGTTTTCAAGCTCTGGAACATCTGGAATTGGTAAGAAAGGAAAATGGTGGGTGAAATCCTGAAAAGACTGCCAGATAGAGAATTATAGGCCAGTGACATAATTAGCTCCAGGGAGCAGGTTTTGTATTGAAAACACCAAAAAAAATGTATATTCAGTGATGGAAGATGCCTCTGTCTTGGGATGTGTCACCAGCTTGCACAGGTAGGGCAGGCAGGGGTGTGCTGGTGGTGGCAGGGGTGTGCTGGTGGCAGGTGTATGGTGGTGGCACGGGTATGGTGGTGGCAGGGGTGTGCTGGTGGCAGGGGTGTGATGGCAGGGGTGTGTGGTAGGGGCAGGGGTGTGTGCTGCTGGTGGCACGTGTATGGTGGTGGCAGGTGTATGGTGGTGGCAGGTGTATGGTGGTGGCAGGGGTGTGCTGGTGGTGGCAGGGGTGTCTTGGCATCAGGGGTGTGTGCTGGTGGCAGGGGTGTGATGGCAGGTGTGTGCTGGTGGCAGGGGTGTGTTGGTGGCAGGGGTGTGTGGTGGCAGGAGTGTGATGGCAGGTGTATGGTGGTAGCAGGGGTGTGTGCTGCTGGTGGCAGGGGTGTGTGGTGGTGGCAGGGGTGTGGTGGCAGGGGTGTGCTGGTGGTGGCAGGGGTGTGTTGGTAGCAGGGGTGTGCTGGTGGCAGGTTTATGGTGGTGGCAGGGGTGTGTGCTGGTGGCAGGGGTATCTTGGCATCAGGGGTGTGTGTTGGTGGCAGGGGTGTGTGGTGGCAGGAGTGTGTTGGTGGCAGGGGTGTGTGCTGGTGGTGGCAGGGGTGTGTTGGTGGCAGGGGTGTCATGGTAGCAGGTGTGTGTGCTGGTGGCAGGGGTGTGCTGGTGGCAGGGGTGTCATGGTAGCAGGTGTGTGTGCTGGTGGCAGGGGTGTGCTGGTGGCAGGGGTGTCATGGTAGCAGGGGTGTGTGGTGGCAGGGCTGTGCTGGTGGCAGGGTGTGCTGGTGGCAGGTGTGTGCTGGTGGCAGGGGTGTCATGGCATCAGGTGTGTGCTGGTGGCAGGGGTGTGTGCTGGTGGCAGGGGTGTGTGGTGGCAGGGGTGTGTGCTGGTGGCAGGGGTGTGTGCTGGTGGCAGGGGTGTGTGGTGGCAGGGGTGTGTGTTGGTGGCAGGGGTGTGGTGGTGGCAGGGTGTGCTGGTGGCAGGTGTGTGCTGGTGGCAGGGGTGTCATGGTGGCAGGGTGTGCTGGTGGCAGGTGTGTGCTGGTGCCATGTCTGGCGCCTCGTGTCACTCCTTCAGTGCTTGCTGTGTGTGGGGGGATGAGATCCAGGCTGGGCCGTTTGGCAGGGCTGGCTCTGCAGCGCAGAGCTGCAGGAAGTAGGAAACCAGAGGGGATGAGAGGAGTGTATAAACCTGCACAGGGCTGCTCTGCCATTTTAATGAGCATATTAAGGGCCAGTAAGGGAACTAAGGAGGGTCTCCAGGGACTTTTAGCTCCCACTGACTTTCTGAAGTTTCTCCAAATGCAGCCACTGCCAACAAAGGTTGGCAGCTTGGTTATATTCCGAACAAGGACCTGAAGGTGTGGTGCACGAGCCCAGTATGCCTTATATCAAGCAGGGAAAATAGTTCCCAGCTGTCATGTCTGGTCAGATGAGCTTTTACAGACTATAGAGAGTCAGATTATTCATTTAGTTTAAAGCCAGGTTGTGTTCCCACAGCTGAAAATGATGGAATTGTTGCAGATAGTTTGCAGTTAAATGTTTATGGTTTTTTATTTTTTTCCTCTTGTGCTTCTCATTTTTCTAGAATATTAAGTGAAATATCCAGGGCAAATTGCTGTACTACAGCAACAACACTGTGAAATAAATTGAGCTGTTTAAAGGGAATGTAAATATAGAATGATTTGCACTAAAAAAATAAAATTATTTCAAATAGCCATTAACTATTTCTATCACAATTCTCACTGAGTAAAGCAAATCTGTCATTGATTGACCCACTGCCAGTAATACAGCACCACTTTATACATTACTATTTAAAAGACAATTCAAAAATATTTGTCCCTTTTCTCTGTTTTCTTACTGCTCCCATCCAGCGAGACACTTTCATGGCATCAGTTTGGGTGGTGCCATTTGGCTCCTGAAGAGGAAAAAATGGACCAGGTTTTCTGTTATGTTCTATCATTTAATCCTGATTTATTTTCTACCCTAAGCCCTGACAGCATCTTTCAAATTTTGTGGCTTTGCAGAGACAAATTGAAATGGCACTTGTCTGCATTTCAATACCTGCATGTTGTCCACTGAATGGTTAGGCTCTAGTCCTGACTAACTTCACTGGGTGGCAAGGGAGGGTTAAACTTACCACAGCTGGGGCTGGAGTGACTCCTGGTCTAACAGAGCTACCAGGAAAATCAAGTTAATTGATTTTGAAGATGAAATTAATTGGTGTTGAAGATGAGAATAGAATCTCTCCAATTATTTGAATTTTTACCTGGACCAAGAGGTGTATCCTTCCCTTTCTGGGCTAGCACTTAGTCTCTGCAGCAGCCTGAAAGAGAAAAAAAAACATTTAGCTTGAGATGGATGATAGTAAAAAGGAAATTTTTATTTCCATTAAAGTATAGAAATTCTGCTCTAGTACTGAGATTTTGAAATGCACAGGAGGCTTATGTGCAGTAGGACAGAAGCCATCTCCAGCTGTGGAATTGGCCAAAGTCATGAAATAGGAAGTGCTTGTTTTAAAGTGTGCGAGACACTGTCCTGGCTCGCAGCATAAATTATGGATCTTCCCCTTCCTGCAGGCCTGCAGTGTGTGTCCATGGCTGAACACACAGTCCTTGGCCACAGTGCCTGCATAACAAAGGAAATGGAAGATTTGCTACTAGGCAGAGCAGGCATTTCTCACTGAGCCTTGTCCTAAATGACATGGAGTGTGCTCTGGGGATGGATGCTGCTACTTTGCTGGGAAAGGAGCCCTGTCTAAAAGCAATCACTGCTGCACTTCTGACAGCCATCCCAAGTAATTATCACCTTGGTAGATGAAAGGGAAACACAAGTCAAAACATTTGAGGACAACTTGGTGTCTGAAAAAAAATTGTTTAATGTTTTCTTATTTCAAACTGCACCATCTTATTGACATTATGGTCAAACTCACTCAGACCAGACTTTCTGCTCCTCTTCCTCTATACACCACCATTGGTTAAACGTGTATCCAGATCAGGTCTAAAGCCCAGTCCCCTTTAACATTCACAATGTAGAAATTAGTACTTAATATTACCTGAAATGACAGTAAAGGCTGCCCAAGGGAGCAATGTTTCACTGCATAACTGCTGACTTGACAATTACTGTGAAATGCAATTATAATGAGCAGGGGAGAGCAGAGGCATGGAGCGACTTCAGGGACAGGGGGAGCCAGTGGATGAATTGGTTGTCCTGACTGGCTGAGCTCTGTCTCTGTAGAGAAACCCTAAAAACCAAGGGAAGCAAACAAAAAGACAATTTGTGTTTGTCCTTGGTTCCTGGCTACAGAGTCCTCTGGAAAAGTGCCTGGGAAGTGCAGCACACCTTCAGGTGCCGTGGGAGATACATGACATGAATGTTACAGCCAAGAGCAAGCTGTAAATGCAAGAAATAGAGAGCAGCCATTAACTAGGCACTAGTTTAGTTTAAATTAGATAATTGTCAAGCTATGGCAGTGATACAGATCATATTGCTATAAAACACAAACCTATCTCTGACCCTTACAGAGCTGCCCCCTTTATATTTCATTGTCACAAAAGTTACTAACTGCAAAATGCTGCTTGGCCCTCATAAAACTGTACTCAGTTTTGGAGTGCTTTATTTATGGGATAAGTGGTGTGATGACATTTTAAATGCTTTCTCTCTGAATGGGGATAATGATCTAATGATTATTTAAGTGATTTTCTCAAACAGTCCTGCACTGAAGAAACTGAAATATATGAAAAGTATTGCTGTGCAAATGTCAGTGAAATTAATTAAGCAGAAGGTAAAATTTGTTTCATTTTCCCCTCTTCTGTGGAGATTTTAAAAATGAGTTGTCCTGGGAAATATTATGGGATAATAATATGACATGATTTAAGGAAGGTTTTCCATCTGCATTGCAGTTGGTACTTGATATTTCTGTAAAAAATTCAGAATGAAGTAAAAATGAACTGTACACTGGTTCCCTAAAGTAATTTAATGGAATACATTCACTTCTGAGTGTAAACTGCTATATCCATTAGAGCAGAAAATAGTTTATCAGGGGACTACTCACTGGAAAGCTGTTGAATATTTCAAAATAAAAAGAAATAGCCTGGTGAGAATGTTGTCCAGTGATTCTATGAATTTCTGTTAATTGAAGATTTTTAATACAGATGAAGCTATATATTTCAAAAATTGTTTAGTAAGGTTTATCAGGAGAGGTCCTTCAGTCTTCACTCCACAAAAATGATGAACTAATGGCATAGATAGAGCTGATCCTTGAGGACAGGAGTGGCAAGTCAGATATTTTCATGAGGTCTTTTACAGAGGATTGAGGGTTCCTTGATTCTCTGATCTTTTAAAAAAATCCAGTCAAATTAAGATTTAAAAAAAGACAGAAGTCTTCAAAACTAGAATAGATTTTCTAATAATTTTCTAATAAACTTTCTGTGGTTTTTTTTTTAGGTTTTGTGTGTATATCACTGAGAAGTTCTCTTTCTTTTCTTGTATGTAAACAATAATGCAAATATCGTAGTGCTGATCTGTCTGTATCTGTATCTGATTTTTTTTATATGCTTGTGTTCTCTACTCAATGAATTCACTCATTAATTTTCTATGCAGAAGCTTGTATTTTATTAGATATTTTTTCCCTCCTGCAGGCAGAAATAGCTCTGAAGAAACATTTATCACTGATTTCTGCAGAAAATATTCTTGAATTGTGAGCCATGTAGTGTTTCTTTTTCTTCTGATTTCTTGACTTATTCTGTTTTTCATGTAAAAGTTATTTCCAAGACAAAATCCTGGAATGTGTGGCCCTCCATTCAATTACAACTGATTATTGTGTTCAATTTTTTTTCTGCCATTAATGAGGCTGCATTATTTTATTAATATTTCCATTACTTTATAGAGACTACCATCCAATTTTTTTAATCTTGAAGAAATTATGGCTTTACTATTTGCTTAAATAGATATTTTACTAACAAAACAAAATAGAACTAAGAAACCATCTGTTGCATATAGGTAGTGGTTTTCCATTGTTAAAGTCGTGTATATGTGTGTTTTGTGAATATACAACATCCAGATATATAAAAGAAAGTAGAAAAGCATTCTGTATCAGCAGAGATTTCTGTAGCTGATGATGGAAAATATATTTGATATATTAATACTTTGCTTCTGTGCACAGAAATCTGTGTGGTCTTAAATGAAAACAGACTTTACCCCATCACTAATGGGAATGCACTGCAACATCCTTGCTGAGTGTGGGATTCCTGATTCAGGCAGGGCACATGAGTTACCTGGTGAGTGTTCTGGGTAAAGAGGTGGCAGGGATTGGAGTGGGGCAGTTTAGAGTTGCTGAGAAGGCATAGCTTCTCACCAGGAGATGTGACTTGACTGGTAGGGCCCAAACTCCATTTTTATTTCCAGGTTATGAACAAGCATAAAGTTTTTACAGTTAAAACCAACCAACCAAATAAACAACAGTGATTTTGAAAATTGACCACTTCCCAACATTCCCAGAGTCAACAACAGATAAAAAGATCTTCGGGAAGAGGATCCCCACATCAGGTTGCAATGAAGAGCATTTCCCCTGGCCAGTATCTTACAGTTTTGTCCCCAGTCCCCTGTGTCCTATTCATCCCATACACATATAGGACTATGTTTGATAAAATTGAGAAAAAACTGTTTTAGCACTCCTCTCATCTGTAGCAAGCCTTGGTTCAGTGGGCAGCACCTTTTGGACCTGCCATGTCAGTCTGCAATTGCACATGGGCAGAGAGGGATGCCCCAGTTCTCAGCTAGACCCAATGTGGAAAATTTTGCTCTGAACTTTGATTAACAGAAACCCCTTAGGAATATCTGCATCTTCAGAAAGGATCTGGTGCATTATGAATTACTCTGGATTGGTGAGAAATGCTATGAGCCTCAGCAAAGAAACAAAATTATTCACTGCCTCATCTTCTTCTTGCTTCATAGCCTAGCCATGGCTCTGGGCACCCCATTCCTACACTAATGACCTGTTTACCTCCTGCCCTTGGTACAGTGGGAATGTCCCTCACCCCACACTTCATTTGGACTGCCAAACAATCCTAAGGCCAAGAACACAAGGTCTTCTTTGTGTTTGATTTTCTGTGAGCATATTTCATTCAGTACTTCCAAAACTACATATTTTAAAAACATTAGTTGGATTTATCGCCTGTGATTTCATGATCTTCTTCCAGGAATTCTCTCTTTGAAGTGCTTTTCCAGAGAATATTACAACTATGTCTGTTCCTTTGTAAACTCACTGACACTACTCTGTCTTTTGAGATAGTTAACACAAGATGTTCCCAGGCTGCTATAATTTAAACTCATCTCTTAAGCATGCACCAGAGCAGTGTAGTGAATAGATATCCCTGATGTCTTCTCATGCTATGGAGACTCCAGAGCCAATGGTTTCTAGGAAAGGAAGAATCCTTGCCAAACTTGTATACCTGATCTAAATCCTGTGACTTGTCCTATCCACCTTCAGATGTCAATACTCAAGGACATGGTGCTCCTGAGTGTAAAATAGGAGGATGGAGTTGGGGTTGGATATTACAATCTCAGAGCTGGGGTTGTTCAGCCTGGAGAAAAGAAGCCTTTGGCTCCTTCTTCTTTTTTTTTTTTTTTTTTTGCAGAAGAGGAGCTCCATCCAACCTGGCCCTGAACACTTCCAGGGATGGGACAGCCACAGTTTCTCTGGCCAGCCTGGGTCAGGGCCTCACCACCCTCACAGAGAAGAATTTATTACTAATATTTAATCTGAATCTACTCCCTTTCAGTTTAAAACCATTGCCTCTTGCCCTACCCTCCCACGCCCTCGTATAAAGTCCCTCTCCAGTTCTCTCAAGTAGACCCTTCAGGTTCTGTATGGTGTTTTGAAGGTCTCTCTAGAAGCTTCAACCCCAGGCTGAACAACCCCAGCTCTCTCAATGTGTGTCATGGGAGGGCTGCCTCATCCCTCATGCCCCAAAAGATCCCATTTCTTTTGATGGAGCCTGGGATATTTGAACATTGAGACTTAGCAAGGCTAAACCACTCTTCTAATGAGGGAATAAATATTCCTAAAAATATTTAAAAGCGTGACTGCAGAGGTTGTAGAAAATGTTTTCTGTACCTCAAGACATAGATAGAAATTTGAAACATGCTAACAGTCCTGAAAACTACTAGGAATTCAATCTTGACTTTTATCCCAAATGCCGTAATCCCCAACGTTTAATGTGGATTTGTTTAGTCTTGTAGGTGCCCTTTGTGTTGCTCTTACTGATAGTATCACTGTTCCCACAAAATATGTTACATTTGTTCTTTAATGATTAATCTCTCCTATTAACTTTCCTATTAACAAAGCAGCAAATGGGATGCTAGTTTCCTTCCTCCCTGCTGAGCAGATCATTTTATGCAGTTTGCTCACAATAGAGAGTAAAGGAGAAAGAGAGACTGGTTACTGTGAATTGCTGCTATGGATACAAGGATCTTCCCTCTCTCAGGGTTCTGAGGCTGCATGAAGTGCTTGTTAGCATATTAGCCAAAAGGCATTCAATGCTGAATATAGCTGTATTATATTAAAGTCTACTGCCCATCTCATTTTGTTATAGTCTATTCTGTAGAAACAAATGTCAAAGGTTTGTTTTCCCTGTAAACTGTTAAACTTCAAAACTAAGACATACAAAGCTTTAGTGTTGATGTTAATGAGAGCTGACAGCCTCATAAGGAGCATAAAAAAGACCAGAATTGACTAAAGAAGAATTTACCATACATATAAGCCTTTACCACCCATGTATCAAACATTTGAAAATTACTCTTTAAACAAAATTTGGAGGAAATTAACTTCTGCTATTGTTTGTACAGTGATCCTAATGCTAGTGCTGACATATTTGTAGGTCACAGCTATTTAGCTGCAGAACACCAAACAGTGTCTCTTGCCTAAAGACATCCATCCCTTTGATGTCAGAGAGCTCAAACATTAAAGCAGCAAGACAAACAGGCAAAAGAGATCAATTTAATTCACCACTGGAAGGATATGGGTTGTACTTCTTAATAAGATTAAAGAAACGAACACTTAAATGACTGCTCTGTGTAAAATGACTTTATTTTTTTTTAAAAATGTATCCACTCAGTGTTGCGTTCACAGAAAATCTCACATGAAGGATAACAAAGGAAACAGTTCTTGCATCTGTTATTTGGCTATATGGTGGTAGAAATACAATACACAGTTACTGTGAAAAGTTGTGTCTCTGATACTTCTTTCATTTTAGGCTCCATGTAGGTGATGTTTTCAAGAGCCTTCAGCATTGAGTCATGTAAATGATGTAAATTAATATTTGTATAATTGAACTGTGCTCCAGCACACACGAAAGTATGAGTTATAGCTATAAGATTTTTCCAGTTTGCTTGAAAAAAATCCAGCTGGAGAGGTGTACACCCAATGAACACCTCAGCCTGGTCTTGAGTGTTACTTTTAGTGTCAGACCATAAGCTCAAATAATTGGAAGAGAAAACCAACAGAAGGCAACATTTTAACAGTATACAGTATTATTTTCAGGACCTCTAATAACTAACCATACAGAGTGTTTTATGCCCTCTCTTTACTGTGCTGAGTTATGTAGCTTTTATAAAATAAAATGTCAGGACCTTTTCAAGCTCTTTCTAGTTAAGATAATGTTTGCTGTAAGGAAGTAGACCACTGCAGTCTGGGACTTGATCCAAAGTCTATTTAAATCTCTTGAAAAATCAGGTGATGACTGCTCATACTGTATCTTGGGCACATGCTTCATGTTCATGGGATTCTTAATCAAATGTGTTTTCCCAGCAAAGCAAGCACATGAGTGACTTGCTTGGTCAAGGTCTGTGAAAAAAAGAGATTATTCTGTCAGCACATAATGATAATTATTTTGTGCTGCTTGGCTTCTGAGGCACTTCCTTATAACTTGAACTAATTAAATACTAACTCGTTGAATACACTAAACCATGGATATTGTGCCATGAAATTAACTTAAATATCTTTTGGGTAACTCAGCAGCAATTCAGCTGGTATTGCAAATATCTTTATCATCCTTCATTGATTTTCCATAGTGTCCCTACAATTTGATGTCTTTTACTGGAGCTACTGAATGAGAGATTAACAATCCAAATATTCCACTTGTTTTCTTTGGGCAGCGAATGAAATTATTAAAAAAAATCAGTTATGTGTTTTCTTCCCTTGGTGTTTGATCTCCCAATTATCTTCTTAATGCTGAGATATGAAATTATTATAAAACCAAGCTTTGCTTTAAACTCATTGAGCAAATTTTGAGACTGTTCAAGAAGCAATTTAATTACCTGTTCTACAAATTGCACACAGCAAACACAACTGCAGACCACAAGACATGGCACAATTACAGATTTTGTTTAAAAACTGTCAGAGCAGGCAGACTTGAATTTATCTGTACTGATACATTTACTTTGAAGCCTTGACTTGCTGATGTACTCAGCAGATGAGACATTTCATGGATTACTTTTGGAGTAAGCATGTGCTAATATTTATGCATAAATGTCTGCTGAAAACATGTTCAAGTTGCATTTTGATGGAAACCTTCATGAAAGCAAACCCACTCATGAGAGCTGGTGCTATGGCACAACACATGATTAATGGGCAGCTGAGGATGAGCCTTGATCTGTGAGGGGCTCTTAATGAAAAAGGCTACAAAAATTAATATTAAGAAGGAAATCTATTATCTGGCATTGTTCAGGAATAATCCTTACTAAATCCAGAAAGAACAGGCTGTCATGGCTCTGAGAGCCAGACCGCAAGGCACTGACCCTCTGCCTGCAATCGGAGCCTGCGTGGGCAGACAGGAGCAATCAGTGAAGATTTAAAGACTTTAATAAAGAATTAGATTCAAATTGGCCAAAAGGACCAAACAGACCTTGGGAATACAGGCACAAGGTCCATGGTCCAAGGAGGAGATTGTCCTGCTCTGCTCCGCCCTGGTGTGGCCTAACCCGGAGCATCATGCGCCGTTTTGGGCAGCACAATATAAGAAGGGAAAACTGTTGGAAATTGTCCAAAGGAAGGACATGGAGATGGGGAGGGCCTTGAGGGAGAAACAAGTGGCTGAGGTCACTTGGTCTGTTCAGCCTGGAGAAGAGGAGGCTGGAGGGAGACCTCACTGCTGTTACAGCTCCTCCTGAGGGGCAGGGGAGGAGCAGGCACTGGTCTCTGCTCTGTGGTGACAGTGACAGGACCCAAGGGAATGGGCTGAAGTTGGGTCAGGGCAGGTTTGGGTTGGATGTTAGGAAAAGGTTCTTCCCCCAGAGGGTGGCTGGGAGCAGGAACAACAGGAACAGGCTCCCCAGGGCAGTGCTCACAGCACCAGCCTGGCAGAGCTCAAGGAGCATTTGGACAATGCTCTCAGGCACAGGGTGGGACTCTTGGGGATGTCCTGTGCAGGGCCAGGAACTGGACTCGATGATCCTTGGGTCCTTTCCAACTCACAATATTCTATGATCCCCTGATTCTATGGAAAAGACTAAGAGTGCCAGAGGAATTCCAGGTCACCACATTTTATTTAAGGTACTAGTATAGCATTAGGATTTGTTTTGCAAATAACTCAACTGCTGCTAAACCCTGCAGAAATGAGAGAAATACCTCAGATAGTCAAGTGGCTAAAAGATATGAATTAAAACTTCAAATTTAAGGTTGATTTGAGGATTTTCATTACAAAGGTGAAGGTGGGAAAATCACAACCCTGCTTTATCAAAAGTAACAAATCATTTATCACTGACATGAGCCTGATGCCAGACACTTGCATGGCAATAGTGTGCTATGCTTCTTCTGAGAAATGCTTATCTGAATATCATGCTTCCTGTACTGGGAAATACTCTTGAGAAAATTAGCCCATTATGTCCATGAATGAAGGTTTTGCAAGAAATATTTATTGCAAAAGCACAAAAGAACAAAAGAACAGAAGGAGAAATAAATTTCATTGTGTCAGAGAATTTAAATACACTTGAATGTGTGGTACTAAAATCTCTTAAAAGTTGAATCATTCTAAGTGCAATGGCAAAATAGACAACAACCAGTTAAACATCAGCAACAACTGACTGAAGTGCCTCCAAATAAAATAATGTAAATTTTTAAGCCAATTATAGAAAGAGGGAATAATAAAACCTGTATTCCTCTTTCTCAATGTTCCTGCAGAAAATGACCTTTCCATTAGTGCAAGGTTTCTTTCTTGCAAGTTCTGAAATTATGAAGTGTCATAACTGTACCTGAACTGTAATTATGAGAAAGCCAAAATCAGACAGCTATAGAAGTGTGTGTTGGAAAGATCATCAGTCTTAGATATAAGGAAAAAAACAAATAGTAAGGAAAAAACCTGTAATATGGAATGAAAAGTGAAGACGAAAACAGAATGGAAAAACCCAGTGTTTTCATGATTAAGGCAGACTTTGGGAGGACTTGGCAAGGGGAATACTGGCTTATTGTCAAAATAACAGTGATTAAAGAGGTATCTCCTCAGCACATCAGTGCTGGCTCTGGCAGGTCAGTGCCTCCAAAGGCAGCTGTGCCTCAAGATTACTGGGACTGGGTAGAGAGGGGAAGCAACCACAGACACTCATTTGCCACAGTATTTTTCAAACTGATAATGGCACTCAGTTAAACTGAGTTCAGGAAGCCTTGCTTTAGGCTCTCAGATGTTCCTGAAGATAAGACATTGCCTTATCTTTTTATTTATTATTAATTATTATATATTTGCAAACAGAATATATGGTGGGGTTTCTGTTGGGTTTACAACATGTAGCAACCATTGACCACATGTCTCTCTAGAAAAGTCCTTCATTAGATATTTTTCTTACTTTGATTTAACCAAAAAAGAATTTTATGAGATTATTCTCCTGGTTGTATTTTTTTCCATTTCTAAACTATTTTGATAATCCATGATAAACAAATAAGCATGAATTGCTTTTCACTGAAATTCCTCTCATAGTCTTGTAAACATTTCTGATCATGATGAAAAGTGAAAAGATTAATGAATGGGAGTTATGGCTAGTATTTGAGAATTAGAATTTTTGGTTTTATTTATTGAAATAAAACAATTTTTATCAAAGGAAAAGGCTTTCTGTTACAACCTCTGCAAATACAACCACACCAAAACTCTGTAGTTGAAGTAACTGTTTTCAATAATTGGGTTTGGTTTGGGGTTTTGTTTGTTTGTTTGGTTTTTTTGGTTTTGTTTGTTTTGGTTTTGTTTTGCCTTGGATTGTGGGTTGTGAGGTTTTTTTTACATTTCCTTAGGAATTGTATTACTCTATTTAAGGTGTGCATTGATTTTACTTGACTGTAATTGCAGTATTTCCTAAGAAGGGGCAAAACCACATAAAAAAAAAAATGAGAGGCTCATAGGAAGATGGATGTAAAAAGAAATGTATATTATATACAGCTTTTTATATTCTGTTTTCTACTTATTATAAATTGCTTTCCAATCAACTCAAAATATTTCTGCTATGTCATGTTATGAAAAGAGAAACCAAACATTACAGAAAAGAATATTCTACTGACACTACTGACAGAGAGATTCAGATTCATGTTCAGCTATTCTTTTTTGCTCAGATATTTCACGTGAATTCACAGGACTTCCATGCTGTAAATCTTCCAAGGCAGTCTGTTCTGAAAAGAAGAAATTGAACACATTATGAACAAGATTCAGAGAGTCCTGATACATTATTTTCTGAGGTTCATTTTTTTAAAAGTCAGTTTTGTTCTGGAAGGTATGCCTGTCAAAAGATGAGCAGTAAAATCCCCAGCTGTAAGTCTACATGGCATAAAATGAACCACAAATATAGCAAATGTGTTCACTCAGAAAGGTGCCTTTAGATAATTTTGTGAAAATGCTGTCTTGCTGCTTAATAACGGTCAAAAGTCAAAGAGAATATTAAATGAGGATCTTCAATTAAGATCCCTTAGTACGTATTTCTTAAAAAACAGTAATCATAACTATGTCATAGAAATCAATGGTGGAGCCATGTCTTTATCACTGTGTGCAGCTCTGGTTCCCTTTGGGAAGGAGATGCAGCAAAACTAGAGATGATACAGAGAGGACAGAAGGGCAGGGGCAGGAGGGTCATCCACTGCACTGGAATGTATTAAGGAGTTGTTGTGGATTGGTCCCAAGAGGCAGCTCAGCCCCACACCGCCAGGCACCGAATCCCCCTCAGTAGGAAAGGGACACAAACAGAAGGGTGAAAGGGAGAAAACTCATGGACTCAGATAAAGGTGTTTAACAGGCAGAATAAAATACACACAAGCAAAGTAAAACAAGGAATTCATTCCTCCCTTCTCCCAGGCTGCAGGTGTTCAGCCGTACCCAAGAAAGCAAACTTTCATCACACATAACAGTGACATGGCAAGACAACCCTTCCAGATCTAACCTTCCTCCTTCTGCCCTCAGCTCTTATTACTGAGATATCCTGTGGTGTGGGATGTCCCTTTGGTCACTGGGGTCACCTGTCCTGGCTGTGCCCCATCCCAGCCTGCTGTGCACCCCCAGCCCTCGCTGGTGAGGCAGTGTGAGAACTGGAGAGGGCCTTGGTGCTGTGCATGGGCTGCTCAGCATCAGCTGCAACATTCCTCTGTTATCAACACTGTTCTGGTCACAAATCCAAAACAGCACCCTACAGACTGCCATGAAGAGAATTAATTCAGTCTCAGCCAAACCTAGGACAGCTTGCAGGCACTACCTGGTTTAGAAGAGAGGCACTCATCACTCTGGAGCCAACTCATGAGTGGGGCAACAAGGGAAGCGTTATTCATGACTTCCCATAAGAGAAAACTTAAGGGACACACAATTGGATAATTAAGTTACAGAGTTAAAATAAAAATAATTGGTTTTCCTGACAATACATAGCAGAATTGTAGTACTGAGATTTTGAGGATGGTGTGGCAGTCAAAAAGATGTAATTGTGTTCAGTTCAGGTAATGGAGGACAAGTCTAACACTGAGGACTAACACTCGAATGGATATTTCCAGGCTTACAAGTCTAATTCATCCGATGTAGAGGGACATTTGGCTAACAGAGAGGGCACATAGACACAAGTACATTAACAAACTGAGAAGGACATAGGCTTAAGGATCAGTGTCCAATGACAAAACTAGGCTTATAACCTTGCTGCAACATGAGGATGTGGGAAACCCTGGGAGAATAGGGAAGAATAGTTTCTCAGTTGAAACAAAAGAATGTAAAAGTTTAACTGTCCAACCAATCCTGAGTTTTGCTTCCCATTCCTAATTGTATGTGACTACTCAATTCATCCACCAATCCACCAAGTTCCTGCCAGAGGCAGACGAATCACCTGGGCTGATCTCTGGCTCAATACAATATGGCATTTATGTTCTTATTCTCCGCAAAGTTTTTAACAGGTGAGCACGAACCAAGACTGAGGGAGGGAAAATCATCATGTCTTGTATGTGCTGGTGTGGCTGCAACCACTTCAAAGCGTCACACTCCAGGACATTAGGAAGCTCAGTTCACACTGCACATTAATAACATCTCCATGAAAAGAGTGAAAATGCATCTGTAAAACTAAAGCTCTTTGGAGATGGGAATTAAACAGTGTCACCTTGGCAAGCAAATATTTAGAATAATGGAAAAATCCTCATTGTTATCCACATATTTATGTAAGCAGTAAATGCAGATTATGGGAGGATGTTATCATAACCCAAGCTCACAACCACCTTGCTATTCTCTGCAATTGCCAGGGGAAAACATTGCCGCAAAAACATAAAGATAACGGCTGAGTTAAATTTAGTAGACTATTTTAATCTTAAAATTCAGCCTCTAAACACATGTAATTGATAGTATATGAATGAGTCATGGAAACTTGCTTTTTGTGAAGAAAATTACTAATGTTCAGTTCTGGCTCTTTTCATTACTTTTTATATCACTAGCTTTCTTCCAGTAAGCAATTTAGTGATCCTTGATCCTCAACATTTACAGCAATTTAAATGTAATTCAGATGCTGGTAACATGGCTTCTGCCATTTCAGATGTTCATGAGTTTCTGCTTCCATTTTTGCTCTTTATGAGCAAATCATTATTTATGAAGTCTTTAATGGTAAACTCCTGCTTTCCTTAGGGTGGAATGCATCCCTTTGACAGACAGCTTGCCAAATCTTCTGCACTGCGCTTCCAGTCCAGCACAACTGGGAAGGACAGCTGTGATCAGCAGAGAAAAACACTGGGAGCAGAAAGGCAGGTTCTGTGTGGTTATTAATTGTTGTGGTGGTGTTGTGAGTCCCAGGACGAGGTGAGAGATGAGAATTGACTTCAAGTTCTTAGGAGGCTGATTTATTATGTTATGATATTATATATCAAAAAATTATATAATAAAACTATACTAAAGAAAGTGAAAGGAGAGATCAGAAGGCTAGAAAAGAATGAAGAATAAAAACCTGTGACCAACCAGAGTCCTGACACAGCTGGACTGGGATTGATCATTAAGTTAAAACAATTCACATGGAACCAATTAAAGATGCACCTGTTGGTAAGCAACCTCCAAACCACATTCCAAGAATCAGATAATTATTGTTTACATTTGTTTTTTGAGGCTTCTCAGCTTCTCAGGAGAAAATTCCTGGTGAAGGGATTTTTCATAAAATATGACAGTGACATCTCTGGGTGATGCGTGGTGGGTGCCTTGACGAGCTCAGACAGCAGCTGATCACAGAGTCACAGAACCTGCTGAGCTGCAAGGACCCACAAGGATCATTGAGGCCAGCTCCTGGCCCAGCACAAACCAGCCCCAAGAGCACTGTCCAAACGCTTGAGCAGTGATTTCAGAAAATGTGGTTTCCAAGGAAGACATTTCATGCTGCTGTAGTGATGTGCTCAGGAGCTTTAACTTAAAAATCCTGCTAAAAGGGCAGGATAAGACCAGGAGTCAGCCAGGATTTGGGATGTACCTGCCTAGGTCTTTGAATTGTTGAAAGTATCATAAAACAAAAACCATTTTGGGGGTTTTTCAACAAAATTTCAAACTCAGTGGAAAATAATTTTAACAAATGAATATTTTTCAAAAGTAGGATAGAAGTGAAATATCAAGAAACCAAATTTAGAAGGGATTCTGGGGTGGCTCCAGTCTGGACTATAGGATAAGTTGCAGTGTTATTTTTCTTCCAAAGCTCTGAATAATGTTGGATTTAAGAGATTCCAGCATGCTGATAAACTCATGGCAGGTAAGGAAGGAATAGTGAGCAAAAATTTTCATCTTCCAAGAAAAGCAGGTTATCTCTCAGAAAGAGACTATCTCTCTTTCCCAGAAAGATTTCCCAAGAAAAGCCCAAGTCCGTCTACAAAAGTTTAAGTAAACTAGCCCCTATTTCCTGAACAGGTGAAAACCAGCAGACCAATGGCTGATCTGACCTTGTCATCCAGAAAGGGAATAGATGATGTCTCATCATGTGCAGCTTGCATGCAACCCTGCAACATGTCCATTTAAAGCTTTCAAAAATATCTGTGTAGTTCTTGAAGTTTCTGCATTCTCTCTTCATTTTCAGTGTCCAGCCAGATGGTCTGCTAGTAGATTTGGGGTCATTTCCATGCAAATTTTCACCAATAGCTTCAAAAATTTATACTTTTAATCTTATTTTGAATTAATTTTTTGTTGTGTTTTTGGGGTTTTTTTGTTTTGTTTTGTTTTTTGTTGCTGCAGTGGTAGGAAGGAGGCAGGAGAAGGAAGCTCTTTTGGATTACAAAATATGACTCAAGTAAAGTCTTAGGAAAGCTGAATTTATAGCTAAATACAGGGCTGATATTCAGAAGACCTGGATTATATCCTGGACTGCCACAGACTGCCTGTATGATCCAAGCATATGAGAAATATTCAGTTTTCTCCTAGGAAAAATGTGATTAGTTCTATCAAGGTAATAAACTGGGAGAATTTATTAACTGATATTTTTCAAGTACACTGACATATTTGTTTGAGACAGTATAGAGCCACAAAAATGGACATAAATTATATTTCATCACTGTGCATAACAGGGCATTTACACCTGGAACTTATTCTCTTTCTTGGCAGGAGTCTAAATTATTCATGCACTCCACATTTTTACCATTAAATATTAGTATATTCTTATCTCTCACTTGGTAAAATTAATGTTCTTTGATTTGTCTCTTCATCATCTATTTTCCAGCCCTTTCTCTCAAAGCTACTAAATTTTCCCTATATTCATACTTTACCAATTGCTTCTATTCTATGGAGGTTCAGCTCCTCTGAAGGGCCACAGGTGGGACTTTATATTGTCCCCACACATGGGCACAGAGTGACAAGTCTCTATTTTTGGCTTCAGCAGCTTCTGGCCCTCTTTTTCCATCCTCTTTCCTTTGTGAACAACTCTCAGTGTGCCAAATTTGCAGGGGAGCATGATGAAACAGAGCCAGGAGATGCTCTAAGATAAAAACCCTATATTTTGCAGGGTGATTTTCTTTTTGGGACAGACCTGCACAGACAGAATGCTGCCTTGGCCGAGGTACCAGAGAGAAGGTGAATCGGTCAGCAGCACCTCTTGTGTCTGTGCTAAATCCCACTGTGCTAAAACATTTCCTTCCTCCCCTGCTGGCCCAGGGTCTGGTGAAGATTCCTCTGCGCCACCTCCCTGCTCCTGCTTTCGAAGAGAGAGGCAGAAACCAACCTCAGCTTTCAGCTCCACTTCACTGAAACCCATCTTACCCGTAATGAGAATTGACAGCCCCTGCAGGATCATTAACCGAAGAGTTTGACTGCTTAATTAACTGCCTGATCAGTCTTGCTCCTTTCCAACAAAAGCAGTTCAATTCTCCCTTCCAGCTCCACACAGAAGTGAGCTGGTCTTTCCACAAAATCACTCAGAGCTGCCAATACCTGGGGTATGCCACATTATTTGAATTCTGGATGTCACCCTCAGAAATAAATCCTGAGAGCTGCAACCCACAACCACAGCCAACATGCCCATGATTTATTCATGAATGGAACAGGATATGAATGCAATCCTAAACACCATGTACTGGGGAAAGGAATATTAGTCAAATTAAATAGCTTTGTTTCAATTTCACCACCTGTGGTATCTTTAGATCTTTTCACAGCCTCACAGGCAGAAAACAGCTTTGAATCTGGCAAAAAATGTGCTTTGAAAATTATTCATATGATGCTACAAAAGGTTTCACTAACCATTTTCAAAAGGACATGATATATGAAAGCAAAAAAAAAAAAGGTGAGTAAAAGTATAAAATGGGAGCTATTACACAGATTCAAAGAGAAAATTTTCCTTATTGGGAAAATGAGTATCATAAGACAGCAGCCAGAAACAAACAAGCAAGGTTTTGTAGCAGACAAATGGATACAACAAGGCTTTCTAGCTTGAATGAAAGAAAATTCTGGGTTTTGGTCCTGTTTATGTAGAGAGCAAAAAGCAAGAGAAGGCAGGAGTCTTAAAACTTCATCCTAACTTCCCAAGTTAATTCCACCTTAAATGACATTGGGATGAAGGAGCCAAAGAAATCTTTTATAATTAAATACATTTAATTGATATTTTGCAATTTTATTTGTTCTTGCAAACATGTAAGGTTTCTGAAACAGTAGAGTCTGAGACATTTGATGTGTGATGAAGCTTTTTATGTTTCTGGGAGTGGAAATCCTGAACAAAATTATCAGTACATGGGATTGATTTTATCTATATAAGCAGCCTGGGAACTGCTATCCTTAGGGCTGGGGAAGGGCAAAGGGCACCTTCCAGCCATCAGCAACAGCAAAAAATGTCTTGGTGTGTAGGAAAGCAGCATGGAGCTGCACAGGGAAATGCTTCAGCCCAGAATTCAATAAGGAAATGCAATACCTTAATTTGGAGACTTCAAACTAATACAACTCCTGTATTATACAGCAAGGAACTGTTGAACTTAGAGAATGCACTGATCAGCTCAACAAACGGAGCTGGACAGAAAGTTACCCTTTAGAACGGACAATCTACAGTGGGTGGGATTGGCAAACAGAGAATCACCCTCAGGAGAGTGTTAGGGAAGAGTTGAAAGGTGCCTCATGAGCCTGGGTGTGAGTCAAGCTAGAAAGAGACCAAGCAGAGGGTGCACAGTAAAAATCTTGATGGGTTTTTCCTGAAGCTTTTGCTATATGTGGCCATGGGTTTGATCTAGTATGGCATGCTGTGCTCTCTATGATACAGCAATGCATTCAGAAATGTTTCCAAATAGATAAATAAACAGAAAATCCTGTGGTATTTGCTGGGTCCCCAGGAGCAGGAGGATCTGATGACTCTGACTCCATGTTCTTAGAAGGCTGATTTATTATTTTATATATTTATATTATATTAAAGAATGCTATACTAAAAACTATACTAAAGAATAGAGAAAGGATACAGACAGAAGGTTACAAAGAATGAGCATGAAAACTCTTGACTGCTTCTAGAGTCCAGACACAGCTGGATGGTGATTGGTCATTAAACAAAAACAATTCACATGAAACCAATCAAACAACCACCTGTTGGATAAACAATCTCCAACCACATTCCAAAGAAGCAAAACACAGGAGAAGCAATCAGATAATTATTATTTTCATTTTTCTCTGAGTCTTCTCAGCTTCCCAGGAGAAGAAATCCTGGCGAAGGGATTTTTCAGAAAACATGACAGTGACAAAAACCCTCTTGAAAACTAGCAGACATGCACACAGTTTATACTCAATTTATAACAGACAGTTGCAGTCTTAATTTTACACCAATTATTTCTCTTTGTAAGGATATCTCATAGAACCCAGTTGAATGATTCTCAGAGTAAAACGGTATTCGAAGTAAATTTACGAGAATCTGAACAGTGCACAGATAAATAGAAAGCCTCACTTTTAAGCCCATAGAGCTCTCTATTTCTGGAACACTAATTTTATCTGTAAGCAAATCTATGTATTTCCATCACTGCCGACTTGAGCAAGTGAAGTCCAAACTTTCCTAATTTTCCCTGTCCAAGACATGGCTTCAGTAACAATTATTGCATTTGGATTGTGTGACTTAGTGGAGATCCTTGAGTACTTTAAATACCCTGAACATTCTCAAGTGCACTCATTAATTGCACAGAAACTTCTGCACTAATTCAGTGTCTTGTGTCAGTGATTTAAACCCTATTTTTCAGTGTCCAGGCCTCATTTCTGGGGTTTGTTAATTTGGTACTAAAACATCATGTCATAAATCACAAAAAATATTGCTGGGGTAGTGGAGTGCCACAATAAAAGGCAAAAGAAATATTGTATATTGGAAATAAAGCTTAGAAAAAATCAGGAACTAATATAAAATGTCATTCAGGATTGCTATTCTGTAGAAATAGTGCTATAGACTACTGTTCTTATTGTCCATCCATAACATACAAATGTTTTAAAAGTAGGTTTGCATTGGAGGTTGCAAGAAAATCTAGTGGGCTCCTCTCTCCACTTGTTTGAACTCCTCATCTACATTGCAGTGTCTGATTTTTAAAGAATGTTAAGTGATACTGTGACCTAAATGGATTTGTCTAAGTGTTTATTTGCTTATTGTCAATTGAAATTCAACTAGAAGCTTGCTTCAAGTTATTCACCAAGAAAAGAAGAAACAACATTGGGCCTAATGGCTGCTGCATCTTTGCTGATTCTGTATCCTCAAACTCTGAGACTGTTTTAATTTACTCAATATCTCTTCTTCTACAGGAACAAAGTCATAGGCCTGGTAGGAGTATTCAAAGTATCTCCTAAGTTCAAGTTATTAGTAATTAACTGTGATAAAAGCCATCTTGATTTAAGTAACTGCCATGAAATTAAATCAAACATTTGTGAGGAGATATCTGAAAGAATAAACAGAAAATTTGAGCAATGAAAGTGAGACCTTCTGATGTGTGAGCCAGAGATCCTGATGGAAGCCACAGCTGGGAGGTCATACTGCAAGTCTGGGGCTGTCTGCACTACTGTCCAATGGCCCCAGACAAGATTAAGATAATTTAATCACTCACTGAAAAAAAATCAGCTAAAGCCTTCAAAAGACCTCCCTTAGCACTGCAGCAGCTGATCCAAGCTCTCCCCTGATGCTCTTCTAGTGGGCTGTCAATTGATGTCAACACCAGGATCACTCAGCAGAGGGTTTCAGACCCCTCTGGCACCTCCTTGGCTCTGCCCCTGGCAGGATGGGTGCTCAAGGCTCATTCCTGCTGCACCTTGACACTGCTTTGGTCTTCCAGCTCCCTGCCCTGGCACTCTTGGCTCAGTGCTCCAGCCTCTTTTCTTCCCTGAAGCGTGTCATGACTGCCTTGTCTCAGCTGTAGCTGT
The DNA here is from genome assembly GCA_024865655.1 of Emberiza elegans. NCBI lineage: Eukaryota > Metazoa > Chordata > Aves > Passeriformes > Fringillidae > Emberiza > Emberiza elegans. The sequence continues at coordinate 13,651,048 of JALJVW010000206.1, forward strand.
GATTTTGTTTTCCTCCTGCCATAACAATTCTGCAAAAAACATCGAGAGACAATAAATATTGTATCCAGATAACAATGTCAGCAAACATGTCCATATAAATTAAAGGGAAATATGTACAACATCATAAAGTATTCACAATATTGCAAAAAGAAGAAATTGTTTCCTTGGTGAAGTGCAAAAGATGAGTTACAAATATTCTGTCAGATGCATAAGTATTGATAAGGGATTCTCAAGATCATATATAATTTACACAATGGAAATCCTAAAGCATAGGTAGGGATGAGCAAGCATTGCTGCTCTAAAATGTGTTTATGGTCACCAAAACACCAGATCAGCAACCTAAATTCTGCTGATGTTTCAGGACTTGATTATAGGTTTAAAGCTTGAGATGTGTGCAACTGGAGACCTGAATGAGCCTGAGAGAATGTGGTTCTTTTGTAGGAAATAGGCACGTTGTGGTGGTGTTCACTGGGGTCCCAGAACAAAGGAAGGGACGAGAATGTTGACTCCATGTTTCAGAAGGCTGATTTATTACTTTATGATATATATTATATTAAAAGAAAATTATATATCAAAACTATACTAAAAGAATAGAAGAAAGGATTTAATCAGAAGGCTAGCAAGGAATAGAAAGGAATGATAATAAAATTGTGTCACTGGCTAGAGAGTCCGAGACAGCCGGACTATGATTGGCCATTAATTAAAAACAATCACATGAGACCAATCAAAGATCCACCTGTTGTATTCCACAGCAGCAGATAATAATTGTTTACCTTTCGTTTCTGAAGCCTCTCAGCTTCTCAGAAGAAAAGATCCTAACAAAAGCATATTTCATAAAATATGTCTGTGACAGACACATGTTCCTAGCTGGTACTAACGTGTCACTTCTACCCCTAACAGAACAATAAAACAGTAGCTGAAAATTTGTTTTCTTAAAAACAATAAAAATTTATGGTAAGCAGATATCCAGATGCTTTTGGGTTTTGCTCATTGCAGAAGGTGAACTAAAACATATTGCAGAAGACTTATTTTGGAGGAGCAATTAATTCCCTTCAAACGACTGCTATATGCAGTGACATCTGTGGATCTCATAGGAGGAAGAATTGTACACAAAGCACAGGTGTTTGTCCAGCCAAAGCTTGTGACAAACATCTTCCCTGAGAGGATTTCTGCCCTCTTAAATTGTTCAGTGCCTGTTGCTGAGGGACATGAAGTACAGATTGAATAAATATGTCAGGAATAGCAGAGACAGAGTTAAGGCTGGGATAGGTCACAGGTCATCTTGAAGGAATTTGACTCAGCATTTCCAAAATTCATGGTTTCACAAAGGCAGATGGCAGACTTTAAGCTGTATTAATAGCAAAACCAAATGCTAACCATTCTCAAGTAGAAAATGGAAGAGCAACTTAATCAGTTGAGCTCAAAAATTGACTTCCTACTTGGCTGGTGTTGAGCTATGCTTTGATAGTTGGCAGCCTGCTGGCTACTGGGATTGTACCTTTAGTGAAGCATTTGCAATTAAATAGCTACAAACTGGATACTAGTGGAAGAGTGAAAGCCAAAATTATTGGTTTTTTGTTTGAGAGAATCATAAAATAAATATTCAAGGCATATGAAAGCATAGAGAACATTATTTTTTCATTAGTGACTTTGGCTGTGGAAATCACAGCACACATAATCCATCAGCTTACACAGTTAATGTCACAGTGTTTAAGTTTGGTAATGAGATCAAGATTCATGATTTATGTTTAATGCCCCAAAATGTACTACCTTATTAGCTTATTGGTGTAAAAATGTTTTCTTGGTCTGGTGGTGTAAAAGATTTTTGCCTTTTCTGTCTTAGAAGGTGAATCAGTGCTTTCCAATTCTCTTATTTACTCAGAAAAGTTTTCACTTTTTCATATGTAGAGAGCCAAATAATGGCCTTCATGTAATCTAAAATGTGTTAAATTTCTATGTAAAAGGACAGGAATGTAGACCATCAGTTGATAGGTGGATTGTACCTGAACACCTGAGTTTTTCAGACTGTGTATCTTAACAGGAAACTGGAGCAAAACTGGAAAGGTTTTATATGCATTGCATGTTTCTGAAAATTTAGGTTCTACTTTAGCGTCACACATACACAATGGAAAATCTTTTGCAAGATCATTCACAGTTCCTCATGAAAATGGTCCTCAAGTAGTGAATGGCTCAAATGAGATCTTCAGCACAGCTCCTCGCTTCCTATCACAACCTTTTTTCCCCACTTTGTGCTACATGTAGCTTCCCCAAACCAGCCCTCCTTTTCCACTTCCATTGTCCTAGAGCATAACTGTATTTCCTCTAAATTAGATCCTAGGTTTTACCTCAGTTTACATCCAACTTTATATCCTTTTTCTTGATGTTTTCTTCTAATTTACCATTTTTCACTAATACTTATTTTTCAAATGTGCTAAAGCAGTGAAAATCCAGGCAACCACAAGTTGGTTGTGAAGGTCAGAAGCCATTTTCCACCCTATGAGCCAACCAAGTATCCAGATTGTCCAAAGAAATTACTATTTTTGAAGCCTGATGACACAGTGCATGAGGAAAGTTAAAACCACTTGAAAACATTGCCAAATGCTGAGATGAATAATTACAACTCAGAGGAAATAAACTATTCAGCCCAGACATTTGGAGAACATATATAGCAGTACAGTTGTACTATTCATGGATCATTATATGAATAGGAAATTGGAAGAACTTTTGTAGGCTTGTGATGAATACAGAGCACAATAGAGGGAGAAGATGAACTGAGACTAAAAGTCTCTTTGTAGTGCTCACATTTCTTCCAAAGTATCTACGTCACAGCAGCTTCCATTCATCCAGGCACAATGGAGCAGCACCAGGCTGAATCTACAGCTGAAATGGCATTAATAGTGAGTTTTGTAATAGCAGGACAACAGATCAAAACATAATGATTTTTGTGACTAGTTCATCTGTCTTAACTGTGATTTGTATTAGTTTATAATGCTTTTTCCAACTTTTCCTGTTTCTTTCCAAAACTTCGGATGCATTAATGCAGTTAAGATCCCGTAGCCTGATGGGAGTGGAGGAAGTTTAAGTGTATGGGTCATGAGGTCTGATTCCCTGTTTCGTTAGACTCCTAACATGTGACTCCTCCTGAGCCATATAAAAAGGAACATAAAAGTGGAATTTTCCAGATATGCCATGAAGATTTTTCAAAACCTCACTCCTCTGTTTATTGCAAATAACTTTCTAGCTTCCAGCCTCAGTTTATGTGAGCCAGCCAGTATTTGACTTATTCTTATGTGTAAATTTGCATAGGAACCAGAGCCATAAAAAACCCCTGCTGCTCATTTTTGTGCATTCAAGAACAGTTGTAATTCAACTTTAATCCTTTAAATCATTATTATATTTGAAAGCATTGCTCTAAATTCAATATTTCACTGCAGTGAATCCAGAAGAAAGGGTTGTAAAGTATTTTCCTACTGGATATCATGAGAGTGGATCAATAAAATCAGGGATCTCATGGTTTAAATTAAGATTCAGAATTTTTAAGCTGCTGAAAGAGTGGGAAAACTTCACCAAATCCATGACACAGCCCTGTCAGAGTAGCAATGAGAGGGGAATTGTGTGTGAGGGGCAGCAGCAGCCTTGCTGAACCCTCTGTGGGGACATGGGACTCTCCATGGCAGCCCCTCATAGGCTCCTCTGGGACAGGGCATGACATGTGCTTGGGCTGGGTTTTTAGTCTTGCATTCAGTAAAAAGGCAAATTATAAATAAAAACCTTAATTGAGATGTTTCAAGTCAGACAGAAATGGACTAAGCTTCAATGATAAAAAACCCCAATATTGCCTGTGTCTTTCAAGCTGCTCTCAGCTCATGTTTGGGGCATCAGGACAAGGAACCAGAGCTATACATTGATCAAGGTACATGCTGGGATTTAAAAGGTTTTTTAAAAAAACCCTACTTATTAAAAATATGAATTCCATATGTTTCATGACAAAAAGGTAGCTTTTGAGTGTCTAAATTGATAAATTATCCTAACCCAAGAAACAGGATGTTATGGCCTTTAAAAGCAAAATGAAAATGATTTTTAAAAGATGTTGGGTATTTGAGGGAAACCCTGTTTTTCTTCATGTTTTTGTTGTTGAGTAATAAGGTCAAGTAAAGTGTTTTTTGAAACAGGCCATATGATTTTGGTACTTATCTGAATAACAGAAGCTATAATCTGCAGGAATGATTAAATTGTCCAGTTCATCACCTGGCTAAGGCACAAACATCCTCTATAGCACAATTTTGTGTGTTACTCAGATTATGTTTTAATTTTCAAATTGCTTCTTGTGAATGCAGTTCTGTGTAACAAAATGTCCCCTTGTAGTCAGAGTCCATTATTAATTATACTGTTATAAACTTGCTTACTAATTCCCTCATTATTTTCCTCAGTATTTCTTCATATCCTACAGAGACAGGCAGGCAAAGCCCAAGGCACTAATTAAAAGCAGGTGAAGAATATAAGCAGGAAACCAGGGATAAGCAGTGGCCAAGGGGTATTACTAAATAAAGCCTTTCTGAACAGAGAATTTCACAGCTTAATGGGATTGTGTTGAGAAGCAGTCTCAATTACAAAGGCACCAACAGAGAAATCCAGAAGGATTTCAACATAAAGCACAGCTCTTCATTTAGATTTCTGTTGCCTTCCAAATCCAATATCCATATTTAATGGAATATCCTAGGGTAATTTGTAGGATATTACATGAAAAAAATTTATTTATCCTGCATGAAAAATCTATAACTGTTTTGTTGCAACACAAAGTTATTTAATGGTTTGATGCAATGTCTACTTATTTATTAAATGGTTTGATGCAATCATTCAACTTAAATTGCATGTCAGCCAGCTCATAATATATCCAAGTCTATGTTAAGGATATTAAAATATAGTTGATTGTAAATAATAGAACTTAACAGGTAGCATTTTATTTTATTCAGTTGGACACATATGGTTTGGTTGTTTAGGACTTTTTTAACATTGTGCAGGGAACCCATTTGCAAACTGGAATGACCTGTACCTCGCCAGAGTGACTGCTTTGCAAAAGTCACCCCCGGACTGCACAGACAGAGCAGTGTTGCAGGGGGGCACACTCAGATTTGGCCTTTGCAGAGCTGCAGGGTGTGGGGGAGATGCTGCTTTCCCTGAGCATGGGCTCTCATGAGCTCCCTGTTCCTCCTCAGGGTCTGTGTGCCCCCCCTTAGATTGTCACTGTGCCGCCTAAGGGCTGCCCTCTGCCTTGGTACAAGCAGAGCTGGGAACAATGCTGGGAATAGTGCTGGGGCTGGGGGATAAATGGGATTTAGCTTATGCAGTGCTAGGGGAAAGCAAGGTGTTCTCTAAAAGTAACCTCATTCTACAACCCACACCAAACTGGAACACACACACACACAGAATTTGCAATACCTTTTCTCTGTCTGCCACAGTTCTTTGGTTCAGCTGTCTTACAGAGACGAAGACAGATGCTCTTTCTGACTCTTCCACCCTCCCATCCACTGATCTCCTTGGCCTTTTCAAGACCCCCAGTGAGCAGCTCCTTGGTGCAATCAGAGGAAGGGCAGTGTGTGTGTTCACGTGCAGTTTGTGCTGGATTCACAGCTGCCTGTGGGCCAGAGTACAGAGCTAAGAGACCCCTGCAGCTGATCCTGCCCAGTGGGACCATGCAGGAGCTGTCAGAGAAGTGTTCCCTTCTCTCAGCTGCAGATTCCCTTATTCTTCCCCTCCACACTACACTGCTTTTATTCCGGATGACCATTCCTCTAATTATCCAGAACTTTTCTAAGGGATCCACTTCTGCATTTGAGAGGACTCAGACTCACAATGGAAACCTGCAGGTGCTGTTGCCAGAACTGATGGGAGCTGGTCCAGGGTTCATCTGCACCTTGGCTGTCCTGCATGCTCCCAGCAGCTCCAAAGCAGCTGATGCAGACACCAGGGGTGTGGGGTTGCCCCTTTAGCTCTGAGGGACAGAGGGCATGCCTGTGGGCAAGGACACTGAAGTGCTTTGCAGATGTGCTGTTGGTTGCCAAAGGGCCCAGACTGGCACAGCTCCTACAAGAACTCACATGAGGCGGGAGAGGATGAGAGCTCAGGTCTCCCAGGGGCTCAGAGGAGCCCTGTGTGTGGCTTCTGTGATTCACAGAGACACACACATCCACAGGAGGGGATGGACTCTCTGCTCCATGAGAGACACCAAAAAAGGCTCCATCCTTGGTGTCACTGCCAGGGCAGGGATTGCCCCATGAGGTGCCACCTGCTCCCCCACATGTACTCCCCTCTCTCTCTGGCCCCATCAGCAGCACACCACTGCCAGGTTCCTCCCTGTGCCCATTCCCATTCCAGGTATAGAAACAAATACACACCTTTAGAGAAAAAACCCATGACAGATGGTGTTGCCTCTACAGGAGAGGCATCACAGCTTCCCTTTGCTCTCACTGCATTATATTGTACTCCAGACAGACACCTGAACTTCTGACAGATAACTGGGCAATCCCGTTTTCAGCAAGCTGTGATAAATCACAAATAGCTGCTGGCCATGGGGATGGTGCCATACACAACATATGGGATCGCTTGGCTCTGCTCTGGCTGTGCCATTCTCATGCCCCTGTGAGCACATCTAGGTTACAGAAAGCTACATATTCCTCAGTGAAGCTTGGGGCTCTTTTTCTTTAACATGTGTGTCTAACAGGGGCTGAATTAAAAAGTGAAATATTAACTTAGCCACATCCTTCAGCATGGCCATGACCCACTGAATCTGTAACAAAACTGCATCATTGTACACAATTTTTAAAAAACATAAATAATGGAATTTTTGTGCAAAACTTTTAAAATTTTTATTCTCTGATTCCTCTTCAGTCCATTATGGAGTTATTGACTACTATTATCTGTAATAGCATAAAGATGTAAACACTTATTTGTTCACAGCTTTATATATAACATCTCAGAGAAGGCTGTTAGGTTTGTGACAATAAAAACTGAAACCAGAAAATAACAAAAGAGCAAAACCAGAAGAAAACTATAGTGAATTACAGTATGAAATCTATTTACACACATTAATCTATACAACATCATAATCTGTACATTTTGTAAAAAATAATCACATTCATTTACATCATCTTAAATTTTTACCATACTTGACAGATATAAAGTTATAATAAAGATGACAAAAGAGAAATTTGAAGTAATACTCATACATACATATTTTGTGCCAGGACAAAAAAAGCTGCAGGTAATCATAAACTTATTACAGTGCTTTGGGAAATACAGGGGTTTGAGACATTTCAGTCACCTTTTAAATCTGATAATAGAAATGTTCCTGAATTAGATTTAACTACAACCTGCTATCCTTGGGCAGATCCAGATTCAACAGAGTGGTAAACCATTTCACAGAATGCTCCTTTTAAATGTTATCCTGATGTACTCTTGTAACATGTTCAAACACTTTTTAATTTTATTATTTTTTCAGCAACAGAATGGCACTGCATCCTAACTTCTGTATTTGGTCATGCCAGGGTGGCACTGGCAGCCCACAGCTGATAGAGGCACTCATGGTAACATGAAGGTACTTCTGTTGGCAAAGGTATTTCCTAATCACTAAGCACAGACAGTAATTGTTCAGAGGATGACCCTTACACACATAGCAGCAGACACATAGTCTGCAGGTTACTTGCCAGTTCTTTCTTTTTGTCAGACATATTTAGGGCTTGATTTCTCCTTAAGGGTGTCTGAAAAAATATTAATACACTGAATTTGGACTTTATCCCAAATCACTTTGTTGAACTGGGACAATTCACAGTTAACAGAGGATGATTTTTAGAAAAATAGAGGACAAATGATGCAGATGATTCATCTTAGTCTTTGCACATGGACTGTGTGACACATGCACCTGGCAATGCCTTATTCCACCAATCCGCCCCAGACAGAGTCTCTGGTTTGCTGAGGGTCTGTGCTGGTTGCTTTCCCCTCTGGCATGTTAAAAGCAAAGGGAAGCCTTGCTAGGGTGAATTAGGACATGAAGCAGATGCTACAGAGTGGGGCAGGATGGCTCCAACTGGACTGTAGAAGGTTTTTTGTAATGCTATTTGCCACCAATTATCTATTGCTGCTACAGTACACTTCATCACAAGCTTAGATTGGGTATTCAGCTGGCTACCTGCAGTACAACATAAAGAAAATTCTGGGTACTGTAAAGCACTTTCTTTTAGCATATGGCCCCTCCTACAAAAGGCAAAAACCAAATACCTTACCCAAAAAAACAAAAATTTGTTGGAAGCTGAGGCTGGGCAAATCAAAATGGGACACAAGCCTGTGAGCATTTATCATGGCAGGCAAGGGACACCTGAGCCAATGAACTGCGGGATGCTCCACTGCCTGACCTTTTGAATTGCCCTGCACATTCCTTGGAGGATAACTTTGGCCAACCCAAGGTAATTGGCTTAAAGAGGAGTATCTGTGTAATATTACTCAGACAGTTTAATGATCTCTTCTGGACAGATGCATCTTACCTGATTCTATCTCTGGAGTGAGAAATCTAAGTACTAGCCAGCTACCCCAGGCTCATTTTATAGTAAGTACAGAGAAAACTAGGTCCAGCTTACCTGCCTCTGATGCCCAGCTGAACAGGGAAGGAATCATCTTCAACTAGTGCCTATTTCTCTGTGATGACTGTGGAAGGCACCTTAAAAGTGTCTTTAACTCAGAGACAAACATGCAGCTTTTAGACACCAAAACCAGGGAATATGAATTTCATCTGAGTTTATCAAGCACCCAGCTGAAATTGGCTCTGCTGAGGAAAATTTAAGTCAGTGTCCATATATATTTTCAATTGTGGTTAGTAAGTGGAGAGCAAGCTGTCACTGCGTTCCTCAGGCATTAGCAGCAGGTAATGCTGACAGAAATCACTCAGAATTAATGGTGCCTCCAGGGGAGGTAAAGCACAACAATTAACCAAGGTCCTGGGAGTGAACCATATTACCATTCTTGTTCAGTAAGTACGAGCTGTGCTTCTGGCTTTTCAGTGGGGATGGACAAAAATCCCCCAGGTTTCCTGCCTTGAATACTTTACAACTCAGTTTGGACCCTGATGCAACCAAAGGGGAGAAGGCAGTAAAGGAATAAAGAAAGGGGAAGGTTGCACTTCTCTTGCAGCCTCTACTTCCTCCCCTGCTGCTGCTAGGACTGAGTGAGAACTGGGATTAGGGATGACAGAAGGTGAAATGATGTTTCATTGCATCGTTCTTTTGACTCTTTAGAGTCACCACAGCACGAGCAAGAGCATTTAATCCCATGCTTCTCAGAAAAATGCAATGAGACAAAGCCATGAGAAGCTGTCTTGTTATGGGTGTTGTAAAGATGAAAACCCTGATCAAACACTTCCAGATTTGTCAAACTGTTCTGCACCTTTTACTGACATTTTTGTATCTGTCCATGAAAAGGCAGCTGCCAAACTGGTGATGATAGGGCTGATGCTGTAACTTTGCATAAAATTATTTGGAAATCAGAAATTTTCTGGGAGTAAAAACAAGTGAGCATAGTGCCCTCTGTGTCTTTACTGCCATGATAATGCCTGAATAAAGCATTATGAAGTTAAACTGTCTCACAAAAAAATATTTAGATTGTCTGCATTTATATTATTAATGGAGGGATGAGGTTCTCCAAAGTACTGTACTTTTCACTGGTTTGAATCAAAAATATATACAGCACTTCTTTGTCCTGTGTGCCATTCTTTGCATGTCCACATTGTCCTTTACAAACTTTGTGGTGCCTTTATGTTCTCCCACTGCAAAATTCTCACGTGGCATTTCACCCTAAATGAAAAATAGAATCAAGCCCAAATGGATCTGTTAAAGGAAACAATGCTGGTTTGTTGCAGTATAAAATGTATTTTCTTATTAAGGCTTTTCTTTTTTATAACCTAGAAATAATTAAAATGCAGGGTTTTTTTCATGCTCACCTAATTAGAACAAAGACAGTTTTCTCTAAGATACAATGTGTTATAAACACACATAATTGGTGATGCATCATGCAGAACAGACTGATGGAAATGATTGCCTGAAACATCTATTTCTGTGCTATCATTCTGTCTGTGTGTCAACTCGCTCACATAACCTCATTTGAGCACGAAGATGAGCACACTTGAATGCTTGTCACATGTGCTTTTCTACCCCAGAAATTAAGGGGGGAAAAAAGAACATCATGCACATCTCATCTCAGGGAACTGAGCAGTCCCAATACCACTGCAGACAAAGAACCCTAATGTGCACAGATGTGTGCAATTTAGGTGTAAAAGCAGCTCCCACAGCTCCAGTGGATCTTCATATATTTGCAGTTAAGAGCTTGTGATAAGTTTCTCAACAGATTCAGGAAACATACTAAATTTTAGCAGTGTTTCCTCAGTCTAAAGTTTTTGGGAATATATTGAGTTTAAATACATGTGTCGAGCACATCTTTAGACCCCATGGGAATGTTCTTGGGCCGCCTACTTCCATCCAGAACCTCATAGTTACTCTGCCAAACAGAAAAACATTATGAATGATCTGGAAATGATCAATAGCTCATTTAAATTCACCTTTTGTAAGTAACAATTCTTTGAGTGACTGTTGTTTAACTCAAATGATACCTGCTGGTGCCATGTAACATTCACCAGGGTCTGCAGCAGCCATGTGAACCATGGGGCTCTTTCTATCTTTGGTCTGACAAAACTTTGTGTGACTCCATGGCAATCCCATTAAAATAAATTGTGTTTGACTGATAAATACCTGGATTAAATCAGAATAAGAATTGTAATACACTGAGACAGCTGCTGACAATATTCCCAGTACTGGTAATATTGTCAAGGATGTACAAATATGCCTGCCAAGGGAGGCCCTTGCTGCTGTTCTTCCCTCTATCTGACCAGAGTAGGGACCTTGGATTCTGCTGGTTCCCTAAAATCTGTTATCTGAAATATGAGGGCAATGGTTTGTGAGGAGGTACTCATGGAAATACAGATTATTCCCACTTGTAATGTAGGGTGGACATGGTTAAACAGTGACATGGGAAGAGAACACCACAGAGTTTATTTCTTTTAAAGAGAGGAAATGTTATGTATATTTCTATAAGACTGTCAGCCTTTTTTTTTTAAACATGGCTACATAAGAGGCTTGGCATTGTTGAAAATTCCTTCTTTATGCCTTTTATGGTAATTTTTAGGGATTCTAATTTTTTTTTCTGGAGTCATGGTCAGGACTAAATGTTAAATAATTTCAGATAGATATTGAACTGAATAAACCAAAAAGAATTTAAATTTTTTAAAATGTGAATTGTAACTTCACTGCAATATTCCTTGTGTTTTGCAGTCAAATATGTAGCTCCTAGAGACAGAGTTCAATGACAATACTGTAAAAAATGGTATTTTCAATGTGTAATGAGCTATCCAAGGCTGTTTTATCCTATGCCAGGCTGCTTTAGCAATAAAACATACCTCTTAAGAAAACTCCTTCATGAAAGATCAACACAAAACTCTGACTTTAAACAGAAGATAACAACTGAGAACTACTATATTCAGAAGTAATATAGTAGTTTTTTTCTGTATGGCCTGTAAAGTAGCCCTTACACTCTGCACCCAAACATCAAACCAGGCACTTTTGAAAGTAACAACAGGATTGGAATGAAACTCTGTAGAAAGTAACCTCTGAAATGTGTACCATTACCCTAGAAGTACTACCTTTTTCCCTTTCTTGTAAATCATGTTAATCATTTCCTGGATTAGCACACTGAACTCCCAGTGTGGTTAATTATGGTCTTAGATGTTTTTTCTTAGTTTTATTTTCCATAATTAGAAAAGAATTTCCTAATCCTTAAGGCAATGCTTCCTTAAGTATAAATAAAGTGTAAGAAATTTTCTTGCTTCCCATCTTAACCCTTTCATGTGCCAAAGAAATCTGCATTGAACAGGATGACCTGCATGGATCTTGTAGCCACCTTGGAAGGTACAGGGACCTTTATGGAAAATGAATTTTTGAATTGTTACAGCTAGTAAACTGCAAGAGAACACCAGAATTAATATGAATACCATTTGAACAAAACAGAAAGCATCCATGGGGCAGGATTCTCCATTAATAATAGGTTGGCTGCACAAACCAATTCCCCAAATACCAACATGTAGAAAAGCAAAGCACTAAACTGTACATGTTATAAAATATCACATCAAGCTGCATAATGAATGATATATCCCACAGTTTTTCATGTTTTGGGGGACCTAGCTCATTTAAATCATGGTGGTCTCTGTCTGCATAAACGAGTGAGCTCTTGAATTCCTGTGGAGCTGGGAAACACTTTCTGACCCATTTCGGGAAATGGACGAGTGCAGTCTGTAGTCTCTGCCTGCTGTCTGCTTCCAGCACAAGCTCCTCCACTTTCTTTTCAGCTCCCCCTGCACCTGTGTTCAAAAGAAAATGCACAATATGAGCTGAAAATTTTTCTTCTATGTGGGGAAATTTTCCATCTCAATTGGCTGTCACATGGGGATCTCTAGGAACAGATTCCTAGAATGGTTTAGATTGGTACAAGCTTTTAAAGATTATGGAGTTCTACCCCCTTCCATGGGCAAGGACATCTTCCACCAGACCAGGTTGCTCAGAGCACCATCCAGCCTGGCCTTGGGATGGGGCTACCACAGCTTCTCTGGGCAACAGTGTCTCCACCACCCTTACAGAAAAGATTTTTTCCTTCCTAAATCTACCAATATCAGTTTAAAAGTGTCCTGACACTAAAGGCCTTACTATGAAGTTTTTTGCCATCTTCCTTATAATCCCCACTTTATGTACTCCAAGGTGCTACAAAGTCCCCCCAGATCCTTCTCCTTTCCAGGCTGGGCAACCCCTACTCCTTCAGCCTGTTTGCACAGGAGAAGTGTTCCAGCCTTCTGATAACTTTTGTGGTCTCCTCTGGACCTGCTCTAACACATCCATGTCTTTCTTGTGCTGGTGACAATTCACCTCTCTTGACCTTTAATGCTGAACAGAGGTGGGTTTTTGGGCTACAAGTGCACATTGCCAGCTCATGGTCCATCCTTCATCCCCAAGTCCTTCTCTGTTGGATGGCTCTCAAACCCCCCATCCCTCAATCAGCCCTGCACAGACCCAGCTGCAGGACCTTGAACTCGGCCCTGTTGAACCTCTTGAGCTTCTTTCCCCCTCTCCACAAGCCTGTCATGGTCCCTCTGGACGGCATCCCATCCCTCTAGAGCATCCTTTTACAAAGGTCACATAACTGAGGCAAAGACTGCCCTAAGGTCACTCTCAAAAATCAATTTTGTATCACTTGTGCTGCAACATCAGGTTTTGGTATCGAGCTATTTATTTCATGTACTTAAGGCATAGAATCAAGCCCAAAATCAGGCATCTCATGAATATCAAAGACCAGAACAGCACTCAGGAGAGCTAAATGTTAATTGTCTGTGCAGGTGTCTTCTTCAGACAGATTCCTTCTGTCAGACACTGCAGAGGGGCTGAAATCAAAAGGAATTCTTTGCATCTTTCTCAGTTGAGACTATGAAAACTACGACGTGCTGAGCACTTCTGAAAATCTGTGCTGTTCTGAGGTTTAGATATTGACATAACATTATCCCTAAATACTTAATAAATGGTATTTCAAGTTCCAGATGAATTTTCAGACGTGTTGCACCTCACTTGCACATTGCTCCTAACAGAGCTACATTAGATCACATCAGCAGAAGACACTAACACCTCAGTTTGCAAGAAATTAGATTTTAAACAGCTCTGAAAGCTTTTCACCCAGCTACACTCATTTCTCCTGTTGTATAAAAACTGTCACAAATATATTCCACTTACAGGAATGCAGACATCTTCTAAAAAGTTTTGTGTATCAGAGCAGAATTATGGGGGCACTCATACATTTACTAAAACCAATATTTAACATTCTCAGCAAGAAAGATGAGACTTACTTCACTGTTCAAAAAACAATACAGGACTGCAACAATCAGCCCCTGGAAAGAGACAATAGTCCTTAGTTAGTAGGCAGCACTCACTCAGGTCAATAAAACTTCTTTTAAATAAAAACCTTAACATTTACCTGAAAAGATCCCAAACACAACTCAAAGATTATTTTATAATTGTTGGAACTGCGGTCAGGAAACAGAGCAAACACTGTGTAGTGAACTCCAAATAAAGGAATCAGCAGCAAAGTGGACTTTGCAAGTCTCCTGGGTAAAGGAAAGAGACAAAGCTGCAATTTAATGATGAGCTCTTGTTTTACTGAGATGAATGTGTAGGGTTAGTCTGTACATTGCACAGGCACAGTATGCAAACAGCACCCAGGAAATGGAATCCAGAATCATCCCAACTAAGAGATTTTCATGAGCCTCAAATACTAAAACTTCATAGCTTTACTGATGGTGTAAACACACGACATTAAATCATCTTCAATGTTGTCAATTACATTAAAAATTTAGCAGAACACACTACTTACTGAAGTTAAGGAAACAACTTTAAATTACTAAGCAGAACTGCTCTGAAAAACAGCTCATGAAACTACTAGAATGATAAATTGCTATTTTTACCTTATCTGTCATTTATTTCACTCTAATAACATCCATTTTATTTATTATATAGGGCCAGTCATGGACCATTTTGGATGTCTGGCATCAGATAAAATTTGAGAAGTTATAATGTTGAGTTCCATAATTCATCACTGTATTGATGAATATAACTTGATTCAACAATGAAAGGATGCTGTCATGAATTCACCTGTTTTAACAGAAAAGTTAAGGTATTTCAAGTAGTTTTATTTTTTCTGTGTCAGTCTTCATGGCCTTGCTTTGTTTATAATGGCCCAGGGGCTGCATCTATTTATGTGGAAATAATTTCTGACAGCAAAGCTTCTCAAAAATAGCAAAGCCCTCACATCTAAGTCTGATACCAGAAGCAGGAAAAATAGGGATTCCTTAAGAGAAGAAATTCATTTACAGCTGGAGGGGATGACACTGGCAGCAAATTTCCTGGTTTCCCAAATGAAATGGAAAACTGATTTTATTTGGACTTAGCCTTGTCCACTGCAAGAGTAAAATAAACAACTAAAAGGATGGAACCAGCTACAAGCAGGTTCAGAGGAAGGGAATAAAAAAGGTGACTTGTATGAGTAGTATTCATTTGAGATTCATGTTTCACTTTCACTCCATGCTTGGCTTAGTAATTTTTGTTTAGTTGATGCCACTTCCTCTATACCGCACTTACATTTTAGCAAAAGAAAGGGACAAAAAACCCATCCTTATTCTTCTCTGCATTTTAAAAAATGCATTTGCAATTTTATAAATGAGCCTCCCAGATCTTTTAATTTGCTCATGAAACTACTAGAATGATAAATTGCTACTTTTTACCTTATCTGTCATTTATTTCACTCTAATAACATCCATTTTATTTATTATATAGGGCCAGTCATGGACCATTTTGGATGTCTGGCATCAGATAAAATTTGAGAAGTTATAATGTTGAGTTCCATAATTCATCACTGTATTGATGAATATAACTTGATTCAACAATGAAAGGATGCTGTCATGAATTCACCTGTTTTAACAGAAAAGTTAAGGTATTTCAAGTAGTTTTATTTTTTCTGTGTCAGTCTTCATGGCCTTGCTTTGTTTATAATGGCCCAGGGGCTGCATCTATTTATGTGGAAATAATTTCTGACAGCAAAGCTTCTCAAAAATAGCAAAGCCCTCACATCTAAGTCTGATACCAGAAGCAGGAAAAATAGGGATTCCTTAAGAGAAGAAATTCATTTACAGCTGGAGGGGATGACACTGGCAGCAAATTTCCTGGTTTCCCAAATGAAATGGAAAACTGATTTTATTTGGACTTAGCCTTGTCCACTGCAAGAGTAAAATAAACAACTAAAAGGATGGAACCAGCTACAAGCAGGTTCAGAGGAAGGGAATAAAAAAGGTGACTTGTATGAGTAGTATTCATTTGAGATTCATGTTTCACTTTCACTCCATGCTTGGCTTAGTAATTTTTGTTTAGTTGATGCCACTTCCTCTATACCGCACTTACATTTTAGCAAAAGAAAGGGACAAAAAACCCATCCTTATTCTTCTCTGCATTTTAAAAAATGCATTTGCAATTTTATAAATGAGCCTCCCAGATCTTTTAATTTGCTCTGCAGATGCAGTTTCTTGAGGAGGTTAATCTACTTTCCCATGGGTATCAGCTAAAGACCAGAAATGCAAACTTAATCAGGCAATCAAATGCTAAAAGCAAAGAATTTACAGGGCTGAATAATGAAGGACAAGGTCACTAATAATGTGAATATTTCACATTATAAAGTGCTACAGTAAACTGTGGAAAATGGTGGGACTGAAAGTAAGGGAATGCCTAATTTTCAAAAATTAAATAAATACCACATGGAAGCAATGAAACCTTTATATCACAAGAAGTAAACTTGAGGGGATTTCCTGCCCATAGGTTGGCCATTGTGCTACATAATAATGTGGCTACTGCACAGTTTCATCTGGAGTCAACAAGCTCTCCCACATGTTTAGATAATTGAATCTGCAAACACAAACCAGGACCCTTGTAGCTCTGCAAAACAAACGTGCTTGTCAGTGCACTTGTGTTGACTTTTCTGTGGCACATCAGAAATTTTCACTTTTTGCATCAAACACACCACATTGTCTACAAAACACATAAGGTCCTGCTTCTCTTGCCTTTAAGGATATTCTTTAGGTCTGTATCACATGTTTTGTCAGCTGTTAGAACAGGAATTCAGTATTTTTTAAATGAAGGGAAGGTGTTATCCAGGAGCACAGTTTCAAAGGCCACTCTCATGGCTTTGGATTTTCAGTGTTCATGTGAGGTTTTGTCACTAAAGTATCATATTGACAGCCTGAACTGTCAGAGCCTGTGTCTGGGCTTTAAAATAGACTTATTACAACAGACTTGATTGCATATTATTACTTATCCAGCAGTTCTTATAATAAACAACAATAACAACAGATATGGCAATAAAGAACAAAACCAATTTTAGCAATGCATTTGAATTGTTCCCCAATATCCCTAGATTTTAAAGCTGTGGAAACAAGAGATATTTTAGGATTTGATGTTTGCACCAAAACACAAAAGAGGAAAGTCTGAACAGAAATGAAGTTGTTCTAAGCCAGAAACAACTGTTATTCTCTAAAAAAAGTAAAGATGATATTTTAAATCAGTATAAAACACTCTATTTAATTTTTAAAATTTTGGTAAAAATAAAAATTTCAGCTCTTAAAATATATGTAAGTATTTTATAAATTTAAAAAAAGGTTTTAAGGAGGTTAAAGGAAAATAATTTTAAAGGATTTAAAAATTTTCTTATGTCAAAAGGAAAATATTATTTTCCATATATTTTGTATCAGCATACTCATTCATGGATTAAACTCAAATTCAAAATAACTGGTTGGTCTTTCTAAAATTAAGTATTTTTATTGAATTTACTGTTTGATAAAAAATACATTTGTCTCCATTTCAGCATAGTCCTATTTATTAAACAATATCTAAAAGTAGTTCTAAATTAAATGTAATTACAGTAACACAGCAGGTTTTGATTTTCACTAAATGAAATCTTATTGAGATTATTTTGGTTCTGTCTATAATATCTAAAAAATATGACTCACTTGTACTGTGACTGGTCATTTCCTCCAACATCTGGAGATCTTAACTTCTGCAGTAAGATTCTTATAATGCTAATAAAAAGTATAAAATTCACCTGCAAAGAAAACAAATACAATGGTGATTTCTGAACTCTCCACTCAATCTGCAGCAAAAATAAATTCTTGTCAGGTCAGACAGGAGCCAAGTCAGCGTGGGAGTTGTGCACCTCCCTCCAGAGCCCCTCAGCCCTGCAGTGCCAAACCTCTCGTGTTCTGCAGCACCAATTTTGCCATGTCCAGCAACCACTGCAAGCCCTACCACTGCTGCTCTGGCTGGAAAAAAGTCTTTGAAAGGCCCAATTTTCAGAAATGTCCTCCTTCCACTACTTCAGCTGAGGACAGGTTTCCCAGCAGGATGGGACACTGGGTGTGGTTTTCTGCAATCAAGCGCTAAATTGTCACATCACTAATTGTCCTAAATTGTCATGTGGATTCACAACTGGAAGCCCAGAGGCAGTTTTGACCCTCCCTTGCTCCTCACCTCAGTATTTTCTGTCTGAATTAGGGTTAGAAAAGATTGTTGCTCAGCTGATCTGTCTACTCCAACTAAGCACAAAAAGGGCCTCTCACAAGTGTGATTGCTTTGGATATTGATGCTGACATTACAAATGAAGGAATCACAGAACAGCTGGGGTTGGAAGGGACCTCTGGAGATCATCCAGTCCATCTGAATCCCTTCAGCCTAATTCTCATGACAGCCCTCTAAGACAGGAGTAGCATTTCATTTTATATTTTATTTCATATTTTATTTTTCAGAAAGGCACTAGCATAAAAAATCATTATGATCAGAACTTAATCAGTCTAGTAAATTGAAGTATAAAACTCAGTATAACCTAAGTCTCACTCCCATTATTTCTTCAACCCTGACTTTCAGCTTCCTCTGGTCACCATCCCTTCTGGTGTTGGATTCTTTGGTGTGGTCTAGAAAACTGCACACTAAATATGTCCATGCTGAAGTAAGGGAACAGTTGGAATCCACACCCTCAGAGCTACAACGTGTACTAAAAACTGCAACTCCAGCTACATAAACAACTGCATCAAATGCACACATCTTAGAATAAATTAATCTAGAGAAAAAATTGCATCACAGTGAAAATGAGAATTCTGTTGTTTTAAACTAACCCCATCCCAAAGCACAAAATCAGGAGGTGGGGTACGTAACCAGACAGTGCCTGTCTCACTGCTATAAATCTCTGTCTTCATGTATTGGTGGAACCCTTCTTTCTCCTAAAAATTTGGCTCCAAGCTTTTCAAGTTCAATGAATTTCTGTGTCTTCTATAACACAACCTATAGAATTTGGGATACTAATAAATGAACCATGGGCATAGCAACTGCATGTCCCTCTGGTTTTAACATTATTTTGAAATGACAGGTGAAAGATAGTGAAAGGAACTGACAAGGATGAAATAAAAATTGAGGAAAACTATATATAATATATTTTTTAAAAAGAATAAAAAAGAAATGTTAGAACATATAGGATTTTGCTGAACTTAACGCACATTTTTTTTGCAGGTGGATGATTACTTAGAGGCTTACCTATAAAGGTAACAGACAGAAATCTGTTATTGCAGATTTTATCTGCAGACTTAATGCAGCTGAGTGCCCACAGCAGGGGATATTAACTTGCCATACACACGGGGGCCAGTATTAGTGGAGAAAGAGAGAATAGGGGTAACAGCACATTCATCTGGAGCAGCCACATCAACTGAGTAACTCTGAAGTGTGTACAGCATGAAGTGTGAACCTCTGCCAAATGACTTCTCTCAAGCCAAAATTCCCAGGAGGAAATGCCAGGGAGGCTCCTGGCACATTGAATTAACTGAAGCCATTCCCACTGTGCAAAATGGTATCAGAACTTGCTCTCACAATGCTGTTGGATAGATCAAACTTTGCTGCCTGACCAGTGCTCCACTTGACTTCTCTTCACTAAGATCCAGCTGCAGTTCAGGTCTGCCAATGCACCCTGGGATAACTTCCCAAACTTCCAGGTCCAGCACTGCTTTGGAGCAGCACTGCTTTCTGGCACATGCAGTCTCAGATGTTCACACTGAGCATCCAGAGAACAGGGTTTCCTGTAAACACCAGGTGGTTTGTTTTGCTTTTATCTTCCAGCATATTTTCTTAACTCTGGATTGTTCCCCATTTTCCAGCTCCTTTGAGGTCCAAGTATTCCCTTCCTGCTGCAGGTCTCTTTCATGCTCATTTCTTCGTAACATAAAACATCTTTGAGGCCTTACTTTATTCATTTCATACATATGGCTTACTCTTCTTTCTCTTCAAACTGCAGAATTCACACTGATAGTGATAACAGGAATTTCTCCCAGAATGATTTTCAGCAGTCACAGATTGAAAGGCAAGCCCAAGCTTAATGCAAACTCCTGACATCTTGTGTAATCTAATAATGCCCTAGATCTTCTGCCTATAATTTAAAAAATGAATCAAGTACATCTAAAATGCATTAATTTGCCCTCTGACTATTTTCAGAAATGGACATATAACCATAGTATATTATGCCCAAAGTTAATTACACAATCATTACAGTGAACAGGAATATTATTACACTAGTCCAGTAATTCTAGTGAGTTCCAAACAAGAAAAGCCTGGTGAAACATTCTCAAATTGTATTATTTTGCAAATATTCATGTTCAATATATATTTTAGTAGGCTACCAATTAAAGAAAGATATACACAGCCATATTTTTTTTACTAATATCAGATTCTCAATTGCAAGACTATCTATTTACACACAAAATCAAATCTGCAATTCATTGAGAAGTATAATTAGATTTTTCCTTCCTCCAGGCTCATAAACAGGAGAGATGTTAAAGAAAGAACAACACACAAATAAAAGCAACTGCTAATTTAATAGGAGGCAGATAAATTTTGAAGGCAACAAATTTTAATGGCCTTGGCATCAGTTTAACATTTCTCCTGCAGCACAATTTCTTTTCATTAAAACCGAATTCTTGCCTATCTGTTACTGGCAGTAAAGAATAATGGCTACATGCACTGCACAATGCTGAACAGATCTATAATTCATGCTTCAAGTTTTACTTACTATAATAGAAATTAAAATTGGTATTCGTATAACCCACCAGGGACCACCATGCTCATTTGTATCCCAGCAGCTATAAAAAAAAAAAAAAAAAAAGAGGGAAAATCATGTTGACATTAATATCATCTGGCAAGCAAGACCTATGAGAAGCATTTCTTATAAACAAGTCAAAGCACACTAAAATAATGCCTGCTCTAGCCTAGAGTTTGGCATTCAATCCTTTCCTGCTATTAATTTTATTCCCTTTGTTTTAATATTCATACTTGATTTCCCCACCAGGAGCACTGTGTCCAGGTGTGGACTCCTCAGCATAAGAAAGATGTGACCCTGTTAGAACAGGTCCAGAGGGGATCACCCAAAGGTGATCAGAGGGCTGAAGCACCCCTCCTGCAAAGAGAGGCTGAGAGTTGGGGCTGTTCAGCCTGGAGAATACAAGGCTCCATGGAGAAATCATTGTGACCATCCAGCAGTTAAAGGGGGCTTCTAAAAAGGAGAGAAAATGACATTTTGCCAGGGCATGTAGTGATAGGACAAGGGAGAATTGCTTAAAAATGAAAGAGGGAGATTTAGATGTTAGAAAGAAATTCTTCACTCAGAAAGTTGCAGAATCATTTTGGTTGGAAAAGACCTCTGAGATCATTGAGTCCAAACTTCAACCAAGCACCACTGGACCACAACACTGAGTGCCACATCCAGACATTTCCTGAACATCTCCAAGAAAGCTGACTCCACCTCCTCTGTGGGCAGCCCATTCCAATGCTTGACAACCCCTTCAGTGGAGAAATTCTTCCCAATGTCCAAACTGACCTCCCTGGCACAGCTTGAGGCCATCTCCTCTTGCCCGGTCACTGGTTGCCTGAGAGAAGAGAATGATCCCCACCTGGCTACAACCTCTGTGCAGGCAGCTGTAGGGAGTGACAAGGTCTCCCCTGAGCCTCCTTTTCTTCAGACTAAACACCCCCAGCTCCCTCAGCTGCTCCTCACCCCACTTGTGCCCCAGACCCTTCCCCAGCTCCATTGCCCTTCTCTGGACGCACTCCAGCACCTCAATGTCCTTGCTGCAGTGAGTGGCCCAGAACTGGACACAGGTCTCAGGGTGTGGCCTCAGAGAAGCTGTGGATGTCCCATCCCTGGAAGTGCTCAAGGCCAGACCAGATGGGGCTCTGAGTAACCTGAGTGTGGCATCACGGCCCATGGCAGGAAGAGTTGGAACCAGCTGGTCTTCAAGGTCCCTCCCAACCCAATCCATTCTATGATTCCATGAAATCAGCTAAAACATCAAGCACACTGGGCATTAGACATCCATTAGACATCATGGAGGATGTTGACCTTTGTGGGAACCAAGCTCAGTTTCACTTTGTGTAAGGACACTTCTCCAGTGTGTACTTCATGCTGACCTCTGGGTAGCAGGAATATCTAAAGCAACTGACTGGTGCAATTGGAATTACATAATTTCTGTGGGGCATGTAGCTACCAAGCCTGGAACTCTTTTTGTGAAAATGTGAGACTGAACCTGAAGTTCTGTCTGAAAAACTGAATGTTTAATTTTCACCCTGGGCTCAGTAGTTTTGATCCAAATACTCCTAAGTTCTCTGAAAGGTTAGTCAGATTAGAGATTAATTACCCTTCAGACTTCCTCTGCAATCATAATGACAGCGAAAAAAGGAGTCTGCCTTTGGTTTACACGTTAGACATCTTGCAAAGAAAGCCTTGAAATTATGTAGGAGATGATTTTTCAGTTTAATTACAGAACAAATTCAAAAATAATAGTTGGACAAAACAGGACTGTGCAAACTGTTTTTCCACTAGTTAGGAATGTTCTCCCATTCCTTGGGAGCAGCAGGATCAAGTCTGATTTTCCTACAAAATTCTCGTCTCAATTCCCCTTCACATGCCAGGGAGCTGTAATTAGCTTTAGCTTTACCTGGCTACATGCATATGACCCACTCTTACATCACTCCACTTTTGGGAATGTAATTTATATGTACCCCAAGTTCCCTACACTTCAATCTCCTGAGTTGCCAGCTAGCAAATGAGCATGGCCAGTGCCCTCCTGCACACGTTGCAGCGCTGAGCCCAAAGACCCCACTGCTGTTTCAAACATTATTTTTATTTCCCAAACAGATAGCTCCAGATGTGGGTGTGCCAAGGAGTAACAGCAGTCATAACTTATCCCTGCTCTCTCCTGCTCTCTGAGATTTTCAAATAAACATCAAGCACAAATCACAGCTGAAGAGCTCCCAAACACCTGCCCTTTTATTGCCATCTCTGAAATTTCAGTTCTGTGCTGCTCCAGAGCAGCAAACCACCCTTGTGTGAGCAGCACCACACCCAAGGCAAGGATTGCACAGGCATGGGGGGGATTTAAACTTTCTCTTCCACACACACTCACCCAGTGTCCTCTAGAATGATCCGTGTCACTGTCCATGTAATAATGAATATCGTAGGAATTCCTGAAAATGCCAAAGATGTTTAGAGAATGATCACAAAAATGCAAGTCCACAGGAAAAAAAAAAGTTCAGCCTGCTAGTAAGCAGTTATTCCCCAAACACACATCATATAGTAAACAGTTCAGTGAATGGAAGGAGACGTCCATCTGATGAGCTACATGATTACATGTGTACATCAGTAATGTATTACAAACAAAGACTGCAGGGAAGTGAGTTTATTTCTCATAGAAATGCAGCCATAGTTACTAATACACAAAATAATGCCTTTCTTAGATTTCTTGCAAGGTGTCAGAGGGACTTACAGGGAAATAGATACAAGTTATGCATTCCCAATGCACCTCCAAGGACTGCAATATAAAACAAAAGTATAAATAATTTCATAAAGAACCTTGTCCACACACCAGTTTATTCCCATTTCCCAGCAACACCCAAATGCTTTATGTCCACCTATTACTGGAAGTATTAAAGTGTTCCATATAAAAATCATGCACTTTCTGTAAATGAAAGGAATATATGTATTTAAAACCAGATGGACAGTATTATTGGGCTTTTCAAAAAGGCAAATTGCATAGTATACCTCATGGCTGTGCAGCTAAGATTTAGTTTTCCTCACAAATTAGGACACTGAACTGTATGTTTTGCAGTGGCAGCCCTTGCACCAGAGCAACCCCTGGGTGTGGTGCCGATGGCACAGGTGAAAGCTGTGCCAGGGATCAAGCCAGCAGTGAAGAGCTGCTCCAGCAGCTTTGTGCCTGCTCTTTCCCTGCTGCAGCTTCCTGTGCTGGAACTGAGCTGAGCAACCTGTGAGTCTGAGGAGTCCCCACCAGAGACAGCTCAGCCACCTTGCTGTGAAACACTGAGCCTGACCAAGTACACAGAGAAAAAAAAACATTACTGGAAGATGGGCGAGTTCTTACCCCATCCTATCAGCAGGTAGATGGTGAAGTGTCTGTTGGGGGAGAATATTAGCACAAGGAGGATGTGGAGGTAAAGCCCTTCTACTAAGAGCCAGTAAAAGTTTGCCATAACACCATACTGAAAAAACACCAGAATTGCCTTGCAGCCCACCTGGAATGTGAAAAGAAGGATGAATTTTGTCACAGGAAAGATCTATTATAATATTGTATATATATATATAAAATATATGCCATATTATTTTTATTACTACAGCCAAAAATCTTAGCTGTCTTTGTAGTATCAATGAACCAGGTCCAGTAGAAATTCTTATCTTCAGTCAAGCAAATTGCGACATCGTAAATGTTATTGTATTTATTAAAAATTATTTAGTTGTCTCTCATTGCTAATTCACTCAGAAAGTTTGAAAACTTTATAGGATAAATATAGAAAAATATGGTAGTTATCAATAAACACACACTTTTGCAATAGTTTGTTAATGAAGAGCTATAAAATTAAATTGTCATCTACTAGGAGTCTAATAAATGTATTATAAACCTCACATGGCATCTCAACACAGTAAAAATTAACGAAAAAACTACTTCATTATTTTTTTCAAAGCTAAATGTAAAACTGAATGAAAAATATAACTTTATTAAGTCAGTAGACTTGGAACAAAAAATTGGCTGGACTTTTAAAAATAATGTTTTCCCTTTAGAAAATGTTTTAGAATTTCTTAGTTAACAAAACACATAGACATATATCAAAAAATGTTGCTTATAGTCAGTGTACTGCCCTTCACAATTAATTTTCAGATGTCTGTGCTGCTGATGCTCCACAGTGCTGACTGCTGCTACTTTGGTACTTCCCAGTAGGAATCTGGGATGTGAGAATTGAATATGAAAATGTTCATATGGACTAAGAATGTGCCAAGAAATGTCATGAAATGGTGAATGCAACAGACTACACAAACTGGACCAAATAAAATCTCTAGTTTCTACCTGGTTTATCCACTTCTCCTTTTTAAATACCCTTCATACCTGCATTTTTCTGTTAAAATTCCAAGTACACCAGATATCTAAGCAGGTAACTCATTTTCAATGATTGATTCCTCTCTCTAAACATAGATGTTTACCAAGAAGTGAGATGCAGCCACCAGCTGCTAAGCCAGAAGGGCACAGACCTCCTCAAGGAGACTTCTTTGTATCCATCAGGATGTCTGAGATACCTCAGTGCATCCCAAATAACATCCATGCCTGTGCACATGCTTATATAGGAAACTAAGGAAGAGTCCAAAGGTTTGAATTCATTTCACCTGATTTTATCTGCCTACAGCCAAGGTTTGAGAGCTAGCTAACTTTGGGAAGACTGATTTTACCTCTGGACTTTGGGATATCCACTGCAGATCAGCAATGGGCCAGAAAATGTAAGATGGATAAAATTAACCATTTCAAAATGTGTGAAAATTTGAAATTTTCAAGCAAGTTGAAATTTGCTTTTATGCTTAGGACTCCTTACAATCAGATCAGCAGTGAAAATTTTGTAATCCTTTATAAATTCCAATATTCCCTTGTATTACATTCTCAATTTACATACCAGAACCCTGCATCAAAGTATTTCCCTTCCTCCTGCAGGTAATCCTATATAAACTGTATTTCCCCATGCTGAACAGTGAAGGTATCTATCAGTAAAGTTAGCCAAAATTAATTCTCTCTATAATCCAGAGCCAGGACCTACTTACAGAGGTTATGGACTGTGTGTTTTAGATCTCTGTGAGTGCAGCAGAACTGTGGAACATCACACACATGTGACAAAAAGGGAAAACCCTGCATGCTGTTATGTGTGAAAGGCAGCACCAAGCCAGTGCTTGATAGACAGACCAGCCTTGTCATGCTGGTGCCAGATCATCCCACATACAATGAACAGGAATTAGCCAGCAGTCCACAAAATCTGATATATTTAAATAGGAATCTGACATATTTAAATAGGAAAGTATAAGGCTTTGTAGCCAAGAATAACTGGAGAATAAATGAAATGGCAGAAACCAAGTAGAATTTGAGAGTCCACTGAACAGTCTTTCAAGGACCTAAGAACTTCTGATTACCCCTGGCAATCTGTCTGCTATCTACTTTGCCTAATTGGGGTCTACTACCTCAGTTCCTGTTTTTCTCCATTAGAAATATTATAGATTATGAATTCCTGTATACAGCTTGGTATTCACTGCTAAGAACTTAATGTTTTGGGACAATATGATTTCATCAAGACAAAAATATCTTCCTTTTTTTTTTTTTCTCACAAGCTTAAATTGTTGTTAATTAAAATAAGAAGGGATTTTTGACTGAAACAACAAGGCAGCAAATGGGGCATATCATATGGAGGTCAGTTTTTTAACAGCAAGACTTGAGATTTTTTTAAGCCCTGTACATGAAAATGCAGTAAACACATTAGCTTGCCAAGAATGCAGATGATGACACTTCTGTCATAGCCCAGAAGCACCGAGGAGTTAATGAAGACAGCTCCTGCAAATATTTAATTTCCTGAGTTATTCCCTCCCTCCACTGATACCTGTCCAATTCCTGGACCCCTGATAAAGCTGCTGGAACACTTCCAGAGCAGCTGCCTTTAATCACTCCCAGCTGATGGCACTTCTGTTTGTCTTCAACCCTCCCAGCTGATTAATGCAGTGGCCATATTTATTCTGAGATGCATCTGGTTATAAATTGTCTTGCCTGATGACAAGTTGTCCTTCATGGACATGCAAACAATGCTAAGGTCTCCTACTTGTGCTGCAACATTCTTTATCTGTATACATCTAACCCACCATTCTCCCAGTCATTATATTCTCTTCAGAATTTTCTACACTGAAATCTTGGTACTCCTAAATATTTAAAAGTATTAGGCAGGAAAATTCAGTGACAAAACAGTGTTACACCAGTAGCAAATGAGGTTTATTACCCATGAGGTTTGATCCTCTGGACAGTGAGCTGTGTTGGAGCTGGAATAGAGAATATCATCCTTGACTAAAACAGAGATTGCTCTTAGAATGAAAGAGAGGAACAGGTTCAGATGGATGTAGTTCCGAGTACAATGAAGTTTTCTAAAAAGAGATTTAAAAAGAAGCATTTTAATTTATGATGCAGAAACTGTTGAACAGACTTCTATTACTCTGTGGACATTTCTTAGCAATATGAACTTTGAGTAAGAGCATACCCTTTCCTTTTCTGTCATTTTGTCAGTGCTGCCTTGCTGTTTTCTTTCATCTCTTACTTCTGTTCAGTATCACAGATTAAAAGATCCCAGTGGTATTTCTCTCACATTTTAACATCATAAAGTGACATAATAAGCTGACAATAAACACAGGCTATTGTATCCTTCTGTGTGTGCACTCATTCCAGTGTTTTTCTTGCAAATATAACTTTGATCATTGCGGATATATTTCAGATGTGCTCTCACCTATTTTTTCTGGTTTCATTCTTTTATTTAACTCCTGTATTTTGCTATAGAGTGACTTTTGATCCTATGATGATGGTGTATTTAGGAGCAATTAAAAATACATTCAGAACATTTGATCACCCATCCTTTCTATCCAATGAATGTAAAACTTCTTCTGTCTGGCAGCCATGTGAAAGCTTTACAAACAAATGACAGATTAAATATGCCATGGAAGTGAATGAGTACTCAGGGGAAGCAAGGTATAAATTGAGGGCTTTTCCCTTGAAATACAGTCCCTTCAATATTTTCCTATTGAAAAGATTCTTTTTATGGAAAATCCCTAGAAACCAAACTGCTAAGAGTTTTTTGTGGTCCCAACCAGCCCCTTGAGCTGCACCTGGAAACAGACCCGAAGCCAAGGCATTTTAGCAGCATGAGCAGTGAAAACATGAAAATGCAATAGGTAATGGCAGCCTACAGTGGCAACTTACAAATATTCTTCCAGTTGAGATTTTTATTAAACATACACAATCCATTCTGAAATTACTGAAGCAAGGATAGTTACAGTGAGTGCAAGGAAATAAAGAACAGATCTGCCATGCTAGCCCTGAATTTGGCAAAGAACATAATACCAGGCTGAATTTTAAACAGTTGTCAAAAATGCAGTGATTGCCATGCCATGCATCCTTTGCTGAAATACCATTATGTTGGACTGCATCACAAGTTCCTGTGGAATTCAGAGATACATGCAAGCTGCAAATAGGAAACTATTTTTCTTGAATAACTCATGTAGATGATTAGTTATTCATCCCATTCAGTAGCTCAAATAATAAATGTTGGATATATACAAGGCTGTCAAACAAATATTCTGGACTTAGTGTGGAGAAATTAATTCCTAATTCAACTCACTGTTTTGGGAGGCCCTAACATTCCCTGCAAATAACAGAGAAGGAGTTTTCTTCAAGGGGGCTTAGAAGAACATATATTGCCTCATGAAAAAAGGTCTTTTTTTCCCTGATTCAACTGGAAGTGGGAAAAAATACCTCTAGTTGGATATTTAAATTGAAGGTTTTGAGTACACATCTTAAATGCTTGATTTGTTACACCTGACTTCTTGTGATGGGTGACATTTAGATGTCTGTAATTCTCTGTATTAAATGTGGTTTTAGCTTTTAACAGTTTTGAAACTGCAATAATCTGCATTAATCTGCATTGGGATCCGCCTGGAGTATTTGCTGGTAGAAGGAGTATAACCATGACTGGCTCAATTTTTTTTTTAAGGTATTCCAAACATAACTTTGGGTTATGTATCTGCTCTGAATGGACTCTGAAGATTGAGATATTCAGAAAATTTGATGGCAGACTGAAAGTCTTACAGAACTCACCATAGGAATATTTGATGAGAGGAATGAGGCTCTGACAAACAATATGCTGCTATCTACATATTATTTGCACTTCCTTTCTACCAAAATTGTGAGATGCACTTTCTTGGCTTTCTTGGTCCTAAGTGGAGCAGAAAAGCTGTGTGAAGTTCATAATGGAGAATATAAAGGCTATTCTGTTGAAACAGGTGGAAGTGATACATAAAGGCATGAAGGTGGAGGGATTAAGAAAAACTGTGACACTGATAAGACCAGTATAAAGTTATTTTAGTTGAAGATTTAAAAGTTATTTTACTAGTTGAAGATTGCCTTCAGTCTGAGAAAAGTCACAGAAATTAGGCAAAAGCAGCAGGCAGTACTGCCTTTCCTAAAACTGCCTAACAAAATCATTGCAGACCCAGCACAACTATCCACACCTTTAC
This sequence comes from Emberiza elegans, assembly GCA_024865655.1. Classification (NCBI taxonomy): domain Eukaryota; kingdom Metazoa; phylum Chordata; class Aves; order Passeriformes; family Fringillidae; genus Emberiza; species Emberiza elegans. Next base: position 13,680,400 of record JALJVW010000206.1, read on the forward strand.
TGCTGTGCTTGGAACCAGTGAGGTTTGTACCTTGAACACCATATTCAGTTCTGGGCCCCTCATTTCAAAAAGGACATTTTTGGGATGATGGAGGGTGTCCAGACAAGGGGAACAAAGCTGGTGAAGGGTCTGGCAAACATGTCTTGTGAAGAGCAGCTGAGGGAACTGGGGTTGTTTTGTCTGGAGAAGAGGAGGCTCAGGGGAGCCCTCATCACGCCCTACAACTGCCTGAAAGGAGGGTGCAGCCAGGTGGGGTCTGGTCCCTTCTGCCATAATTCAGGTGAAAAGATGAGAGGAAATGGCCTTTAGTTGCATCAGGGGAGATTCAGATTAGGTATTAAGACAAAATATTTTCACTGAAAGAGCGTTCAAACATTGGAATGAGTTGCCCAGGGAGGTAGTGGAGTCAACTGTCTTTGGAAGTGTTCAAGAGGTGTTTGGATGCAGCACTTGGGGATATGGTTTAGAGGTGATTGTGGCAGCGCTGGATTGATGGCAGGAGTAGATGATCTTGAAGGTCTCTTTCAGCCTTGGTGATTTGGTGATTCTGTGATTTACAGTTGGACAGATTAGTGATTGCATTTGATTACAGTACCCCTGGAAACCACTCAGAAGCTTCTGCAAAACGTGGCTGCACTCCTGTATTGTATTTGCTGGGAAATGTCCTGACAAAGGCAGGAATGATGAATCTGATTCCATATTCTCAGAAGGTTAATTTATTACTTTATTATACTATATTACATTAAAAATACTATACTATACTGAAGAATACAGAAAGGATACTTACTGAATGCTAAAAAGATAATAATGAAAACTCGTGACTCTTTCCAGAGTCTCAACACAACCTGGCCACAGTTGGCCAATGGGTCAAAACAACTCACACCAGAATCCAATGAAACAATCACCTGTGGGTAAACAATCTCCAAACACATTCCACAGGAACAAAACAGAGGAGAAGAAATGAGATGAGAATTGTTTTCCTTTTCTCTGAGGCTTCTCAGCTTCCCAGGAGAAAAATGCTGGGTGAAGGGATTTTTCAGAGAATGTGAATGCCACACTCCTGTCCAGTGGTGAGATCAGCATGCAACTAATTCTCAAGAGCAATTCATGGTGTTGATTTTAATAACCAAATAGAAAATGCTTTATGTAATCATTCCTAAATTATTGTTCTTTCATACATGGGCTGTAATGACTGTAAATTTGTAAAATTCTTTGAAATTTGTTAATATGATCATTGCTAGCAAAAATCTAGTCAGCATTACATTACTGTCAGCTGATTAACTGCAAAAACTGTAAACTTAATGCATTTTCTAAATAGTTGAGCAATCAGACAACAGTTAAAGATGTATTATCATTGTTAATATTTACTCATGAAAAACACATACCTGAAAAGGCAAAGAATTATACTTCCTGTTGTAAGAGCAATCAGAGATACGCTGTGTCCAAGGGTATAAATTGCTTTCACCCTCACATAGAAATTGACCTGCACAGAAAAATATATATGCAGAAACTACTTACTGATACATCAAATTGTCTGTGAAATGATGTAATTGCCCATTAAATAACTCTGAAAGCTATAGCATGATTTTCATTCTTTGCTCTACAGTACATGATGAGAATGTTATATCTCTATTCCAACACATTTTGCAAGGCAATATCTCAAGACAATTGACTTCAGTAGAAAATTCAGCCTCAGAAACTCAGAACATAGACACACAGTCTGGTACCATCCCAGTTGATTATACCATGTCAGTGAGGTCAAACAACGTATCAGATTCATCAATTTCCATGAACACAATCAAACTGGTAAGAGCAAGTCAGTTTGAAAGAATGGATTATCTCTAAAAGAGAAAATTTCCCTCAGTCCTGCTCTAGAGTACTTTGTAATGCAGTTATACATGAATTTAATTTTAAAGACATGTTTAAGTCTCATTAATTTTTCATTCTAAATTTTCAAATACATTATTAAATGGTGACACAAACCCTTTCTTTAGTAAAGTTACTTGCTAAAACTTGGAAAGGAAGTTTTTCAACAGAGGAAAAGCAGGCTGAAATGCACAGTCTGATGAAACTGCATATATTTGTAAACTCACCAGCTACACACTACATGAATTCCTATTCTGAATAACAACATCAAGAAAAATAGGGCCAAATATTTTCAGAATTAAACTTTTCCATTTATGCCTACAACAGTCATTAGACTGACATTAGTTTCCACTCAAGCTAAATAAAATATTAAAACAGTGAAGTTTTTTATTACATTATGAAATTAAAGATTTTAAAAGCAACATAGAAGATGCTACATATAAGAGACAGAATTTCAATATTTAGTGCACATGGTCACCATTTGCCTTCACCAATGAGGCTGGTAAAAAGTAGCAAGGAAGCAACATTTGTAAGTAAACTAACATAGCCAAAGGAATCTCAAATTACTTTAGTGTATTTATTTTTATAGCACTCAAAAGGCCAAGTAAGGAGGTTATTTTAGTAATCCCAATTCATGATGGAATTAGCTGAACAATCCCTTTCTAAACTTTATACAGATATGGAAAAGGCAAAATGAAATGTGAAATGAATGAAGACTCTTGCAACCGCTCTGTTGTAGATATGGTTAAAGTGCAAAAATATGGGAAGCAACTGCCATGGATCTTGAGTGCATTCATAGCAACTGTTATGTTGTTATATATTCCAACCATTAGATTGTAGAAATTGTCTTTTGTACTTTGGTATAAAGAAAGTAGCTGTTCAAACTGCATTGGGATGATTGAGACATGCCCAACAAGAAAGAGGGACTGGTTTAATTTTTCATCATTCCACACCATTTCGAAAATTCTGTCCAGATTTGATTTCAAGAAAACTCCAGTGACTGAGATCTTTGGAACTGGAAACTGAAATTGGTTTCAGAATTCACAAATGAAGGAAAAAAATGTGGAAACCCTGCATGAAGTTACTAACAAAGCATCAGTTGTCCAGCCCCGGTGCTGTAACACTGCCTTGAATTTATCCTCTGGCCATGTCCTGTGAGCTTGACAGAAACTGTCAGGCTGCTGCACATGAAGTGGCTCTGTCACTTCACCCTGCTAGGGAGAGCACAGGAGGTTGTCTTCTGCCAGAAAAAAACCCACACTGTTTCATGTAATGTTTCTGGCATTCTGTACACACACACATGAGCCCTACAACAAATAGCCTGGCTAAAATCAAAAGAAGAACCCCGTGTGGTTTTAGCCCAGCAAACAGCTGTCAGCATCAGCAGGACTGAGTCTCTCTCTGCTGGCCACTCCTTGGCCAAACAGATGAATGGGAAAAAACTGCATGGAACTATGTCAGGATTTAAATTAATCAGCCAAGAGTGCTTGGCCGTAACCTTAATAATGACCATGGTCATTTTACTCAAGCTAAGCATGAGAAAATAAGAAATAATTACACAGTTGAAATTATTATCATATGATAATAATTATCCTTATTCTACACTTGAAATGGTAGAAAAGAACACCTTTCCCATTTTCTCAGACATTTTAGTGGTTTAGTTCTATAAGGGACAGAAATCTTAGATGCTACACATTTTTCTACTGGTCAAAAATTAACCCTGCATCTCAAACTGTTGCAAAGGTAAGTAAACACTAACCCATTTTTAATCCATTGAATCAAAAATTACAATTATTCAAATTTATGTGTTTTGATTTTCCAAAAAAATTTAGATGATAAGAACGCTTTAGATTATTAGCATGAAGCACTTTATCAGACTCAGCACCAAGGATGATGCAATCATACTGCTCCTTACATTTCCTGTATGAACATAAAAGATGTGTCTTAATTTGCCTGTAAGACCTCTATATCGCCTAGTGACTCCACAAAAAATAAATAATTAGTAAATGGTGTTCTCAAATTATATGTCAGTTAAAAACACAAACCCTATAAAGACAAAGAATTAAATTCCACATTGTGCTGTGGCAATTGAAAACCAGGAAATTCATTAGACTAGTACTGACTTAGTCACAGCTAATAAATATTTGTCACTCATCTGTATTTTAGCTAGTAGCCTTTAGAAACAAACTCTTTTGTATTTTATTGGTGCAAAAGAAACAGGCAAAGCAATGCCAAATCTGATACCACAAAAACCATTGACTCTTATACAAAATGGTATATTTTATTTACTTCTTACTGCTCTGTGTGAACCATAATTACCCATGTCTCAAGTAACATTTAGCTTTAATCTCTAAACTTAAAATATAAATGTCCAAGATTGTCAGGAATAAAATGACTGCAACAAAGGCATGGATTGACCAAAAGAGAATTTCAGATATTATTTTCAACATGTTTTAACACAGAAGAAATATTATAACCCCTTTAGATTTTATCACTCTTTTCAAAGGAAAAACTGATTCAAGTCTTAGACAGGAAATTGAAATCCCATTATGAAATTGAAATTACATTAACTTTTCTGTTCATGTAATTTCAATTTCATAGATCAGAACATAGTCATAACAGCTGGCCTCTGCAAAATATTCACGTGATTATTTAAGCAATGCTGACTCCAAAACTAGAATCCAACTATTTATTTTTAAACTTCTGAGGAAAATATTAAAATTACAGCCACTAAACCAAAGTCATTAGGTGGTTAGGCACAGAAAAAAATCAGTGGCTTATGATTTTCACAAAAAATAGTGGAAATGGTTACAAGAAGTGTAAATGTTTTCTAAAGAGCTAATCCTAAAATGTTTCCTCTTTTTTTGTGACTACTTAATAGGTTTTAAAAGGGCATAAACCCCTACACATAAAATGAAATTGGATTAGTACAGGTTTGCCTAATTTGTCTTAACTTCAATAAATTTTGTAAAGTCTATTTTTAGGCACACTTGTGTTTTGTTTTCTTAGAAAAGACACCTGCTTCTGCTACTGTTTCCTTTAAATTTAGTTTCGTGTTGTTTTTACTAAGTTCGGGAGACAGAATTCTTCTGTTTATTTACGAAATGGCACAGAAGAGCAGAGACACTTCCTAGGCAAAGCTGTCACCCGGCAGATCTCCCAACCTCAGCCTTGGTTTGGAAGGACCTCTAGGGGTGAGAAGGTACCTCAGTGCTGAAGGAGAAAACACTGGAGAAAGTTAAGGCCTTGATTCTTTGTCCAAAGGAGTTGTGCTGTTGACTAGAAATCACCCTTAATGTAAAAGAAAAGCCCTCAACTTTTTATTCATTTCATTCAGAAATATAATTTATCGCTGCTAAGGAATATAAGACCATTATTGTCCCAACTGACTCCTCATTTTTTTTTTCTGTGGGCTAATATCATCCTGCAATACTGCATGTAGGAGTCTCCTCTTTACAGACATAATTACTTACAACTGTATTAAAATTTGTGATCTTAAATTTTCATGATTCATGTCTCAATATTTGAATATTTAATAATATTTGAATATTCATACTCAAAGAATGTATCAGAAAATCTTAAAATGTACAATGTAAAATAAGAACGGGGCCTAGCAAATGAGTTCAGTGCCTTAGAAACATTGAAATGAGCAAATGCAAATAGAAATGGAGTAAGGAACCCTAGTTTTTTCCTTCTCCAAAATTAACTTCAACAAGGCAGTAGCCATTTTTAAAATTTTTTATTTATACAGAAATAAAGACAAATTGAGATAAAGAGATGGATTACATGTTGTGGAAAATTTAATTTTCTCTTATAGGACACCTCTACATATTTTAAAATTATGTATGTAGAGAAGAATAGAATTTACTAAAAGACATGTAATAAAATTGGTATTCCTCATGGTATTTAATAATCTTTATACAAGTAATTAAGGATACAAGTAATTGAGGACATCCTTTTTCTGACATTTTTCTTTAATTCACTTTGAGCCTAAACACCATCCAGAAAAAAGATGAGATCAGCAGCGCCATAAGTATCTCTTAGTAATAGTGGCATCATTAATTTAAATTATGCCAGTCAGAATGTCCTCTTATTCAAAGTTCCCTAACCATAGTGGGAGAGATGACAACTTTAAAAATGCACAAACTTCCACATTTTCCTATGTTAACATGCATCAGCAAATGTATCTGTGAATGTGAACACTCATGGACTGGAATTTAGCAGTTCATTAATATTCTGCAGTTAAAGCAAATTCCCTCTGTGCTCTACAAGACAGAATATCAGCTAATATTCAGTCCTAGTTCTCACTTGAAGTCATTGGAAGATTTTCATCTATTTTAAGGAATACTTGTCTCTTAATCACACCTCATGGAAAACTATCAATGAAAAAACCAGTATAACATAAATAAATTTAGCATGACTTACAGGGGCAAGGAAACACATTGGTAGATGTGTGCCTTGTATCACATTTTGGTGAGAGGCAAGGGCTCAATTTAGGTTCACTGCAAACAATGCATTATTCCAGAGCAATGATCCACTCCACAGACAGCAGCAATGCATTGTCAGAACTCAAGACATTCTTCTGGCTGTCCTGAAAGACTCGAGACCCTGGCAAGGGGCTCAGAAACTTTGGCAAGGAGTCAAAAACACTTGTGCTTTCAATTTTAACCTATGGAAACAATTACTAACTTTGTGCGAAGAGTTACAAGCCACAAAGGTTTGAGTAAAATGTTAGTGAATTTATCACCAGGTGAAAATGTAGAATTTTGAAGTTTTTAGAATGGGGGTTTAGGAGGCAAAATAGAAGAATCTAGGCGTGTCCAGTCTTTCTTTTTCTTTCCTTTAGTTTCCATCTTCTGCTGTGATAGTAGCACTTTTAGATTAGTCTAAAGTAAAGACAAACTGTCTAACATAGATGATAGGTATTAGAAAATTATTGTAAATAATGTACAAGTAGTTTTTAGCATAAAAAGATAACACAACCCTAGAAGCAGTCAGTGTGCCATAAACGGATGTGCTAGACAAATCTCAAGTCAGAGAAAGAATGTTATAGATAACAGAAAATAAACAACTTTGAGAAGGAGAGCTAAGAATCTTATCTTCTTCTTCTGTCTCGAAGCTAAAAAAAAAAGACTTTCTAACACCTCGAGGTCATCTCGACACCAAAGACCCCGTCAAAGATCTGTTTTCTAAAGGCAGCTACAGCCAAGGTCCTGCTCGTGCCAGTGCCTGCACTGCCTCAGCTCCCCTGGTCTGGGAGGTGTTTCTGCTGCTCATCCAGGGTGATGAGAAAACTCCAGGAACTGGGCAAACACAGAATGCTTCTTCCATGGATGATTGTGGGGGCCACAGAACCGGCCAGGGAAAAGCTTGCTGGGCTCCCCTGGACAGCCAACCCTGAGCCACAACCTTTGTGGTTAGGTTGAGCAGAAATCTTGCCCACCCCCAGAGGCCTTTGTGGTCATATGTTGATTTCTCCCACCCCATTGGCCCTCCCTCTTTTGCTCTGCCCCTGCACCCATATCCTATTTGTTCCCAGTTTTGTCCCACCCCTCACATTTCCCATATAAACCCCTGTTTTCCCTGGCTCCTTGGTGTTTTTGGCTTCGGCACCTTTCGCAGAGGGCCCTGCTCTCAGGAAAGCTGTCACTCTGTGCAGAGCCAGGCAGGGCTCCTGTCTCTTTCTCTGCATCACCCAGAAGAAGCCGAAGCAGAGCATCGCTCCCAGGGCTGAGAGAAGTGCCTGTGCCCCTGAGCCCTTCCTAGAACCCTTCCTCAGGAAGGTCACAGCGCCCTTACCATCAGTCCACCACAGCAGATGATGCTTCTACTAAAGGCACAAGCTGCAACAGTATCACCACACTTAATAGCCCTGAGGAGCCTTCTCTCCATGGATTTCTCTTTGTATGACACTACACATTCAAATCACACAGCCTGTAACTTGCACAGTGGGGCTTTTGTGTGATCTAATAAATCCTGGGCCTAAGATCAGACAAAGCTGTATTAACTGATTCAGTCATTATTTTAAATAAAGTAGACACATTCAGTGCTTTACATTCACCAGACATCTTGCTGTACATTAACAATGCTGACACAGAGTTTAATACCTTCTGACAATAGCAAGGACATGTCTCCAGCTTGTTCAGTCTAGGTAGAAGATGTCAAAGTATGTCAAGGAAAGACTGCAGTGAGGCTTGAGTTGGGTTAACACACCTTGATGTGTGTTTCTAGCATGGTCAGATCAAGCTTGCTTTATTTTCTGTTTGCATGTTGTGCTGCCATGAGCTCCACAGAAAAATAAAATGGAAAAAAAAGATTCTTATCTGAATACCTAAGATGAACCTAAAACTTCATCTTCAAGGTTAGCAGTAACTAATTACTTACAGAAAAAGGTCGGAAGCATGTAGTAAAGGTTTAGATCTACACTTTGATGCCATAACAACATACAAATATTTTGTTCAGACATTATCATTGTTGCACTTTAACCCCAGTGGCAACAAAACATCACACGATCACTCCTTCCCTCCTCCTCCTGCCATGGGGTGGGGAGGACAACTGGGAAGAAGGGAAAAACCTGGGTTGGGATAAGAAAAGTGATGCCCAACTCCATTGCTCAGCAGCCCCTGACTGATGTGCAGCCCATCCCTGAGCAGCAGATGAGAGCTCCCAGCCAACTCCTCCTGGTTTATATACTGGATAGGACATTCTGTGGTGGGGAATGTCCCTCTGTCCAGCTGGGGTCAGCTGTCCTGGCCGTGCTCCCTCCCAGCTCCTTGTGCACCTGCTTGCTGGCCGAGCATGGGAAGCTGAGAAGTCCTTGACTTAGGCTAAGCACACTTCACAACAGCAAAACATCAGTATAATCAAATTATACCAAATAATCAACATTATTTTCACACTAAAATCAAAACAGCCCTGTACCAGCTACTAGGAAGAAAATTAACTCTATCATAGCTGAAACCAGGACAGTCCTATTGATCAAACTGATTCCCCCAAAATAATGGCAAGAGCAGTAAAGAGCACTAAGATCTAACATAGAATAAACCAAAGGATTTGTATCAGGCACTTAGAGTTAATTTAAAAATGTTAAGCAAATAGTTTCTTTTTATAGAACCTGCTAATATATCATTAACATGAAATAAAAATGGAACATTTTAATTTGAACATAAAATCAATACAAACTGTGGAAGCATGCAAGATCTTTCAGTGAGGAAATAAGAGGTGACATGTTTATGCTATTTTATAATAAGCTTCCTCATTTCAGTGCATTTTTAAGCATAGCAATTTGGTACCTGTTAACAAATTATTCAGTATTTCCTCCAGATCTATATCATTTAAAACTTCTCTAGAATATTCAAAGCTGCCCAAAATAAATGCATATCTGCAGAGAGATATATGCCTCTGTGTGTGCATATATATATACAAGATGTAGAATATGTACAGAAATAAGCCCCCTTTAGATTAAAGATAAAAGTCAGTGTCTTAAAAGACAGGAAAAAAACCCCAAAGGAATAAATACTTAGTTGGAGCTATAACAGAAATTAATTCAGCAGTGAAGATGCAGGCACCAAACTTACACCAGGGACAGTTTCTACTCCTCTAACACTGTCTTCAAAACAAAACATAAAAAGGAACACTTAGGACTCACTCTAGGAAAACTATTTTGCCACCTACCCTAAAATATTAGTTAATCTAACCTTGAGGACACTCTCATATATTTCCTACCCCATACTGCAGAGCATGTTGTTTTGTGACATTTTTATGCCCAGAACACTCAGTATCCAAATATTAGGACTTTATTTTTAGCTCTCATAGTTGAAATATTAGATTTAAAAGAAACCAAACAAACTCTATTGATTTATGCTGAGTAAAGGTTTTGGTTTGAGGGGCTACCATTGAGCACCAAGATCTGAATTCAAGAAAACATCTGTGAAAACATGTAGCTGGTGCAGAACCTCAAATGCATCCTGAAATCTCACTACTGCATGATACTTACATTTTTCTCTTTTCTCTATGATTTATATTGTATATATGATATTATATTGATTGTATGTTTGCCAATAATTTTCCAGTACCTGCTTTCCACATCCCTCTCCTGATTTTCATCCTCACACTTTTATTATTTGCTTTTTTTCAAGGCTTTTACAAATGTTGCTGCTATATCCTATTTCAAGTTGTCTAGGTTAATTCCTGCAAATATATTCAATTTTCATTTCATTCACCTTCTTCGACTTAGTAATGAATATGTCAAACAAGAACTGCTTTTCTATTATCCTAGTTAATCTTCCAACTGTTTTTCACTACTTGAAATATTATATTTTGTTAATTTCAATTTTTATGTTTTGACCCATTTTCACACCACATGGCAATTCCTGGGTTGAGTGACAATGTTTAAAGTGGCTGTTTTAGAAATAATACATGTGTGTTCCCAGGCTGTCAGATGACACAGATGGTTTAGAATTTGTCTTCAGAAAAGTTGGGAAAACAATATATTCTCTCAATTTTTCTCTATTTTCAACTACAGTAATGGTTGGGCTTTTAAATACAGAAAAAAAATGCCAAAACCTTCCTGGCTTAGCTGGAATACCAGTGCATCTCTGCAAGCCAGACAGAACTGATCTGCTACAGCTATTCCACACATGCTAAAATCCAGGGAAAAAACCCAACTGGCCCTCTTGAGAGGGCTTAATCCATTTTGGGTAACAAGAGTTTTATTGACACAATGAGCTCACCCTTGTAAACAAACTCTTGATCTGTTAGCTTCAGCAGGAAAACAGACAGAAAATGCATAAAACATGATGGTAAAATCCCTTCCCTCAACAAAAAGAGATAGTATCTGCAAAGTGAACAAATTTAGTTTTCTGTGCATAGTGCATTTAGGATACCTTGATAGCTTTCTGAATAACTTACAACTGCTTGCACAATTTCAAGTCCGAATATAAATCTGCCAATAACTCCAATGACCTAAATCAATTCTATTTTACTTATAACTTTAACACATAGAATCAACTAAATGGTGCATGTAATAGTAACAGACTATAGCAGATTAGGTTTTGAGATAACTTTTTAAAGATATTCTTTTGCAATAACAAACTTCTAGAAATAACACAATGCAAAACATATGGTGCACCAGCTGAGTAGCACTGCAGTGTTAGATATACACATGCTTCACTGCAATTACCAACTGTTTATAGCCTTGAGTTTCAAACAGTTACTGAGTTCTACATTCCTGATTTTATTTCATTAGACAACTGCAATCCAAGTGTATTGCAACCAATGCTATCAAAAATTACTACAGATCTTCATTAAATCTCATTTTTATTCAGTCTGAGTAAAATGGGATTTATTTAGAAGCAGAATATATATATCTGATAGCTGAATGGAGCATCATCATCTAAATTAATAGAAGAAGTATTTTTCCTACCTTATAGTCATCTTCATAGTCATTATATCCACAAGTGCTTAAGATGTCAGGAAATATATCCGACCAGCCATTACTCGTACAATTTTTGCTAATGTTTCCTGTAAAGCAAAATTAGAGAGTTTAAATCAGAAAGATTCAAAACTCTCCTTATCAATAACCCCTTAGACAATCTGTGTCATTGGCTGATCACAACCCAGCTCTTTTTCCTTTGTTTCCTAGGACTCAACCCAGCCATTTCCTCTCATGTGCTTTCCATTCATATTCCTTTGACTTTTCCTCTTGCTTGGAGTCACCTTTGCACTACAGAAAAACAGAAGTAAACCCAAGACTTTTCCTTTGGTATAGCAGCTATTTCTGTTACACATCTGCAAAAGCCTAAACTGTTCTGCTGTTTTATTAAAATACTCAGAAGGGAGCCATGCACTTCACTCTATAAAGGGGTTATTTGTAGGTAAAGTAATTTGAAAGAAAAGTAATTTCAATGAGAGTTGTTCTAACCTCTTATTTAAGGCTTTTGAAAAGCCAATACCAAGGAATCCACTGAAGACTTACACAAACTCTTAGACATTAAGGTTATGACTTATTGCTACAGCAAATATTGGTAAGTTTGGTAATGAAATTCAAAGGACAAATTATGTCAAAGACTGAAGAATGAGGTAAAGATGCATGCTGAATGTCACTCTTTGGACCAATATTGAAACAATGTAGTACAGGGAATGTACAGGATGTGTGGAAGTATGGCTGGAAAGGAATTTTGAACATTTATTAATTTCAAAAAGTTTCTGTTTGGCGCTGACAGAAAAAGTTGACTCTTTCCTCAGACGAAGTCACACAGATGACATGGGAGCAACCCATGATTCTACTTCTTAATCTAATTAAAATGAATTCATTTTCATGCAATATGGAACAACTTCAAGAGGGCAAAACAGAAAAGCCTGATGCTAGACTAAAAAATATTCATCACATTTATTGTAACTTACTGTTAAAATGTTAATTTGTGGCCAACTTCCCCTCACATTTCTTAGAGCAATTTCTATATCTATGACACTTGAAATCTGTAATAATATACTGCCTTTGTTTGGAGTTTATCACTGGTCTATAATTGAATTAAAGATTCCTGGTTTTCACCGTAGAAAAATAAATTTATGTGCCATAGGTCAGTGTTGGTCAAGAATAACCAAACTTGTTTATATACACTCCAAACTGATGCTTTTGTGATTTTTATTTTGTTGATTGGTTACTGGAATTTCTTCTTTGTATAAAGTCTTCAGTGGAAAGTTGTAAATATCCCATAAGTGGTTCACCAGCCAACAACCAAATCTTTCCAGCTTATAAAAGGCCCTGACCTGAACCCACAGACTCCTCAAACAGCGGGACCACTTTTGCCATTTGGCATAGAAATGACATTTTTAAAAGAAAATGTCACCTATTTATACTCTATGAAGAGTCTTCACTTTAAAAGTACATCAAGATTCTCTGACCAGGCAGAGCAGAGGAATGTGTTAACAGAACCACAATTGCGTCAAAGCCAGTTTTGCAAGAAAAAACTCGATGTACTCAAGACACCGAAGTATTTTCTACTTCAAATACTGCAATACCTTCTAACCTAAAGAGAGTTGGGCAATGTTCTGTGAAAGGCAATGTTTATTTCTACACCATCTTTTCATGCAATTAAGTATTTCAGATGCCAACCTTATTTAAAACCTTTAACTTGACACATACATTTGAATAATAACTTTCTGAGACTAATAAACTTGCAAAATACAGGAAAAACATTATAGGATAATATGATTGCTTTTGCAGTGAAAATTCTTTTAATCACAAGTTACTAATATTCAGTACAGAATTAATCATGTGGTATGCCTAAACCATAACAGAGCACCACAGAAGAAATTTAGACCCAGCTTTCCAAAAATTCTAAAGATGAGAAGAAAACTACTTCTTTAAATTCACAATTTAAATTGGGAAGTCCTTTAAGAAACTGATGGCATTTAAAAGCCTTTTTGAAGTTTGGAATATTTGCAGAAAAATAAGGTAGTCTAGATCATCTTGTAGTAGAATTTTAACTGCTCCTAAACACTAAAAGCTAAAACATACATCTCACAAATCTGGCTAAATAAAAAGAGTAAAATTTCTTGCTTGAAGGTATTTTCATGATTTTCCACTGTAAGAATGAAGTTAATTTGTAATGTGCTGTGTATGAATTAAATAAACTACATATGTTTGAGCATAATCAACTTATGAAAGTACCAAGATGCTTAGTTAGCTCTTAATTGAATCAATCATGCAAAATGTTTCTTGTCTTCCTTCTCTGAAATTTTAGAAAGACAAGGTTTAGAAAACACTCTTAATTGAACAGGAACCCCTAAAAATCAACCCTGTTAGGTTCCACAAGGAGGAAGTAAACAGGTAGCTATGAAAAAAAGCTGGATGACAGAAAATGATGGCAAACTATAAAATGAAGCAATATCTCAGTCTTGCTGACACCATGGTGAAGTGAGATAGGGTTGTAATGCACTGTGAAGGTTTCAGACTTAAATATTTATTGCAGTTGTTTTATAGTAAAATTAAAATGTTGTAATATAACTAAAGTTTGTGAAATAAACTCCAGAGAGACTGTGCATGCTCTAGCTTTTGGCAAATAGACAGAAGCAGTGTGATTTAATTCAGATTTTGAATTTTTGATATTTATTAGTTTTTCTTGTCTCATGACAACACTTTATTATCTTTGTTTGAGTAATTTGAAAACTTTTATAGATTTCACAACATTTAGCAATGATTACACATACTTTCCCCTTTACAAATTGTTTAGACTATCCATGATAAACTAATCAAGATTCACCAGTTCCAGGAATGAAAACCTTTGCTCATCTGTAGATTGTTTTACTTATCTATTTTTTACTGGAACAAGACTTATTCAACCGTTTTGAGTCTAAAGGTATTTTAGTCACACCCCAAATTAGCCTCTAAGTTAAAAGCAATATTGGGGGGACACCAGTCCCCCTCCACACCAAAAAAGAATTACATAACTGTGGTGACTTTTTCATCTTTCACCAGCCCTTCATGACTATAGTTTCCCACCTGAGCAATGGGGATAAGATTTTTCCAGCAGCATTTTGAGATACATGTGAAATACTCTGTGTTCATCATCTATTTTCAAAACCCCACTTAAATGCCACAGGGCAAAATATGATGTGTTGACAAGATGGTGCAGAAGATGGGACACTTAAACCAGTTAAATGTTTCAGCAGTCTGAGACACTGATGAGCTCTTTACAAGTTCCATTAAAAAGCAGAATAAAAGGTTTCATAATAACTACCTTAAATTGCAATAGCAGTAATTTTTAGGTATTATCTGTTAATGTGGGCTCTTTATTCTCATGATGGCAAGGCAGAGCTCCCCTCCTGAGACACAGAGGGAACAACCTACATGTGGCCTGCTGGCAACTGTTAGAGATGTCAGTCAGGCTCAGCTGCCTTAGTAATTAACAAAATAGGTCAAAAAAGAGCAAGCAATGTCAGCAGCTTTGGTGAGTGTCCCTGTATCAGAAATGTACTTAGTGTCTAACTCAAAGAACACCAAAATGAACACAAAGATGATAATTTAGTCTTTTCATGGTGTATCCTGAACAGCTCTGACAAGAATTTTTAATCTACAAAGAAAATTAAACCCCCAAATAAACCATTTTTAGCACATTATGTTAAAGAATACCAGAGAGCAGCCAGTGAAAATACACCTTAAAATAAAATACCTGGTTTTCCAGAAAAAAGGCTGAATACTTTTGGGCAAGGGACAGTGACAGTCTCTCCAATCTTCGCAGGACGCCAACAGGTGATGTTATCCCAAACTCCAACACATCCTGAAACAAAACCAGAATTAACAGCCTTGAAAGCTGGGTTTATTTATAAAGACCTGGTGAAAGCTTTGGACAAGTGATTCAAAAAATATTAGACTCTTTCAAGAAAGCTGAAAAGATGATATTTTCCATGAAAACTTTAAAGGAATCATAATAGTCTGCTGATTAACCAGCCAATTTTGAGGTCAGTTAATACATTGGTTGCAGAATGTCATTAAAACAATGTCATTGTGATGTGAGGATGCTAAGAAACAATTAAGAAAGATTAAAAAGTAACTTCTGAGCATTTATATGGTTTATTAAGAATTGCAAAATTTTGAGAATTTCCTAGTCACAGTTAAAATGGAGTTTTCTATCAAGCAGATTGAACATCACAAATAAATATGCAAGAAGGTCATTGGACTCAGCACCACTTATGGCAGGCATGCATTATGATTGGAGGGTGTTTAGAACAATAAGCAGGAAATTACAGAATAATCTCTCAAACTAAAAACCATACATTTGACCAAAGAATGTTCCTATATATTGGTTTCAGGAAGGGCAGGGGGCCTTCAAATTTCATAGATATATTTTATGGTGGCAGTAAATGCTTGTTACAATTAGAAAGCAACTTGCTACAGCTTTGCCCATGTTGATATCCATATCAATTTGGCTCAAAGGCTGTATCTTGTGAATGAGTGTAAATCTTCCTATGGCTGCTATAGGCATTTGGCTCAATCATGCCCTGTTTAAAGGTGTCTGTTTATAATGCATATCTTCTAAGCCAAGCAAACCGCTATGAAAGTTTGTCAACACAAGCCTTGCAAGGACAAAGAAGTAAGGAAATGTTACTCATATTATCTCAGTTCCAGTTATTTAAAAAAAAAAGAAATCATGCAAAGTTCTGGACATTTATGTCTTCAGATAAGGCATACAAAAATTTTAGTTTGTAATTAATGTTAAAGATAGAAATCAAACTATTATCCCACTGTTATTATCTCCATAAGATTATTAGCAGTATAAGGGACAGTTTGTTCCTTTCAACAGAGAACATAAAACTTGGACTGGGAGCTGCTCTCAGCCATATTATTTTTCAGAATATTTATAGTATTAGCTATTCATTATTAATTTATTCTATGCTAGTGAGGTCATGCCCAAAATCAAGCCACATGAGTTAAATGAAACTTGAAAAGGAATATTTAGAAGTTCTATATTTGTATAAAAACATTTTAGTGCAATTAAACTTGGACAGCTTGTGTTGACTTAAAATATGCAGCATCCTGCTTTCAAAGTTTAAGTTACTTTCAAAGCACACGTAAACTAGGGAACCAAAGAATGTGTAACAGGACCAGCAGCTGGATTTGTCCCAGGGCTGTGTCCTAGCTGCAGCACGAAGGAAAGCCAGTGGCACAGTGTTCCCATGGGCCTTTCTTTCCTTTGGAAACATCCATCCAAGTGTGATAGCTGTGAGGGAGCCTCTGAGTGCCACAAGAACAAGGTCTGGAGATGATAAATGAAGATGAGAGGAGGATTATGGGAGAAATTCTGCATTTGATCACCAATTCCACAAAGTCCTCTTTATGCACTTTCCCAAGGAAATGCAATTCTCCAGAGGATTCACTTGCTTATGGGGATTGGGTCTTTCTTCACTCCTCTTAGGATTGTACAGCTCTAAATGCAGCATCTGTTCTATATTCAGAAAGATTATGCCAAAAATAAGGAATTACTAAAGGGAACACTTCACAAAGTTTATCTCTATGTGTAGATAACGTAATGCCTTATCCTCCACTGCCCTGTGTGCTGCATCAGCCTCTCTTGGCATTACCAGCAGTATCCCTGAGAGATCTCTGATGGTGGCTTGGCCATCTGTACACAATTTCAGAGGTTTACACTGAGCAGGTCACCTTCAGAGCCTTTGAAATGGAAATGCAACATGCTTAAGTCCTTCCTGAGTTGCAGTTCTGGGTCAAAATCAAGTCCAAATCTCTGATGCAGCACCAGAGCTTACTCAAACTAAAAGAATGTTTACCTGAACCAATTCAGGTCATGCTTCCTCCCAACTGATTTTAAGCCAAAACCAACATCAATAACACGACATACAAGTAATCAGAAAGACAAAGAAACTATTTTCTTCATCTGCCAGCACTCAGAACTACAGTGACAAAATGAAACTCTTTTGGCTTTGATTGATGGACTCTCTGAGCCAGCATAAACAAGCCCTGGAGTACACAAGAATAATTATCATCTTGTAAGACCTCAGACATTTTTATTTCAACCCCATTTCCACTAACAGTGAGAGCTGAGATGAGTCATGAAGCTGTTCATGCACACCCATGGAAGCTGATGACTTTCTCAATTTTTTCCCTTTGTTTAATCCACTCTCTGTAAAATGGTGGGCTTATTACAGTAATCTGCAAACAGCTCAAAGGAATTGTAAATTTTTTCTATGCTACTGTACATTGACTGGGCTAAGTTTTTGCCATACAGGCAGCTGAACAGCATGGACTTCAGAGCTGCATTGCTGTGTTTTCCACAGAAAACACTTCAAAATCTTGTTCAAACCTCAATTGCATGGAATGCTATTTAGAAAAATTGAAATTCAAGTCTTATTCCTACCAAAATTAATCAACACAATTTGTATCAAATCTCAAAGCTTGCTGCAAGGAACTCAGTATACAAGTTTTTGATGTTCAAAACATCCCAAATCACTCATGATTTCTGAAATATGGCTTTTTCCTTTATTTTTCCTCAGAATTATAGGACTTTACAGGCAACTATGGCCCAAGAGAGAATGGTAGTGTTTCAGATTCCTCAAATCAAATGGATGAAGTAACACCAAAGACCTATTTCCTGCATGTAGACTACATTCAAATGCATCAGAAATCATGTGAGTGAAACTGAAGTGGGTGTCACCGTCCCCAGAACTCCAAGAATATTAACCTCAATCAATTATTATCTGCAGGCTTATTGATAATGGTACAGTCATATTTTTAGGTTTAAATAAGGTCTTACATTTTTGTTCTGAAAACAATTTTACCAGTAAAATGATGCTTTCTAAATTTTTCTGTAGCTCACTTTTAAGGCAAAACTTTAATTGCTCCAATGTTTATTTCATACATGGTCTATAATTTTTATTTATATTATTTTAAAAGTATTCTAAGTACCCAGATGTACTTTAATGTACATCTTTCTTTCTTTTATGCTCATTATTGGATTTAGTCTCTATGTTTGCACTGTGCTTCAATAAATTCTCAGGCATTGGGTGTTTTTGTCCTTTCACTTTGATATGCACACATAAAAAGTCAGTCCAGCTTAGATCTGTGTTAGCTCCTCTTTTTATGCATGTCTACTATTATATTCTTTAGCTTTTTCTTTAACTATTGGGCTGGTTCTGGATGGGACAGAGTTAATTTTCTTCACAGTTGCTAATACTGGGCTGGATTGGATTTGTGCTGAACAGTGGGTTTTTGCTTTACCTATTAAACTGTTCTTTTCTCAATGTAAGAGTTTTCCAGCCTTCCCAATTCTCTCCCCAATCCTGTTGGGGATGGAGTGACCGTCTGTCTGTGTGGGGCTGGGTTATCTCTTGGTTTAAGCCATTAACAACTCTCAACAAAACTAGCAAAGACAAAAAGAAAAAAGTTCTTCATCCCCGATTCAGTGATGTTTAGAAGAACACTCCTGCAGTCTGCATAGAACAATCCCATTTCAGTCTCTCCATTCGCACCATTTATTTCTCTGATGTGTCATTCACAGAACATCCAAGGAAACAACCAAACTTCCCTGAAATCCTTTGCTCAATGACTTGCCCAAAAGTCTCTTTTCCTCTTCCTCCAGAGGACACTGCAGATACTATTGTTAGCTAGTTTCAATGAGATCACTTACTTTATTTGAATGTTTGGTCCTTAATGCTTGTCATGCATTTGCAGATAGTTCATAATTAAAGGAAACATAACAGACTATAAACCACATTTTGTTTCCCATTTTCTTCAGCTTACATAAGTGCTGCCACCCCATGCATCATCCTGCTTTTTGAGATCCAGTCTTTGAGCAACAATTTCACTTACCTACGTGTGCTTCTTTGTCTATAAAACCATAAAATACTGGGGCTTGTGCTGGAAAATTTTGTTTATAGACACATTTATAAATATATAACCACTAGGTGGCACTTTGTATTTGGATTTAAAAATTGTCACTTCCAAGAGAGGCTTAGCATTTTTCAAAACTGTCTAGGCGTGCATAAAACATGAAAAAACAACAGAGTGCTTTGAAAATGAGTCAGAAAGTCGACAGCTAGCCTGGGTTTATTTTTCAGTGTTTTGATTTTTGTAGTTAACTTGGCAGAGCAGGAGCCATCTCACCTCTTATGGGCAATGATTTCAAGGCTGCAGGTCTGTGTGCCACAGCATGGAACTTGGGTCGCATGGGAATTATGAACATATATGGACTGACATTCCTTCTGCACTTTCACACAAGTGATTTTAAAAAAACGAAAAAGAGGTGCTGCACAAGCTGGGAGCAAAGCAGAACTGCTCAGAGTGGGAATGGGAATGGGACAGTCCCAAAAAAGGATGCCCCAGTGAGGGTATTTCCCACCTGCTTCTGTCAAGGCTCTGAGAGCAGGAGCAGGCTGTGATGGCTCTGCCTTCACCCTCCTCAGAGCCTGTGCCTTCCTCCCGCTGCCCTGCACTGTGGCCCTGCCCAGCCATCCCAGGGCTCTGCCCACCCCTGGGGCCCTGTGCTGGGCCCTGTTCCCCTCTGCAGGCTGATGTCCCAGCCCCAGGGAGGTGACACCGCTTTGGGGACACCTGCCCTGACCTGGGGGTCGGACCTGCCAGACCCTGCCTGCCCAAAGCCCCTCTGAGCAGAGCTGCCTGCCTGCAGTCCTGTGACAGTACAAACACTGGCTGCAAGGGGGTCTAGAAGCAGCTCCAATTACTCAGAAACGTGGAGGAAATGTCAATGGAAAAACTTTTAATTTCCAGTCAACAAACACTATTTGTAGACAGCAAACGGAAATTTGAAATTCTACAGTATGCATCAGATTTAACTAGTTTAAATAGAATGATGAAACCAGTAGAGTTTATCTCAATATCTAAAATATTTGCAGTTCACAGGTTCTTCAAAAGCCAGTTCTATTACCAGGAATGGCAAAAATACGGTTTCCAAGATTTCTAAGGGATTTCTGGATTTTCACGAAATTCAACACTTCAGAAGAAATGTCTTGTTTCCCTTTTGAAGGACAATTTCCCTTTGCAGAATCAAAAGTCTATTAGCCAGTTTTACACTTAATGCAATTTACATATTTTTAGGGTTCTGTGGGGAAATACTGGAAGTTGCCAGCTAAAACTTTGAAAAAAAAAAAAACCCCCAAACTTTCATCCAAATTTTCCAGGTAAATCTTGCTTTCCAATTACTCAAAATGTCCTATGGAGACAAGAGCCTTTATTTTGAATGACTGAACAGCATGCTAATCTTACCATAAGAACATCATTTTCTATTCTTATGCAAATATATTAATGTGTGTATAGTCAAAGCTGTAAGAGGTACCCTCATCTTTATGTTGCCCCAATTCTGAACATACTATACATTCTTGAAAATTACAATTAAAAATCAGTCTCCTGTTCATATAAACCCCACCACAAAATATTAAAAGTCTCTATTAAGAAGTTGAACCATCTATTTCTGCTACTATGTATTATGTCTAACCCATGTGCTATTTGTTGCATTAGCTGAAGTTTTTTCAGTGTTTTGGTACTCAAAATTCCTTTATTGTGGTATTTCAGCTTTGGATATCAAGGAGAACAGACTGCCATGGCCACAGCTGACTTTATCAGGACTGAAGTGCAAGACTATGCTAGGCAGTATTTCCTTCAGAATCTTCTGAAAAGCACAAAAATTCACTTATGTATGTGCATTTTCCTTCTTCAGGGCTACAAATGCCATATACTAATGTCTACTGCCAAATTTCTATTTACATTTTGGGTAGAGCAGAAATTTCAGATCTTCAAAATCATTGTGGGCACCTGGTGCTTCTCTTCTTTCCAAAATGGTTTGTTATTGTCACTCTTAGTAAATTTTACTATGTGAGATTTTTGAATGAGGCTGATCAGGATGTTTTCTTGGGTTTCACCATTTTATTTACAGTTTGTTACTTTCCAGTAGGCAACTCATTTCATTCAAGGCTCTTTCTCACCTTTCTCACCCAGCCTCCTTAAAAGACAGAGCTCTGCCTCTCTTCTGCCCTCAAATATTTAAGTACAGCTTCCACAAAGCCCAGATATTGTCAATACCATAAGGGTCACTTTTATGTGGTGTCATTAATGACGACACTTCAATCAGCGAAATCCAAAACATAAAAATATCCAAAGCATCCCCTTTAGCTTCCTTCATTTAAAAAAAAAAAGTGTGAACTAAAAAGCAGCAACATATCTGTGCTACACCTGGAAAAGCAGCAGCAGAGAGATTTAAGAAAGCTAAAGTTGTGCTTCCAAAAGTTACTGGTGCTGCATGAAAGAAGTTCCATGACCCCACCATCTTATTTAATTCTACTTTGAATGCTACCTCAGAGGACTGTCAGCACCACTGCAGTCAGAAGTACTGACTCATTTTACAGAGAAAATAGCTGCAAAATCTAAACAAAACCTGATCCAAGACCTTCATGAGACAGGGAGCATAATAAAGGAGAAAACTTGAGGAGATTCCTGTCCATGTAGCAGAAGAAAGGTCCAATCTGGCTTTGTGTCAGTCTCCTATTTACTAACGTGGAGGATGGAGTGATCGCGTTGGTGTGACTATAGAGAGAGGTGTGTGTATTATACACAAAGGTGTGGGGTGTGTAAATGCAAAATATGCATCTTTCTTCCTGGAAAAACAACCTTAACAGGCAACCTGATCAGATAATTTTGACTTCTGGGCAACTTGCCATGGGTCTGACATTTGAATGCTCATCCCACTGCTCTGAACAGCTCTGGTTCATCCACAAGATCATGAGCTCAGTGCTGGAATCACTGAGGAGAATTCTACTGAATTTCACATGCAATTCAGGAGATTGGATTACACAGCAATATAGCTCTCTCTTGCTTTAAACTTACAAATAACGATGAGCATAATTTTGGTGTCTTGTCCCTTTTAATTTCCTATTACAAGCTGCATTATGAAGCTTCTCTTTGAGAGGTTTATGAAATTCTTTCCAAAGCCATTTTTCTTTTTGTCTACATCCCTTCCGCAAAGTTAAAAAGCCATATCTAAAATTAAAAATGTTGTCTGATGTATGGGTCTCACAAAAAACATATTTTGGAGATCAAAATCTGAAAAGACACATTTAACTGTGCAGGCACTCAGATGAATCAAAAGTTCCTAAACTTCATTCTTTTCATAATTAAATCTTTTTTAGAACTTTTAGTTGTAGAACCCTGTTAAAAAACCCTGAGTTGTAACATTTTTGACCATAAGATTTCATTTTTCACTTGAAGGTGAAGAGAAAGGGGGCAGTTACTTTATAAGGAAAAATTCTAAATACTGAATAAAGGCAGAAATTTGCAGAAGGACATTTTTTTACTTTCAATTAGTTTAAGTCATGAGTAGCAGATAAAAAACAAAACAGTTTTTTTTGATATAGACCTCAAAATCTGTAGCTATTATGAGCTAGTTAGAATGCAATTCATCTGCCCTTCAAAAATAAAGAAATGTGCCCAAAGATGGAAGAACCTCTCCTAGGCTTCCAGCTAAGGTGCATCCATATCTCAGGGGCCACATTATAGGAGGAAAGACAACAAATGGGGATAGAAACTAATGCAGTCTTCATAAAATAAACAAACACATGTTCTAAAGAGCACTACAGGGAGGAAAGCACTGCCACAGGTCTTTGGAGAGTGACTTCTCCCCTAAATGGAGTGTAATGCTGTCCACTAATGGAAAAGTATGTGCTAAGGCCTGAAAATCCCCCAAAGGGTGCAAAGCAAGAGGTTTGGGTGTCTCACAGTTGGACACTGGCAAATGAGCAGAATTTAGACCAACTGGGTCCCTTGGTTTTAGCACATCCTTAACACTGTTCAAAGGATGCTTACACTGTTTTCTTTGGAAAACATACTACTGTGTAAAACACACTACTAAAACCACGAGGTGCTTCATAGACTTCATAGTCAGTGATTTTAGGTGCAATGAAAAAATTATTCAGCAAAATTCTCCAGCCCATGTCTTGAGACAGCTCAGGTATAAGATCATTTTATCATGTCAAAGAAACCCAAATAGCCCTTAAATGTTTCCTTTTTACCTTCCTAACTGGGAGCTGAGAAGGTTAGATATTTAATACATAATTGTCACCTAGTTCAAAGAAGAAGTTACTTGTCCCATACTATTTGGATGCTCCAAAATTCAGAAGCTCTGCATGCCAGCTGAATTCTGGACCATGTGACATAGAGGTGCAAAGGTTTCCCAGGTGCCCAATAAATTAATAAAAATATTCCCACTAATTTTGATAATGGAGATCCAAGCCTTCTCTGGAAAGTCTCAGGAAACCCTTATTTCCAACATCAAGACAGTTCCTTCACAAGATTGCATTAACAGCTTTTGTAGTCAGATAGCACATACTAAAGCTAGAGAAGTATGACAAGGCCTGTATAACCATCTTTCCCATTCAGGAAAAAGTGGAATAGCATTTGGGAATTTATTGTAAAGAATTCGGTTTCAAATGTATTACAAGTTACATGTGGAGCTACAATTTGGACTAGTTCCAGCTTGTCAATTTTCTTTAGCAGTTCTACTTTTTCAGCAGTCAGAGTATTAATGTTCAAAAGAGTCCTTATTTCTTTGTATGATTACAGAGGGCTTACTAGAAGGATAAGGACACACAGAGAATGTCTATTTTTGTACATTTAAATGCATATATTTAACATAGACTACTCGCTGGAGGTTCTTGGTGAGGGTGTCTGTAACAGAAAGCACAAAACGAATTCTCCTGTAATATTAAACATGCAGTTTTCATAAAGCAGGGGGAGCTTTATTCCAGTCTCCAACAAAATGGAATATTCCCTTAGGTTTCAGATGGGTATTCAATAAAATGTCTAAATCTGATGTTCTGCCACTGTCTGCAGGGTTGATTCAACCCCATCAGATATCCTGGGTCCTCCCAAGACATGAGTTTTCTTTCACAGCATTTTACTGCAGAAGGCACCCCTCTCCCAGTGAAAAGTGGCTGGGAAGAAAATACTGACAGCAAACTTCTTTTTCCCCTAGAGAACCCAAAATAAAACTGGTGTGCATCACAAAGACACCCTTGGAGCAGTCCAGCATCTGGATCACAAAAGTGTATCTTGAGGAAAGCTTGACTTTCAAAGCCATGTAACAGCTAACAGGGAATTTATTGGTTCATGATTTAATTCATTAAGCTGGCCTACTAATTATTTCTCCATCTGGCTTCACACCAGTATTATTTATGTAACAGCCATCTCTCTTCACCACTCATATATAAATAAAAGCCTAAATTTTGATTAATTATTCCAGTAAAATTTTGCATTTTTTAAATTACTGATCTTGATTAATAAAATAGAGGCATTATAATAAAATACAAACTGTTGATGATCCTTTTAATTTTTTTATACAAATTAGTATTAGAATATGCACTGAAAGAGTTACACATTTAAATTGAGGAGAGGTGGAAAAAGCATCCTAAGTTAAGACTCATGTTTATGCTCAAAGAGCACTGCAGATGGCAGGTCTCTGAGGTCCCATAGTCATCATCAGAGTGTATTCAAAACAAAATTAACACAAAAAGCCCAAATAAACCATGTAGGGACAATCTGCATTTGTCACTTTTTTATTCTGCTTGCTGAACAAACAGCTTTACCAGCAGCTTCAACTTACAAGAAAGATGTTATTTTTCCATAAACATTTTTTCTCCTCCCATGAGAATGTAGGAAGGAAACCTAATAAAACCTAAAAAACCCAAAAACAACACCCCACAGAAAAAACCCAAACCAAACAAACCCCAAGTCCAAAAACCTAACAAACCCCCTACATCTACTATTCTTCCTCCTTCCACTAAATTTCAGTTTGATCTATGTCTAGCTATATATTTATCTTTCTATGCAGAAAGAAAATGAAAACCATAAAGTAAAGAGAGAGTTGGGATGATGGGCATAGCACGACTGTCTGGTTTTCCCCTTGCACGACTCCATGGTCCTCTAGGTGTGACTCTGATCCTCAGTCTGAAACATTGTCCACTTGGAAAACCCAGAGATCCCTCCTGCCACCAGCACTTTACTCTCAGCCATAGCTAGGGAGGGATGCTTGGCTCCAAGGCTTTCAGCTTTCCCTCAGATTTGCTCTTCCTGCTGGGCCTGTCATCACAGCTGCTCTGCCAGTCAGAAAATGCTGCAACAACATCTCAGCACACGAGAATGTGTTTGCTCCCAGCTGGTGTCCCACCCAGGGCATTCTTAGCACCTGCACAGTTCTCACCACATGCTTGCTGCAGCAGTGCATTTAATGCAAAATTCCATAAATTCTAAAAACTGTAAAATCCCAAGCACAGTTCAGACAACTAAAGAAACTGCAATCACAACAGCAAAGAAGGAAAAGAGAGAAAATCTTCAATATTCCAGCTAGCTCTGCATTACAGCTTTCTTACCCTTGTAGTCCACTGGCTTTGCATTCTTTAGAAGTTCCATGCACCTGGTTTCCTCCTTGTGAATCTCCAGCTGAAATCTGCATTCTGGATGGACACCATTCACCTGGGTCAAATTAACAAATGGGTTACGGCTTGAAACTAGAATGAAAATGCTTCATGAAGAATGCAACTACCAATACTGAAAGCAACAACTTTAACTGGCACAGGTTTCACTTAAGCATGTGCTGGACACACTCAATGCCCATTTTAGCTTCTCACACATTGACTTTTCAGAACAAAATGTTGAAATACTCTACTGGCTTCTTCCTGTAGCATTCATTTAGCTTTCGAGTGCATTTATCAATATTGTGCCACCAGATCTTTTTCTCCAGAAAAACTCTGAGCTGAAACTGAAAAAGGAGAGTAGATACATTTGCTCTTTTCCCCTTTTGTAGTAAGTTATGGAGCTGAAAGTTTAATACAAATCACAGAACATGAAAATTGATCAAACTTCATTCTCTTTGACACAGTAAATTTTGCTTTTCTCCCCTTTTCCACCATGTATATTTTATCTCCTGAAGGCCCCAGACCATGATTATTTGATTCAAGCAATTGCTACACAGGAAGAAAACCCCACTACTTAAAAATTAAAGCACTAATGCTTTTACTGGTTCAAAGCTCTGCTCTCAGTTCTTTGGTTTTTGCAAAAGTTTATGTATGTCCACAGGGAGAGACAGGAACACAGCAGCAGTGGAGAGAGAAACAAGACCCTGGAAAGTTGTGCTGGGGTCAGCTGAACCCAGAGAGGCAGTCAGAGCCTCACAGGGAAACACGTGGAGTCTGAAAGAGACTGCATGGGAGAAATGACTGCAGGAGGTGGCAAGTGGAAGAGCTGGAAATGTCAGTGGAGCTGATGGGACAGTTTGATTAGCTCAGATGAAATCACATCTTAAATAAATAAAATTGGAAAATGCAGTATTTCAGTCACCCTCACACCTCACTCTTGTAATTACCAAGAAAAAGGTGGTGTCTCTCCAAGTTTCTGTCTTTTCTTTCACATCTTTTAGAAGACATTTAATAACAGAATCTGGTAATGATCTCTGATGCATGACACAGCAATTTAAAAAAACAAAATGTTAATAATTGATTAAGTTGTGATTCTGGGCCCAGAACCTCAGATCCAGAGTTAGGACTGAGAACCTGGTGATGCTGCAGTCTCTATGTGGGCAAACCACTTGCACAGCTTTTAAAAACACAGTGCAAGAGCCATAAGCATAACAGCAAGGGCTGTTATGAAAACTCACAAAAATCTGTCTCTTCTCCAAATGTCTCATTTCACTGTCTGCAACATCAGAAACTGACTTGCATGTCTCTTCTCTATGTTGAGCATTGAAATTATATGTTCCAAATGCAGAATTATTTTCCTTTCAAGGACACATATTTAACATAAATTAGGATTTCTAGAATTTATAATTGAAAGTTCAGCATTATACTGAAAATACCTACATTTTGATACGTATAAGCTTTTTTGCAGGTAGCAGCCATGTAAAATAAAAGTCCCATGTACACATAATGTTTTTAATAGCACTTTCCTTTCACAAAACTTTTTTTGGCTATTTTTCATTTCCAAGTGCTAACATTCTGTAACTTGACAGAGGATTACTTACTCATCAAGAAGTATTACAATTACTGGGTCTTGGAAAGGAAGGTTCAGTAAATAAAAATGTTAAATAAATGAAGGATAAGTCAAACTAGCTACTGCAATTAAGAAGCCTGCTGAATAAACAACTTCTCTTTCTGGTACCTCCGAAATATCAGTGATTAATAATAAAGTTTTGTTAAAAACTTGCTATTACCCAAAGGTAGATATTACTTTTCACAGCTGTGCCACATGCTAAACTGTACTGTGCCATGTTCTAATACATCCAGTTCATTCAGATGGACTTCACAAAGCTAAAGAGATTTAGGGTTCCAGACTATGTGGCTCTGACTACCTCCTGAAACACATCAAGATTTTGAGGGCACTCACCATTTTTTACGACTTGTGCTCATGCATCTTTCCCTCTGCTTAACCAGCAGCAGGTTATCCTTAGTGACCAATGAATACAGAACCACATGTGAAGATGCACACCGAGCTGGAAATCCAGCTCAGGAGTATCCTTGCACATTAAGCAGCTTAACAATTTCTAAAGCATCTAGACCAGCAATTTGATGAACATTTCCTCTGACAAGCAGCTTGCACTCACCTTCAGTATGGTTTCCCGACATTTGGTGTTATACAGTAACAAAAAAATTAAAAGGTTTCAAAAAATTTCTTTTTGTGTATCGTATTTCCATAAATACAACTGACTTTTACAAACTACTTAAGAAATGCTTGAAAATATAAAGATGACAAAAGCAGGCGCTCTAAAGAGGACTTCAATACTCTGACTACTTTGTACATCGCAATCCCATTGTACACATTACAGAGCAGTTGTGGATGCGGAACTTTTCCCCCCACGATGACGGCCAGTGGCTTCTGGACCGCTCCCGGGCAGCGCTCCGTGAAAACTCTCCGCAAACCAGCGGTGTCCCCCGGCTGCGGGGAAAACTGCGGGGCTCGAGTGGCGGCTCCGCGGGGATGGGACCGTGCCCGGCGGAGCGGAGCCGTCCCGGGGATGCGGAGCTGTCCCGGGGATGCGGCAGGAGCACCGCGGGAGCGGCGGGGGGTCCGGGCGGGGGTCTGCGCCCGCTCCCCTCGCGTTCTCCTCCCGGGCACAGCCGGAGAGAGGCAGCGCTGTCCCCGCACCTGCCGCGCCGAGCCCCCGCCCCGCGGAGCTGCGGGACAGCCCGGCGGGCTCCGCTCAGGCTCCTCAGGTGAGCGCGGTGCGCTCAGCCCGGCCCGGGCCCGGAGCGCTGCCTTGGGCGGGCTGACACTTACCGGCCCCAGGCTCCAGCAGAGCGAGAGCAGCACGATCGGCAGGGTCCTCATGCCCGCCCAGTGCCCGTCCCAAGGCGCTCGGCGGGCCCCGTTGGAAGGCGGGGAGCGGGGTCCGGGTCCCGCCCGGCACCATAGGGCCCGGGGCCGCTCCCGCACCTGCCCCGCTCCGGCGCCTCCGCTGCCGGCCCGACCGCGGCCGTGCCCGCCGCCGCTCTGCGCGGAGCTCCTCCTCTAGCCCCCGGCTCCTGCCCGCCCGCCCGTGTCTCCCCAGCCCCTCTCCTCGCCTTCCTTTTCTCCTCCTCCCTCTCGCTGCCGCCGCCGCTCCCCCCATAAGAGCTGCGAGTCGCTGCCCCGAGCCGGGACCCCCCCGCCCATCGCTGCGCTCCGCAGGTGCCACCGCCACCCCCGGGCTGCTGCCGGACACTGGATGCTTCTTACCCCTCGCTGCCCTCTCCCAGGTGCCGGAGAACTCCCTCTTCCCGTGCTACACGCCCAGGGAGCTGGGTGCCCGTCCGGCAGCGCATCCGTGCCCGCACCGGGCTGCCTATTGCCGGTGAAACCAGTAAGATCATCGAGCACAGACCCCTCAAGCCAGGCACGCACGCAAAACGTTGAGGGGTGAGTGAAGTGATCCCTGGCAGGGTCTGCTTTACCACAGTATTGCTAAATCTTTCTTCCCCAAAACTCTTTTTTTTTTTGGGTTCTCAATAGAGAACCAGGAGTTTAAGGCAACTCCATGTTATTGCCTGGCAGTTTACCCCTGGCATGAATCTGGGTTTTGCCTCACAAGGCATAGAAGTACACAGTTAAGTGACATGTTAGCACATGCCTTGTGTTACAGGAAAAAAAAGAGTGTTCATATATTGGCCTTTAGCTGAGAATGGGAATATATTATAGTTGTCTTTCCATTGACTTCATATGTGTTGTAATGTAAGTATTATGTACT
Source organism: Emberiza elegans (assembly GCA_024865655.1). Taxonomy (NCBI): domain Eukaryota; kingdom Metazoa; phylum Chordata; class Aves; order Passeriformes; family Fringillidae; genus Emberiza; species Emberiza elegans. The sequence continues at coordinate 13,710,000 of JALJVW010000206.1, forward strand.
AAAAGACACTGAGGAGACAGCATAAAACTCCTCTAAATAGCCCCCCAAAAAACCAGCTACAAGCAAATCAAGGAACCTTCAATGAGAAAAGCTAAAGAGAATTTAAATTTTTTAATGCGTATGCAAAAATTATTTTAATATATTAAGGAGAAATACGCGATTATAACATCTTTGGTATCATAAAAAAGAAATACTACAAATTGATAAACAATATTATAACCTGCATGCTGAGAGCAGAAGGAAACAGTGTAGAAGGAAAAACTTGTAGGATGGTGTATTGTCAGGTAATGAAAATATTCTCACTGTAGCAGAAAAGAATACCTCTTTGGATTGACTTTGATCTGTATGTGACAATTGGATTGAAGAGCCAAATTGCATCTACTGACACAGCTGGTTTGCAGAGGAGACTGGTTATGCCATTAGCTCTGAGATTCCTGGGCAAGCTCTCAGGTCAAAACTCCCAGACAGGGAGAATTACACAGTGCAGCCCCTCTGATTCCTGAGACCGGTGTCTGAGATTCCTCTTCAGGCTCTTGGTTGACACAGGCATTCTGGATCAACTTCTTAAGAGCTATCAGTTTTCCCAAAATAACAATTCGCAAAACCATTTATTTTATCATTCACGAGAAGCTGATGTTTTATCATTACTGCAAGGCTTTGGAAGATCCTTCCAGTCTTCTCTCTTCAGAAGTTCTTTCTGCCCTCTGTGATGACTGGCATCCCGCTAAGAGAGCAGTCGTTCTCATGAGTGGAATTAATACATGCCAGGGCTCATCAGGTTCACCAGCAATAAACCCCAGGGCAGTGCCTGTGCGGAGGAGCCACCAGGCAGGCTGTGCCCCAGCTGGGCTGCGCCAGCAGCTGAGGACACAGGAGTTGCCAGACACCAAACCCCAGTGTTTAATTCTTCGAGCAAATAATTCATTAGGCTGTTGAAGCTGAGTAGCCTGGGAAACCAATTAACAAATTACTGTTAACGTTCTGTGTAGAAACAGTCTTGGGAACTGTCATCATTATTCCTTCTGTGGAATGATGGAAACTAATATCTCAAATATTAATAGTCCACATATCCTAGAACTAGCAAAGAAATTTTGAAGATTACATCTGTTCTACCAGAAGATTGTACGCAGTCAGGTTTTTGTGATGTTTTGTTTTCAATGAATCAACATTTTTAGGTGAAAAGAAATATCATCAGTTATTTCTCAACCCTTTCCTCTGTTGCTGTTCCCAGTGACTCTTTGACATGAAAGAGACAGCAGATGAAGAAGATGCATCCAATACTAATATTTTTGTTTATATATAGCTAAGGGGTTTTTTGTCCCTAAGAAGAAAACAAATTCTCGATGGATGAGGTCCAGCAATCATCGTTCAAATTCTTTTCACTTAAACATATCATGGTTCTGTGCTCTGTTACAGTGGATGTAGAAGGGAAATAAAGAACAAGAATGAAATTAGAACAGCTGTTGATATATAGAGGTAGATACAAATGAGACTGATAATCTTAATCATCAAAGAACAGATAGGTTTATGAAAGAGCAAAGGAGTCATATATATTTAGACAGAGTTGATTTGATGACATTTCTGAGAAGGAACTGTCAAATTAAAAGGAAAAATTTTATGGAGGTATCCATGAGGCACAGGACTGCAAACACACAGAGAGAATGGCATCCAAACCTGGACAGAAATTCATCACAATAGACGTGGTAGAGAAGTAAATGCATTTTGACTGAAATAAATAGTATTTTGGATCAGCTGAGCCTGGGTGTCCCTCAGTGGGCAGTTAAAGTGGAAATAGTTCACAGTGGCAGGCAGTGCCAAGGTACGGCAAGTTCTCTCCTCTCACAACACATCCAGGACCCAGAAGCTTTTCCTCAGTTCCAGTTGTTGGAAGAGTCTGCCTGCTGAGCAAAGGTACATGCCAGTAGAGCTATAAGTAACAATTACTTGCTGCCTGGCCATCTGTCTGTTTGGAATCCTCTAATACAGTGCTGGCAGTAAGTGGCTGATTTAGTTTCCATACTGAAGTAATGACACCAATCCTCTTTGAGCTCAAGTCTTATTTAAATTGTTGATGGAGTTCAAGATGCTTTGAAAAGTTATATTTTACCCCCAAATCTTCTTTGTGTTCTGTATATAAAGCCTCCAGATCTACAGCTTTCATTGTTTAAAAGGAGTTTTCTTTTGTTTAATCATCTAACAATTATTGCTTACATAATGCATAACATAAAATTGCCAGAAATACCTAAGCTGCATGAAAAGTTTTGAAGGGTTTCCCTCAAAGCATGTGTACAAGCCATCCTGAACAATGTGCCTCTTGCAAGCCTGTCTGTCTCTTGAGCTGCTCAAGCTGTTTCATGTGCTCTGAGCCCTGTGTTCCAGACTGCCGAGACTTTATGTGGAATGCTGTACTAAGTCCTTAGCTCTTCCTAGGTCTTCACACTTTTCAAACACACTAGGTCTTCATCAGATATTCCTAAATCTCCCAAAGGCACTGTCTACTGTCATCCTGCATTTTGTTAGGTTGGTTTTTTTTTTGTTTTTTTTTTTTCCTGCAGCCCAAATATTTAAGGAAAGATTTCATCAAGCCTTGGAAATAGATTTTAGAAAGGTTTTCCAGGGAAGAGAGACTGTGACTAATGTATGTGCAGTTTGTATCTTTTATACTTGATAAAACTAAAATTCTGTAAAATTTTGGTATCAGTAACTATTATCACACTTGATCTTACTAAGCCTCTCTCCATGATCAGATAGAATATGGCAAAGAAGGCTCCAGGCCTGAGTGAGGCAAACAGTACGTGTCCTGCTCATGACTTGGGATTTCAGACCTTGGGCACGCTCTGGGGGACGTGTGGCTGCAGCAGCACCCTTTGAGAAAGAGCACAGTGATGCTACTATCCAACTCTCCAGCATCAAATGCTGTAGCTGCAGTAAGAGGAAAAAATGAAATTCAGGTTCTCCATGTTTTATGTGAAGATCCAGATTGTGTCCAGAAGTTCTAATGTTTTGCCACCATAACTGATCATATTATGTGTCCATAATATCTTGAACCCTCTGTTGTTTTCTAGGCAGAGAAGCAACACCACAGAGGGTTTTCTAAGGAAAGGCTGTCCACAAGTGTGTCACCTCAGCTTTTTCATTCTCCTCCCTCTGAGCATCCCCAACAGTGTCCTGCTGTGTCTGGCCATGAAGAGAACTTTTATGATGTAGCTGGGGGTGCATCTTCTAGTGGTGAGGCTCAAACTGCTCCACCAAACACTTTTTGGCAGTGGCCTGTGCAGTGGCAGATGCCAATATCAGCACACCAACTCCACCCCAATGCAGAGATTCCCAACCAGTGACAGCCGCGTGGAGAACCCTCCAGAGTTGTCTTTCTGTAATGTGCGAGTAGCTTGGCTACAAAAAGATGTTTCTGCAGATCACAAATACAAAGAAATTCAGTGAAAACAAAGACACTTTCCTGTCTGGTTTGTTAAGTTCAGGACTGCTGAATACCTTGTTTCAAGTGATGTCTGTAACTGTGAAATCCTCAGTCAGAAAATGGCACAGGGATGCTTTTCACTGAAGACACAGAATGTAGTCTACAGTATTTGGTGTAAAGAATGCAATTTTGTTCTTTCTATCTTTCAAATTTAGAAAACTTCCATGTAATTTCAAAAGAGCGAGAGAGATCCCTTTAGTATAATGAACTCTTTCAATTTCTTGGTCAGGGTATCCAATTTTTCTGATTTCCATTATCTTCAGATCCTTATTATACTCATTAAACTAATAGGCATTCAGTTACACTCACATGTGTAGGTGAAGTAGAATTTGATCTTTTAAATTTATAAGTTAAATTTAAAATAAAGAAGTCGGGTATTTGGCATAATGGAAAGTACTTGGCTAATGCGAATAAAACTGTTATTTGTTTCAAAGCTCCAGATTTGGTCAGTGCTTTTTTTTTTCTTTGAGAGTTTGCTGGACATGAAAACATCAAATCTTCAGATACAATGAGAAGAAAATTCTCCCATTTAATTTTAGGGGTTTTGTAATGATTAGTTAGTATGTTTGGTTTTACTACTATTTTTTTACAATTTAAAGTAAAGGGTAAATCTTCCCAAAAACTCTAAAGACAAACCAAAAAAACTACAGAAAAAATTAACTGATGAAGTGGTATAAAAGGTTTTAGAACAATAGACAAGAGTAAGTGCAGAAGGGAAAACAAATGAAAAATAAAATAAATACAAGTAGTGTTTATCAAAGGGAGTTAGTACTGGCATGAGATGATGCTTTACTGAGAAAACATTGATAAAATATCTTTCTATACAAAGAAAAGTCATTAGATTTTTTTCTAGATACCTGTCAGTAATGTGTTTGATATGTTGCCATAGAAATTGCTAGTTGAATTGATAGAGCTTATTGAAACATCTATTTGATTGTGATTAAATAAGCCTGACTAATAATGCTGATGTATAGGCAGGAGGAAAAAAGGAAATAGCAGTAAAGTTCCTCAGAGATCAGGCCAGGGTCCTGTTTTATTCCTTTCAGTAATTATTTTCATCTTTGACAAAACAAAATTTGCTGCTGATTCAAGGTGCTGTCAGTAGTAAGTGATATTCAGGTAATCCTACAGAACTGGATCACCTGAAAATGAAGTCCTAAAAAGTAGATGGAAATTTAATAAAACAAGATGGAATGTCATGTGCTGAAAACAACAAATTAATGTTACCACCATAAGGTGAAAGGCAATAGCAGGAAGTCCTTTGTATACATGTCAGTGTATGGCAAATATGAGTATTAATATGCCATGGCTGTGAAAAATAAATGTGATCTCAGGACGCATGGGATAGAGATTTGTTGTAGAGTTAAAAAGCAATGAATGAGGTCAGGTAACACGCAAAGTTCTGGTCAGGTCTTATCCGGAGCACTGCTCATAAATTTAGCCATCTGCAGTCAAGAAAGATTAATTCAGCAGATAAAGAATATATTAATGAAGACCCATGGATTTTAGAGAATGTTTGGTTCAATTGTCTGTGAAAATGTAAACTGAGATTAAATATGTCATCAGGAAGGGAACACTAAAGGAAATTTGGCAGAAAAAATGGGTGGATTAAGCTAGGTGAGAGTAAATGCACAGATTATAACCAAGTGCCTGTTCTGGATAAATATTTTAACAGTGAAGGCAAAGAATTTTTTTTTTTCAAGATAGAACATGATCAGCCAGTTTAAAGGATTTTTTTTGTGGCTCTGTGCACAAACAATAGACTGTGCTTTTCTCTAGGTCTTTTCCAAGCCCCTATCCTACTTTGTCATAAATAGCCCTTCTTCAAATTTTCTGTTGAAATCACTGTTCTACAGAAAACGGATTGCTGAATTTTTTCCTTTTACACAGAAAAAGTTGTTTTCTACACAGAGTGCACACCTTTGTGGAAAATTCTATTTTTCATCAAAAATCTAACTATTTTTGCCAGAAATACAAATATTTAGCTTTTGGATAAATATTTCTATTTGGGGCTTTTCAAAACGAGCATAAATTTTGCTAGAGGGGAAACAGAAGTCACTACTAGGTTCTACTTTCTGAAATTCTTTTGTTCAATGGAACCTTTTCTTGGAGCAGAGCAGACTTTAGGCAAATTTGCAAAAACTTCATCTGGATCCTCATTTTTTGGTAATGTGGGATTATTTGTATCAGAAAACCTGTACTGGTCGCTTCTCCAAAAATAGGGGAAAATAAAACATTTAGATTTGTACTAAAGGATGATTGAAAAAAGAGATGAAGAATCCCAGCTATCACTAGTCTTGGTAAAGGGAGAGGGGGAGAATTGCTTTCATGTAATCAAAAGATTAAGTGCTAGTTTTGCATTATTTTAAATCTTGGAGTAGAGCCAACTAAATGTATAGTGAATTTTCAGAGTAAGTTGCAGTTCAAGGTTGTTTTGATTGTCAAGTTTTTGTATCTTTAGGATAGAACATTGTTTACGCTGTGGTGGGGTTTTTTTTGACACTTCAAGAAGAAGACTGAAATGCCTTTGAAATTAAGAACATCATTCTGTCAAAAACTTTGACTAACCATGAGCCTAATGGATATAAATAAAGCAACAATTTTAGAAAGAGGAGAGATGAGATTTCAGTGTAGTTATCAATATGAGGCTTGGTTTCCGTGCTTAGCTCAAGCCTACCCAAGAGATAGAAAAGGAAAAATGTCATCATTGATGTAATCGAACTTCTAAACACTCTAAAATTACTGTCTCCATTAAGAGAAAAAGTCATCATGTAGCAAAGTAACAACACTGTAAGTGAAGCCTAATTGTCCAGTGTAACGTGATCTGAATGACACTCTGATCAGGAAAGGATTACTGAGGCTTGTATGAAGAATTTTCCCATGTAGCAGGAGGGTAAAAGAAATCAATATTGACAAAACAAGCCCTTGTAATCCACAGGAATGTTCCATAGGCAGAATCAGTACCACCCACTTCAGGTCCCAGGTTAAACAGAAAACACCAGAGAGGCAGGACAAGGCAGGGCAGTTGTGCTTTGGGCTGCCAGCATTAATGGGCAAAGACAGATCAGCATTCAGGTGAGCAGGTGTCCCTCTGGAAAATGCAGTATGAGGAGCAGAGGTGTGCTTTGTCCTTCTCCAGATCACATCTTTGGTGCTGTGTCTTGGATTGAGATGAGCTGCCTGGTTTGAAAGGGTTGGACAGAAAATGAGAGCCAGTCCCATGGTGGCAGAGTGGCCCAACTTCAGGGGGACACGGGGGGGATGTCATTGAGCAAAGAGCCTGGCGGATTGGACAGCCAGGAGTTGTGTGCTCAGACCTCCCAGGCTTGCATAACCCTGGATGCCTACATTTCCCACTTTCTGGAAAAGTGCATATATTGCTGTATTACACAGAATATAGTTTGTCTCTGAACAGATGAAATAAAGTGCCCTAGATGCTTGCATTTTGCTGGAAAATGGGTGTCCATGGATGAAGCCCCATATTGCCACAACCATTCTTTTAACAAGTGCTAACTAAGCCCTGAAAATGTTATTCTGAAATCTCTTTATCTCTGGTCCTAGGGAGGTGTTGAGAGTCATTGGGTTTGTGCAGCTGCACTAGATATTGAGAAAGCTCAGACTGGAATCAAGGAGCCCTCAAGAGAAACTTGGGTATTGCTTTAATCCTTCATTTTTGGCCCAGCCCTGTTCACCTTGAGATCAATGGCAATAGTCCCATTGGCTTCAGCCGGGAACAAAATCAAGCATTTGGCTGTGCAAGCATGTAAATTCTACTCAAATCTAAAATTTCCATAAATCACGCTGCTCTTTTCAAGGTGAGCACATAGCTGGCTGGGCTTCTGATCACCAGAGGAATGAATTCTGATTACCAAAGGAAACAGACCCTTCCTTTTTTGAGTATCCTACATCATCTATAGTGTGGGGCATCTCATGTACCGAGGAATGATATGCACTAAATATGCCAGTAATTAATTAGCTAACTCAGTCTCCACAAATGAAATGCCAGCTGAACTTTTCCCCAGTTGCAATGCTGTTTTGGACTGAGAACCTAGAAAATTATTCTAGAAGTAATTTCTCTGCTTTAATATATACTGTTTTTAATGGAATTGTGCAGAATGATTAGTGAGAGGCAAATGTCAAAACACCAGACAGAAACTGACTCACCAGTCATAGGATTTAATATTAAGGTCAGGCTATGGAAATAACAGTGGCTCTCAGTCTTGATTATCTTGGGCCTTGTGCAGTGATTTACATTGGAGAAAAATGACTGGAGTGGATATAATGTGCTAATTTTCCAAATTTGGGAGTATTTTATATATTCCTTCCACACTTGTTAGCAATGACACAGGGCACAAAGCAGTTAAAAAAAGACAAGAACACTAAACAAAGGAACAAGCTCAGAATGTCCTGGAAGATTATTATGAGCAATTGTCTACAGGGATTTTAAGGTTTACTCTTTTTTCTTTTTAGGCAGGATTGAAATGTTGACATTCTGTCCAAATAGAGCATAGCAAGAGCACACAAAGTGCACGCTTTCCCTTGCTAAGTCATTCCACTTTCCCCTGCTTTTTCTTTATGCATTTGCATGTGCCAATTGATAACAAGCCTTTAATGTTGATGCTTTTTATTTTAAAACCAGCTTTCATCGCAGAGCTTTGATTGCATGGACTGCTCTGTGGTAAATGAGCTCCAAATTACATTATGTTTGAACTAACTGCATCTGCTCACTGCGAGTATCTCAGTGCGCAGTGGCACAGGAAGACATGAAAGGTTGTCAGGTCAAATGCTGATACCAGCTTTCACGCAGTGCTAAGCTTCCATGTTAATGTTACTTGATACTCCTTCTCTATTACTGAAACAGCCCCAAACTCACCCTGTGTCTTTCTATGTTCTGTCCCTTCACTGCTAGTCATCACTCTGTGGTGCTGGTTTGTGTTTCAGTTATAGAATGGTGATGATTTACAGGCTTCAGACTCAAAGGGTCATCTATTCATGTTCTCAATTTTTGTTGTGTTTGATTATCTCAATGTTTATTGGCATGTGGCCTTTCTCCACTGCTGTCTGTCTGCCTTGTACTGGCTGGACACTAGAGTACATTGGTAGCAATTTCACTCTTTTTTCCTCAACACTTAAGGTCATTTTCCAACTCACCCTCATCAAGTCATGATGATAACTTGTGGCATTCACATTCTCTGAAAAAATTCCTTCGCCCAGGATTTTTCTTCTGGGAAGCTGAGAAACCTCAGAGAAAAGGAAAACGATTCTTATCTCATTTCTCCTGTGTTTTGCTCATGTGGAATGTATTTGGAGATTGGTTATCCGCAGGTGATTGTTTCATTGGACTCTGGTGTGAGTTGTTCGGACTCTCTGGCCAACTGTGGCCAGTCTGTGTTGGGACTCTGGAAAGAGTCACAAGTTTTCATTATTATCTTTTTAGCATTCAGTAAGTATCCTTTCTGTATTCTTTTGTATAGTTTAGTATAGTATTTTTAATATAATATAGTATAATAAAGTAATAAATTAACCTTCTGAGAACATGGAGCCAGATGCATCATTCCTGCCTTCATCGGGGCATTCCCAGCAAATACAATAATAACTTATCTTGGGAGTGCAGTGTTTGGTCAATATATGGATTTTAGAATAGCCAGTGGCTATGATTTTGAATACAGTAGCCACAGCAACTTCAGTACAACTTCATATTGAATATATTGTTCATAGAGGTCACTTACCTAGCTGAATTTGAAACTCAGAGCCTTTCAGTTATTTCTGAATTATGTGTTTCTGAAAATTAATGGTATGTTTTGTTATTCTCTTGTAGATACTCTGAAATATGAAGGGCATGCCATTCTGCCAAGGGCTGAGTGCACTGATTATGTTAATGCAGAAAGGAAGAAAGATGCAGATGTGACACTGCAAAAATGATGCATAAGGGAAAAATCAAATTCATGGAGGTAATACAAAGTTGAAGAAACAGTCTGTTGATCATGGAATGATCCAATCCAATAAATGTTCATGGAATGATAAAGTATGGAAAGGTCTATAGGATGATGCTCAACAGTCACTTCCTGTGGAGTGTGATGCCCCTGAACCTCTGGTTTTAAAGAATAAATGATGTCTCTGCGTAAGGCTCTGTGCATTAGTGTAACTTTCAAATTTGGTAGAAGGTAAATAATCAAGAATGTCACACCTTTTTATTTTCAAAAACAAAATTACATTTAGGGAGGAAGCTCAGTTAAAGGGATAGCCAAAGGTAAAGCCCTGGCAAGCAGCAGAGGCTCTTCAAAGATACCATATGGGAATTCAGGCCATCCTATTTTAGAAAGAGAAAAAGAAATCCAGCATGGCTGATGAGAAAGGGTTGGGAATGTTAATAGATGCAAGAACCTTCAAAAGCTGGAAAGAGTAAATAACTAGAAAAATCATAAAACTCCATATAATACATGAGGAAGCAGAACAGGAAGGAGATGAACTTCCAAGTGGCACCAGTACTAACAAAGTCTTTTCCACACACATCAGAAGCAGCAAGCCTGCATCAGTATAGCAAACAGAGGATCAAGATGCATCAACATTTTTAAAAAGATAGGCCTTAGAAAAAACCCCAAATGGATTCATTCCACCTGTGTACACAGTGAAGGAGTGAGTATAGAGAGCTCACCATGGCAGAACCTTGATCGTAAGTGATGTTTCAGGAAAATTTGTCTGTAGTCAAGATTTTTATAGAAGTTTATATAATAAAGAGACTGGAAGAACAGTAACTACCAGATCTGGCAGTATTCCCAAAAGATTTCAGATGAATTTCCAAGTGGAAGAACTGAGCTGCTAAGTGAGCTGCTAATAGTGTGCGATGTTTCATTTAAATCTTTGGTGCAGAAGGCTGGCAGTGAGATCATATGATACAAACTTTTAAATGGTGTTCTAGCGAATGAGTATGGATGCCATGAAGATGAATAATGAAAGTTTACTGATACTCTCAATACAAAGATTAGTTAGGACATGAAATTAAACTACCAAGTTACCTTTTTCACAATGCACAGATTATTAGACCTTTCCAGAGGATGCTGGTTGCTAAAAAATGTATACAGGATAGAAATTGAACAAATTAATGAAAGAAAAGCTCACAGAGGGTTAAGCAGGAAGATATTACCACTGGCTTAGGAAACACTTTAAATGCAAATCACTGGATTCTGGGAGAATATTCATCAAAGACCAACTGTCCCATTTTAACCCTCCTCAGAGAAAAGGAAAACGATTCTTATCTCATTTCTCCTGTGTTTTGCTCATGTGGAATGTATTTGGAGATTGGTTATCCGCAGGTGATTGTTTCATTGGACTCTGGTGTGAGTTGTTCGGACTCTCTGGCCAACTGTGGCCAGTCTGTGTTGGGACTCTGGAAAGAGTCACAAGTTTTCATGATTATCTTTTTAGCATTCAGTAAGTGTCCTTTCTGTATTCTTTTGTATAGTTTAGTATAGTATTTTTAATATAATATAGTATAATAAAGTAATAAATTAACCTTCTGAGAACATGGAGCCAGATGCATCATTCCTGCCTTCATCGGGGCATTCCCAGCAAATACAATAATAACTTATCTTGGGAGTGCAGTGTTTGGTCAATATATGGATTTTAGAATAGCCAGTGGCTATGATTTTTTGAATACAGTAGCCACAGCAACTTCAGTACAACTTCATATTGAATATATTGTTCATAGAGGTCACTTACCTAGCTGAATTTGAAACTCAGAGCCTTTCAGTTATTTCTGAATTATGTGTTTCTGAAAATTAATGGTATGTTTTTGTTATTCTCTTGTAGATACTCTGAAATATGAAGGGCATGCCATTCTGCCAAGGGCTGAGTGCACTGATTATGTTAATGCAGAAAGGAAGAAAGATGCAGATGTGACACTGCAAAAATGATGCATAAGGGAAAAATCAAATTCATGGAGGTAATACAAAGTTGAAGAAACAGTCTGTTGATCATGGAATGATCCAATCCAATAAATGTTCATGGAATGATAAAGTATGGAAAGGTCTATAGGATGATGCTCAACAGTCACTTCCTGTGGAGTGTGATGCCCCTGAACCTCTGGTTTAAAGAATAAATGATGTCTCTGCGTAAGGCTCTGTGCATTAGTGTAACTTTCAAATTTGGTAGAAGGTAAATAATCAAGAATGTCACACCTTTTGATTTTCAAAAACAAAAATTACATTTAGGGGAGGAAGCTCAGTTAAAGGGATAGCCAAAGGGTAAAGCCCTGGCAAGCAGCAGAGGCTCTTCAAAGATACCATATGGGAATTCAGGCCATCCTATTTTAGAAAGAGAAAAAGAAATCCAGCATGGCTGATGAGAAAGGGTTGGGAATGTTAATAGATGCAAGAACCTTCAAAAGCTGGAAAGAAAATAACTAGAAAAATCATAAAACTCCATATAATACACATGAGGAAGCAGAACAGGAAGGAGATGAACTTCCAAGTGGCACCAGTACTAACAAATTCTTTTCCACACACATCAGAAGCAGCAAGCCTGCATCAGTATAGCAAACAGAGGATCAAGATGCATCAACATTTTTAAAAAGATAGGCCTTAGAAAAAACCCCAAATGGATTCATTCCACCTGTGTACACAGTGAAGGAGTGAGTATAGAGAGCTCACCATGGCAGAACCTTGATCGTAAGTGATGTTTCAGGAAAATTTGTCTGTAGTCAAGATTTTTATAGAAGTTTATATAATAAAGAGACTGGAAGAACAGTAACTACCAGATCTGGCAGTATTCCCAAAAGATTTCAGATGAATTTCCAAGTGGAAGAACTGAGCTGCTAAGTGAGCTGCTAATAGTGTGCGATGTTTCATTTAAATCTTTGGTGCAGAAGGCTGGCAGTGAGATCATATGATACAAACTTTTAAATGGTGTTCTAGCGAATGAGTATGGATGCCATGAAGATGAATAATGAAAGTTTACTGATACTCTCAATACAAAGATTAGTTAGGACATGAAATTAAACTACCAAGTTACCTTTTTCACAATGCACAGATTATTAGACCTTTCCAGAGGATGCTGGTTGCTAAAAAATGTATACAGGATAGAAATTGAACAAATTAATGAAAGAAAAGCTCACAGAGGGTTAAGCAGGAAGATATTACCACTGGCTTAGGAAACACTTTAAATGCAAATCACTGGATTCTGGGAGAATATTCATCAAAGACCAACTGTCCCATTTTAACCCTCTTCTGTACATATTTGTTGTTTGCCGCTGTCAGAGACAAAGTGTTGGATTAGTATGGAGTACTGGTGGTGTTAGCTTTTATGTTCCAATGGTTTTATGAAGCACATTAATTTTTGCTAGCTCTTTTGCAGGTAATTAATAGGAAGAGGGCAGATTCCTTCTCCAGAATCATCCTCAATAACTGGTATCTGCACAGGATTTGGGATTAGAAGTTACTCCCTGGAAGATGAACAAATGAGGCAAATAACTCCTGTTTATTTAACTCTTCTTCATCTCTACTCAAAATATGAAAGAAGAAACTGAAAGATAAAGAAACAAATAACAGGAAAGGGAAGGCAGAATCGAAACTCTGACTTTTAGTTTTGTTTTTTTTTCCACACTAGTTTTAGTTTTAGTTTTCCCTTTTGATTTTCATACACTTTCAGTAACTCTATACACATTAGTAAATACTAGTTTAAAGTGCACGTTTATTTCTTGCTGACAGGCAAAATTATTAATATTTTTATGATAATACATTTGTCATCCAAAGTTTGCACAAGCACTTTTTGTGTCCACTTAACTGTAAGGAAATGGAAAACTGAAATCATACCAACCTCAAAAGAGTTTATTAAAGGGCAGAAACAGCAACTAGAAATATGTGTTAGCCAAGACTGTTGTACACTGTGTTCCCAAACTAGCAAGCACAGAAAGATCTATTTCGATTGATATTTTATTTGGCACATAAATTTACTCTTATACCACTTATTCCATAAATTATTCAGGTTCAACGTACAACATACCTCATTTGGTCTATGGAATCCCTCATGCTAGAAGTTTAAAAAACATTCACAACTGGAGCTCCAAAGAATTGCTGCATATCTGGAATGACCCACAGAATTTCTCTACTCTCCCCCAAAAATTTGTATTAGCAACCTATTACTGCAGCGTGGCTGGCCTGTCTCAGAGGCTGAACTGAAAGATCTTCCAAGATGGTCTTTATTAGCTCTTGGCAGCACAAATGTGATATTGCTGTGGTATATCATGTTTTCCTAAGCCAAACTAATGCAAGGAATGTCCATTTAACATAACTCCTTACACAGGCTGAACATTAAAAAGTGATGGAACAAAAGGAACCAGAAGATACAAAAAGAGACAATAGACCTCTCTAAAGGAAAACCAATATTTCATTTTCCAAAGAGCCATGTGGAAGAAAAGGATGATGCTCTCAGGTATAATGCTATAGGTAAAACCATGCTTGGGAGATAAAGGCTTCCTCACAACTCAAGTACAGAGCACACAGGGGAGAATGACTCTTGCAGACCCTGCTAAGACTGAAAAACCTCCTGAAGGGAGCTGTCCTCATATGAATGTCGGGTGATTTTGGACAGTCAGTGAACATCATCCTGGCAGAGCTTCTTGTTGGTGCTTTTGTCAATGACAGAGAAGCAACTGATTCAAGCAGCACTAATTAGTCATTTGGGAGCATGTAGTTTTCTCCAGTGCTGGATGAGTAACTGGGTTGAAAGAATCAATTGCTTCCATGCTGCTGTGGGAACATGGGACACTTTTTCATGGACATTAACATTGCTTAGGAGTTTGAGATGGTAGGGTGTTCCAGATTGCAAGGCAATTTATTACCATCTCTATGGCAGTTGTCTTTTGTCAAGTGGGCAGTTTTTCCTTATCTCTTCCATAATCACTCCTCCATTGGGAGGGGACATCTGCTGATAACAGTCTGTTGAATGTCACTGCATGGCTGATAAGAACGACAGCATCCCATTGTGAGATGCTCCGCCCAGAGGGAGGAGCCAAGCATTCCTACCTGGATATAATCTGGAGATTCTGGAATAACTGCACAGCTTCTCCACTGTTTTTCCCAGAGGAGCAGCAGCTGCCTCTTCTTCCACTGGATCTTCAGAGGAAGACTACACCCTTTTCTACAGGATTCTTGCTCCAACACAACCACCCCTGACACTCCAGGAGGACTGCAGCCACAATTCCAACTGGACTGCTACCAACACCCTGACCAACAGGGGTCAGGTTGAGTTCTGACTCTGTCAGTGTTGTTTCAGTTTACTGCATTGTTTTATTTTATCCTTTTATTTTCTTCCCTATTAAAGAACTGTTATTTCCTGATCCCATATATTTTTTGCCTGAGAGCACCTTAATTTAAAATTTATAGCAATTCACAGGGGTGGGGAGGGTTTACATTCTTCATTTCAGAGGAGGCTCCTGCCTTCCTTAGCAGACACCTGTTTTTCCAAACCGAGACATAGGGCTGCTGCAGCAAAGTAGATATAGGGTGTCTTGGCAAAAACTCTGTGCACACAGGAAGGATTATTTACTTCCTTAAGTCTCATGAGCCATATATGGATATAGTGACAGTATGGCTGGCTTTGACTGTCTTATTTCTAAAGACTATCGCTCACAGTTAATTTTTATTTTTCTGGAATCAAGGAAAATATGGCAGAACATAAGTTTAAAAAATGCTGCCCAAAGAATGGCCAGAAAGAAAGTTTCAAATGGAAACAATCCCAAGAGCCCCAAAATCTATTGCTAATAAACAAAAAAAAAATGGTTTTCAGAAAATTCCAGGCTCAGTCTTGGTACTTGCAGACTATCATGATGAGAAGAGTTGCCAGCTCCTACTCATTTTTCTGGAAGATTCTAATTTCCAAAAGTGTGAGTCAATGTGTTGCAGGACTTTGGCTATGATCTTAGAACCCCATCCTAAAAATGTGCTGCTGGGTGAAGACTAACCAGCTTTAACACCACAAGGCTGGATTGAGTCCCAATACAAATGCTCAAACTGTTTAATTATCTCCAAATATTTATAATTAAAAATGTATTTCAGTAAAAAAAAATTGTGTATTGTTTAGCAACATTTTCTCTGGAATTGCCCAGAAAGAGAAAGAGAAATATAAAGAGAAAAATAAATTTCTGCAAGGTCACTATTGCTGAGATGAATACATATTCTTGTTTATTATTTCTGTTTCAAACTGCTTCATTGCTCTGTAATAACTTTCCCTGGGAGATAAATCTAATCTCCAAATCCTTCCTACTGAATTGTAAACAAATCAGATAAAACAGTTATAAGCTAGTTTCATTCACAAACAGAAAATTGAGATTTTAAAACATACAATTTGATATCAGGCCAAAGAAAATTAAATACATTCCTGAATGCTAGTACAGGTCTTTGTTTCCAATTCCTCATTCCAGATGAAGTGAATTATCCCAGCTTTGGTAATGATGCTTGGTTATGAGATCAAATATTGGACATTGGATGGCTTTCATGTCTTTCTACCTGATCTGCACTCACAGCTTTAAATTAACTTTTGCTAGAATGGGTATTGCAAACATTTCAAATGTTCCTCAGAGATGGCTTTCCTGAACTCAGTCTGTGGGCTGGGGGCTGAATTTTACTTTCCTGAGCCTGAAGGTAACATTTGGTCTTCCCTTGGAAAATGAAGAGATACTCTTCTTAAAATTTCCTTAAGATTAAATTGCAGCATCTGCTCAAAATACTGAGGGAAGTTTGAACCAATAAAGTTACTGCATTTCCAAAAATACCAGGATTTAAGAAAATACACAATTCTTCTGGGGATTTTTAAATTTTTTAATTGTTAATTAAACAAGAACTAAGATTTCTTTCAGCACTTCCCAAAATGAGGTTTTAGTATCTCTCATGAACTGCCTCCATGCCTCCATTGTATATGCACAAGTACACATGTGAATAAACTTGGTATATAAAATACCCTTCACTTTCCTCCCCAGCCAGTAAAATATCTTCAGCCAATTCCTGCCCCTGAATGCAAAAACATATTAAGACCAACTGTATTAAAATTACTGGATTAAAAAGATGGCTTTTCCAGTAAAAGAAACTTTTTGAAATGCCATCAACACAATTTTGATTAAGGTTATTTCAGTTTCACAGCAGCTGATCTCAAAATTATAATAAAAATTGTTTTCAATGCTCCAATTTTGTAATATTACCCTGAAATTTTCATTTTAGATACATATTTTTATAAACATTTATTTAAGATATGTTTCATTTGCTGGACGTGGAGAGAAATGTCTGTTTATTTATAGACTGTGTATGTTAGCTGAGGTCTCAGTGTTTTAAAAGGAAAACTTCTCATGTCTTATGAACTCATAGTAAGATAAAGGGGTTTATTGGACATTGCAAATTTGAAGCCCTGTCAAAAATTGTATCTGGTTTTCTAAGGCTGCGAGCCCTTTGTGATTACACTGCTGGCATGTATGTGCTGCCTACCATTTGTAAAATAAAGGGATTTGAGAACACTTTTGGGGGTATTGTTTGTTTTTGGTTTTTTTTTTTTTCTGTTAACTTTAAAAAACCTCAATAAATATCAACTCTTATTTTGTTTTGTTTAATTATTATTTTGAAAAATAAGGATATCATCTGTTAATACTTTTTTTTCAGATGTGATGCCAAATATTTTTCAAAAGGCCTCCTGAAGCTAAGTACCAAAACATAAAGAGCCATGACACCCAGAACTTTTGTATTAGTATAAGAGAAAATTCTTTCTGTTCTGAATAGCTTCAGTTTCACTGCCTTTGATCTAAGGATGTCACTTCTGATGTACAATATGTCACTATTGTACTAATCTTTTCAGACAGACTTTACAGTCTGCTCATATTAATAAAAGGGATATCTGCAACCTCTTAGCTGCAACCTCATTAAACACCATGTACTATTGAGAGAGGAAATTTTATTGTAGCTTGTGTTATCTAGCAAAGAAAATCATACAGGAAGAGCTGAGGTTTTCCAGAAGTATTTAACACGTTTGATTAAATTACTTAAAAACTTGCCACCAAAACTTGCCACAAAATTTTCCAAAGTACAAAACTTTTGTTCTAAACATTGATAAGCTCCTATAATTTTAAAATCCAAATAGGATCAACTAGGAAAAAAATAATTGCTGGACAAATTGAAGAGAACAGCATTTTAAAGGATGTGTGTTTAGCTTTAAATGAGAACATTGGTGAAGGGAACTCACATGGAAGAAAAATCTTGAGGGAGGAATGCATTCATCAGTGCCTAATAGGGTAAAGTTCCCACTAATATTTTCCCCGTGTTTAGAATATTTCTAACATTTCTGTATTCCATGAATTCTCTTTTTCATAGCAAGGCCAGAACTACTACTGAGTTCTTCTCTGGGGATGGATAAACTGATGGAATTCTTCCCTTTTGATTTAGCCTTTTTCATAAAATTTCTGGCAACTTAGGATCCATGTTTCTGCAGTAATAGGATAGTCTGGCTTTTTTGGGGGTTGTACTTGAATGCAAAAAACTCCCTTCATACCACATATAAAAATCCACTGTAAACAAAGAAAAAATGGAATTTAACAAAATATTATTCAAGATCTAGCTTTTTTAAGTGATAAAATTGGTTTATACTGTTCTAAGAATACATCATAAGGTCTAGCTTTATTTTAAGCATCAGCCTTAGTTATATGATCCTGTATACTGGCAATGGCAATGACTTCAAATCTGCATAGCCTTTGCTTTCAGAGTTCAGCTGATATTTCTGTTTTCATAGGGAGGGTGAGACACACAAAAAAAGAATAAAATAGTAAAAAGCCAATAAAATAAAGAAAACTAGTAAAATATTACCAATTGTATCCAGTTTTCTATATTTTACTATGTTTCTTATTTTCATATGATTTTGAATATAAATACTCACATAGAAAATATTTTGGGTTTGGTAGAATCTTTATATTGGCAACCAGACATGAATTAGTTTGAGATTGATTACTTCCCTTTTTTCTCCAATGACCTGCTATGCTTCTTTTGAGAGGAATAAAGAGCACATTGCACCTTGGAAGTTGCAATTCAACCTGTCTCATGGAAAAGAATGAAAACAAAATGTGTTTGAAATGCATTTCCCAAGCACTAAAACTGCAAACCCAAGGATTTAAAAGTTTCAGAAAGAAGACTAAAGGTTACTTCTAACTTTCTGTTGACCTTCTGGGTGTGTGCATTACTATTCAGACCTTCATTACCTGATGGTATTTTTCCCCCCAGTTATCTATCCCTCATTCAGTTCATGTACATAGCATAATTTCTTTTATTTTATTCAGTATGTGACCTTAGACATCTTACTTAATTTGTGCTATCCAAACCCTCCTTAGAACAGAGATTTGTCAATTTTCTCAATGGCTGTTCTGCTATGCTCAGTGTCAGAGTGTTTGGATACTTCACAAATGGAATGGATTAATTTTCACAGCACCCAGACGAGGTGGTACATTATTAGCCCTTTGTAGGGACCTAAAGATGAAGATCAAAAGGTGACTACCTAATTTTGTGTTCCAAGCCAAAATGCCCGCAGCCTAATTGCTTAGGCCTTCCCATGGTACTTTTCCAGCAATCTACAAACTGCAATTTTAAGATACTTTGGTGAGAGTGCTTCAGCCTGTCCAATGAAATCACCACTGAACATCAGGCAGAAGCTTCCAGAAGGGCACCTCTCTCAGTGGCATCCTGCAAGGACTGCAGGGTTTACCTCCTCATCCCCACACTGCTCAGCCTGTGACCTGCCCTCCTGCCTCCGGCCTGATCATCCAGGCTTTGCTGGGAGAGAGGGAAGCCAGGCTGAGCTCCAGCCTCTGTGGTGCCACTTAATTCCACAGTCCCTCCAGGGCCTCTCTGCCCCTATGGACTGCAGCAGGAGAGGAACTTCCTTCATGGTCTCAGCTTTTTAGAGGGACAGCATAGAGAGAACTTCTTTGACATGCTAGGCTTTAGGCCAGGCCTGCCAACACGCCCCAAGTCTGTCATCTTCTGGGGAGTGAATGGCACCTCCTGCAGGAAGCCCTCGTGCCTGGATAAAGCAAAAAAACCACATCAGAACCTCACAGAATCCTTCAATGAGGGCAGCTGGGCAACCTTCCATGGCTTTTTGTGAATGTGGGAGGTCTCTGGGAGATAAACCATTATTACAGTAGCCCGGACAGAGCACTTCTGATCTCCCCAGTGAGTGTAGAAAAAGAAGCTGAGATAACCATCTTTAAATATTAATTGAGGCCTTTGCTTCTACCAGAAAGGGTAGAAAAAGAATCTGTGATAACCATCTTTAAATATTAATTGAGGACTTTGCTTCTACCACTGTGACCTAAGGAAAAAAAAACAAACAAGACACCAAATCCTATCTTAAGCCTTACTTCCCTTGTAGTTCAGCCTTCAGCTCAAAACAAGGGATTATTTTGTCCCATAAAACGGAATGAGTAGAAAAGGACCAGGCAACCCACCCTTGATTAGGAAAATAACCAAATGAACTCCAGCACACCCTTGCCTCCAGCATGCAACAGCCTCACCCCCCAAGTTGTTCTACGCATACAAACTCTCAATCGTTGTCATCATTCAGCTTACATGGCTTTGGTGTCAGTGG
This sequence comes from Emberiza elegans, assembly GCA_024865655.1. NCBI lineage: Eukaryota > Metazoa > Chordata > Aves > Passeriformes > Fringillidae > Emberiza > Emberiza elegans. The sequence goes on from JALJVW010000206.1 coordinate 13,730,089, forward strand.
TGGCAGGAGGAAGGTCTTGGGCCTAAATGTTCCTGTGATAAATATAACAAAGGGTCCCAAGGTGATTTGTTCCTTGTTATTAGAATGTAAGCAGTGAAATAGAGAAGAAACCAATTTAAACTTTATATGCAGAAATGGTCTTTCCCTCCCTGATGTGGTGAAGCCCCAGGACAGAGCTGACTGTGACAATAATTTTAGGAGGAGCAAGGGAAGAGAAGTTTTTGGGTGGAGAGGTAAAAACAGCCAGGTGCTTTACCAGAGCCAAAGGAAGGGAGAAATCCTCACCCTGTTGTCTGTGTCTGCAACACTCCGGAGCCATCACAGGAGTGTGTGGGAGTGGTCCCACCAGCCTGGGAAATTGCTCTGGGTGGGCAGGAAACGCAATGAGATTTAGGTCTCCTGGACCTCAGCATAACACTTGTGCACATGACACCTTTTCATATTTTGTTGTGTTTCTTATCTCTTGAATGGCTGAATTTTGTGCCATTACTTTAGTTTGCGTGTTAGGTCAATTTCTGAAAATGGTAAATTAACATAAGCTTGTATTATTCCTCTTAAAATTGTTGAAGTGCTTGTCATGGATTTCACCATGCTCTTCTGTAATGTGTCTAGGATTCCTGGTTTCGCTAATCATTATATTATGTCCTGAATATTTTTCCTCTGTTTCTTCTGTTTCTTTCTTATGTGCTTCATGCAGACTCTCTCTCCCCCTTGCTCCCATGCCTTTACTTTTTCTTCCAAACAACAGGTACATGGAGAGAACAGCAAAACCTTCTTAATGTTTTTAGCACCACCATGGAAAAAGAGCAATTGCAAGGAAAGAACAGCTCCAGCTGTGCAGGTGTGGACTGCAGCATACTGAGTGTTAAAATCCCAGGAGACTTACCCAGTTATTAAACACTGACGAGTTTCTATTGCTGACTGATTTTTTCAGAACTTCACAACATACAAAATTTTGAAAGATTTACGTAGGAATGAAGCCAGGATAACCCTCCAAACCACAGAGGTCCCCTAAATTCATTCAGTGGAATGAGAGTTTTAATGTGCAATTGTTACATGCACACCTCCTACGCCCACTCGCAACCCTCCCAAGCCTGTCAAAGTTTAAGAGTCATTTGAATAATGCCCTTAACAACATACTTTACTTATGATCAGCCTTGAGGTGCTCAAAACATGTCTTGTAATGTTACTTCAGCCTTATCATCATGATGTTGGTGGGCTTTTAGCAAGCAAACCTATTAATCTGCAGTATTTCTGCAGTTTTTATTAAACAGTTATTAATGCAGTTGTGTATGACAAGGAAAGTACTGGAACAATTTCTTAGAGTGTTACAAAATAATGTCAAGAGAGTTTTGAATATTTTCTCTGTACTCCTGTTTCACTGGAAATTGGCAAGTTATAGAGACTTGGGAACAGTAAGTACCTTTTTGAGGAATAATTAAATGAAACAAAGAAACTGCAGTCTAGATGTTAAGAGCTTCACAGTTATTAATAAATTTGTTCCATAAATGCTTGAATATGCTCAGCAATTTAGAGACTGCAGTGGTGAACCCAGATTAGATGACAGCTCAATACAGGACCAAAATAAGGCTTTTTGTACTGAGTCTGGAAAACCAACATCCCTAAATACTTCAAGAAAGCAATCATCTTCCTATTTCAAGGGTACTGCACAAAGCTCTCTCCTTGGGTTCACTCTGCTTTGGTTTCATCTCTAGCTGATATTTCTGAATATCAAACCATTGTCATCAAACCTATGCAGTGTCAATGAACTCTATCAAGTTGCCAAGCACACCGCATTTTTCATCAGTAAAAAATCCATGCTGAATATTTCCTTATGCTTTATGAACAGAGAATAATCAGCTTTATAAATTTATTTAAAACTTCCCAGAGAACACTACTGTAGAGATATGATTATCTAATAAATTTTGCATAATTATTTAGTGCCATTTGAATTATATATTTTAAATGTTTTTATAAACTTAATTATTTCACATAATCTTCCCTAGTATTTTTTTAATTGCAATTAAATTGCATGGAAATTTTAAATAGACATTGGTATGCTAATTCCTGTAAATTCCATATTAGTTTGAGGGAGTAAAAATATTTTTAAATCTAAATCTAATCTAAATCTTGTTAAGTCTACAAAAGCATGCCTGGTTTCAGGCACATTCTTATGGAGGAATCATGCATTTCTAACTTACCGCAGCCAGTCTGGTCAATGTTCCTCTAGTAGTCCACTCTCTTTGTCCTTTCCACTTCTACACTAACCCTGAATACCCATGGCCTGATGGAAGGTCTTGTTTATTTGTTTTAAGCTGATGGAATATTTGTAAATATACATATTAAAAATATACATATTTTAAAAAAAAGTGTCTGCAGTGTCGTGGCAGAGCACAAATGTGACAAATTGGAAATGGCGCAGTATTTGTAGGCACAATGGGGCAGCTCCAGGTGCCAACCAGCAGGACTTCAAGCACTTTGTCTCACTACCTGTTCCAGTCCTGAGCCCTGGAGTGAGAGTGCAGTCAGGGATGGAAGAGGAGGATGTCGAAGAGCAGAGGGTGTGTTCACAGTGTCAGTGAGAAGTGGGTTTTCCCCATGAAAGCCAGCATTGTGGCTGCTTTTTAAGGCCACATGGCAAGCCAAGATTTCAGTCTTCACCATGGGTCCTGTAATACCAAAAAGCAGAGCTTGAGTGGTGGACTCAAGTTTTGAGTGAACTAATGAGTTTTATGAACTACTTCAAATCATTTTAAAGCACTTGCTGGAGTTCAAGAATGTGCCAAGCTATTTCTCCATACACAACCAAAGTGTTTTGCTTTGTTGCCTTGGTGAAGGTTTATATGAAGACTTATACTATCTGGCCCTAAAATTTTTCTCTCACAGCCTGCCTGAAATCAAAAGAAGGGTGTAGGAAGACTGGATGGCTAAAAAGGAATTAAAATAATACCCTGAAGTAACAGGAGATTGTTTTGTTGCAAGACTTATTTGCACAACTTCAAGCTATAGTAATCCTTTTCAGAAGTAAAAAAAAAACACAACAAGATAGATATTTTGGATTGTTGACTGCTACTGGTCATTGGTTGCTGTTTCATTAGTTGCATACTGTGTCTCTTCTGACATTTAGTGTAGAGTAGAAAACATTTTCAGATGGTCTGAAATATTAATGAGGAATATCAAGAATTGTCTGCAAAATCTCAGGGTTGCATTGTGATACTGTAAAAACACGTCAGTGCAGATGAGAACCAGTGAACTGTGTAAATTCACAGCTACAAGGTGTTTCTGTAGAATGGAAGAGGTCAATGTAGATTAGGTATTAGGAAGAATTTCTTTACTGCGAGGATGGTGAGACACAGGATGTGGTTGTCCAGAGGAGCTGTGGGTGTCCCGTCCCTGGAATTGTTCAAGGCCAGGTTGGATGAGGCTTTGAAGTACCTGCTCTAGTGGAGGGTGTCCCTGCCCAGGCCAGGGGAATTGAAACTAGATGATCTCTAAGGTTGCTTCCAACCCAAACTCTTCTATGATTTAACTACTTTTCTACAGTCACTGTGTTACAACTGTAACATGGAGTCAGGAAGAGTCCAACAAGAGTCTGAAAACATCTTAGGTTTTTCTGAGGGAGAATTGTGTTCATCTGTAGCAAATATAACATTGGATGACTTTTTCTGCATGAGCTATTTATTAGCTAGAAAATATGTTTTTGAGTAACCCCAAACCACTTATAATTGCAGACTGAATTCAGAGAGAAGTTGTTAATGAAAAATATTACTTATTATTCCCTTATTGCATATTATAGAAAGTTATTAGTAAATTATTTTCTACTTATATTAAGATAATCTGATCAAAATAGTGAAACAGAAATCATCAGTTAGAATCACAAAATACTGGAATAGGTTGAATCTTTTGATACAGCAGTTCGGCTTTTACCCAAGGAATGGAGAACATGTATTTCCTTTTTTTCTTTAGAGGTCCACATCCACCTCTCCCTCCCTTATGCATAGCCTGCCACTAATTATACAGTATTTATCACAGAAATTATGTCACCAAAAGATGACCACACGTAGAAAGGGACAGCAGCAACCCTGTGCAGTCTTTGTCTCAGTGACAATACTGATATTTTATACTTCTTGCAGAGTAGGGCATGAACACGGAAGGAAATGTGGGAACCTTTTAGAAACAGCAGAGGAACCAACCTTAGAGCTCTAACCAAGGGTGATGATCTTATTTTAGTTTACAGAGCTAAGTGTCTCACTCATATTTTCATTGCATCACAGTAGAGTCTGAGGCCTGATATTCAGATGAAACATTTTGTTGATAGTTGAAAACATATAATTTAATTTTTATGTTAAAGAAAGAACGATCATAATTTTTTGTCTTTTGTTCTTTCCTACTGATTGCTTGATTTTATGAGATCTACCAAGAAATAATTATGCTCACTGTGGGCTTTTGTATCTTTGATGTCTTCCTCAATGCACAAAAGCAGGAGAGGCAATCATAGAGTGAACTGCTTTCAAGAATAAGCAATTGTCTTCAGTTCAAGAACTGGAAAACAGTTACAAGGAACACTGAGATTGCAGTTTATATCATCTAAGGAAGTTGGGAGGAAAAAGTGATGTATGCTGCAATTTCTGGCCTGAGTCTCCAGTGCTCTAATCCATATACTACTCACCAGAGTGCTTATTTTCTGTTAGTGAAATAGCTGCGAAAGTATTTTGTCAACCAGATTAACAACATTACAAATTAGCAGCATTTGTATTACATTTGTATTTTCACAGCTCCTGTCAGAGCAAGGTCATCTTATCATGCTAATTGTGCAAACAAACATTTCTGATCTCTAGAGCTAACAGGCTGAATTCAGACACAGAGTACAAATCAAATAAATGGAGAGACTGGAGAAGAGGACAGAAGGGAAAAGACAACACTTAGCTGAATAGACCATGTACATGCATAATTGAGGCTCTATTTATAAACTAGAGCTAAGCATGAGATACTAAGGAGGTTAGTAATCCCTGCTGGCCAGCTGCAGAGCTGTTAGAGGAAGGACAATTTGTCTTTAAGGAGACTGGTCTTGCACCCCACTCTGTGGCTGAGTGGTATTTTTAAATTCCATAGAGTTTATGCAGTTTCTTAATTCTGCTGGCCTTTTCTTCCTGAGTCACGTATGCAAGGATAAAAGTCATACCCCTTATGGCTATACACACTCTTTAATCTTCTTTAACACAGCATATTAGGGAAGTCTTTTCCCACCTCACTCTCTACATGGAGACCATTTGACATATCAGGAAAGAATAAATAAGTTAAAGCTTTTTTTCTTTTCATTTACAGGACTTTTCATAATTTCTGCTTTAGTAGTAATAAAAAGCCATTTTAATAAGCAGATCTATTTCACAGAACTATAGAATAGTTTGGGTTGGAAGGAACCTTAATAATCATCCACTTCCAACATCCCTGACATTGGAGCAAGTTGCTCAGAGCTCCATCCAACCTGGCTTTGAACACCTCCAGGAATGGGGCATCCCCAACCTCACCACCCTCACAGTAAAATTTTATCTCAATATCTAATCTAAACTTACTTTCTTTTAGTTTGCATGCACTCCCCCTTGTCCTGTCCCCACATGACCTTGTAAGAAGTCCCTCTCCACCTTCCTTGCAGGCTCCCCTCAGGTACTGGAAAGCCACAATAAGGTCACCCCAAAGCCTTCTCTTCTCCAGGATGAACAATTCCAATTCTCTCAGCCTTTCCTTGTAGGAGAGGTGCTCCATCCCTCTGATCATCTTGATGGCCTCCTTTGGACTTGCTACAAGAGGTCCATGTCTTCCTTCTGGGCACCCCAGGGCTGGATGCAATATTCCAGTTGGGGTCTCACCAGAGTGGAGATGAGGGACAGAATCCCCTCCCTGCCCTGCTGCCCACGGGGCTTTGGATGCAGCCCAGGACACGTTTGGGTTTCTGGGCTGTGAGAGCCATGGCTGGGTCATGCCCAGCCTCTCACCCACCAGCACCCCCAAATCCTGGGCAGGGCTGCTCATCCCACAGCCTGTGTTGATAACAGGAGTTGTCATGACCCAGGTGCAGCACCTTGCACTTGATCTTATTAAACCTCATGAGATTCCCATGGGCCACTTCTCGAGCTTGTCCTGGTGCCTCTGGATGGATCCCATCCTTCAGGTGTGGCAACTGCATCACTCAGATTGGTGTCATCTGGAAGTTTGGTGAGGGTGCAGCTGATCCCTGCATCTGTGTCACTGATGACGACATCAAATAGCATTAAATGACATTTCCCCAATACAGACCCCTGAGGGACACCACTTGTCATCAGGATATGAGCCATTGACCACTAGCCCCTGGTAATTTATAATTACAGTAATAAATACATAATAAAATAAAAGCTAAAGGTAATTAAAGCTTTGGTTTAAAATCAACCAGTCTCCTCCCTTCTTTCTTTATGAAGTCTATCACTCCTTATGGTGTCAGGAGTTGCTGTTGAAATTGCTCCATGCAAGGACCTGAGAACAGTGAGAAAGTAGATGTTACCAGCAGCAGTGAGTGGCAGGGAGGTTCATCTCTCATCTTCCCCTCCACCCTTCCTCTCCAAACTTGCAAGGGTTTTTGAAATGTTTTCCAGGCTGGTATAAACAAGACAAACCTCTCCCCCATATTCTTTGCTGAAAAGATGTTCACATCCTATGAACTCTTTGCTGTACAAGGAAAGATCAGCTCAGAGCAGGAGTGTTTGTACCTTATGAAGGAAGCTGCTGGGTGGTGGGCAAAAAAATCTCAGCTAGAAAGGAGATGTGCAGGAGCTTAAACCCCTCTGCATCCCATGGGAAGGGCCTGCATGGCTCATCTCCTAAGTAGTGCTCTGCACTGGGATGCCCTTGGAAAAGCCCTAAAAGACAAGCCAGTGGGAGCAGAGATGGATATGGGCCTGTCCTGTTCTCATGCTTTTAACTTGGCTTCTGCAGCTGGTCAGATACCAGGCCAGACAGATCTCTGGTCTGAAAAGTGCTGTCCTTGCATGTCTATGGTCCTGTCAGCTATCATCCTACATTCTTATATTAGGAGAGGCATCTCAAGTCAAAAACCTTCCATCTTCTAAACATCATCTCCCTCACTCCTCTCTCCTCCACTTTCTAAAATGTACTTCTCTTTCAGCTTCAAGCTTCTGGGCAATCTTTTTCCATCTTTGTTTTCACACTGCCCCAGGTCCCTTGGGAGTAGAATGGGAATAGCCAGAATTCTATGAGAAAGCCTTTTCTTGAGCTATTTACAGCTTATCCAGAAGCAGAAAGAAGTTTGAAAAAAAGTAATGAAAAACCAGTTCTCACAAGACTGTAACCTAATTTAGCAGATAAAACAGATTCTAATAGCTCCATAAACTATCCAGACTTTTGTCTGGTTCTCAGTCCTGAACTTTTTCAACAGCTTATGGTTTACTGACCACAGTCTGTATTTAGTATCAATGTTATAACATCCAGATTTCTTTCTCTATTGTGTTGCCTGCATAGACATAGGTTTTACCTTTCTTTTTGAACACAGTGAATTTTACAGTCAATGAAGAGATACAGGGGCTTAACTTACATACTTTGCATCTTCTTCTAGAGCCATAACAGAAATAACATGCTGGACTTGGTCTTCTGATTTAGACACCTACTCCATGTCTAAGGTTTAGAGTACTGAATATTTCCTTCATCTTCAAAGGGGAAAAAAAATCTTGCCCCAAAACAGGAGATTGTGGAAAGTCTTAATATTGTGGGTGCACTCAACAGTAAAACTTGCTTTTCAGGCCATAAGCAAAGTTAATTGTGAAAAAAGACAGTTTTCAAGCTTCTGTGTAGTGGCTTTTCAGACAGATGGCTCAGAAGCTGTCCAGAAGGTGAGAAGAATGCTCATTTTCATATTTCAGGCCTTGCTAAAACAGAATTGGTACTGGAAAGGATCCAGTGCTTTAGTTTCTAGGTTTTCTCTATGTAATAAGAGCAGATCCAGGAGGGTTATAAGCTATCTACAGTCCCTGATTGCAATGTTGGTCTCAATAAATTCAGTGGCAGATCTCCCATTGACTTGAGCTGCAGTCAGGTTTTTCCCAGAAAAGTTTATCAAGAAAGGTGTTTCCCTTAGGTTCTTTAAAAATTAATTTTACAGAAATTTGAAGCAGTGATGTGATTCTAAGGAGCGTCCAAACCTGTCCACTAACCAGATAATCAACCCTAATTCCCTAAATCCCATATGAAAATGAGCTTTTGCTCCTAAGTTTTGAGCAGAGGAATTGTTGCCTACTCAGTAGTGTTGTGGTGCCCTTCACTGGAGTTACTCTGGTATGAAAGACCTTAACAAAGGCTGATTTATCATACTGAGAAGTCTTCATTGTGTTCATACCCATCATTGTAATCATACCCATCACCGTTAATTATAAACCTAGAGAGATTAGGAAGGAGAAATGAATGGACTATTAACCTTACGGAAGCAGGCTGTAGTTGTACAACAAAAATATAGAATGAGAGACATCAGTGAAACTGGTGAATTTGGGGGTTTTCAGGCTGAATGACAAGATCCTTGATGGAGTATAGTGCATGATTTCCTACATAAAAAACTAAGGCTGAAAGACCATCTCTTTTCAGGCTACAACTCAAATCTCATGTATTTGCAGTATTTGTATTATAGCTACCAGCTATCTCAGCAGACAAACACAAGGAGGTTATCACTGGGGTTTTTAACAGCAGGTTTGGGGACCTGTTTTCTTTGCACATCACTTGTGTGGATAATGTTTACTTTGTGTCTATGGCATAATATGCCATGGTTTGCTAAGTTAATTCAAAGTCCTTAAACTGTCTGTTTGCATAGATTAATATCTTGACCAAAATATAATTAGACTCTATGATGTTCAAGTGAAAGAAGGGGTAAATAGGCTGGACAAGGTTAAGTCTGCATTTGCAAACATCTTGCGTTGCACGTGCAGCTAAAAGAGACTAAGCCAGAGACTAGGAGAGAGAGATGGGCAGATTCAATGGAAATCCATTGAGAAATAATGACAAATTCCAATTGCCTTTTTCTTCCCCTCCTTCTGAGTAATTAGAGATGTGCTGGAGAAACAGACAGCTATTTCAGGACACAGGAATTTCCACAAGGTGGGTGGGATTTGGGGGCAGTGGTGGGGAGGAGAGCAGTGGCAGGGAGCCACTGGCCATTTGGTGATAAGGAAGGAATGTAAGGCCAGTATGGGTGATGTCAATGTGAAAAGCTGGCACAAAAACAATGGAAAGCTTTGGTTATTTGTGAATATCCAATGCCTCAGTCAGGAGGTGACTTAATTGTGTTTGCTCTTATGCTGACCCAAGAGCAATCTTTGTCTGAATGATACAAATATCTGCTCTGCTCTGTTTATAGTACTTTCAGTCAAAAATAGCCAGGCCAGAGGGAGTCATTTAAGGAAAGCATTTTGCTTATGAAAATGCTTTTTCCTGTTTGTGTATAATTTGAATACACACCCACACTCTCACACATGCAAAGCCACGTCTCACGGGCAAGTTTTTTCCTAAAGCTGCTCTGTAGAGAAACTACTCATAATACTTTGTCCCAGCTTTGCTTACTAGCAGTGTTTGGAACAATGATCCCAGGTCAAAGTCCATTGGAGTATATGGAAAGATGCCTATTGACTTCACTGAGATTTGGATCAGGTCCCAGGTCTTTCCCTATTTAGAAGCTGGAAAATAAGCTGCAATTTCTCAGCTGTATATGCTGGACTAACTGGGCCTGAAACTGCGTGCACAGAAAAGCTTCACATACCCAAGGCTGCACCTTGCAAATAAGTCTTTTGTTTCTGTCTGTTCATGGATCATTGGCTTCTTCAAAGTCAGACAAACAAATAATGCTTCTAGTCATTGGGTTTTCTGTCATTACGGGGTTTGGCAGTTGTCATCTGCAAAGATGGAACCATCCCTGTGGACATGCCAGAAGATACAAATTTGGTCTCCTGCAACAATGAAAAGTAGTGGGTTTTTTTAAAATTTAGGAGTAAGAAATACATTTTGAAGAAAACTCTTTCAGATCCTCTTCTGCAAAATAGATATTTCTCATGCATCCAATAGGCTTGAATAAAAAGAAGCACCCATGGCTTAGTCTTGGCATTATCAGATAAACTTCTTCCTAATGTACAGTTTTATCAAAGAGGCCTTTCAAAAGATTTTAAATTCATGACAAGTGGAAGCTTTTGCACAATGAGGGATGCATTGACTGTGCTGCTTCTGATCCACTTCCTGAAAATTCACTGACTACACTCACACTTTTTTTTTTTCCCCAGGCTTAATTTCATTTTTTTACTGCAATAGTAATTCAGAACATTAATTTTTGTTTTGTTTTTAATTGAGACATTACATTATTACTCCTGCTCCTCATAGGGGGGATGGAACTAGATGATTTTTAAGGCTCCTTCCAATCAAGCCCATTCTATAAACAGACATGAATAAGAATAATAGGCTATATTCTTTCATATTTGAGGAGATTTGCATTGTTTAAAGACTTTTTAGCATCACAAAGAGTTTTTCTGTTGATTCCAATGTGAATTTCATTGTTCTGAGGCCCAGGAGAAAGTCTGATGAGGGATAAAGGTAGTTTTAAGCTAAATGTCAGCACTCTTACTTCTGCACCAGAGGAATCCATTCCAAGACTACTGTTTTATGCAGTGATACATTACTAAAGTGACATAATTATGGGTGTGGCATAAGAGTTATGATATCCTTAATTATTCATTTATTTAAATGTTTATGGATTGCTTTTAATGTGGTAGATGTACACTCTTGTCAAGGCATCAGCTGAAGTGTCTTTTTCTTTTTTTAATAAGGTTATTTACTTCTGGAAAAAAAACCCAGACACAGATTGTTGTAGATTTTTTTTCAGTTTAAATGTCATTCAGACTCATAAGAGAGTTTGTCTAATTTTCTTATCTTCATTATATTTTGGTGACAACTTCATTATTTTAGAAAAATTAATGATTACTCCACTTGCCTGTGTTAAACACGAGATGAACATTATGCACTAATTATAAGGAATGAACTACAACTGACGTCAACAGAATTTGTGTGACTGCACATATTATAGATTAAATCAGAATATTATACAACAGCTGGAAGACAGTCTAAGAAATAACTTTTTGAATGCCATGTTAAAGGACATGCTGACTCACACATCCATTTAACTCAAGAATCTCTACACAAATAATGTTCTTGTCTACTGACTTTTGCATAGCCTAGAAAATGTAAATGAAATTATTTCCATGCTAGTTCTGGCCAAATGTGGTGATTCCCATTCAAATGCATCGGTTGTACTCTGATTAAGGGATTGGCTTAAACTGCAGTGAAGTCTGGCTTAGGCAGAGCCTGGAGAGCTCAGGGTAGCAGTCACACCCACGGTCACTGTGTGTGTGCAGCCAGTGAAAGGCTGGGAAGGGAATTCATCACCAGCTCCAGGATGTGGAGAAACAGATTCAGTTCAATATCCTTCTTGTTGTGCTCAAGAGCTCATTTTAATGATCTGTGACCAGAAAAGAACACCCCAGCTTTTGATCTTCAGCCACATTTATCCTGCTCCTTTCTAGGTATAGGGGATTTTCTATTTTTGCAGCACTACATGAGCTGGGCCAAGCTGTGCCTTAGCAGAGATCCTGCAGACAAGAATGGCAGGCCTGGAAACTGTTTTCTGAAGTGAACAGTGGATCCCATTTCTAGGATAATGGATTTCTTAAAAGGGGTGAGAGGGGAACAAAATTTCTCCATTCACACATGTGATCTCATAAGCAATCTTATGAGCACAGATTAAGTAGTGTTCACTGCACACTCCTGTCCCAGTACAGATATTAATGTGTGCAGACATTTGAGATCAGACCTCTCCAAAGCCCCCACCTGTAAGCTAAAACAAGAATCACCACTAACATCTGTTCAAAGCATACATGGTAACTAGAAATATAACCAGCCTTCCTTGTGCACAGTCTTCATTGTCCCCAGCACACTGACATTCAGGATTCTGTGGGATAGTTTGTTGGGAAGAGTGACAGAACCAAGGGAATTTCTGCTGAGGATCAGCTCCTGCCAGACTCATTCCAGAAAATGGAACATAAATTGTTCATTATCCAAACACCATTTGTACAAATCATTGGCCACATTGACAAGATTATATTGGAAGCTTATTTTGGTAGGTCATTCATTATATTTAAGGTAACACCAAGGACCTTTATTTTCTCAGGTTTTTTAAGGGAAAAGTTTTCTTTTTTGCTGTTGCCGTGTATTTTTCATTTGTGCCTGAAGAAAATTTACCTTGGTAGACTGTAAAGCTATTTATGAATTTGATATGGCAATTCAGTCTATAAAATCTGATCCTTTATTCCAAAACAACTTGGGTTTTATGTGTGGTATTTATATTTTTCTTTGTATTAAATGGTCAGTGAAGATTATATTAATATTCTGCAAGACTGTTGAATATTAAATACCAGAAACTGCTGGTTCATTCCTGCTGCTGGCACAATGATTCTTGGGTGCAGACTGAATTGTGTACCTGAGAATCTAGAGTTGTATGCTTGATGTTGCATTTTCATTTGCATTTTCGTGCCATAGGTCAGGGTAAAAAGAACCCATCTCCCTGCACACAGAGCCAGCCTTAGGGGCTGAGAGGTCCCACTTCAGCCCCCAGCATGGGCAACTCCTAGGAAACAGAAAATGTGAATGGAAAAACTGTAATCCTTCTTGGCGAGTAGCAATCCTCTTGAACACATGTTTTGAGAGAGCAGAGTGTCAAAGCAGTAGTTTTGGTTTTTTCCTGAGTTTATAGGTTATTCTCATTCTCCGCATTTACCTGCAAATAACACACAGCAAATTCTGGGACAATAGTCTTCTTTTAACATGTCCTCTGATTTTAAACCCAGAATGGAAAGGGAGGGAAAATGGTATTTTTCTTTGCTTTTCACTGTGAAAATAAAGAAGTTTCCTGACAAGGAAAGAGATAAAATCATTTGGCACAAATACTTCTAATTCACACTGGACAAATTCAGGACAGTGTTATATACATATATGAACAAGTAATGATGGAGGAATTTCCTTATTATCTGACAATATTTTCCCAGACTTCTAATAACAAATACTGTTTCAAAGAGTCATTTAATGGAATGCAAAGTTTGCCAGGACTCCAGAATGGTAACGTCGCAGAAGTTTAGTGTTGATATAAATATATTTTACCTATAAAATTTGATATCTTACATATCTATATCTTATCAACCTTCATCTTTTCATACAGACTCCTGACAGGCAGGGCAGGATCACAGACATCACCCCTGTGGTTACAGAGCTGTTTCTGTAAAATTTGTAGCTCAAATTACTTTGCATCAAGACACTTTTATCTGAGTGTATTCAAAATATCCAGGACAAGGTTTGGGAGCAGAAGTAGATGTCTTTTATGAGAGAAATTAATCTTGGTGGGATAACACAAATTTTGGGAAAAGGTTTCTTGTTAACCAAAAGAGCGAGACAATACAAAGTTACTAAACTGTATAGCAAAACAAGTGAAATTTAAATGTGCTTAATCTTACTGCAACTAAGATTTGTTTTTTCTCTATTGGTGACTTTGATGAAGCCACCTGGAGCACCAAAGTTTGTCATTTTCCCCAGGTATATAATTTGTGAAAATGGAAGTATATAGTAGTTTCTAATTACCTGCTTTCTGTGTCTTGGAGCAAATTCAGCCGGAGCAGCTTGCACCACTCCTCCAGGCAGCTCACAGCTTTGCAGGGAGGACATTTCCCTGAAAGATGGGTGCAGAACTGCTGAGATGAAAACATGCTGGGATTTCTTTCTCTCTTTTAGGGCCGTGTGTCCTGTAGTACAAAGGCGTAAAAATAGGGAAGGTTCCTACATTTGAGAAGCAAGAAAGTTTTACTCAGGAAGGAAAAGAAAAGAAGAGTGACCTTCTTCAAAGAATGGTTATGGACTACAGAACTTGAGCATACAGAGTTCACAGCCCTGGGAAAAGTGCTGCAAGGTGGGTTGTGCTTCACAGGTAACTTCAGGGCTGTTTTGGTTTGCTCGAGGGGTCTCCATGGGGAGTGGGACAAGAACCGGGTGTTCATCCTGCAGTGAACTCTGTTCTGGGATCAGGCTTTAGCACCTCAAAATTAAACCATTTAACTGCTGAGTTCCTTAATCTTTAGGTGTATCTCTAAAGCTTTCTGAATATTTTCTCATCCCAGAAGGTGTGAAGAAATAAGGCCAGACAACAGCCTAGGTCATCTAAGGGTTTTTTGAGACTGAGGCAAAAATCAAATTGTCTTTTAAGGTTATAATAATTGCTGTGTGGTGAAAATGAACTTTATCAAAGAACATTCAGGAATTCCTAGAGTCTGATGGGCTCTAGTTTCTGTTCACTACTGAAACCTACCCAGTGTTCTAACCTTATCACTCCTATCCAATTTCAATTATATTTGAGTCTTAAATATTTTCCTCTACAATTGTTTCATGTGTGAATAGCAACTTACATGTATTTTATTGTGACAAAGATTACCATCCACCCAGCACTGACAGTCAGTCCCTATTTATCCTTCCAACAACATGCAATCTTAAAAATTCCCATAGCTACCTGATATTTACAGGCACATTTATTATCCAAACCATAATTTTACTTGAGGGAAGGCACACAAATGCCCTACATTGCAGATTGTTGGGGTTTTTCCACTTTAGTATTTCTCTGAATTTATTAATCATTAATGGGATTCAGTTCACCTGAGAGGAAAATATTGAATGAAACCTTTTGGGTCATCTTTTCCCAGCAATTTATAGAAACAGATAGCAGGGAAAAAGCAGCTCATCCCAACAGTCTGGGATGTCTGTTTCTTTTCAGAAGGTGCCTTTGACCCACCACCGAGATGGGGGCTTCTTAGATGTCCTGTCCACTTTTTAAATGGTACTTATTAAATGAGGTGAACTCTGATTTACAAAAATACTTCATACATTCTAGGTAAAATTCTGAACAATATCAAAATTACATTTAAGTTCTGATTAAAAAGGTTTAACTTTTTTTTTTTTAATATTAAATCTTGGCTCTCAATTTTTGCAAACAAAAGTATTTTGATATAAGGAAAAAAGAGTTAATGGTGATTTTAATTTAATTGCACAAACTTACAAAAAGAATATCAAGTGTTTTCTCCATTTTTATCTGTATTTTGTTTCTGGGTTTAATTGTTCTTAATTTCCATTCACAGTCCTGTCACAGTAGTGTCACTGTCCTGACACAGTAGTGTCTTCTATCCCTTTATTTTTAGATGTGAAAATGCCTATGCCAATATTGAAGTATTTTGGGAAACAAAGGGATTTTTGACAATATGGGAGTATTACCTCAAAAATGGGACACAACAAGGACCAGATATGCAACTAAATGAGGCAGAATTTCATTCCAGACCATGGGAAATGAAAAGAAAAAAAAAAAAAAAAGAAAAAAAAAAAAAAGAAAAAAAAAAAAAATCCTGTCAAGCATATCTGGCTCTCTATTTGATCAAACCTTGTTAAGAAAAAGTAAGAGATTTCCTAGGAATGTCAAGAGGACTGAACTCTATCCAGACACAAACCTCAGCACTGACATTCTGGGACCTCATTTGGTGTTGGAGGAGGGAGGATGTTTTAATTTTCCCTTTCTGATGCATATAGAGGAGGAAACTTCCTATCTGCAAAAGACAAAGAAGTAGATGAATTCCAGTCACAATGTACAACAATGGCATTACCACCAATTGTTCTGTTCCCCAGGCACCAAACCACAGCTGTATAGCTGCTTATTCCCTGTGTGGGGAAAGAAGAAACAACCTGAATCCTCCTGGGATGTCCTTGGATGTTCTGATTACATGGGAAAGCCAGTGGAATTAAAACCTTGACAAATTCCTCCTTTTTTAAAATGATTTTTAAATTTTACTTTCATTAAATTTTTTGCCTCTACCTTGTGAGCACAAAGATTGTGGACATCTTGTGTGGGCATATTTCCCTTGGGCTATATTTTTATATACATTTCCCTTGGGCTATATTTTTATATATATTTCCCTTGGGCTATATTTTTCAGTATACAGGGCTGTGTGCCCTGGAACTCACAAAATCTTTGATGAGAGAGGCAATGATATAACTCAGATCCTTGCTTTAGGTGAGGACTACTACAGTAGATTTTTATTATTTTTCAAAGTGTTGTTGGCAATCACTACTGGAGAAGCAGGGTATCCAGTTCTTATTTTGGTTTTACAAATCCACCAGTGCTTTATAGTAAATTTATCCGTGTTTAAATCCCTGAATCACCAACCTTCTATAGAAAACAGATGAAGCAACATCTTCTGTTACTGAGACTGCAATGACTAAACAGACTATGATGGACCTTTCCAAAAAGCAGAAAAATAAGACAAATAAATACTTAAAACATTGGCTGAGTTTGGCTCTGAATTACCCTGATGTAAACCAAAGAGGTTTATTACACTTTAAGAGTATAAATTTCATTTGGGTGCTATGTTTTGAGATTCATAACCAAATTTTTTTTGAGGTGGTCTCT
Organism: Emberiza elegans; assembly: GCA_024865655.1. Classification (NCBI taxonomy): domain Eukaryota; kingdom Metazoa; phylum Chordata; class Aves; order Passeriformes; family Fringillidae; genus Emberiza; species Emberiza elegans. The sequence goes on from JALJVW010000206.1 coordinate 13,746,647, forward strand.
AAGAAAATCACAGATTTTTCCATATTGATGCAAAGGCAGAAAGTTGGAGTTCTGGGACACACAGCAGAAAGGAAAAAGCTCCCTAAGGCTCTTGACTTCTGCCAGCTGTCCACACTGTCAACAGAATTGTGGGCAATATAGGATGTATGAATAAATTTCTTTCTTGTAACATTCTTCTTAACTCTCTTTGAAGGGAACACAAGCACAGAACAAAGTTTCTGCTGTTTTTCATCTTTTCACTCCTCAGAAACTGGACAAGTTTTCAGCCTGCAGCTGCCTATTACAAACTTAAACTTGTTTAGTTGCTTTCTTGCACCCATTTAACCAATTCATCATGTCAAATGCTCCATGCTGACTCCAGAGTTGGCACATCTGAAAATATTTACTTCCCCGTATTTTTAGTTACTGTTTTGTCTCATGTATTATTTTCAAAAAATACACAGGAGATGGGCCAGTCTACCCATCAAAATATGTTCAATGTGAAAATATTCTTAAAACATACCTAGTAATTTAGGAAACAGATAACTGTTATGCTGATATTTTTCCTGAACATTTGTTATTTGCTTGGACATGAGAACTATCCTGGACTGCATAATTTACTGATTAAGGCAGAGTTCCTTCAGAGGGCTGAACAACAAGATCCTACACCAACTCATGAGACCCAACCAGCATGGTTTGCTTTCTTGCCTAGGATCTTTTGATTTCCTAGGCTAAGTTGCTTAAAATGTATTCAAGAGTCCTTTGACCTATGCTTTAAAATCAAAATTTTTATATCAAAATATTGTACAATCTATTGTGTATGCATACTTTCTTTTGTTTGGAGTTCATTTAGATTTTTAAATTTATTTATTGAAGAATAAAAAAGGATTTTGCTTTCAGAAAACCTAGAATGTTGTTTGTATGACAAAAATCCTTTTGCAGTTTTTTGCTAAAAAAGGAAGCTCCACAAGATGTACTAGAAGCAGCCCAGAATTATGTGATGATATTGCAAAGCAACACAATTTGTTTCTGTGAACCTTCAGTTTTGGAGCTTGTAGGAAAATTTTGGATGAGATATCAAAGTACTGATAGATTGATTGATGGATTGATCCCTTTTTTGGTTTTAGTTTTGTTTTGTTTTTTTTCTTTAAGAGCCTTTTTTAATTTCCTCATGCAGATCTAGAATACCTACTCTAACACTTTAAAAAGAGTTTTTTTTTCCCTGGAACTGTTATTTAGATAAGCCCTTAGTAGTAACTTATCTGAATCAAGTTCTCTCCTTCCCCCATCTTCTAATCTAGAATATCTGAATTTATACATGAACACGTAGAAGGAACAGGTTGCACCTGAGGGACATAGATGGACTTGCTTATCTCTAAGAACCATACCTGAGCCAGGGCATACCTGCCAAGGTCTCAATCTTCAGACAAGCTGATCAGGAAATTATAATCAGATTACAATAAAATATTTGATAGATAGTCATGGTAGCTCAACATAATTTTGAAATTTTCCTTTGCTGGCTAAAACTGACATTTCTTCCTTTGAATTCCTTCTTCCTCACTTCATTAAAAAAAAAAAAGGCTTAATGGAAAAGACAATAGAAATTACAGAATTCACTGAACTAAAAGTATTTTTTTCCACAGAGAAAAAAAAATCAAAAGAGCTATCAGGAAGAAAGAAAAACTTTTCAAAAATGCCCTTTATGGTAACCTTAATCATAAAATAAACCATATATCAAGAATGAGAGAATGAATTTTCATTCATTCAAACACGTACATAAATGCACATCCAGAAATGTCTTTCCAGATTGGAAAAAGGCAGACTGAAGCAGTAATCCTTTCACATTCTACTCATATAGCAGAAAGTCAGAAAAAGGATTCATCCTGACATATTTATGGTTTTAAAGCAATGAGAACTTCACGTATTTGAAGGATAATCACGTTCAGAAGGGACTTAGCCTTGGAGCAGGGTATTTATATTTATAGTTATTCCATAATTCCTCCAGTACTAAGAAGTGAAACACTAGATTACTTTTTTTTTTTTTTTTTAGCAAAGCAATCACTGATTCACTTAGGGATGGCAGCAGTAATATAGAGACACAAAGCCCCAAAGACAGTGATCCCACCCCAGCTCTGGGCACAGAGCTGTGCAGGGGAATCCCAGAAATCCTAGAAACACTTGGATTGGAAGGGACCTTCAAGACCACCCAATTCCAAACCACCTTCCGCAGACAAAAGTGGCACCCACTTCACCAGGCTGCTCAGGGCTCCATCCAACCTGGCCTTGAACTCTTCCAGAGATGGGGCACCCCCAGCTTCTCTGGGCAAAGGGAGAAGCTGTAACTCGCCTCTCAGCAGATGGAGGTGATTTTTGAAAGTGCTTCTCCTGCTGCTCTGAGCTGGCTGGGCATAAAGCTCAGCCCAGGCTGGGATCATTTAAGGAGGGTTTGCTCCCACTCTGGCCCAAGCCTGGCTAGACCTTGTCTGCAGTGCATTCACAGATAATTTCAGCTCACAGCTCCAGCTCAGGGCCTCTCAGCAGGGCAGACACCATTTCACTTTAATTTTCCTGCTCCAGGTCTGAGGAACAGGGACTCAGATTTGTTGATTCCTGCTGAAAAGTGGGGGAAAGAAGAATGATAAAATCAAAGCCAGAGGTCAGGGGCAAACTAAAGAACAGCCACAAAGAGTTGCCTGCCAGGAAGAGAAGGTGGGAGCATTGGCTCCTGGGGGAAGAAGGGCTTACCAAGACCCCTGTTCCTGACTTGTACCCAGCAGTGTCCTGTCAAGGTAGCACTGGCTCCAACTTCTCAGGGCTCAAAGGCAAGACAAACAGGTTTTGGTCCCACAGTGGCTTTAGAGGACCATGGCTCCACCTGTGCCATTCTGCATTGAACTGGTCTGGGTGTCCTGATGCATCTCAACCACCAGCTGAGAATCCCTACAGGCTCAGGCTCTCCCCTGCTCAGCCTCTATCCCTTCACTAGGAGAAACAACTCTTCTGGACTGTATGTGGGCAGAGGGGAGGGAGGGTGTGTTTGTCATGGTCAAAAATAGTTCTCCTGAAAGATAAGCTAACCCTAATGACTTTCAAAAATTAATACTGCATATCACCAATAGAAAAAACTAAGAACTTTCTATAGGCTTTCCAAAGTGCCACTTACAACTATAATTCAACTAGCAATTCAATTTTCCAAGGTCTAAATTCAGGATATGATGTGTGAAAACGGCCCAATTCAAAAGACATATGAATTAAATGGAAATGCAAGCCTGTGTAATTCATTCTGTCAGCATCATCAGCTTCACAAATGCAGGTTCAAAATACCCAAGGTCAATATTTCTCAGTTATTAAAGTGAAAGGGAACAGCATTCATGAAAATCAGCAGTAACTTCAGAGCTGTAATGAGAGATCTTGTGAGAAGTAACAGCTTCTTTCTTTCTTTCCTCAAGGCATGAAAGGTAACTATAACAGCAAAAGCCTGACTGTGAAAATAGTCAATGGCTTGGCTTTAGTCTGAATCTGGATTCTCCCATACAATCAGAAAAGAGCTAGGAAAAAAGAAGAAAAAAGTTTTCTATTCCACTTCCTTTACCTATTTATGTTCTCAAAGTTCCCCCAAATTTTCCTGCATGGGAAGTTACTTTCTCTGACCCTTTTCCACATTTTCCTGTCAGGCAGTCATATTCCCTGCTGCTTCATTCCAGGACATGCTGGAATTAGAGAATTTTAGGATAAACCTATAAATCTATTATAAATTAATCTCTGCTCAATATTTACTGATTTTCCATAATTCTTAAAATTATGGAGGCATCCAGATGTGAATTTGGAAATTATTTTCGAAACAAGGATTAGTTTGATCTTGAGTCACTAAATGTGCCGTGACCACATTTCTTTTGATTCAATGAATGATGCAACTCCAGTTAAAAACAGCTTTTCATCTGATCATTTCTCATATCCACATGAAAGCAAATTGTCTCAATACCCATTGCCCTTAAGTACAGTGTCAAAATTAGAAAATATTTGGGTTTTACGACTGTATTGTTTTTACGACTACTTATTAAGCCATTTTTTCTTGCAGTGCTGTTTCCTGTTAGTTGATTGACATTAGTAAAACATAAATGGTGTTCTGTTGTTGGATCACTCTGTTCTCATTTTGTCTGTCTGACTTCATCTTAAAAACTTGTACTTTCAGTGCCAAATGCCACACTGAGAGAACCTCTCTGACATCAGTGCTACTGTTGTTGGCATCGAGCGCACTTCATCTCTGCAAGATCTGCCCTGGTATAAAATTATCTAATATTCTTCCTGCTTATATAGCATTCCAAGAAGGAGGCTATCAAATATTTTTTAAAGAATTTGTTGCTGTCTTTGATATATCTCTGACATAGTCTTTTATGGCTGAAAATATGCTTGAAGACTGGTAAAGCTTTGTTCTTGCTAAGTTTTTCATTATTTTTAAGATGCTTTTGTAAGTAGTCTATTTGTCTTGTCAATTCTGTTGTTGAACTTTTCCTAGATTGAGTTTTATAATTTATTTAGCTCTTATAACTTAATACTACAGAAGTATGTGAGCCTTGTGATTTACTACCATATCTTTTAACACTTATATAAATTTTCTTACCATTTATGTAAATCCTCTTGGATTTTTCTGTGTTAATTTTGCTTTAGAGTGAAGAATTGGGAGTTTGTTGGAATTTTTAAATATTTTTTTGAAAAGTGTATTTTGGCTGATTTCCTTTGGTTAGTAGAGCTCTATGTCTACCCATTCTGAAGGATTGCCTCTGTGGAAACTATTATTTTTCCTGGATTTATGATACTGTCATAGAGAAAAGGCTCCATAATGTCAGTGTTGATGGTCTGTGATGAATAAAGGTTTCTGCACGTGAAATCTTTAATTCAGTTTGAAATGTGCAGTAAATAGCCACTCTTAGTCCTCTGAGGTCAAATTACTCTTTTCCAGCTTTGTGTTTTTTTCCTTATGTTTCACGTGCTTTCTTTTCACATATAGTTTGTTATATTTGGTTCTGAGGAGTAGGATTGTGGCAAAGCCAGAAATTCATGCAAGTTTTTTCCAATACATACATGGTACCTGGTAGCTCTGTTGGGAGCATTCCAAATTACTTCATGTATTTCTTCATGAGGAAATGTAATTCATGAGCTTCTGTGCCAGAAACAACTCAGATTTCTGTGCATCATTCTAGTTTGGAAACTCATGCTATATTTGTACATTTATTCTGAGTTGTTTTCCCAGCCACTGGGTCTGAAGTTTCTCATTAACCTTGCTGGAGATTTATTTAAGCAAACTGGGGTTGGAGTTTATGTGAAAACAGGAAAAGTTTTTGCCTAGATTCTTTGCTTAGTTCAGATTTGTTTTACCTTTCTTTTTATTTGTTTGTAAATTCTTTTTTTTTCCTAATCTAAAAATGAAAGTTCCCTACAGTTAGATTTAGATACAATTACAGGAATGGAATAAGACACAGTTAGTCAGTAAATATTTCTTTAAATTATTTTCCTGCAATTTCTTTGACAGTAAATTTTTTTAAATATAACTTGAAAAAAATTCAGTGTTTGTAATTAGGGGGTTCTCAAATCACCAGACTGTGCCAGTAAGAGGTGGCATGTCCAGGTTGTGGACCAGCTGTGTGGGGTGTTTCCAACAGAGCCTCACTCCATATTCCCACTCTACTGAGTTATGCTTAAACCTGGAAAATAAATTTACATCTATACTTAGCCAAAGCAACCGGTGCTACCAATTCTTTAATTAAAATGTAATTTTGATTAGATTTTAGAGGTAGATCTCCCTTTCCTTCCAGTCAGTGAACTCTAGGGGATGCAGCCAGTTATAATCAGCAGTAGACAGGAGGGGTGCCATTGCCATAACCATGATAGTTTCATATATTTCATAATTTTTTTTAGTATTGTTGATATGAACTAGGAGTTAGTAGCACATGTTTTTATTTCTCTTACCTCCAGTGACCAATTTGTATTTCATCTCCTGCTGTACATGACAAGAATATACTGCCATGTATTCAAGAGAGAGTTAAAGCAGAGCAAGTCAAATTGGAAAGAGGCCCTTGGAATACAGTTACATTCACCATATGGTATGAGTTATTATTATGCAATTTTCATAGGTATTGGTATAAATTAAAACATTTAGAAGGGCCTTCTTAAAACCCTAGATGTTATTAAACAATTCATCCAAATCCCTAATCCCTGAAAGGCCCTTTGGACCATTAATCAAGCCATGCTGGCTTTTGCCCTGCACATTTTTCTTCAGACTAATCCACAGAAACAAGCAAATAAATTACACATTAAAATTTATGAGTACAAATTTTTCCTTCTCTCTAACTAACGTGTACCATTTTCCCTAGAGAAATTCCCTCCTGCATAAGAAATTAAAGCTTTTAAGCAAAGAATAGTTCCATTGTCACAAAGAAAAACAGAACCATTGCCATAGCCATGATATTTTCAAATATTTAATAACAGGGAATTCTATATTGCTGATGTGAATGAGGGCTTATTAGCATATATAACCATAGTAATATATATAACCATAGCTAGCTCCTGAATGTTGCAGCACTGTCATACAGTAGGAAAAAAAATTTATTGTTTTTTTTTTTTTCTGCTAGAAAGGAGATGTTGTAACAGTTTGTTCTTTAAAGAAGCCTCAAAAGGAAAAAAAAAACCCTCAAAGCAGCAAACCTTTTGGCTCTTTTGATCTCCTGGCAGCTGAAATCAACAACTGCAGAGCCTAGGGACGCTTTGGTTCCAGCCTAGATGATGGACTGCATTTGCAGGAGGTTATTATCTGTTTGTTGGAAACAGACAGACAAACCAGATGCCTGAATTGAGAAGGCTGTCTCAGTTCAGATTAAAATTTTCCTCAGTTTCTGAAGACTCAGCAAAACTCCAGCATAGGTTGTTATTTTAGTGAAGAGTAACACTTTGAGGTCAAAATGCACCTTTTTAAAATCATAAAATTGTGGACTTAGGCATTTTAAATTCCTACTTGATAAATTACCACGGTATTGCCTCTGGAGGTTACTTCAGCATACTTATTAACATCATTTTTACATCTGAATGCCTTTGAAAACCAGAGTATTTGTGAAGAAAAGTAAGGGCTTTATCTTGGTATCCAAGAATATACCCAGTGCAGTTGTCTGCTACACTATAAATACACATTGTGTAAGAGGGAAAGCATAATTATCTAATGCCATTGGAGCTGATGGTTAGAAGACAGTTATTTTCTTGGATCACGTCAAGATGGAGCCTTGATTAGTTCTATATTAAGCAAAATTATTGCATCAAACACTTGAGTCAAGCAGGCCTTGTTTTTAGCATAATGTATGTAAGAATTTTATCAATATGTTGCTAATGTGACTTTCCACTTGTAGAATGGAAGGACCTGCAAAGGAATAACCAGTCCATGGCTGCTGAACTTTCATCTGGTACTTGCCCAGCATTTGAAACATGCAAATTTGTACATGGAATGTAAATTTGTATGTGGAATGTAAATTTGGTTGTGGGCTCCCAGCAGTAAAAGGCCTTGCAAAGCAGAGAGCAGTGGGCTGAGAGTCTCTTTGCAGTCAATCTATTCGATGTAATTTCACCTTCCTGTTGCTCTGATAGGTTCATTCCTCTGAAAGGCAGAAAAAGGGGGACTTAATTTTATTTGAATTGCCTGGAAAACAGGCAATTTACTGAGGTCAGCTGAGTATTATACATAAAAATAATAAAGGAAAATAATTTTAGAATCCTGATTTCAGTCAGACCTGCAATAAGCTGGCAAGTGGTTTTATTTTATACAGTGCAAAAGCAGAAAGATTAAAATTTTTTGAGTTATACAGTGATTAAAATAAAATATTAGAAGTTATTAGAAAGTTTGCAATTTCTCATTTTATCTTTACTTAGGGGACTTGACTTTTTCAAACCAGGGGGAATTCTAAGGCTGGATTATTAGACAAATCACGTAGATGTTTACTAAGTAGCCAGACACCAAAGTAGAATTTGGAAGGGAAACACAATCCATTTTTAAGATAACACTCCAGTAGGTCTTTAAACTACAAAATTCATCAAGCAACTCCCTGTTTGATCCTGACTGCTCCACTCCAGCTTTTCAATTTCAGTGTAAAATTGACTTTTCTGTACAAGGCAGAGGTTCCCATGTTCCACAGTGCTCTGAGGAGAGCCTGCTGTGCTCCAGAAATGAGTGCTGCCACTTTCACTGGCACCATCAAGCTCTATTTGTTCTCTGGACATGTTGAAAGAATAAGGAAAAGAAAGTCTGTCATGACTTATTCCTGAGTTTTCATCCAGAAAGAGATTTAGTGGACCCAAGAGATAACACAGCTTCATATTTTTTGGGAGAAAGTAGTTCTCAGGAAAGAGGAACATTTGTTTTTAAAATAACTCAGTGGCATTTTGGGGCAGCCTGGGAATGAGAAGGTCTTTCACATAAAGAAAAAAAGATAATGAACAGCTAGAGTTAGAGAAATGTTTATGACCTTGCCACATTCTCAATTTGATTAGAAAGAGACAGAATTACAGGAAAAAAAAGAACAACATGAATACAATAATTTTATTTTAGTCTTTCCAGATCTGCTTTAAAGATTTAAGAAGCTCAGTGAAGTCACTGAGATTTTCCACGCTTAGTCTAAGACAAAACCAACAGCCAAAATTTTGATACCTAACTCATTGTAAGTACTGGAAACAAACATTATTTTTGACCTAAACTGGTACTACTTGTTCTCCTAATTTAGAGGAGGAATTGAGGGGGTTGCTATTTATTTTGTTTGTTTGTTTGAAAACATATATGAAAATTGCCAATGGCTGTGGGAATGGGCACTCATAATAGCAGCTTTTCATGTTCTCTTGATAAGCTTAATCAAAGTATCTGATTAGAACACTTCCCTTAGCACTTCATGTATTGTTTCCTTGGGAGCACAATAGATGTAATTTCACTCTTTCAGACTAAATTATTTTCATGGTAATTTCATCGCCATTATCCATCCCACACGTGGTGGTTTTGTATATAAATGTGTCTGACCCATGGCTTCTCACTAGTAGCCTGGAAAAAGTAGCTTCCAAACATAAAAAGGTACAAGCTAATAACAGCAAGTACAGATAAAAAGAAATAACTTGGACACAACAAATTTGATAAATAGAAGCTGAGTAAGAGAAGCATTATGAGACCATACCTGACTAGTCCTCAGTGGAAATAATTCTTGTAAATAAAACTTATAAGTTAGCTCTTGCTAGATTATTCTTCACCTCAAACACTTCATTTTCATAAAAGGCTGATGCATCTAAGGACTCTCTATGGAAGATATTTAATGGGATTCACCTTTGGTTTCACTATTCAAGTATTACAGCTAAATTTTACAGCTTAATCTTGTAAGGACCCTGATTACAGGGAAATTCAAAATTCAGGATTCCCTTTACAATGCACAGGCAAAGCTCTCTTGTTTGGCTGTGCTGTTCCCCATCAGTGTGAAGCATCACAGCCACTTTGGGGTTCACAGCCAGCACCTTTCCCTGCAGTTCACCACGTTAACCCCCTGTATCTCTTCAGTCCATTCTCGTAACACAGACCCCACCTGGCTCATCAGCATGGATAAACGGGAGACCTGAGTTGGTTCTCTCCCTTCAGGTGGCTGGAAACAATGGAATCTTGAAACAATGTCTTCCATCTTGCAGGTGTGTACCATAAAAACTGATATATTTGGTTTTGTCACATTGAAATTCAAAACACATAAATGATGGACAGAGAAGACTTGCTAATTTCAAGAGAGCACTCGAAAACCCCACAGGGTAATTATATGCGAGTTGGAAAACAAGGGACTTTTGCTTCACTTTAAAAAAATGCAATAAATAAAGAGTGACCTCACCACTTTTGCCCTCCCAGAATGTTTTCCCCTTCAGTTTACAATGCACTGCTCCTTAATGTTTAAGAGACTGAACTGGGCTCAAACTTCTTTTGCTGTTATAATTTGTCTTTTCACCAATCAGGGAAGCCATTATGTCTACTAACCTGGTTGAGTTGGCTTTCCTGTCTACAAGGTGGCCTATGACTATGAAATACTCAGATTAGCTCAACAGTGCACCTGAAATTCTTCTGAAGACTTCAACAACTTGAAAAAAAGTCACTAAAATGTAATGGTCCATGCTCATATGACTAGAGCTAGGCATTAAGGACCTGTGCTCAAGAGGAAAGCTTCTTTCTCTAATGCAGGGTAAGAAATATCCCTTCATTCTTCCCTGGGAGAAGTAGCAGAAGCTGTTCAAGCTGTTTTAAAAGCAACTTATATTTTATTTATTTTTTGCTGTTATTCTTATTTTGACTTTCACTTCAGTATGTGTTTGACACAGAACGGTGTTGACAGGGCAGGTAAAAGGAAAATTTGAAGTTGTTTCAATGAAGAAAAGCAGTTGTTGCAGAACAGCTAGTTCATTATCTTTAATCCATTAACACAGAAAATTTTAACATGCCTCAATACCGCTCATATTTTTTGAATATGATTTATACAGAGTTCGGTTCCTTTTTAAAAGAAAAGAGACCTTTGTAAGAGATTTGAAACTCAGAAAATATACTAGGATGCAATTTTTAATTACTTTGCACTAATCTGATAAACAGTCTCCCTTACTGTGGAGTGACAACCTACCATATTTGAGCAATCATGATAGAAAATATGCCACAAAAGTATTCATTAATTTTCCCAAATGCATAATATGTCATGAAGAAACCTCTGCTTTACCTCAGCCAAACCTGAATTCCTTGAAAGACCAAGCTGAATTCATCCAGCCTCATGAGGCATCCTGGCTCTGGGGTAAGGTTTCAGTTCATCTTGTGACGAGCTCTCTGGTGTCGAGGTGACCCCGAGGTGTTAGAAAGTCTCTTTTTCCCAGACACAAGACCGAAGAAGACAGAATTCCTTGGCTCTCGTCCTCAAGGTTGTTTATTTGCTCTTATCTCATACATTGTCTCTCTCTGACCTGCTGAGATCTGTCCAGCAGGTTGGGTTGTGGCACACTGACCACCCTTGGGGTGGTGTTATCTTTTTATACTAAAACCTACATGTACTTTATTTACAATAATTTTCCAATGCCTACCACCTATGTTAGACAGTCTGTCTCTACTCTAAACCAATCCAAAAGTGCCACCATCACAGCAGAAGGCGGAGACTAAGAAGGACAAGGAGAAAGACAGAACATGCCCAGATTCCTCCATCTTGCCTCTTGAACCCCCATTCTAAAAACCCCAAAATTCCACATTTTCACCAGGTGATAAATTCACTATCATTCTATTCAAACTCTTGTGGCTTGTAACTCTTTGCACAAAGTTGGTAATTGTTTCTTCCATGGGTTAAAATCGAAGGCACAGGTGTTTTTGTGCCAAGGTCTTTGAACCTTCTGCCAAGGTCTCAAGTCCCCCAGGGCAGCCAGAGGAATATCCTGGGTTCCAACAATCTTGGGGCAAACCCCACATGGGGAGGGCACCTTGGATGGCAGCAGGTCTAACACAACCTCCTCTCTAGGGGCTCTGTCCTGTTCCCAGTGCATCCCTCAGGTCCTGACTGCAGCAATGTGCCTCTGGTTTTCCCAGTCCTAACTCCCTCACTGCTTTCCCCATGTTTGGAGGGAATTTCCCTTTGTGCCTGCTCCAGCAGAACCACCCACCATCCATTGGGGCTCAGGAGCTGGAGCTTGGGCTGTAGCCAATGAAGGTTTTTGTTGATTCTTGGTGCTTGTCTTCCAGAGGAATTTGAGAGCAGTCCTTGGGCCTGGGTGGGCATCCAAGGGAGGCTGGGCAATGCCAATGCCATGAGATGTCCCAGAGCCCCTAGATCCCATGTGACAGGTTGTCACCAAACCATAGATGGGACTGTTGTCATGGAAACAAAACTGCATTGAAATACTAAAAATAAAGATGGTCAGACAAACTTGATAGTTTTTAGGCAGAAAACTGGAGTCAGAGGCTGACATGGATATACTTGGATTTTAGACAGGCATTTGTTAAGGAAGCATATGATAGTCTAGAGAGAAAAGTAAATCAGTTTGGCTTGTTCAACAAGAAAATTGGTTCAATCAAAAGCAAGCTTGTGAGATACTGACAGTGAAAAATTATAAATAATATAAGAAGAGAGAAATTGGCTGATGATACCCACAAGAGTCAGTATTGAGCTACCTGTTTAAAGTTTGGATAAAGAGGTCTACAAAATTCTATAAGGAACAATGAGATATTCAAGATACACGTAGAAGAGAGAACAATTTGGAATGATTCACTCAAGTAGGGAATAACTAATTTGTATCCTAGTACTAACTGCTGTGAAGTGAGTATGTGGGTGCTTATTAAAATACATGACCAAATTCTCCAGCCTTCCCAACCCAAACACTTTGGGCTTTCATCTGTCACTAGAAGCTTTCGGTAGATAAGCCTGATTTTACATGTCTGCTGCCAGCAGAATAAGGATAAAGGTCTGAGAACTGGGCCTCTCCTTGGTGGGAGAATCCAAAAATCCTTCAGTCACAATTTTCTCACATTTAGACCTACATTTTCCAGTGTTTCCTTTAACAGCAACCACACCAAGAGCAGCATAGTGGATAACCCCCCCAGAGCTGTGGGTGCCTGGGCTGATATCCAGCAAGGCATTGAGGAACACACAAGATCCTTCCCCATGGTCAGGTAGCTCAGTGTATAGTGGCAACTTTATTCAGCTGTGTTAGCATGTGTGATTGAATTAGATGCCTGCTAGTAATGTCTATGATAGAAAAAGCTCTTTTACCTTCTTTATGATGAGAATATTTTTACTATCTGGTCTCAGATAGTGCTGACACCTCAGCTGTGGAAAGCGTGGTGCTAATAAGGTAAATGGGCTATGCAGAAACATTTGGGATGGCTGTAGCTGTTTCAGCCTTGACTTTACTATACATAATTTAAGTCATCCAACTGTTACAAACATCAACTTTAAATAACACCAGCAGCTAACTTATAAATACATCAGTAGTCAAGGCTTGTTCCCATTTGGAAAAGTGGTGAAGTAGCCAGAATAACTGTTCCATTATAAATCCTCAAATGCTCACTGTTTACTGAGACAGCCATTTCACTTAATTTCTGAAGATGGAGAACCTTGGAGTCATCAAAACTATCTTCATTGTCACTGAACAGGGATTTTCAGATAACTGAAAATTTATTTTATATCTCTTCCTCAATCTTCTGACCTATCTATTATTCAAGTAACAACATTTTCCTCTGCTCTTGAATTATTTAAACTGTTGTGCATGCAGACAAGCACACTTCCCCAGCTCTGCAGCAAGATTCTATTATAAGCATATACTTGTGTCAAATCACATGCATTAGTGAACTTAAACACTGAACACATCCAACAATGTGATATTTCTTGGATGCAAACCCCCATCAATACTGTTTAAAAAATACTTAGGGCTTTCACTTTAGATCTTCTATACTAATATCTTTTTTTGAAAAGGAGCCAGTCTGGCTGTGCTAAGTGCATATTCTCCCAAAAGTTAATGCATGGAATCTCAGGCTGAAGGCAATTTATATTCATGTTTTAAAACTACCATCTTAATCAGAGTATTAATGTTATTATCATAATACTCATTAATGTGTTTCTCATAGATTATTTAAGTATGAATCAATGCCCAAAAATAACTGATCAAATAAATTAAGGAACTGAAAGATGTAAATAAAATCTATTTATTTCAAATTAAAGCAACATCAGCATGTTTAAAGTTTAATCTGAGACTATTATGCAATGGTAACGCAGGGAGAACTAGCTTAGGAAAGCTCACCCTGAAGTCGAAGTATGTAATGCATTCTTGAGAGATTCATTTTTGTCATGTAGAAGAGAGAGCATTCTTACTGAAAAATGTATGAGAGTGGTTGGGACTTCATTGTAAAACCTCTGTGGTGAGAGAGAGGGAGGCACCTGGGAGAGTCAAGGTGATTATATTCAAAATTATAAAGCAGAATGCCCATTACAGACACTGAAAAAACCACAGTGGGTTTGAACTCCAAGACAGGTTTCAGACACTGTGAAAGTAAGTCATTAAATGACTGGAGAGTCTCCACCTCTCTTTGCCTCCAGGAGAGAAGAATGCTCAGGATAATACCACTAAAATAATGAGGACCATTTTTGGTACAGTATTTGCCATACTATTTTTAATGGAATGCATGTGTTCTTTAATACAGAGTCTTCATCCTTCCCTTGAAACCATTCATGAGACAGAATTCAGAGGCCCTTTCAAACCCCCCAAAATCCCATTTGTGCTGTTCTGAAATTAGTTTGAGGAAGTTTCCATGTGGCTTCAATGGACCATGGTATTAAGTATACTATTCATGTGGAAACCCTTATTTCAACCCGATTTTGTACATTCCATACATCTTCATGTTAGAGGTATTTTGGCATATAAGTAATATTTTAAGAAAGTATCAACAGTGATACACATTTGACTACAGAGAATAAAAAGAAGATTCAGAGGGAAGGATTTATGGGTTTCACTTAGAAACTAGTGTTCCATGAAAAGAAAAGAAAAATCTTAGAGACTTCTAGTAATACAGATAATTTCAGAAGTATTTGTTTGGCAAAGGTTTTCCAGTTATAAACATTATAAATGTAGGTAGAAATGAGCAACTGCTACAGTGACTGAACAAATTAATACAGAATTTTTATGAATCCTGTGATATTATAAATGTGTAGCCATTGGATTGTACAAAACCTTCTACATTGTGCTATATATTTTCTGCTCTTAAGTTATTTATTTTGGGATGAAATATCGTTGTCTCCTAACCACTGGAAAGGCTTTCTGAGCCAGAGATAAAACAGTGATGCTTCTTCCAACTCAAAAACCTTCAGTAAACATTGTCTGAAGTTATGGTTGAGTGTAGTGGCCTCAACTGACATTTTAAAGATTCAAAACTTTGTTTAAAATATCACTTGGAGACCTCAGATTTTATGGCATGATTTTTAAAAAACTGATCAAGATTAAACTCTCTGTGGCTTTTTCTATATTTATTGTGCTGGAAAGTTGTTCCAGACCACACTGCTTTGATGGGTAAAGCTAACCCTGACTTCCAGCCCACCTGTGTTCCTAGACAGTCTGGATTCATTGTTTCTGGTAGTTATATTAAGTAATACTAAGAACACTTTGTTTTTACTCTATTTTGATATATTTCCAAACCCATGATGATCCCTCTCAGCATTTGCTTCATGTAGTTAAAGAAGATTAATCTCTTGCACCCTTTTTTTCCCCTCTAGGTTGTCTGCATTTTTTTCATGGAGACTTGAATACAGGTGATTAAATTTGCATGCAATAATCCATCAGCATCCAGCCTTGCCTTCCGCCAGGTCACTAAACCTACTCTTCCTCTAAAGAAAGGACTCAGCCTGCAGCAATCCTGCCTTTCCATTTCTGCTGGTTGCACATAACAATGGACCAAGATCATTCTGTGACCTAAGCTAGCCAGATTTCTTTTTATTTCAGTGCAAAGAGGAAATAAGCAGCTCCAGCCAGTGAACCAGTTTGTATCATCCCTGTCATCTATGTACATTGTGCTTTGCATCAGCTCCCAGATTTGCTACTTCAGCCTGAAAAAACCAGTTAAAATCCTGAGGATCATGAGGGTGACTGCAGCCAAGTGACATAGAACTCCAAAGCAGACTAATGGGGAAAACTGAGCTCCAGAGGGTAAAACAAGGGATGTTATTGCAGAGAAAGTCACAACATGCACTACATTATGGTGTTGTAACCTCATGTAATAACATAATGCATTCATAACTGCACAAAGACATCTTAATGTTAATAAATCACAAGATAGAAAAAACATTACTGTGATAAATCTTAATATTGGAAATCCACAAAACTGGATTCAAATCTCTTCAAACATTTTCCTTAGAAATACAAGTAATTTGGTGTTATATAATAAATAGCGTGCAGAAAAAATTAGCGGAAAGTGCTATTGTAATGCAGCAAAATAATCTGTTCTTTTATAATTAGAAAAGTATTTTGAAATTAGCTTCATTTATAACATGAGCAGTCATGAGTATAAAAATAGATGCATTTTGGCTTTTTAAGCAAATTTTGCCCTCATTTCAGAACACGAAGTGACGTAAATCAGTTCGTTCTCATGCACTTGTGTGATACTCTGAGGTATGTGTGTACAGCATGGCAAAAACAGGTTTAATTTAAAAAAATATTATTGTTTTCATTCACATTTTCAAAAACCTTGGAAGTTTTCCTATCCTGACTAGTCCATTTTAGGGGGAAATCTAAAGCCCTGGGTCTTACATTGCCTGAAAACTCTCCTATGTCCATATTACAGGCAGTAATCTAACTAGAGAGGTCACTGGTGAACTAAAGAAGAAAAACGAGTATTTCTATTTTAAGAGACACATGAACCTTGTTGGAATTAAAATACACTGGAAATGTAACCCCTGAAGTGGCAGAAGTCTTTTAAATGGTTTTCTGAATTTTCAGTGGAGCTGCACAGACAAGTAAATTACTGTCACTGGAATTCCATCCCCTAAAATCCAAACTCCATGTATGTTTTTTTGCCAAAAGCTTAACAGGTGACACTCAACACCTGAAGCAGAGTTTCAAACCTGAAAACCCCCACCAGTGCCCTGCCAAGTAGGCTTACAGCCAGCTGCAGAGTATTTTTAGAAGACAAGAATCAACACAAGCCTTGAGTTTTCCCCAAGCTGAGAAGTAGCAATTTTCCTCTGCATTCTTCATTCTTGCTGCAGTACAAAAGACCAGTTTGCCTGGATCAAACTGAAATAAAGCTATTTAATCACCTTGCAGTGATGAAGATGCCAGTGTTAGGAAATATTAGTGATGTCTGTTAAAACCAGCTAGCCCTCCAACCCCAGAAAACTCAGAGACTAATGGATATTGCTTTGAATCAGCAACTGCCATTGCTGCAAAACTTAATCTCAAATTATAATTTATTATACTGAAAATTGGGAATCCTGATTTGTAATCTGTGCTGCCTGTTTTGAGCTGAGTACTGTGATTTTTCCTGCTGGAAAATCTTCCCCATTGCCCGTGACATCCACGTTTCAGAGCTGCAATATACAGGCAGCAGTTTGTCCTGAGCATTTATTCCTGGGGTATCTGTAATAACGCCCAGATCACCCTTTGCATGATTTTTTAACTGCATCCAATGAATAGTTCAGCAATATCACATCTTGTAGCTTTCCCTTTCTAGGCTGTTTTCCCTAGGGACAGAAGTGGAAGATATGCAGGACTGGAAAAGATGGAAAAGAAACAAAGAGAGGAGTTTCACAGAAACACCATTGCTCCTGTGAACTGTGGCATGAAGTGAATGAACCAGGTTTTGTTTGGCCGTATTTCACTTCATGGAGGAGCAGGACACTCTAGAAAGTTTGGCCTTGGAGGAAAGAGAGTACCTGGATTCACTGCAAGAGAGTACCTGGGGCAGTGCAATGAGAAACAAAGAATCAGAAAGTTCTGCTAAGGACCCAGAGTGGCTCTGGCTCCTGCTGTTGTTCACCTCCAGGAACAGTACCTGCATGCTCTGCTTGATGATTCAAGATGTAGTATTTGCTGTGATCCCACTTCACAGGTGGGTTTGGAAGACTTGTGGAAAAAAAAAAAGTTTTGGAGGCTAAGTTTTGGGGGAAAAAAGAAGAATTTATCAACAAATTGACACATTCCTCAAACCGTTCCTTTGCCTGTCTCTACTCCTCACTTCCCCCAAAAGGATGATTTATTTATTTCAAGATAAAACTGACAAATTCTGGTGTGTTTTTCCATGTAAGCTTAACTTACCATCCTTAGCCCTCTTTCCTCTGTTTCTCCATAGTCTCTAGTTACTGACCTAAAGTAAACAAATACTCTTATCTCTCAAACCATTCTTTTTGTATGTTCTTCAGTGTGTCCTCGTCTTTTTCCATCCCTCTTTGGGGATCTCCAACAGCTCTGTCTTTTCTATGTGTGTTTTTTTAATTAAATGTCATCTACAAACAAAAATTCTGCTTTGTGTCTACCCCGTATTCTGTGTCCACAATTGGCATTCAGGTATTCATTAATCTGAATGTAGGCATTTATTCCTGAGGAACCCATTGTAGGGTATATGGGTTGTCTGAAAAGCAAGCCAATAATATTTAAAGAACTGTATAGTTCAATTAATCCAAGTGCTAAAGAACAATGTCTCTGGCAGCCGAATGATGATCTAACTGTGCATCTTTTACTGTGAAGGGTAATATCTACATTGCAGCTATTGAATGTTAGATAGGATAAATCCTATGCTTTTGTCTAAAGCAGAATTCTAGACCCTCTCTAACACTTCTCTGTAGCTGTTAAGCTCAACATAGCCATTATAGAAGTGATTTTTTTCATCACATTTTTTTCTCATTTCTCAGGGACAGAACTATTAAGCCACTTATCACCCAGGACCATAACCTGAGGCCTTTATTCCCTTCTGACATCTCTAAAATACAGGTTCTGATTCATTCACTCAGACTATTATCCAGGCTCTGCTGTCCTGCATGTGGCATGCTTTCTTGGGACTGAGTAAACCCCATGCCTCCCTGTGGTATTTGCTGGGTCCCCAGGATGAAGAAGGAATTGATGAATCTGATTCCATGTGCTTAGAAGGCTAATTTATTATTTTATGATATTGTATTAAAAATACTATACTAAAAATATACTAAAGAATAGAGAAAGGATACAGACAGAAGGCTTAACAAGATACTAATGAAAAACTCATGACTGCTTCAGAGTCTTGACATAGTTGGACCATGATTGGTCATTAAGTAAAAACAATTCACAGGTTAGATAAAAAATCTCCAAACATTCCAAAGCAGCAAAACACAGGAGAAGCAAATCAATAATTATTATTTTTATTTTTCTCTGAGGCTTCTCATCTTCCCAGGAGAAGAAATCCTGGCACAGGGATTTTTCTGAAAATATGATGGTGACACCTCCCCTCTACACCCAGAAGACCTTTGCAAGGATAATTTTCTCTCTGAGGTTGCTCCTCTCTTTCATATGAAAGAAAGGCTGCTTAGAATTTTCCCAGCCAACAACAGCAGTTTTCTTCTCATTTGTCCCTGAAGCAAACTTGGGGCTTTGTTCAGAGCATGTGGCTTGCTTGTACCTGGCTAGATTTTCAAAAAGCAGCTTTATTCTTTCTTTCCAGCCACTGCTAATGTTCGAGAACAACCTCTTAAAGTATGTGCAAAACTTCCAGTGTGTCTTCAAACTCTTTCTTAAAACTTTTTTTTTTCCATAATATTTCAACAGTCCCTTTGCTTGTTTCATAGTTTCCTGCAGCAACTGTCCCCTCTCCTGTTGATAAGCACTTGTGAGACTTCTATTGATCTGCTGCTTCTTCTTCCACATTAAATCCAGCTTGTCAGGGTTTTGGCTATGTTTTTCTCCTGTTTTCTGTGCAGCTCCTGAAACACCAAGTTCTCAGGACATGTGTTCAAGTAGAATATATCTCCTCTAGATGAGCAAATTCAGATTTCAGAAAATTGTCATACTGGAAAGATCCAGCACTTATGGGGGTTTTTAACAATATGTTCATGAAGTATCTACTCTATTCCAGAATTGATTTTTTAGTAGTTATTTCTTTTCCCAGCAGAAAAGAAGTTTCACTTACAGAGTAGGAGAGATTGTCAATTTAGAGCACTTTTATAAAAGTACACATGACTTGTCCCAAGGCAAAAGGCATTAAAGGAAGTTTCAAGTCTTATTGCAACTGTCAGTCAGAGAGGAAGAAAGAAAACCCCACAAGTTTATTTCATTATTTTTATTTGGATTTATTTTGCATTCTTGATTAACTAAATCAAATAACAAGAAGAAGCTGCTGTGAATATTCTCCAGCTGGCATGGAGCTGTAGGGATAATTCTGCATGTGGATTTTCTAATTTCCCTTGTGGAAATAAAGCTTTTAGTGCATAGTGCACTGAAGCAAAACAACGACAGCAACAGATGCTCTCAAAGTGTTTCTTAAGTGGACAAATGGCCTTTACAACACAATAGAGACTCAGAGTGTTATTTATCAGAAGATGTGTAAAAGCTGACATTCAACTTTATCTTGCAGAACTGGAGTCCCGCTTTCCTCTTCTGTTTTAAGACAGCAATTTGTTCTGAAATGTGCAGTCCTTATACAAGATCATGAAGGTGCTACAATAATTGCTGAAAAGTCAGTAGAACGGGCTAATTAAAGATGAAGCAAACAATGTAAAAAATTCAACTATCACTTACTTAGCTAGCTTCAACTAGTCAAAACACTGGTTCAAACAATTAAAAAAATAGTAGGATATTAAAAGGAAGTCATATTAGCACAAGGAAAACACTGTGCTTCATTCCCTCCTCCATCTACTTCAAAAGCACTACACCTTGTTAACTTGTGTATTTCTCCTCCTATGCTGCTTGGATGGACCTAATGACCAAGTACACCAAGAGTTTGTTAATGATTTCTCTTTCCTTTTGTTCCACACAGTTATAGTGATGCTTTCAACCTCATTATTTCCACTTTATTACAAGAGATTCAAAACAAGATAAATTCAAAAGAAAGGCATCTTGCTCTCCTTTAAAAAGGAAAAACAGAAGATAAACTGAAGTGGTTATAAGATGAAGGCTGCTATAGAGCAGAAATTAAATAATGTTCCTTGTAAAAGGAATCAGAACATATTAAAGCAGCAAACATAAGGCAACAAAATGTAGAACTAAAAGAGCCATATGTGTATCTGTGAGGGAAATCACAAAGAGGAAATATCCATTCTTTTTAAAAGGTTTAAGCTAATGTAGAAATAAGACTAATAATATGCTTTAGTCATGAGAATAGAGTCACTGCCTGTTGTCACAGTGGTATAGGTTTACAGTTGCCCTAGTACAATAGATACTGTTTTCTGATTTCATTTTTTTGGATTTTTTCCCTAAGTAATTCTTAGTTTTCTGAGCTTTTTTAAAGACTGGCTAAATAGTGATATGTGGTTTTGTCACACATGAATGGTCAATTGTTCTCAAATTCGACACCATTTAAAGTGTAGTTTGAACATGAGTAATAATGTTTCAGTGCTTTAAAAGTCTTACAAGAGATTTTTAAAAGTGTGTAATTTGCAACTTCAAAGAGAACTGAATGGGGAGGTGAAATTTGCTCTGATATGAAGCAGTCCTGGTTAACTGGGGAGGCCCCGGACAGCTGGAGGGCAGCCAGTGTGGCACCCACATGTCAGAAGGGCTGGAAGGAGAACCCAGGGCACTGCAGGTCTGTCAGACCTCAGCGCTGGGGAAAATCATGGAACAGATCACCTTGAGTGCCACCGTGCCCAGTTGTGGGCCACTCACTTCAAGAAGGACATTGAGGTGCTGGAGTGTGTCTGACAAAGGGCAGCAAGGCTTGTGAGAGGTCTTATGAGGAACATCTGACAGAGCTGGGCTTGTTCAGCCTGGAGGAAAGGAGCTCGGTGGAGACCTTGCTCTCCACAGCTGCCTGAAAGGATGCTGCAGCCAGGCTGCACCTGGGGAAGTTCATGTTAGATACTAGGAAAAATTAATTCACTGAAAGAGTGGTTAAGCATTGGGACAGGTTTCCCAGGCAGGTGGTGGCGTTGCCATCCCTGGAAGTGTTCAAAAAAGAATGGACATGGTACACTGGGATATGGTTTAGTGGGCCTGTTATTTATCACACTGTCCCAAGCAGATTATTTCTGGATGATTAACCAGAGCTATCATTGCATTCTTACATGCAGGCTGAACTTATCTTGCTGCCTTTGAAACACTTTTTAATTGTCAAAAAGAACAATGAAAAATGAACAGAAATGAACATTTGACTGAAATGTATTCAGTCAAAGGGTGGGCTTGGTGATTTTGTCTTGGAGGTCTTCTCTGACCTTAATGATCTATGATTCTTAGAATAGAAAATAATAATTCTTAAAAAGGGAACTCAGTTTCAACTGTTTGAAATTAAAGGCCATCTTCTGAATGTAGTAGCTCAGAAAACCTGAGATTTAATTCAATTTTTGTAAAGTGAAATAATTACTACCTTACACATTTTGTTAGTGCCCTTTTTGTTGTTCACGTTCATGTGAAATACTGAAATCTAATGAAATTCCCTGGATGCTGGGAACCAGTTTGAGGGTAAAATCAAGGATGCCTTGAGGAACCAAAAGAACCAAAGGAGTTAGATACTTTCTTGGTGGACCACCCTGTTATGCACAGACACATCGAATTGCACCAAAGGTGCTTTTGGAAATGAGCTCTCACTGAAGCAAGGAACCAAAAGATGAAATGATGCATAGATGAAATGCCAGCTGTCAGATCTAACTGGTGGAAATCTTCCCAGCATGAAAAGCAGAGCCTGGAACTGTACAAGTATACCAAAATATAACAGTAAGATGTAGAAGGTGGCAAGTCTCGGTTTGTTGTGCTGGATTCTTTCAGCTTTCTTATGAAATAACAATGTATAATTTTTTATAAAAAATAGATAAGCAGAGGCCACTCTGGCATCCCAGAAATTGTAACAGGCTAAATGTAAATTCAGTTCTTTAGTATTACCATTATGAAGCAGGGTGGCAGAAGGCCAACTATTGCTAATTGGGGAACAATAAAGATAATTACAGCTAACTGCATCTGAACAGTCACCAGACAGCAAAAATTTCTCTTTCATTAATGGCTGACTCCCATCCTGAATTTCATTTCAATTCAGTCTGCTCTGAACAGTGAAAAGTTGGAGTATAACAAAATCCTCTCCAAGGCAGCTCCTGGAGCATCAGCTTACAGGCTTCTGTCAGCTCTGGTCTCTGCTCTGGTGTAGCAGCCAAGAGCCACATAAACCAAACTGCTAGCCTGGTTTCTTACCCAGGACCATCTCCTGAACTCTCATGGAGACTTCTCAAGAAAATCTTTTAGGTTTTAAAGATTAACACACTATATTCAAATGGCACTTTCTCAGCTGGTCTTCAAACACTCTGGGTGCTGCCAGACTTGGAAAAACAGAGATGGGCAGCTAGACAGAGCTCTGTAGGACTTTTTTGAGACAAAGAAATGTCAGATAAATTTCCCCCTGAGGTCTCAACAGGAATAGTGGGGCTAGCTAATAACTAAGATTACTCTTAAGATACAGTAGAGTTTTCTCAAAATTTATTCTGAATATGCAGATCTGCCCCTGCTTCCCACTGCCTGTTGCAAAATGAGCTCGGCACACGTCAACTGTTCTTACATTTACACATGACAGACTCAAAAGGTTCTTTTATTATACATATGAAATACTTTTGGAGTGTAGCAATGTTGAAATACACCACATTAATTTAAGCATTAGAAAGGGAACAAGTGGTCTCTCTATGCCACTAAGGTTTCTCCAGAAGGATCCATCAGTTTTAATCAGACACTTGCAACCAGACACATCTTGCTATCTTGAGTCCTGTCTCAAGGCCTCATGAGGGACATTTGTACCACTTTCCATTAACAGAGTAAAATGGAAAACAGCATGATTCCAGAAGTAACATTCAGTATGTTTTGGTGAGCAGATTCCTGTCATGCATAGAGTATTTTAAATCAGCTAATCCACTGAGTGCAGCAGACTGTTTGCTGAACTAAACCAGTGAGAATAACTAGCTGAGCCCATTTATATGGAAAAAGAATAGGAATTAATGTACATTCACCACTTTAGCTATTTTTCAGGCCAGCAGTCATATGTAACTGACCTTAAAACAGTTGGCCAAATAATGTGCTTATGGACACTTAAATTTTGGAACATGAATCAGAGGTTTTGGAGGAAACAGTATTCAGTAAGACCTAATTCAGGATATGGATGTTTACAGGCTTATGGCATCTTCTGTGCATTTAGAAATCAAGAGCCAATCACAGGATTTGGTATAAATTTCAAAACCATTTAAGAA
The DNA here is from genome assembly GCA_024865655.1 of Emberiza elegans. Lineage (NCBI taxonomy): Eukaryota > Metazoa > Chordata > Aves > Passeriformes > Fringillidae > Emberiza > Emberiza elegans. Next base: position 13,770,520 of record JALJVW010000206.1, read on the forward strand.
TAATTCAAAATTTATCACAATCTAGAGACATTACTGCATAATGCATTAACATTTGGCACTGAAACTGTTGCAAAATTTTCTAATTAATAACCTATAAATTAGTCCTTTCTTGTATTGACATGAATTATATAAATCCTTGTGTTATTTTAAGCTGAGTGTATTTTGTCATTCAGTGCTCTCCCAGCAGGAAAAATAATTTTTTTTTATGAGGACAGGACTGCAATTCCACAGCACACAATTTAGTTTCAATAGTGGGCACAGGACTTTGCTAATGGGAGTCAGCTTTCATTATTTCAAATGCTATTCCAGGTGAATTGAATCATTCAATAGGAAATTTTGCATTTGTTTTCCTCCTTTTGCTGGGCTTTTCTGACAGGAAAATGGCCATACTGCCAGAGTAGAAGATAGCATCTGGAAAAAAGAGCAAAAAAAGAAAAAAAAAATGCTGCAGGTCAGGTTAAGAGTCCTATTCTTAAGAAAACAGAATCAAAATAGACCTCCACCACAGAGGAGGTACCATGACGTATCATAATTTACATTTTTCAAGCTACTGCTATATCTGGAAAAAGAATGGTGAAATTACTGGATTTGTTTTTCTCCGTAGCAGACACTGGACTAAACATTTTCCCAACAGAACTGGATTTCAAATCTAACCACAAGGCAAAGGGACTGTCTTCATTGAGCAAAATAAGATATTTTGGAGGGGGGTTTTTGACGAGTTCTTATGAGGTATTCAAAGATAAAATAAGTTAAAAGGAGGCACTTTGTTCTTGGCAAAGGCCTGTTAGTGCAGGGGCACAGGGCTCACCTTGGCCCATTCCCCTCTGGGTAAAATGAAGCCTTTTCTCTCTTCCATTCTCCCTTGGGCCAGCACCCACATTACTTATAGAAAATAAAAGCCATGAAGAAATTTATAGGAAAGCAGCTTAGTTACTTCTGAAAAATTCCTTGTGTTTCCAGTTAATCTTCAGGAATTTAAGTGTATATCTGTATACTCCAAGATTGAATCCCCTTTAAAGTATTTAAATAGATGAATCACATTAATAAGCAGGAAATACAGAGATAAATACAGCTTAGAATCTATGAAAGAGATTTAAAGAATATTTTTGACTCTTTTCTACTTCCACAGAGCTGATCCTCAGGCTCAGCAGTATGAAACAAGTGAACCTAATGATAATAATAACATTCATAGATTCTCCTTTAGCTTCCCACAGATCAGAAACGGAAAATAAAGTAACCCAAGATGGGTTTATAAACTGCTTGCTTGTATTGAGACATGTGTCATGGAACTTGGCAAATTTTCTCAGGTCACAGACTTTGCTACCACAATGCAATGTGAGCAGTTTAACCAATTGAAGTAAAAATAATCATTTCCTATCCTTTAATCATGAAATGTTCCTAAACAGAGCACAGATAACTCCCCCAGCATAGTACAGAGCAAGTCCTGTAAATGGGATTTGTTAAACATGTGTGGTAAGACAACAGAGAACTCAGTAGGTTTTATGTTGAATTTGCATTTCCAATGGCAGCCTCAGATTATGCCTTTCACTTCCATAAAATGAACAGGAGGACTGGCAGATGTTTTCCTGCCTAATAGAAGAAAGTATTTCCCTGGTAGCATCATCCTTAATTGAGGGCTCTGCTTATCTCACTCCTAAACTGAGGGAGGAAAACTACCTGAAATATTTTGTAGTTGCAGCTACTGTTCAAATTAACCTCTTTGAGATGCTGAGAGTAAACTTCCCTGTGCTATTTGGAAGCCAGCATGGTCTCTGAGACTCTTTCCCACTCTGAGAAGTCAGTCCTCATTAGTGTAATCTCCTCACTGTGGTTTAAAGAAAGCTTGGGTTTGCAACTGTTTGCAAGCCATGGACAATGGGAAGGCTGGAAAAGTTCATCTAGGCTTTAATTACAGCTGAAATAATGCTAACATTTAGAAGACATTTAACAGCAAGGTTAGCAGATGAGTATTCCTGTGGGGTTCTGTTCATTTTTTATTGTTCTTTTTGACTGTGAAGTCTTTCAAAAGCAGCAAGTTCAGCCTGCATGTAAGAATGCAATGATAGCTCTGTTAATCATCCAGAAATCATCAACTTGGGACAGTGTGATAAATAACAGGCAAACTACTCAGCCAGTTCTTGGAAGCAGAGCCTCTGCCTTGGAACAGTGTGAAACCACAAATACTATCCATGTGCAAACAAATGTGACTTACAGTTTATCATTTATATTCGTGCTGCCCTGAAAATGTCTTTTCTCTTCCTGGATCATTAGCTTGTCTGAAAAAAAAATAGAATTACACACATATTAGAAGAGGTCTATAGAGGAGAAGCAAATGACAAAAATTAAACAAAACAATAGACTGTGTTATGTTTCCATGGAAAGGCAGCAAAGGGAAAAAAAGAAAGTCCAAAAAAAGAATGACAAAAGGATTAAACAGAACATAACCAATATTTCAGTAATTGGTGGCAGGTTTCTCTTCCCTTTGCAAATGTTTCTCACGTGTCAATAGTTACAGGTCTTACCATGGGCAAGCTGGGCTGAGCTCACCCACAGAATCACAGAATCAATCACAGAATCATAGAATCAATCACAGAATCACAGAATCAGCTAGGTTGGAAAAGACCTTGGAGATCACCAAGTCCAGCCCATGACCTAACACCACCTGACTAACTAATCCATGGCACTGAGTGCCCCATCCAGTCTTTTTTAAAATACCTCAGGAACAGTGATTCCACCATCTCTCTGGGCAACCCAATCACTCTTTCTGTGAAGAATTTTTTCTAATGTCTGGCCTAGACTTCCCCTGGCGCAGCTTAAGGCTGTGCCCTCTTGTCCTGTTGCTGGTTACCTGGGATCAAGAGGCTGACCCCCACCTGGCTAAACCTCCCTTCAGGCAGCTGTAGAGAGGGACAAGGTCTCCCCCGGGCCTCCCTTCCTCCAGGCTAAACAACCCCAGGTCCCTCAGCTGTTCTTCTCAGGGCTTGTGTTCCAGACCCTTCAACAGCCTTAATGCCCTTCTCTGGACGTGTTTGAGCATCTCAAAGTCCCTCCTAAACTGAGGGGCCAGAGCTGGACACAGCACTCAAGGTGTCATCTGACCAATGCCAAGTACAGGAGAAGAATGACCTCCCTGCTCCGGCTGGCCACACCATTGCTGATACAGACCAGGATGCCCTTGGCCTTCTTGGCCACCTGGGCACGCCTGGCTCATGTTCAGTTGCTATTGATCAGCAGCCCCAGGTCCCTTTCTGCTTGGCCACTGTTCACCCCAATCAGGGCATCTCCTCACTCCTCTTTACACATCAATATATTTATTTTACAAATTAGTTTGAAGATTGGTTTTTTTTTCATTTCTCAAAGTCTCTTCCATGTGTTCAGAATTACATTAACCCAAGAGAAAAAGACAGTGATGGCCCACTTAAATAAGTGACAGACAATTACAGATGTAATTACACCCTGAGTCTGCATCTGCAGCATATTCCCCCTCACAGCTCCAAAGCTTCTCAAATCTGAGAGCTCTTCCAAGGAGATGTTGAGCTTGCCATTATCTTTAGAGACATGGCTGAGTGAGAAAAGCTAAGTGGATGCTGGTGTTTATGTAGAGGCCTTGGCAAACAGAATCCAAGGCAGATTTTCACAAAATGTATTACCCTGGTAATTGTAGAAGTGAAAAAGAGTGGGCAATTGGGAACATATTACCAGTGGGCAAACACAACACACAACTCTTGGGCATGTTATGGTGCCAGGAGAAAGTGAAAATTGGACTTGAAATGCCAACATTTACTTTATGGTAAAAGTTCAAGGAATAGCTGTGTGCTATCCACTCTGATTACACATGGAAATCCATTTTTGCAGTGTGCTGCTCTGGTTTTGTATGTGCCTTTAACACATTTGCATTTTGAAAACGCAGAGGAGAGTTTGATTTTTTCTCATGTGCAATCAGTTTTGGGGGCTATTTTTACCAAGTATTAAAGCCATAAAATAAACATGATTCTAAATATTTGGGAGCTATTTTCTTTTTTTCCCATGCTGCATTTATATACATGGTTTTACATTTTATTTTCATTCTGCTGGCTCCCATTCAGAAAAGGAGCTAAAGTGCAGAAAGGATGATAAAAAGCAGACACTATACAGATTCTGATTTTCTGCATTTTACTTTCTTTTGCAGAAATAACATTGGAAATAAGGATATACTTTCCTTTAGAAATTTAAAATAAAATAGAGAAAAAACAATGCAAATTTGTACAGAGGTGATGCCTATTTCTTGTGGGCTGTTTTCAAAAGGTTAAAAGTGGTGGGTTTCACCTGCTGTTGTGCTGATAACAACCCAAAGATTTGTACTGGAAAAGAGCAAATTAGAAGATCAGGAAATAGGTCACAACCATGGGAGCTATGTCTAGCATTAGTCAAAAAAGCAGTTGCAAAATTTCTCTGATGTAGCATTTGCAAGGGTTGGAGCTCCAGCCTGGAGGTCAAGAACCAGCCCCTGGCAAATGGTCACAACCCACTGAGGTCAGAAATGCTTCCTCAGTTTACACAGGCTGGCCTTCTGTTTGGAAAATCTTGAAAAATATATACTCTTTAATTAAAATTACCTAAACATATAGGCCTGGATAGCCCTTTACAGAGAAGCTGAATATCAATCTCTGATCCATGAGAGGTTTTCCACCAAGACAGAGTCAAACAGCTGCTCTTAAACATTTGTTGTAGAATGTGCCTCTAGCAGATAGCAGTACAAATTAACTCCTGTTCTAGATGTTATATTCGAATTTATAAAAGATGTAACCAAACCACAAATTCTTCACTGGGCACAGTACCATGCTTAGCAGTTGCTGTATGAACTAATTATCAGAATAATTTCACCTTGCTGTTCATCTTAGCAGAGCAGGCTTGGGGCTCCAGGATTTTGTCACTGCAGAGTGAGAAAGTGTTCTCTGGTGTAGCCTAGGATGTGATTGCTTCTCAGTGCTGTGAGAATCCTCAGGAAAACATGTTTTTGTTATTTACATCTGGGGACTGATGCTGCTGTGTCTGGTTTCTGTTAGATGAAATCTTTTATCCTGTCAAAGTGCAGCCACCCCTGTTAGGGAAGGCACAGCTTTCCCTGTTTCCCCCTTGCAGTGCTGGGACCTCTGGCCAGCACTGCAGATTTGTGTGTGTCACTGTCCTGCCACACCGTGCCGCCTGCTGGGAAGTGCTGGGGCAAGAGACCTTGTGCTCTGTACCTGCTCTGGGTTGCATGAAGATTGCCTAAATGTTAGAAGAAAGGGGAGGTGAATAAGCTTTTGGTGTTAAACAAACCTTGAGGTACTATTAAAAATCTGCATTTCAGGCTCTATAACCGGTGTTAGGTGTGAGCAGGTGGCAGACAGAACCTATACTGACCATTAATGACCTTTGTCAATGCCTTTTCTTAGAGCATTACACTATTTTGGTGGATTATGTCCAAACAGGGCTACATTTTTACCTATCTTGTAGCCAAGATTCTCTAATAAATAGTTTGCTGACTATTTGTCAGTGTGTGCATGTATGGCTTACACACATACAGAGGATTTTATGTTGCTTACTGATTACTGGAAAAAAATTGTTTTAAATTTACTGCAGTAATATCTGTGCACCTTTTGGTTAATATATGGCCAGAGACCCAGGCACATGGCTGTGCCACAGCCTCAGCAGGATGCCAGGGTTGCTAGTCAGGAGCATTTACTTAGCAGGAGATGGGGAAGGGGAACAGGGGCTGTTTCTGAAGGATGCTGCCAAGAAATCTCAGCAGACACGAGCTGTATGCGCAGCACCTTGCAAAAGGAATTCAGCCTCTCACATCCATGCTAAGGAAGCTACAAATGGCTCACTCATTTCCCTTTGTGGAACTAGGTGTACCTGCCAAAGGCCACCTAATGACAGGAATTTTAACTTTGAATTTTTTAATAAAACTACTTTGACAAGAACATCCAAAAGAGCCACATTTTTTTTCAGTGTTTTCGTTATATTCACAGAAAAGCAAAAAGCAATCCCACACACTAGCAAAAACACAGATTACACAACATCTGATAAATGGAATATGACTATTTTTTAGTTTTTCCCAAGATTCAAACCTGTGTGAAACCAATGAAGAAGTAGCTGTCATGCTGGGAGCTCTTCTAGAAAAAAAAAAAACAGAATTCAGAAGTAACACAGCTCTCAGCAACACCACTGAGTACTCAAGACTTTGCTCTCCTTCAATTAATGAACTGGTCTTGGAGTATAACAACTGCCTTTTCACAACATTTTAAAAGTACAGAGTTCCTGTTTTTAATCCAGATGGACGGCACATTTCATCATTAAAGCTCTGATGGCAGGAGAAGGATTTATTTTTTTAAATGGTTTTCCCAATCTATGTTATCCCATTTTTTGACTCTCTAATCCTAAAATTTAAAAGGACATCTACAAAGCTATATTAGCCTCCCTTTCCTCTCCAAAGAGCTCTCAAAAGCTTAGATCCTCCTACCCCTGCACAGTGAACTGATGGAGGGCCCTTTGCACCCAGAGAGGAGTGGAGGGAACTGAAGACAGCCCTGAGGCACACAGACACCCCAAGCATGCACCTGGGGTGAAGGACCTGCATTCAGATACTGATTTTCCACTGCTGAGCTGAGCCTCTTTTGAAATACCTTCAGGGATAATGACCCTACTACTTCCCTGGGCAGCCTGTTCCAATGCTTCACCACCATTTTGGTGATGACATTTTTCCCAATACCCAATCTGGACCTCCCCAGGTGCAACTTGAGGCCCTTTCCTCTTGTTCTACCACTTATTTCTTGGGAGGAGAGATGGACATCTACCTTGATGCCTGGGAATGGCTGCCTAGAACAGAGGCTAGACAGAGTTAGGAGGATAAAGTGGGTATTTGTTAAAGGCCTTCACTAGATACACCTTGGGCAGCCAAAAGCCTCACAGAGGCTACACCCGAGGTGAACAGTGGGCACGAGTTTTTCAGACAGATATAAGTTTGGTCTATTTGCATATCAGACATTAATTCTGCAATTACAGCTTCAGGTAATGAAGTCACATTTCTCCAGTTTGGCCCTCCCCAATTCACTTCTGTTTATGCTTTTCAGGCCTGAGGCTGGGATGGTGACCTTGGTTCTCAGGCCTGGAAGGAATGGTTTGTGTGACCAAAGTGTGAAGAGAGCTATATGGAGTTCAGAGTTATGCACTAATGCAGTACAGGATCTGAAAAATATAAAAAATAAACTCCTTAAGCTTCAACCTTGCTACAGCCTCCTTTCATGAGGCCTCCTTGGCTTGGTTTAGCCAAAAAAATGGTTGTGGGGGTGTTACCAGTGCTGTAGGCTGAATCCATGTAAGAAAAACAGGAGCAGAAAGGTATTTTTTCTGAGAAACTAGTGGCAGCTCAGTGAGCCAGGAGGATAAATACTGATATGATGAAGGTAAATACTGGTACGACAAGGTATAAAACCCAAAGCAGGGTGTAGGAAGATGGCAGCTCATCAGCACAGGGATCAGCAGAGGACAGCCTTTCCCCCAGGGCTGACATCTGTGCTGCCAGCTAAGGTGGGCAGGGTTTCTCACTGGAGGCAGTGAGGCACATCAGTGCTCAGCCCAGCAAGTTCTGAGTGCATCAGCCAACAGATGATTGCCCTCCTCTCCTAGGTGGGGATGTCCCTCTGAGTGTCCCTGCTCTCAGCAGTAGGTGGTGAACCAGATGTGACCAAGGGAGAGGTTCTGCTCTGCTGCCGGGGGCTGTGGCAGCCTCAGGGCTACGGGGGCTCCAGTTCTCCCAGCTGGAGGCGAGCCCAGGACCCCAGTGCCAGCACAGCTTTGTTCCCTGCTCAGTGGCAGGGGTTCACTGCTCTCTTGGTCTGAGCTGCTTTCTGCAGCTGGCTCTGAAGAAACTCTGCCTTCTGCCACATGTTCTCGTGCTGGCAGTTCAGTCCCCAGCATGAGTCCAGCTCACTGCACAGAGATAAGGCCATAAAGACAGGCAGAAAAGCACAGACTAGGTTGTGATATTTCCTCCTGGTTTATGGTCTGATGTGTCCATAGCCCTCCTGAGCCAGGAATTGGGAAGGACACAGCAGATATTTCCCAGATATTTCCCCAACAGTGCAACTCTGGCCCTTCCTGAGCCTGCCCAGCCAGACCAGGGGCTGTAGGTCAACATCCAAAAATTCACTGCCCTCTACATATTGTGCCTCTTGTAACCCAGATCCTGAGCTGGCTTAGGCGCTTTCACATTAACACAATAGGAAATGATGCTCAAGGTATTGCAGACATGAGAAATACTAAATCAACCATGAAGACCTCTCTATTTCTGCTGTTTCTCTGCTTGGACAGCAAACACTTATCTCTTCCCATGACCCAAATCAGGCAGAAAATCTCTTGGTTTCAGCATTTCAGACCCCAAACTCACCTCTCTTCCCCTGGGACACCTTGCACCACCATGGCTCAATCATTCAGCCTAAACTAACAGGGCTTCTTTCAGTTTGCTCACAGCCCTTGAAAGAGGAAAAAAAGGTGGACAAAATGTTTAAGATGCAGCCTTGAGAAAGAAGATTTCTTAGTTATCTGCTTTCTACAGAAATGTTTTCATTGGATTCTCAAATTAATCTTAAATTGCTGTAAATAGTAATTTCAAGTCTGTAATCTCCAGCACTTTGCCCTTGGATATAGCATTATGGGCCCCATTAGGTGGTACCTGCCAAAGGAGTAAGATAAACACTTCTACAGGTAATGACCAGGCAAATTGCTTTTGAGAAATTTTCTTCTATTATCTCTTTTACAAGGAATTAAACACTTGTTGTTGACCCAGCGCTCAGTAAAAATGAGGCCAGCCTCTAAGGTTGATCAGCTGCAGAAACTGCGTGGCACAGGTGGTGGAGTCAGCCTCTCCCAGCTGAGCTGGAGTAACTGCACGCCGTCTTCATCTTCTGATAATGTGAACTAAAATACCCCTGTTTAAACCATTGCAGAAGGTTCCAGTGCACAAGTGAAGACAGTCAGTAAAATTATTTTATTTCCACTGCAATGGGATTCATTTCTACACAGGCAGCCTTCATGCCTGGGCTTCAGGGCAGCCACTTCCAGCTGACAGTGGCAACTTCTGGATGCTGAAAACGCTGACAAAGACCCTGTACCCTCTTTTGAAACCTCCAGCCCTTTGCCTTGAACAAAAGCTCTGGTTTTAAAGTCTTTCCCATCCATTTTAGGGCAGTGTGTAAGGCAGTCACAGAGAGGAATAGTGGATGCCTTTCTTCTCAGCTTCAATCAGGGTTTAAAAGGGTCCTAGGAGTTTTACAGAGCTGGGCTGCTGATATTCATGTTCTCTTACCTTTGCCCAGCTGAGCAAGCTGACTTTGCTGTGACTTCCACATGGACTTGGATACTTCACTACAACTTAAGTTTTAATTAATGCATTATGAGATACACCTTTGAGGAACTGGTCTAATTGAATTTTTTCTTTAGGCATCTAATCTAAAGGAGTAACTGAGATATTATTCTCAAGATGGAAAATTATCCTTACTTCTTGTTTCCTCAAATACCTGTGAAATATCTTGGTTTTTATGGCCAGGCAGCTCTATGGCATTGCACTGTTTTGTCCTGTATGTGTTTAATGGTCCTTTGCTCACAGCCACCTCTTGTTGAAATGAACACATTTGTTCATTTCTTGGATGAAAACCAACAGAACTCCTTTACATCAAATAGGGGAATCTCTAATTTCACATGTAGTATATACAGGTGAAATTAGAGATGTAGTTTATAGATCAGCACTTGCATACACATAACCATGCATATGTGCTATATGTGCAATACTAATATTATAATATACTAATATTATAAAATAGCAATACTCTGTATGATATTATATATATTTGTATTTCTCAGGGCTGGAGAGGAACCTTCCTCCCTGTTGCCTGTAAGATTAGTGAAACTTGGTTCAAAAAATCTTATGATGGAGGGAGGAAGAGGGATTGCTTTTTTTCTTCACTGCTCCAGCTTTCATTCATACTCTGGAAAAATTAACCAGTATTTCTGGATTCTTGGCCTACCATGACCTGGATATCAGTGCCCAAATGAGGAGCCTTTTTTTTTTCCTGTGGAACCTGAAAACCCTGGGTTTCATCCCCAATGCAGGATTAAATGATTCAGTGAAGCGTTTTTCTTTTTAAAATGTATTTATTTCCAACACAGTTTATTTAGACCAGTGCCTCTAGTCCCAGAGCCATCTGTGACTCTCATGAAAGACAAGTCAATTCCCAACGAATAAATAGAAAAAGGCTTATCCACTACAAATTTTTCAATCACATCCATTTCACTTAAAGATTTAAATTGTAACCTGGCATTTGATCAGTATTTCTATTAACATATTCCTTCATCTTATATCAATAAAGCAATTATTTTAACTAATGAAGATAATGAATTATGAGAAAATAAAGAACACTAGAAGAAGAAAGTCATCTATATATATTAAAGTTGCGCAGAGAGTATTTTCTCAGTTGTGAAAACATGGGGTGAGTCACTGTGGAAAAAGTTAAATGTTACCCAAAGAGAAAAGAAGTCTAATAAGAGATGAGTTGAATGGGTTACATGCCTTTGATTCCTCCCTCTCATTGTTTCTTTGTCCTAAAACAAACCTGACAGTATGTCTTTGGATCATCAGGTTAATGAAAGATATGTACGTTGTGAAGGTTAAATAAGACCTCTGGTAAAGAAGTTTCATCAGAAAAGCCTGAAGCAATTTGAATTTTTCTTATGCTTCTGATTCCTAATGCACCCACTAAAGAGGCAATTTGACAAACATAAAGCGCTCGGGGCTCTTTGTCCACACTTGTCAACTGTTTTTTGTTCAGTAAGAGCCCAGTGGAAAGAAAGGGCTTAAAACAGTCATTTTGTTATCACAGAACTCAGAATTAATCCCGTGCGTCTGTACCCAGTGGTGCTTTTAGCACTGTTCTTTGGAGCTGTAAATCCCCCATACGAGGAATGTGCGACCTACTCGTGGGAGCTCATCCGGCTGCCGCTCCTGCTCCTGCTTTTAGAGTCACCAGGGGAGCACAATGTGAAAAGGTTTCTGGAAACAAACAACCAGATTATGTGAAGTATTCTCACTCCTACTCTTTGTAATGAACTTCGTATTTCTCAGTGCACTTATTATTTTTTATGCATCTATTTTTAAGTTCTATTTTAAAACTTAAATAGAATTATCTACCAACACACAAGAGGAAAAACCTCAACCCATAGCTCTGTGAACATCATTTATATGAGTGGATTTACAGATCAATAGGAAGGAAATAACTCAGTGTTTTGTTTCCTGATTTTTTTCCTAAAATCTTTGATCCCTCACTCCATTCGTGCAGAAAATAAGGATACATAGGAGCTGGTTGGTCAAGTAAGACCAGTGGTTCATTAAATGTGCTTTCTCCTCTTCCTGTGGAAAATGCCAAATGCTGGCATGAAACTTTTTGACAGATAATTATGGATTTCTTTGCATTGTTGTTTTTGGTTTTTTTTTTCTTTTGTGGGTGTTTGGAGATTTGTTTGGTTGTTTTGTTGGTTTTTTGTGGAATAACCAACCCACAGGGAAATACCAACTTATTTACATGCTTCAATGGCATCTATAGAAATGTTTGGAGACTTCCCAGGAGCTCAAGGCAAAATGGAAACTGTAGAGAGTCTGTAGAAATTAAAGACAGCTGCAGGAAATGGATAGAACCCTCAGAGGAATTGCCTTATGGACTTGTATTACTAGCTTAGTTCCACATTTAAAATATGAAACATTACATTTAGGAACAATTATGTCCACACTATGGCAATAAAAATTCATTAATGTGTAGAGCCTCATAATTTTTGATATTTAAAATTATTTAGTTTTGTTATTCTTTAATGCAAGTATCTCTCAGCAACTAATAAACTAAACAGGATCATCCACTTCTGCTGGCTCTCACAGATCCAGGATGGGCTCTGGATGTGGCACCTGGATCCCCATTTAGATTGGCTTGTAAAAATTTTCCAAGAGAGAATTGGCTGCAACTTTAATCCGAGTCAAACCTTGCCTCAACAGTAAGATGTGAGATCCTGGGGAATGAACTCACTTGGGAGGAGTCTATAATGCTTCCCAAGTGTTTTGGGCACAGAGATTTTCTTTGGAAAGAAATTATCCAAAAAACCATCTAGTCCTTGGAGAGTAAAACCCATTATTATATATTAATAGGTGTTAAACTTATTTTTTTTCCAAAACTGACCAGCAGAATTTAAAGAGGTGTTTGTAATTAAAAATCTCTGCTAGGAAAGATAGGCATCTGTCTTCTGATCATTACAGTTATTGATCTTTCTCACAGAATTTAAAGTGTAAAAATTGACTGGACTTTTAAGAAAAAATACACTGGCAAGTTCAGTTGTCAATGTAATTTACAAAATCCCCTTAAACTGTTAAATGCATATTCTTAAGAACAAAGTTTGACCTTGCTTCTTTTTGGATTACTAATAATTCATTTTCTTGTTTTCCAGAGGAAATGGATTTTGCAAGAGCAAATAGCTGAAACTTGCTTTCAGACCTTCTAGCTCTAATATGGCAAGGGAAAGATGAGCTGATATTAGGCTGCATCAACAGATGGTTGATGGATCAACTATATTTGAAAAATGCTGATAAAAATCAAGGAGTGGAATTATAAGGGAGTCTATTTTGCAAAAGGAAAGGAGAGAAAAAAAGTGGCTTGATTTCTAGAGTTTCTCCTTGCAGAAACATATTGAAGATACTTTGCTAGCAAGAACTATTCAGAAGATTGTGATTGTCTCTCAACATCAGATCTTTCCTATAGGCTTATTAATTCTACCTATGAAGCATGCACCAGGATTTATTCTCATTGAAATGTGTCCCAATTTTTAAGGTTTTTTCCCTATGCTATCTTTTTCTCCTTTTTTTTAATTTTTTAATTTTTTTAATTCTATGATTCTGACCATATTACACATTCTCCTGGTAGCTCCTCACAGTTGCATGTCCTCTGCCTGTTTAATGAGCATTCTCATTCTCTGTGCTTCCACAGTTAATGATAATGGGCTCCACAGCATTCCCCTTCATTATCACTACAGAGTACACATTTCCAGCCTGTTTTATGCCTCAGCCCTTTGTAGCTCCCTTTAGAAATACATTTGCAAGACCTGCCTGTGAGAATGCTCCATAAAGCAATGTCAAAAGCCTTTTTACAGACACCACCCTGGTATCTTCTGCTTCTCCTCTATCCACAGAGCTGCAGGAGGAAGTTTGAAAAGTCTGACATTGTTTTTTCTTGCCAAGTTGTGCTGGCTGTTGCTCAGCTCTACCTTCAGCTCCCATCATTCTCCCTTCTGTCTGACTCCTGTGCAGTTGCTCTTGCCTCTGTAGCTTTGATTCCAGCATGCTGAGGTCCTTTCCACTGACCACTTCTTGCTGTCTGTAGAATGCAGTTATCATTCCCTTGGTTTGTCATCTGCACACTTGGACTTTCATTTCCTTTCTCCCCCCGTTTTTCTAATTATTTTAATGTTTTTCTATCGCTTGAGAAAAAAGTTATGCAGTCATTCTTTGCCCCTAATTACATTGCATCTCTTTGAGTGCTCCTTCAATTTCTATGTTGTTTGTTTTCTCCTCTGCTTCTAATCCTTCAGACCACCCTCTGACTTCTTTCTCCTCTTCCAAGTACCCCCACAGCTATTTCTATCATCCTTAGAATCTATCCTTTAAATGCCATTCTTGCTAATTCAAAACAACAAATGAAAAACCTCTTTCACCTCATCTCCATCACATTACCCTCCACTACTGAAAATGAATAAACTTTCAAATATCTTTGTCACTTCTGAAAATGAAGAGGGAAGATTAATCACTTTTACTGATTTAATTGGGGACCAATGAGCACTATGGTAATCCAGGATTAACTTCTTGGAGTTATTTTTTAAAGCATGCATTATCATATTCCTATTTGCTAGTTTAACAGATTACAGTAACATAGTCATAACTTTTTACAAATTGCCAATAATCCCAAGGCTTTTGTCTTCTAAATAAGGCCATTCTGATTTTCCAACTCTTATAAAGTAATTATGTTTTGTACCTCATTTACAATGAAAATGGATGAATTCAGTCTAAAGAAATAGGCTTTTTCAAAGGAAATCAGATGGAGTGAAAGTAGCTTTGCAATCTGAGAATTCACACAAAGGAAGCAGCTGATCTTGCCTACACACACTGGGAATTTCTGTTAAAAGGAAAGGTCTAATTACACTTTGCACTTGGAAACCAAATAATTCAGCTTTGTTGTAAAGTGACATAATTCTTCTGAAACTGCTGACATGGGGCACAATGTGTATTATTTGCCATATTTTCACCTCCAATCCAAAGTTATAAAGATATAATAGAATATAGAATTTTTTCCCAATTTTTAACATCAGAATTTTGGCATTTTCTTTTGCAGCATTGTGTCGGGGAAAAGGTTTAGAGAAACATCAGGCCAGGGTAACTAATGAAAACTGAAGGGCTTGTTTAATCCCCTAAACTGCGGTAATAAACTCAGAGCAACAGTATTTATGCTTCAAAGGTACCATTTGAAGAATTTGCAAATGGTATTTTTAAAATCTCACAGATGACCTAAAGAGGTAAATCCACTTAAATCATATTCTTTTAAACTAAATGTAATTCTCCCTCTTCACAGCAATATTCTCCATTCACATATCAGAGTTTCCTGTAACACGCCAAAAACCTCCTAAGTTAATGCTGACTGCATCAGTGATGCACAGCATGGCTAGGGATGCAGGAGAGAGCTGTGGGCTCCAAAAGGAAGATTTCTCACAGGTAGGACATACAGATGGACTCTTCAGATTTTCTGGATGGGAAACAGATGCGACCTACCTGGCCCCAGTCTTTGGACAGGGAAAACCTGTGAATGTCATCTCAGAAACATGGGTAGCAAAACCTACCAGTATATTAATGAAGGATGGAAAAAGGGTAATTTTAGCCATGATCATTTTCCAAATCTTATCTAACTCTGTATTAATAACTGATAAGTATTTAAAATGCTTTTTATCCCAATGAGGTCTGACCTTTTTATCACTTGGTAGTCCAGACTGATTCTTTCTGCTTTCAAGTCTTTTCAGTTTCATAATCTTTTATTTAAAACAGATTTCTTCAACACCCTTTATGCTGTAATTGTGAATTTAGAAGTTACTGATTCTTTAAAGTACAAGGACTTTAAGTGGCTCCTTCAAGCATCTTCATACTTGGCAAGCAGCACTTTATTCCTGACAATATTTCTAATGTTCATAGATTTATTAAGGTTAGAAAAGATCTCCAAGATCATCAAGTCCAACCATTGACCCAGCACTGCCATGTTCACTAAATCCTATCTACAAGTACCACACCCACACATCTTTTGAAGACTTCCAAGAATGGTGATTCCACCCCTTCCCTGGGCAGCCTTGATCTTGTTTGTGGTTTCACTCTTTGTCCCTTTTTCTTAGTGCCAAGGACTCTGAGAAATGTTACCCCATGACCCTTCCCCCTTTCTAGTAAAGGGCAGCGTGAAGTTAAACCTCCTGGTGACTGGGTCCTCCCTTTCTCTTGGGTCCCTCTCCCTACACTTGGGCTCTTCACCAAACACCGACTTCCATTCTGTGTTGATTCTTGGGTCTCAATTTAAAGCAGCCTGAATGGCAGAGTCAGCCTATTCCTGCAACCAGGCTGCTTCTGAGCTGACTGAAAAGCAATCAGGAGTACATTGTCTGAAAAAGTCCAAGCTTTAAATGTCTTCTTGGTCCTTTACAGTCAGATCATCAAACAGCTGCACAGCATTAACACAAGTGCATTGCGAACGTTTATATTCTGATGAAAAGAAAAATTCTGTTTCATCCTCGTCTGCCAGAATTGTCAGTGATGAATGACAAAGTGTAGGAAAAAATAGAGAAAGAAAAGGACAAAGAGAGAATCTGCTTCTCTCTGTGTTTACAACTGGACCAATCAATTATCCCATGGTGAGGCTCACCCCACCTGCACAGGAGGGACTTGTCCTGGCAGTGCACCCACTGCCTTGGGACTGCAAGGGCACTGCAAGGAAGGGCCTGCTCTGCTTTCAAGCCTGTGCACAGTTTAAATTCCAGTATCACATATAATAAACCTCTCAGGCAGATCTACAGAAAAGAACAGTGCGCTTCCTGAAATGAAAAGCATTTTTATATCTGCTCAGATGCTACATTCCCAAAGAGGCAACATGCTTCTTAAGCTTCCCAGTTCCAAATGAGGACATTTTGGAATGAAATTTCCTAGTTTCCAAAAGTTCCATAGCCTCAGAGTCCGCATGTGCTTGGGCCATGCCCAGAACAATATGTCTCAATAGTTCTGAGCAATTAGGCATTTAGGTAATCCCAAAGTTTTGAAAATATCCAGAAACCCTTCTGAGGCTGGATTTAGAAGCCCTGACCTGGGCTGGGCTTGTGCAGTGCTCTGCTGTAGAGATGGGATGGCCACACTGCAGGATGGGAGGTGAAACAGAAATTATCTGCCAGGACATCTCAACCCAGCTTTTCTAATTGACAGTCCTAATTCACCAGGTTAAAAGATAGACTGGTTTGTGACCTGGCTTGTGGGAGGAGCACTTGGATGAATGGGAAAAACAAACATGCATCATGCATATGATTAAGAAAAGGGTAAAGTGAGAAGAGAACAATTATTTTTCACCCTCATGGTTCATCTGGGATCAAGGGCATCTGCTTTTCAATCCCTGCTCCTAAGAATACATACACAATCTGTTTCAAGAGCTTATGTTCTGGCTTGTAAAAAATGTGTTTTTAAACCCAAGAAGTGTTGGAATACACAGTGAATGTGCACTTAAAATTGCTGCATTTGGGATGTGATCATTTTTAAAGAAGATAACATCTGTTTGAAAGCTGAACAAAAATTGAGCTCATGCATTTTCGGGAACTTATTAAATAACATAAGACAGATTGTCTTCCTTTCATATAAAACTTTTTTTTTTTTTTAGTAGGAAAACTACAAGCACTACATAAAATGAAGTCAAAGGCTGCTAACACTTCCACTCTACAAGTAGATTTTAGTAGTAATTGCTGGATCAAGCTGGTAGTAGTGTTGGTGTGTGCCCACTGAAGAACTACTATTATTATTATTATTATTATTATTATTATTATTATTATTATTATTATTATTATTATTATTATTATTATTATTATTATTATTATTATATATTATTATATATTATTATATATGATATATTAATAAAATTTTAAAAATAATACATATCACAGTCCCTATCTCTGCAGGCTTGTTTTGCTTTAGCACTGATAGACCCTGCACACACAGCTGGACACAACAGGATTTCAGCCTCCTCTCTACAGCATGTTTTAAAAGTGTAAGGTGTTTTCACCTTTGTACATCAGTTGAGTTCTGAAGGTCTGATCTTAAGAAGGGAAAACAGTGAGAGTTTCTGCAGGATTATTGCAGCTGATGTGTTAAGAATCAAAGGATCTTTCTTTTTACCTTAGGTACCTCAGGCTTACAAGGGTTCCATTATAAATAATGTGCAATAAGTAGCTCATGATCCACAATAAATGCAGTAATTTGTATCTGTAAATCAGACACAGTGTGTGTGCACATTTTCCTTCTCTAGAGGAAAAAAGAGGCACCTTTGAAGCCTCTTGTGCAAAGGGACATCCCACTCACATCATTAAAATGCTTAGATTTTTTGTCTAATTGCATAAGGAGAAATACATATTTATCTACTTACAAATAAAATTATAAAAAAGCCTTTCAGTCACAGTGGGAAATTAGTTTCTGATAAGGATGTGATGATATGTTTGGTATATTATTTAGTTCATGTATCAGTGTAAAATATTTAGTCCAACATAATGATCTGTGGACAAAAGTGGGTGAGACTCCTATTTACATGGTACTCTTGATATATTTAGTACTCTGAACTGAAAACTCTCAAAAACCCAAGGCAGTCCTAGAAGAAAGACGTCTCAGGTGTGACCCAGAGGAGTCTCAGGCTGAGGATACAGAGAGGGGACACAGCACAGTTTTGTCAGGGCAGGCTGCACTGTCTGCTCCTCTTCTGCCCTCCATGGACACTGTGCACATAAGCCAGTCAGGCACTCTGAGTCCCCTGCACTGAGAGTCCTCTTCCTCTCCTCATTGACAAGATAGAGAATTTACACATTTTCCATCAGAAAACTAAGAGTAGGAGAAAATTAGCTGCTCGAGTTTGTGGGTGGGTCTCACTAAATGGAGGCAGTGGCAGCAGAGATGCATTTTCCTGCAAAATGAGGAAAGAGAATAGCTGTGGCTTTACGCTAGCAAGATTTACCTTCAGTAACTCCAAGACTGTTTATCTCATTTATTAATGCTTTCTTTCTTTTTCATCTTTCTTTCTGAAACATAGTTCCATAGTTTTTTTACCCAGAATATTTTCATACATTTATTTGTCTGCCTTTAGATGTTTTTTCTTTTCTCCTGGGTCAGTTTGCACCAAGATATCAGTATTGCACTTTTTGAAATTTCTTCTTTATTAGTCACAGGGGCCTCCAACATTGAGGAGTTAGAATGGGGATTGCAAGCTAAAAACCTGCTGAGGGCTTCTTAGCTCTGCTGGGACCCACAGCCTCAGTGCTGGTGAGAAATCTGAGGAGCAGGAGTTGCCTGAAGAGGGGAAATGAGATGCCTTTGAGGTTTGTGATAAATGGCATTATTGGGATGAACAGGCTTTGAGGGTCCAGGTCAAGCAGTAAAGCATGGGATAGGGAAAGGAGGCAAGGGAAAGAGAGAAAAAACCCCAAAAAACAATTGGTACAGCCAGGCCCAAATAATAAAGCTTCTGGTAATCTCCACCCTTGAACATGCTTTAAAGCTGGAGAAATTCATCACACTCATGCAGTAGCACAACTATTCTTCATATTGTATAATAAATGCTGTCAGCTGCATGAAGTGACCACATTTGCAACCCTCAGGGAGAACTGGACTATTTTCTCATCACAAAACACAGATATTTATTGGACAAAAACAAATTATGGGACTTGAATGTATTTATTTTAATTTGTTAAGTGTTATTTTGTGGACTTGAAGGGATTTCCTATAAAAATATTAATCAGTGGGAAAACCATTTTATTTTCTGAGAAGTACTTTGTGCTGCTAAAAACATTTGCTAACAACATGTGTGAGCAAATGCAACAGTGACTTTTCTTTTTCTGTCAAACTCAAGTTTCTGATGCTCTGTCTTTTTGCCAATATGATTCACAAGAGCTAGGCAAAAGACTGAGTTTTTTCAACTAATTTAGTTTAATAAATTTCTATTCTAATTATGTGGTGTATTCTCATTGTGGACCACAGGTGCTGCAGTTTATGTTTGACCAGTATTAGGTTATGTTTTAATTCTGGGGCAAAACCTTCGGAACACGCAAGTGCTTGGGACTGGCAGTAGAGTCAGGCATGCAAGAGCAATGTCCAGCATTGTTCAGGCTGTACAGAGCAACAAAAGGTTGGTTTTCTGTGAGCCTGCCAATACTGGGAATATCTGAAATGGTCAAACCTTCAATTCAGCTGCAGAAGAAAGCCAATAAATCCCCGTCCTCTGAAGAACTGGTTCTCTCCCTCTACTATTCAAGCCCTTTCTAGCCAAATGAACAGAGCTATCTACTGCATAAAATTTTAGGCTTTGCCTTTTTTGCTTTGTCATAACTCTGTTTAATGGCAGGTTGCCATTATCTGAGTTCTGAATGATCCTGAAGCACTCCACAAATCATAATACAAATTATTAACTCGGGTTACTCTGTTAAGCACCCAGGGGCAGCTGTCCCTAAGGCTCTTCACTGTTCCTTTTTGCCCATTAAATCTATTTTGACCTCACAGTTGGGTTTTTTAATTATTATCTTCAAGTCTTAGTATAAAAATCCTCTAGACAGTACAATTCAGACTGACAAAAATTTTTTTAAACATGACATTAATATGTACACTGTAATACCTTATCTTGAAACACTCAACTGGAATGAAAACTACTTACCTGCTAATATAAAATAGTTCTCCCAATATATTTATAGATATATTTCCCAAGAGAAAGAGAAGGGAGTAGAAATGTCAAAACATCTCTCCCCACATGGTTTTAAATTTGTGCCTTTGTCTTGTTCCATTCACTGCAAACATTTTCTTGTTTTTCACATTTCTGCAATAATCCAACATTCAAATGACAAAGAGATAATTCAGCCCATTTTTTATTTCAGTAATAAATATACAACTTACCTGCTACACCTATGCTATAGAGCAGGTATGAAACCTTCAAGTGTTTCCTAGCAGTGACTTTTAAGTTCAAGAGAACTCAAGAGGTCTGTAGTTCCTGTCCATATGAAGTTTCTACTACGTTTCACTATTTATTACTCACTCATTATTCACCATTTTCAATCAGAACTCTTTACTTCTCATTACCCCTTTCAAAACAATTCAGAATTCTTGAATGTCTACTGCTCCTACTTGTTCATACTAGTTACTTATTTCATTATCAAATATTGCCACTTTTCCCAAGTAACCACTCCATTTGGATGCATGATACAATTATTTTCTAAATGGCTGACAATAGTATCACAAATCTCAGCAAACTGAACCCATAAACTTATGTCTTAAAAGGGAGAAATTATCAAATTACATAGTGTGGTAGAGATATAAATGGAGATAATTTATGAATCTTCCTAGGCTGTGAGCACAAAGAGAGGTAACCTGGCACTGGTTTGGTGTTAGAGGCCAGCCTTTAACAAAGCATGAGACCTCACATCATCTTAGACCAAAAAAAACCCCAAAACCCCAAATCAACCAACCAACCAAAAAAAAAAAACCCCACCAGCAATAAAGCAACCCAAAAAAACCCCAGCAACCAAACAAAAAGCATTTTATCCTTATATAACTGCATTTATGGCAGAAGCATATATCTATCTATCTAAAATATACCAAGGGCTGTCAGTCCCAAGCAAAGAATTTGCAGTTTGATTTGAAAATGTATCTCCTTACAGCACTCTGGACCCAATTCTCTTGATGAGAATGTCTGCAGAAGACATTTATTGGAATCTGAGTCATTACAGGTCCATTTTTCAGAATATAAAAATAGTATTAAAAAATCCTTCTGGCAGAACTGATTCTGGACCCAGGGTATGGGAAGCCCAGACTTCAATAACCAGAGGATAAATATGCAATGTGCAATAGAAAAGAACTCAGAGGAAATTGAAAAAAGTTTTGAATTAGGAACCTGGGAGAGAGAAGAGAAAGAGAAATATTTTCATCTGCAGGACTCAGCTTAGTTTTTTCTATCAGCTGATTTAGCTTATGGTTGGTTTAAATCCTTTTTTTTTTTTTGCCTCACTTAATACTTACTTTTGGCATAGCAATTTAGGTGTCCATCAAAGCATTGTGAATTCTTGGTGCCAGACAGCTAACATTTGGGAGCTGCAGTACTGAATATTTCATTGGATTTTTGATTCTTTTCCCAAGAGAAATCATAGTTACAGGATGCTGTGACCAGGAGCCCCATAATTAGTCCTCCTGCAGTCATCAGCTTCTCTTACACAAAACTGTGACCTAACCAGACTGTGCTCCTGAGCCTTTATTATCCACTTTGATTCTTTGACCCTACTGGTCTCTCTGTGAAGCATCCTGGACTCCACAACGTGCCTTGGCTGTGTGCCAGACCAAGAAAAATGGTGGTTATCACATTTTACACAGCCCCATGACCTCTTGGAGGGCAACAGCAAATTGCCAGTGCAGCTGTCAGCTGGGAGGTTTGTTCTGGCTGAAAGCAAATGTCAATAATAATCAGCATCTGTTTTGGGTCTCACACTGCTGGGCACATCTTCAAGTGTGCAGCGTAGCTCCAAGTGAAGCCACTTATTTAGCTGCCTAAATATGGATCAGGAATGCACATTTATTTGTTGTTGCTGATCATATGCATGAGAAGTGATGCATCTCCATACCCATTCCAACCACCTTGGACTAGGGATGACTAAAACATGGATAAGAGGAAAGTTTCTATTAAAATGATTGAGTGTTAATGCATAGTGAATTCCTGTACTATGATACTGATTTATGCTTGAACCTTGTTTTGTTTCACAGAGTAAAAGAAGTCTGCAGCAATACTCTAAGGTACTAAATCTAATATTTATCATTCAATTTCCATTAGAAATCTCACCACATTTCATGCAGTTTAAGATAGAAGAAACTGTGATATAAGTTAGTCTAACTTCTGGTATAGTGCCTTTTGCTAAAGACTTGACCTACTGAGGAACTCCAAAAGGACCAGAGCAGCAGAAAACCAATTAGGCCAGATCACCTTAAATGATCTTACAGACAGTCTATATCCCACAGAGGAGAGGGAAAGTCTGTATCCCAGAGAGGACAGGGGCAAATGCCAAAGTTACCTCCAGATTGAGAACTTGCACTTCAGATCATTCTGGAAGCAACCAGGGATTCTGCCACCATGCAGGTACAGCCCAGGGGACACCCCTTGCCCTCCAGCAATAACTCACAGTCCCAGGAAATATTTTATATCCATCCCTAGGTCATCACATTTAAAAAAATATACCAAGAATAGAATTCAAGTTATGGTGATCTACCAGTAAAGTAAGGAAATGCTCCTGGAAAAATTCCCTCAATCCTTGTGAGCTGCCATTTGCCCATGGAAGTCCAGGTAAGTGCAGAATTAATCTCTTCAATCTCATTATCTGGTGTCAAGGATGACAACATTACCTGGACATAAATAAAAGTAGGTTATTCTTTATGCTCAGACTGATTCACTTTAACGGGACACAGTTCTTGCTCACTGTTCATTCCCAGGATTTATGGTTATGTAATAGGTTTCTTAGACAAGGATTCCTGTGATATTTATAGTCAGTTTTTTTGTTTTTTTTTTTTTTACCTCCCCTTTTAGGCAAGAGTTTCAGAACTCCTCTAGTATTTAACCTCAGGGTAGCCTTTCTCCCCTTCTCTTTCTCCTTTAGACAAGATCACTTTCCTCTGCTCCTTTCCTCCTGCCCGCTGAACAGCTCTGGTGAGAAGGTGTGTCCTCCGCAAAAGAGAGGCTCTGAACAGACACACTTGGCTCATGACAGGCATCAGTGAAATTCATGGAAAACTGAGCATCTCATTCCTCCAGTCTCCTTTGAAAAATCAGTCTTCAACTCTTCTAAACATCAAACTCTGTGGAGAGCTTTGTGGACATTTGGCTAGCTGAGAGAGGCACGTAGACGCAGTACCATTAACAAACTGAGAAGGACACAGGCCTAAGAGTCAGCAGTCAGTGTCCAATGGCAAAACTAGGCCATAATAACCTTGCTGCAACATGAGGATGTGGGAGAGTAGGGCCCTGCCAGAATAGGAAGAATAGTTTCAATAGTTGCAATGAAAAACCTAAAAGAATGTAGAAGTAGGTGTAACTGGATGATAAGTAAACCAACCAATCCTGAGCTCAGCTTTGCAATATGCATGAACTTCATTAAATCTAATATAAATGTATGTGACTACCAATCAATAAACTGAGATCTGCTGATCACCCATATTGGCGTGCCGCTTTTCTCCCGCTGATCCTACAAATGGTTTTCCTACAAAACTCTCCTGAGCTCCCTCGTTCTGCTGCCTTACACTTGTGATACAGTCTCAGATTCTGACTCCAGACCCATTGCCAGCCTCCATGAAGATGTGGAGGGTAAAGAAAATGACAAGACATTTGATACCTAAGTGTGGTCTGTGTTTTTCAAGATAGCTTAAGAATCTGTGTCCTGCCAATATTTTATGTATCCTTAGACTTCAAACTTCCTCCCATTTCAGCTTTTAAAATAACCTCATTACAGTGCAGTTTTTTAAATGACACATTTGACTGTTCAGCAAAAGATAAACATCTTCAGATTCATTTGCTGTCTGAATCTTCAAAATGAGCGTTATAGATTCTAAAGGAAAGGGAAAAAATGTCTGTCACTGACTGTATCTGTGTGCACATACCACCCTCTTTAATACCCAAAGAATTTGGTATGATTCTGTTATTCCTAAGACCCCGTAAATTAAAACAATAAGACAGCTAGAATAAAGTGTTACCAAATCCTAATCTCTAAAAGTGATGTGAAATATTTTCAGCAAATAAAAGCAGAAAGAACTAATGATCCAGAGCTTTTAGCCTATTTATGTGAAAGATTAAAATAAACCTAGATTCTCAATCTTGATCAATAACAGAAATGTGTGGTCTAAAAAATAATCTAAAAAGTGTATACATTGGTCTCCAGCTGAAAAATGTGGACATTTTTAGTTAAATATTTTGGTGGGGGAGATTCACTCTACAGTTTATGGTGTTCTATTATAACTTCAAAAGAAATGCAGCTATTTCTGGTTGTTATTACAAGAAGCCATTCATAGACCTAGACCTCTTTGGAAAGAATGCTAACAATTTCAAATGTCATAGGCCAGTATTGACATGAGCTTTGAAAATGGATCACATTCAGTGCACTGATTCAAGAGATTTCTTTTGAGGTAATGATTAATTCTCTTTTTACAATGTAATTGTGCAAGGATAAGCAAGCTCACCTTTTCATCAGAAAGAGGAGGAGGATTTAATTCATGAGGAAGGTTTTTCTCCTTCTTTGAGAATCCTTTTGTGTCTGTGCAGGATATAGGAGCAGAATAGATGATACTTAAACCTTGGTTGCTTGTGACAGAGAACAAAAGCATCGATTTCTCATCTTTTCACTTTATATTGCAAGTAAAAGAGTCTCTCCCACAGTGTTTTGTAGAATTGGGGCTTATTCTCTCTAATGTCCTTATTATTTAATTTATAACTGATAAGGGAGAAGGGGACATTGAGGCCACCACGTTCAGTGGGGAGATGCTGGTGACCTCTCCCCCAGCAGAAGTCCCCAGTCCCAGCAGAAGGGACTGTGCTGCTTTGTGCAGAGGGGGATGTTGGCACTTCCAGGCTTTGCAGCCCTTGGGACTCCTTTGGCTGGATAGTACAGGTGACTTTGACAATCTCTGGGCCTAAGTGCTCCTGAGCAGCACCCATGTTGCACTGAGTCTCCTAATGTCAGAGAAAAAAGCCCTAATCCTATGACTGATTACTTTTTTTTCTAGTCTAAATTTAGGTGAAATTTAGGTGGGGAAATTTGGCTCCTGTCCTTCTGGAGCCGAGGCAGCCCAAGGCCATCAAATATCTCAGATGTCTCTACGCATCTATATGTGGGCAAATGAATTAAACACTGATCATTACTGCTTTAGATACAATAGAAAATCAGATTTTATTAATTTTTTTTAATGTGGATTCAACATATGTTAATTCTAAGTAGTGCACTGACAGTCTTGCTTGCACACTTTTCCTGATGTCAGCTGAAAATCTCACTGAAACTAATCCCTTTATTTGTCCCCTGCAGTCACTTGTTGATCTCTACTGCTTCACCAGATTTTGTACTTTTTGTTATTTGTTCTTGGCTCAGCAGATGAAGATTAGTTTAGAAACAAATATAACAGGATTAAAATACAAATGCTAAATTAAGTAACACATGTTAATGGGCATCATACAATTTCTCCCACTTTAGCCAAAATTGTCTCTAGCAGTGAATGAAAGGAAGAAGATGGGAAGCAGATGTTTTTTACTGTCTTGATTGTAAACTGGCCTGACACTTCCCCCCAAAGAGTTTATCAAGAGAGTTTGATTCTGTGAATCAGTCCCAAACCAGAGCTGAGGCACCAACACAGCCAAAGTGATCAACTTGGACCTTATGGGAGAAGAAACCAACAAACTAATCAGAGAAAATATTTTGCCCCTACAAAGATGCATTTCTTTTGTGACAGGCAAATACTTAAAATAGCAAAGGAATATTGAAGGATAGTTACACCTCACATTGATATCCCTGGGAGTTAGCTATAGATCTCCGTGAGTCAACTTTGAGTTTTAAGCTTTTTTTTAAAGATAATTTAAAATTTGCTTTACTCATGTAATGTTTACAGAGAACCTGTTCCTTTGAAAGATAAAACAGTACCATGTGGAAGGAATTGCCACCTGAGTTCAGATACAGCAGAAGACAGAAATAACTGATGCCACAAGTCAGTTGTGGGACATATGCTGGGCTAAATGAAAGGAGAAAAGGAAGACACAAAAACCTGAAGTAACTAATGTCAGTTAAATTTTAAGTGAATTTTAGATTTAAAACTGTATTCTAGTCATTAGAATTGGGCTTATTAAAGATTTAGAAGTTTTATAAGGAGATAGAAGTAGGCTCTAGGGTTACATCTGAAATACAAATCAAAGCATAAAATAGAAAAAAATTATTTTAAACCAGTTATTTTAATACATAGCAGTGAAGACATACAGAAACACTACTTTAGTTTGTCAGAAAAACAAATTGGAATAACAGTCATAGTTCTCATGCAGAGAACATAAATAAATAAAAGAAAACTAAAAACCATATGTCCTTATTTTGGAGGATGAGGAAAAGTAAAACAGCCAAAGAAAGGATAATAGTGAAAACAGCATGGAGTTAAAAATATTAAAGAAATGGGATATAAATGCTGCTGCCAGAATGTTGCATAATGACTGCTTTTATGAACAAACAGAACTAGAAATGTTGCTTTCTTGCTTTCCAAGAAACCTCCAGCAAATCCAGAATGTGACATGATTAAGCAGGAGGATAGTTTTTCCCTCTGAGGATGGGGCACTTCATGTTCTCCTGGAGAAGCACACACGCTCTTCTGGGGAGCTTTTCAACACTCCTCACGTTCTGTCCATTTTCTGTCAGCCCTGGGGAATTGAGCAACACATTTAAAGATGATGGAACCTGAGAGTTCATCAACTTCAGATTTATAGAGTGATAAACAATATATCAATCAGAGTCTGGAGTTATATTTACTTTTCCCAGCAAATCTGAAAAAATTTCAGTCACGATTATTTTCCTGGATTTTTCTGATGTCCTTTTCTTTCTGAGATAAGATGGAAAACACAGACTCCATGCTGGAAAGAGAGATTGTTCTACTACATAGTCAGTGGTGCAGATGAGTGTTTTTCACACCTTGAAGTACAACCACTGAGGGAAAAGAGAGATAAGATTTTAAGATTAAGGAAGAGAGAAAAGAAGAGAGAAGAGAGAAGAGAGAGAGAGAAGAGAGAAGAGAGATTTATCACTGCTGGAGCAGGAGCAGGCACATGCACTCCCTTGTCCTGCCCCAGTTGCCCTTCCTTGTGATGGACCTGTTGGCTGGAAAACACAGCTCCCTGAGAAGTGTGAACATTGCAGGCAGCAAATATGGGCTGTTCCTGGACAGGGATTTCATGTGGCATGTTGTAGCAGCCCTGCAAGTCAAAGGAGTGTTCTGTTGTATTCATATCCCCTATGGGATCCCCCACTCACATCCAACTTCACGTCTGGACTGTGGCTGTCCATCCATCAGTCCATGCTGAGGACAATATACCTTAAAATAGTGGCTGCAATGGTGGAAAAACATTTCTGTGATGGATGAATATCTGAAGGGAGATGTGTCCTGTGATGGGGAAGAGGTGGTTAAAGGAGAACAGATTGGCCAGAAGAGAAAATATATATATAACACCCCTGATGATAGTATTTTTCCCTCTTTGGGAAGAAGAA
This sequence comes from Emberiza elegans, assembly GCA_024865655.1. Taxonomy (NCBI): domain Eukaryota; kingdom Metazoa; phylum Chordata; class Aves; order Passeriformes; family Fringillidae; genus Emberiza; species Emberiza elegans. The sequence goes on from JALJVW010000206.1 coordinate 13,798,141, forward strand.
AGCTTTATTTTTAAGAATTTCCATTTGTGTGAGTGACCTACTATCCCATAGTAGTCTTCTACTATGTGTTAACAGGACAGGTCACTTAGGTTATGGCCACATTAGCAAACTAAGCAGTAAATAGCAGTGATAAACCACACAGACCGGTGCTTTACGGGACCTGTGTGCCCTCCCACCCACAGTGAGCAGCTGCATCCAGCCCCCTTAGCAGCAAGATGCCCCCATTTGCTTCATGTCCTGCATCCCATGGCAGAAGAGGCAGTCATGCCATTGGTTTCTCTGCGTCTGGATTGAAGGCACTCGAGACAGTAGCTCATGTTTGGACTCAGATGTTTATTGTTTCTTATCAGTAAAACAGTCTCACTACTGTGAGTTTGGCAGCTTTTCATTAGAAGGCACAAAATGGCCAACAATCTCTTGTTCCAAGGTCTTTTAAGACTAAACTGTCCAATTAAGAACTGACACCTGGATTATTTCCCTTTTAACCCAATAACTGATCCAACAGAGCTGCATGGGGACTTTCGTGCCCAATTACAGAATGCCACCCAAACCCAAGAAGAAGAAGGAAGAAGAAGCATGAAGAAGAAACCCAGGACAACACCCTGTGCCCTCCATCTTGCTTCCATCCACAACATACTAAAAATCCCAAAACCTAAATTTCTCACCAAGTGATACGCCTACACTACTCTCTATAATCTATTTCACACTTTTGTGGATTCTGGTCTATCTTGAAGTCTAGGAAACTTTCTCCAAGAGTGAGGGTCAAAGTCAGTGCTCCCCTGGGGTCAGGGCACCCCAGCGCAGACAGAGAAATATTCCCAGTGCCCTGGGTTTCCACAGATGCCAGGCCAATCTTTACAGTTAATGATAGAATATCTTCAGAGAATCCTAAAAGTTAGAAAATATCTCTACCCCCAGCCTGTAGTAGTGCAGGACCCAGCACTTTGCCTCACTGAATCTCATACCTCTGGCCCCAGTGCAAGTCCCTCTGTGGAGCCTTCCCACCCTCCAGCAGTTCAACACTCCCACCCAACTTTGTGTCATCTGTGATCTGACTGAGGGTGCCCTTGTTCCCCTCATCCAGATCATCAATAAAGATATTAAACAGGACTGGTCCCAGCACTGAGCCCTGGGGAGCACACTTGTGAACAGCCACCAGCTGGATGTAATTCCATTCCCCACCACCCTCTGGGCCTGGCTTCCCAGCCAGTTTTCCCCTGTGAGGAACGGACCTGCCCAAGCCATGGGCTGCCATTCCTGCAGGAGAATGCTGTGGGTTTCCACACATGCCAGGCCAATCTTTACAGTTAATAATAGAATATCTTCAGAGAATCCTAAAAGTTAGAAAAGTTAGAAAAGGTTAGAAAAGACCTCCACCTCTAGCAATGTCAAAGGCTTTGCTGGAGTCCGGGCAGACATACCCAGAGCCTCTGCCTCATCCCCCAGGTTGGTGACCCAACTGTGCTCCCCATAGTCTGTGACTGTTGTGGTGCTGGGATCCTGTCCCCTGCTCCTTCTTTGTTTACTTGTAGAGACAGAGCTAACAAGGCTGGTGGGTGGGTGGCAATGAAATCCTTACCATGGTTGTGGCTCTCCTGGGCAAGGTGTCACACAGCTCAGGGGACAGAAAAAGCCAAGGAATGGTTCCTGTTACCAGTGTGGGGACTACTATGGGCCAATATTGTGATGGTGTTCACAGGGGTCCAAGGATGAGGGAAGAGATGAGGATCTGACTCCATGTTTCAGAAGGCTGATTTATTATTTTATGATATATATTATATTAGAACTATACTAAAATAATAGAAGAAAGGATTTCATCAGAAGGCTAGCTAAGAATAGAAAAAGAAGGAATGAGTAACAAAGGCTTGTGGCTCAGACACAGAGTCCGAGCCAGCTGGGCTGTGATTGGCCATTGATTAGAAACAACCACATGAGACCAATCACAGATCCACCTGTTGCATTCCACAGCAGCAGATAACCATCGCTTACATTTTGTTCCTGAGGCCTCTCAGCTTCTCAGGAGGAAAAATCCTAAGGAAAGGATTTTTCAGAAAATATCATGGCTACACAAAATGGGTCAGTATCTGCCAACAGCAGTCAAGGCCTAACAATGCCATAATACAGATATAATAAGTGTGAAAGTTTTTATTTACCTAGGCTTGGAAGACTGATGGCCCAGGGATTACTGCTGACAGGACCTATTGTGCGCCACAAACTTTGAAGAGGACTCATGAATATTTCTCATAGCTCAAAGGAAACGTTTCAGATAGCATTCCAGCTGCACAGGGAAAGTAAATATTTAAAGCTTGTTCTGAGGGATGAGGAGGAACAAAACGTGCAAATTTTACATCTTCTACACAACAGTAATTTAAATTCACAAAGGTAAGAATTTCTTGTCAAGACACTAAATAACAAGACACTATTTGATAGAAAATAGGCCAAACTCCACCAAGAATAGTCTGTGATGATTTATTTTACAAGAAGCTCCAGAGAATTGCAGCAGCTTAATCTAAGATCATGTCTACTATTAGGGTTGTAGGAGGATGCTTTGTTCAAATTTCCCATGATTTGATTCACTTCATAGGGAAGTCTCGGAGTGCATAAAGAGTTTTCTTTGGGTAAAATCAGAAGGTAACTGCAAGCACATTCCTTGTGGGCTCCAAAGGCACAGGGTAGCTCAGTCCAGGTGCCCTGGCCACTGCTAACCCAAAGCAAATCCCACCGAAGTGTGTATGGTATGGACACCCAAACCAAATTTTTTACCTGTCTGCTCCCAACATCTGCCCTATTTGCTGGTGTAAACATAACCCATAGTGCTTTCTGTCTGCAGCTCAGATATTAGCATCTTTTTCACATTTAAAAAAATAGTAGAGCAAAGAGGCAAAGCAGAATTTTAATGTGCTGTTTTGGAAAGAAGCAAGGCACAAGCATCGTACTATAACACATCTAAAGAAAATTCAAAGCTTTGCCTCTTCTTAGGCGCAACTTTGCCTTCCATTCCAATTGGCTGAGCCAGTTTCGACTTAGCCAGGCACCCTGGTTGCATGCAAACACTGTTACCTGTGTCCAGTGCTGCCATATCTGTGAGGTACAGATGGATTAGCCTCACAGTGCAGTATTTGATTTCTGGATTTATGTACTGGAGTCTATCAAGCTGCACAAAAACCGTGGAGCTCCAGGTACTTACTATTCTAATTTCTTCATTAGCATTTCCATTGAATAATAGTCAAAAAGGCTTAAAATACATTAAATGGGGTGTAAGGGAATAATTAGTGGTCATCAGTATAATTTATGAGTATCTGAAATGAAATATCTTGGTGTTTACATTTTTAGGGCATTTGGAAGTCACAAGAGAAGATCAGAGCAGGCACCCCATAAGCAACCTTCATTTCAGTGTCTGCAGGTGTTGGTAGCAAGTTCTTTGGGTCAGTACAAGAAATATTTTCTTTAAATAGCAATTTTCAGGTGCAGAAGTAAGGCCAGTCACAGCAGTTAAATATTCTCTTGTGACTTTCTAAATATAGGCACATGCATCACTGAGTTTTATTTCTGTACAAACAGGATGCTGTCTGTGCATGGTACAAGTGAATCTGCTAGTCTAACCCTTAAATGCTCATGAAATGCTCTTATCTGAGAAGAGAGGTGTTATGTACTCTCCACAGGCTTTACAAAATAAGATCTGAATATTGGGTCTGTTACGCTACCTTATGTGTAGAAGCATCTACTCTTTTGTAAGAGCATAATAACACTTGAGATAATAATGACATAAAGTTACTAATGCTATATTCATGTACAGGATTATTCTTCCATTTTTATTGCTAAGCATAACAGAAAAAGTAAAAGTTAACTGAGCTAGAGTCTAAATTCTTCACTCCCCTTGCAGATCAGCAACTTCTCTGAGTATTTCCCCATATATACACATCCAGTTTTCACAGTGTGGACCCAGAGTACAGGAGCTTATGTCTGAGAAGTTGGAATAGCCATGAGATAAAATCTGATGCAACTGAAAGGCTGTATCTGAAAGGGCAGCTGAAAATACAGGAGATGAAAACACATGAAAGAAAGCAGAACAGCTTGGTTGGAAATGTTCATCCCTTTGGGTGGGGATGAACAAAGTGCACAATGATCAAGGTGTTGAAACAAGATACCAGCATCTACAAGAAACAGGTCACCAAAAACCAGATGAGCAAACTGAGACTTGGGGTCTATTTCCAGCTGATCGCTATGCTTATTTCCTAGTGACAAATGACCCTTTTAAGAAGGAAAGGATATACCCTGAGTTACTTTTTCCCCAAACAAAGGAGACAGCTAATGGAAAGCTGGAGGACAGAGAGAATCACTTATGGCAGGGGAGAGAAAAACAAAACTGGAGGAGGCAATGTGATAAATGAATGCAAAGGCAGCCTGACTAGGAAGTTCACATGCTGCCAAACAACTTACTGAACTACAATGAACGTGAATAAAAACCAAAGTCACTCTTCAAAATGTAAATACAACAGAGATGCACATCAATGTTCCCCAGCCGTTGTGTTATAAATAGCATAGAAAAGGTAGTGGGAGGTCAGAAATCATGGGAGCCATCCAAGGACAGGTTGAGGCTGAGAGAAGGCCAGATTTGGCAAACCACAGAAAGCTGAATTTGAGTAAACACAGGAGCACAACATTCCTGGTATCAGGAATGAGCTGTTCATGGGAAGGTTCCCTTGCATCCCTCTGGTCACCCTTACCACCAGCACAGCAGGTACAGCTCTGTGTTCTACCACTGCATTCCTGACTTGGCAATGTCCTCTCAGACAGATGTTTTTTCCATAATTCTGGCTGTCAAATTCTCAAAGCAGGGTAAACAAGATCTTGCTGGCAGCCTTCCTCCATCCTGGATCTGTTCATGAGATCTCATGGCTAGATCATTTCACAGCTGCTTTAGGGGTTCTGCAGCTTATTACACAAATATTTACTTTTTCAGAAGGAGAAACCAAGTTTGAAAAGCTTTGTTTCTTCCAGCCCCTTACTATGGGGGCTTGACAGGCTGAAACAAATGAGTTTGGAGACAACACGGTGAACAGCACAGCGAGTCATTAAAAGGTAAGAGTAACACCCAAGTGCTGTGGTGCTGCAACATCCCAACAACCAGCAGAGCACAAGGAAATGGTACAGCTTCAAATTCCATCAGAAGGACCTCTCCAGCCCCAATAGCTAAAAGAAATTTACAGTGGTCTTTTGGAAAACAGCCTTTAGCACACCCCACTGAAGTCCAAGTGAGGCTTGGACACGAGCCATTGTCTTTAGGGAGATACCCTCTGATCCTCAGAGATGCACCTGCACTGTCCTTGCAGAAGAAAAGGGTTTCTGAAAGTTGTCAAAATCTTTCTGTGGCTTAGTATTTTTCTTTCAAGTTTTTTCTTCAAGGCAAACCTAAGGTTTGAAAACAAGGTCCAGGTTCTTCCATCATCATTTAGACAGTCTGAAAATGAGTGCTCAGGTTTTTGGGAGCAAGGCACATTTGAGCTGGGCACATTTGCATCACTGAAAACAACCAGAGGGAGGGCCTAAAAAAGCAGGTACCATTAAAGAAACACAAGATCACTCAGGCCCTGAAAATTCACACATTACTGAGTGCATTTGAAAAATTGTGGCTACACCATTGTTTTCACGCTGTAATCATACATCACACAAATCTAGATCTCAAAATGATAGCACACAGAAAGTGGCAGTCTGGCCCGACTTCAAGGGGTTCATTTAGACATTTATTTCCATTTAAATCATATGCAAACAAAGTGATTTCAGGTTACTATGAATAAAGACAATTTGTTGCACAGCAATGGATATATAGAAGGTATGTCAGCTCTTTTTCTTTCTCATATAGATGAATTTGAGTATTTAAAAATGGCTAATAGGATTAAGTAGCATTTATTGGCTATTATTGGCTATGCAAGTGCAGTTCTTACTGTATCAATAGTGTTCCAGAGCAGCAGGATTTAATTCTGCTCTGTAAGAATTACAGTGTCAGGTATATATTAATGTATTCCTTAGATGGTAAAAGTGAGAAAAAGTCACACTGTCACTTTAGGGGAGTTCACAGTTGATGCTTTTGAAAGATTAATTTTCATTTTGAAGTGTCAACAAATTTCATATAAAATGATCAAAAGAAGTCCCCCTTGCCCTGTTTTTATTTTTTAACCTCTCTATCTTGGTTAAACTAATCTTGTGAAGGTATAATGTACTACGCAGTAGACTCCTCAAAATGAATTCCCTGCAGATGCATAAAGAAATAATGTTAGGCATGCAACACATAGTAAAATTAGCAGCATATTCCAGGCCAGGATGCATATTTCACCAAGAAACCAGTGTCAAAAGTTTAGCAGTGGTATCAACAATCATCTTGGGAACCAGCAGTGCCAGACGCTTGGATTTATGTAATTTCACTGACCTGGATTTTGGGGTTTCCAGCTTAACTGGAAACTTTGCATGAAAATACTGGTGTACTATATCTTAAAAATGGCAATAAATATATCACCTCACTTTCTCTATTAAGAAGACTGCATCCATGTTGTCTTCCAAAGTGACATTCCTGAGAGCTCCCTTTCATGGTATGGTGGGACAGCAGAAAGAGCAGAGCACGGCACAGACTTCACTTCTGCCAAGCAGGCTTGATGAGGTGGAGTGAATTTCCCAGAGAAAGCCTTGCCAAGAGTTCCCTGCCTGAATCACTTGGGCTGGAAAGTCACATTGTTGTTTTCATTCCCAGCTAGATGAGAGGTACTGGAGACAAAGCTCACACTGCCGAATTCAGCACAGAGAGACAGACCATTAGTCAGTCAGCTGTGAAATGTAAATAATTTTTGCCTTACAGAATATCCTCCCTGATTCTGTCAAAATCCATCATGCACAACTGCTTATTCAAGCAAAAGGTAACACAAAGTAAATATCCCCCAAACTTACAGACTAGCTGTGTACATCTTAATTTCAGTCTATCATTCTTCTCATGACACTGTGGTAAAAAACACTTTTCTTCCAATATCAGTCTGTCCTGATCACTTTTGAAATAACAAAGGCTAAATCTTTTAAAAATCAGAGACCTCTGGTTTCCCTCATGAACTGTGAATTGGGAATAACTCCACTGGCCTCACAAGCCAGGTTACTTCATCCCTAATTGCAATCAGGGATAACGTTTGGCCCCACAATCAGTGAAGAACTCAGTAAAGGCCAAACCATGGACAGCCTCCTGATCTGCTTTCCAGGAGGTCAGTGACCTCTCTGGGAGTATCCCCTCTGCCCTTGCAGAGGTGAGAAAGGGACAGGAGGAATCAGCATTGGGAATCAGCTGTCTGGGCCTTATTTTGTTATTTTCCTCATTGGATTCATAGGCTGACTATGTGGAAAGTTGAATTTGATTGTGTTTCAAAGATGCAAAGGGTCAGGACAGTGTTCACTGCTGGATGCCTTCAAAGGTTCAGTGCCAGTGCAACAAGAAGTGCAGGCTCTTTGGGAACCGTGTGAACCTCCTGAGTCAAGCACATATCCAGAAATACTTACCAAAACTGATATTTTGACCATTTGGCTTTTCCAAATAGTTTGGAAAATGGTTTCAATTTTGGTTTTTTCTTGCTGGGACTCAACCAGCAAGAGTATGACCATAAATTGTTCTTTCAAATCCCCATAGATGGAAACTAAATTTCACAGAAGATTTAAATAAAACTTAGCAACTTAGAACAAAAGATGTATTCTGCTAAGCCACATTTGGAGTTATTAGAAAAAAATTACTAGCATTAGCTGAAAGTTAAAAGAGCTATAAAATCAGATTAAATTTAAAGACTGTATCAATTTACTAATAGAAGAAAATAAATACATAGAAACATTGAGAAACAGCTAAATATGGTAAATGATTCCTTCAAAAGGCAGAAAATAAAGCTTAATCTGAATATCTATTTTGATACTAAAACTGCCAAAACCAATGCCTGCCTTTATCAGGCAGATAAACTGTGTTCAGGCATAATTACATTAAAACCATCCATAGGGACAAAGTCGCCAGGATGTCAGCACTGAACCTGTCTTTAACTTAGGATTTAGCACTTTTTTGTCTTTTTATCTTTCTTCCATTTACTGGTTTGTGCCCTAGAACATGGAGAGATTCTGACAGGGGATCTTTACAGATGCTGTCAAGCTTAATATTTTGGTCAGTGATAGTGAATGCTTTCTTTAATCTTATACCATCTACCACATTCTATGTTAGCAGCAAAGAAACAGCTGTCCAGGTTAAATGTGATTGCTTCCATCAAATTTGAGATTTTTTTTTTCTGTAATTTTCCTCAAGGTGCACAATATATTCATATGACCTGCCAAAGCATTCAGAATGACAATTTAATTAAGAATACTGCAGTACTGAAGAGCCTCAGAAGAAGTATGGCTATTTTTTAAACAAAGAGGCAAAGAAACAAGTCAGAGCATATTTTGTTTTAAGGATTCAATAATTAACGAACTAATTAATTTTCATTAATTTTACAGACTAATCTTCCCCACCCAATGCTGTCATATGTCTCCTAGTGTAGAAGCTATATCAGACCTTGAACTCAAATTATATTCTTTCATCTGCTAAGTCATCACACAACTTTAAGATTTCCAGCTACCTTGGGAATTGATTAAAGCTCCTTGGAATTATAAAACCACAGAATCATTTATGTTTTTCTTTCAATTAAAACAGCCTTCCAGCACCCCACTTTCTTTATTCTGTGTTCATTAACTTGTTAAAGCTGGATGTTAGAAATCTCTTTTAGTAAGAACTCTTAATTACAATTAAAGAAGTCAATCCTACTGACTGCCAGAAAAAAAAATATCTGTCAAAAGGAACAACAATGTCAAGTTTGTCAGTGGTGCTACAGGCAGCTTCTATTTGAAATAACAGATGCCATGCAACAAAAAGATGGAACCACATACTCTCTTCCCCATACTCCCCAACATCCCTCATATCTCCCTCTCCTTTTCCCATCCCCAACTCCTCACAGGTGATTAGATTTGTCCTGGGAATCAGATTCTTTAAAAAGAAAAACCCACCTGGATACTCCTTTTCATCTAGTGTTAAACAACCAGATTACAACATACCTCCTGTTCCTGATTCCACCAAGGCAAATTCTACTTAGCCAGGGATGATGTGGTGATGTGCCAGCACTAGAAAATTAAGGAAGGTTCTGATAGAGAGTAGCTTGGAGACATTAAGGATAAAAAAGGTTCTTTGTAGATAATGTAAATAATTTCTGTCATTAGCTCCTATTTCTCATGACACATGGATCTTTCAGGAGTCCATTTTGAATACAACTGGATGTACTCATTTTTCTTTTCAGGGTAAGGCAGACTTATTTCTCAAAATCTAACTTTATATGTCAACATATGCTACACATCTGATCCTCTTTTTCTGTCATTTTCCCCTTATGCATCTGCTGCTCTTTCCCCTGCTCTAAACAGTCAGCTCTTGGTACTCAAGGGCCATCCTGTACCCAGGGTGATGCAAGGGCTGCTCACCTTCAGCCACAGTCTGGCCACTGCAAGAAGGATGGCTCAGTGCTCCAGCACTGCCCTCAAATCCCTCAGTCTCTATATTCTGACTCAGGCAGTCAGAAAAAATGCCCATATTGCATTATAACACAAGTTCCCAGTACCAAAGCATGTAACTGAGTGTATGAACATGTGAAAGTGCTTGGTGCAGAAAGTAAGGAGAGAAAGAAATTCTTCTCCTGAATAAGGTTACTGGTCTCCAGCAAAGATGGCTCAAGCAATGTTTTGTCTGTGTGTCTGAGGAAGAGTGAAATTTAGAAAAAATGACAAAGCAAATTGCTTGATGGATTGCTTTGAATACTGAAGATTACTTTTAGATCCAGGGTGGGGAGTGTTTAAGGGCACCCCTCTGGAATCCCAGTTTCCTGGCCTGGATATGGCTGGAGTCCTGGTTGTGCGTCTCCTGGTACGAGGAGAGGCACAAGGCTGGCCCACAGCACCGACCCTGTGTGTCCTCCAGAACGGAGCCTTGGACCTCACTCCAGCCAAAAGGGTGGGCACAGCTGTGTCATGCTGATCTCTCTTTGGAAAAGAAGCGCAGAAAGCGCAGCCTAGCACCAGGCTGATGATGTTCACACCCTACCTTTCCTCCTTCTTTTGCATAATTAAGCAGTGATGGTGATCCAGCCACTGTTTCTCCTCCTCAGAGTGGGTGCCACAGAGTTTAAAACTCAGGAATGGGTTGGTGCCCTCTCTGCTGCAGCTGCCCTGCAGTAACACTCTGGAACAGTGGCATGCTCCACAAACCAAGAGAAGATGACTGAGTGTCACAACCCATGCCTATAACATTTAATTACAATTTAATTTTAGAAATTAACTACAATTTTTTACCTAGTTTAGATACACAATTGCAATCAAAAATCAATCACTGTGCAAGGATCACTTACATGGAGTTTGCAATTAAAAGGGCATCCACTTGTACACCTGTATAAAATCAAGGAGCTTCAACCTCATCATAACAATGCTCAGCATTTTCTGTTTTGTTTTTTACAAGTATTGTACAATCTAAACCTAATTAATCTTCATGACAATAAGAAACAAAAATGTTCGATTTATTTGGGGGGTATACAAAGAATCAGATGGCAGAGCTGGGAGAAGAATTTCTGGGGAAGACAGTCCTGCGCTAAAATCAAAATTTCTGATAATTTTCCAGATATAATTAATTTGCTAATTTTGGTCTAAATTTCTATCTTTTGACTCCAGTAATTATTATTAGCTGATGCAGTGTCTGTAATGTAGTCAACACTTTCCAGACATACAACCAAGAAAAATTATTTTTACAAGACCGCCTATAAAAATACATTACATTTTTGAGATTGCTTTGGATTAGTGAGGCTGAGAGATTTTAAACATTGGTATGCACAATGTATGTAGTAAAACTGTGCATTGGTAAAAACAAACTTTTTTCTTGTTGTTTTTTTCCAGTAACTGAGCACAGCATGCTCTAAGTTAGTAAAATTGGAGTTTCACTGACAATGGAAGTACTTAAATTGTCTGTTTTTGTCCCTTTCACAGTCTGATGTCAGTCTCATTTAATCATAGATTTTTACCTATATACCTACCTTTAGTACAGACAAAACAAGCTACCACTAACTTCTGGCAATGAAAGTAAGAAGAGGATTTAAGTCAACTAGTTTTGTATCGCTACTATTTTCTGATTCTTAGGAACATTAAGGTCCATCCGAAATTAAAATCACATTTTCTTCATACTTATCTGAAATCTACATTTATAAATGCATTATATATATATATATATACACATATATACATAAATTTATATGTGTCCATTTATTCTATATATTTAAATACTTCCAGATGCTTGTATATTTTAATAGATATTTATAGAAATTACTTTACAGCAGTACCAGAAGTGAACCTGGCTGTCAGATTGTGTCTGCAGCTGTCTGTTCTCTTCTGCCATCATGTGGGTATTACTGAAGTGCAGGAATGCAGCAGCTGTTGGGAGAGCACGGGGGGATGAGAGGGTGAGAAATGCTCCTGTGCCCCCCAGGTGCCTGGGGCAAGCTGGGAGAGAGCTGCCTTCTCTCTTCTAAACTGTCTGGCAAAAAGCTTGGCATCTGAAACACATCTCCATACCTTCAGGTCTTTAACAATCTAAAAATCTGTGGATGTTCATAAAGAAAATAAAGTAACAGAAAGTAAAATAAAACCCCAAATACTTTTCTGCAGAGTTGTTTTATTGCAATACAACACTTCTTGGGATGATTGTGATATTTTGGGTGTTTTTTTGCAAGGAAGTTCAGGAGCTGAACTTTGGATTCTGGTTTTTCTCAGGGACCATCCAAATCTCCAGAAATGCTCTTTTATTTAGAGGTCATCAGAGATTAAGGAGCTGTTTTATGAATATGTTTTAAATATGGGTGTTTCAGATTAGTATACTTAATCCTACCCCCCTGTGATTATGTCACTGACAAAATATATCAAATGTAAGATGTACACAACAGAGCTACTTCAAAAAAAGGCCCTTTGACTTTACAACTAGTTAAAAAATAATTATCTGTCTAGCTCCTGATACAAAAATGTTCTGCAAGTTGTTACTTCTCTAGCAAAGGCCTAAATGAGATGAAAAAAATTATTATTTTATTTATTCCATAATTATTTTAAATCCCAATCACCCCAGAACTCCTGCATAATGGCATTCAAATTGCTAGTTTTCTCTCAATTAGCAAGAAACAAATCTGATACATCTTCTGGCCAATGCTGAAGGAGTGTTAATGCAGTAAATGGTAGCTTTTAAATACTGCATTTGAAGAGTCACTGTGTGGGGATTTCACTCTTGCATAAACACAGAGTGCATAGTTTCTCTTTCTATTGAAAATAACAAAAGAGAAAAAAGTAAACTTATGTCTTGTCATTAAACAAAGGATAAAATAATGCCTTTAGAAAGAAGATACAGAAGTGTGGGTTTTTTCCCCAAGTATACACTTGCAAATAGTTAATATTTTGTTTAACACCACTTAATCTACCAATATATTTTTGACCTTTGGATACCAGCACACTTAATACATCTGCATGTCAAACACTGCAAGTTTTACTTTGATTCACCCACTTTAAGATAAGCTATCATGTGCCAGACAGCTGCTTTTTCTCATAACTTCCCCCATAACTAAAACTTCTGCATAGTTACAGAGCAGAAAATGACACCAGAATCACAGAGCAATATGTGCATTTCTCAGGACTAAATGGCTTCTGTTACTTGCTCCAGCCAAATATAAACCATGCAAAAGTACACTAACTTAGCTTCTAAAAGCAAATGTCTTTTCAGAGTGTTTCACAGTAGTAGTAAACTCTCCATTTCCAGATTTTTCATCCTTCACTGAATGTCTGAAGTAAACAATGAAAATTGTGCAACTTTTATTCAGGGTGGTAAATAGAATTTGAAATAATGACTCTCTCCAGTACAGAGACCACTTTCCATGACCTAGATTATTCAATATAATATTTTAATGTTAAATAATTTGCTGCAAAATTCTCACACTATATAGCAGAGGTCTCTATATTTATTCTTAAATATCTGCCACCACTTTGTAAATATTAACACATTAACACTAACTTTATAAACGTGTTAGCATTTTACATGTCCTAAGAATTACACAGGTATTTATACAGGGCAAGAAGTCTCCTGAAAAATTATGTACTTCCAATGCAGGCACTGCAGTCCCTAAATATTCAGTGGCTGGTGTCAGAGGTTGATATTAAAAAGCCAAGTTGATTTTTAGGTTGCTCTGTACAGTCAATGGGAAGAGTCAAGGCCTTCCAAGGTCAATGACTGAAAGGAATTAGGTCCCTCTGAGGGACCAACAAAAACTGGACAGTTCAACAAAAACCACTTACATCTAGAAAACAGGAAATGTCTGCAAGAAATCAGAAGGAAAACAATATAGAGTGCAAAGATGTATTAACTGGGGAAGTGCAGCTTGGAAAAAATTTGCATGGTCTGAAGAGGTGTAGAAGAAATAGGAATGGCTTTGAACAAAACAAGAATGGCGGGTTAGAATGTGATACCTTAATCTGGGTGTTCAAAAAGTTTCAAGACTTTAAGTAAAGGATGTGATTTTGAAAAGCTATTATCAAAGCCCTAAAAGCTTTGTAAACTGATCAAGACCTAAATTATATTAGAAATATGGAGAACTGCAACTGGAAACCAAAAGCAAAACTGTTCCCTGTGTACTGTGCAATATATACAAATGCATGCATAAAATGGTGTGGATCAATAAATGATTGGGGTTTTTTTAGTGCTTTCATCAAACTGGCAAATACTACATCTGGTCATCATCTCCTCCTGCCAAGCAGGTGGAACATTTAAGAGCGGATGGTGATCACTGCCAAGGTTTGCTTAGCAAAAAATCCTTTGCCTGTTTCAGCTATAAATAATGCTCACCACATGTTTACTAAGCAAGGTCCTGATTCCCTTTCATCTCAGTTTGGTGAGAGACAAACCAAGTAATATTGAGAAGGCTTAATTAATCCACATGTAAACCCAGCAGATGCTAAAACTCAATAGGAAGCCAGAAGTGGCCTCACCAGAGAGAGAACACTCAGGCCCTACTCATTGCCAGCAACTTAGCTCATACATTTCACATGCAATCAGCATTATATAAAAAATACAGTGACTAAGAAACACAAAAATAACTATTGCAAGAGGGCAAATAAGTCCAAACATTCCCTCAAAAGAAGGCTACAGTCAGTGTATTCATTTTTCTCCTTTTACTTCACATTTCTTGTGTTTGAGGTTACACCATAGCTCAATTTTAAGGGGAACGTTGCCCTGGAAGCCTCTTCCATAATCTGGTGGTTTGGTCAATCTCCTGCAATCCTCACCACCCCAAGACTGGCCTTTCAGCTTGCTGGGTTGGTCTGTGGCACTGCAAACCCTCAAAGTCCTTATGGAAGGGCTGGAGAGGTGTCTCCTCCTCACCTCTTGAGGAGAGGCAGCAGCAGCAGCTGTCCTGTGTTGCACTGGGTTCAGGCACCTGCTGAATGTCATGGTGATCTGAGCAAGATGGAAAAATGTGGGAGCTCCTGACCAGAATCATGGCAGATTTTAGCTGTGAGTGAGGAACCTATTTTCCCAGAGGACTCTTCCTTTAATCACTGACATGTCCAGACTCCGCAGTCCAAAATGAGATTGTCCAGAACATTTGAGGATCTCTGAAATGTAGGCCACTAGAGCCTTTTGTGGATTTCAAAAACATGCTGTGGGCAGCCTCTTTTGTTTGTACCTAGAGTTATTTGTCCTTGTTCTAGGAGTTAATGTTGTGTTTGGCTGGCTCCTGAATGCCATTATCCTCCTTTGCTTGCCAGTCTTGGTGCCCCCTTCATCTTTCTTACTCAAGTTTAGTTTTCCATGAGGTCAACAGATTGCAGGGAAGCTGCTCTGCTGATCTCTTCATTCAGGGACTGAATAAATGAGACTTGCTAATGTTACATTATTATTATTTTTCAAGTTCCCGGAGCTATGGAAAGTCCTGACAGCTCATGCAGAGTACAAGGCTGTTACTACTTATCTTTTACTAAAATACACTAATGAGAAAATTTCTCATCAGATCTCAACAAGAGTGTTTTGTTCCTTATAATGTAATGTTGACATATTTGTGTGCTGCTGTTCTGGGCCTGGATGTCAAAGCGTATTAGACTTGTACATTGTAGTCATGAATTTGGTCGGTAAAAATAAATTAACACTTGCTTTCCATGGTTCCATTTATTTTTCAGCATTTTCAGTTCCACTGATGGCATGTTCACAAGCAAACATCTGGAAAAATATTGGCATAGATTAGCCAATGTCATCTCTCTATTTTGAAATCACCAAGAATCTTGAAATACAGGGAAATTCAGAAGCATGTTTGAAAAAGGACCAAGTTCATCTACAGGGTCCTATCCTAACTCTTCCTTAATTTATCAAATACCTGGAAAAGCAGTGACTTTAGCCATCTCATTAAACATACACATTAAAACAGGGTTTAGTCTGAGTTTAAACTGGCGGCAATGAATATCTTAGTCTCCAGTGATAAATTGCATGTCAGAGTTTTCCTGTCTTTTCAGCCTGGGCAGTAACCCCAAAGGGCCTGGGCACGCAGTGCTTATCCTAGTGTATCTATAGCAGACATCCAGCCCTTCCCAGATGCAAAGAGGATGGATCATGTCCTCAGACATGCATTTCCTAAGCAGGCTTCTACTCCAGCTGACAGTAATGAACTCTGACTGTGGAGCAGAAGTTATTTTTGTCCTAAATGACAAACTGCCATGTCCTGTTATCTGGAAGATTTAAGGCCTGACACAGTCTATTTCATCTAATGGAAACAGTTTAAAAGGAGAAGACAGGTTAACATATGCCAGTAGGAATGGATATGGAGCTGTATTTCCCCAGGTAGCTAAGAACTAAATATCAGTTATTTTTCTAACCATGGTGGTTTTTGTCAGTTCATTTTATTTCAAGGTGTGCTTAAACTTCAAAAAACTACTGGTATTGGCATCCCAGCATCCCCTCAGCTGGCCACTTTTCCCAGGAGAAGATAGAAAAAGGCTGAGGTTATCACAAGTGATTACTCCTGACTGACCAGACATTCTACCAATAGAGTGACAACAACCATTTTAAGCTAAGAGAAGGGATGATGAAAGCAAACACCCAGTTACTTCTTTTTCTGTTAGAAATGGGTGGTTGTGGAGTGGTTCAGACTAGTGACACCACTTTAGATGAACCTCACAGTACAATGCAGTTACTTTTCCCTGAGGGTAATTTCATTTAGTATTTAGGTCTAACCAGCCTTTTGCCTTTTGTCTGATATTTTGTATTTTGAATGGTGTAAGGCAGTGACTGCATTTTTGGTCTGGTTTTATGCAGCTCCTGATTAGGATTCCTACAGCAGGTATTGCTACCAACATTGCACAACCAGACATTCAAAGTGTCCTTTTCAGGGGCTTCTCTGTCAAACTCATATTTCCAAAATTCAGCGCACAGGCAAGTATTTGGCCCAGACAGTGAAATTCCACACAGTGTAATAAACCATGGGAGTATGACATGTCCTAGAAAGACTCTGTGCCCTGGTTCAACTTTAAAGACTCCTGCTTTTAATGGAATTTTATCTTCCCAGACATTATGAAATCCATTAAAATGAAAATACTTCTTTCAGGTTCCTGGAAGTAATTAATTCATTTATACTTAAAATAAAGGACAGATATTGTAGTGACTGTAACTGTCAGAAAGGAGGACACATTAGAAAGGCTCAGGAAATACAGGCTGTGTTCCTGACAGGCAGCTGAGGAGCTGCAGGGAATTAACAGTGCTGGGGCTGGGGACATTAAGTTCTTTTATATCATATTAGCAGGGACCAAGCACCCTGAAGTGTGGTTTAATGACACGATTCAAACTTTACAAAGATTCACAATATCCTTTTCCAAAAGTATTTGAGCAAGAGGAGACAATGACTTAGTTACACAGAGGTGAACCAAGTATTGTTGCACTTGCCAACACCAAAGAAGCTCTTTTGCAAACATTGCAGTCTTCACCTTCCTCGTGAGAGGAAGAGGAGGGGCAGACTCTGATCTCCTCTTGGTGACCAATGACAGGACCTGATTTAATGGCCTGAAATTGGGTCAGGGCAGGTTTAGGTTGGATGTTAGGAAAAGGTTCTTCCCGCAGAGGGTGGCTGGGAACAGGAACAGGGTCCCCAGGGCAGTGCTCACAGCAGCAGCCTGGCAGAGCTCAAGGAGCCTTTGGTCAATGCTCTCAGGCACAGGGTGGGACTCTTGGGGATGTCCTGTGCAGGGCCAGGAGTTGGACTCGATGGGTCCCTTCCCTCTCAAGATATTCTATGGTCCTATGAATAAAGTTAGAAAAAATAATTATGCAGAAGCAAAGTAGCAAAATGCTGTCATAGATATGTAGTAAATGATTAGTCTCACTGAGAACCTAAATGAAGCATGACAAATCACCCAAGATATACAAATCACCTTGAATACAAGAGTTTCCACTAGATGCTTCCTTCTTCTGGGTCCATTTGCATCAGAAAAAGCAAAACAGGAGTTGCCAAAAGTCCTGCTAATGTGTGAATGAGATGGGCCAGGAACATTGGATGGCCTAAAGACAAGTCCTTGTGTCAAGATAAAACTCTTCAAGCTGTTGTTCGGGGCGGGGCAGTGTTTTCTTTTTTACCTATAATGGAAGTGGCAAATTCTATCTGGGTCACAGTTTTCAGAAACTCATGAAATGTTTTTGAAAAGGAGTCTCTTATTTCCACTTTACCTTTTGCAAGGTCTACACAAAACCACACTTAATTTTGATATTTACTTAAGGGGACACTAAAGCATCTTTCCATCTTCCTGTAACAGAAGGGTTGGGTTGGTAGGAGTCTTGAATTTCCCCTGTCCATGGGCAGGGACAACTTCCACTATCCCAAGTTGCTCCAAGCCCTGTCCAACATGGCCTTGAACACATCCAGGGATGGGGAAGCCCCAGCTTTACTGGGCAATCTCTTCCAGTGCCTCACTGCCCTCACAGCAAAGAATTTACCTATGTCCTATGTGTCCTTGGCTTTCTTTAAAAATATATTAATTTTCAATTTTTCTTTATTAAGGAGAAAAAAGTGTTTTTCATTCTAGATACCAATGCTTCTGTCCCTGTATATAGTATTTCTGCTTCTACCTATTGATATGGGTTAGAACAAATGGAGACAGTGCTAAGGTATGAGTATGTTGAAGGATAATACAAATCCTTTGCACATATCACAACACCTGACTTTGTAAATCAGAATTCCTGGATGTTTGCATTTATTTCCAGTGTCTGAACCTGTGTACACTTTGCTGGAGGGACATACCAATAAAACAGTTCTGAACTTGAAAATAGCTTTATTATATTTTTTATTGGATTTTACCTTTAAAGTAACTATGATTCTCTATTGCATAACTCTCATATTCATGTTTGCTATCTGGTTATTGACCGAATAATTCAAAACCCCTAACACATTGCACTACCTGTGCATTAACAATTATAACAACTTTTAAAAATGAACACAGTTTCTAACTGCACTATTTATCTTAAAAATGAGCCCAAGTCAAAATATCCATATCCGGGTCTCAATTTCCCTGTTTTTCAGGTGATTTAGATGTACTGCTGGCTTTTAACTTACATCCCATTTAAATAACCTTTACATTTTTGTTTTTGCTTGTTTATCTTCATCAAGACAAAATAAACTCAAGGATTCAAGTGACTTTTTTTCATCAAAGAAGAATAAAAAATACATTTTTATGAGATAATGTGGCTGGGGTGAGCTGAGGAGCAGGTGTTTGGAATGCATGCAGAAGGATTCACTTGCTGTCAGTGTGTTTAAAGCTGGAGAAGCCAGCCAGCACTGTGCTCTTCAGCTTGTAAACTCTGGTTGCTGATGTGATGAGAAACAGTGAATGTTCTGCTTACAAATTTAGACCCTTCATCCCAAGAGGTTCCTACTAGATCCCAGGCTCTGTGATAAATCCAGGTTCTTTTTCATGGCCCATATATTTCAGAACAATAATATATGTCATATGAGTGCCTTCTGGAATTCCAGAAGAAAGTGGTTTCCTTCTTGTGCAATGGGAGCAGCTCTTTCAGTCTCCACAAACAAAAGTCACAGGGCTCTCTGAGAACCAGCAGAGAATAAATAGAGAATTGGAAAATATATGTTATTTTTTCTGTAAATTGTTCTCTTCTGTTGTTTATAAGACTTGCCTTCCCAGTTTATATGTCAATATTGGTAAAATAATAATTTCAAGATAATAAATAATGTGTTGTGTGAATTCTAACAAACTGGAGTTGTGTGAAAGCTGCAATCAGAGTTCCACCAGTCACTCTCCACTGCCTGACTGGGAGCAATGCGCTGAGCAACCCCCTGCAGTGCAATTCCTTGGCTTGGGGCATTCCCAGGCACAGGCTGTGCAGGCAGTGGATTGTGAGCAGCCCCGGGGAGAAGGACTAGGGGGTGTTGGTTGATGAGAAGCTCAAAATGACCCAGCAATGGGCACTCACAGCCCAGAAAGCCAAATGAGTTCTGGGCAGCATCCAAAGCAGGGGAGGGAGGGGATTCTGTCCCTCTGCTCTGCTCTGGTGAGACCCCACCTGCAGAAGAAGGAGAAGGACCTGTTGAGGTGAGCCCAGGAGATGCTATGAAGATGATCTGCAGCAACTCTCCTATGGAGACAAGCTGGGAGGGTGGTGGCTGTTCAGCCCAGGGAAGAGAAGGCTCTGAGGGGACTTTGTACCAACTCCTCATATCTACAGGAAAGCTGGAGAGGAACTGTTTCCAAGTGGAAAGGACAGGTGGAGGGACAGGACAAGGGGCAATGGTCTTAAACAGACAGAGAGCAGGTTTAGGTTAGGTATCAGAAAAAAGTTGTTTACTGTGAAGGTGAGTCACTGGCACAGGTTGTCCGGAGAGGGTCTGGCTGCCCCATCCCTGGAAGTGTCCAAAGCCAGGTTGGATGGAGCACCCTGGCCTAGTGGAAGGTGTCCCTGCCCATGGAAGGGGCACTGGAACTTGATCCTCTTTAAGGCTGCTTCCTACTGAACCCATTCTATAATTCTATGATTTACTATTGAATGCATTTACATAAATCAGGGTAATGAATGACATAGTTTTGTACCATTTTTCCTTCTTATTTCTTACTTCAGAATTATAAACAAACAAAAAAGCCAAGTTTCACAGTAATATTCTTCATGGATTAATATAAGTATGGATGAAAAATACTGGATGGAGCAGAGGAGCCTGCAGACACCAGAGTTTGCAGAGACAGCAGAAGACAAGGTATTTTGAGACAGCACACATGAGATTTTTAGTAAAGTGAATGATGCATGGCAGGGAGCAGATCAGGAGAGGAGAAAATGCAGCAGCCTGCCTTATTCTGCCTGCAAGACATTTTCAAAAAGATAGAATATATCTTCTGAAGAAGCAGTATGGATGGGAAAAGTCCAAAATTATTAGAACCACTATTTTTCTTCATGATATTTCATGTTTATGAGGGAAATAATGGCAGGAGTGCCACAAAAACAGCTGTTGCTATGTACTCTATAAAATTGTGCTTTTTGCACTGTCTCAAGCCAAGAACTAAAGAATCATGACAAAACCAAATAAAAAAAAAAATAATGAGACTGCTTCCAAGAAAACCAAAACCTGAAGATATGAGCTAATGAGCTTATACTACCCAAACCCTGTTTTAAACTACATCAGCTCTTTGTCACTCAGGACATGGTTTATATTCTGACTTCTGAAACAGTTGGAATAAATAAATCACCCAAGCAGCAACTCCTTGAAACACAAATAAAATCTTATGAGTTGATCTGATGTATTATTACCAGAAAGTATTTTGGCTCCTGAAAAAAGTGGCAGTTGTGATCACTTGAGCTCACAAACTGTCAGTTCTTTCCAAGATGCCACCATATTACCTCCAGAATATCTGAGTTCCAGAAAGACAACATTGTAAGAGATTTTATCAGAATATTTATGAAATAAATTACTGGAAAAGTTGCTGTTATTTGTTTTATTTAAAGGAAGTTTATAGGTGAAAACTTGTCTAGTTTCTGTATACGTATTAAATAAAAGATTAGCTGTGTTTCTTTTAGAGATGGATTGTGTGAACTATTAAATATTTTTTCATATTCATTTGGAAAAATAACTCTAAGAATGCCATTAACTCCACATTTCTACAGAAAAAATTTATATACACTAAAAAAAAAGTAACTGATTGTATTCTTAACCACTGTAACAAGGTTACAAATATTGCATTTTCAAACATTCACTAATTCTATTATTCATGCATGTCTATAGTGGACCCCGTGGTGAAGTTTTTCTACCAAAACCCCTCAGGTTTACACAGAAGCAAATAAGAGAAAAACATTTTACAGAACACAGAGGATTTGTCATGCCAGGCATAAAGACAAAACAAGATCTGTTTTTCAAAGCTACAAGCTTATTCTCCCATGAGCTGAACATTGGTGGAAATTTTTACAACCCTTTTAATCTGTCCTTGACACGTTTCCTTTCTAAAAATATCTGGTACATCTTGCTGGCGCGTACAGGACCAAAACCCTTATGAATTTATAGTGAACACACAAAGCAGAAAATCTGGAGTTTGGTGTGATGTCAGTGTAAGGAGGACACACACAAACCATTGCAAAGGCCTTAGCAGCTCAGCTGGGAGCTTACAAGGTTTTCCTATCCTCATGCATGAGGAATGCGACTCCCCGTGAATTCAATTGTGGATCAGATTTGTCTTTTGAGATTAAAGCCCTCATTAATACGTTGGGAGGATGTGAATTCAAAGAGGGAGTTGGACAGTGATGAATGTCACTGTGCATGCTGAGAACTCCTGCTGCACATTTCATTAACATGGATCTTGCAAACATGTTCTTGCTATAAATCCACCCCAAGTGTACAAAAAACTGCAGCAAGGCTGGTCACATTTTAAAGTTTCCTGAATTTTGAAAGATTTTACTGGTTTGAAAAAGATTATTTGGATAACATTTTGGCCACGCTGATGCCAAGAGGAGTTTTGCTGTTGATTTTAGCAAGGTGTGGCTGACCCTGGCAGGACACCAGGTGCCCACCATGGAGCTCCATGGGCTGCAGGGGCACAGCTCCTCTCTGGGGTCTTCAACACAGCCTGAAGGAGAATCTTCACTCTAGCACCTGGAGCACCTTCCCCCTTCTTCACTGACCCTGGTGTCTGCAGAGTTGTTTCTCTTGCACATTCCCAGTGCTTTCTCCAGCTGCTATTGCACAGCTTTAGGGTTTTTTTACCCTACTTAATTATGTTATTAATGTTATCCAGAGGCACTTGCAGCTGCTGCTGATGGGCTCAGCCTCACACAGCCGTGGATCTGTCTTGCAGCAAGCAGCAAGCATTGGCTATATCAGGCATGGGGAAAGCTTCTGGAAGTTTCTCTCAGAAGCCACCCATGTAGCCCCCTGCTGTCAAAACCTTGCCATCAAAACCCAATACACAAAGGCCAGAATTTGCAGTCTAATGGCTGAAGAGCATATCTGTAAAACCAGCAAGTACTCAACCAGCCACTGGTTAGAGCTTGCCTGATCTATGCTCTGCTCATGTTAATGTGGCTACAGCTCAAATCTGTGGTCTTCAGAAAATTCAGTTATCTGCTTGCAAGCACTGGTTTGTGCAAAGATGTTCCTATTTTAACCTAAAAAACGATAGCAAATTGCAACTCACTGAGCTCTGTGAACTTTCTGTGAATCTGTATCAAACAAAAATAAAGCCCAGAACCGTGAACTGAGTCTTACTATGTTATCCCAAATGCAGTTACAGAGTTTCTTCAGCAGAGGAAGACACAGCAAGGAAAACACAATGTGTTGAGACCTGAGTGAAAACTTGAGGACAGTCCTTGTCCTTTGGTTCTCCCAAGCACACAGCCCTGCTTGCCCTCTGAGTCCTAGCAAAACAACAAGCCAGTAAATGTGGTGGTTTGCTGTGCAGGCTGCACCAGTGAGACATGGCAGTGTCCTGATGGTTAGCAATACAATGCCTTCTCAAACTGGCACATGGAATTCAGGGGCAGTGATGAGCTCTGCCTGCAGTGTGGTCTTTGTGCCTCTGGGGCTTTCCCTGCATGCTCCTCAAAGCCACAATTTGTGCTGCAATGAGGTGCTGAACAAAAAGGCAGAAATAAACCAGGACATGCCTCCTTCACACTCAGTTCCCTGGATACAGAGCAAGTTTTGTTCTTAAAGCTTATTTGGCTTCAAGGTTGCAATAATGTTAAACATAATTTCTTTACATGCAATGTAGAAACTACTGGCATTAAGCTGAAGAAGCAACTTGCCCATATCTTAGAAATACTTGGTCAAAGTTTGGGATTTGCCTCAAGGCTGTAAAAATTCTAAAAAATAGGTCACTTAGAAATAGTCCAAGTGTCTCATATTCCCAGTTACTGTTTGTTATTTTCCCAAAACAGACGAAACAAACCCCTTCCACCATACCATCTTTCAAAATATTGTGGAAATTATCCTAGTGTCAGCTACACACTTCATAACATCCCTACCAGGAAACTGGATTGCACATTTCTGGGGAAAATAAAATTCGGCATATATCTTTCATCCTGTTTTTATCCTCTTTCTCCATGGAAAATATTCTCACCTTGGCTGCAAATTTAGATAAAGTTTCAGTCTGTGACAGGAAAATTATGTGGTAGTTTGTTTTTTGGGTTTTTGGTTTGGGTTTGTTTTTTGTTTTGTTTTGTTTTGGTTTTTTTTGTTCTTTTCTCTACGGTTTGGGTTCCTTTTAATCCTTCTTGGAGACCTGATATAACCTTTGTTTTCTACATTTTTGCACTTGAGTCAAATATCTGACTGTGATAAATGGCCACAACAAAGGTCCTTGGAAAATTGAGCTGTATCACTCCTGCCTCTGTTGGAGATCTCCTATATAACAAGATTATAAATGTTTTTTCCTTACTACCCCAGCTCCAACAAAAGGAAAAAAATGAATTATGAAATGTTGATGTCCTCTGAACAGCTGATAGTCTCATTTACTATTTCTGTTCTTAAAATCTGTTACTTTATTTAAGAGCTGTTATTGCTTTTACATGATGCTTCATTTGAAAAGGGCTACATGAAAAATTCAACTCAGCTAATCAGCATAACCAGCTTAGTGATAAAACTTCCCATAGAAAACAGGGGAGACATAGAAGGAAAAAAAATCAGCAGAAAGACCTGATTTATTTTGGTGATCAACTACTGACTTGTGGTAATTTGGAAAAATTCAGAACAAGCAGAACTATCACTGGCAGGACAAGGAAAAACTAAATGCAATCAAATGATATTCCAGTGCTCACAATGAAACCATTGCACACTGCAGCTGATGTTAGGATTTCAGTCCTCTGAGACGGAGAGTTGATACACACTTGGACTTAAAAAGATGCAGATTTTGATTCATTTCAGCTCCCACCAAAATATGTGGGTTTTGAGCCCATCATTTAAGGTATTTAATCCTCTTACCTGAATCTTCACAAAATTAAATAGGTTCACAAAACCTTTGAAAGCACAGAATATTTCATATGATCACCTCAGAGAGCTAACACAGGGTGCCCATAACCACACAGAAATCTCCAAAATCTCCACCTCTACCTGAAACTGCTTTGCCACTGTCTTCCAACACCTTAGAGAAGTTACAGGGGAGCTGGAAGCACTCTCTTCTCTAGGATGCATGGTAGCAGGTCAAGAGACAGCAGGTACATGTTGTTCCATGGGAATTTTCATTTTGATTTAAGAAATAAGATTATTCATCTTGAGAAAAATTAAACACTGGAACAGGCAGCCCAGCAAAGTGGTGGAATCCCTTTGGCTTAGAAATATTCCTCGGCTAGACATTCCTCTGGAAAATTGAATCTAAGGCCTGGCTGTTGGCTGGAGATTGGTACACATGATCTCCAGAGGTGCCTTCCAACATGGAATTTTCTGTAATTCTAACCCATAATTCACCAATTGTATTTTTTTTAAAATTATATTGGTAGTGCTCAAGAAATAGTAAGTTGTGAAAAGCACGTGGTCACCTAATATATGAAAACATGAGAGAAATACAATCATTAAGCTCTGTCCATCAGATTCAGACATCGCTTGGAAGTCAAACCAAATGTTCAGCTGGGGTGAGAATCTAGAGACCCTGGTCATGAGTTCTCTGTCTGTGCCAGCTGAACTGGGGATGCCTGGGCACAGAGACCAAGAGGCAGTGGGGCTCTGTATCTGTGTTAGCAAACTGGCATTGTCTCCAAAAGAAGGACCTGAAAGCCAATGTTTCTTTGGGCAGGCCAGTCCTCACTGCCAGGAGCTCCTGAAAGTTCAACCTGGGACAGGCAAGGCTGCTGCTAGATAATGTTCAAACCATTTATCAGACAGATAACAGCTGTTCAGGGACCAGAAATGTCCCTGGGCAAACCAGGGTTTTAAGCCTAAAAACATGAGAATAGGAAGAAATGGGTCCTTATTTCACTGCACACAGGCCAGCAACCAAACACAACTTAGCACAATGAATTAATTCATTCCACTACAAAGCATAAGTTTACTTTCAAACCAAAATAAAAAGTACTTAGACTGTGGAACAGCTATGGTAAAAGTATCTTATAAGTCTGTAAAAGATAAAATTCTACATTATTAATGGTTTTATTTGTCAAGGGAAGGGTGGAAAGTTAAACAAACAGAATGTCCTTGCTGTCTGAAAAGAGACAAATTGCTCACATGAGTACATCCAGTGTTATGGTGGATTGAGACTACCGGTTTGAATACTCATCACTCTTTTTTGTCTGGGCCCAAGCTCATCGACAACACCATTATAGAACTTATTTCCCAACTCTTCAACAGGCTTGTATTTGGTTTGTTTTGCCAGATTTTGGTGGTGGAGGCCTACAGA
This sequence comes from Emberiza elegans, assembly GCA_024865655.1. Taxonomy (NCBI): domain Eukaryota; kingdom Metazoa; phylum Chordata; class Aves; order Passeriformes; family Fringillidae; genus Emberiza; species Emberiza elegans. The sequence goes on from JALJVW010000206.1 coordinate 13,824,097, forward strand.
AGTGCTGGAAGCTTCCCCATGTGTGAGAGAGCCAATGCCAGAGAGCTCCAAGGTGGCCCCACCAGTGGGACAGGCCAAGCTCCTCAGCAGTGGTGGTGATACCTCTGGACTAATGTATTAACAAAGGGGAATAAAAGTGCTCAACCTCTACAGCAGTCAAGAGAGACAGGAGTGAGAATACACAAGAGGAACAGCTCTGCAAATGCCAAGGTCAGTGCAGAAGGAGGGGGAGGAGGTGTTCCAGTCCCTTGCAGCCTCTGGTGCAGACCATGGTGAGGCAGCTGTGTCCCTGCAGCTCCTGGTGGTCCATGGTTGAGCAGGGATCCACCTGCAGCCCAGGGAGGATGCCACACCAGAGCAGGTGAATGCCTGAAGGAGGCTGTGACCCCAAGGGAAGCCCATGCTGGAGCAAGTTTGCTGGCAGGACCTCTGGTCCCCTGAAGGGCCCATGGTGGAACACCCTTTTCCTGAAGGACTGCACCCCATGGAAGGGGGGTACACGTGCTGCTCAGTGGCAGCTGTGCAGGCTGTGCCACAGCTTTGGCCTCTGTCACTTGCCAGCAGGGCAGACATGGGCAGGCAACACCTCTCTGCCCGAGCCCAAACAGAAGACATGCCTCCATCCATCAGTCTGTCAGGGAAGTGTGTGTCCATCTTCCCTGCCTGCTACTGCTCCTTCACAGAACAAATGGCCTAGAGCTGGGCCAGGTGCCAGAAGTCTTTCCCTGTTTTTCACAGAAGCAAGTCAGACCGAGCAGGATGTCCATTTATTGGGTTTCTATGGGACATCCTGGGGGAACAGTGCTTTCCCAGTGCTTTCTCCAGCCCCCTGCTTTTCTGTACAACCCACTTCAGACATTTTCCCTGGCAAAGTGCTGTGGACTCCTGTGGGCAGTCAGAGAGATGGGTAAGAGAACCCAAAGGGATTAGAGGAGTCCTGACAGGACACACAGTGCTGAAAACCACAGCACAAATGAACAATAGCATGTGATGACACTTGCCATTACTTTTACACATCTCTCACACAGTGTCTGAGGTAGAACCATCCCACTCATCCAAAACCAAACCATCCACTACACAGCAGGGACTTTCACACAGCACTTTTGCCCCTGCCTGCTTTACCTGCCTGTTCCACAACTCAACAGCAGCATCAGGCATCATGTCACAGCCATCCCTGCCCCACTGAAGACATTTCTGTGTAACTAACAGACTGTTCCCTCAGAGAGCTGAGTCTGGGCTCAAGGAATGAGGGATGACAAAGGTTCCGTGGACACAGCATCCCTCAATCTCACGGGATGATCAGCAAAACTCTGCACAGCAGAAGGATGTGTGCTGGGGGTGGAGTGGATCTCTGAGCACCTGCCCTGCCCAGCACTGATGCCACATGAGAGGAGGGCTGTGCAGAGATGTCCTGCGGTGTGTGAGCAGCCCCAGCGCTCAGCTGACAGCCAATCCCACTAAGGGGTCTGGCTGCCAGGGCCTGAAGGATATACAGGAGAGTTCGGCAGGATTTTGCGGCAGGTGAACAAATGCTATGCGTGTTCTTCCACTGCCATCTTGTGACAGGCAAAGGTAACACTTTGTGCACTGACACTTGATGAATAGATTCATTACAACTATTATAAAATGGGAGTTACAAGCAATTTCCAATAGCATGCTACTGAAAACTAATGCCTGCAATCAGTCTGCTAATTAGCTACAGGTCATTCATTGCTTTGAGTTTTTTCATCTGAAACTTTGAACATTCATGTATCACTACAATTTTGAACATTTTTTCAAACATGAAGTCACATTCTCTTAACATCTGTGTCTCATTGTGGACAAGGATCAAGTCTGGGAACAATGGAGACATTTTGAAAAAGCCATTGTAATTATAAAAAGCCAGTTAACTTTTTTCTGTTTTGTTTTGTCTTTTGAGGGGGAAAGCTGGCAGAGTTTGAAGACTTCAAGCATCCTTCCTTTGCTGAAAAGGTTCTTTCAGAATGCAGTGTTTCTTAGTGAGGACTTATTTGATGCAACCACTTTCTTGGATGTTTCTTGGAACTTTCCAGCTGCCAAGGCTTCACCTTCAGTCCTCAGATGCTGATCTCACACTCTGCATTGTTCTGCACACTGATTATATAATAGATTGACATTTTAAAAAATTTTTCCTTCAGGTAGTTGGTAGCATGAGTCTTAAACTGCTTTGAAAATTAGCACTAAAACCTTAAACTGACATAGTCTGGAAGCCAAAGGAGGGACTATAACCTGGGGCTACCACTCCTGTTGTTATCTAAGCCATGAGAAAGGCTCTGTATCAACTTCTCAATCAGATTCAATTACAATTTGATTTTCAAACTATTACCTGTTCCAAAATTTTCATCAAAACACCAGCAATGCTGGAATTTGAGACCCTTTATATTAAAAATTAGGGTCAGTAGAATAGTAATGACAAAAGGCAATTTATACGATTGCTGAGGCAAAAAAGATATATAGTGCCACAGCAGATGCTGAATTCCAAACTATTTTGTCATGTAGGGCTCTATGCCTCTATTCTGAATTACACAAATTTCCTGCAAAGGTAAACAAAGTAAATGGATGCATTCAGGAAATTATTGATTAATTCCCTCAGTAATCAATGCACCTGGAATTCCCCAAATTACCAGAGACCTCCAACCTAAAGCTGTTCTACAGCTGCGCTGCCTCCTCCGGAGAAGCTCCTTTTGTTCATGGCCAGAGAGACCAAGCAGTGACATGGAGTGATAAAGTCAGTGATTTCAGAGTGCACAGCCTCTGCCTCACAACTCGAGTGGAAGGAGTGCAGGTTGTTAAATGGAACTGGGGGGAAGCAGTGGGGAACTGCAGTGCAAATACCCTTGTGATAGTTCCAATATAAAGACCAGACTGATGTGGCTGGACTGTCTACAAATTTCCTACAGCCCCATATGGAAGGACAGTGTGGATAACTTATTCCAGAGACCTTCTATTTTCCAAAGAGAAAGTTGGTACCTCTGTATTTTAATAATTTGAGATGTCTTTGAGAATTAAAATCATGGAATATATAAATGTAAAGGAAGAAACAAAAGAGGCTTCTACTTATCTCTGCATCTACATATTTCTGGTGATATAAATCCAGAATATATGTGTGTGTGTGTATATATTATAGATATAGATTATTATATATCTTATATAATTATTATAACTATATAAATAATTATACATATAATTCTAATTTTATATATTAATTATAATAATTTAATATATATTCTATATATAATTAGATAGATAGATAGATAGATAGATAGATAGATAGATAGATAGATAGATAGATACATACATATATATAAATTACCATCCATGGTAAACTTTTCAGATTACTCTTTACTTGCACAAGTAATCATAAGTATGTTTTATTCTGTCCTTGGCTTTGATATATAGTTAAAAAATTAAAGAAAAGAGCAAGCCCACATTTATGCTTTAAAATTTCCAGCATATTTTATTTAAATAATTAACTTGTAAAATCATCTGTATTTTTACTGACAACGCCTACCTTTCTCTGATGTGTGACTGAGTTCTGTGACTCTTCATAAAATGAGTATCTGCTACAGCAGAGTTTAGGATTTGTCTCTTCCCACTCTTCTGGACATTTAGGAAATGCAGTGATCCCTTGATGTTTGACTGCAAAATAAGGAATGCACTGTAACATACAAAGTCCCAAACTTTCTATAGAGAACACTTCTAAATGAGAAGATTTTATTTATGCTTGATTTATGGTATTCATCTCACCTAACTTCAGGCACCAACCACGTGCAGATTTAGAGCTAAATAAGTCACTTCAGTGTCTTTTTATAGGGAATTAAAATGTGGTTTTGGGACTGTGTTCTGCTCCACTTCAGTTGTCTATTTGGAGAACAAAATGAATTTATACCTAGACCATAGTGACAAAAGTAAGTGCTTCTCCACAGACTACTGTAACTAGCTGAAATGTAAACCAATCTTTGAATAAATTAATGCCATTCCCATCATAAAAACAAAGTATCAACACATAAATAAGTATCTGTTTAAACAACAGTTCCCATTCTCAGTTCTTCATTTCAGTCAATGTTGTGTAATTGTAACATGTTTTATCAGGGCTTGTAGCAAGACTTACATTATCCAAATTGATTTAAGTCAGACACACAGCACAGCCACCTCCCCCAAAGCCTTTCCTAAAGCTGAATTCTGTAATCTGCAAAGGCTGATGACAGTCACTGCACAATCTCTAACATTTACCTGCATCTGGGCCAGCTTAGAAACAGAAAGTTGTTTCAATGGTGGAACAGCGGCTTCAGTAGAGCAGGGGAAATCTACAGATCTACTCAGTCTCCTGGAGATAGCAGAGGAATGGGAAAGAAAATCTTGTCCTCATTCCTCCAAAAGAAAGAACTTCAAGCAGACAAATGATTGAAAAAACAGTCCATTCTCCTCTTGATCTACTAGAAGCTTTTGAGATTATTATTATTATTATTATTATTATTATTATTATTATTATTATTATTAATTGTTAGCCAGAATTTGTCAGGGTTTTCAACCACATTCACTGGTTCACAGAGAAGTATACAGAAACTCCTACAGAAACGTTCTGCCATTGTAAGCAGAATATCAGAGTCCAGCTGTGCAACAGAGTGGATTTATAGACATGAAAGGTTTCAATTTTACTGAATGATTAAAAACACAGATTGAAAAATTTCAACATCAAAAACCATTTTTATTTGGTTTGGCTGGTTAGTTGGTTGTCTGGAAACTTTACTGTGGTTTGAAAAAAATCACCCAAACCAAACAAATCAACCTTTATTTGTCATTATAATTAAGCTAAAACTGTACATTATTATTATATGCATCTAAGTATTATTTAAATTGCACTCAATTTTTACAGCTCAATCAAAATTGTATTGTCCTTACAGTATTAGATGCATGTTGCTGAAATCCTTTTTGTTAACAGCATCTAACTTTAATGATTTTTTCTATGGCACATTTTGACAAAGCTTTGAAACTTAATGAATTGAGTTTCACTTTTTACTTACAAAATTAAATCAAAATACTGATCAGATTCTAGAGAGTGAGAAATAGAAGTACTAGTTTCTCTTCTTTACAGGAGAAAAGCTAGAGTTTTCATACTGTTGTGAAGTCATGCAAGGTAACACTGAAGTCCAGGCAGTTTGCAACCTTGACAGGAGCTAGCAGGTCAAAATAAGCTTATAGGTACAGCTTTCACTTGATCTACTAACTGATGTGAAAGCTAAAAATAGAGATTATCTTTCAATAGAATTCAATTCACCAGAGATGATTCAATTAGGTGAAGCTGAAATCAATTTTTTCACCCAGAAAAAAAAAATACAGCCAGGGTTATTTCAAAAACTACATTTGTGATGTGTTTAGTATCTACATTCAAGTCACATGCTACAATAATCCTCAGCAGCCTAAAAAAACATCTGAAAATCTAAGATACAATTAGGAAGTTTCTGCCCAATTTCCTGAAACGCACCTTTTGCGGTAACCTGTGTGAAGCTGGAATGGTACTGCAGCTGCTGAAAGTTTTCAACTGACTGCTATTGAAAAAAATCAGTAACAGAACTGCAGATTAGGAGAAAAACACAGTCTGCCCTAATCTTTGAGCAGCCTATTTTCCTTCAAGTACACGTCATTATCTCAGTAGTGCTCATGGATTTGGAGCTGTGTGTCCAGAGACCATACCAGTTCTGGGACCTCTCTGAGGGATACTGAGTATTTGCAATTGACCTCTCATTGACCTTAGCAAGTTTTGGGTCTCAAATACATCACTTTTTTCGTTTATGTATAGAAGTGTGTTGTGGCATAAAATCTAGGCTGTGAAAAAAAATCTGAGCTAGGCCTGAGAAGCCATTATGTAGGCATGGTCTGTATGTATGCAGGTCGTCATGCTGGCAGAAATTGCACTATCAGGCAGTGTCAGAAAAGAACAAAATTAAATTACAGTAAAAAAGGAATAATCACAATGCTTTGAAAAATCATCAGTAACATGCTTTATGCAGTTAAAAAAAATTTCTTCACATTTTTGTTCAATTCATCTTTCTTTGAGTCTCATCCAGTAATGCCTCCCTCCCACTCCCTCTGTCTGGAATAAGAATCTAATTCTTTAAGTACTTTCTCTTCAACTTACTTTTCAACTCTGTCCCCAAAGCTGGAATTTCAGTGACTAATTGAACAGAATTTGGAATCCTTCCAAGCCTACCTTGTCCTCATTGGTTTGACAATGTTCCTGTGCTCTGGTCATTAGTACAGCATGACCCTGCAGAACTAACTCAGCCATGAAGCAAGTTAATCAGTAAATGAATAGAGTTCTTGAACAGAGAAGTTTTATCCTGAGTTCACCAAAGCAATTATGTGTTAATTAATTCTCTGCCAGGCACAAAGTAAGACAAATATAGGAAGTATGATCTTGAGAGAAATTATTTTTTGGGGAGAAGGTCAAATCCTAAACTGATGTAAATTGTCAGAGCTTGCTTTACTCACATTGAGCCATTATGATTTATACCTTTTGAGGATCTGGCCCAATTAAAGGAGGATTCACTTTTTAAATTTTATTCTTAATCCTAATAACCAATAGTAAACCCATGCCAGATAAGCCTTTCTTCAAAGAAAATTAATTTCTTCTGGAAAATTGCTTCATATAACTTAAATCATAAACAGCAAAACTGGTATATCTTCATTTTCTAGATATACATAGAATTTTCTCATTAGACAATATACAAATATCTAGAGCCTGATATTTTTTAAATGTTAAGTTCTTTAAAAATATATAAATACAACTTACTAAACTGAGACAGCATTAAAATCCCCAGGAATATGCAGACTAAAATTTGAAAAAAAGCTTTGGATTGCATCTTTTTTAATATTTGAAAAATTAACTCCTGTGAGCATAACTCAATTAAACCACTCAATTCAGAGTGCTGCAGAAGCAAAACAGCTTGCAAATCTCAGATAAAGTACATCAAGAATCTCTTCTTGTTCCCATTTAAACCGGTAAGATATTTACCTTTCAGTTAAATGGAAACTAAAGCAGATTTTAAACCAAGCAACCTCTTCTTTATTTCAGAACCAAGTTTTTTTAAATTGGACAATGAACAGGGTTTCCAGGTTTTCAGATGTGTTTTTTGTAAGCCTTTGAAGGGATTTAACATTCAGAGGAGTGACAGGTTTAGTCAATAAAATCTCAAGGCACCATTACTTCAAGTCACTTTGGAATGAAGAGACCATCTAATCTACCAGCAGAACTCTAAATGCACACAACTCATTAATCCTACAGTTGAGAGTCTAGATAAAAATTGATTATTATCAGATTTTTTTTTAATGAAAGCATTCTGTATGCTGGTTCTGCCAAGGGTGCTGTTGAGTGTGGCTGTCCTTCTCAGGAAGGGTGATGTCAAGTCTTTGTGCTCCAATTCCATCAGCACTCTGTTTCATTGCTCTCAGTTGTGTTTTCAGTTCTGTAATCATGTGAGAGTGAGATGAGAAAAGCCTTTTTCAGAAGAATTGCACAGGTGTAGCTGAAAGCAAACTGCCTCATGCCAAAACTTTGTATTGTAGGTGCCCAAGGGGTTATGATTAATAAAAGCTTCTAAATGTGCAACACTGAAATGTCTTCACTGGGAAATTGATTAAAATTCCTCTAAACTAAGCCAAGTCAGACATATGTATCTCATCTATAATTTTGCTACAAAATCTCCTGTAATATTTCAATGTTTTTTGCATTCCTGATAGTCAAACGCAAACAGAGCAGTAGTGATAGATGTGTCTTCTCAGAAGCTATTATTACTTCCAAGCTCACTGCAGTACCCCCAAAGGGGTGCTTCTGAGATTCTTGTCTCTTGGAGGACAATGGGATTCGAGCTGTTTGCAGACACAGCAGATTGAGCAATCAAAGGTGACAGAGAGGTGTGTTATATGCCTGGAGGCAACCATTTTATTAACTACCACTACTAGTCCTGGAAATATTCCTGTTGTAATTGCTTGGATTCCATGCGACCAGCTAGTTATTTTACCACTCCTGGTGATTTTCAACATCTAATAGTTATCAAATGCTATTCCTTTGTTTGTGATTAATCCCTTGCTGAAGGATGTAGTTTGTTAAGGAAAAGAAAGTGTTTTAAAGAACATATAAAACACCTTAAAAAAAAAATTAAGGGCTCAACTGCCCTATTACACATCTAGGTAGCCCAGTTCGTCACATTAACTGTTAAAACTACAAGTATCTTTTATATGATGAAACAAAATGACAGCATAGACCTTTATACAATAGGCAAAAGCAGTTCTTCAGAGAGAGGAGCCACTTCCAGTGGCTTTTTGTAGCAATGTGGATCTGGATAATCTCATAAATTCTGTAGACTCTCGTCTCTCCATCCTACTACAACATTCCACAAAACTTGTAACAATTTTTTTCTCTCTCTTCCTCTCTCACACACAAACAAAATGTGATTGTGTGTTTCCTTAGTTTCCTTTTCCCTTCAAAAAGGGCTTGGGAAGGAAAACATTGTAGAACAAAACAATAAAATTTTAAGAAGCGTTTACATATGATCCAATAAAATACAAGAACCAAAACTGAAGATGCACACTAAATTAATATTTATAAATACATATCACATCCCTTCTCCCTGCCTTTTCTTTCTCCAACCCTAAAGACAACAGAGTAAAACCTTTAGGAAGGAAAATCATTTCTCTATATTTTCTTGAAGAATCTAGTGCTATGTGGGCCTAATCCCTTTATGGCTTTTGAGAATTAAAATAACACATAACTTCTAGCTGTCACAACAGTAAAGTGAACTGGAGCCAAAAGAAAGCCAAGAATATCTACAGGGACCACAGTGAATAGGAATTAACAAGTTTTGTGAACTTCAATCTCCCAAAATGTGCCAAAAATTCATGTTCCTGCTTGTTTGCAATTTGCTGCACATAAAAATTACTTTAATTATTTTTCCCCATAATGTTCTGCAATTACACAGCCCTTTCATGCACAGACGAGCCCACTTTTGTGATAACAAACTGCTTAAGGTAAAGAAATGAAAGGTAAGGAAACTGTCTCCACTTGCAACATTTGTCTAAGCAAAGGTAGTGGAAGATTACAGAAGTTCTTTGTTATTTCTCTACAACCCCACTACATTCTTGAAATAACATTTTGCCTATAAAAGTAGGTTAAAATATTCTTTACATTCCTTTTGCTCCTTGACCATGACATACGCAATCTTTCACAATATTTTTTCAGAAGAAAATATGCATGTTTCTTCCAAAAATTATGTCAAGTTTTCTCCTTTAACAGATGGTGACAGTAGTCCTTATCATATTTCCTCATAGCCTTAGATTTTAAGCAAAACATTTTGGCAGATCAAGAGGTATAAATAAAGATTCAGATGTTTATTGAACACCACATAATTTAAATAAATCATATTTATGAATGTCTGGCTGAGCAGAATTGATTGCCAACATATACCCTTTGGGCCTGAGTTTGTTATCTGATGTTTATCTCAGACAGGAAAATATAGCTTGTGAATAATTTATCCCTATTTGTACTCTCCTTTTTCCCTACTTTTCAATTTTTTTCAAAACCACTATTTAAAGTAAAAAATCCATTTCTCTGAAATGTACTCGCATGCCCAAGAAGTTCAGTATGTGAGAATCTGAAATTATTAAAACCCAGTTATTACCAGATAAATTAATCAAATAAGCCCTCACTAAATGCCTCATTTCCTCTCCACAGAAATGAACAGAAAAAACTTCTTAAATTGCAACATTGGGCTTTGGAAAATTTACCATTTCCCCCTTAGTAAGCAGGCTGCAGAAGTATGAACACCCTGCTAAACAAGCTCTGAATTCTTGAGAGGTGTGATGCTGGCAAAGTGCACCAACAAATGAGACAGACATGAGTGCTGGGAAGGGACACTACAGGAGCAGTGATCCTTCAGATCACCAGCCTGGGGCAAGTCAAAGTCTGCAAGCCACGCTGGCAAACCCAGGAGGAGTCCTCACATCCTCACCAGTACTGCTAGTTTTTCCAAGCTGAGCTTCATTACTTTACTCCCATATGTATTGTCAACAGCTGATCTAGTATAATACTGGAAGTGTCAGGAAGAAACAGAGAAAAAAAAATTTTCAAGACTGCAGGCCAAATCACAGGACTGACATTGACAGTAGCCTTGCAAGATAAGCAATCTACAGACCTGAACAAAAAATGCAAATATTCCTTAACTTGCCCATGTTCTTTCAAAAAGTAGAAAAAGAATCCAACAAAGGCTATCCATGTATCCCCACAAGATATAAGAAATGAATCTTAAAGCCACATAGTGAATGGATTTTTATACTTTATAACTACAATTGCAGTGAAACTTAGTAGGAAAAGCTAGCAGCCTTTTATGTCCATGCAAATAAGGGGCACCTAGATTTTTTTAGCACTGATATGTTCATTGATGGCAAATTCATACATTCCAGTATACAAGTGTCAGCATCCATAGCAAGATTTGATTTCCTTCTCATTTACATTTTGATATGTGTACTAAAGTGAATGGAATACATTCAGCAATGTACCAGCTTCAATAAAATATTATGTGCTGTTTCCACCTCTTCTATGCACCAAGTCTGAAAGCCTTCTGTCTTAAAAAGCTTTCATGGTGGCAATTATGTCTCCTTTCCCACCTCCTCAAGTTCCTCTTCATCACTTCCAGCAATCTCTCATTACATTATAATTTTTATTAATTGTTACTACAGGCTTCACTCTTTCCATAATAGAATTCCTCATTTTTCATTCTTTCTTTCCAGAATTGTTTTAAAAGTTATTTTACATAAGAATATTTAAAAGAAGATCCACCTCAAAATTAATGTGTTGTCATTGGTTGAATTTGTTTTAAAACTAGGAAAGCAGCAATTTTCTTCAGAAGTTGAATTTCCAGCCATCAGAATTAAATAACTTTGTTCTCAGCATCGTGCTCCCAAATAAAATAGTGGCTGAAAAAGAAAATGATGACTGTGTCCTGGGTGGCAACAAATAGAACCAACCTCTGAAACACATTTTTCAAAAGTGATTTTTAAAAGAATTCACTCAAAAGGCCTGCATATGGAGGATATCATGGGAAACTGCTTCCCTTGGTTAGCAATCTAGTCCCAGGCTGAGCATTTGTACATATGGAGGAGTCAACACTGAAATTTAGGCAGAGATCAGAGGAGCACTTGTGTCCAATGGTTATGGTAGATATTCCATTTAGCAAGAAGCTACTGAACATCCTTCTCAATGGATTTGAGGCATATGATGAAATTGCAATAACTCTATCTGCTAACTTTCTTCATAGCAGCCTGTTGGGTGCTGTTTTGGATCTGTGACCAAAACAGTGGTGGTAAGGCAGGGATGTGGAAGCTATTCCTCAGCAGTGCTTACACAGAGACAAGGTTTTCTCTGCTTCCAACACCACCCTGGCAGTGAGGGCTGGATTTTGGAAGGGGACAGAGAGCTGACCCCACCTGACTGAGGGGTATCCCACACCATGGGGAGACATGGGCAGCTGGGGAAAGAAGGAATGAGAGCATGCTTGGAGCGATGCTGTTTGCCTTTCCAAGTCACTGTTATGCATGAGGGAGCCCTGCTTTCCTGCGGATGGCTGACACCTGCCTGCCCATGGAAGTAGTGAATGAATTCCTTATTTTGCTCTGCTTGAGTATGAAGCTTTGGCTTTACCTATAAATTGTTTTTATCTTTTATTGTTTATCTTTTATCTTTTCTCACTTTTACCCTTCCAATGCTCTTCTCCTTCCCACTGGGGTTGAGTGAGTGAGTGAGTGAGTGAGTGAGTGAGTGAGTGAGTGAGTGAGTGAGTGAGTGAGTGAGTGAGTGGCTGTGTGGAGCTGATCTTCCTGATGAGGTTAACCCACAATATCTCAAAGTGATAAAATCTCTCCTGATAGAACAGCATGCAACCATTCCCAGGCAGTATAATCGGGTCACCTTTCTATTTGCAGTGCCTTACCAGGACAGAGCAAACAGTGCAGATCTGGTCACAGTTATTCATCTTTGGAGTTGGCAATAGGAATGGTATCTTAGACCATACAAACCAGGAACACCAGTGCTTTAGGATCCATGGCTCTGGCAGTGAGCCCCATCTGCCCTTTTTCTCCAAGATGATCTTTCTTACTTTGCTTTTAGCTGTTCTTGCATGGAAGTCTTGTGATTTTCTTCTTGTCAAACTCAAGGAAAGAGGTTAGGAGGATCTTATTTATGTGCAGTGAAGTAGAAAGCAGTGGTTTCAAAGCAATCACCAGTTTACTGTGGCAGTATGTACTCTCTGTTTGCCTGCCAGGCATCTATTTTACATTTTGCACAAATATACAGGGCTGAGTGTTTTGTGCAAAGGCTTCCCTCCTCCCCCTTCAAGCTTTTGATCGCTTACAAAACACACAGAGAAGAAAAATCTTAGAAAATAAAATACTGACCCGGTTGCAGATAAATGTTTCTAAGATTTGAAAGTGTAGATTCAACCAAGGCCACACCAACATAATGTTGATGCCCCTCCTGAGCAATATCCACTCAGACATGAAGGTCTGTGCCTCCAGTGTCTTCCTTCCTCTCTTGAAGTCCACACAAGCCCTCCTCTGTGATGGAACACACAGAGTTGGTGCTCCCTTAAGCAATATTGAAAGTTTAAAGAAAAAGAGATAAAATGACGTAACATAATTAAGACAACAAGGTTAGTTAAAAACCCCCACTGCTCTCCTGGCCTCTCTTTTCCCTACTGTCTCTGTTGGCTGTGCAGTTGCTGAGCAGGGTGTCAGGTCTCTCCTGCCCTCCCTGTCCTGGCTGTCACCAACACCACCCCATAGGAGACAGAAATTGGATACTGCTGCCCACAGATCCATGGGCTTGTGCTTATTCTCTCTTTTAAGCATCACTCTCCAGTCTGATGCATCATGGGCTCTATAAGCGATGCATGTGATTGTGACTCTCCTCTTGTGCAAGGCAGAAGACTCTCTCTGTGCAGTTTCACTGGAATTCAAGTAGGCTCTTCCTATATCACAGACAAGTTTATTTCATCTCACATTCACCTTAGCATTTACCAAAATTTCCCAGGGAAAAAGCAGGTCCCAGCTCTTTTATAAGGGAGACCTTCAGTAAACTCTGAAAATTAGTAGCATGAGAGTGATTTATTAAGTTGCTAGAAAGAATGGAGTTTCCTGGTCTGCCTTGCTAAATCACTTTTGTAAAATATTAAAAGTGAGCTCCTATTTCTCTTTTATATTCATGCCTGTAAAAACAGCCTCCAAATCTATGAGATTATTTTGGTAGATTTCAATGTAAACAGAAGAAATGGAACAGCTCTAAAGGCGTCATTCAATGTAAATTTTCTTGACTTCAAGAGTGCTTTAAATTACCTTTGAATTTAGAGATGTAAAGCGTAGCCTAACAGAGGGTCTGACTGTACAGATGCAGTGGAAATATGAAAGCATATGAAAGAAAGAAATTAGCCATTATTTTTCTTTCTTTTTTTTTTTTTTTTTGGTCTCTCAGAACTATAATTAGAAATTCTGGCATTGCTGGAACGTTTACTATAATCTATAAAGCACAGTCAAAATTCTACATATTTTCAAATGGTTCTCAGCAGGTATTTTAAAATGGCATTGTAGCTTGGATGTTCTGTCTCTTTTCCAATGCACCATGATTTGGCATTTGTTCATTGCCCAAAAGAAAGTGATTTTTTTAAACATATACTGTTATAACAGTATTTAGATATTTAAGTGCTACAACTTCATGGCATTAATAAATGAGAGATGCATATGCTACTACTGACATGTTTAGAAAAAGCTGTTGGGGACCAGACCCCATTGCCCCTTCCAAAATTCCAGTGAAATTTGCTTATGAGTTGTTGTACTTTATAAATGCTAGCACAATTAATATTCATACTATCTGAAAATCAGAATAATTTTTCCAAAAATAAACTGTGGGTCAGGAAAAGATCAGTAATATCTCTGTGTAACAGAAATAATCAGTATGATCTGCGTTCTATTGTTGAATTAAATGATTCACACATATGGTCCTGCAAACCACAGGCAAGCTGAGCCATAGTCTCTGCACTGCAGATGTCTTCTATGGCTTTAAAATGACAAATGGCAGTAGAGTTCCACTATCCCCTCTCCATTTCATAGTATCACAGAAGAATGCTGTATAGGATCTCCAAGCATTTTTATTATTAGCCTCAATTTAAAAAAATATGTAATTTGTTGGATGAAATCTGTCATAGCTACTTCCTTCCCAGGACAGCTCTAAAGCAAAGTTTAATCAATTCTGTTTAGCCATTTTTAATATCCGAGAGAGACAAAAATGAATATGTGACAGCTGTTGCTATTAATAAAGGCCGTACATTTTTAGTTTCCATTTTTTACATTGTGTTCTTTCAAAACAAAGGCTTAGGGTTGTATTAACTTTTCTGACTTAGAAAACTTATTTTTATACACTAATTTTTAACATCTCTGATGTTGTTAACTAAGACAGGTTGTATGTGTATGATCAAATATTAAGATACTATTGTGCTTGCTAACTCATGCATGTCTTGACAAGTTAAAAAAGTTGTTTAAGAAATAGAAGTTCCTAACTGCTCGGAAATCATGGGTGTTCCATGCAGGGAAAGTAAGCTTTTCAATTTTTTAAAATACATATTATGAAGAAAACTAGAGTAAACAAATTAAAGTCTTTCACACACTAACAGGCACTAGACATGATGCATTAAATTCTAGTAATTGTAAACTGTATTTCCATGGATGCACATTCCAATCAATCTCTCACTGCTTGCAAGACTTGTAGCAAATGGTTTGCTCACATTAATAGCAATAAAGTTATTTGTCTAGGGCAATGGTTATTGGAATTCTGCTTTGCCTTTAGGGTTGTCTGCGTAGATTAACTTTTCTTAAGATTAACTGGACTCACATACATTTCTATCAATTTTGGTGTGCAGGCAGTATAATAAAGAAGCAGTGTCTGTAGTGATAAACAAAGGAGTGCTAAGGTCCAAGCACAGGCACTGGCACGTGGTTACAGATTCTGTTAAATGGTTAACACGGTTTCTGAAGAGAAAAAAAAAGCCAAGCCAGATTTAAGGGCATTACAACCCAGACACTATTCCCAATAGATTGTTTAGATGAGAACACTGCATTTTACAGGTAACAGAATTTAGCCACCTGAATGTAAGGCATGTTGTGTAGGTTGTTGCCAGGGCTAGATAACAGTGAGGGACATATTTTATTCATTTATTCATCAACAATGTTTTTATTTATGATCAAAATGCTAACACAAACTTCTACTAAAAAAATTGTACAGATGTCATTTTATTCTGGCATTTTATTCTTTACTACTTCTTTTTGAAATCTCAGGTACAACAACAATGTCCAAATACACCATCTAAACCCTAATTCTATTGTGTAAAAACTTTGCTGAAGACCTACTGCCTTCAAATGTAGCAAGGGCTTTTTGGGTTTAGTTTGGTCTTCAACTCCTTGCACCTCCTGTAATCTATTCTACTTTACCTTACTTATTGCAACATATTCTCCTTTCATTAACTACACAAGTTCATGTTCAACTACTTACTGTACATGACTATTGGCTCCTTTCAGAGTTACTAAACTACACGTTTTAAATTCTGTAGCCATTTAACTCTGGTCTTTATTCTTTGTTTCTCTAAAGAAGAATGATCTCTTCATTTTTTATTTTAAAGAAGGGGCCATCTGTGAGAAAGCTTGGAAGCAACTCTTTGTTAACACTTCACCAGCTTGTGAGCTTGCAAATTTTAAAGACTTTTTTGTATTTTTCAGTAGCATATTTGAACAGGTATTCCTCAAAAAAGATAGTACAATTACATTGCTGTCATATATAATGAGTTCAGGTTTGACTTAAACACTCCCAGGAAAGTTCTGCTAGACCTCAAGAGCAGAATTTTGTCAGTCTTCATTGTGCCATGTAAATCTAGTAACTGAGGCAAAAAATAATCAAGACTCCAGTCCTCTGAAGGAATGTCTCCTTAGTTTTCATGAAGACATTCCAACAAAACAGCCACTATTACTTCATGGGAAGTTAATTCCTTACAAATAGCTCATACCTCCCCAGGTCCCCCTCAGCCAGGGAGTTCCATGGCACTGAGTGAAAATGCTTGTAAATAATTCAGTTTAACAATTCAATTAGTGTTCTTGTGGGTTTTGTAGTTTATTATTTTTTCCCTATGGACATCATGTTTTAATATAGTGTGCATAAATTTCTTCTATCTTTTTACCACTGGGGGACCTGAACAACTTCACTGTGGTCATGAAAAGGCAAGAGAAGTTCACTGCTAGCATCAGTGTCACCTCACACCTAGGTGTCCTTACTAACCAGTAAAACATAAAAGAGGAGACAAATTTGGGACACTTGACCCCAGGAACCCCATACATTAATGTGACCAGCAGACATACTGCTACCACAGGGATACTCTGATCTCATTCCTACTTGCTAAATTCGTAGGAGAGGGAAGATTTTATTCTTATAGTTCTTGCTTGAACATGTTTTTCATACACACTGGACAGTGCTTACAACTTGACAAAAAGGATTCATTTGTCTCTTCAGGAATCCCTACATGCACATAAAATATTTTGAGATGGTTCAGTCTGAATCTTCAGGCTATTTTAAAAATTAATTGTGTTTTATTTTTGAGTTAGTTTCTTTTTTTGCCTCTCCTAATACTTTTGATCACCTGAGAGAGTAATCATGAGTCCTTTGATTCTAAGAAGACACATATTATCTTCCTTATTCCCCATTTGCATGGTGTACTATGTCCTCATATGCTCACAGCTCAGCAGCTGAAAGCAAATATAACTTTTTAAGTGAATGGTCACGTTCTTTGTAAACAAATTGAGACAGTGTTTCATTTAAAAACTGCAAAATTTTCTTACAAGAAAATTTTCTAAACTTTCTAAAAGTTAGTGCATGATAAGAATTCAAACATGGACTTTTGTGTGAGTTGATTTGTCCTGTTTTTATATCATCAAGCACTATGAGTTCAACTCTAAAATGCAGCACACAAACTAAGAGGATGGGGGGGAACTCTGTCCCTTTTTCAAATAAAGAATCCATCTGGAAATTCAATCCCTTTTCCAATAATAATATTATGAGGAATTATTACAATGCTTTCCTGCTTGATGTTTATTACAGCATCCCCTTTGAAATTTTTTGTCAATTCCTTGCAGCTTCCTGAGTTTTGAACAGCAGAGAACTGTGTTGTTCTCTACCATGTGTACACCTACCAGTTTGCAACTTTTCTGAATAGCATTAGAAAAATAGTTCTAAATATAAGAGTGATTATGTAACACTGATTCTGTTGATTCATTTTTTAAGTACAGTTCTTTCTTTTTTTGGTATTCCACAAAATTTCTGCTTATTTCACCCACAAATTCCAGTACTAACACTATGCTTTATTTTTCTTTTAAAAGTCACACAGAAATTGCTTAGATTCTAAAACCATAGCCACACATCATGTTTAGCTTGATCTTATGTAATGCATAAGCAACCATATACAGTAGGTATGTTTTCCCTAAAAATACAAAAGAAAGTAAATACAACTCTTATTTAATTGGCACTTGGGCAAGATTACCTTTCTCCCCTAGTTATTGGAGAAAGAAGGAAAAACATGTCTGTATGTTTGTCCCAACACCTTGGAGTTGTGCTAAACCATTCAAAGGCAACAACATTTCCAAAGTGAATGCAATATAGTTATCACCCAGAGGGGAAAACATTCACATAAATTACTGAGATGAAAAGTAGCATGACCTATAGTTAAGAACTGAAACATGGGGATGATAAATCTTTCCTTTTATGTTAAAAAATGAACAAAATTAGAACTAGTCCAGCACTAAGAAGAGGCTATAAAGCATGCAAATACTAGAAATAAAATATGTGGATTTATGTCTCAATGTTAAAAAATTTATAAAGTGCAGGTATTGAACAGAAAATATATTATCAAGATTGTCCAGAGTGACACACATGTACAGGATGTCAGAATATGATTCCTTTTATTTTTTTTTTTAATTCAGGATCAAGAAATAAGGTGGACTTTTTAAGTTCAGCAGTGCAGCATATATAATGCAGCACCATTTCAATGGTAACTGCAATTAGTTACCCTTATTAGGGTACCCTGTAATTAGCTAGTAGCTAACCATGGCTTTTGATTAGTATGCCTGGTAAATTTACAAGATATTTCAATTTCAAACTCCCACATTATTCTTGCTAAAGTTAACAGGGTGTTAATAAATTCTTTTTTTTAAATGAGAAATCTTTAAGTGATTACATTGCCATATGCTGAGCATAATGCAGCTATTAACTAAGATAAATAGGTAAATAGACAAATATGTAAATGAAATCTATTACTTGTGAATTATACATAATACATATTCTACCTAAGATCAAGTACCACACAATCAATTTTTCCCAGTACTCTTTTCAAATCCAATAATTTCAATCAGTCTCACTGTGTAAGTTCCACTTTGGTTAACTTGTCATGACATTCTCTTCCAATTCCATCAGTGTAAGAAGGTTGGTAGTGAAAGGACAATTAGACTTGAATATTACAATTGATTTTAAGCACATGATTCCTTACAGAATGCAACAAAAATTAAATTGGTGATAATGGATCCAAACTATTATATCTTATCCAACATATTATCTTTAACTTTGGATAATATAAAAAGCTTTCAAATAAGGTGTCTGAAATATAGTATGACAGGTGTGGATTTTTTTTTGTTCCTACATTAGCTTTCATCTTGACCATAATGGTTCAAAACTGACACAAAAGTTGCTATTAATTAAGCCTATCCTTGTACAGACAATCAGTGATATCACTAAGAGGTGTAGTCAAGCTCCAGATGATATCAGGACACATCAAAGCTCCAAACTCATGAAGATGGCTTTGTGCCAGGCCAGCTTCAGTCTGGTAGGGATCTTTAGCTCAGGCAATATGTTAGATGCAAGAGCAGCTCTGTTCCAGAAACAATTTTGCCTCTTTTGTGTAGCATCACAACTGCAAAAAGAAACTGAGTGAGACTGGAGCTAATGCTGTGCAAAAGAGTGTATTCCTGGAAACTGGAGCTTGGGGAAAAGCTGTACAGAGCGACAACAGGTGATCAGCTCTGGCCAAACGTGGTTTATTAGCTTCAGTTAAGTACTAATGATAACACATTCTCTCTTTCAGAAACATCTGGATGTCTCTGCTCTGTCCAGGGACAGATGTCTGTTAAGCCCACAGAAGTGCCTCATGAATGCACAGAACCAGCCTGGTTCCAGCACTACCTTGGAGCTAACAAGCCATGTTTGATCATGGAAGGCTTTGACACAAAGGGCAGAGACTGAGTGTTTCTGCACTAATTAGCAAAAAGGCAGTGCTGGACCAAAACCTGGCTTGTCATGAGCTAACTTTTCTTTAAAGGCACTTGAACACCTTTGCAGACTCCTAATGCATGCACCTCCCTTATCCATGTATGTCCCCTGCCTTGGAAGGACAGACTCCATTTATTTTAAACATAGGATTTTTTTTCTTATTTTTTTCTATGCTGGCATTTAATATGATGTGCAGTGTAATTATTATTTCCCCAAAATTATGGCATTCATTGTGTATCCATATAAAAGTTCTAGTTCTGTAGTTATTTAATAACAAAAGGTACTACTTATTTCCTTATAGTCCCCGCAAGTTTTCTGGCAAATCATGTTCCTCTAGTCACAGAATCCTCATAAAATAAAAGCAGATGCTATTTCAGTCTAAAATCAAATATAAGTTTTGAGCATTTATTCTGCATAGATATAAATTATTTCCTATATTACATCAATAAAGACCTGTGTGAGATAAATTTGATATACACTTGGACACTGACATTAAAGGGTTTTTTTCCACAAAGTATGCAACTGGTGCAAACTTGCTCTGTTGTTTAGAATTAGTTAAAAAAATATGGAGCTAAGTTTCCTTTGGCAGACTCTGTGCTGAACCAGGCATACACTTTTCATGAACCATAATGCTAGTGTAAACACATGTCATGTCATATGTCATAAACATATGTCAGTTTACTCACAGGTAAACTTTTTAGGATAAACCTCTATTCCCAGTTGTGCATGAAAATGTAAAGAGAGAACACACTGAAAAAAAAAGTGCATTTTTTGTGTCTTAGTCTACATCTCTACTTGCTAGACATAGCTCTGAGTGGGTTTTTTTATTACCAGCTATACCCACAAGGAACTCACACAGGCGAGTACTGGCCATAGGGTGTCAGATCAAAGATCTGCCTCCCCACAATGGACTGTTTTCAACAAACACCCCAGAATGTCTTCAGAAGTTCTGCCTGTACAACTCCTCTGAGCACTGTGGGTAGCCTGCACCACACAGCCGGTGCTGCATGGCTAGGGACATAGCAAGGAGAGGGAAGCTGAAATGGAAGGAAGGATCCTGGCTGCTGAAGGGTCTGTTTCAATCCTCATCATGTCATCTGCAAGGACAGCATCTCTGGGTGACTTGAACTCACTCCTTAGACAGATTCATGGAGCAGCAGACACTGGGGGTTCTCTGCTGTGTGTCCCCCTATTGAGCCTGGTATTTTCTTTACAATGCCTGGGGGAAAAAGGAAGAGCATAACCTTCTCCTTAAGGCTCTCCCATCCTCCAACTGTTTTCAGCTCCATGGATTTCCTGAGCCTGTTGTTATTAAGTCTTTGTTCCCTTCCCCCAGCTTCCTAAATTAAATGCCTTGCTGAGATTTTTACTGCAAAGAAAACTGTGTTGCTAAACTTTGTTCTGATGAAAAATTTACACTAATTTTCTGCATTAATACTTCTGTGATCACAACACAGCAGACCTGCCTCCCAGGAAACACATTCATACAGTTTTTGTTTCGGTGCAGCTGGGAGTGGAGTACACAGTGAAGTGGGATGGCATCACCAGCAAGACAGCTATCTTACAAAGCCAGATAAAGACTTGAGCTTATAGTGGGTGTGTTTGGTTCAGCCAGAAAGATGGTAGAAAGTCCTGGAGAAGGCAGGGATGTGCATTCATTAGCCTAGCACAAGTGCTGCGATGGAGAGGACACAACGCTCCCTGTTCTCCTAAGGGCAGCATTCAGTGGATGATTTCACGGTACCAAGCCCAGTACCTGGAACCCACCAGCAATGGTGTGCTTGTTCACCTGCAGGTTTGATGGTTGTACCACTGAAGCAAGAGAATGGCAGAAGATTGTGGCAAGAATAAAAAGTCATATACACACAGGATTGTGTTCTCCAGTGTTAGAACTGAAAATACAATGATCTTTTGAAAAGGAGGATGGGAGAGTAGCATTTAAAAAGAACACTGAGGCATATTTACCAGTCTGCTTGACACTAGGCAGTGTTGGTCTTCTCACGCCTGGGAAGTGTAGCGGGCATACTTGGGGAACATGTTACAGCCAGGACAGAGGGTATTCATATCCCAGCCTCCAACTGTGATCAGCTCAAGGATTTCCCAAGTCATGGTTTGTGTGTCTACAACCTGCAAAGGATTTCTTTCCCATGAACCTGCCTGGTATCCCCTTTAATTCATGGCAGTAGATTACATTCTTGGTCTGGGTGATGCTAATTATATGCTTCTTGTTTATTCAGCTCTTCTCCCCCATCCGAGTCCCTTTCCAAGGGAAGTGGTGCCTAGAAGTCGCCTGTTTACACACCAGTGCAGCACTGCTGGCAAAAGCACACAAGCACAAATGCAGACCGATGTATTCCTACGGCAAGTACTTTCTACTCGGAAGGAAGTAACTTTATCATGTTCTAACACTGACGCAGTGGTGCGTTTTCTCTCCCCACAACCACGTAAGCAAGCAGGCTTATTGAGCCCTCACCAGGAACCTTTTGGACCAGCAAATCCTTTCCCCACCGAGCCCTTGCAGCCCGAGCGGTGCCGGTCCTGCCCCACAGCCGCGGCTCCCGCTCGCCCTTGTCCGGGCCCTTCGCGGCCGGGCGGAGGAAACGCGGCCCTGCGGCCTCGCACCGCCCCCGCCCTCGCCCCGGGGAAGGGGGGCTGCAGCCGGCCCCGAGCCCGCTTTTGGTTGGAACAAACATTTCCCCGTGCCCCTGAGGAAACTCTCCGCGGCCGGGGCTGGGGGAGGGGGGATTTCCTTCCCATTGTCTGCCGGGCTCGGCGCTCCCGGACCCCGCTGCCAGTGAAAGTGAATGGCCGGGAGGGCCCCGCCGCAGGGCTCCTGTTAGACACCCAACCACTGCGGTAAGCGGGGGAGTCGGGCTAGCCCAGCCCGGCCAGCCGGGCTTCAAAGCTCTGCACTGACGAGCATTAAAAAGTCTTCACAATACCCATAAAAATAAGTCAAAACGAGACAAAAATGCTTCCTTTTAATCCTTCAGTGTGCATCCTGAAGGCTGTATAATGCAAACAGCTACTCAGGGAGCTAAATGAGGATATCAAAACACCCCAAAACTAGGCCCGTGAACACCCATTTATAAGCTCTATGCCTGTTTTTCTACACTGGATCTAATTCACTGCCCCCCAGAACAGAGAAGGTAACGTGGCTATGGTTGCAGACACTCCCTACCTGTTTGCTTTAGGACACCTTGTTCTGTTTAAAATTAAATATTTGTATCCTGAAACAAATACCTGGAGGCGGTCCAGACTAGCCTTTATAAATATGTTAAGTACAGGAGATTGTTGGCAAGTGGTAACTCCAGGTAAAAACCAGTACAGCAGGCAAGCCATAAGCTTCTGCCCTCCATGTGCTTTCATGCTGGTGAAACTGTGGCCTAAGTATTTATTTGACAGCTCTCTATGGGTCCTGAGAGAGATAAGAGGCTAAAACTTTTTACTGAAGATAGCTGAACTTCTGCCTTAAATAAATATTTACATAGGTAAGGAGAAGGCACTGCGACCGAGCAATAAATCTTTCACTAGAGAAGCTGAGACTGGCTTTGGAGCTTTGTTTTAGAGTTATGGCAAATCCCCCAGACAACCCAGGTTGTTGGGGATGTTTGGCTGCTTGGGGTGAAGAATTAAAAATGGTTATGTGACTGCTAGCTATGTTTGTCCTCTGATTCTGGATGCAAAAATCAGTGCACCTTAACCATGTCAGCTTGAGCAGAGCTGTTGGCTTGACTGCATGGTAGAAACAGCAGAAACTCTAATGACCCCAAATTCTTCTTTTCCCCCCTGTGTATAAATATAGCTCAGATGCAATTTGAACAGAGAAGGTTGCAAAGAAAGCTAGGACAGGCAAGCCAGTAATATCCCATGGAAACTTGGCATATATTTCTATCAAACTTCTTTTGAAAATGCCTTAACGAAATCACAGCCAAACATCACAAATAAATGCTTAACATAAGGTAGTCTTTTTGTAATTATATTGATGGTAAATCCCTTCTTACTTTAAAATTTGCTTGTAAATTTCATTTTTTTTTTTTTATTAATACAAGCAATATAATGCAGTTAATAAATTATAATAAATTATAGTACCATTACTGGGTATCTGCCCAGTGCTTCAAGCACTCTGAGAGCAGAATACCAGCACTTTTTTTCCTATCTGTTTATTTAAATAATGTAAAACATTCTTTCATATTCAAATGCATAATAGAAGTAAGACTTTATCACAGCTGTGCAACTAACTATTATTTGCATTTTATTTTCCAAGTGGATGCAATGTCCTGATGCAGCAGTCTTAAAGAAACTGGTTTTAGACACTACTTGAAATCTTGTTTAGTGGACAGGCTGGAGAAACTCTCACTGTTCAGTGTGCAAAGTCTTTAATCTTTGACTGACCAGGTCACAATGGATGCTTCTTTTTCAACATTAGCACTACTATTTCCTTCTACTATTTCAGAAATATTAATGACTGCTCACATGACAAAGTTTTTTTTGCATGCATGCATGTTTGTAGCATTAAACCTGCAGTATATTTTAATAGAAGTAAAATTCTAGTCAAGTTAATTAATTATGAAGTGTTACTTACCCATTTAATAATTTCTGAAGAATTTCAGAAACTTTAGGATAAATTTCCATAGACATTCATTAATATTTATCTCACAATCTATTAAAAAAATAGAAAATGCATGTTTTCTTGCTACTTACATACATATATATATTTTGTATTAATATGTATTTCCCTACCCTGCAGTGCAAGTATGGCTAACAGCTGGACTCAGTGATCCTAAAGGTCTTTTCCAATTTAAATGATTCTATGCTTCCGTGATCTACAGCTCACAACGTATTGACAACTCTGAGACAGACCGCTGATTCTCTGTGTTTCAGTTTCTGTTGCTCAAGGTGAGTGTCTACTTTCAAAAACATTTTCTGTCATTTCTCTAAGTTAGACTTCATGATAGGAGGAATTTTCATGTATCAAGGCTGGATAAGCACCACATTTTCCCTCTGCAACAAGAGAGGGTCCCGACCTAAGAATACGACAAAATACACACATAATAAATAGTTAAAGATCCGTTTCAAATGTATTATTAAAAAAATAATAAAAGAAACAAACAGCAACTCCAGCAGAGACCACTAGAGTTCTCCTTCTCCCAAATATCCCCAGCACCATCCTAAACCCTGTTTACCCCAGAAACCTGAACTGTGGACAGACAGAAGAGGAGAGAGAGAGAGAAAATTCAGACACAATAAAACTCTGAGGGGAAAAATATGTGGAAGGAGGAGGCAGCAGCGGCCTGGGGAAGGGATTGAAAAGTTTCCCCTGGCTTAACTTCTCCCCCCCTGCAGCAGCAGAAGCAGCGCCAGCAGCACAAGGTGAGAGAGACTTTTAAGTCTGGGGAGGAGGGGTGTGTGTGCGGGAGGGGGGGTGAATTTACAGCCCTGTGGATATTTCTGTGTCTGCCTCCCTGGCTTTGGGGTGCGAGAGACGCCGTGTCTCATGCTGGGTGGATTTTTTTTTTTTTTTTTTTAATATGATGGAGGATTATAAACATGGCGCCTTAAAAAAACTACAAAATCATGTACACACTGTTCCAAGGAGATGGGGGAGAGGGGACAGGGGAAGGGCTGGGCACCAGGGGAGGGGGCAATCCTTCCCCGCAGGGTGCCGTATGAGAAGGGGGAGCAATTATACTTAATAATAAAATGTGTGGGGCTGCGGGGGGGAGATGGAAGGCGGGATTTTATTATTATTATTATTATTTCATTTTTCGGAGTGGGCAGGATTATCTGGCAGCCCGCTTGGAAACCGAGGAGGAGAAGGGGACGGCGGCGGAGCGCGTGTGATTATTAACGGCGATTATTTTTGTCCCCACACCTTCCCCGGTCGAATTTCGGCTGGGAGGCGGCGGCGGGTCCCCCGCGCCCCCGTGCCGAGTTGCAGCCAGCCCCGGGGCCGGGGCGGGAGGAGGTGGGGTGGGGAGAGGGGCGCTCCGGAGAGAATCGCCGCTTCCAGCGCTCCGCGCGGGCCTGCAGGGCGCGGGGGAGCCGGGGACTCGCGTGAGAGGCGAGGCCGGGCAGGGTGTGGTGCAGCCCGGCCTCAGCCCCGTCACCCCCCGGCCCCGCTCTCTCCCGCACGCGGGGCCACCGCTTTGCTCCCCACTCTCCCCCGCTTTCCTTTCGCTCACACACCCCCGCCGCCGCCGCATTTCCTCGCTGGGGAGGGGGATGCCTGCTTGGAGGACGGGTCTTGGCCCGAGTAATGGCAGCTGCTCGACAGCGCCGAGGCTCCACGGGAGAGAGACGGCGAGGCCCCCGCAGGCCGGGCGAGGGGCCATGGCTGCCGTGCCCGCGGGGGGCAGGGGAGGGGACGGGGAAAGGGTGAACTCAGAGCCCCAGCCCTCCTCCGCCGGCGGCAGCGGGCGGTGCCACCCCCGCGGCCGGGACGGCCTCGGCGTCCGGCGGGGCACCGGGGCCCGGCATCGCCTTGTCCCCCGGCATAGCCCCGGGGGCTTCCTCGCCCTCCCGTGTGCTCTGGGGCAGGGCCCGGGGGGTAAACGGGGGGCGATTTCTCCGCTCTGCCCCCCGGCTCCCTGCGGCCTCCGGGGCAGAGCCGGGAAGGGCCCTCCCGGGGCTGTGCCGGACTCGGCGGTTCGGGAATGCGAACTGGCGACGGGCTCGCTTTTGTTTGCGTTCTGGGGATTTTTGTGTGTGTGCACCCCCGAAGCCGTGTCTGCAGACAGCTGCCCTCGGTGCACTTTGTGGGGTGTTCGCCTTCACCCCTCCCTCGGGGCTGCTCAGAGGCCTGTCTTCTTTTTTTTCGGGGAAAGGATGGAAATGTAGGTGTGGGAGTGCCCGTGGGAAGGATGATGGGGAGCTTCGTGCGCTTTCCTGACCTTCCGTGTGGTCTAGACAACAGCCCCCCTATAAAATACCGATGTTAAGGATTTGGGAAACTTTGTGTGTCTTTTGGGGATTATCCGGAAACCAGCAGGCTTTGGGAATTTGTTTTTGGTCTTCTGTGAACTTTACCGATGCTAGAGATGGTGTGGTTTGAGAAGAGATAAAGGAGTGAAAAAACTTTAATTTGGTGCTGTTTGGTTTTATAATTTAACTTGGAATCATCTGGCATGGTCTCTGTATTGTTGGAGTAATTCTATTTATTGTAGTTTTAAGAAGATCTTATTGCAGTTGAAAAGACAAAGAGTAGAAAATGCTTTCTTGTCCTACTTAATGCTGATATTTTTAATTTTTCTTGCTTTTGTAGGAAACAGTTTAATTCTTTAAGGTTGAATGCTGAGGCAGGTGTGAGGAGGGGGAAAATGGGAGGGGAAAGGCCAGTTTGTGGTTCAGGTTGCACTCCTTTGGGTTTTTCCAGTTCTTCATCCTTCAGTATGAAGGACCTGGCATCTCTCCACATTTTTTTTAATTATCAACCACTCTTGAGTGTGCTACAGAAAGTCTTTAGGGAAGTCGACTGTTTGCTGACTAATGTTTTGTATAAAAGTGGAAGTGCCCACAAAATAATTTCCACTTTTATGGGATTTATGTCATTAATTAATTTCTACTGTGGATTTGTGGCCTTAAAATGCCAGCTTTTCCATGCCTAAACAAACCCTCTGTGCTTTGACCAGATAGTTGCGTGGGGAAGGGAGGGAAGGGAATGGTTCATGGGGTAAGTAGTTCAACAGAGAGCACTTTATCTTGCTGATGGTGAGTTTGGTTTTAGTGAGTGGGGAAAAAAGTGACTGTGTTGATGGCTTTGTTGGGTGTGCTATGGCTGGGTATCTCTGCAATTGATGCTTGGTATCGGGTTCAGTAGCAAAGGTCTGAGTGAAAAAAATTATCTTCTTCTCCACCTCATGAACCAGATAATGTGATGGAAATTGTCTTGTGTTGGAGTCAACTTTGTAAGGGGAGTTGGGAGTCTGTGGATGTTGGGAGGGGGTCTTAAAACTTTGGTGATGTGCTAGAAGATACTCTTCAGCAGTTTGAAGCTTTGTAGCAAAAATTTTACAGGTATTTCACCTCTGAAGGTGTTTGTTTTACTTTTTAAATCTAAGCTAGCACTTGGCAGCTATTAAATGTAAAAAAACTAAATTGAGTTTGTTCACCAGAAACCAAAATTCTTAGTAGTTTGACATAGTCAGTCCTTCTGTAGTATGAGGCAGAGAAATGCTTCCTAACTTTTCAGGATAAAAGTGAGCACTATTGGAGTGACAAGAATTCCATGAGTGGAATTGCTGTGCACAGTGTGTGACTGGTAGTTCATGTGCTGTGTGTCCTTACTGTTTCCAGGCAGTAGCAATTCTGTGGGTGTCCAAGTGCCCTGGGTTTCCCCTGCCTTGGAGCAGAGAGGAGAAGGGACTGTTCAGCATGAGCTGAGGCTTCTGCAGCAGGAGAGCCTGGGTTGTGTTTTTTGGCTTAAGGTCATCTCAAAAGCAAGTGAGACAGTGCAAGGCTGTGAAGTGTGCTTGGTATTTCTGCCTGCACATAAATAAAACATACTGGGTGCTGTTGGTGATGTGGTGCTCCCTGGGCAGATGGACCATGAATTTGGCCTCAAACTCACCTTGAAGTGGCTCAGGCTCCATCTAGACTGTTGTGCATTTCTACCAGTGCACCACAGCTTGGGGACCACTGAACCTCTGCCATCTGCAGTCACTGGCTTAGAATAAAATACCTCAAACAGAAATACATAAAAGATAATATTGAAGATGTTTTCTCAGGTTTAGGCATCTAAATGTCTCTGTAGATGCCTGCATTATCTAGTTAGCTAGCAAATTGTTTAATTTCACAGAGTTTGAGAATGAAGGGGAATTTTAGAATTAGGAGACGTTTTGAAATTGAGGACCCAATTTCAGTCAGCTAAAGTTCACAAATTTTGGACATAGCTGTAACCAATTTTCATAGTAACTGCCTTCCACAGTCTTTCAGAGCATTTATCTCTGGAAGTGTGTGAAGACTTAGGGCAGTGGGAATCAGTCCAGGCTAAAAGTTCTGAAAAAGGGTCAAGGTGATGATGAAGATGTCTTCAAGAAATTTCTGATTTGCTTCTTAAATGACTTTTTAGCTAGACCCAGATTAGCATAATTTTCAGTAAAAGATGCCTTTTACCCATAATGCAGGTTGTTACAAATGCTAACTAGAACTATAAACAAAATTAATCTGTGTAAGGTATATGTGCCTCCCTCCAGTGATGAACTTGGTTCGTAAAATGTGGAATTGTTTAAAATTATCAACAAAATGCACACAAGATTTTACTTTCCTGAATAAAATAGAATTTGGAGATTTTTTTCAAAAATTAGATCAGAATTGTTGGAGCAATTCTTTTTCTCATTTTTATCCAGCAAATATATGAATTTGTTTAAAATCCTGACCACTGATTTTATTAATTGCAGTGGTTTTCCTTCCATATAATAGGACTTTGTTTAGCCATCCTTCTTGCCCTGATTGTTTAGGAGGTAATGTAGGATCATGTTCTTTATCTGCAGAGGGTTTTGTGCCTTGGTTTTGGTTGGGTTTGTTTAGTCTCAGGATGTGGTGAGCACTCCCACATTATGTGTGTAGTACCTGGAGCATGGTGCCCTTGGTAGCTGGGCAGTGCAGAGTATGTCATCTTTTATATAGCTCATACATTTTAGGCTGTCAGTGTTGCTTGTGCTAAACATTGTGAACAAAGATTATTCTTGTCAGGTTCTGGATCATTTTTCATCAGTTGAATGTAAATTTAGCTCATAATTGGGTTATTGTTCTAAGGTTTAATCTTCCAGTGGCGAGAGTACAGCCTGCAAAGTAGGTAGTTTATAAGATGACGTATTGACTCAATTTTTCAGGAATTTCTTTATTTGTTATTGCTGAGAGCATATGAAATGCAAAACAAATGCGGAAACCTCCAGAAGCCCCTTCATTCCTGGGTGTAGGGATGGTAACTGATGGACACCAGAGTGGCTGTGTACAGTACAACAAGCGCTGTGGCCTCAAGCCTGCACAGGTGAACTCCTGTGGCGCATGGGGTTGTCTGGTTTCCCAAGGCTTCTCCACATGCAGCTCCCAGAAACACCAGGGCTGGATTGAGCCCATTTTTTTCACCGTATTTTCAGTTGTAGTATTTAAACATAATTTTATCTTCTCTTTAAACCAATGTCTGCCATCAAGTAAATTGAGACAGCCAGAACTCTGTCTTTTGATTTATTTCTATCATGCTGTGAATATTGGATTATATAAGGAGAAAAAAAAGGGGTAAACCCAGCATTTTAGTAAGAGTTCATTCATATTTATTTCTTCTCTTTTTTTTTTTTTTTTGTCCCTAAAATGACCAGGATCTTTTAGTCCTGTGGGCAGGCTACAGCAGGCACAGTGGTGATACATACTGACATGTCCATGAACCCAAGTTAAAGCTCATGGTGTCTAATTTTAGCCAGCTTTGGTAATATCCCATCAGAGCCTGATCCTGTAGCTGTACCATGTAGATAAATCCAAAGTGTAGCTATTGAAAGTTTTGTGTACAAAAAGACTGGGTTTTATTTTCTTCCAATCTCTCATTTTACACTTCACTAGAATGCAAAAGGTATCTGTTATGAAAATACAGAGAAATGAAATTTGAGTTTAAAGCATGTTATTGATAAAAAGGCAGAAGTATTTGTAATTTCAAAATTAGAAATGTATTCAAAATATAAGTAAAATATGATTTATTGGTGTACTTACTAACAATCAGGATATCTTTGCATGTACCTTTACACTGTATTTAGTTTTAAATTCCAGGATTAAAATTCCAGAATAAAACATTGTGAATTCAGGATTATGAGTTTTCATACAACTCTCACTTATACTATCATATAAAACTAATTCTTAATAAATCATTTTAACACCAGACACATTGAAATTTAAAGTACTAAAATCCACTTACTCATTAAAAAATTAATTAAAACTAGGCCAACAAAAATAGCAGTAATATCCCATTCACCGTTTCTGTGGAAATTTTATTTTTTGCATGCAAAGAACTGGGCTCTCTGTCATAATTAATTTTTTATCTGTAATAGGATACCATTGATTTGACATCTAGTAATTTTGAAGAAGAACAGTTGAACGTATTCCTTCTTACCTCTCATTTCTCCTGTGTTTGTTGCTATGTTAAGTATAAATCAACTTGCATTATATTCAAATCGATGGTTTTAATGGAGCCGACTTAATGATGTTTTGGTTACAGAGCACAGGACTGTGCTAGTAGGTGTAGTACTCCAGAGCAGTGTTTTGGCAAGTGGGTATTTGTGCTTTGATCCCATGCACTTAGGGCATGGCATTGTTATCTGGTCTTTTAAAGAGAGCTGGAGGGGAGCTGTGTGCTGTGACTCATGGGACAAGGCACTTAGTTCACTAATTTTAGCAGAGCGATTCTTGTCTGTCAACCTTAGGTTTTATTTGAACCTTCTGGAAAAGAGATGAAGTGAAACAAAATGGAGTTGAGAGAAAATGATTAGCAGAATCTAAAAGTAGCTAGAAATAATACGCAGTGAAAAAGAAATTAAAAGTATGTAAGATATGTTTATTGCTCAACAAATCTTTAAGATCTGAGAGACTGATCTGAGAGCTTTATCTTTCTTAGCACGCTATCATTTTCTGTTAAGCCTCACACAACATTTATGCATTCAGGAAGAGAGGAGCTCACTCTACAGATACCTGTTTGCAATTACAGATACTTCTCAAGCCAGAAACCAAGCACCAGCCAAATCTGCACTGGCTGCTTGTGCCTTATTACTATTTTCTTGGTGTCATTGCTAGTAAAAGAAAACTTCCAAAGAGGGCAGAGTCTGTGCCTTGCATAACACTGCAGTGTGTGCATTCACATGCACAAATTAAAGTGGAAATTGTGCCTCAGAATGGAGCAGGGTTTCTCCATTTTCCTTCTGGTCGGTTGTTAATTTTGTGATCAGTGTCTTAGGAGCTGTCATTGACTTCAGAGACAAGCTGAAACCCAGAGTTTATGCACAATCTCCTTCCCCCAAGCAATTACTAGGATCCAGGTTCAAAATTGTACAAAATCAAAACAAAAGAATTGCTATTTCATAAAATGTAATCACAGGCCACACAGTCACTGATTGTTCACTGATGAAAATTGATATTCACTGCAAAAAATTCATTGTTACCCATAGATTAATATTAATATAATGATGGAGACCTTGATCATATAAGCACTTGTTTCCCACAGGCATGAAAATGCATAGGGCTTAGAGCATACTGATGAACAAGTTTAGTTCCACAAAATAGTTTTAAAAATTAAAGCCTTACATATGACTCCAATATTCAAGGAAGAACACAGTCTAAATTAGTTGTGCTGTTGTAATTTTATGTAATGCTGTATTTTTGATTCTTCTATGGAGTTACATAGCAGTGTTACATG
This sequence comes from Emberiza elegans, assembly GCA_024865655.1. Lineage (NCBI taxonomy): Eukaryota > Metazoa > Chordata > Aves > Passeriformes > Fringillidae > Emberiza > Emberiza elegans. Next base: position 13,855,911 of record JALJVW010000206.1, read on the forward strand.
GGAATTTTTATGCCTTTTCAATATCAACAGTATGACTTGGTTTTTTGCACATGCTAAATTTTACATTAATGTTTGTTTCCATTGAAGTTAAGGCACTTTTCCTACATGTACATTAATCTTTGAAGGAGTTTACAGTGCTTAGGAAAAGAACAGAGAAAACATGGATAATATTTTTCTGTTAGTGATTTCTGCCATTTTCTCTATATCTTAAATCCTGTGTGTTATGGAAAACCTTAATTATAGATAAAGAAAATGGTGAAAGAAGAAATTCCTACTGGAAAAGCCAATACCATTATGAGAAGAAAGGTTTATACTTACATCAGGAAAGCTAATAGGTATGTCAGGGAACTGTGTATTTTAAAATAGCTTCAGAATTACTGAAATTGTGAATGTGGTTAAGTAATCAATTAAAAGTAGGTTAAGTAATATTTTTTTTTAAAAATCATAGAACATACATTAAAAACCTGAATTCTGAAATTTATCTTGATTCATCCTGTTTTTATAATTTACCTGCAAACAGCAGGCAAATCTAGACAATCCTTTTTGTTCCATGCAACAAATTGTTTAGAGTGGGTAATGTTCTCCTCATGTTATGCTTCTATTTCTTCATTGTTAAACATTCAAAATTGCAGGAAACTTTATTTTTAATTAAAAGTGAAGAATTGTTATTATTTGTTTTCCCAGGAACCAGACTGACACCATTTTTAGCTTCACATAAGTATAGTTGAGAATTTAGGACGTTCTTAAGAACTGGCTGCATGGACTTATCTCAGGAAGCTTCAGTGTCAGTCATTACATGCAAGCTGACATTTGAATACAATATGGCACAGTGAATAATTTGGCATTGGTTCTAATATTTTAAAAAAAGAAGAAAATTTTGAATTTTTTTTCCCAAATAAAAATAGTTTTCTTAAAACCTCTTTGTAATAGTAAAATATGAAGAACAGTGAGAAGGGATGTACATTTTGCTAACAGATAACTCAGGGTGTTGGACCTTTTAGCAGTCTTACTAGAATGAAATATCAGGCTGTTTAAAAGCTTCCATATTAAAATATTGGTTGGTTGGTTTTCTTTTTGCATGTTAAAAAAAATGTTTTGTCTCACTAACATAACTTTTTGAAGGAGAATGCTGATGCATACCTGGGCGCGTTTCAGACTGACAGTGTTGGAAAGTGAGAAACATGGACACTCCTAGTCTGTAATTGTATCTTTCAGTTTTGTAGCTTTGTATTCATCTTCTGCTTACACTGACCTGAAATAAATAGACTTTCAGGAAATATTTGTTGTAAGAAATTTGTTGTAAGAAATTTGTTGTAAGAAAGAGATTCTTCCTTTTCCTGCACACTTTCCACTCTGCTGGCTCCCAGAAGGCTTCTTTGTAAATCTCCTAATTGGAAGCATACTCTCTAACTTCTCCCTGGTTCCAGACATGAAATTTCCTTTTGTTATTGAACTTGCACCTTTTAGGAAATACAGATTAAGAGTCAATCATCTCCAGGAGCTACTTTTATTGTTTTGGTTTTTTTTTCCAATTCACACTGATATTCTTTTTCTTAATAGTTGTAAAAAGTAGCATAAAAATAACCCAGTCTCTAGTCAACCAAGTATTAGCCTAAGTTGTAGCACTAACTCCTGAAAACATGGAGCTTTCAATAAAATGGAAGGACTTTTGTTCCGTACACAGGCACAGGAAATACCAATAAATATCAGCTAAAGCTGTATGGTGTTGCAGATCCTAGGAGTGCAGGTGCACCAAGGAGTGAGGAGCTGAACAGGGTTTGCTCTGCCAAGTTAGTGGATAAGCAGTTGCAGTATTTCCTGGGCCAGTGGGAAGAAATGGTATCCAAATTTCCGCTTGGCTCTTCTTCCAGGAGAACTGCCTTTCTTGATCAAACTAGCATGTCATGTAATCCAGCCATCAGATGTCTCCTAAAAAGTGTCAAAAATGAGGCAATTTTCTGAGGTAGAAAGCTACAGAATGCTTGTTTTCCATAATGTTCCAAACAATAGCAGTTTAGATTATGGCTCCTATTTTTACACATGTAGAAGTTTTATCTGTTCCATTTTTTGAATGTTTTAATTTCTCTTTCCTGTAATAACTGAATATTTTAGCTGGATGTTGGAACCTACTGCTTTTTAGGTCAAGTCTGTTCTGTCCTTTCCACATGCCTTGCAGCCTCACTGCAGTGCTCTTTCTCTTTGCACATTTTCCAAGAGCTTCTTCCTCGGTTGCAGGAAAGAGCCATGTTGTACCTGCTTCTCTGAGGGATTTGATGGAGATAAGAGACCTGGAGGGGCGAGTTAGTGAAAGACTGTAGTGATTGTCTGCTTAGTACCAGTAAGAGCCAGAAAATACACACATGAAAAGAAAAAAGGGAGAGTTTGTTGTGAGATGCACATTAAGTGGAAATCGAGGTGCACCCTTGTCACGGGAGACAGCACCACTGACTTTGCTAATGTCATTTGGTGCAGCTCTGTTGACTTTAGTGGAGCAATATTAGTTTACACCTGCAGAAAATTTTCTCCTGAATCTCTGGGAATGAGAATATAAAATGAAGTGTTTATGGGTGAGTGACAGAGAGAGTGCATGCGAGAGAGAGCGTGCACGCACACACTTTCAGGCCTGATTGATTGTATGAAAAAAACCCTGGAGTTGAAAGAACATTATTTTAAATTAACATTCATTATCTTCACGCGTGAGATAACAGTTCACTTTGGACCAGATCCTAACACCATTATGTTTCCTGAGCAGAGACTGCTTTTTTTTCTTGAGTGGGGTTATTCAGCATGAGAATGGCAAAATGTAGTCAGATCTTTGACAATTAAAATATATGGATTAGTCACTATATATTAGAAAAAAGCTGTGTTATTTCTGTCAGCAAAACATGTATTTTTTTTCTTTTTAAAATAAATGGTTACATTTTCTTTGAAATGTGAAATAAAAAGTAAGGTACCTTTTCTTTTTCTAGGTCTCATCTTGTGCCTGGAAAAGCTTGCAGCCATTTTAATTCATGCTGCATTCATTGATCTAGCAGTTAAATCATTTAATCACTGTGCAGCTAGGTCATCTACCTATTGGACACTGTTAAAGTGTTCAGGAATACACTTTGGGTTATTAGCTTCTAAATTATACTTTCGAAAAGAAAAAAAGAAAAAAAGCAAACAAACTATGAACACCTCAGTTAACTGATGAACATTATAAAGGAAAACACAATGTGAATTCATTCTCTTATCATTCAACTTTTTTTGGTTCTGCACATAATATAAGTAGAAAAAAAGCACACCATAGCAAACAAAGGAAAAATCTGATTTTGATATTCTTTGGCAGTTCTTTTAAATACAGAGTTTTGTAACATTAAGTCATCTAATTAGGCAGCAGCTTGTATGAAATATTTTCATAACAGACATAGTTTGTGAGCATGAAAATGAAAGCCACATTTTAAAATTATAACCCCAAATAACTTTCTGAATTTTAATATTACTCTGAAAATGGCTTATTCTATAAGTATAATCATGTGAAAGAAAGTGGGAGAAATTTGTATTTTATGTCAACATTGACTAGAAAACTTAACACCTTAGACTTAAATGCTGCAGTTACTGAAATCCAATAATCTAAATACATAAAAAGAGGAATAAGTGTAGCAGCAGTTAGTATATGGCAGTGAAAAGCAGAGGAAAATTTTGTGTGCCTTTAAGTGTCCTGTATTTTCTGAGAGGGAGCTACTCACAATCAAATAAATCTCCTCTTGGTATGCAATAGGCAAGTATCTTGTCCAGAGAGAGATGGTGAATTCTTTGGCAGTGATGCACTTGGCACCAGAGGTTTTTAAAGGGTCACCCATGTGCTTTTCAGCTATTTCCCTGCAGAGATGAAAAGAGAAGTTCATGCTCTTGTGAGGTAGTTGTCTGTCTTGAGTGCAGGTGGAACAAGAAAGTCATGTTTCATATGAAGATGGGAACTGTATTTCCCTTTTTTCCATGAAGGCTCAGAATGCAGACATGCCAATTCCATCTGTTTGTGTCTGGATCCCTTGGCCTATTTCCTTGTGCTTTCCTCATCTACACTGAAAGCTTCATCAGATGAGAAGTTATGATCATGTTAAGTGTCTCCCTGTACCTTCAGCAGAGAGACTGTAAACAGAGGAGAGGGTCAATTGTTCATCTTATTTGGTGTTTTCTTAGTTAGTGAGTTTTTCAATGGTTTCACTTTCCAATTTCCAATAGCTCCTCTGCTTTATTATGTTAGTTTATTACAATTTTGGTACAACTTCTTGGTATACCTTCATCTGGGCATTCTGGGATGTCATTCCTTTTTTGAAGTGAATGTCATGATATATGTACATGAGGAGTTGGACAGCAGAGAAGGAATTTGGCTAAAGGTTTAAAGGAATGCCATCCCCCTGCTGAATAAGACCTCAGTGAGACACTTTTTATAGGGATCTGATACTTTTGCTCTCTTTCATTTGGAAGAACTTTGAAAGGGCTGCAAACTCAGGCGAATATGCTGTGTCCTCACTGTGTATTGCTTTACCAGTAAATAGGGAATTCAGTCACGGAAGGCAACTGGGTGAGCTTAAAGAAAGGAAGGTGCTGAAATCAGCAGCATGTCAAAGGAAAATTGGAATTCAGTGACAATAAAAGCAAAGTGTCAGTGTTAATGCAACATATTTTCAGGTTTTGAAGAGCTGAAGATGCCTCTTAAAAACGGGTTTGGGTGGCTGAATTGCAGTTTAGAAGCTGTCAAAGGACAGAGTGTTAAAGAAGGCTGAAGTCCTGGCAGGAGAGCAAACAAGTATCCCTTGAGCTCAGGCCAGTGTGCTGGGTGTGGTGACCAGATGATTATCAAACAATACATGAAGTGCAGTATTGCAGTGGGTATCAAACCTTTTCACGTGTACGTTGCTAAATTTAACAAACAAGAAGAACTCTTGACAGCTTGAAATTACAGCCCCGGTTTCTTACGTGTCTTCCGAGTTCCACTGAATTAATGAAATTACCCGAGCTGCCAGAGCGGGTGGAGAGCTGCTGGTGAGCGCAGGAGCCCCACATCGGGCAGGAGCGCTGATTTACAGTGGCTTTGCCTTGAATGTAAATGATGACCTTCACTTCCTGCCCCTCACACCACAGCAGGCTGCAGTGGAGGTAGCTTTGAGAAGGTGTTTGCTAATGAGGCTCTGGCACTTTCGATAGCTGTGTTAGGTAATCAGAAGGTGATAGATGATGGTGTGTTGTGTTTGGGAATTTCATTTAAAGTGTATTTTTCTGTACTTACAATTTTGACCCATTCAAGCCATTTGTATGATCTGTTCGGGCTTTCCACAAGAGTAGTGATGTTGCCCTGGCTGAATTCCAGTTTGGCTAATTACATTCTGAGTACCTACATTTCTGTAAAATTTCATCTGGGTTTTGTTACTGTTGTTTATTTAAATCATAATGCATATGTATGGAAGCTTATGAAATAACAGCACAGGATAAAAAAAGTTAGGAAAATCCCTGCTCCAAATTACATTTGGTATTTGTTCATGAATAACTATAGTGTGGCATGATACAGTACAGAAAAAATATGAAGTGGCATATTCAGTAATAGCATTCATAAAAGAGGTGGGTTTTCAGAGTTTATGAAATAGGTTAAGTTGCTGAGTAGTGTGCACTGTTAAACATATGATGTATTGTGCAGCGGGAATGGATATAATTCACTGGTAGGAGAAATAATGCTTGTTTGTATTGTAGTTAAACTGTATATATTTTTACAAGGTTATCAGGCATGGATTTTTCATGTGTGTCAACAAGGGAGTGGGAGCCAGTTTATGTGGTGATGTCAAAAGGACTTAGGCAATCACAGATCTGCACATGGCAGTCATCTGCTGGCACAGAAATGTTTCTCTTCTACATACAAAGGCACATTTTATCATTTACCACTCAGTCTCTCAGAATCCTGCTTAAATTACAGTAGGAAGCGCTTGCTGTTTGTTACTGTAGAGTAAGAGGTAGGTGAAAAAGAACACAAGCCACATCCTGTTGTGGAGAGTCATTTTGCAGAAATATGAACTTCAAGGCTGCAAGCTTGCTCTATCAACTGATTGATAATAATAGTCAATATTAGCCTGGAATGGATTTCCAGAGGAGATCAAAATAATCCAGTGTTAGACCATGCTGCATAACCATAGCAGTCTAATATTTACAAGAACTGTCGCAGTGTTCTTCCAAAAATAACTTGTCTGTTTAGAGATGCTTCATCCACAGTGCATATGTACTCCATTAGACAAAGATATTAGAAGTAGATGGAAAAACAGTTTTCATTTTGAAAGTGATTTCAAGGAAAATGCTTTTGACTAGTACTTGTGAGTGAAATCATACCCAAGTCAAATAGATTGTTCACAAAAAGAGGTTTGGGGTTTTTTTGGTTTTCTAGAAATGGGAAACATATTTTGAAGATATGTTAGAATTTACATATTAACACTGGTGTTTCATATTGTTAGTAGTTCTTTTTACATAACTTCATTTCTAGTAAAATAGTAAACAATGTACGATGTACTTACATAACAGAAAAATTCATGACAATGTATGGGCTTCTGAAATTGCTGTTCTTTTAATTTTTGTCTGTTCAAAGGCTTGGCCTTGTTTTTGGAAAGAATTTTTATGTGTAACCCAGCTTAAATAATTTTGCTTATTTCTTCTGTATCAAACTCAATGAAAACGCCGTCACAAGCCCTTGTGACAGCAGCCAGCCTGTTGTGTGTAAGTGGAAGGGTTGAAGCCCCATCTGTCAGTGCTCTGAGACAGGCAGGTATCTTACCCACTTTAGTGTCTGTCTACTTGGAGTTTTCTGTCATCTGTGGACTTTTTCCTATGAAAAAAAAAATCAGGAATACTTCAACAAGGAAAGCCATCCAGCATCCACATGCTGCACATTATGGGAATAAGATCCATGTGGCTTCTTACCTTTTTTTTTTCTCCTTCTGTATCATTTATTAAAGCTGTTATGGAATATCTGCTTAAGGGTAAAAGAGTTTGAATTGTCACTTAGCCTCATTAAGGTCTTGGGCTTAGTGTTTACCACTTCTGCTTTCATCAAGGCCACTTCCTCAGAGGCTTTTGCAGGAGACACATATGTTCTTATGAATAACATTCTTCGTTTTCTGTCTCAAATCATGGTAGAATTTTACTTTTTAATCAGCAGGTTTTCTCTAAACTCAATTTATATTGCTGGTATTCTGCATGTAAAACAGAATTTGTTATTTTATACTTTTATGTCGTGGGTTGTCTGCTTCTGTATTCTCACATTTAAATGCTTCAGGCTATTCATTGTGTGTTTTCTGGGGGGTTTAACAGCCATTTCCACACAGACTGTCAAAGTCAGTTCGAGACGTCAAAATTTGCTATCAGACTGCTAAGATGAATCTCCCACTGTCACTACAGAGTGCTTCTCCAGAGCACAAAACCTTGTTAAGAAATAGTTGAGGTGCTGGAGGTGATGCTATCTGTAGCTCCATCAGTAGCTTCACCATGTGCTCTTAGAGCTCTTAGAATGGTTTCTAGAAAAGACTCCATGCCCTCAGGTGCTTAGTGGCCATGTGTAGCTGTTGAAGTCACTATGATGAACTGTAATAGTGCCCTCAAAATAGAAAGAGTTGATTTACCAATAGGCAACTTTTAAAAAATATGTTTCATTCGCATAAACATTTTCTATCTTGATTATTTTGTTCTCCCTCAGAATTTTTTAAATTTATCTGAGTTTTCTTTCTATGGTTGGGAGGAAACCAAAAGTGGCACAGTCAGTGTCTTATATATTTATTCATTGTAAAGATAGAAGACTGGTCTTAAGTGAAAAAGCATATATGTAGCCCAGTAGTTTGAATATACATGAAGAATTAATGTCTCAAAGAATTCTGGTTATTGGTAAGCAGCCTCTCTTTATTTTAGCTGTAAATTTAAACTTTGAACAATGAACGTGCTTAGACTGGTGATGTGCTTATTAGGTTAAAAAAAGAACAAGATTTTAATAGGAAAAAATTATCACAAGACAAAACAGCACATGATCTCATTAGCATTTATGGATTGCTAAACTGCAGTTTAAAAGTCACATTTCTGTCTAAAGAAGTTTTCCACAATAGTCATACAAGCAACATTTAACAGTGTTGTTTTAGTTTGTTTACTTGGGGTCAGATTTTCAATGACCAGAGTGATTAAAGTTGCAGTTGTCTGCAAAGGCAGCACTAATTAGTTGCAATTGATGTTAGCAGGACTTTGAATAAATGTTGGTTCTGAAAATCTCATCACGTATGGACATCATATCTGTTTTCAGTCATCTTTGAAAATCTGGCCCTTAGGATAGTTTACATCTTGTCTTGTTTCAGTGGTTTTCCCTTAGCAGTTCTCCATTTTACTCTGCTCAGGAAGGTCCATCAATTTTAAACAGCATTTTGTAGTAATTTCTGTATCTAAGAGTTTATACTTGTCAGGAGGGATAGATTGACAGAAGAGACTTGGCCCTGGCTTTCCATGCAGTATTTCACTTTGCTCTAATAGCGTAAATAGTTCTTTGGATAGTTCTTTCATGCATAGATATTTAAGTGCTGCAGAAAAGGGATTAGTGTAATTAATTTTGCATTTGGAAAAGGTAGTGTAGAGATATGCAGTGACTTGCCTGAAGTTAACTAGCACAGGAGGCAGCTACCAAGTTAGGAGCCTTGGCACTCAGTCTGCTTCCTTCAGCAAATGGAGTTTCAGAGTGCTTGATCTATCCACACGAAATAACCAGACAAGGATCTTCTAAATGTAGTGATTTGGTACTTAGGCAGTGTGAGTCATGTTCTGGGATGCTGGCAATGTTTTTTTGGGATATTTCCGTTTCACATTCAGCTTCGGGGGCTCAGCAGGGGCTTTTGGTCTGGTTGCCATATGAAGTTCATCAGGGGTGACAGGGGAAAGCAGCTTAATGTGCTTATGTTATTTTTGTCTATAGTAGAAATTTATGATGGGGACTATCTCTGTTTTGCATAAAGTCACCAAAATAGTGCATTGACTGTAAGCTAACTGGAGGTACCCAGGACTGTTTACAGCAAAATTGCCTGGACAGTGTTAGTTATTGAGTGTAATTATTTTAATCTCACAGAGAGCAAAGCATAAAAACCACTTATCAGACTTCCTAAATTGCACACCCTGTTAATTGTGGTGCTGAAGTTGGGTACCTTCACTAGGTCTTCCAGACTCAGTTTTTGTGTAATGGTTCTCCAACATTAACATGGAAAAAAAAAAAAAGAAAAACAAATCTTACAAAGTGCTGTGGGCGTAAAAATGTTCAAGGCTACAAGATCCCCTGCCAATATGGTTTGTGGAAAATAAATCACTAATAACCTTATCCAGCTGCTACTTACCATGGAGTACTTACCACTTCTCTTGCCTTGCTTTCTCAAAATTGACTGTAGAGGAATGTCTGCTGTAGGTACTCTGAGAACTCTTGGGCCAGTTTGTTTGCTTTTCTCTACCCCATCAACTGAAGTGGATTAGAGCAAACTTTTCAGGCAGGAGACCAGTCATATGGTCAGTTTTCCTTAAATTCATTCCTGTAATTTGCTCAGCTGTGGTTTGTTCCTGATCCCAAAGGCTAGAGTCCCTTGCCTCCAAGGATTCAGGTAGCCTACAGTGCTTTACTAGCCCTAAACTAAGGACAGATTTCTCTTTAGGACTCCTGCTCTTTAGCACAATGAAAAGGCTCAGGGTATTTAATGTTTTCTTCAAATTAAAAGATTCTCCTGATTCCTTACAGCAGAGTCATTCTTCTAGTTAGAGCTTGATTTTGAGAGAGAACTGGTATTTGTGGGCCTTACAGGTATCTTAGATGGGAAGGCATCTGGTTGAAACATGCAGATCTGTTTGCTGAGTCAGTAAAAATACCTAATCTTTATTACTTTTATTTACAGCCTGCTTGTATTAATAAGCTAGGATTTAGATTTGTTGTGAATTAGATGTTGACATTGGTGTTCCAACAGAGAGGCTGAAACTATTCTGTTACTTATGTTACCTTCTCCATCTTCGGCCGTGGAGAATCCCATGTATTTGAGTAGCTTCGTGTCGTGCACCAGACATTCAGTATATGTGTCTTTGGTCAATCCATGTGGTTCTTATGATCTCTACAAATATGTCTAAAGGGAGGTGATTGTGGAAGAGAGCCAAAAGGCACTTAACCCACAGTATTAGTGTGAGGATGACAGCACACAGCCAGTCTGGGTAAGTGTGGATTGGAAGCCAGGCTGTAGGATCTAAACATGAGCATTTCAGATGGAGGAGCCTGACATGATGTCTGTATCACACATGTTGTGTTGTTACTGCTTTTAAGTGTTTACTGTGTAGGGCAAATATGACCAAACTGGCTCACCCTGTGGGTATCACACACTGAAATTCCTATGTGGATATGAGCCAAAACTCCTGTACCCTGTGCCTTGGATAGCTGAGAGCTCCCAAAATGGAGGCTGAGGCTTGTCTCAGTGTTGAGTGCTAGGCTGATGTTTGCTTCAATGACCTTTGTAGACTGGTTTTTTCCAAATCCAGTTAGCTGGGTTTATTCAGCAGCATCAGCTTGGCCCTGCTGCCAGGTACATGACTGGCAGCCTCACAAGAGCTGTACCTGAAATATTGTGTGCCAGGAGCTGTGGCTGCCCACCATGGGCTGGGGAGAGTAACTCATCAGGTTTCTGCCATGATTTACCAGTCTCATTTTTGTGCTTGTAAAAGATTCTGAATATACTTCTCTATGGCATGGTTTCCTCCCTGTAAAGTAGCAGTATCAGCACTTTGCTGTATTACGAGGCATTTGGAGTATAAATTAGAGGGGGAGCAGTTGCTAAGGCATACACTTCCATTTCATTCTGTGAACAGGTCTGCTTCTAAGGCAGAAAGAGATGAAGATAATATGCCAATACTTTTAGCACTAGAAGAATAGAAAATCAGAAGTAAGAAGAGATGAGATGGAGAGAAAGTGGTGTTGATAACAATGAAGGCAAGTGGAAAAGCAAAAGGCAAGCAGATTTAATATGCTAAAATGTTTAATAGCTCAGTAAAAGTGGCTGGAAATTCAAGTTACTGCTATCCCCACAGTAGCAGGAAATGGAATTATGCTTAGGTTTTAGAAATAGGGAAAAACACTTGCTACTATGGTATCCAGATTAGTTTTAAAGAAAGTGCTACAGTAAAACTAGCAAATTTTGTACTTAGTAACTAAATTAATGTTACTTTGAAATTGAGAAACTGCTTATAACTTGGGAAGGAATGTCATGAGAAGTTGCATCATTTTCCTCAAGAGAAATAGCTTCCTTTAAAATCTTCACCAAGAGACAGCTCATCTTGCTAGCAATTCTCTTACCAACGCTGTACTGCTATTTTTTCATTCAGAGTGAATATCTCAACCCTGGGAAGAGTGAAATGTGTTTCAATTTACATGTGCTCATAGCCCATTTTTTACTTTTTGCTGTGACATCAGAAGTTCTGTTGTCATAAAGGAGCTGAGGCATTCACTCTGATACAATCTGGAGCTGCCCTTGGAGCTTTTGAGAGAACTGAATATTACAGAAATTGTCTGGTTTCAGGCTGCAGCTCAGGGGTGCTTGTGCTGTTGAACATGAGTCCAATGCTTGGAAACAGCCTCTTGGATTTCTTAGTGTAATTAAACAGGAATGTTCACTCATGGAATCTGAGTGTTCACTCATGGAATCTGAAAATCCTTTGTTCAAGAGTGACTGGAGAGTTCAGTAATCAGCATGTTTATGATGACATTTTGTCCATTTTATGAAAAAATGAGTACAATTTATGAAATCTCAAGAAAATAGATAGATTTTTTTTTAACCAGTGAAGAAACATTCCTGGTGTCACAAGAAACCTGTAGCACTGCCAGGAAGTGAACTTGGACATACCTGCAGGACAGACCTTCTTAAACAAATTTATCTGCTATACTGTTGAAGCTGGCTGTCAGTAACTGGCCATGCATTGTCATTTCTGCTTAAAAAAGATGGGAGTGGCACATGTGACAGGAGACTTAGTACCAGAATAGTCAGTGCAATCCTCCTGCAGCTCAGCTTTTCCATTGCTTAGACTTTTAGCTGAGTCTTCCAGAGGGCTTATCAGGTCAGGCAGTCTGTTTTAATTCTTTCTCAAAAAATAGTTAGTAGCACAGATTTTACACAAGTTTTTCCTTTTCTAGAGAAAAACAAGAGAAAGTAGACTGAGAAGAAAATTTTCTTGTCTAGGATCATAAATTATTAAAAATATAGATATAAAAAAAATTGAATACATGGGGACAATAGAATTACTTCTCACATTTCCTCATGTAGCTTACTTAAAACAGCAGCTAACTATTGCATTTTTAAATAATGATATTTGCTTTCAACTATGTACCTTCTGTTGCTTCTTTTCTTCTAACTGTTAGCTGTGGCCACTTAAAAACATAAGTCAGTTTATTTTTTATTCCTTCTAATTTACATTTTCGTGTTCACTGTATTCACTAAGTTTTCAAAGCAGTTTTGGGGCGATTTAAAAGAATATTTGTAATTTAGTGATTGGTACTGCTTTTTACAAAATCTTTGCTTTTACAAAATCTGAGCTTTTTGAGATGCTGGCAAATGGGGAAAGAAAAGGCAATAAGGATCTTCAACATAATCAGGCAGAGCACAGATGAAACATCTCGTGTCCCTTTCCCACGACTGCAGGAAACAAGATATAAGAAGGAGAGGGGAGGATGTCAGGGAGGTGGCCTATAATCCATGAAAATTTATAGCAAATCAGTTGGACAACTGAGAGGGCTCAGTTGGTGTGGGAAAATGACTAAAATAATCTGAATTCAGCAGAGAGGTAGTCAGATACTATGGCTAAGGAGAAGAGCAGTGAGCAGATCATGAATGTGGGAGAAATAGAATTTAGTGTACCAAAATTGTATGTGTGGTGAATTACCTCAAGGAAATAAAGTGCCCCAATGTTTCCCTTGTTCTTTGTCTTCTTGTTCTTTGAAAATAGTGATTTGCAGAAAAATATATAATGGAGTAGAAGAGGAATCCAGCATTTTTTTAATTATGAGAGAAAAAAAATGATGAAGTCCTCCTTGGATGACATCCAGGGAAGGCAAAGCTGTTGTTTAGGATTCTGAATATCTTTATCCTGTTTTTAATTAGATGTACACCTTGGAACATCCCAAAATGGTTAGGAATGCATATTGTAGTATGAGATACATTTTAGCTGTTACTGACTACTTTAATTTCAGAATTACTGAAAAATCTATGTGTTTTCCAACTAGCTGCCCTATACCAAACAGCTAAAACTATCGAGTGTCTCAAATATTTGTGCACTTATTATTTATCATGTAAATGATAAGTTCAGTGCAAAATGCATATAATTCTTCATGCCATTTTATTATTTCTTGTTTCACTGTCTGCTACCTCCTGTGCTATAAAGTGCAGTCTCTTTGTAATACAGCTTGGATTTTATTTTTTTTTCCCAAATTGAGTGATTCAAAGATACTACATGAGGGAGAAGCAATTTATGGGATGTGGCTACATTCTTAAGCTGTAACAATGATAAATTAGTAACATTGCTTCAGGAGTTTGCAGTCATTTTGCTTTTGATATGATTTGAAGAACTGTATTGCTTAAACTTGTTTTATTCTTCAGATACGGTAGAAATTTAATAGTATGGTTCTGTACAGATTCTTGACTGAATTATGGCTAGATTTTTTCCTTAGACTAGTTTGCTGGAATATATTAATGTATAGATATCTAATATAATTTATTTCCTTGGCAGTGCTGTACATTTGTATTTGATTTATATTTACAAAGTCAAAATCTTATAATAAATAATAGAAGCAAACTATTTGCATAGCTTTCTTTTTGATCTTTGTTTTCTTATCTGCATAAACACTACTGCAGGCTCCTGGGCTGGTACCTGTGGTAAATGGATGTTTGACATTTTGTATTTCTGTTCCATTTTATCTGTCTGTTTATCAGCCATGTAGTCCAGTGCCTCTTCCAGAACATGCTTATTCATAAAAGCTATTGGCTGTTGTCAGCATTGAGACTGGAGGGCTGTAGGCAGTAATGAGATGTGAAACTTGGAACTCATATCTTTAAGACATCCATCTACCTGATTTGCTGCTGTGCTGAAAAGATTGTTTATTCAACTTGGTTGTTTTGAAATGCGTTTCTTTTAGTTGATTTTCAGAAGAGAGACTGTAACTGGAGCAGAGAATTGAACTGAAACTCTACTTCTCTTAAAATCTTATTTAGAATTCATGTCAGAACTTTAGATCTATGTATTTTTCCCATATGCAGTCTTTCAAAATAATTTCTGTAATCCTTGGGATAAAGCTCTGGTGCAAGATTATTTCTGACTCATGCTGGTGGAGTAAAGGAGGAGAGATGGAGCTTGGAGATTTGTCTTTGCTATTTACTGATCTTGGACAAGCCCTTTAACCTTTCAAAGACTCAACTGCCCCAGCTTTAGATTGTGGACAGGCGTTTGAAGTTCTTTGAAAATCTTACCAAAAAATCAACTTTTGTAGGATGCAAGGAATTACACTAGAGAAAATTAGTTGCCCTGTCACCTGGTCTTAGTATCTTCTTGGAGGGTTATCTATGAGCTTTGGAAATGAAATATTTTCTTGGATAATACTTAGTACCCTGGACCTCTGTATCCTGTAAGAAGTCCAGTACTGAGTATACTGGCCAAATGCGTATGGTTTGAGCTGTGGGATTTTGCTATGGAATCAACTTGTGGACATGACCCAGTGAAGGATAATGTTTTCTCCTCCAGAATTAGCCTGAATCATCCCATAGACTTTTACTGGTGCCAGTTCCTACCTCCATGCAGCTCACTGCTACCATCCCACCATCACCCTGGTTTCTGAGCACAGTGGTGCCTGGCTGTCTCCAGTGAAAGCATTTCCCAGTCCTGCACTTGTGGGGATCTGCCTGAGGAGCTCTCTCCCTCTCAGGCCCTGACCTTGTGTGGTCTCTTCTTTGCTAGGCACGTGTGAACAAGGCCTTTTCTGTTTCTCTGTGCTCCTGTGTGGTGGTGGGGGGCATCTCACAACCATCTCCACACTCGCACTGGTCTGGACATGCCAGCTTCTCTCCTGGGGTCATTCAAACCCTTTGAGAGTGGTTTCCTCTGGTTTCTTACAGTGCCATTGTGAGACTTGTCACCTGCATTTAAAATCTTATGAATGAAGGCCATTTACATTTTTGCCTTTAACAATGTATTTGAAGTATTGAAGAGTTCATAAGCTCTTTAACTAATCCAGAGCTTTGTGTTAGTAATTAAAAAAATGAATGGTGGCAGTTTTCATCAGAGCTGAAGGTCACTGGAGGCATAATGTATTAAGGAAGTGTAGCACATAATTTCCTTTCTCCACATTCTTTTGTGAAAATTGAAATAGGTATGGTTTTTAAAAATACCTGGGTTTTGTAAGAATTTTGCTTTCTATAGTCAGCGCAATTAAAAGTACAATTAGAAAAAGAAAAACCACTGTAATTTTAATTCTTGCTTCTATAGGGATGAGAAAAAATTAAATTCCAGGTACAAACTAATGGTCAATATCACAGTGATGAATGTTTATTCACTGGAAGTATTAATAGTGTACGTGAGAGTTAGTTTCTCCTGCCTAGTGTGATCTTAAGCTTTTACATTTAGTGGATAAGTGAGGCACATGGACATTTGGTCTCTAACCTTAGGGAGTGTGCAGCTATCTAGGCTTGGAGGGTTTGTGTCATGTTAGAATAAATATGTAATTATTTGTGCAAGTGGCAGCACTCCAGCAGGGCAGCTGAGCCCTTCCAGCCTGGGCTGTCCATCAGCTGTCCCAGCTCTGGTGTGGAACAGCTCCTTGCTGTGGAGGCTGGTGCTGGGCATTCCTGAATCCCAGGTGAACCATGCTGTAGTCAAGAGCCCTGGTGAATCACGCCTTTATAGCCCAAGTACAAAAAGATCCGACCTTAAGTTCCATAAATGACTGCAAATATTAAGGCAGAGATGTCACAAATAGGTGGTTTGGGTTGTGCATCTGTTGATGATCCTGCAGCGGTCCATAAATGATGGTGCAGAACATTCACAATTGTTAATCACTTTTTTTAGGGTTTTGGCAATAGGATAATTCAGATATCAAAACTAAAAGTACTTGAAGATTTTTAATTAAAAAACTCAGCTTGTTTAGCAGTGTTGGTACACATCTACCTACCCCTGAAATGGGGCCTCAACTCCCACTCTTCAGCATCCTCCCCAGGCATGAACAATTATGAAAACTCTGATGACCTTTCTGACACTCGAGCTTAAATGAGTCCTTAAAATGCACTCTGTCTTCAGTTTCTTGTTTAAAAACATTAGCTTGTTAACAGACTTCTGCCATTCTGTCATATTTTTAATGTAAGGCAAATAATATTTGTCTGAATTCACCACCTGTAAAGAAGCTATCCTGGTGATGTGTTTGGCTTGGCTTTGCTTATGCAGAGTATTTATGTGTAAACATGGCAGATACTGTTTTTCAATGTTATTTTTTGTCTGCAGTACTACAAAGAGTCCCTTGTATCATTTCATATATCACTTAGTCATAAACCCTCTGAATATACATTGTGAGAGCCTCAGAAAAGTGTTAATTGTATTCTACTGCAGCGGTAGCCAGAAGGTCAGGATCTAAAATAATGTATTTCTGAATAATTTGAATTTTGTATCAAGGTTGATTTTTCATGGTTACTGCTCAAAGTAGCATGCTAATTTATGGCTAACATGTTACATATTTTTCCTGTAAAAACAAGGAGGCCTTTCCCTTCTCACAGACAGAGGCATGCTGTCTAAACATTTCTGCAGTAGAAATAATTAAAAGCATTGGTAGATTTTTGGACTCATCTCAAATGTGTGCAGAAGCTCTAGAAATTTGAGAAAAACTTTATTTCGAAAGCAATCAACTAGATATTTTTAGGTGAGATTCATTAGCTTTTATTGTTATTATCAATATGGACATCTGAAAGCATTTTGAAAGAATATTTAATTTATTTCTTTAAGGAAGATGTGTATTAGCTGCCTTCCAATACATTTTTATTCCTCACTGGTGAACAGTTGAGTATAATTATCTTTGGATTAATCAGTTTTTGAAGTCTTTTCCAGTGATAATGTATAGAGAGGATTAAGAGAGAGATTACCAAAGCATTAGGAGTTTTTTTCTGGTTGTTTTTAAGAAGGAATCCTTGCCTTAAGTCAATTACGAAATTATTTCCTTGTAAGAAACTGTTGAGCAAAATAAAAAAAATACAGTCACCTATGGCAGGGTGTGTGTCCTGGAGCTTGAGAGGGAGATGTGCAAGCAGTGAGGTCTTATTTTGGTTATGCACCTTTTCTGTTTATTTCCTTGTTATGTGGTAAGGCAGGGTTGTCTTTTTAGCACTAGCAATGTTGAAGTTCCTTTTCTCTTTCTTTTTCTCTGTTACATGAGCAGCAATAAAGGAGAGGAATAACATCCCTTCTTACTTCCTCTGCTACCATTTTTCACTGGGGAATAGTTTTGTTTTCCTTGTGCTCATTTTTCATGGGTATTAAATTGCTCCATAGTGTTCTCTACTTTGACCTTTATTTTATGTTTTGCTTTGGATATCATCAGAGTGATGTTACAATTTAAATACAGTTCTGTAAGGTTATTTTAATTGAATGTTTGAGTAACTCTGCTTGCCTCTGTAATGACTGAAATTAACTTGATCTGGAACTTGGAAAGATTGTCCTATGTATGATTTCGTAATTTAAAAAATAATGAAATTAATAAAATGTTCTATTGAACAGATCTGAGATCACAGTTCATTTGCTTTTGGCTTTAGGGAACCAAAGTGCAGCCACACCCTGAATTCCTGCTGGTGAAAGTCTTCTTCCAAGCCTCCAGTTACACCAAAAATGATATGTGACATGGTTCCAGCTCTGGGAGCCATAAGCTAACCTTCTCCTGCAGGAATCTGCTTTTGAGTCAGGAGTACGTCTTTCTCATGGCTGATTGCAGTAGCCCTGGTTTGGCCTGGGCTTGGATCACACCAGACAAGCCTGTGTGGATAGTGTCAGGTAGCTCTGTAACACCTCCACTGCTTTCATGGCTTCAGTGTTTTTTGTCTGGGATGTTGGGTTTTTTTTCTCATTTCAAATTTATTGGAGAGGCTGGAGAATAAAGGGTTGAGAATGGCTTAAACCATGGTCTAAGATGAGAATAGTTACAATTAATATCACAGGATTCTGGTGGGATCTGCTCACCACTGCTCTCCTCATTCTTCTGGTACCTTGGTGTTGGTGTGGAGCCTGTTCTGCAGTTTGCAGTTTGTCATTATTTGCTAAACAGGAAGAAGTTCTGCTTATCTGAGCCATTTTTGCTGGCATGTTTGCATCCATGGCTGTGTATAAGAAGGAACAAGCCTGCCATTTTCATTATACTTCCAAAGTGGCAAAAGTTTCCATTACAGATCAGTTTTTATTATATCTGTCCAAGAGTCATGCTCTATATCAGGGAAATGCCACCTGCTAAATGACAAGCAGGGTACTCATGCAAAAACTGTATATGTGAGTCCTAAAACCCATAAAGGTGGAAACAAAGAACAATCTGTCATTTGAGACATCAACCAAGACTGATTTTTTCCAAATGTCCATTGGACTTTGTTTTGAAACGTAGCTGATTTTAAGAGTGACCCTTATTCCTTGCCTATAACTCATCACATGTGACAAGTGGAAGAGGAAGGGAATGTACTTTACATGAGATTTGCCCATGGGTCTGGCCAAAACCTAGAGACCCAGGCAGGATGGTTAGCAAAAGGCAATATTTGAGCTGGATCATAAACCTTGAAAGGGCAGTCATAAATCATAATTAAGGTTTTTTGTTTCCTCGATGGTATAACTCTTCAGAGAATGGAGACTGAAATTGTTTACCAAAGCCCATTTTTTTTGTGTTCAGAGAAGTGTTTAGGAAACCTTAACCAGGGTTTATTAAGCATATCTCTGGGAGACAAAAACAGAATTGTCTGCAAGCAGCATTGACAGGCTGACTGGTGTGGTCAGAAAGGATATTTAATTTCAAAGGATAAACTACAGGATTCTTTTTTTCTTTTTTTATCTGAAGTCAAGCTTATCTAGTTTATACCTTATCTAGTTTAATGTATGAGAACTGTAAATTCAGCTATGTTAAGTAAACAATTTATTTTGGTTTGATTCCATTTTCTCTTTGTTTTAGTAAATTTTGGTTTGTTAAGATTACTGTTGTGTGCTTAATTTAATACAGATGTCTTCAAAGAGTAAAGAAAAATCCATAACTCTTAAAGAGAATAGCTGAAGGGGAAACAATGTCTCTGGAACTCCTTTTCATTCCTCTGTGGTCCTGCTGGAGGGGTTTGGATTAAAGGATTGTATCAGGAAGTCATCTTGCTGCAGTTGGTAACTGTAAGAGAGAGACCAAAAAACCAAAGAAGAGATAAAGACTTAATGTTTACAGTCATTTTAAAATTTTCAAAGTCCTATAAAGTATAGAAGTATAAATGATATAAAGAGTAGTGACAGGTCCTGTCTGGGAAGTGATGGGGGGGATGGATGTGTATTCTGTTTGTTTTGGAAATGAAATAGTAAAAAAAAAATAGTTTTGATATATCTAGTAATATGAAATAAGTGGTCAAATCATCAGGTGGTGTTTCTTTCTTCTTTTTCAGCTTCATAAAACAAGATCAAGAAATCAGATATTTCCTAGTAACTTGCAATTTTATGAGGTATAAATAATGTTTTGGACAGTGGGCATTTAGCCTGTAGAATGTCATGGAGGTTAAATATATAGTTAAATATAGTGGTTCAATTTTCAAAAAGGGCTTGATGGTATAAAGTCTAGTAACAGTGGCAGCAGAGCATGCCTAGAGAAGGGCAATCAAATCTCATGATTTAAGACATAAGCACATTACCTGTAGCATCTGGAAAGGCCTCGTTCCTCTCTGTCACCTGCAAAGCTTTCTGCAGTTAGTAAGGTTCATTCTGGTTATTTGTAGTGTCTATTTTATTTGAGGCATTGCTCCTGGCAGTTGTTAGGGGTAGGATACAGTCTCCAGGATGTCATCATGTCATACAGAGCACACAGAACAGTGCCCTGCTTCCCTGTGCTGTTGCTGCCTTGAATGACACCAGCACGGTCTGAAACAAAAGATCCTGGTCATGGGATGCTGTGAGAGCACAAAATTGCCTGAGCCAACATCAAATCGAAGTGAACTTGAAGGGTTTTCGAGAATTAATGCAACTCTTTTGTAAAAATCAGTTGTTACAGTTCACACAGAAAACCCCCATCTCTTATAAGCAGCAGTAAGATAATTGAATGCATGAAGTAGGCAATTCCTTTTGACATAAAAATGGAAGTGTATTTTATATCTGATTTTTGCTTTAGCTTTTTATTTCTGTGGTTTGCTCTAAATAACAACTGCTGGTTAAAATATTTTATTTGTAGTGCAATATGAGGAGTATATACAGAGTTAAATCATATGTGAGGTCCTTCTTTGTAAATAAAACCTATAGGAATGAATTTAGATGCAGTTTCCTCTTAGTTAGGAAATTAGGAAAGGGTAACATGTTTCAGCAGATAGAAGAACATTGTATTAACCCTTAATAAATCAAAGGAAGAGATAAAGATGGCCTCTGAGGCTGAAGGCCTGAATTATAGTGCCAGATGACTCCTAAGTGTGAAGTCCTGGATGACTTCTCCAAAGGGAAGTCCTGGAAGGGACTGGGGCACACTGTGAGCAGGGCTGTGGGATGTAGTTCCATATGCAGCTTCTCTGGGAACAGAGCTTGAAATCTGTGTTTCAGCATTTTAAAATGTATTTTACATTCCATTTTATAACTTTCCATGGAGTCCATAAAAGTCAAGGTCAAATTGAAGGAATAAAGGAAGGTGTTTATTTTAAATTATTGAAGACAAAGACATCAGTATGGAAAATTTTTACTGCTTATATGGTTGCAGCTTCTTTTTATTGAACTTGTTAAACTGTTTGGAGGTAATCAGAAAATGCATGTAGGAATCAAGCTCAGACCAAGCAAATAAATTTGATTAATGGAGTGCTGATAAAGGCAGGAGGGTGAGATGATGGTTCTACTAGTGATATGATACAGAGGACAAAGGCCACAACATTGTAAAAAGGGATGAAAATTTTGTACTTGACTTTAAATGAAAGTTCTGCTGATCTGAAATAAACAGCCTTGTGACCTAGGAGTAAAAGTTAGAGAAAGTTAGCCTTTTGAAATAACTTGAGGATATTAATTTTCTTTTCTAGCTCAGTTTCTACTTGAACAAAGCATTGTTGTAAAACACTGAAGAAAATTCTGCAGTTCTGCTTTTGCAGTTTCATTTTGTCTGGATAGATAGCCACATTTATTAAAATCACACTTCTTACAAGAAAAATTAATAAGTGTCTTACACTGCACTTTTTCTTAATTAAAAACTCAATCTGACAAGAAAAAAATCCAAAATATACGATATTCCCATTGAAAATTATAGTATATATCAGACATTGTCATTAATCAGCCCTTTTACTAGAATTGCAATGATATTACTTGGGTTATAAAGGAAATATCCTTGTCTGTGTTTGGGTTTTTTTAGCAAAAAAATGCAGTTAGTCAAGCTTTTCTCAATGAAAAACACAACTGCACTTTTTTTCTTTAGGAAGACGGGGAAAGTAAGATATCTTCAGTTATTCAAAGATGCCCATATGGAAAATGAAAACATAATGATAAAATTTTTCATCCAAAAAAGGCAAAGCAGCAGAAAAATCAATAATTTGCTGGCTAGAGCCCTTAGCTGAGATGTGAGAAATTCAGCTGCAAGCACGACCTCGTATCAGGCAAGTGTAGGCACTGGTTAGAGCAGTGTGTGTGATTTAAATCCAGCCACAGGAACTTCTCATCCTAATCTCACTTTATCTTCCCTGGAGAGAAATGGTTAATTTTAGGGCTTAATTCATCTGACCTATTTGTGATGCCTGCTTCACAACAAGATGAATTGTAGCCTTGAGTAGATCATGTCAAGTGTGAAGGGAGCGTGGAGTGATTAGCTCAGGAATAGACGGCTGCATTCAATCCCTTCTTGCATCCTCTGACAAAAGGACAGAGTGCAGGGGCACTCTGCCTGTGGAGCTGAGCTTCAGCACCCCTCACCTGCTGTGCCAGATGCTCCTGGTGAGCTGAAGGGATCTCACATACATTCCCTCATATCTACTATTTTATTTCCACAAACCATCTGGGGACCAATAAAACAACATTTTCCAAAGAAGAGAGCTTTATAAGAAAACTGTGCAGCTCCGAGTTCATTTCTACTCTAGTGTGACTATCTGCTTCACTGAAAGGATCATAAAGGAGGAGGGAGCACACATGCATTCAGCAGCCTTGCCAAAATAGAATAAACATTTCTTGATTTGGGGAGATGAAGTTTCAGATGTCCTCCTCTGAGTGACCACATTATGGAAAGAATATCAGTTTTGTTTGTCAGTGTTATTTCCTGTTCTCGAGTTGCTTAATACGTTCTCATTTTTGCAACACAGCTCACAGGGAAAAGAATTCTTGTTGTAGTGCTTCTGCTCTTTCTTTGCATCAGAAATCTGCTCTTTTGAGAAAGCTAAAACCCCAACAAACATGCAGGGGCTGAAAGTGCCTAGCTAAACATTTCAGCAGGTTGAGGCAAAAAAGGGTTTTTGTCTGTAAGGAAGGTTTGCTTGTTTCCTGTATCAAGCCAGCTGAACACACTGCTGTGCAAAAGGGGTTTTTGCTAAAGCTTTTACCTTTTTTGCTTTGAAAACCAGATTTTCAGTCTTTCCAGCACATCTTAGGGGTAGAGAGCTTCTTTTTTCTCTGAACAGGTTAGGTAACTTTTGTTGGCCACATTTTTTTCTCAAGTAATTATACTTTAGGGGCCCTGTGTTGCATTTTTTTCTGCCTGGAATTGCTTTTAGAGCAACTGGAAGCTCTACTGAATGGGGGTTGCTTGGTGCTTTCCCTTCTCTGTTTTCTCCTCAAATTCTTTCACTTCACTTAAATGCTGCCTATTTGTCTATTACCATAGAAAACCTTATATACTGTTATGTGTTGGACTTTGTGCCTAGCACTGAATTTACTTTTCTGTGTGGAAAGTGCTAGTAGGAAAATACTGTTGTTGTTTAACCTGTATGAAATAGCTGAAAGATTGTTTGTAATAAGTCTAAGTAAGACAGTGTATTCTAACCAGGTAGGACAAAGAAGGGGATGAGAAAAGGAAATGTAAATGAAACTGCCTCTTTTTTTTTTTTTTTTTTTTTTTTTTTTTGTCATCCTCTTGTGGTATTATGTAGATCCCCAGCCAGATGGCTACTGGCTATAAGCTGTGCGTGGATTCACAGGATTTTAACTCCTCTGTTGGTTTCCCATCTGTCATAAACTCAGAAGCTGCAATCCAGAGACTGACATGAATGTCAGTGTCTTCTTTAGCACACCAAAACCATTGTGGCTCACAGGCTGCAATAAGAGCACGAATGAAGACAGGACAGTCTGTGGTTTAACAGCCATGCTGCCAGACTGGACTGGAAAATTTCTTGCAGTTGGCTTAGAGTAGTTCTTTAAATTAGTTTGACCACTGTGGGGGCAGCAGTCTCCAACAAACAGTACCTGAAAAGTCTCCTCAAGAGTTTTTTTCTGTTGCTAGAACTCAGCAGAGATTGTAAACTTGCAGCTGATTTCAGTAGGAAATCTCATATCTAAATAAATAGCAGACTATTTGCAACAGAAAAAAGGTGGTAAAAGTCAGAATCTCTCAGCACTGGGAGAACAGATGTGAAGCATTTAAAAACAAGACCTTTTTTGTCTTTCTTCAGTTTAAAATGACTAGTTCAGTATCCTGTAGGTTTTCCTTGAGCATGTCATCATTTGAATGAACACATTCTGCTTCTATTAATAAAGGTGAAAACACTGAAAAGCATCTTGGATTTCATGCTATTGGGTAGAATAAGGCATTGGTCACTTTGTGGTTTCCCACTGGGGCCTCAATGTCACCAAAACAAACAAAACTTGCTCATCAATGTAAAAGAAGCTCTCATAGTCTCGCTTTATGTCTTGTCATACTCAAAAGAGCAAAATGAAAAATTAAATCTCTAGGAAGCAGGCATGAACAAATGAGAAATAGGGGCTGGGCACACTCTAAAAACAATTTTAGAAGGAATTTTATCAAGTGTATCAAAGAGAAGCAGCCATATAAGCCTATAAGGAAATCACTGCTATTATGGAGTCCTCCCAGATTTAGACTTGGTATTCTTCATTAATGGATTTGACTTACACGAGAAGAAAAGCCACACCCCTGTGAGAAAATAACCACTTTCCTGAGGAGTAGCTGTCTGAAATCAAGCAATCTGGTAATCCAGCTTCAAAAACCCTGTCAGGAGCAAATTACCCTCTCTGTTTCCACTTTGCATTCAGTCCTGTAGGACAGGGAACAGCTTAAGAGGATGATGAAGTGTTAGACTGTGTTTCAGGTGGTTTCTAGTGCTTGGTGAAGTAGCCCCAAGTTAAATGCCTCATTCAACATTAGGCATCACAACTGGAGTATTTCAGGCAGGTGCTTCAACAGCATAGTGGACTGCAGGTCTTCTGTCTAGTTTGAAAGAACCCCATATGATGAAGTAAGATATTGATTGGAAAGATTGCCAGAACTCCAGTATTTTGTTTCCTGCAGAATACAGTGTTGTAAACCCAAATTCCTAGTTGTTCCAAGTTCCAAACCAACAGGTTTGGCCCTTGTGATAACACCATAATGTTATGATATTCTTGGAGTTCATTTTCTTTGCATTACGCAGAAAAGATTTTTGCAGAAATCACAGCAGGAGGCCATATTTCATGAATGACATTTTCTGAAATTTAGGAGAAGCTTCTTGTAGGATTAGTTAATTTTTTGGGCTTTTACTTCCATTGGTAGCCAGAGGGATGGAACACTATTCAGTGATGTCCTGCGCATCTAGGAATTTCCCCCACCCTGTAGGGCTAAGTCTCGGTGTCAGAGCTCCCTGTCATTCATTTGCATTCAGGTTAAAGGAGTAAAATAAAACCCCAGCCAAATGTTGGCAGTAGTGAAAACTGAAATAATCTGAAAAATGAAGTCCTAGCTTTGCTGACAAAATTATTAATCCCATGTTTCAGTGTCCAAAGGAAATGGCTGAGAATAGAACAGTATGGTCCTGTTGCCTTTAATAAACCTCAGCCCTAGATAATGATAGAGCAGGAAGAGCTCTTGAGTGTTCAGGAGAAATGTCCTCCCCAGAGGGCCATTGTGATCTGCTCTGTGTCATCGACATCACCATCAGCAGTGCTTGAAGAAATAGGTTTCAGATGCACCCGCCCGAGGAGACACAGAACATCATTCTGCAAGTGGGAAGTGCTGAAGTCCCAGAGCAGCACAGGGCTCTTTGTAGCTCCAGCACGTGCCATGGACATACATATGAATATAATAGCAAGCCACCTGTCAAAGTATTCATTTTACCAAAGAAGTGGTACAGAACAGATATAACATGCAAGAATCAGACTGATTTGAAATGGATTTTCAGGAAAAAAATGTTTAATTCTGTTCAGTCACAACTGGCCCTCAAGAAGCCTTGGGAAGAATTCTCTGCATTAAAAAATAAAGACATGTAAGTTGGCTTTAGGTAAGAGAAGATGAGAAACAGGAGTTGGAAACATCTGAAAGTTATAGCTAATAGAAAAGATATAAAAAAGAGATCACACTAGAACTCGCACCAAGGTCTTTGAAACAGCTCAACAAATTTGAGAGTGTAGTCCCAGATTACAATGTTGGGAAAAACTGTGCCTTTTCCCAACGTCTGCCACCCAATGAGCCACACCAAGAGCTGATTATAAAGTCAAGTGGTATATTCCACCCTCCTGCTTTTAAAGAGCATATAGGAAGGACATACCAACCTGAAATGGTAGGATGAGGTTTTCTAAATATCAGTTATTACCAAGTTTGCAGAGAAACTGGTGTTATCTGAAGTAATGGCAACATGCTTCCATCATCTGCTCTGATCTTTGGAAGATCTTTCTTTGTTTGAGTAATGTTTTGACTTTTAAGGTTTCTCTTTATAAAGTTGATGGTTTCAAAACTTATTTTCTTCATTTTTTCCATTTGTTAACTTTTGCAGCAAAGATAAAAAGAAAAGGATCATGATTATACTCAGCTGTTTTCCACTTCAGGATTTGTTTAGTTGTGAATGCAGTTGTTTTTCACTGTACATTGGTTTTCATGAAAACTGCTGTTCTCACGTCTGTAAATTGTCCTCTAGGCAGGCTTTGTCCTTGTCCAGACATGAATGTTTTGGGGGGAGAGCTGAGCAATCTGAAGTAAGAAAGTGCAAAACTTGATAAATTACCTGCTATTGAGGTATAAAAAATATAGGAATAGACCTTAGAGATGGATTGGGATTATGCTTCACTAGGAAGTGATGATGGAGTTGGTTTGGGGCAGGATGAGAGGAAAGCCATGTAGGAATGCGTGTAATTAGTGAGTTTGGGTACTGCCTATGAAGGAGAGAACATATGCTCCAAATATACTTCAGATTGTACTTTCAAGCCAGATGTCTGTGCCCAACCTAGGAAATACATTCTCTAAAAAACATAGAAGAAAAAGCTAAGCAAGATGAGCACTAGGGCAAAGGCTTCCATTTCCACCATGCATTGTTCTTTCTCTTGATGAACTGTCCCACAGCTGGGAGAGCCTTGACTGAAACTTTCAGGTCCATTATTTCTGATCTTCACCTTGAATTTCAGAAGCAGGATCTAAAGCTCAGATTTTACAATTTGATCCTCTCCCTGCCTGAAAGTTTCTTTTGATTAATGTTGTAGAAGCGTGTAAGCTTTGGCAGTGTTTTTCTTAGGCTCATCTTACCTGTGTTACAGATCAATGTGTTTTAACGCTCTAAGTTCTGAGTGTATTTCTGAAAGTTTCCAAGGGTAAGCCCAGGCATATTGGCCTTGGAGCAGCTTTAGTTTGGAAACCTGAGTTGGTTCAGAATTGTGCTTGTTTTCTTTATACAGTACCAGCTTTCCCAGAGATGACTGTTGACAAGAGAAAGTCTCCTCTGAGCTAATGTTGCTTGTGGCCTGATTGCTGGAGAAAAGTGGTCATGCCGGCATAACACACTCACTTTTAAAATAATTCAATATCTGAGCAGTTTTAGAAGTTCTGTAGCTGTGCTTTTATTTATAGAGAGGGAGAGGCCAAAAAGAAGAGCTTTGAAAGAAACAAGTTCAGGCAGACTTTGTTTTTGTTAAGGAGCAACAAAAATTGATTCAGCTGCCTTTTGTCAATAAAAATGCAGCCTGGTAGAGGAATAGTTGTTACAAACATCTAAGGTTTAGGTCCTGTTGCTACCACCAGAATCACAATTTGTACTTTAAAGATAGTGTCAGTTGTGTGTAGTTCAGAGAAAGAGAAAAAAAAACTCCAGCAAATTGGAATCTCACATTAAATTGGAAAAAAGTCAACATCAGCTCTGTGTTATACCATAGAGCTTACATAATCTGCAAGGAATTTATCTTTTCATGATTTGTACTTTTCCATACATTCATGATTCTTTGACCTGGAAAATGTATCTCTCTTTCTCATTGTTTATTGTGAAACTGACCCTATGCAGAATTACATTCCCTGCTAATATACCATGAAAAATCATTTATTTATTTATGTCATCATACCTTATTTATTATACCTTACTTACTGACAGAAATTTACTGCATCAGTTCAGTTGAGGCTTACAAAACAACGAAGCTCCTTAGCTTTCAGAGCAGAAAGGAAGATGATGATCAAAAGCCTGCTTTCAGAGAAGAAGCTACTCTTCTCATTTATATTTCTTAGCATTTTCTAACATGTCTTCCACCTATCATTTTTTATTAGAGGGAGTTGCAGAATCAAAGTGGCATCTATTTATCATCCAAACTGAAATTCCAGCCCTCACCATCAGCCTTCTTTGGCCATGATTTTTCCTGTTTTACGACCAAGTGAGCATTGGAGCCTGTCAGGATGCATAGCTGCATTAATCATCTCTGCTCACTACAGCCAAGGGAGAGGACAGGAAGCATCTATTTACTAAGGGCTTGTCTACATAGAGAAACAGCCCAGGCTGCTCATTAGGAGTTAACTCCTTCCATGGATTCTCCTTGAGCATCTTTCAGTGGTTTAGCTTCAGGCTGCTTTGGAAAATACGGGATTTGGTAGTGGGTGGAGTTAAACCACAGAAAGCCTGTGTTAGTGTGCAGTGTGGGTTCAGAACATGATCCTATGTCCACGTGTCATTTAATCTTCTGTAACTGACTCTCTTCATGCTCTTAGGCTGTGGCAAATGGAAGGTAAAATGTGTTGGTTGAAGCCCCTCTCATTAAGGCAGGTGTGTGTGGCTTGCTTGTGTCCATGTGCATTTGTACAGGGGAGCCCAGAGTGCTGCTGACAGCAGCTTGGGTGCAAGCATTATTTTTGATAACTCCCCAAATAAACAAATCTCATTAGATGTCTTTTTTTTTTTTTGTGATAGAGGACAAAAAATGTGTAGGATGCTCCTTTTACACTTTGTATGAGCCATGTATTATTTAGTGATGTTGAAGTAACTCGTGTTGGACCATCTTTTGTATAGAAACTTCCTTTGCCCCAGGATGAGTAGTCTTTGGAGATCAACAGCCTAAAGTCTATTTAATATTAGTCTAGTACATCATCACACTGAAAATAAGAGGCTTTGTTACTATGGAATCTGAAGTTTATCTTCATGAGAAACTTGCATCATTTTACAAGAACTGTGTTTTTAAAACAACTTACACTAGTGCAAGCTCTTTATTGTGGAAAGCATTTAGCATAACTTAATTTATTAAGCCTTAACCAAGCCAAACTAAATTACTTGTTTTAGAAGTTCAGAAGTTTGATAAATGCATTAACAGTGTATGCATTTTCAGTGGTCATATAAAATAGGAGTAGAATAGAAAAGAAAAGAATATTTCAGTTTTAAGAGTCCTACAGTAATAATTTAGTCCAACTGCCTGACCACTTCAGAGCTGACCAAAAGTTAAAGCATGTTATTAAGGGAAAATGCCAAATGCCTCTTAAACGCTTAGAGGCTTGAACCACCTCTCTAGGAAGCGTGTTCCAGTGTTTGACCACCCTGCAGGTAAAGAAATGCCTCCTAATGTCCAGTCTAAACCTCCACAAAACTGCTTTGAAACATTATTTTCTCTGTAAAACAAAATTTGTGTGGTTCTTGATGTTCCTATGTAACTGTTAATTCTCTTACTGGCTATAAAAATTAACTCTCTATGCATTGAATACCAATTAAAAGTTGAAATATTAAGGAAAATACTGCTTATTTTAGAGGATCAGTGTGGAACCTTGTCTTAACACAGATCCATAGCAAAAAATATATTATGAGCTTCAGCTTACCTAGGCACAGTACCCAGAGTAAAACATGATGACCATCACCAAAAAAGTAATTTGTAAGAAGCTGGTGTAGCTACATTGCTGGTTACAGCTTTGGCTCTTTGCTTTCAGCTCTTTCAACTCTGTTACTTTCTTTGGCAGCTACGCTTTTCTCTTTTCCAAACTTGCATTGCTAGATAAAGTTTTATTCAGTGATTTCTTCCAGACAGGAACAAAGGATAGTTTCTTTCAAATGTTATGATGGCATTTGCTGTTGTCTCTGAAATTCCAGACTGGGATTGGCTGGAGAGGCATCAGAATGCATTTCAGTCCTGTACATTTATTTGTATTTGATAGCCAACAAGACCACTTTGAGAGCCTTTTTTTAGGAGTATATGGCTATTATTCAGTCTTTCTCAGCATCTTGTGTTGATGCTTCATATCAGATTTTGTTATACTCTGTTTGCACTTACACTTTTAGAAATTCTGTTTTGGGATGGCACCTCAATATCTGTGTCAAGTTCTCTCTAACAAAGTGAGTTAATTAAACTGGAAAGTCCAAGTTTGGCTCCAAAAGAAAAATAAAGAGTTCTACCATTTGTATACTGATGATTCAAAATGTTTGAACTTAACATTCAACTGCTGTGTGCCTTAGCCCCAGTGAAGGACACTTACTTAATCATTATGAATGGAATACAATACAAATGAAATAAATGCAGTATCAGGGATTAAAATAGACCTTGCACATATGTGTAGTAAAAGTATTCTTGGGGCCTTTAATTCTGTAATGTCCTTGGCTCAGATTTCGGCAGTGGCTCACTGCCATCCTGAAATGGCACAAGGTAAAAGCAAAAGCTTTTATGTATTCTGTGTACAGGAGTTGGGGAAAAAATTAAATTGCTGAGAGAACGAAGCAAAACATTACAGTTTTATATTCATGCAGTCCTGTTTTGTGTCTGTACTGCACTTCAGGGGGCTATGCAAAACCTCACACAAAAAGTTGCATGACATCGAGGTTACAAACCTTGCAGTTGGGAAATGCAGAAGGTGGAACTGCACAGATCAGCAGGGATATTGTACTTGCACATGGGAAATATTTAGGATAATTATGCTAATAAACTTTCCTCTTTTGAATAGACTGTGTAGACCTTAAGGTAACAGTGAAATAAAAAGATTTTCATTAGGAATGACACGCATTCAACATGCAAAAATCTGTGTTTTAATAACTTCCAAAATGATAGCATTACAGCCTGAAATGATCTCCTTATTAAAAAAACTTAACAACCAACAAACAAAACCAAAACAACCCAAAGAATTCAGTAACTTTTATTAATTTATACTCTAATTTTCTGAGTTTAGTTTAATTAACAAAGAAATTTTGTCTATTTCAGTCGCAAGCCTTTGTTACATCTTTCAGTTTCACTCATATCACTCAACACATCCCTAAGTTTTTCATTGTGAGGATGTGGCAATCAGACAGCAATTGAAAGTTTACTCCAAAACCCTGGAAAGTCAGCAGAAAGGCATTTGTTGATTTTAGTGGATTGGGATTAGGTCCAAAATAAATATCTAATATACCAAACCACTTGCTTATTCTTCAACATTTGAAAATTACTTTGTCTGCAAAATCTTTGTTTCTGATAACCCTCAGTCTTACAAAAGAGAGTCTTCTGCTACCAGGTGCCCAGCAAATCTTTGGTTATGCCTATAATCTTGCACACTCATGAAGACAAATAAATGGTAAGCAAAATATGGATTTTCTCCTACCAAAAGCTTTGTCCTCACCCTAGCAGCTTCTCCCCATATTTTTGGATCACCAGCTATGGAAGGCAGACATGAAATTAAACAGTCTCTTGGTTTTGCCCCATGCATGACCTATGTTGCTGCTCAGTCAAGACATTTTCACCTGTACCTTTTCTATGTAAAAATAGGATAATTACCACTTTTAATCACAATTGTTGTAGGAGGGGAAGACTAAGAGTTCACACTCCCACTACACCGGTGATGAAAGATATTATTTAATAGCAGTTTAAATTTTAAACTAAATTTTAAGCTTGCAGAAGTTCACAGTATAATGGAGATCTGTATGAAGTCCAGGGACCCAAACTCTGCATTAATTTTCAAATGTATTTTAATGTATTTTAATGGTAGACACCTATTTAGTACAAGAACAAAGCTAGACATTTGGAACTCTTTGTACTGCTCATATATAGAGTTTTATAGCTACCATAAAGGGTTGCACTTTAAAAAACACTAGACCCCATATTATAAAGTACTTATAAATATGAAATTGAGCCTGTGTTTAAATTCCCAAACCACCCAAACTCGGCATGAAAGCCACAAAAACTAGGACTGGGCCTAGCTTCTTTCTGCTTTTGAGCCTAAAATCTTTCACAGTGTATTGTGGAGGAAACAGAAATAGCCCCTTTTGGTCTGTGTGGGCAAATGGCAGCAACCAGTAGCTGAGCAGTGACAAGGATCAGCTCCTTAAACCTTCTTTCCTTTGCACATGAAGTCCCAGCCAAGTGGTGGCTGATAGCAGGGATGGAGTTTAACCTGCTTGACTTTGCACTGGAAGGGCTGAGCACCACAGGTAGCCTCACTTAGAGTGAAGTACAAAAGCAAGGTTTAACAAGCTACTGCTTGTCAGCTCTTAATTAGCAGCTCCCATCAGAGCAGCAGCACCCAACTGCAACTCCATCTGCTTCAGTGCAAAGTCCCCATTACCAGTGAAGTTTTCAGAAGCATCATATTTTGCTTGGACAGGGGTGTTTAACAGCTACCATGTGGCAGGATTTGACTACCTTTGAGCTTTTTCTGTGTGCAGGGAGAGTTTCTGGCTAAACTCAGTACTTGATAGTATCTGCTAAATTGAATGCAAGCAGCAGGTCAGAAAGGTTCCCTGGGCTGAATTCCTTGACGTGCTGCAAGGTGATTTTTGTTTATTTTGACTTGCAGTTCAGATTTCCATATCCAGCTCTCTTGCAGCAGACAGCTGCACAGCGTTTGGTTCAGCCAAGTGTGTGCTGATGACTGGTGGCCTTGTTGTTGTGACAGTGTCTGCCTCGCCACTGCGGTGCCACCGCTGCCACGCGCACTGAGGCTGTGCTGGGGACCTGGGCAAGATAAGCCCTGCTCTGTGTGTTACCTGGTGTGCTCACAAGATAAAGCACAGGTTGTTGAGCCTGCCTGTGAGAAGGGTGGGTAACATTTGACTCTTGAGGAAAGCTGTACACAGTAAAGGGGTATACTTTTCAAAATCTGTTTAGGACATTATAGAGGGATTCAGAATACAAAATACAGAAAAAACATAAGCAGAGTGCATGTGGAAAAGTTAGAGAGTTGAAAATTGAGAATATAAATAGTTTACTTTGGGCCCTATGTGAGAGAGGGTGTGATGGAAGTGTGTGGGCTGGTGCATCAGCCGCACAAAACTTTCTCTGTTAGGAGGATATTCTTATATTCTGCAGGTCTCATGGATGCCTGTAAAAACCTAAGACAGATCCTGCTGATATAAATTCCTAGATTTTCAGTCATATGTGTTTGTCAAACTTTCTCTCAGAAGCTATATTCTACCATAAACTTGCTAACAAAACATGACAGAAGTGGCATGGAGCAAATAATTTTGTATGGACAGGATGTACCATAGCTAAATGAGCACAGTTCCCAGCAAATCAGACAAAGGAATTGAATGTTTACTTCAGCTTTTAGTTTTTCTTTCCAGGATTTTTAAATGAATGCTATAACAAAAGAGGAGAATGAGTAACATTTTCAAGGATTTACCTGTAAATGTACAATCCGCTATTGTGGTTTTAAAGAGTCTTTGGACTTCAAACTTCTTTAAAAGACTGCTTGGGTGAATCAGCCTCTTTGGATACTTAACCTCTCTGAGCCATAGATTTTTACACATACTCACACGCACTGCATGTTTGTGCTTGTTCTCTCCTATGTGTGTGTGTGTGTGAACCCACACATAAGCAAATAATCAGGAGTGATAAATACAGATTTAAGAATCTAACGTGTCTCCTGTTAAAATGTAAACTACTATTTGCATGAAAAAAGTGTTCCTGTGGAGACGCTGAGAGGATTTTCTGTTGCCTGGAAGTAGTACTCAAAGGCATTGTATGAACTATTAACAGTTGGATACAAGTTTCCTTTAAAATATTGTAATAATATAAAAAACTGCTTATATTAAGAAAAGTTCAAAACTAAAAATCACTATAGCTTCTGGTAAGACCTGGTAAATAATTACCTTCCCATTAAGGTAATTCCATACCTTCCCATACCTTCCCAACTTTTTTAGTATGTAAATCATTCTAAAATGTGCCAAACTGTCTTCCAACATTGTTTGGAATATTATGTGCAAAGCTTCCAGGAGAGGGGCCTTTTTTGCAAAGTTTTAATTTTCCTTTTTTTTTTTTTTAATTTTCCTTTATTTTCCTTATTTTTGCAGGAGTGCAGGGAGTAGACTGTTGTGGTTAGTTTTACCATAGAGTGACTGCAATGAACAGCAAGAAGTATGCCACAATCTTTGAAATTTTTTTCTGTAATGTAAAAAGACTCTATATTTTTTTCTACACCATGTAATTAAAAGATTAAAATAACACTAAAGTAGTCTGGGCTTTTGGAAAAAAACCCTATTTTTTGTATTTTTGGCAGTATGGTGTGTCAGAGCTGTTATTTCAGTAGTAGAGTGTCAACTCGAGTTTAAAAAAAGAGCCCTTAAATAGTAAACCAAAGTTATGAAAGTGAAAGGTATATTCTTTGAAGGCAGAACACCTGCTAAAATTATTGTATCTTGAATGAAAAAAAAAGGGCAATAATAGAACCGGTGTGGTTGCTGTGTCCCATGTGTGTCCCCATTGCTGTTATTTCCAGACAAACAGAGGGGAAGAGCCCGTGTGTGCAGCAGTGGGAGCAGGGAGCCATTGGGGGTATCCACATGGGTCGTGTTTTGGGGGGTAACTTCTGGCCCAGTGATGTGACATCCCTGCAGGATACAGGGATGGGAGGTGCTCACCTGTCCTGAGGGCTGTCAGCCATAGCCCAGGGCATGGCCTGGGAGTGCTTCAAGCCAACACAGCACAACAAGGATGGGGCGAGGGGCTGGTGGGAGAGTTTGTTCTGAAAGCCCATTCCAAAGGGAACAGTGATCCCATGGGGCCTTTGCTACTCTACAGCCACAGGGCCCCAGCAACTCATGCTTACAGCGCTCCTTCACTCTCCTTCTCCCTGCCTCCAGCATGGGCTTCTTCTCCTGCCCTGGAGAAGTGGGAATTCCTAATTCCCAAAAGGCCAGCCTTCCCTTTGGCTGCACAGCAGGGCCATGGCACCGTGCAGAGGGGGCAGGTGGCTTCCCCAGGACCCTGCCCTGTGCTGTGCCCTTGGGCACAGGCGTCACGGGGGTGTGAGAGAAAACCCTGCCATCCCCTGTGCTGGGTGTGATGCTGGCACAGCAGCCATATGCTGGGCTGCCAGAAATAGGGGCTATTTTTAAAGGAGTTGGGATTGCTCAATAAACTGAGAACTGGTCTGTTGTTTCACACTGCTCGGGGGTCAGGAAGGACAAACGCTTGCTCCTCGCATGGGGATGTGATGCTGTGCAAGGGACCCCGTGTCCAGCCTGCTGGCTGCCTGATCGTCTGACAGCTTTGGTACAGAGGGTTTGTGGAGGGCTGCAGTAAGAAGAATGATCTTTCAGTCATTTCTGTGTTAGGAAAGAAGTTTTGTGCTAAAACTATAGGTCTGTAAAGATTGTCGCATTTCATGTTAAGATCTAACTTCTTTTGTGCTTTACTCTATTTCTCTTCAAAATTAAATTCTACAAATAGTTATATGTTTCTCTAACAGATTAGCAGGGTTTTTTTTAAACTTGCAATGGCCTAATGTTCTGTGAAATGAATGCAGAGGAGCTTACAGGGATGAAGTGTCTTTTCCTGCTGTTCCCAATAGAGACTTTATTTCTTTGAATCATTGTCAGGCGATGCTATCAGCTGTCACTCTTAGCTGTATGTCTGTCACATTCCCTCTTATCCTTCCTTCAAAACTGTATTCTTGGCCTTTTTTTTCTGGGAGATCCCTCTAGTTGCCCTTGCTTTAAACCCCAGAGGGAGGAGATTTCTAAAGCTGAAATGTGGGATTGATGTGTGACCACACCACATCTTCTCATGTGCTGCTCTGTTCTGCCCTTCCCTGATATCTCCTGCAGCCAGGAATGCCTCACGGACCTGGGCGTGTACAGACCTCTTCACATCATCTTTATTTTCCTTATTTTTTCTCTTTAAATGGAGAAAGCATAAAGCATAATGCTTCTAAATAATTTCTTATCCTTAATAGTGGAATGTTGCCATTCATTTTATTGCACCTGTAAAGTTAGTGAGTGTCACCAAGCTTATATCAGATCTAAAACTTGAGAGCCCTCTTTGATAAGTACCTGTAGGTCCCATAGACTTGAAAATTACATTGCTGCAACTGATGGAATACTCAAATCTATTTCATTTTTTGAATTTGAGAGCAGGGACACTTTTAGTACTTAAATTCTCATCTTTAACATTGCACAGATGGTGAAATGTTTTTGCATTTTTTATATTATTTTGGGTTACTGAAGTTAATATTCTGCTAGCTACAAATATCCGCGTGCATACCACAGGGTTCATTCCGAGGACAGAGCTCTAAAATAAATTATAGACCTTGGTAGCACTCATAAATCAGTCATTTTTTCATTGAGAAAGTGGTGGCAATGGAAGAAAGTTATTTAGTGATCAAAATGCATCGTTAAGCTTTTAAAAAGGGATTCTGTGCCTGTAGTGGAGCTGTAGGCGATTTATGGCTTATCTGTACTCATTGCCTCCAGCTTTTGGAAAATTTGTAAACAAAGCCAGATGCTCATTATGTTCCTGTTCAGGGTTGGTTAGATGGGCAAATGCCATCAGAAGCACTTTGGCCCTGTTGGGTTTTAGCATGTTACAGAAAATGGAGCTGCTCCAAAATATTTTTTTAAGACTTATCATCCATGAAAATATATTTCTGGTTTTTCCTCATAGAATGGACATTTTTAAAATAGCTGTAAATTATTAGAACATGGAAGGTAATACTCCAAGGACTGTGTTTTATGTTAAACTGTGGGTCCAGCTTTTTCTCTTGTGTCAGAATTTTTGCTTATGCTGTATGATGTAGTCAAGTACCACTCATGCTTTTTAAGGGCTTCAGGCAATGCAAGAGGCTGTAGCA
Source organism: Emberiza elegans (assembly GCA_024865655.1). Taxonomy (NCBI): domain Eukaryota; kingdom Metazoa; phylum Chordata; class Aves; order Passeriformes; family Fringillidae; genus Emberiza; species Emberiza elegans. The sequence goes on from JALJVW010000206.1 coordinate 13,892,563, forward strand.
GCTTCAGACTGGGGCATTTTTACCAAATATAGGGAGCTGAGTTATGAACTGAATTTGCTATTGATTTAATATATTTTACTGCTTGCCTTTAGTCTTCTGTTTTGGTTACATGATGTGAAAGGGATTCTTGTAAACTACTTCTTTTTCACTTTGTACTCAAGTGTTCTTTAAGCACTTGAAAACACGTTGTTATATACAAATTGAATGCCCATGCAACAATACATTTTTCATTGTAATCATATTTCATGTAATTTATTTTATAATTCTTGCTTAACTTTTGGTGAATTTTTTTTTTTAATTTTTTTTTTTTTCATTTTTTGTCTGCAGCTGAGCAGGTGAGCAGGTCATGGCACGCCTAACGAAGAGACGACAGGCAGACACAAAGGCAATCCAGCACCTTTGGGCAGCTATAGAAATAATCCGGAACCAGAAGCAAATTGCTAACATTGACCGCATTACAAAGTAAGTGACCTGCTCCAAAAACAGTCTTGGTGAGGGGGAAGGCTGATGCTATTAAAAGCTCTTGGGGACAGAGATAGTAAACATGGTGAGAGACTGTGAAACAGTTACATGCAGTTCTATGTTACTGATTCATTAATTATATATAAAAAAACAAATTTACCAAACTGAGCACCTGAACACCCCAAAGTACGGTTTAATTCATTGAATTGAGATCTTACCCTGTATTTGTTTTGCATAAGCATCTTAAGGAAATATGTAACATTACTAGTACTTTAATTGAATTTAGCATTTTGGAGTTGATAGCCTGTTCAAAATACAAGAAACAGATGTAACAGTTGAGGAGAAAAGGGCAATAAAATCTGTAAATAATCTGTTTCTCCAGGAAAATGTGAGAGGCTGGTGTAGAACTTTTCCAGAAGGCAAAGAGGAAATCTGAACTGTTATGTTGCTCAAATAAATAAGAAGCCATATTTGCTGAGATGTGAAGATGCTATTAAAGAGGACATGAGATGATTGTCACCTTTGATTAATAGTGTCAAAATATTCATCAAGATGTATTAGGTGCTGGATACACAAAGAAATATAAATTCTTTGTTCTGTGGAGCTTGCACTGTGTAGAAAGGTCTATAATATTACTTGTAGCAGGCACTGTAATAAAAACAGAGGGCTTTGTCCCTCTCTCTGCTTTGTCTGCATTTCCAGGCTGACATGTACGTCACATTTGTCAAAGTAATCAATATGAATAATTTAAAAGAACTAAAGTAACCAGTTGGCAACTTTTCAGTTGCCAGAACCAATGTGAACTGATAATGAAGGCAGAGAGCACTAACAAGGAGAGTTATAAACAGTGCAGGTGACTAACAGAGTGAAAATTATTATAACATGGCCCATGACAAGGGTCCGCTGACAGAGTTGGGAAGTTCTTGGGTGGAAGTGACAGGCAAAACTGGCTTCATAAGTGGAAGAAGTGTAGCAGTTCAGGTTCTCCAAACATAATGAACAGTGAAGGGCAGAAAGACAGATGATGTCCCAAGTGATTTGATGTGTACCGGGCTTCTGCAAGAGGAAAAATGGACCATCAGACTGAAAAGCACCTTTCCAGAGATAGGGAATTCCAAGAGGGTTTGGAAAGTGAAATTTTAGGGAATTTCACTTCTGAGGTCATAGTGGAGTTCTAGAATGCATTAAAGCATATATATGTATTTGCATGATGTCTCCAAGGAGATGAGTGGGTAAACTAATGCTATACCCTTTCCATTTTAACATTCCAAATTACTTGCTCTAGGCTACATATTAGCTGAGTTTGTTAGCTGTTTGTGCTCTTTTTAGATGTAATAAAGGGAGACACAGGCATGTCTAGCTGGGAATTCATCCCACTCTTATGAGAGATGCCTAGTTTAAGATAGTGGGAAAAACATTTAGCTGGATAAAGTTAGGTCAGACAAATCATTACAAACAAGGTTGAGAAAACAAATAATCAGATGTTAGAAAAAGAAGTACTGCTCTTGGTAACTGATGGGTAGTTTGATTTTTTTTAAAAAGTCTAGGTCCAGATTGTATGACTCATTTCCAATCAGAAGAAAAATAAGTGACTAAACAGAAATGCAAGAAGCCTTAGTACTTTGAGAAAGTTGAACAAGGTGTTAGCAGTGAAGAGTAATCCAAAAAGTGCTTGGGCATTGTAAATTCTTCCCATGCACATCAGTGACAAGAGTGATGAACACTGATCTAGTTTCTATTATGTGACATTCCTAAGGAGATAACTTTTGACAAGGAAATGATAAAGACCTTTGAATTGCAGTATGGTACCAGTGGTTGATGAAGAAGCACAGATGACATAGTAAATGAGTATGCATAATACATAATATTCAAAATAAAGTTCAAAAATTACCATGGCATCAGAATATCTCTTCTGATGAAAACTGAGCAGCTAATATATTCTTCCAGGCTCAAAATCATTTGGCCAGGTCAACTGCAATTCCTTCAAAGATCAATCAGTGTCTGCACATATAGGCAAACATACAAATACTAAGAATTTTTAAAAACCAGTGGTCAAAATTTAAAATTATGAGCATGTGTACATAGTTGGAGCTATAAGGAAGGTTTTACTATTTGTACTAGTAACATTTTTTTGAAGTGTTAAGACCTCTTGGGATTGACAGAAAGTTATAATGACAGTGTCATTATGGAACCATGTCATATTCCTGAGTAAGAATACATAAAAACAGCAAAAGAATATTTCTTTTTATAAATCCATGTTTAAGGTAAATAACAGTCTTCCTATGTGTCATATAGTAGATGACAAATGGGTACTTTCAGATAACTTCGCATGTTAAAAAGATGATTCATTATTTGGTTTTTGAATGGATTTTCTTTTCTCCTGATTTAGGCATTTATTTGCTGCTAGAGAAAAGTTGTCCTGTGTATTTTGTGACCTGTTAGTCTAAACACCTTTATAGCAAATTGCTATGAAGAACTGTTGCTTTCTTCATTAGATGGTTTGTTACTTTTAAGGAAATCTATTTGTTGGCTGTTCTCCTAATGTGCATTCAGCATGGTTGTCTCCTTCTTCTTTATATATTCTTGTTTATTTAATTAATTTTTACTTTTCTTAGTCTTCTGGTACTGAGTAGAAGACAATCTCAAGGAACATTTACTTTTAATGACCTCGGAGGAAATGTTCATAATATAAAAAGAGGATTCATAGTTTGTAGATTATGAACTGTTCCAACCCAATATGCAAAACAGATGAATTTATATAATACATGCAAGTATCCAAATTGTTACCTGTACACTTTAAGTATAATTGAAAGATGATTACTTGTGTAAAGGAAGACTTCCAGAAGGTACTGTCAATGGAGAGTAGACAAGAAAAATCTACAGAACTAGGCACACATTTTCTGTAGAGAACATAAGAGTAGGAGGATAGTGTAGGAGGAGCCTAGAGCACTAGAAGGTACTTCTGATATTATCAGGAAAAACCTATAAGGAAAGAGGCCCTTTAATTAAAAGTAGACGAGATCAAGTATGCTTTGCTTTTTAAATTGATGAGGGGGAAAGGCAAGAACAGAAAAATGCGTGATTAGAAGTGATTGAAAACTGTCTTACATCAAGGGAAGAGTCACTTGGAAAATTTGAATATGCAAGTTAGAGCCTTTAAGAAGTTAATTAGTTAGCTTTTTGAACTTCAGGCAATTTCTTTAGAAAAGTCATTGAATGCAGAGAAGTAATAAGAAACACAAGAAAGGTGTCTGTTTTGTAAAGAATAAAAACCCAGTTGTGAAAATGGCAAGAATATGACAGAGTTAATTGGAGTATTATATAAATACTTGAGACATTGGTAGGGAAGAGACCACACTGCACAGACTCAATGTCTCAGGAAAAAACCCTCAACAAATCATCATATGAAAGGGATTCTGCAGTTTTACTGACTTCCTGTGAGGGTGCATTATAGCTGGAAATGCACTTTCCACGGGTTGGAGAGAAGCATTCTTCAGTAGCTTGCAAACCAAATGAAGGACTGAAAACCAATACTAACAAGAAGCAAGAGTGACGTGACTTTAAAGGAATTAGTACTTTGAATGCAAACTACCTTTGGAAGAGGACTTTAAAATATATGTTTATGTTCCTACCTTTGTACATAAACTTCAGTATATTCAGTGCATTTTTATTTAATGATAGAGCTCACTAGAAGGCAGTGGTAGCATTTCTGTAAAGGTACAGAAAATAAATATTCTCACCTGGCTTATATTGTCACAGGGTATCTCAAGTCAATGAATTGCAATAGTTTACAATTTGACTACAAGAACTAGCTAATATTTCTAAATCACCACATTTCTTAATAACAAAATTGCATTTCTAAGAGGTATTTATCAAGAAATATGACTTCTTTTTCTATCTAGACTTGATATTGGGTTAATTTGACCCTAGTGTATCAATTATTTAGATGAGCATTATTGGTATTAGTTATACTGTAGGCACTAGTGAAGAAATGGCTTTCCATATCCTGTGAAATCTCTGTCAAGAGTGCAGACTGACAAATTGTTCATCCCTAAATTGTGTTAAAAATTATAACTATGCTTTGATTTCCTGTTTTTTTCCTCATTATCTTCCATCTGTTCTGGTTTTGGGGTAACCTCAAGAATTGATTCTATGGAATAAAATGCCTTAAAATACACTGAGAAAAAGCAAGCATATTTAGATGAGTAGGATAAATTATTGACATTCAGTTGCATAGCAGATTGGTAAGTATTTCTGTACAGACATGTTTTTAAAGTTCTCTTTTTGGCTATTCCAATCTTCCAATTCCTTTTATAGTGTTTTCTCCATAATTCCCTTACAGGTAATTGGACTCCTAAGATTTAATTAAGTATTAATTAAATATATACCCCTTTTCTCAAAAATATTTGGTTTCCTCAGTAGCAATATATGAACATTTCATAATCTTTATAATTAGTTCATAGTTCATTAGCTATTATGTTAATGTTATTAACATACCCAGTTGGCAAATCTGGTATTCTAGAACTATTATTGGCAGCTTTAAAGGTTTTTTTCATTGTAAACAGATAATTATTCTGGTTTCTAAACTATTCCATGAAGACTAATGTAAGGAACCAAAACATAAGTCTTCTGCACATCCTTCCTTTTTTTTTTCTCTCCCTTTGTTGAGAGAATTTTTGTTCTGTCTCCCTTTGTTGCATTTCATGATTAATTAAGTTGATTAGCTTCTCTTTCTGTCTCTCATATAGCCTCTGTCTATTCCATCTCCATGTACTGTGACAGGGAATGTCCTGGCACTCTCTGGAGCAGTTATGCTGGGGCTGCACCTCCCTGCCTTTGGCTCACAGAGTTTTCTTTGGCCCTGGCATATTCTTTGTTTGTTTTATATGTGTGTGTGGTTCCTCAGTTCAAAGTGCCAAAAATAACACAGCCCACAGCAATGCTGTTCTTGAAACCTGAAGATAGAGACATGATAGTTCCATGTGCAGGCAGCTGAGGACACGCAGCGTGCTGCAGCAGGGCTGCTGCCCTTGGCAGAAGGAGCCACTCTTGGCATGGTTCACTTCTGGGTTCTCTGTCATCAGCAAACCAACCCCTGGGCCATGCTTTGCTTTTTCCTTGGAGGAAGAACTTGTCTTTCTCCAGAATGGAGCCTGAGAATAAGTTAGCTTGGGAATGAAACGAGGAATGGTTGTAGCACACAGGGTGGAGGTATCACGGCTTTGGGGGGGATGAAGCTGATGGATAGACCACTAGCTAGGATATGCTATAATTGGTCACTTTATATTATTTTGAAATAAAGTGATACTGAAACCATCCATTTCATCAATCAGGAAAGCTGTTTTACCCCATTGCTGATACAAGTAAATATTGTTTTTTCATTAATAGATACAAAGACTTTAATCTTTTTTAATTGCCTTTCAGGTAGGGTGATCCAGTCCTAGGTCCCTAAATGATCATAGCTGTTTTTCCCATATTTGTTCTGTGGACTCATTCTTGCTCTATTGTAATTTAATTTAGGTGCAGCCAAGTCAGAGCATCAAACAGGAATGAGCAGATCCCAAGCCAGTGTCAAGTAGGCTCTGTTAGCTCTGTGCAGACTGACATTAATCAGCATTGATGGGATAGCATGCCAGAAAGGAATTACTCACTATGAAAGATTACTGTAAAATAATGAGATTTTCTGGTCCCACAGTTGAGATGGAGCTGGTAACAGTTGTAGATTGAGTATGTGACCCTCTCAGTTTGACATTTGGACCTAGGAGGGGCATTTCCTCTCCAAATATCAGTCTTTGGAATTTTTCTAATCAATGTCTGAGAAGAGTTGAAGTTCATATATCTGGTTTTGTTGCCATAATTCTTTTGCTGTTCTTTTTCTAGGCAGTCTGCTTTAACATAAAACAATATAAAGAAGCAGTGATTAAAGTAAAGTTGAGAATGAAAAATTTATTCTCAGTTACAAAATAAACACAACAGAGAATATAAATAAGAAAATGAGCAATTTGAATGGATAGAGAATAATCACAGAAGTATAAAAATAAGAATATGTGATAAAATGGTAAGGAAAAAAATTGGAGGAACAAGATTCTTACAGAGTTGCTTATTTGAAGCTTAGATACTCAATAGAAAAAAAATCTGTTACTATTCATAGCACTCTTTATGAAAATTTAAGTCTTCCCAGTATTCTGCATGTTGCAACTAAATAGTCATGCAGAAAAAAAAATAGTAGGCTCTAGGAAAGATTAGAAGAGCAGATGACTCTGGATTTATAATGAGATAATCCTGTTGTTAAACTTTGTATAACAGAAGAAGTACTTTACCACCTGATATTTCTTTGGTTGAAATACAAGCCTAGAAGTGGAGTTTTTTGCTTTGTTGGTTTCTTAACCTTTGTCAAGCCATTCCCCTAAAATATCTGTCTTTTTGTTGCTGGAGAGCAGGCTTATCTGAAAGCAACTGTTTGAAGTAGAACATCCTCTGGTTATGCAGTGATCAGTTCAGTTTTTTTTACCAGAGTTACTGGCTCCTTTTCCATATCTGTACATCATTTTCATGTATGTTTTAAATGTGACTATTTGAAGCAAACAGTGTTATTGAAGCCCTGGCCAGTACACTGGAGATTTTTTATTGTGCTATGCAGTGTAATAGCAATTCCTAGTTATGCAAGGGTAAGCAGAAGTGTGGAGTCCAAGGTCCAACAATAAAAGCTGGATACTTCCTGAGCAGTCCATGAAATTCCTTCCAGAGGCAGCCTGTCCATGCAGTGTTCACCTGTGAGAAAACTGACTTCAGTTTGTATTGGATTGGCAGAATTACAGATAATATGCATTACAGAATACATCACTGGGGGGTGACAGGGTAGAAAACTCTTAGTTTTCAATACCTCCTCATGTGTTTTTTGTTACAGGAAAAGACAAGGCACTTTCTCTGTCTGACTCCACTATGTCAATCTCCTTTGTAATTTCTTTTATTTTCCTTCTCTATTTCTCATGATAAATTTCAGCTATTTCTTTAAGCTCCAAACCAGTGTGGGGTTTTTCTGTTTTCAGAAAACTATTTTTATGTTAAATCAAGAGAATGAATTTGAAACTGAGTTTTAAGGCCTGTAAATCCTTTGTCAGAGATCATACTGCAGAAAACAAAAGTCCTCTCTGCTTTTTCAGCAATTTTTGACTGGTTTAGTTAAAAATCATTATATTAATAAAACAAAACCAGTCTAAAAATGATCATTTGATTCTCTAAGAAGAGAATTTTTAGTACAAGTACTATTTTGGTCATATATAAAATTTGTATTATGGGTGCATAACTAGCAGTTACAAGCATAGCAATACATTGCAGAGAAATATACTGGACACCAAAATGTGTCCAGTATTGTGTCCAATTGATACCAAAATGTGTCCAACTTGACTTGTTTGACACATCCATTTCTTATCCTGATGGCTTTGCAGTGAGGTTAAATGATGGATTCAGGTTAAATTTGTTTTAGATTTTCAAAAGCTCAGTTATATTTTATAAAGGAACAAAGAGAACATTGAGAGCTGCATATGTGCAGAACAGTATGGGGGTTCTCACCTCATGTTGCATCATAACACAGTTTTGCTTGTAAATTTGTACTGAGACTGACCAATGAGGTAATATTCACCAAGCTAATAATGATTTTTAATAGCCAGGTTAAAAGAAAAAAGTTGAAAGAAAAGTGAGAAACTAAACTAAACACTTTTTGTAAAAATCTTCAGAGTGAATGATTGTGATTTAATTGTACAATGAGGGGTTCACAATGGCCTATGTTCATTGAATTTCACCTGTTCCCTGTAGGTAGATAAATCCACCATACAACTTTTACCTATCCATTTATAGGGTGTTTAATATTAATTTTGTTGAAAATTTTGGAAGGATTTTTTGGTTTGGATATTATTTAGATTTAATATTGCTTGTATTAATGGTTCGTTTAAGTGCTGCCTTTAGACATAATTGACTAAAGAGAGTGGAGAGAGGGATAGCAGGAAAAATGTAAATTTTTCTTGTAAAAAGCCCATGAAGAACCTATCTACATTTACTCTGAGTAGTGGTGGAATTAAAATTGCTAAATTTGTAGATTTGGTTGAAGTATTATCTTGAGTTTATAATGTATATTAGTAATTACTCTTTTTCCCATTGAGCTCCTTTGTTGATACAGTTATTTCTTCAATTTGTGTAACAATTCTATTTAATCATATTAATTAAACTGGTTAAAGGAATGCATAAAAAGAAGTGCACATGTATTAAACAGTGTTAATTTTAATTTCTTAGGGATGATTTTTCCTTCAACTTGGTACTGACACATTGTCCCCTGTTGCTTCCTGAATTGATGGGTCTGCTTTCCAGTACTGGCTGTCAGAGACTAACTCAGTCCCTGGTGTGGAAGACTCTTCACCAGGGACTGACAGATTTTGTTCCAGCCTTGCTGCCTTTTTTCCTGCTTTATACAGAATACAGGGAAGGGAAAGGATGCTGTAGCTGGCTGTGCAAACATTATACCTGTAAGGGTTTAGCATAAATGGGTAGTTTGTTGAGGACTAGAGCTTGAGGTGGAGATTTTTGTGTATTTGCTTTGATCAGAAATATTACTGTAGGCACATCTTGTTCCTACAGTTCATTCTGCAGAAAACAAATAGGTGCTCAGATGTTCTGATTAATTTTGCTTGATCAATTTTCCTTATCTGGTAATTCTTCTCTTAGGAATGCTCTTACATGGTATTGCTGGAGTGGCATTTTTCTTTTTCTGTCTCAGAGGTCAATGTTCTTCATTGATTCAGTAGGTGAAGTCATCTCTGGGCTGAGCATGAGTATGGTAAATAAAATGATTCACACTAACAGCACAAACACATTGTTATTAACCACAGCCATAGTCCTTGTTTGATGTTTGTTAATAAGTGCATGCTCATTTAAACTCTCCTTATTGAGTGTTACTATAGAAGTTGTAAAATTCACTGTTTAATCCAATACATGCAAAGTATGAGCTCCAGTAGGAATATTGAGAAGGAAAGGGATGAGATAGATTTGAAAATCACTGTCCCCATTTTCATGTATTCCATGCTGCTATTAATATTCATCTTGAAATTGTATATGTTTACACAGAAAAATACAGAAAAGGCTAACTTTAATTATTAAAAGCAGACCAATATTTATGTCACAACAATTATGTTTTTTGCTCAAATCATAACATCTTTGTAATATTTGAAAGGGAAACTTCTAGCTTATGTTTGGTTTCTTTGCTGTAAATAGATGTGACTTTCTATTAGAAGTAAGAGATAAAAATGAGTGAGACATGGCCATTTAACAGCTTGTTATCTGACCTGAAGTGCTCATCAAGGCTTTCTCTGTAATCAGTGGAGAGAGAATGATCTCCAAAGCACTACTCATACCATCTATTTTAGGCTGTGGTTTCATATTCCCATTCATATAAACAATATCATCACCAAGAGCAGCAGCCCTGCCCTGATGGCTTTTCCAGCCGTTGTGCTGTTCCCTAGATGGCAATAAGGTGAACATTTGTGTGAAAGAGTGATGATTCTGAAACTCAGCTAGACTGAAAGTAATCTAACAAAAAAATAAAAAAAAGCACACACAAAAAAACAGCCCCAAAACCAGAAAGGTTTTGACCCAGATAAGAATGGAAATTAAATGAGATAGAAAGCTCTAAAAAAATGAATCATTAAAGTATTCAAATTTTCATTTTTTTAACATGTTTTGAATTGAGATGATGGATATGAGCTGATTAAATATTTCATTTGCAAGGTATTAGCTAGGATGTTACACTCTGAGTCATGTAATGCTTTGTCTCTTTAGTACATCCAAAGAAAGGAGCTGGGTGGAGCAGTGGCCCTGCAGCTACATGAGCATTTGTACCTGTGCATGCAGTGTTCCTGAATGATTAGTGCTTGTTTGCCAGTCATGCTCATGTGTACACATGTGTGCATTACCAGCACTGTCACATATGAGCTTTTAGGTTGGAAAAATGGGAGTAGAGCCCTTTTTTAGAGAAGTTCCTCCATAAAAAAGTGGTGGTGAGATTTTTCTGAATATGGGCTGAATGGCTTGGTACCTAAATTATTTGCTTTTTGTGGTCATGCTGGTGGGTTACACAGTCTAAAGTGTATAGAGGAATTGTAGGAGTGGGAGTTTAAATTACTGAATCAGGGAATTATCTGGGCTAACATTACTGTGCTTTTTACAGAAATGACCCAGATGATCACCATTATAGGTGCATGCATGGTGCCTGAGATATCTAAAGCATGCACAAACAGGATCACTCCTTAGCTGTCTTGCAGCAGCAGCAGCACAAACATCAGGCAGATCTGAATTTAGCTGAAACGCTGGATTTCACTGTTGCACTATCAAGTTTATGCATTCTTTTTGTTTTACAAAAACATTGCACAAAATTAGTTTTTGCATTTATGCAAATTCTGACTTTATCTAGACTACAAAGGAGAGATGAAACAAATTTTAAAAACATTTTCTGCTTGGATAGTATATGTGTCTTCAAAATTAATATTGCAGATACTGATGTCAGAGGGAAAAGTAAATGCATGATTTCTCTGTAATCCTTGCAATTTTGGACTGCATAAAATGTGGATCATGTAAGAAGTATTTTGTTGCAGAGGCAGCAGCACTGTGAGTGCCTGCATGGTCTGTGCATGTGCTGTTGGTATCTGGAGTGCCCTGGAAATCAAATGCAGCCGGTTCATATACAGCAGCATCTCATTGTGGAGTACAAATACCCAGCAAGAACATTGTGCCTTGCTTGTGTTTATCTTAGTGAATATAATCCATAATTGAAACTTCAGAAAGTGTAAACACATCAAAAAGTATCCTAGAAAACAAAAATGAGCTGCTGTGTCCCCACTGTGGCCAGTTCCGCCTCTCTGTGTGTCTGTGCTGTCTTCAGCTCTCAGACCAGCTCTCAGTTTCAGTCAAACTGGGAATATCTGTGTCAAATACCCATCATGTTTAGCCTGTGTTTTATGGGAGCTGATTGGTACCAGGGTGCTACATGGCGGAAAGAGGCAACCTGAGCTTCAGAGCTGAGACCTTGAGATACAGCTGTGAGCACAGGTCCTCACCTCGCTTTGCACAAGGAGGGCTGATGGATTCCTGAGATTTGAACCTGTGTATTTCAAGTTCTTAGGTCACAGAACTGTATTTCTTAAAAAAATAAAAAAAAATAACCACAGCCATCTCTTAAACTTTTTTTTTTTAGTATGACCAACTGGCCTGTTATTTGCAAATTACTTTTAAAAAACTCTTAAAAGAAATGTGTGGGCCTTGTATAAAGTAGCTGTCATGCCCTGAAACTGAAGCAAAAGGCATAATTTCTCACTAGAGGTAGGAAGACAATATAAAACTCAGAACAGATTTTTGGCTTCTTTCCTTCTATTTTATGTATTATTCCTTAAGGTCTGTCCCTGAATCTAGGACATTTTTATGTACCTGTAGGTAACATTTAAAATTAATGGCAGACTTTCAGTTGAGTTTAACGGGATCTGCTGTATTTTCTCAGATCTCAATTTTATCAGATCTCAGTTTATCAGACCTCAAATTTATCAGTTCTTGGCTCATCCCTGGATGAGCTGCTCAGCAGAGTCTGCTGGCAGCAGCAGGCTGCTGCTTCCCTTTGCACTGGGGAGGGTGGAGGCATCCAGCATAGAGAGAGATAATTGATCAGACCAAGATTACACAGTTTGCCATGAAAATTAACATCTACCTACATTTGCTGCACTGTTGTATTTTTGCAGTTATTTGCAATAATGTATTTTATTTCAGTCTTGCATAGATACCCTTGCTGTAACATTTTTTCAGTTATTTTCTTTTTATTCAGTTCAGGTGGCTAAAAATGCAATTCCTTATGAGTTCAGAAAAACTGAGGTTTTTTTAAAATACCTATGTCAACTTCCTACCTTAAATAACCAACCTTCCTTCCTTCCTTCCTTCCTTCCTTCCTTCCTTCCTTCCTTCCTTCCTTCCTTCCTTCCTTCCTTCCTTCCTTCCTTCCTTCCTTCCTCCCTCCCTCCCTCCCTCCCTCCCATTTAAACCATTTTCTGCCTCTCAGTAGACCACAGATGCCTTCAGGAGGACTCTTTGGGATCAAAGTTAGATATTTTTCCATGCTGTATTTTGAAGCCATATAGATTTGACTCTTTGAGACAGGGTTTACCTTTGTGCTGTGTCTTGCAGAGCACCAGGCAGGAGTTGTGAGCTGTGTGACAGCTGTAGGGGAAAAGTTCACCATCTGATCCCCTGCAAGTCCTGGCTACTTCTGTGTCTATTTTGCTCCCATGGTGATCACAGGCTTTAGAGTCTGCTTCCTCCACACCCCTAAGATCAAGCCAAACTTCCTTCTTTAGTTTTAAGGTGTGTTACGAAGCACAGATTTTGGTTTTTATAGAAAGACATTATGAACACTGGATAATTTGAGAAAAGCATCTTGAAGTTTTAGGAGTGAATTGGTGATATGCTGAGAGACTTTGGTGCTTCTGGAATGTCCTACATATTGGGCAGGCAGGGGATTTAGAGGTGGATCAGGTACTCCTGTGGTCCAGTTTGTGGAGCAAAGGGAGGTGGCAAGATCCAGTTGTCAATTGGTTGGGCATGAGTTAGAGGAGATTTTGTTGCTGTGAAGAGAAGAGCCTGTACCAGGTTTCCCTGCACATCTGTCCTCCCCAGCATTCAGCATGGCTCAGGTGGGATCTGCAGCAGGTGGCTGTGTGACCCCTCTGAGAACTGCTGCAGGCCCCCCCTCCACGTGTGCTGACCCCTTGGGCTCTCCCTGTGGTGTCTGAGAACTGGTCAAGACTTTAGAATGGGTAACACTAATAATATAATAATATAAACTGAAAAAGTATGATGATATTTTATTGTTATTTACACCTGACTACTGTTCATCTGCAGTCCTGAAGTGGTTTGAAATTGCTGTCTCATGTTTCTCTGATTGGTATTTTGTGACTAAATACAGATGAGAATCACATCCATATACAATCTACAAATCTATTAATGATTATCCTCTGTGAGTCTCCTCTAAAGGTTTTCTTTTGCCATCAGACAGATGCACACATCTATTATGCATATGCACATGTGCATCTACCTGACTCTGTTGGTAGTATTTTGTTTCTGAAGGTCACCACATTTAAATATACATTTGGTGGTATGGCAGTGAGGTTTGCTTAAGGGTGGTAATGAACAAACTCCATGCTAAAGATCCTTATCCTTTGCTTTCCAAGTGGTGTTGCAATAATTGAAAACATGCATTATTAGGCCCTTAGAAGTTGATTACAAAAACTGTAATTTTGCTAGATTTGCTAGATTCTTCTGTGCTAATGTCAAGGAGATCTGCACTGCCAGTTCATAAATGGAGAAAGTACTGACCTATAAACACTCTAATTTTCAGCAGCAGTTCAGTTGCTTCTGTATTCTGCAGACAAGCAGCCTCATTTGGTGAGATTTTGAATTTAGCATGCAGATTATCGGGCCTAACCTCCACTTTTCATCAGAAAGACCCTCATTTTGTACAGTAGGGATTAGCACAGTTAAATTGTATTTTGAAATGGTTTCTTCAGCCCCCTATCTGATTAGGGCTGGTTTTCTGATTTAGAGGATTTTACTTTGTCTCTGTGCCTCATTCTCACTCATTTGAGTGTATTTGCTTTACTTCTTGTGGCTGGGTTGTATTGCACTCCCAAATCTGTTGATATGGAGAACTGGGCAAGAGCCTAACAAACCAGTATTCCTTCAACTCCCTGTTTCCAAGGTAAGGCTAATCAGCTTTTGTTGAAAACAGCAGTCAGGGGTTGCTTTATCTCCCATACCTGTTTTTGAACTTGTTGGTGCCAGATGCTTCAGTGCATGCAGAGCCAGGACTTGCACTCCATGGATTAGTGGGGTCACTTCTGCACAAAGGCAAAATTTCAATATTGGTTTTCCCTGGTCTAGTAATGAGGCTGACGTAGTAGTTGGGAATCCAAATGTCATGATTTCTGTCTCTTAGCTAGATTTTAACTCATTCTGTGTTTTCAGCATTTTCATGTCCTGACAGTTTTTCACATTTCATTATTAAAGAACTTGAACTGTCCTTTCTGATTTGAGTCCTGTGTCTTATCATGTCTTTGCTTACCTGCTGTCCTTATGGCTGAAAAGGAACAAGATAAGTTTTCATCCAAACCCTACAGTGTTGTTTTCTAGTCTTTGTGAATATCTAGTCATGTATACTTCACAGGTTTTAATAAAGTAAAAATCTGGGGGAGGGTGCATTTTTCTAACAGCAGTTCTACTCTTTGAAATAAAACCATTCTCTTTACATGTGTGTTCTTTGCTGTGAAAGCTGATAGCATTTTATTTTAAAAATAGAAAACATAGTCCTTGTGACTTCCCACTGGCACAGTCTGAACATTGACTACAGTACTCTTCAAAAAGCCACTGGGAATTTACTACTCCTGATTTACAGCTGGAGAAAATGGGGAGATAGTTCAGTTGGTAGCAGTACTTTCACTCTGGTGGAGAACACAGATTGGATTTGAGAAATGGGTGATTCTGAGCCTTGTGCCTCTTTTCACTAGTGCACAACCTGCCACAGTGGAAATGGGCAGATTAAACCTCTTAGCTGATTAGAGTTTGTTTAATATTAAACGATTTAATATTAAAAATTGGTTTGTATTATATATATGTTCTGTTCAGAGATGAGAGTGAGAAATCATGAAACCTGTAGCCTACATTTAAGAATTTGGTTTGGCTACGTTTCTGGTACTAGGGATGGTGCAGTGCAAAATACATGGATTGTTCAGCAGGATACCCTGAGTGCTATTGCACTGGCTATTACTATATAATATAACTATTATTCTCGTTCTCAGGCCTACAGCAGCCCACCATATAAGTGTAGGGAAATCACTTCTATGCTCAGAGTCTGATTTGTTCTGTCAGTAAAATGGGAAGAATGATAGTTAGCCCATTCTTTGTATTTTGAGACCTGTTAAGTTGAATTAATTACAACGCGTAAATGCTATGGCTCTGTCAGAGACATTGTTAGCACTGAGTTAAAAATGAAGATTTGGTGAAAAAAGAGTAACATTAGCAAATGTTGAGAAAGATAATTTACACTTCAAAAAGCTAGTTGTGTTTGCATAAATATGTCCATATGTGCACACACACATGCAATACATATAACATGATTATTTAAGCAAATGAGCTGTTTTCATGTGGCTTTAAAACTTCAACACTTTATGCTTCGATAGGCCAGTGGTGTTCACTTGCACTCTATTTGAAAGTGAAGTAAATAGACTTGAGTGTCTCCCTGGTTCAGACCTTGGAGTTTGGATAACTTTGAAAATTTATTTGTGGTGTTTAATCTCACTTGAACAGGTGCTCATGTTGAGTTTTGTTTTCTGTGGAAGTAGAGAGGGATCAGGTTGGGCAGATGAGCATCCAGCCAAGGTGATACAGACCTGAAGTGCCTTATCTTCTTTGGCCCTATGTGCAAACCACCAGAAGATTCATATGTATTAGCTTGGAACACAGACTTGCACAGAATATTGTCATTTCTGTGTCAGTTGCCTACCTTTTATACAGTGCTAGCATGCACACACCAGTTAGGCTTGGACCATGTTGTGGTAGACATTGTAAAATATGGGAAATGGCATCATCTGCCTCTAAGAGTTTTTATCCTACAAAAAATAAACCCCAAGATCCTGCAAACATGCTGCATTTATGTAAATGCCTCTGATACCACACAGATATTCATAAATGTCCTGTGCTGCTCTGATTATTGTATAATTTACTATACAAATATATACTTCCACTCAGTCAGAAATCTACTATACTATTTTATATACAGTTTAGAGCAAAAGAAAAATATCAGATTAGCATAAACCAGTTCCAGAAAAAACTTAAGAGAGAAGGTAGGAAAGGAAAACTTTATTCATACAAAACAGTAAGAAATTTGAAAGGCAAATGTCTACAAAGGGAGGGGTTGATTGAAGATTTGACCATTTGTGGTGGTCCTCATTCCTTATTATAAGTTTGTAACTTCTAAGGCATTAAAAATTCTTGTCAGCCATGTTATTAAAAAAAATCTGAACAGATTTAACTGTCTTTTTTTTAATGCAATGCTGCTGCTTTAAAATAAATCTTTCTTGAGTTTGCTCATGATCATAATTACATTTTTGTGAAGGTATTTGTGATGACAGTCACAAAAGAATCGTAGTTGCTGGAATTCATTATGAAGCAGGAAGGCAAGGATACTATAGCTGACAGCTTTGTCTTAAAGCAGGCAAATTACAGATTTCTCTCTTAGGAAACAGGTAAAGACAGAGTACCTGGAGAAACAAAAATGGAGAGAAATTCAGTTAGCTCTGTAACTCTAAGAGATCCAGAACTAGGAAAATATTTTCCACAAAATAATTGGTTCCATGTCAATTCATGTATCTGCTGATTGCAGCTCTCCATGCACAGCAACTTCTAGACATGTTCTCAGAATTTTGTTAAAACCCCTGAATTGCAATGACCTTAAGGCAGAGAGGTCATCTTTATTTGAGAGAAGATAATTTTATGTTGTTTACTCCAAGTTAATATTTGGTGTTGGCCTAGAAGCAAATTATACTGGATAAAGGTCAACATTACACAGCTGAATCTCATGTATATACACAGTTAAAGCTACATGTGGTTTTTTTCTCACCAAGGCAGTTTGTCACAATGTGATCATTGTGGTTGACTCAAGAAAAGGAGAAAAACCACTTAGCACAGTAACTTGAGCTCTTGGGTTTTCATATGTGATATATAAATTTTCCATTTTTCTTAAATGTGTTGTACACACAAGCATCACAAAAATTCATTGGTACATTCTGTAGTATGTATGCTATAGGTGGTGTTGGAGAAATGCAAGTTTAAAGTAATTTAAAGGGCACAAATGGATGTGGCAGAGACAAGCCCAAGCACCATATGTGTTAATTTTGGGATTTTTTTGGTAGGAGTTTACTGTGCTACTACTTGTCTAAATGTGTACATGAAAGCTGCAAGAGGAAAAAAGCTGATTTGAGGGAAAGGGTGAAGTGGTATAAATTTTGACTGTTTAAAAACAATCTAAAACCTAGAATGTGTATTGTTTTAACTCTTTGAAAATGTGTATATTTTGCTGAACCATTTTATAATTTAAAACTAACACTAAGAGACTTTTGTGCTTTGTGTGCAGGTACATGTCTCGAGTCCATGGTATGCATCCAAAAGAAACCACACGTCAGCTGAGTTTAGCAGTCAAGGATGGTCTCATTGTGGAAACCCTGACCGTGGGGTGTAAAGGGTCAAAAGCTGGTATTGAACAAGAAGGATATTGGTTGCCAGGAGATGAGATTGTGAGTATAAAGTCTTTGAGAAAATAAATCACGATTTCTGATATCTTAGCATGAAACTTGTTTTAATTTATATTTCAAACTATTTATAGGTTCTGTGTTGGTGCTTGTGAACAGGGAAGTAATGCACTCTTAAATTTTTTTAACCTTTTCTATTCCATAGAAGCTCTTTCTTCTTGAACTCTGAGTTTTCTGCTATGAAAAACTGGCAAATTGCTTTGCTGGGTTATGCCTCACTTTTATGTTGTATTCTCCTCTACAGTTGTACAGAAGACAGTAAATATTATTGGTATTACTTGAAATCCTCAGACATTCTCAAATCCCAAAGATTTAAGGTGTTTTTAAAAAAAAAGTCACAATCTTTTTAATCTTGCTTTAATCTGAATCTGAAGAACAAAGAACTCCCTTTCAGAGTGCAACATGAAATTATAAAGTTACGTGCAAACACACATGAAAAGATGTGTTTTATCGATATTCGTGAACACCACGGCATTTAATTAGAAAGAATTTTCTTAGCAGATTAGCTACAGGCCTCCAAACACTGTTCCACTGCATGGCTAACATAAATATTAAAATCCATTTTAATAGGTTGAAAGCTACATGAAGAGAAAAAACATGTTTTTAATATCCTTCCATAGCTGAGATGGAGCACACTCAAAAAGTGAGGAAAGTCACTTAGACTAGGAAAAAGCTTGAACAATTGTTTTGCCTTGTTTAGAAGCCCCATCTCTTTATTTACAAGACAATATTTTCCTAACTAAAAAGAGTTTTGCAAAGCTTTAAAATACCTGAACTAGGAACTATTGCTTTGGAATATAAATTGCATTAAATACTGATAAAAGGGTCAGCATTGTCTCAGACATAGCTAATACATTAAATTTTGAGGAAACCCAGAAAAACTCTAAAAACCACCAAAATGCTCATTGCAATATTGCAGTTATCAGTAAGATCCTGAAAGTGAAACCATGTATTGTTTTTGGTTTTGTGGAAACAAGCAATATCCATAACAGAAAACATTATCATCAAAATTATCTCACTTACATGAATTTAAAGTATTGAAATACCTTTATTTCAATGCATCGTATTTAATGTACATTATGTCACTGTTAAGATTTTCATTCTAATTTCATTAGAATCCCTCTAGGGAACCTTTAAAGGGTATGTTACTGTTCTCCCTGGCAGGAAACATTTCAAAACTCCAGCTCAGCTCTTTTAGGTATTTCTTACATGAGTTTTATCTGTTTAAAAGTCATATTAACTGTGTACACTCAACAAGACATAAAGCCTGAGATCTGTGATTATCTCAAGTATGCTGTATGTTTGTTTCCTCTATTGCTAAGAGAAAGGAAAAAAAAGAAAAAATTATCAAAATGCCTCGCAATCGCCATTTCTTATATAATCATTCAAATAATGTTCCTACTGCTTATTAGCAACATTTGTTTAACAAAACTTGAAAGAATTTACATCCTGTAAATTCCCAGTGAGTCATTAGAATTGCACAATTATTTTATGTCTGTGCAAAAAACATCTCTGACTGAAGATGCTGTTCAAGTTACATTATGAATAACCCTTTAGTTAGATGCAGACTGCATTTTCAGTATTACTGCTAAGCACTGATACTTTGGGTTGTGACCATATGTGTGGGGCTGTCTCAGTAGTTCAGAACACCACACTTGTCTTAACAGTTTTCTGCAAAAATAAAAATCAGCTTCTGATCCAGGCCATGTTTCAATCGTACCCAAACCCAAACTTTTTGTTCCTAATACTGAATCAAAATGCTGCAGACAGATGAGGCAAAACACATTGACTTGGTATAAAGTCATTCTCTTTGTTCTTTTATTCAGAAAGTTTTAATGAGTAACAAAGTGTCATTGTCATCACTTGCCATCTGATCAAGTATTTTCCATTCTCTGACAATTGGTGCAAACCATCAAGTTTGGGATGTTCTCTGCTTTGGACACAGGGTAGTTTTACAGATGCTTTGTCTGCACTTGATCAAGAGGCAGTTTGTGTTCTTTGTAATTCAGCGCTGCTCAAATCTGGTACTAATGACTGCTGGACCATGAACTCAAGTTACATTTCAGTGAGGACAAATACACAGAATTCTTTCTGGAGGTGCGCTTGGAGGAGAGGGAGCTCTTCCGAGAAGGGTATTATTGTTAAAATAGTGATTTCAGGCTAAAACTTCAGCACTTACAGACCCTTGACCTAATTGTCAAATTTGGTTTGACTGGTACTACTGGAACTTGGAAAGCTCAAAACAGGAAAGAGAAGACTTAAAAACCAATCAACCACCCACTGACACCAGTGCGGGAATGCTTTTGGATTTTGGCTTCTTTCCTGGCACCACAGTGCAAGTCAGCAAACACAGGCTGCTCCAAGGAGATAGCAAAGGGATGCATTCTTATCATCCCTCCCCCTACTCTTTATTTGATTATTTGCTGGGTGATTTTTTACACTTTTGAAGTTTTGGATCTGGATTTTAGCAGGTGAAAAGATTACTAGCCTTGGCCACAAAACTGCTGAGCGCCTTTGTCTGTTAATGTAAGAGGTGCCTGTCTAGAGGATGCCACATGACCTGAAATTACTGGTTGTGATGGTGACTACAGACTGATGGCTAAATAGTGACAATAATTGAAAGTATAGAGATTATGAAAACACAGCTCTTGGAAAAGATTCATTTGATAATCCGTGATGCTCGCTTAAGGGTTTCTAAACATCTGCCCTATCCAATAGGTTGACATAGTGATAGATCTATGCAGTAAGGACATGATCTCTGATAGGGTTACCCTTAGCCTTCAGAAAACATAAACTACTTTGGTCTCATTGTTCTAGAAGTATATTGAAGCTATGGTAAAAAAAAATTAGCAAAACCTCACATATTTAGTAATATACAAAACACAAGCTGAGGTACAAAGACAAAACAATTTGAGGGCATCAGGAAGTTCTTCCAAAAAGGACAGCTCATGAAAATGAATGTTCAGAAAAAATGAAAAAAAAAAAAAGAATGGTTAGATTTAAGAGCGTAAAATTATTCTGTCAGATACATGTGGGAGAAATATTTTTATATAACTTACTAAATTTAAAATGTGGAGTCGGTAACAAAATGTACTGTATTCCAACTGACATTTAAGGATTGGTACCTAAACAAGAACTTTGCTGCAAATATTATACCTCCAGGGCTTGTGCAGGTATTCATTTTGTTTGCTCATTTGCCATGTTCCCAGATGTTTTGCACATTTTCAAAATGTGTTCTCCTCTTACAGGCTTTCTTATCTTGCAGATGATTAATGCATTTGCACAAAATAAATGAGAGAAGAATTTATTTTCCATTTTTATTCAGGATTTTAGTTAGGAATTTTGCATTTTTCTGTTTGATGATGCATTATTATACAATTGAACAAAATCTCTTCAGCTTCTTGCCTTGCAAGGAAAATGTCAGTCCTGAAGTCTGGTAATGGAAGTTTACTTTTTTCTTTTTTTCTAAATGCTTTATTTCTATTTCTCACAGAACTTCTGGAATTTGGGCATGCTATTTATTATCAGCATAAAAAAATCTTCTTGCTCTTCTTGCTGGTTTAGAAAAAAATTTGTAAATCAGTGGTGTTAACTATGTTTTGAATGCAGTTGACAAGATAGAAAGGAAAGGTAGTTCTTCAAGAAAATAAGAACAAATCTTCTTACCTATTCATTACTTTTTTCTGTTCTTGCCATGATTTTATGTCCTTCTATCTGTGCAACATAGTACTGTGTCTAACCCCAAGGAAAGAAATTGAATTTAATTACCAGTGTCCTATGGCTTAATGGGGGGGTTAGATGCAGTTTTTAGAGTTAGTTTGTCTTACTCCCATTTTCCTACAGACAGTGTGCACTGAGCTATTTTGAGCATTTAATGTGCTAATTTTCCCCCTCATGATTGAAGTCATAAAGCTGCTCTGACCCAGAGAGAGGCTTTATGAATGTATAATTTCAATTTTCCTGTGTTCATGAAGCCAAACAATATTGTGCTCTTCTAAGACGGAGATGTGTTCATAACAGTGGTTCATTGTTTGCATCTGATTGCAACATACCCCACAACACTGCTGTGGTTTAAAAATGGTTCATAGTGGCCAAAGTCTCTAATGAGATGTGAAGAACGAGACTTCACACTTACTTAAGGCACTGTGAGCTATTTCTTCTCTGAAGAATGCATAAAAGATGATTATATTTTCAAGAGATTATTATTTTACAGAATTCTGTTTTCTGATCATTTAATGGATTGCCTATAGAAAGAGGCAGCAATTCTTGTGGCTAGTTAAGTCTGACAGTGAGGTTCAGTTATAGTCATTCTCCTGTGTATTTGGTCCTCTCTGTATCTAAATTATTGCCTTTCCAATTCTTCCCTCTAAAGATGTTTGAGTTTAGTGGAGAGCACACTGTTTGGAGGGGAAGTTTCCTTGATTTTTCCTGCTTTTAGAAAACATTAGAGATACAACTTGCTTTTTCCCAACACACACATATGTTCTCAATGTGCTAATTCATTCCTGGGGATTTTTCTGGTATTTTAAATTGAGAAAGGACTGGTGCTTGCTCAGAGCAACTCCAGATACTTCCAAGTCAAAAGGCTGCCTAAATAACCCATCTCTCCACTCTGTCTGTATTCCCATCATTGTAACATTTGTTGTAACCCACTGTCATCACTGTGAGTCTTGAAGGTGATTTACCAAAGGTGATATTAACCCAAGTGACCTTAGGCTCATACCCAGTTATTTTTGTGATTTGATGTGTTGCAGGTTGGATTTTACTAGGATCAGTCTATGAGAAAGGAGAATTTTTGGCCATTATGTTTGTGTTAATCTAAATTACTTTAGATTGAGCAAAGGCTTGATTCCTTGCTTGCCATGCTTAATTGCTTTTGTAATTATATTGATTTTTCCATGCTAGGTCAGTAGTGGTAGCCAGAAGCTGTTTTTTGAACTGACTAGGTCATCTTGAGTCTCCATAAATGTGAAGATAATTGTAAAAAGCTTAAGAACTGTCACTGTGAGAGTTTGAATCTTTTCTGTACATAAAATACATTTTAAATAATAAAAAACCCCTGAACAACAACAGACAAAACCAAACCTCAATCCAAAACCAGCCTGAATAGCTACCAGTTCTCAATAACTAGGCTGAGGAATGGTTTTAATGTGCATCCCATTCTTTTCAGTTAGGGGCAGAAGGATAATATGAAACAGCAATAGTGACAGCCAGTGCCTTCATCATGTGAGCTCTTACAACTGAAGAGCACAGGAAGAACATGCCACACCAAGTGAAGAAAAATCTCCTTCAGTGTTTAAAAAAATTCTCTGTTTGCCTATCCTTCCGTATTGCCTTTAATGTAAAGTCCTGTGTAAATTCACTATCCAAAGCCAAACATAGCCCAAGCCATATTAGTTCATTTTTTTTTTACATATTGAACAAATTGAGAATTTTCCAGGCTGGAATGTTCCAGATAGATTCCTAATTATTGTGAAAGTGCAAGTGTTCTTTACAGTTTGGGATTCACTGATGCAAAGAGTTAATGATTGATCCCATGAGAGAAAAAAATCAAACTGGCTTCCATCCCTTATTACCACACATTAGGGAGAGTATGAGGAGGCTTTGAGGTCAGGCCACATACCAGCTTGGTCACACAAGAACACTCAAGGATGATGAGCTTCTGAAATTCTTTGAATCTTTTCTGTCTTTCCATCCTTTAAGGCCTCATCATTCGGAGCTTAATTTTCCAAAAGACTGCCATGAAATCAATCCTTCATGTGCTAAATGCAATGATTTTTCTTGCAAATTGTTGTCACAAACTGCAGATGTGATTCTGCTTATTAATAAACTAAAAATAAGTGGATTTGTGAAAGTTCAGAAAAGCAAATATATTCAAATCATCAAATGAAAGCATAGACTTTTTATGTCCTAGAGAAGCGGATTAGAATTCTGAATTCCCAACTCATGGAAGAGAAATTCTTTCTGCATTAAAGCCAAGACCCTCTTCTTTCTTTGCATTAAGGCTGTTAACATGCAGCTCATGAGAATGGCCACACAGCAATTCCAGTGGTTCTTGAGAATAGTGAGAAATTTTGCATTCTTTTTCTTGCTTTTCTCTTCCATCTGTTCAGGGGTATTTCTTCCTTCTCCTCTGCTCATCCTTATTTTTATTCTCTGGAAAGGGAGTTCACGATGTTTGCAGGATCTTCATATTACTGAAGGTGACACTAGTAGACTCCATCTGACTGCAGAGAGATGCTGCTTCTTTTAAACTGGTGAAACAACCTTGTCAGCATCTTCACTTGGCTCTCTCAGCTTTGCCAACTTGACTTTTAAAAATTCAGTTGATGTAATGCTGTATTCTTCTTTGAGGCTTTCACTCTCCGTTCTGGAGTTGAGATACTGATAATGTTGTTCACAGATTGCACAAAATGTTCTTTTCTGATTGAAAAGGTGTTTTTAAGAATGCGAATTTACCTTTGAGTTTGAAGTAAACTAGTCAAACTAGTCTGGAGAAAGGTTCCATCATGGGATTTAAATTATGCTAATAGAATAATGACATAGATCAGTCTGTCTTGGGTTTGTTTTGAAAATATGCATCTTGGGTTTTCTCTACCCCTTCTGTGCCCACCCTGACCTAGTAGTGTTATTTTTATTAACTTTGTGGGTTCAAAATGCTCTGTATCTCTGGCAACTGATTTGAATCTTTTATTTTTGTGTCATGCTTGTCACTGAATGAAACTTCATTGAAGCTGATGAGCTTATTAATATTCATGCTTAATTCACAATAAATGCAGTCCCCATGCCTTTCTATCAACTGACAGCTGAAACAATATCAGCCACACCTACAGCACAGGACACATGGACAAGAGATTTAAGGAACCTGTGTAAGAGGTTCTGCTGTTGGTTCAGATAGAATGTTTTGTGTGTGCTAAAACATCAACCTAAAGAAAAACTACAAAATAAGATCAGAGAAGCAATATAAATGTATTTTAAGCAAGAAAAGGAAGAAGACCATTTTTGTGCACAATTCTTGAAAGGAGACTTGGAACTACAAGCAAAGAGATGGTTTATTTCTGGTCTGGATTTACTTTCTTTCTAGGGGAACAAAACTATAATGTGGACATAAAAGGCATTGAACCTGATAAATTCCTCACTCTATCACTGATTGATCTCCCTAATGAAAATAGCCTACAAACCTCCTCTTGGCTTAACCTAAGTCAAAAATTGTGACGTTAAGAGCAGAGTGAATCCAGTTTCTGAGGAGATAAGTTGAAAGATTCTATTAACCTTAAACTTGCTTGGAACGTGAAGAAATTAAAAAAAACATTTCACTTGAAATTATTTTCTATTTCTAATATCCTGGAGGAGAAGGCTTTTATTGTCTCACCTTAAATAATGCACATTGCTACTACCCAAACATGATATTCTTGGGAAGGAAATTGAGATTTATTCACTACTTCAGGAGCACAGCTCATAGGCTGAGCAGATAAGTGTGACAGGGTTTTAAGCAGTCACTTTGGCTGCTGACATGTTACTACACTTCTTGGAAAAAAATTAATTCTTTAGCACTGGAAGCTAGAGCCTGGCTCTGTACTTTGGGACCTATCACCCCAAATTGTCCACAACGTGGCTGCAGGGTGGGAAGGTGAATGAAAATCTGCCTGTCCTGGCAGGAATACAGAGAGATTTGGGTGGTTTCTGCCAGAAACTGTAGACTTCTAGGACAAACTGACAATAAATTAATTAGATTAAATTCAGTGAAAGAAAGCCAGAAGAGTTCTGAGAGGATGTGGAATTCTCTGCAGAGCCTGAGTCCTCCTGCATCAGTGCATCAGAAGAGGAAGCAGTTACCAGTGAAGAAAATGGAAATGGATTGTTACAATCTCATAAATACATGAACTAAGGAGAAGGAGATTTTGATCTCTCCCCTGACTGATGGTTTTGTGTTGATTCTTTTTAGAATAGAAAGGGTTTCTAAACTAAGAGATTTTAAAAACCATATAAAGCAAGAAATTCCAATTAATTGCTGAGATGCTAAAACCTTGGCCATAATTAAAAATAAACAAATGAATGTACTTGAAATATAGCAAGATGCCCCAGTAGTTGTGAGGATATATGAATTCATAATTATTTTTGATTTCTTTGTGGTAAAATATGAATAATGAGTACCTATGAAGTGCCCTACAGGGTCAAGTTATGGGAATCCATTTTAAAGATAAAGCCCATGTCAGAGAAGGAAAGAATCCATAAAGATTCTGAATGGATAGATTATCCTGTCTGTAAAAGCACACATTGTAGTGACCTGCTGTAGTAGTTTTCTAGAAAAAGAAAGAAAATATAAAGTGAAAGGGATTCTAGCTGCTGAAGTCTTTTTGGCTTTGAAAGAGAGATGGATGCTTGTTTATTTGCTAAGCACTTTTGATGAGCAAAGGTAGTAGGAAAAACATAGATGTAAAACAGGAAGAAATATATCTAGTAAACACAGGGATGCAGGAAAACTGCAGGGGAGAAAAAGAAGCTTATTTTGGTGCTGAATTTACCCCAAAGCATTGCTCTAGCCTTAAATGTGAAGCATGTGATGATCTAAGAAACTTTTATCATTGGAAAGCAATCGTCCTGATCAAATATAGACCCTTTACAGTAATGATGAAAGGGAAATACTTTATTAAACAGCTAACTCACCATTTACCTGCTGCAAAGATGGAGTGAGTCCTCTGAGCCATCAAGGAATTAATCACACCTCCCTCAGTTTGAAGCCTAACCTTTTCATCATTGTTCTGATGAAAAGATAAAAGCAGATCCTGTAGGCTACCGAAAGGATGTTTACAGGAGGATTCATATTTGCTAAAGAAGAGATGGAGCCAGGGATGGGGTGCGAAGAGAAGACTGACCCAAAGGGCAGTAGGAAGACTGCTCTCACAGCAGACTGAGGCCTCTGGTGGAAAACACACACTGTGTCCCCACTGCATTTGAAAAAACACTCTGGGAATGATGTTCCATAACACATAATGCTTGTTCCACCCAGGTATTACTTGGTGCATGCTGATATCTGAGTGGAAACCAGTAAATCTGCCAGAGACCCCTGATAAGCTGCAGATTCCTTACTGGCTGTTGTGCCCAATGAGATAGAGCCTGTTAAAATAGAGGCCAGTGTGCACATACCACATCCACTTGAACTTGGTGGGGAAAAAAAAAAAAAGGGGTAAGGCTTCCATCTGTGCAGCTCTACAGATAATCAGCCACACTTTGTAAAACTCATCTTACTACAGAGCAGTTACTTGGAAGTTGAACAGAATTGCAAAAGCAGTGGATAGATGGGCAAATGGAGGCATTTCAAAGCTGAGCTAAGTGCTGCTTTAGCATTTCTGCAGCTCCTCAGGGCTGTTAACAACCCTGGTGCTCCTGTCCAAGCCTGTTTCAGGCTGCCTTCTGTGTGGGGCAGGGATTCCAGTATTTACACCGTGAGAGAAATAAAAAACAGATAAATGAAGTGGGCAGTAGCTATTTGCAGCAAAAGTAGAAGTAAGAAGCATTTCTTCAGGTTTTGTACTGGAGGACAGAAGTCTCATAGGTAGTGCACCCCCACTGTGGTTCCTGATAGCTGTGAGTCATAAAGATGTGCTGCAAGGTTTTAGCAATTACCTTTAGTAAAACTCATGTCTAATTGAGAAAGCTTTGATGGAGCAGATGCTGCCTGAAAAAGACAGAAAGGAACTGATTTATTAAGAATGGAAAATGTCTTTAGACAGAAATAGATGCTGCTTTGTTTAATGTGAGTGGGGGCATAGGTTCCTGCAGCATACTCTGAGTCCTCTTAAAGAGAGGACCCAGATACCGGGGAGAGTAATGAAATGGTAGATCCATCCATGCTAGAATGCTGTACCACCATTTCTTATATAATAAAGTCTTCTAATTTACAGCCGAAAGTTTGAAATATGAAAGATTTAAGTAGAGAAGATAGGAATTACTTCCCAACAGCAGATGATGATGGATGCATGTTGCAAAACCTAAGCAAAATCGAAGATGTGGAAAAAAAGAGCATCATTCTTGTGAGGCATTTATTTCAGTGTATATTTCTACTTGATATGGACTGGTAGTCAATTTTGTTGGGTTCCAGTGAAGAGTTATTGAAGGCCAGCAAAGAAACTTTGACATCAAAATCCAAGATTTTAAAAGCTTCTCTCTTAGTTGAAGAGGGGAAAATGTGAAGAACTCTGATTTTAAAGCTGATAGAGGTGAGAAGAGATGGAAGTGTTCCTTATGGCTGTTCCCAAATCCTAAAATATCAGAATCCAGAACATTTGCTTCAGAAATTATATCTTTAAATTGGGCATGGCCTATCTCATTATATGTTAAAGAAATGGGAAACTGAGAAATAGCACGAACTCATTTATTGACATTCTTTAAAGGATTATGAAATAATCATGAAAAGATTACACTAAAGTCTTGGGCTGGTGATGAAAATTACTTGAAATAAATGTAGCATGCAAATACTACTATTTTTAAATAATTTATATTTTTTAAATTACTTCTATCTGCTGGCATGGACCTTTTGCCATTCTAGATTCCACCACTGTGACAGACCAGAAGTGTTACACAGTGGGTGAAATCTACTGTGTATCTGCTAACACTCTTCCTTTAAACTAGTGAAAAACTGCTCCAAGTTTCTTATCCATTGGGCAGCTGGAGCTCTAAGGACTGTTAAAGCATAGACACCACGCAGGGCTGACAATGAGTTTGTGCACAGGTGGGTCTGAATGAAAATCCAGTGATCTGGAAGGAGCTGCGTATGCAGGGGTGTAGGGGGAGAGAGAGGAACACCACAGCAGCACACATGTGAAAGAAATGCTGGAGAAGCACTTAAAACAGAACACCTGGGGGGGAAAAAAAGTGCAAAGAGTGCTATGGGACAAATGCCACACAGGAAATGCTGGGAACCATGAACTCCGTGGGAAATTATTTTCTTCATTTGCTTCATATTGAATTTAGGACAACAGAACTGTATGTATACTATTTGTAAATAAACATGATCGTGCCAAAGGGGTAACTGACTTATAACTGTCTTTCCCATCTATATGACCCTTTTTTTTTTAGCTTACTGGTTGGGTCCAAAGGATATCCATAATTTGGATTGTTTGGGAAATCTAGTTCAACTGTGTGAAACCAGCAAATCCCCATAAGGGGGAGTTTCATGAATAGAGTTTTGCTTTTGTCCCCCCTCCCTTTTCCTCTCTCCACCTGATAGTAGAGTGACTTAATACCGAGTATCTGGGCTACCATTAAGGGACTTGGAGAAAACAGATTAACAGGTAAGAAATGAGCTATGTTAATGGAATGTGCATTATAAAAAGGCAAAGTGGTCCTTTTAGACAATGTCTAAGAAGGGAGGTTATACTGTTTTCATGTGCTATACCTACATATAATTTATATGAAAATGAAAATGTATTACTTGTTTTAACATCTTTTTTTTACAATAATTACGGGCTTGCTGTGGTATGGAAGTGACCTAATAGTTAAAATTGTGACCTCTAAGTTATTGTTAATTTTACTGTCAGTATGTGCTTCACATCTCCTACTTAATGGTATGCTAATTGTACAGCAGGATGTCACATTCTCCAACATACAGATTCCCTATTTCAATTACAGCTAAGTAAATCTCCATTACTAATGAGTAAGCATTTCTTTTCCATGTACATTTGCATCATAATGGACATTTTCTTTGTGCACTAAAATTATTCTTTCCCTGACAACAATTTTGTATTTTATTTTACAGTAAAGGCTACGACATGATGATTCATTCCTTTCTGTTGGGTTTATCTGTATTTAAATTGTCAAATGCTCTGGATAGCCTGACATTTTCTATCCCATGTTATTTTTCCGTACTTCCAGAATAAATGTATGTATTTGCTTTAAGACAACCTATTTAAGACAAATGACAAAGAAAAGTAAGCTTACGTGCCGGTCATAAGATGTATTTTTGAATTTGTTGCAGTGCTTCACTCACGTGTCTGAGTGAACCTCAGCTATTTATGTCAGTGCAAAGTGACCTTTATGATTTAATGTTTGACAGATTTGAATATAAAGAACAAGTGACCACGTGTGACCCATATGATTGCAAGATCCCGCTCTGCTTAACAGAGCGTGGCTCTGGCTATTGCACACAGTCCCCCAAACCCATTTGCTGTCCTGCTGATGCATAGATCCGTGAATGCAGCGGGCAGCTGGGCAGGACCAAGGGGGAAGGTCTCTGTTGGATCTGATTCCGCAGCTTTGCTGCCAAATCCGCTCCCTCTCGGGGCCGGGCTGGTGCCGCTGAACTTGGGCAGAGGATTCCCTTTGTCTGCAGCACAGTGACCCCGGAGCCCTTCCCTCCCTGCGCCAGGAAACTCAGTCCCTGTGGAGGAGATCCTTCCTCAGCCTGCATGGCCCTGGGAAAGTGTCTCACCCTTTATACACAAACAAGGACTGTGAGTTTTATTGATGAAGTGATAGCCTAACCTTCGGTAATGTGCTGCAAAGGTGTTGCTTTGCTTTTGGTGGGGCAACTCCCTATGCAGTAAATTATGTTAGAAGGATCTTTTTTAGATGCTCAGAGAAGGTTTATGTATCAAAGAGGGTGCGTTAATTAACAATCATTAATATTCTTGATGATTTTTAAATTGGCCTGGTGGTGGGTGTGTATATGGATAAGAATGATGGGTGTTGGGTTCTTTTAATCATATAAGTACATGGGATATTTTAAAGAAATAAAATGTGGTGAAAGTGTCAGGTAGCATTCCAGGAATGCAGGAGGAAATGTATGCAACCAGAAGTTAGAACTAACAGATTGATTTCCTGGTCACTGTGCATGAATTCTTTCTAGCCTTGTGTATATCCTGATAACCAGATGGCTTACAGTATAGATACAAAGTTTGTTTTGTTTTTATTTTGAAAGGCCTACGGTATGCAGCCTTTTTCCCAGACAGCAGCAAAAAACAAGGTGAACAATTTTTGCACTATGTGGTTTTGAATTCTGTCATATTTTCTATTACGTTTCTGTCTTCCATTAGGCTAGCTTAGTTTACTCTCTTAGCCACCACCATCATCCATGTCACTCCCGGTCCCGAGTTGGGCGCGCGCCCCGTGTGTCGGGCGGGCTCCGGGGCCGCTCGGATGTCGCCGCTGTCACCGCGGCCGCCCTTGGGCCGCCGCTTGCGGGAGCGCCCGGCGACACCTGGCGGTGCGAGCGGGAACTGCAGCCCCGCGGCGGCCCCAGCGGCCCGACCGGCCCGACCCCGAGCGCCGGCAGCCGGAGCTGGGCGCAGCTAAAATAATCCCATTTCCTGCATGAAAATAAATGAATCAATGAATAGAGAAAGTGCTGGGAGCGCATTTCCCCTCCCATTCACACTTCGGTAAACCGAGAGGAGCAATAACCAACATTTCATTGCTGTTGGAGGAAAACTAATGCCTCTGACCTCGCTATTGAAGTCAATAGGGCACTTGTCCACAAGGGTTATGTACCTTTTTAAATCTTTTTAAACTAGCTTTTCAAATATATTGCACAAATTAATGTTTTATGTATACTTATGCACTAAATATACTGCATTAAACTAAAACTTTTTTTTTCTGTGAAAATCCTTGTATTTAGAAATAATGAGGTTTTCAAAACTTTACACAGTGAATACTGAAAGAAGCCTCTCTGCTGTTTTATTTAACGTCATGGTTTCTGGCTGGAGTGGATGGCTTTTCTTGCCAGCAAATATATTTCCGTATGTTTATGAAATTCCACATCTCTTGCCAGCATATTTCTTAACAATGGAATATCTGGGAGATACGAATACGTAACTAATACAAACAAAAATTAAGAATCCTGGAATCCTGATTCTGTGGTGAAATTGCAGGACCTCTTGTGGTCTTCTCAGTTTAATTTTTATCTAAATATACATTCAACTAAAACTGATTATTTTTCTTGCTGAATTGGCCCTTTAGTGCCACCTGATTTTTGCTTTTCATTTTCTGCCTACAGTTAATATAAATGACATACAAAACACTACTTTATCCTGATTTCTCTCAGTCTACAGGCAAATCAAGCACACCAACAATGCAGTATCTTTAGTTGTTTACCAAATATTCTAAAGAAAGGGCTCCCAAAGGACACAGCCACTGGATTTTGGAAGGGGAAAGATTTGGTGAAACAAGAATGTGTTCTTTTAGCCAAATTTGGTGGTGTTATGCCATTTTGAGATATACAGAATTTGCAAATAAAATGAAATGAGGAGAAAGGACAAAAGGTCAAGTTACACTGTTAATCTGCACAACAAAGGAGGGCAAAGTTCTGACTTCAAAAAATCACTGGTTAAGATTTCATAGGGTGGTTTTTCCCCCTCTAAACTTGGTAGCCCTGCAATCCAACATTCATGGTACACCAAGTTTAGTGCAGGCAGTCTGGGTTGGGGCTGTCCCAAAATCTCTTGTGTTCCTGGGGCTCTGGTCAGATGAGTTCTGTGCACAGCACAAGGGGCTGGAAGCGCCACCTGAGCATGGCCCTTCTCACGCTGGAGGAGACCTTGCACACAAGGACTGCACTGCCCAGGCACAGCATAATGAAAATCAGGCAAAGGCCAGCTCTGGCAGTCAGTGGGAATTGCTAACTCCACCTTTACAACATGACATTAAAAATAGCTTGATCAGATTTTTATCAAGATAATTTACTGAAGAATAGGAGTAGTTTTTTTCAGAGATCTGAACCCATTGAAAAGTGACATTTGACATGAAAAGGCATTGGGAGTTTTATCTGAGATATTGCAGCTATTTTGTCTTCTAAGTGTAGAGAAAACTGTGGCATTTCAGATAACAAACATAAACATTTAACAGTGGCCACTGGCAATTCTGCTTGGTTTTAGAACTATAGACTCCTAGAGCAAAATTCTGCCTCCAAATTATATGCATGCTGCTCTCATTTATTTCAGCAAAGCTTGTGCACATGTTTCAAAGGTCAGAATTTGGCCGTTGGGGGTGAATTTTCAAGGAAGAGTATATTAAAGACACCTGTGCATCAGCAGAACCATATCCTTTGTCTACTGCAGAACATTTCAGGAATGAGGCCAGTGCTATTGAGCACGGCAAGTGAAACATTTTATATGTTTTGAATTGCATTGGGATTGCTTAGCAGAAACATTTCTTGCAGTAATTGGTTCATGATTTCATTTATTTCTTGTAACTCAACACTTTGATGCTGAAAAGTTGTCAGTTTTAAGAGAGTAAAGCCTGGAAGGGACCGCCCTTCAGAAAATTACAGTTGAAAATAGAATGTAACAATCAAACTAAGGGAAATAGTCCAAGAAAATAGGTATGGTCTGTTGAGGTGCACAAACTTTTGTTTGCAATCTAATACAGAGAGGTCAACAAATGTTTTACACAAAGGTAGAAAAAAACCCCACTTTTCATTGTGGACAGAGCTCATATTTGAAATTGTAACTAATCAGACAATTGAAAAAAATTAAAACTTGGCATTCATATTCTATTGGAGTTAGTGTGTATTAAATTGATGAAGATCTTTAAGCACGTAGGTTTTCCCCTGTTTTTTAAACATTATACACTTCTTTAAAATGTTTATAATGTCTAATTGCTGCTGGATTTCAAGACATATCAATTTTGTTCTTAGTTCCTGCAGATTTTGACAGAATGTCATACCAAAATATTTTGTATTTTTTGTAGGACTGGGAAACAGAAAATCATGACTGGTATTGTTTTGAATGCCATTTGCCTGGAGAGGTGTTGATATGTGACCTGTGTTTTCGTGTGTATCATTCCAAGTGTTTGTCTGATGAGTTCAGGCTTAGAGACAGCAGTAGTCACTGGCAGTGCCCAGTTTGCAGGGTGAGTACCTATGAGATTTCATGTGCTGATTAGAGGATTGATATTCATTAATAGATTTCTGAAGGTGTCCAGATGGTCTGGCCAGGTTATTGGGTAAAGAACTGAATATTGAAATGATGGTACATACCTAGAGCATCTGTACAGAGGTACCAAAATGGGGTGCATGTAGCAGATGGCCATTTTTGAAGACTCCAGCAAGTTTTACTTGCACAGTACCCTGTGCCAGAGTGTGCACCTGAGTGCAGTAAAGTGGGGGAACCTTCAACAAGAGTAAACAAATTGCTGTATAAGATGCTACTGTTTTTACTTAATGTTGTTTTAATGAATCATTTTTGTATTTTGATGACTTGCATTCTTAATATTTTATTGGAATGGTATTTTATGTTGTAAAGCCACAATCATGTTGCTGATGAGGCTAGTATCAAAAATACGGAGTTAAATCCTGCTTTTCATTAATGATGTGGATTCCACTGGTGCAAAAAGGGCAATCTGGATTTCACTCATGGCATCCATATCTTTGTTGCTTTTTCTTTAAAAATGCTATTCTTATGAGTATGGCAGTGAGACAGCAAAAAGCATTTCTTGTATACTTTCCAAGAATGGGCAGATGTGTTGTCTACGTGTCATTAGAAGATGAGACATTCTGGTCGGGATGGTGCTTACTGGTACCTAGCCTTGAATCAGCCCCATACCTGTTGCTGCTGTCATTTCTGTGTCACCTCCCCAAATGGAGCACTTCAGTAGGCTTCCTAGAGAGCTAGGCTCCCTTTCTGTGGAAGGAATAATGCACATGAATGTTTCAGATAAAATTGTTGCTACAGAAAGGCATAAAACTGCCACTTCCACTCTGCCTGGGATTGCTGGAGAGAGAGGCACTTCCTTTGCTAAAAGCTTGGATTAGCTGTAGAGCAGCAGAGTGACCTTAGGATGATCTGTGCTGCAAGGAATGTAAGGTTTCAGGCACTTTGTGGGATGGGGAAGCAGTTGTTGAAAGCACATGGAGTGTTTTGTTTCAAAACAGCACTTTTTGACTGCTGTTACCTTAGAGTGAGTTCCACAAAACCTGTTGTTGTTGCCTCAAATTGCTCTCAGGAGAGCAGATTGCTCTCAGGGAGCTCTCAGGGTTTAGGGAAATAGTAAGAAAATCAGGGCTACCTCAAGGAAGCTGAAAGTAATGAAAATGAAGTAGTGGCAGGGAAAAAACTGTTCAGAATAAACACATATACTGTATCTCTCCATATTGAATTTCTAGCATTTAATTTAGCTACTCAGTAGTCCCTCTGTTAAAAACAAAAATTATGACCACATAGAGATGATTTACTTTCAGATTTTTAAATAAATCTCTTTAATAATTGTTTGGTCTTACTAGAAGTATTGATTATTCCTATAAATAGTTAAAATTAGGTAAACTGCATCCAGTCTTCACTGTAGTTTGCCAGGAATTTTAGATGATGCCTGGTGAAGGTAGAGACTGTGGATGGCTTATGCCACCTTGTGTATGAGGTGGTTTCATAACATCTATCTTGTACCACGGATGTCCTCAGAGTGGAAATGCTGAATCATTGCTGGAAATATGCTCTGATACATCAGCTTTGAGAACAGTTTGACTTTCATCATGAAGACTTTAAGTCCTTTATGGCAATGATATTAAATAAATGTTTACCTTAAAAATAAAATCCTGTGAAACTTGAGCCATGTGCTTTCTGCCTATCTTTCT
Source organism: Emberiza elegans (assembly GCA_024865655.1). NCBI lineage: Eukaryota > Metazoa > Chordata > Aves > Passeriformes > Fringillidae > Emberiza > Emberiza elegans. The sequence goes on from JALJVW010000206.1 coordinate 13,927,975, forward strand.
GCATATTGGTTCCCTTTTTGTTATATAAATGTTAAGGAGAGATTTTGGGGACTCTTAAATGCTTCCTGCCCCAGAGGGCTTTGGCTTGTTTAGTGCCTCAGGTGATAATCAACCTATTTTTGTGGATATTGCCACTGTAAATGCCATGGCATCCTTCCTCCCCCTTTGCCAGCAGCTCCTATTTTTCTTGTTAATTCAAATAGCTTCAAGCCCTAACTCTGCAAACCTGGACTAAGGAGGCTGGCACAGTCCCTGTAAGTGTGGGAGTCAGCATCCTTGTGTCAGAAGTCATCCTTCAGCATTCTGCTGCTTTCTCCCCACCCTCCTAGGAAATGACTGCTCTAATTTCATTTTAAAAGCAAGAAAGTGGCCTATATTCAAAAAACTAATAATGTGGAGAGAGCCCTGGCTGATGTCCAGAGGGCATAACAGAGCTTAACCATCTTGCATAAGGGCACTGTGCTATCAGCAGTAAATAAGTATCTTAAAGAAAAGTGATAGCTGGGACAAAGAGATACATATATTTTCATATTTAATTCCATAACTGGACATGGCACTTTTCACTTGGATATTTCAAAGCTCTTTACAAAGGTGAAGTAAAAGTATGTTTAAAACATAATATATTGGGAGAAATAATCTAAGAACATTTCATTCTTATGTAAAGATTGCTTCTGTAATGCTGCCAAGGTCAGCAAGCCTTTGGATTTCTCATTTCACAATTGCTGGTTGTATTAGTTTGATCAACCAGTGCAATTTTATCTTGCACACTTGGCTACGCAGAAATATTTTATAAACACCATTGCTAAAGATTTGTTCATAACTTAAAAAAATATTTTCTTCCCATATAATTTATAACAATCTCTTTCAAACCTTGTTCTGAACTCTGTTTGTCTGCTCATGGTTTTAATCCATTGCATCCATAAACAACAATGTCCAGCTCCTCATTTATTTCTTTTTTTAAATTGATGGTACCACTCTGAGTATTTTTGTACCCTATATAACTCTCAGCAGGAGTCAAAAGTCAAACAAAGTTCAATTCAAACCACATTGCACTGATTGAAATTTTTTCCTTGACTGTTAACTAATCATTGTCTTAAGTGAAATAAATTGGCATTATCAGCAAAATTCCTGGTAGACAAGTCACAAGAGAAAAAATTAATATTGAATGAGCTTAGAGATTACATTTGTCACTACTGGAATAGTCCATTCCAGACAGGGTTAGTCACCTCTGTCTCTGAAAATATAGGAAACTTATACATTTATCGCTTCTCTTCAGTTATATAGAACAGGGGAATTAATTTTCTTCAGCTGTTAATTTAGTACCCAAAACCTACAAAAAGTACTGCAAAAATACAAATTTTTGGAGGGGGAATAGATATATACAAAATTATGAATAGGAGAATTTTGATCATGTTGGTGTAACTGACTATTATTATTTCTTGTCTAAAAATCCAAATTTAAAAAAATTATAAGAAGGCAAAATTAAGCATTTTGATATATCATTTGTCACAGAGAAATAATTTTGATTCATTAAACAGAAGGAAAGAATTAGTCATGTGGTTTCACTTGACTGCTAATTTTTTTACAGTCATCTGATGAGAGATTGGTCTTCCAAGCATGTTCTTTGCAAGGACTTATAGCCAATTTACCTATCCTAGTGGGTACTCCAATATTCCTGGGGTTTATACATAGGAGAACAAAGTAATCTGGAGAGCTTAAGATATTAAATACTGTGCTGGGAAGTATTCTATAGATAGGCTTTCTCTGAGTGCTGGTACTGTACTGAGCATTTCCTAGAGTACATAAAAATAAACCATTATGCAGTTCACAATCAACTCCAGACAAAATTTGACAAGTGAGAATAACAAGCAGTGGAAAGTTAGAAGCACAGGAAGATGGAGGTTACTTAAGTGAAGTTTTTCAAGTGCTTAAATCAGGGGGGTTTAGGTACCAGCTCTCAGTCAAGGTGGTTGATGTCAAATACAAGGAGGGAGGAAAGATTTTTTATTGGCTTATTTCATAGTGTTATGGTAGGAGTTTGAGACCTGTATGGGGAATCATATTCCTGAAACAGTATTTGGTGTGATCACACAAATAATAGTCATGGGTTGGTGGGCAAAGGGCAGTCCTAGTGTAGGACCAGTTTTAGCAGCACAGAGCCCACACCTGTGAGGTGTTGCTCCTCACCAGTCCCTGCCATGCACCCTGGAGTAAATCAGGGAGCTGACAGAACTGGGCACTGCATAGCACATACTGAATAAGGGATAAAGGAATTTGTCCACAGCAGTGGGAAAACTGGGTAAGCTCCACTTAGAGCCTCCTGCCACCTTCTTTGTGCAGATAAAAGCATATTTAATTCATATGATGCTTCATATTCAGAAGGTGCTTAATGCACTATACATGTAGCAATCAATTTGTGGCTTCATCTGTAACATTTCCAAAAGCACCTGATGTCTAATTTTACTGCATCTGATCATGAAAGAGGCAAATCTCAGGGCATATTTGGCTCCTGCAGAAGCTTTTCTGTGTGATGCTTAGGGCACACAGTGCATTGGTTGCTCTGAGACCCATTCCATGTGCCTGCATACCTTTCTTAATGGTACAGGAAACCTGAGGACCTGAGGGTTGAAAGTTTGAGAGGGCAGCAGAGCAGTAAAGCTTTCCATATGTAGCACCAAATTCCTCTGGCAATTTAAGCCCTAAAAAAGTCCAGGGGCCAGTGTGTAAAGCCAGAAGTTTCTGAAGAGCAGTGGTGAGTTTATGTTAAGACTCATGCTCATAGTTTCCCTCTGCAAATAGACCCCTGGAAACCTGAATTTCTTCTGAAAATGCAACTGAAACATGTGTCTGTCACTGAGCAGCCTTCACATAATCCATCACTGAACTGAAATGCAGCTTTTTGATGTGTGTATACACAGGACAGCTGAGAGAGGAAGGGAAAAATATTCATTAATGGGAGATTACAGGAAAATGGAAACATCTTTAAACAGTGCAAATGTAATTTAAATGCCTACAGCTAGAGAGAATGCTGGCACTGACACCTTGCATTTCTTAGATTTTTTCTGGTTTTTTCTCTTAAAATGAAAAGACTGCAGCAACTGCAGCACAGTGGCCACTGCCACCTTGGGAGCTGAGAGCTAACTCAGAGTGCAGAGGTTTGTCACTTCCAGCATCCCTGGTGCTGCTGCAGGATGGAGTGTTTCTGGGAAGTGCCCCTGGCTTCTCTAGCCTCAGGTGGTTTGAAAAGCCTTGCAGTGAAGCCCTGCACTATGAGCATGTCAGAATTGCTAAATAAGTCACACCTGCACAGTAGCAATATATTGCTACCCTCTTAAACAGCTAGGCAGTATAATTAATCTGGAATATTGAATATAAAGAGCAATGTAACCTTCAGGTTCCAGCTTCCAAGAAACAGATGTGCTGCAGAGAATAAGGCTTATAGAAGGTATTTCCTGCACCCACAAGAAAAGAGTTAGGCTGCAGGCTTGGCCTTTCACCTACCAAATCTCATTAATCTTCTACATGAAGATTGCTATTGGGAAGGTTATTACTTCACTCCTTCATCCCCTGTCTAAACACATAGGCCTGACCAAGTCTTTCAGTTTCCCTTGATTCAGAGCAGGAGGTTTGCAGCTCTCTGTAAAGCAGGGGTGTGCCTCAGGAATTGTCCGTGCTGCAGGTGAACCCCAGCAGGCAGCCAAGCACCACAGGGCTGCACCCCCATGTCCCCTCAACTCCCAGCTGAGAAAGGAAACAAAACAAAGGTGGTGAAAGGGGAGTCGCTCCCCACCCTCATGGATAGATCAATGTCCAGACAGTTCCTGAGTTAAAGATGGCAAAATTCCCCCTAAGCCCTCTCCTCTTCCTTTCTCTGGCTGAGCATGAGGCTCCATGACATGGAGCAGCTCTTTGGTTAGTGCAGCTCATCTGCCTTGTTGGGTCTTCTCCCACCCTCTTGGGTATTCCCAAACTATTCACTGTGGGGCAGAGTGAGAAACTGCCAAGGCCTCTACCCTGTGCTCAGCAGGAGCTGGAACATCCATGTGTTACCAGCACTGTTTTGGTCGCAGATCTAAACCACAACACCGCACGAGCTGCTGTGAAGACAAATAATTTCATCCCAGCCAGACCTGGTACAGTCCTGTTTTAAGATAATTTATCCCACAAATAGGCTATGTAAAAGTGTAAGGATCCTGACATTCTGGGGGCTGGATTGAATCTCAGCAGGCTCCTTGAAACAAGCTTGAACTTGAACAAGGTTTCCAGTAGAGTATTTTAGTAGATCTGACAGGGAAAAGAAAGAGGATCTTGCCACTATCATTGTTTTTGTTTCCTGAAAGTAGGAAATTAGAAGACATAATTTTCATTTATATTTGCTTCTATATCACTCTGCCTACAAAGGGGACCTGAAAGTGGGTATATTATCTTGTGTCAGGGCAATATGAATAGATTTTATGCAAATCATAGTCCCATAATCTAGTATTATCTATTTTCTTGCTCTAAGTGGCTCTAGGTTGATGACTCTGAGAACATTAAAAGTCTTCAAAATACAAAGGAGGGGTTTTTTATTAAAAACTTACACATTTTCCATTATAATTTCCAAAGAATGTGTGAATGCTACCTCCTAAATGGCTAATTATTGTTGAAAAGTGAATGAAGTGCTTGAAATGTAACTGGCTTTCTACAAAGGGTGAGCAACCTTGCCATAAAAAGACATTTTGCTGGCTCATAGGCTCCAATTCCCTAAATTTATTACCTTTCAAAATTTAGTAGAGGAACATGGAGATCAAGTTTTTCTTAAAATAAATCAGTGTAAGGAATCAAAGGAAAAGTGGAAAAATTAAAAGTTTGCCAGAATTGGCAAGTTAATTATATCATTTTCATTGGTGCTTAAGATGATATTAATTGCCGACATCAATAACCATACAAAGGCAGCTATCTATCTTTTCTTATGATCTCAAGGATAAGACTGTAAAGCATCCATCTCAACAGTCTCTTTCAAACTGTCTTTCCCAGCAGGGCATGAAAAATGGCTCACATGAATTCTGAAATATTTGCAAAGGATGATAAATTCCTGAGCCATGTCAGAAAAAGAGGTGTAGGACTAGTCAGTGCATGTGAGTTTTATTGTGTCCTTATAAGTTTCAGTCTTTTAAAATGCTGTGTCATTAGCAAGCACACAGCCCTCCAGTGCCTGAAATGACAAAATGGCAGCAGTGTTTCATAATGCAGATAATTTAATGCACATTTGGGTTTTCATTTGCAGTGGCAATGTTGGTTTATGAGAAACTGAGTAGGTGATTTGAATTCCAGCAGAATGCACGTTTCTCCTGGTAGTCAGAGTGAAACATGAATATACAGAATATGATTCAGATATATAGTGCAGGATAAATTCTCTGTCAGTCCACAGTTTGGAAGGAAGGCCAGGCAACCATTAATATTATGGAAATAATGCTTAAAGGAGCTGTAGGTTTAGAAATACCTGGGGCTGGCCCTTCCCACAAGAGGGTTTTTCACAGTCAGGAGGAAGCTGTAGTGTTGTTATGCACCATGCAGTGTCTGAGTAGGTTGGTATTTCTGAGCTGGTATTGCAGCACAGTTTGTAATTATTCTAATTGTTGTTAAGCAATCAAATGAGCAGCTTTGCAGGAAGTGCTGTGTACAGTTTTGTTTCAAGAAAGGTAGTAAGTACAATCCTGAGATGTATAGGTTGCAAGTTTGCTGTAGCACAGGGGAACAGCCGGTGGTTTTCAGTGTCCTCAGTGTCTTGCAGGAGGAATATAAACAGGGGAGACACAATCAAATCTTATCAGCTTTTTTTGTGCTAATGTGTAATTTTATTCTTGCCAAGTAAATATGTAAAAGCAGGTGCTCTGTACTCAATGTCTGTGAGCCCAATGACCAGAGTCATATATAAGTAATTCAATGAAAAATTTTTAAGCCTCCTTTATTTACATATTAGGACATGGATTCATTTTTTCTGGTGTTTGCTAAGCAACCATCATCTGCCCAATTATGTGGATCTTGCTAAAGGCCATCAGATTTTGAGGATGCAGGTGGAACTGAGCCAGTTTGGTCCACACAGTTTGCACACAAGTGGTGAAGTGAGGCCTGAGAAGGGGAGAGCTCAGCCTGGCAGTCAGTGCACAAGGTGTGAGGAGGAGTGAATGCCTTGCAGGAGATGTGAGCAGTTAGAAACACTTCAGGATAATAGACCTGGAGCCCATGCTGTTGTTTCACTGTGCTTTTGTCTGGGAGAGCTACTGGAGGTAAAAGCAGGGAGGAGGCAGCACCTTGCAGGCAGCTGCTGTAGCTCTGCACAGGGATTGGAAAGGCTGCTTTGTAAGAGCACATTTGCAGAGACACCTTCTCTCTAGCAGCACATTTTTGGTATGCAGGGCTCCTACTAACCTGGTTATACTTTGAAGGGTGGGGTAAGTCTCTATAATAGTCTGAAATGAGAGGGGAAAGCTCTGGACCCTGAACTGCTAAAAAGTAGTGATCTGTGTTCCAGAATCTGGATTAAATTTTGTTAAGGAAGAACCACAAAACTCCCAGACTGCTGTTTCTTGAGCAGTAAAAAGTGCTCTGAGTTTCTACTGGCTAGAGCCAATTTGTCTTCCTCCCAGATGGTGTCATTTTGCTTAGTCAGCACATAATTTGTAGATGGTACAGGATATTATTTTTTAAATTACTTCTTATTTTACTAAAATTATTAATGCCTTGCTAATAAAAAGACCATTAAATAAATTTTCAGCTGCTCCCTAAAATTACTTTCTTCGTTGCTTTATTCTAATTAGACACTTTTTTATGAGAGGTTTTGACAAACTATTATGGATACAAGTGGAAATAAAACTTGCAATTTTTCTGTAGCTGAAGTTCTCAGCCCAGGCATAATTCAAAGTAACAGATATGGTGGTAGTGGCGTGTTAGTGTTATTAATTTCTCAGAAAAGATTTTTCCTAAGAAAGAGTGTCAAAGTTACCTTTTCAAATCAAGTGTTAATGCTGAGGAAGTGTTTATTGGCTGGATTTTGAAGTCAAGTTTAAAATACTGATATGATGCTGTTTTTCTTTGGCAGAGTATTAAGAAGAAAAACACAAGTAAGCAAGAGATGAGCACATACCTGCGGTTCATCGTGTCCCGGATGAAGGAGCGGGTGAGTCTGGGCTGGGAGCTTTGCTCAGTCCCTGCTGCACTGCACAGCATCACTGTGGGGGCTACCAGAGGGTGGTTTTTATTTCTCCTGTCACAAGCACTGTGTGTGTTTTCACACACACTTACCAGGCCCTGAGGTTTGGATCAGTGTCACTAGGGTATGGCACGGGCCTGGGCTCCTCTGACATGGAACTTTTCAGGTGTGACATGCACCCAATCTCATGGGTTGTGGATCCCCAGTTTGCCCTTGTGTAGTCTCCACCTGAAATATTCCAAACTATTGCATTTTCTAATCCTCTTTTATGTGTTTTAAGCAGATTCTCAATGCAATAACAAATGCTGTTTCGTGGTCCTTTCAGGCTATAGATCTAAACAAGAAAGGGAAGGACAACAAACACCCAATGTATCGAAGGCTGGTGCACTCAGCTGTTGATGTTCCTACTATACAGGAGGTAGAGTGATTTACTTTCTAACTTCCACACTGGTTTTGGTGTCTTTTAATAGTGAAAATTTTAAAAGTCCTAATCCTGTTTAATTCTCTTTATGATCACTATTTCAGTATTGTATCCAGCATTAGGTATGGAAGCTTAACATGTCAAACTTTTCCTCGTAGGTAATTGAGTAAAACCATTTTCAGTGGTTTTTAGACAAAGAGTATCCTCAATTCCCTTTGTACTAAGGTTTCACTATCATCTGCAGGTAGCTAAAATCTTCCGAGAAATTACTGTTTAGCTAAACCAATGAGTGTAGACTCAAGTGCCTGTGTGTGCTTCTCTGGCCCAATGTTTTTGACCATATTCTGATTTCAGTCACTATGCCCTTGTGTGGGTGTCAGCTTTATAAACATCCGAATGATTCATGGAGAACCAATCACTTTGTTGATCATGAAAAACCAGACTCACCCAAAACATCTGTTTCGCATTAATTGTTCCAAAAATAAAGTACTAATAAATATATTGTCCCTTTTTTCTGAGCCAAAGGTCTGATCATGACTCATGTAAATCAACTGCACATGACCATAATAAACAGCATATTCATCTTTACTCATTCCTGCAACTGGATTGTAGGCAGTGCTGTGGTATATCTTGCCCTTTACAAGCACAGATGTGAAGAGCCTTTGTTTTGTTATTAAAATGCACAAATAAACAATAGCTTCAGTGACAGTTTTGGAGACCAGCACTGCTGCTTTCTAGAAGTGCTGGCAACACTGGTTGAGCCTGAAAATAGGCCAGGCCTTCCTTTCACTCTGTCAACTTCTCCTGCTTCCATAGAAGGTCTTTTGGCTCTGATAGCATTCTACAAGCTGATGCTGCTTTGTTTGATGATTGGAATTGTCATAGATGTTCTTGAGAGAGCCCAACTGAAAACACTTTATTCCCCATTGGACAAAGCCATACTAAGAAAATGAATTGCATGGTTCCATGTAGGCATTTTTTATGAGTTTGGAAGACTGGGACAATCAGCTTTCATCAGATAACACAGACTATCCAGTGAAGATCCTGGAAGCTCAGTCCTGAAAGGCAGTCAACATTGATTTGAAACTAGCTGATATTTTAAGGTACAAAATGTTCACCTCAGGGAACATATTTCAGTTTGAACAAATGTTCTGGGCCACACCTTATGCTGCAGCTACTGCAGCTTCACCTTCTTACAACCAGGAACATCTTTTTTAAATTTGGTCAAGTATTAAAGGGTCTATTTTACTTCTGGGCATTGCATAAAGGGCAGCCAAAGCTCAGGTACTAACAAACCATGTCAAACAATTGTAAGTATTCCTTTTGTATGCAGGAAGAGCAGTGTCTGATCTGTGTTGCATAATGCAGACTCCTGTGAAAGCTTCTCTGCATAAAGCAGGTAGAGCACTTTGAAGAGTTTTCTCACAGCCTTGTGTTTTCTTTTGTGTAGAAAGTAAATGAAGGAAAGTACAGGAGTTATGAGGAGTTCAAAGCAGATGCTCAACTGCTTCTACACAACACAGTGATTTTCTATGGAGGTAAAATACTACATTTACTGCTTGCCTTGTTTGATTTTTTTTTATTTGTAAGAAACTCACAAGTCCAGGATGAATTTGGTGTTAAGTAGTCTTAAGTGCAAATGAGGTAATTTGAAAGCCCTTAAAAATCAAAGTGCATAAGGACTTTTTAGGGTCTTTTCTGGCCCACCTACTACAGAGCTATTTTCATCCTCCCTGGATAAACCTCTTAGTGTGAATTACACTTTTTTCATCCTAATTCTTCTTCAGCAAAGTCCTAGGTCTATACTGCAGATTTTTGCCAATATATGTATGTTTTCCTAGGGTAGGGTAGGGTTTTCTGTGTTGTGTTAGCAGAAATATGTACTGTGGACATATTTCTTTTACTTTTGGGCAATATCTGGCCTATTGTGACAGCAAATGTAGCTACATCCACACCAGGAGTGTGCTGCTGGTGCAGTGTGGAGGTACAGCCATCAGAGAAGCTGCCAGGCACTGGGAAGGTAATGAGTGACTGATTGGAAGTCAGAAATCCCCACCACCATGTCCAGAAGCTGTAGCCAGGTCCTGTTTTCCAGAGCCGCCATCTCAGGAAGGATGTGGTTGTCCCCTGCAGACGTGGCCCCCATCAGGGGCACTGGCAGGAGGGTGGCACCAGGGAATGCAGCCCCAGGAGATGCACAGTGATGCTGGTGGGGAGAGATGTGAATATGCCAAGAGAGGCATACAGGGGTGTAAAGGGAGACTCAGTGATCAACAGTCTGTGAAGCATCACTCAGGGCACAGAGCAGAGAGGAGATGTTTTAGGACAGCTGCAGTGTGCCATTAAGACACAAGCAGAGAAAGGAACTCAACCCATATTAAGAGCAACTGTGTCTCCCTGCTGCTGCTCCTCCTCAGATGTGTACTTGCATTGTTCAGTGTAAAAGCAGTATTGTGGCATACAAATATGACACAGAAAACAAATATTGAACTGATTGTTAGAAAATTTTAAATGGAAGGGCTGTGCAAGTGATTAAATTTTATTTTTTCTTCTTAAGCATGACAATTATAGCATGAATGTCACAGCTGCAAATCTTTGTGAGCACTGTGATCATACTGTGATTGTTTATGCCATCTCTTTTTAATTTACAGCGGACAGTGAACAAGCTGATATAGCAAGGATGCTTTACAAAGACACCTGCCATGAAGTAAGTACTACCAAGTAACCAACATGTAACCAAGATACTTCATTTTCATTTCAAAATCTAAGAAATTATTCTTCATATTACAAAATAAAAAGCTTGTGAAATTGAATTATAAATTTCCTCCAGACAGTCTAGGAGATGATTCAGAATTCCTTTTACTTTTTCTTTAGGTTTTTGTTGTTGGTTGGGTTTTGTTGTTGGGGTTTTGTTGGTTTTTTGAGGGTTTTTTTGCAACTAGATGATAATTTTAAAAACACTGGTATTCAAATTTTAATTTTGAAAATAAGCAATACAGATTTGGACTAGAAATAATTGTACTTACAAATATAAATTGAATCTGAGGTGAGATTCTTACTAAATTCTGTAATTGTCATCAAAACATTTCTCCATATTCAGGGGAGACCAAAAAATACAACTGAGGAGCTGGCACACTTTCTCCTTTTGTACAGCTGAATTACTTCTTTCACAATGTACTTTAAATATTTGATGAATTTTAAGAACTGTTCTTTGCATTTCATCTATAATAGATCATTAATATGTCAGTTAGCCCTCTCCCTCTGCCTGCCTTTTCTGAAACATGAATAATGTTTCTTCAGGTTGTCTTTCACAGCCCACCTCGGTTTCACACCTTTAGTTTGCATGGACAGAAGTAACTCCACCAAATTAGCAAGCAGGGCCGAAAAATTTTACTACTTGAGGGAGAAGGATGCTACTGAAATCACATAAATAAGATTTTTTTTGCTTATTTACCTTTTTTTTTGTTGTTTTTCAGCTGGATGAACTGCAGCTTTGCAAGAACTGTTTCTATTTGTCAAATGCACGACCTGACAATTGGTTCTGCTATCCTTGTGTATGTTGCTGACACAGATTTTTATTTGTTTGCTTTTCTGTATGAAAGCCTGCAGTTTTGGTGTCATTAATACGTTGAATATTCCATTTCACAGGGCTGGTTTCAAAAGCATGGTTAAGACTCTGTAAGCCTGGATATTTTACACAAGTGAAGTGTTGATTGAAGTTCAAAGCTGTAACAATATAGGTTATAAACCTTGGGTATCAGCCAGTTACAACAGTTTCACAAGAAAATAAGGAGCTTACAGAACTAAAACTTTGCTCCTGAATGAAGCTATAAGTTAATTTTTAGGCTGCTTAGGATCTCTGTATTCAATAGACATTTATACCCTTTTCAGACTTTGCAGTTTTAGGGGTTTTTTTAAGTTGATCCAAGCAATCTATCTAACAAGGAAATGTAAGAAGATAAAAATGAAAATAGCACTAGACACAAACTCTTAAGGTACCAGCATAATGTTACAGCAGAATATTTGTGGGAGATAGCAATATATTTCATATGCACTAATAAATCCAACTTCTTTTTCTAGATACCTAATCATGAGTTGGTTTGGGCCAAAATGAAAGGCTTTGGGTTTTGGCCAGCCAAAGTCATGCAGAAAGAGGACAATCAAGTTGATGTTCGCTTTTTTGGCCATCACCACCAAAGGTAATTTATTAATTCCATGTGCTGCTTTTTAAAATAATATTAAAATAATTTATCTCATCTGTCATGTTGTAAATCCTGGCTCAGCTTGTTGCCAGCATTAGAAATACTGAATACTTTGCCACATTTGTTTCAGAAAATCTAAATTTCAGTCTAACACATCTGAAGTGTCCAAATTCAGTGGCTCAGAGGTTCTCTTTCCACAGTTGCCAGAAGGATGTTCCTTAATGCCATTTTAATTAAAGACAGTAAGTGAACTTAAGCTGTTTCTTCAAATATGTAGCAGTCTCCTAATCCAGGCCAGGGTGAAAATGGGACAGAAATGTACTCCTTCTACCAGCAGTATTGACTTCAGGCAATTTCTCATTTGAGCTGAGGCACTACAATTTTGTGGTTTAGTGCCATGATATATATCACAAATGTTTGTGTCTCACTGCTAGAACATTGACAGGCTTCCTGCTGGGAGCCAGTTTGCAATTTCAGAGAATCCCTCTTTTCATTGGAAACTTGTCTCTTAGAAATCAGCTTTTGGTTCTCTCTCCAGCTGGTTGTTCAGCATTTGGGAAGTTTGTAGCAGTGTGACAGTGGATGTACTGGTTTGGATTATTTTACCATTTTATTTATATGCCTATAATGTGAGGAGAAAAGACATTTCTGAAGTAATTAATGGTTGTTGGGAGATGGTATATTTTGGTGCATCCCAAAAGGACCTAGACAATTCAGTAAAAGTTTATTTAAATTACTTTCATGTAACTTGCACAGTATATAGCACCTTTTCACTTTGTATATGAGCTGCCAAGACTTTCTAATAGTTAAAAAGTTAAGTAAAGATCTTTACTGATGTCTCAGTCACAGAATGTTTTTGCCTTGAATCTGTTCATGAATACAGTTTATTTGATTAGTTGTCTTTAGCTTTAAGTTCACACAGTTTAAAATTATTTAATAAAGGAACCTGGCACCTGTGGGATGAGGTGCTTGCCACTTCTTAAATGTGTGCTGGTACAAAAGGCAAAGGATGTTTTACTGCAGTGCCATTGCTTAGTTATGTGCTGGGCTTGGACAAAAGGCCCATCTTCTGGTTGTTGTAAATTGGCATTGTTTCTTTGTCTTTACTCAAATTAAATTTATATTGTAAGAATCAAGAATCTTTTCACAAACATGCCATTTGTTGAGTATTTAATCTGTTAGGTAGATGTGCATGGCAGTGACTCTATATCCAATGTCCAGTGTTGCCTGGTGCTTGGTATAACCTCTCAGAATGTCAAGACCTGCCTATCTAATTCTCTAAGGATTCTCTGAACACATTTAAGTGGACAAAGTAACTTTGGAACCATGTCACTGGCATGAATTCAGCCCAAATAAGCCTGACAGTCCCCATGGAAGTTCAGTCCTGACTGAGAGGGGCTCAGGACACAAAATGTTTATATTCAAGGTGAGGAGTTGGTACATCCCTTGACAGTTTTAGGAAAGAGGTTAAGAGCTAAATTGGATTAGCCAATGAACCTCCAGTAAAAAAAAATGTTTCTGTGTCTGAGTCAGGGCATTTAGCAAGAGAACAGATAAGAGATGGTGCTGGGGAAGGTTTGTAGCTCATCAAAAATGAGAGAGACTTTAATCCATAGCACCAACAGCTAACAAGTATTTTTAATAACAAAAATGTCGAACAGCATGCAGTCAATTTTTTTCAAATGTGTTGAGTTTAAAAAAAATTATCAAAAAAGAATTGTCGGTGATCGACCATTGTGAAAAACTGCTTTTGAAGTCAGTTTCTCAGGTTGAGATCCTTCACCTGTATTTCATGTTTCTGAACTGTCTCTTCTGTGTATTCAAAAGGGCCTGGATCCCCTCTGAAAACATTCAAGACATCACAGTGAACATCCACCGGCTGCACGTGAAGCGCAGCATGGGCTGGAAGAAGGCCTGTGATGAGCTGGAGCTGCACCAGCGCTTCCTCCGGGAGGGCAGATTCTGGAAATCAAAGAATGAGGACAAGGGGGAAGAGGAGGCAGAGTCCAGCATCTCTTCCACTAGCAATGAGCAAGTGAGTGCTGCAGCAATGTTAGCAACTGGGGCAATTCATTAAAGAGTACTAAGTCTATGTGGTTTTGATTGATCTGCTGTTAATTAGCCTTGTGCTCTGTCTGCAGGTTTGTGAGGACCAGAGGGTTCAAAAACTTATTCTCCCTATCACTTCTTCCCCCTTATATCCCTATCTTGCTATCATTAATAGCAAGAATTTAGATTTTCCTCTTTCCTCAGTTTCTTGGATGACCTTTGTGAAGTTTCAAAGTGTTTGTCACGTACAGCACCTTGATGAGACAGATCAAGATTTCTAAAGTTAAATAGGAATGCTCAAGTCAAATGTCACAGATATCAGATGGACTGCAACACTGCCTTCTTGGAGCCCTGTCAAGGGACAGCCCTGTGGCTGCTCAGCCTTTTCACAGCTGGAGTATGTTCACTTTGAGCTCTACTCTGCCTTCAGATCCACAAGTAACACCAGCCATGACATTTTCAGCAGGTCCAACTGAAGTTAGGTGCAAACGTTGCACTTGAGGACCACGTGACCAGCAACTGATTAAAGTCATTAAAAATAATTCTTCAAAACAAGATAAACCACATTGTTTTAACAAAGAGCACAGCTGGCCAAGATCCAAAGCTTTGCATTTCCACATGGAAATTCCCTTATCATAGCTGATCTTTACTAATCATTCATTGTTCAAGATGGTGTTATATATTCACTAGTAGTGACTTGGTGGTGAGATTTTCATAGTTTGCAGGATGCTTCTCTGTATTTTTGGCAGCCCTTTCCCTGGCAACATCTTTCCTCATTTAAAACCCCTATCCTTGTTCTAAGTCTGTATTTAAAAAAAAAAATCAGTGTATTTTTACCCTCTTCCTTTGTCCTTTTGTTAAACGGGTCTATCACCGAGTCTGGAACTAAAAACTTAAAAGTTTATAAAACTCTATGTTCTGGTGGGAGGTTGTTCCTTATCAAAGTGGTTTTAGGGTTTTTTTAGCCTGGCTTGCTTAGCTATCCCTTTCTAGCTCCTTTATTTAAAGTTGTGTGTGCAGTCATACAACAGCCTGTGGTAAAACAGGAAAATGGTCACAAATAAAAGAACTGGTATTTTCCCTTTTTTTTTTCAGAAGTGTCAGTCACCCGGTCTGCAGTATCCATTTACATATTTTCTCTTCAATGCCAACTATTCATCTTTGACCTGTTTGACTGGTTTCCCAGATGCAGGAACACAGGAGTAGCCATCAAGCTCACTGTTCTGCTATAGTCTGCAATATCCCGTTACTAAGGCTAGCTAGTGCTAGCCATGCTTCAGAAGCAGGCATAAGAACTTCTCTACAAGCACTGTAAGATAATTGCCATCCACTTAGATCTCATCCTTGTTTCTACTGCGAGACTGACTTTTATTCTAAAGCATAAAGTTCCATACACGTCCAGTAATAATCCAGTCTGGGTGATCTTACCATATTTACACACTTATATTCTCTTTATAATCACTGCTGTTTTCTGGCATCCAACAAGATCTGATTTCTAAGTATGGGTCACTGATATCAGAGTATCTCAGAAAAGTGTTTAAACTTGTGTGTGCAATGAAGAAAGGAATTGTTAAGAGTATTTTAGCAACTGCATGTTGAATGGTAGAACTTGTTCTTTAATTTTGTTCCTTCGTGCAGTCATAGTCATCAGTGATAATGTAGAAAGTTTATTGTGTGCACTTCTCATTAAAGAACATCTCATTAACATTTCTATTTGATATCCTAAATAATTGCAAATAATCACAAATAAAAGGCACATCAGTCATGTTACAATGAAAGCCACTTACATTTACTGTTTTTTGGGTTGATTCAACATGCTTTTCTTAATGTTCACAGCTGAAGGTTACTCAGGAACCACGAGCAAAGAAAGGACGACGTAACCAGAGTATGGAACTCAAGAAAGAAGTGAGTAACCTCAATTACTGTGTTTGCAGAGATAGCAAAATACAAAAAATCTGAAATTTTAATAGGCACTCCTTCAATTTCAGTCACCTTTTAGTGATGTTACAGTATTAGCCTTGGAAGTTCCAGCCCCACAGCTTGGTACTCCCTGCTAACAAGTGTAATTGTGCCTCCCACATGCAAGTAATGTGTGTCATCATAGGAATATTCTGTATCGTGAATAAAGCATGCCAGCTTACAACATTACTTTTTTAATAACAACTTCAGGATATCAGCAAGCCCATAAACAGAAGAAATTAGGCAGTGCAATCGAGACCATTAAGTTTATGAACCACCTTACCCACTTTGTCTGCAGGGCTTCCCTGCGTATCCCGCTTGCAGGATCAGGCAGCCAAGGGCTGCGCTATTGCTCGTGTACACGAGGGGGCACTTAGAGAGAGAGCTGTAAATCTCTTCCCGAGCCGCCAAGGACTCTTTCCTGGCCTCCTTCCAGCTGAGAGGAACGCTGAGAAACATTTGCACATATGTGTGTGTGTTCCCTGCCAGAGAACTCGGGATGCCCGTGCAGAGGAGGCTGCGGGTCGTGTAGCAGCAGAGCTACAGAGCGGCTGTAGCAGCAGAGCTACAGAGCGGCTGTAGCAGCAGAGCTCTCCGTAGTGGCTGGAACAGGGACAAGGACGCTCCTCATTCCCAGGCAGCTGCCTCCCCATTGTACCTGATCCTGCAGGAGGCAGCCTCATGGATGGGGACAGTGACACGCTCTCTGCTCCCTGGGGCACAAACTTGGTTTGAGTGCAAGATAGGGAGATTATAGGAGGATGTCTCACCATTCTTACTGTGTTTTTTCTGTCAAGCAGATGCTGTAATTTACTTCATATATTTATGTCTTAACATTTGCCTTCTTAGCTCTGATCAGTGATCCAGAAGTCAATCACAGTGACCTCTCAGAGAGTAATTGATTGCAAAAGGGAATACACAGTCAGCCTTTTGAATGATGTGAGCAATGCTTCATCACACAGAGAGGCACAAAGTCCAGTCCTGAGCAAGGCTTTGTCTCTACATTGCTAAATGAGCATTAAAACATCTAACTTTAATAAAAAAAATGTTTATGTCTTCAGACACTTCAAATAGCAATAAACATTTCCAGGAGTATAACATAAATCTGTTCTAAAGAGCAGGAGCCATTGGTGTTATACTGTAATGACACAGGCAGCTGAATTCAGCACAGTACACTACAGTAACAGGGACTTCTTTCTTGATAATTGTGTAATTATACAGAGCCTCTGTGGTCATCAAGTCTAGTTCCATATTATTGAAAGC
Organism: Emberiza elegans; assembly: GCA_024865655.1. Taxonomy (NCBI): domain Eukaryota; kingdom Metazoa; phylum Chordata; class Aves; order Passeriformes; family Fringillidae; genus Emberiza; species Emberiza elegans. The sequence continues at coordinate 13,945,061 of JALJVW010000206.1, forward strand.
AAGTCGTAGACTCTCATTAGCCTTTCATCTTCAAAGGACCTTTGAAGTACTGATCAATCTTTGCAGCACTTCTATGGAGTCAGTGGAATATCACAGACTCCAGGGCAGCCTGTTGGGTCAGAGTAAGCCCAGAGTTTGCCAAAACAATCCAGGAGCCTTGGCCATGCAACTACAGTCTCTTTAGGCAGAATATTGTGGGGGAAAATATCTCTAGCAAACCTCTAGAAATCCCAAGGAGTCAGCACAGCATCAGAGGTTTTTCATAGTTTTGAGGAGGTGAGGCTGGCTGAAGTCAGAAAAGCCTGACCCAAGAGCCTGCCCCCTCTCAAGCTGGTTTTCCACAGGGATCCCACATCCCATTAGCACTACAGGTCCTCAGCAGACACCTTTCACATTAATTACACTGATACTACTCACATAACATTTTTTTCTTCAAGGGGAACTGAAAAGTGAACAGGTTGACTTGTTCTATTTTGATATCTGATTTACAAGTTTGTTCTTTCTCTGCAGGAGCCAGAACCTGAAACTGAAGCAGTAAGTTCAAGCCAGGAAATTCCCACAATGCCTCAGCCCATTGAAAAAGTTTCAGTCTCAACTCAGACCAAGAAGTTAAGTGCCTCTTCTCCAAAAACAGCGCATAAGAGCACCCAGACCAGTAATGATGGAGTGTGTCAGAACATGTGCCATGACAAATATACCAAAATCTTTAATGATTTCAAGGACAGGATGAAAGCTGATCACAAAAGAGAAACTGAGAGAGTCGTGCGAGAGGCAGTGGAAAAGGTAACACTTGTTGAACACCACCTACCCTGGGTTGAGGAGAGGAGATTTTGGGGATTTCTTCATATTCTTTTCTATTTTTGTAGGAACCCCTCTTAACAAAATGAATAAAAAACGTTTTCCAAAGAGACCACATAAAAATAGTCTCCATTATTGCTTTTTTAGACCATTTCTATACCAACAAACCTACTTTAAACAGAAAATTCTTGCCTTTTTTAAACTTGTCCAGTGAAATCAGTTTGTGGTCCAAAACTGAAACTAATTGTTTCATTCCTTCATGAGTATCTGTTTCCAAAGCCTTTCTCTCCATTGTTAAGTGTGATTCTAAACAATGTCATTGTTTAACTGCTAATCATAAATAATTATTCTTTTGCCCGTCTTCTGACCTAAAGATCAAATAGGGTCACTGAAATTTGTTTGAATTTTCTTATCTAATAATAACCTGTTTAAAATTCAATGTCTAAGCTTGACCTGGTCACCTTTGGCTAGAGAGAGCAGGGCAATTTGGAGCATGATTTGTCTGACCTCTCTTAAGTACCTGTCTTAAGATAAGATGAATTTCCTTCTGGATGAAGGACTGTGAAATGAACCTAGGGAGTTCAAGTGTTAATCCTGTAGGATTAAGACACCAAATGTTTAGATACCTGAGCAAGGGCAAAGGAACCTCATTGACAATGAACACTAAAATAAATAAATACCTCTTAATGAACTCAGGGATTTTCTATTTTGTATTTTCCATTGTGCACTTGCTGTAGATTTATATGGAGTTGTAGATTTGGAGAAAACAAAATATTTTAAAGAGAAATTAATACATTTATAAACTGATCATTGAGCAAATATGCATAGAACTTATTTAGCTATTACTGTAGATGCCTAGCAGAGTAGAAATACAGTGACATTTTTATATTGATTAAATCTGATTTTGTTATATCTCTAATTGAGCAATTTTTTATTTCCTAAATAGGAGAAATCTCTAATTAGGTGACCCCCACCTGCATCAGTAATAGAGATTTAAAGAGTAGAGGTTTAATGAAGACACTTTTAACTCCAAGAGCTGTCCCTTGACTTGTTTTGCTGACTGTCTTTGGCAGCTGCGCACGGAGATGGAGGAGGAGAAAAGGCAGGCTGTGAACAAAGCTGTGGCCAACGCACAAGGAGAGATGGACAGAAAGTGTAAGCAGGTAAAGGAGAAGTGCAAAGAAGAGTTTTTAGAAGAAATTAAGAAACTAGCAGGTCAGCACAAGCAACTGATTTCCCAGACCAAGAAGAAGCAGTGGGTAAGTGTCAAAAATTTATCACAAGAGAGTAAGTGGAAAGGTATCATGCATCCTGCAGGCAGTTGAAGGGGATTTTTTCCTTGCTTTTAACTGCACTGCTCCTTCACTGGTCTTTCAGCATTCCGGCTTTCTCCTTCATATTACTGTTTGAAATCTTCTCCAAATTTCAACTTGGTGTTTTGATTACTTTCCATCTTAATTTGTTAGTGCTAACAGCAACATCTTCTCAATTCCAATCAGATCTTAGTATCAAAAATATTTTTTTCTAAATGCGGTTTTACTCCGTATAAGACATGCTTTGCATTATGTTCACACTCCTTTGATCTTGAGACCTCAGAGGGTACAATATCTGGCTGCATCAATTTGGATTCCCCTGCTAATAAGGCTGTTAATGATACCCTTTTGGCCTTTTCCTCTCCTGATTTTTCTACAGCTTTTTTATATTCCTTTATATTTAAGACATGACATTCTGAAATGTATTCCTCTCTTGTTTGGTCCTTAAGTTCAACTCTGCAGCACCAGCTACAAAAACCACGTTGGTGTCTCCTCTAGAAAAGTGAAAATAGACACTAACTTACTGTTCTGTTACACACCACAAACTTTCCCCTGGTTTTATTTGGGTTGTGGCTGGTGTTTTCTCAGGCTGGATTGTGTCCTCCCACATGGCTGTACAGCACCTAGCCAAACACTGCAAGAACCATAAACTGTGCTGCTTGCCAGGAGCAGAGTGCAGGTGGAAACTGCTCAGTCCAGGAGCTGGGACCTGGCACACACACAGACTCTGCTATTCCTTTGTTAATTTTCACAGAACAGGGGAGCAAAAGCCATCACTGAGGAAGTCCCACAGCACTGTGACAGTTGTCTGTAACGCACAGAGGTGTGGGCACAGGATTGTAGCACTGGTGGGGCTGGAAGGGAGCAGGAGGCTGCAGGAGATGGCACGAGCCAAGGGACAGCCAGTCCTGCCACCCCCTGCAGCCCCATTTGCCTTCTGCTCTAAGGGGCTGTTTTGCTGCTGCTCAGCCTCATTAGTCCCTGTGCTTGCATGAAACAATGGTCCCTGCAGGGAAAACTCTGCTCTGGAGAAGAGTGGAAAAAACACTCAGGCAAGACGGTCAATCACTGACTATCACAGTTATGAGTTTGATTTTTGGAAAGAGAATAATTACTTCAAATGACAGAGCTCCTGTAGAGTCTTCATTTCTGTTCCTCACAGAGGTTTTACTGTGTATGTTATGATGGTGCAGTGCTTGGGTGTCTGTCAATATGAGAATTCCTTCCTGTCTGTCTCTGCAGACCACAGAAGTTGTTTGTGACTGACTTGATCGAGTTTCTGTGTTCAGTGTGTCACCAGCTGCTGGGGCCTGTGTGCATGTGCTCTCCTGTGGCACTGGAGAGGGAAATGGAATTGCCTTTGCCCACTACAGAATATGTCAAATTACCTCTGTGGTGTCAGGAGTGAAGAGCACACGTGAACCACTGTCACCATTCAGCTGACATGCAGTAATTCGGGCACAATAACATCATTGTGAGGCTGGACTCTTAGCTCTATCTGCTTTTTGGGAGTTCTGAAGGTAGAATTTTCAAGAGAGACTGACTGGAGCTATCTGCTCCAATGTGCCTTTACTATGTCCTTCAGACTAATCAAAAAATGCCCTGGTACCACATCACTGAATTTATTAATGAGGGCATAAAGCTTTTCTACTGAGCAAAACAATCAAAAGATAGAAAGAGTATTTGACAATCTTGCCTACTTCTGTGGCCTCAAACTATCTGTCAATCACCACCCTAAATGAAGGCATCATGCAGGCAGCTGGTTTGCATGTGGCAGGAGAGGGAGGGTCAGGATAAACACCTCTGCATTCAAGCTGCTGGATCTGCCTGCCAACACACAGCCCCAGGCAGCTGGACTTGGTCCAATTACACAACTCCCCAGTGATTCTTCCTTCAGTGGCACTAATGACAGTCCCTGGTGTGTAGTACTGCACTTGTGTGCTGCTATTATAATGATACCTCCTTACCAAGATCTCATGTAATTAACACACATACTAAATGAGTTTTGGTGGCTTTGCTTTTTAATTAGGAGCAGAGACCTCTGGTTTTGTGTAATGCTGATGTCTATGCTTGGGAATACAGCTGCTATTATTCACACTGTATTTTGTCTTTTTCTCACACCTAAAAAACAAGTCCAGTTGGGATAAAGGGATCATTTTGCTGGTGGTGTACAGGGACATGGGATGTGCTTCCAGCCCTCAGAAGACTGATACATAGTTAAAGAATAACAGTTCCTCCTTCTCTAGCTGGTCACAATTGGCTTAGCCCAATTTTATTTTTTACACCTTCAGAAAATTTGGGTTTAATACAGATACCTCAAGTAAATAGCAAACAAAAAGAAGAAGTGTAAAGGCAGCAGTAACAATAGTGAGATTATGCAGCTCCATGGCCTCTAGGGTTCAGGCTGGAGTGCTGGTCTTGAAAATGTTTCTATTTTAGTTTCTCCAAATTCTTTTATTTTTGTATAAGACTCATTTAAATTGGTGCATAGGTTATTTCCATAGACAGCTTTTAACTTTTTTCTCTTTCAAATCTATTGACACATATATTTATCTTAACTTGCAACATGTGGTCTTTAAGTGAATGAGCATTGTCTGTGATTTGTACTGTCTGAAACAATACCCCAAGTGATTGATAACGTTTAGAAAGAGGAAAATACAAAGGAAAGAGGAAAATACAAAGAAAAGAGAAGGCCTGAGGCCAGCTGGCATTTTGCCTCCAGTGCCACATGTGCTGGTACCAGCACAGATGACACTATTTTCCTTTTGTAAGTGGAGATTTACATCCCACACTTATGGCCAGCATATGTAAAGGGAAGTGCAGGACCCACAGATCAGTTGTCCTCTCCTGTCGTAGCATTTTTTGATCTCTCCAAGCCAGCAGATGTGAATTTGCTCTCTGGGCTGAGGCCCATGCTGTACATAATGGAGAGCCACAGCTGCTCCCTGCACCTTTCCAGCAGATGATCCTGATGGCTCCCACAGGCTTGTGGGCAGCCAGCAACATGAAAAACCAGGAAAACAGCTCTCAAGAGGACACTTGTTTGCAGACATTTTTATAAATAAACTTCCCAGGAGCTAAATTATGAAAGGAAAATGGAGAGGTTCCCTTCTCACACAGCTAGGGCAGCCCCTTTACTGCTGGTGTAAATAAATGGTTATCAGTTCAGCCAATGTAAATGTTGGCTTTCTTGGATCTGTCTTTCAGTAGTGTGGGTTGTTGTGTTTTTTCTTTTGAGGCAGTTGGGTTTGTTTCCTTTGTAATTCTCTGTTTTATTAGCAAAGCTGTAGCTAGACAGGACATAAAAATTAGATTGTGTGTTATTCTGTGGTTTGATAGCAGCCTGCACAGACTGTGTGATATCCCTCCCCCTGTTCCCCATCACACAGTAAGCATTTCAGACTGGATTCCTAAAGATGCCTCCTGATTTTGAGCAGACCAAATTCAGAAAGACAAATTTGAGGTCATTAGAAGCTGACTCTCCAGGATGCAGAAGTATAAATGGTACCTTAAGCAGCAATGCCACCTTACTTTATGGAGTTTTGTCAAAATGACAGTTCATGCTTTTGCAGCACTGCCTTAAGGGGCATAAACCTGCCTGAAGACAGGGCATGCTGCCTGTGTGGGTGCTGTACCTCCTTGATGGCCACCCTTGGTGCTGACCAGCATGTTGCATTGGCTTTCTTAGTTCCCCAGAGGCCACAGGATTATTTTCCAAGTAGCTCTTCCTGCTATCAGAAAGCTGGAGGTGTTCTCTGTGTTCCAAGGTAGAAATCATCTTTGCTGCAGCTTTCTCCAGAACCAAATAACTCTGCATAAATCATGGGCTGTGCAGCATCTTTCTTTCAGGAGTTTTGTGCAGTGCTGACAGGCAGGACAAAGGGCAAGAGCCCAGGTAGCCAACCTGTGTATGACAGGCCTTCTTGGGTTTATCTAAGACTTGGAGGAAAAATCACTTTTTTGATCTGCTCAGTAGCACTGATGGAGCACAAGGTTTTCCCTTCAGGAGGTGGCAGTGCTGGCTGCCAGTGAGCAAACCCTGGTGACAGCAGCATCCTTACAGGCTGACCCCAGATGGGCTACAACAAACCCATAATTCTTGTCTCCTGGGATGTTATTGTCGTGACTTTTGACATTTTCTAGACCTAAAGGATCTTCCCCAGCAACTTCTGGACAAGTCAGGTTTATAAAGAAACCTCCAACACTGATTTTCAAGCCTGTGCAGAGCCGGTTTGTGCCAGCCGTGCCTGTTGATTTCTTGCAGCTTTTAAGACATAGGTCAGGGTGCTGTTACACAAATGTAGGGTAAGAGATGCTTCCTATGCTGTTTGCCTGAAAAATGTTACTCCACCATTCCAAGAGATGAGTTTTCTTAAATGAGAGATGATTTTTGGAAAAGCAATAATCCAGACTCTGGAAAATAGGAAAGCATTGTGTGGATTTGCTGAAGATGGCTTCTTTACTCAGCACGTGTGCAAAACGCTTGGATGCTCCCAAGCACAAATAAGAGGATTGTTGCTGGGCACTGTCGGAACTCAGTACATCCCTCTGGGTGTCCAGAGTTGCTGGGACCCCTGCCAGGGGGCTCAGAGACCCTGACACACAGCCCAGAACACCTGTGGGTTAGATTATGACCCGTGGAGCAAATTACCAGCTTTGTATGAAGACCTGAAAGCCACAGAAATTTAAGCAGTGTAATAATAAAATTATCACTAAGTGAAAAAGTAGATTTTGGGGTTTTTAGAATAGGGGTTTTGGGGACAAGATGGAGGGACTTGGGCGTGTCCAGCCTTTCTTCTTCTCTACCTCCATCTTCTGCTGTGATGTTGGCACTTTGGGATTGGTTTAGAGTAGAAGCTCACTGTCTAACATAGGTGATAGGTATTGGAAAGTGATTGTAAACATTGTACACATAGTTTTTAGTATAAAAACATAACACCGCCCCAGGGGCAGACAGAGTGCCTGGAATTGTCCTGCTGGATGCACCTCAGCAGGGCAGGAGAAAAATTTTTATAGATAAGATACAATAAACAACTGTGACACCAAGAACTGAAGAACTCCAACTCATTCTTCGAACGTGCGGGGTGAAACGGAGACATTTCCCATCTCGGGGCTGCAATGAACTGCAGCCTTCCGAGAGTGCACGTGCTGGCTGGTGTGTGCAGGGCTGGGGGAATGCTGGTGAGGAGGGATCCTGCCAGGGGGATAATCCCATCTCTTTTGTTCTCCCCAGTGCTACAACTGTGAAGAGGAGGCCATGTACCACTGCTGCTGGAACACCTCCTACTGCTCCATCAAGTGTCAGCAGGAGCACTGGCATGCCGAACACAAACGCACCTGCCGCAGGAAAAGATGAAAGGGTTCCTCCTCCCCTAGAGCACCACCCCAATGATTGCTATTCTCAGACAGAGCGGTTTTTGTTTCCAAAAAAAAAAACAAAAAAAAAAGCCAAAATTGTTTAGAATTTGCTTCCCATTTTGCACCAGCCTTTAAACACTTTTCTTAGAAGAAATTTTGCACAGTTGTTTCAGTCTTCTGTTAAAAACGCTCCTCCAAAATTTTGTCGGCAAAACGAATTGAACATCTGTCGGAGCAGGTTACTTCAAATAATTTTAAACTAGAGGATTTGTTGCATTTTCAGCAAATTTTAAGACATTTTTAGGTTTTACAGAGATTTTAATCTTTAAAAACAGCAGATCTAAAAACAAAAAAAAATGATGCAAGTTTAACAAAAGTTAAAAGTTTAACATGTTTAAAAAACATTCAAAAACTAGTTCTGAATGTAAGAAGTACAGAACTGTTTCAGAAAAACAAAGCATACTACCTTGATGTAACGTTTATTTCTTAACCTTGTTGAGCTGGTTTTGTTCAGCTTAATTTTACTGTTTAAAGGCATTATCTATTGGTTATACCAGTGGGTACATGATTGAATTTAGGGAACAGGGTTGACACAGCAGGTGCTAGTCCTGCATATTTTTTCTTAAATATTTCCCAACTGTGTTTTATTTTCATTATTTCTTTTCAATATATAACTTTTATAACAAAATATTAGCTTTGATCTTGTAGTTTAAAATCACAGGGAACTGGGGTAATCTTTTACTGAGCTGGATCTTAGAGAAAAATGAATATTTAAATTTTGAAGTTTGCACATTTCGTCTTTGTTCTAACATGAGTGCTTATAACAAGAATAAGAAAAACCAAAAAAAAAAAAGAAAAAAACAACAGACAAACAAAAAAACCCAACTACCTTTATTCATACTTGGAATTTTGAGGCATACAAATTACTTTATTGCTCCCCCCTTCAGCCTCCCCAATTCAATGTCATTTGACCACCTCTGATCTGGTGTCACCTGGTCCATTGTAACTGATAATAAAAGGAGAAAAAGCACTTAAGTTTCACAGAAGCCGTTATGTTTGTAGTAATGGGTCATTGCCTAATAATGAGCTCCATCACTGTACTCAGAATGAAGAATAATGCATGTTAATTTTCTTGTATTAAAGATGCCGTGATTTGTAAAAAGTCTGTATTTTGCGGAATGTCTGGATTAAGAAGCATTACCAATAGGAATGGATCGATAGTTGAAAAATTATTTTCTTTTTGTTTGTTTTATATATAGATATATTAATTGCATCCATGTTCAGAGACAATTTTTTAAATAGATGTAAAGCTTACTTAAATAGCTTTTCTTTTAAAGTGTCTCCACATTTTAGTTTCTTTCAAAGATTGGTCTTAGACTGAGTCATATGCCCATTAATCATCCAGCTATTTTTTGAGAAGTTAGAGGAATAATTTGTAAATATTTATTTAGATCTTTGATATTTATTGAAAGCAATTACATGATGGAACGATGGAAGCTGAAGAATCAGGAGGAAAGCCTTCTAAAAAGTTTTCTCTAGGATTTGTCAGGGTCATTGTAAAGACAAAAATATAACTAAGACTTCTGTGAACTGCCACTGAAATTCTGACCTTTTTTATTTACAGTGGTGATATAAGTTAATTGACTAGATACTGCCAAATAATGCCCAGTATGTTGCAGAAATTACGTGGCAAGTCGATTGGAAAAAATAGCAAGTAGGTGGTAACTTGTATTACCACAGCTGCATTATTGCCTGATAAATGTGTAATTAACTTTTGTCGCCTCTGTGTTGTGACTGTAAAACACTTCACAACTAAAAATCAATCTCGTTCGATTACTTTACAAGTTCCAAAACTTCGATCCACCCCTATGAAAGCAAGTATTGTGGAAATATTTTTGGTGTAAAATCATTCCAGAATATGTAATATTTAACTGATAGCTGCATGAAAGTAAGATTCGTGTTACTTTGGCTTTTTTGTCTCTGTTGACACGGTTGCACATTTCCAAGTTACTACAGCGTGAAAACTGTGTGTTTTAAAGAAAAAAAACAAAACAAACAAAAAAAAAAAGATTGTGGCCTGGTTTTGTATAAGTTTTAGGTAAAATTACAATTGATTGTTTTAGGAGCCATGATTTAAAATTAATTTTTTCTGCAAATCATAAAGCTATATTAAAGTGTTGAGCTTAGCCACTATGCACATTGTAATTATTCATTGTGGCTGTCCAGTTTATGATGCATTCTGGCATTTTGTAAGCTGCTCTGACTAGCAATATATAGAGTCATTTAATGTGTTAACATTGGTTAATAAATGTATTTAAAAAAAAACCCTCACTGAATGTGTCTGTGTTGATTTTGGCCAGCTGTCCTCACGTCCTGGGGTGGGCAGGCATGAGGCTGCTGTTAATGCTGTCCTCACCAAGGGAGGCTGGGGCTGGCAATGGGGAGCTGGGCCTGAGCTTGGTCCTGACTCAGGGGAGCCAGCAGGGCCAGGGCAGGGTTTGAGCATTTAATGTGAATGGAATCCTCCCAGCCCAGGCAGGTACAGTCACCCAAGTCCTGGTGTTAGAGCCAGGTCCTGCACTGCCAGCAGCCAGGCTGGGCTCAGCCCTGCTTTGCCCTCCCCAGAGGCCATGCTCTGCCCGCTCCCTCACCTGTCACAGCCCTGAGCCTGAGCCTGTGCTGGGATTTATCAGTGAATTCCCTCTGGAGGGACTGCAGGAGCCCAGCTTCACCTGAGTGCAGTGGGGTCTCTCCTGCCGAGCCTGAGCAGCCAGTCCCACTCTTGTGGAGCCACCTGGTGCCACTGAGGTGTCTGAGGGAGCCGAGGGCCCATGGAGAACGTCCTGCAGCCCCCCAAGAGAAAGGGCTTGAGGCAGAGTGGGTCATCCTGGAACTCCACCAGGAATTCAGTGTCACAGACATGTTTTATGGAAAATCCTTTCCTTAGGATTTTTTTCTCCTGAGAAGCTGAGAGGCCTCAGGAACAAAAAGTAAACAATGGTTATCTGCTGCTGTGGAATGGAACAGGTGCATCTGTGCTTGGTCCATGTGATTGTTTCTAATTAATGGCCAATCACAGTCCAGCTGTCTCAGATAACAAGCTTTTGTTATCATTCTTCTTTTCCTTGCAAGCCTTCTGATGAAATCCTTTCTTCTTTTAGTATAGTTTTAATATATAATTTACTTTTTAATATAATATATATATCATAAATTAATAAATCAGCCTTCTGAAATGTGGAGTCAACATTCTCATCTCTCCCCTGGTCCTGGGACCCCTGTGAACACCACCACAATTCAGGGCTGCAGCAGGGGCACTCTGGGAGTTGGTTTCAGTGTGGCAATTCAGAATTGCCTTATGGAAATTTAAACCTGGCAAGACCTGCAAGCCCCAAGGGATCCCTCAAAGTCTCTTTGATTGTTTCACTATCCAAACAGTTCTGTTCTTTCATGAGCCATATTTTATTCCTTCATCTTGAGGAAACTCAATTAAATGGCAACAGTGAATAGTGAATAAACTGGCAAAGCAGGATCAGGAATAAGCAGCATGTGCCTTCAGCTCCCATCCCAGGGCATTTTCCCTTTTTGATGACTGCAATCACTCAAAAAGTGTGAGCTCAACACTGGTCACCAGCACTCCAAAGGCAGAAATCCCCATGCAACCCTTCCCCATGTGCATTTTTCAGTTCAGGTGACACCGGCGGGGCCAGGATAGGGATCAAACAGATCCCTGGACATGCCAAGGCAGTTTCCCACCTGCAGATTGTCTGTGATCTGCCCTGCTCCATCCCTGTCCCACACTGGGCCCTGTCACTGCCAGCTGGCACAGCAGAGCAGCAGAGTTATCCTTGCACTGCCCCAACTCTGCAAATTTCCTTTCATCGGGAATCTGAAGGTGAGTGGGGGCTTCTCTTTGTTCCTGCAGCATCACCACTGCAGGCAGTAGTCCTAGAGCAACAACCTTAAAGGCTTCAACATTTTATTGTTGTTGTTGTCATTAATTAATTATTTTTTATTATTTTTTAAACTCTGGCTATTCCTTTATTTTAATAAGGAGGAGCTGTGGTTTCTGCCTCCTGCTTCCTTTAGGTGGAGTGAGCTGCCCAGCTCATGGCTTGTTTGCCTTTCACAATCATAAATGACCAAGTATGTGAAATATGTTTGGGATTTGTTACTGGGGTCACCCTGTCAATTTTAGCCTCCCTGAGTGTGAGCACATCTGTGATCTGTGCACGTGCTTCTCAAATGCTTTCAAAAATGAAATTGAGGAGGGATATCTAAACCAAAGAGGCCCTTCTTGTGTTGTTTCACGTTAAGGAAATGCAATTGCAAGTAGAAAGGTCCATCCATTTGTGAGAATACTAAAATATTGTTGGGTTTAAGTGGGAGATGATTATAGGTAATGAAAAAGGAATAAAACCAACTATCTTGGACCCTTCAAACCCCATATTTTGCCCTAATAAAACTTATTTCCAGATGTCAAAACCCTCAAAAGTATGATAGACTGAGTAATGCTCTTTGAAAAAGAAATGCTGGTTACTAGAGGTTCAAAATTGTAAAATAAGAAAGAGAATCAAGAGAAAATCAACTCTGAATTGTCCCTCCTGCTCCCCATGGCCATGCTTGCCCCAGGACCTCTCCAGCCCCATGACCCTGGAGCAATGAATGAGGCACAGAAGGGAAGATTTATCCCTTCAGGGATGGCAAACAGCAACAAAGAGGCTGAAATTAAGCACAGCATCCACTTTGTAGATAATTTGTACGTGGAAGGGGGCTGATAATTGAAGATTATTCAGAAGAAATGCCAAGAGAGCCAGGGCAGCCCATGCTAAAAGGCAGAGGGATGTGTTTGTTTACAAAGCCACCGGGCAGTTGCTGTAAATTCCCCGAGTGAAAACGAAGCTGGCGTGAAGCTTCAATGGAAATAGGATTTACCCTGGAGAGGGATCTAAAAATAAACTCAGTTCTGCATCAGGAGACACCGTGAATCTGGTTACACAAAATGCTCTACTAGTGCTTGCAAAAGGACTTCTGCAGAAGAAAACAATGTTTATTGATAAAGCCAGAGCATGTTTATTTTTAACTATTTCATTAACAGCAAATGGGCTTTTTCAAACAGCCACTGTAGGTGGCTTTGGGGCCCCACTTGCTGCCACATTCTGGCTCTGCCTCTCTGCTGCTCTCGCCCCCCTGGCAGCTGTGGGAGCCAGCTCTGCACTGGGCCGGTTTTGAGCCATGATCCCACCATGCTTGGGCACAGCAATGTGCTTTTGTCCCTTGTAACAGAGCCTTCAAGGTGAAAAATGGCTTCATTAAAAAAGAAACTCAGTGCCTTGCACACAGCAGCTCCTGAAGTCCCTGCCACCAGGAAAGAGGGCTCTGTCACTGTCCTGGCTGGGAGGTGTAGGAGCTGGCTCTGCTGTGGCTGGGCAGGGAGCAGAATGAGGCCTCACAGCCCAGGGCACAGGCAGGGACATGCCCTGCTGCTGGCCCTGCAGCTCAGCCCCTCCAAGGAGCAGCAGCCCTGGCTCCTTCCCAAAGGAGAAGCACGGCCAGAAACTCTGCCATGCGTGCCCGATGTGCTGGAGAGAGAATTGCTTTGGCTGCCACAACACTTGCCTGAGTGACAGAGCCTTTTCCTGTCTTTTCACAAGTCTGTGAAGACCACAAGAGCTGGAAAGCCTTCTAGTTTTTGCCCCAAAGAAATGCAGGATGTGCAGCCCAGTCATGCAATTCAGTTTTCCCACTGACACTGGAGCCAGCAGCGTTTTAACCCTGGGCTGCCCAGTGCCAGTGGCTGCCCCAGCAGGAGCTGCTCTGGGCAGGCTGGGAGGGGGTGCTGGATGCTGAGAGGGGCCCAGCACTGCCCTGCCCTTCCCAGTGCTGCTCCTGCTGCTTCTCTGGCAAATTTGGGCGGGGGCAATGCTGCACTGGCAAGGAAAGCCCCCAAGCCCTGGATTTTCTCTCCCTCCACTCAGGGGGGGTGGCAGTGGGATTTTGGGGACAGGAAGGGGAGCAGGAGGCCACTCACACAGCAGGGATTGCTGCAGGGACTGGATCTGTCCTGAAATGCCACAGCCACTGAGCTCAGGAGCTCTGAGCCACCTCAGGCTTCTCCTGATGCAGGAGCCTCCCTTGGAAAGCCATGGACAATTGTCACAGGGAGGGGCCCTTCAAGGAGAGAGCAGCAGGAGCTCAGGCCTGAAAACCAGAGGCTTCCCAGGCTCCTCTTTAGCCTGGCACAGCCCAGACTGGCAGCCTCTGCCCCTGGTACTGCTCCCACAGAGACAGAACCTATTTATGGGCTTCTCTTAACAGCTTGTTCACAATTTGAATTTCTTTCTCCCAGTTGTGATCCTGCTCCAGACCTCCCTGGGCAGAGGGAGTGCTTCCACCTCTCCCAACTTCTGCTGCTTCACCATTTGGTGAAGAAAAGCAGTGTCTGGAGTTGCCTGTCCCATTACAGACGTAATGATTATTCTTCCTGTGGCTCAGCATTTCCAAATCAAAATGGGACTTTGCCACATCCCAAAGTGACAGGCTGCATCCTGAGTTTGTGTCTGCCCTGCAGATGCACTGGCTTTATCATGCTGGAGAGATAAATGGTGCTGGTAGTTGTAAGTAAAGGGCAATGACAGCCCATGTGGCTCATGCAGGCATAGCAAGATGCACGCACACCAGTTTGGCAGCAAGGCCATGGCCCTGCTGGGTGCTCCACTGGAAACACGAGTTTTTAATGGAAGTTTTCACTGAAGAAAACATGGGGTTTGTTAAAAAATTTTCACAACTGAGTGATCTCCAACAGTAATTTCATTATGGCTTAAAACAGCAGTTAAAAGCCTCTTGTACTGTAAAAGGGCTTTGCTCCAAGATGAAAAAACACTTACCTCCACTGAAGGAAAAAAATTATAGCTGAGACCATACTTCTTTTTCTTTGCTAACCAAAGAGCTGTGAGAGAAGAACTAAACATTCCCATTCAGTGTTTGTGGCCCTACACCCTGGACTGGCAGGAGAGGCTGTGGCTTTTCCATGGTGGATGCCCAACGCCTGCCCTGGCAGCCAGAGGCATTTCCAGGCTGTGCGAGTCCATCCCTGCCCCTGCAGCAGCCAGCCAGGACTGAGCCATGCAGGGACCCTGCAAAGCCACACGAGGGTGCAGCCCCACCCCAGCTCACAGCTACCTGTGGTTAGGAAAGAATGCAAAAAAAATCCTCCTGTGGATTTCAGGAAAGTATCCAAACCCAAATGTTAGAGAGGCATCCTAGAAATGCTAATGAGCACGTGTGTCTGCAATGGAAAGTTTAATTCCTTTGTACATCCTCAGCCACTTATTTCCTTTGGGCAGTTGGCTCAAATTCTTGTCTCCTGCTGCTCTGTGAATACTGCCCATGCCATACTCACCTTCCGACCTGGCTTCATGGAAATGTTATTTTCTTCTTGCCTGCATCTGCTCTTCCTGCTGCTGTCTTCTCCCAGGATTTCTGTTCTTCCGTCCTGCCCCTTACCTGATACAGACCTGGTTGTTTTTTAGTTTCCCAAACCACTGGGGTTGGGATAAACTCTGTCCATGCCTTGCACTTGTCTGTCCTGCTGCCTCCATACACCTCCTCTCTTGAGTTCCTGCAGAGCCCCTGGCTGAATTCAGCAGGGGCAGCTCAGCCAAGCCTGCAGTCAGAACCTGGGGCTAAGAGCAGTGAGGTGTGTCCCAGCACCTGCAGCTTCCTCATTGAAATGCACTCCCCTAGGTGAGAAAATGAAAATGCAGGCCCCTAAAGTTCAGTGCCTGATGCCACAGGTTAGATAGTCTCAGCTGCTTGATCTTTACTTCCATTATGCACAATCTTCTTTTTGCTGGCCTCCCCTTCTACACCAAACACTGTTCCTAAAGCTGCCCTTCATTTATGGCTTCCCCTGCTGGTGTCCTTATCCTGATAGCTCAGCACAGCTCTTATCTCGGTGCCTTTCCTGGCATTTCCAAACCCCTCCCATGTGCTGCCAGTCACATTTGGAAGCCACTCCCAGTGGCGATTCCATCAGCTTTGTCCCCTCCTCCAGCCACTCTCCACATGCCAAAGCACAAAATTAAAACAAAATCAGCTTTGTGCCTTTAGGGTCCACCATTAACTGCTCATTGCTGTAGAATATTTTGCATTAATTAAAAAAAAATATTATTATATATGTTGTGGGATCCCTGGGAAAGAGACTTTTATTTTTTTCCCATGGGGATCATAGAGAAAACAACAGTGCCTCTGGAGAAATCTTGTTTGTGCTACCAGAAGGAAGTGAGGAGCACTGGCTGTGACTGGCATGATGCAGCATGAGCTGCTCAGCGAACCTGAGTGGATCTGAAATGCCAGGCAGCTCCCAGTGCCAGGAGGGTGCCAGAAGGGGCAGGGATGGCCTCATCCTGCTCTGCTGTGCAGGAAAAGGGAGCAGCAGTGTCAGAGACGCTGATCTCAGCCAGGTGCAGCACAAATGAGGCAAAGCTTGAGAGGGTTTTTGTACCGGCTTTAAGGTGATACCCCTCAAAAGAGAACAAAACAAAAAAACGTGAAAAGGAGAACCCTAAATCATGGTAAGGTGAGTGAGAGCTTTTGGGAAAGTGGGCTGCCAAATGGAGAACTCCACATGTAAAACAATAACATACATTTATCTTTAAGAAAATAATTAACAATATATTATTTTATATTTTATCCCCCCCCAAAATGGTTAATTTCCACTTTGACAGTGTAGAATCTGGTTGCTTTTTTTTTTTTCTTTTTCCTATTCAAATCTCAGTTTTAAAGCAAAAACTTGGTCCAATAAAAAAAACCCAAAGAAACAAAAACTCAAAATCAGGGTTGGCTCTTACCCTGGGGACAGAGGGGTCCATCTCCCTTGGGATGGCTCTTGTAGGCTGCAGCTCTCCCCACTGCCCATCCAGCCCAGCCCCCTCAAGCCAGGGTGTGCCCAGGCAAGAGCCACAGCTGGATTTGCCTCCCGGGGCTGCAGAGGGTTCAGGGGCCCAGCAGGGCACTGTGATGTGAGCAGCTCTGCCGGACAGAGCTCCCAACTCCCCCAAACTCAGCTTTGCTCGCAAGGCGACTCCTGAGAATTTGTGGTTGCTTTCTGTGCACCCCCTTCCTTCCCTTGATAATAACAGTATAAAGCAAATCTTTGTGTTGAAAACCAGAAAAGCTGTATGGCCTTTTATCAGACTTTTTTCCAATTCTTACATTCTTAGTATCAATGTGAAAATGAAGAAATTATGCAGTTTTTATTGTGCATGATTCTTGTAACCCTACAATTTTTTTTTGTTGAGATGTCCCACCACCTTTGCAGTGTTATAGCCACCTTTTGCCAAAATAATTTTTAAAATGTGGAATTGAAGTATTTAACCTTTAAAAAAACCTTAATCCCATTAACATAAAAATCAATCCCTTTTTGCTTTAATGAAAGTTTGTAAAATTGAATCAGGAACTGTTCTGCCATCCTCTTCCTTCTGCCATCTTTAACTTGCTTTCTCCTTCCCACAATTTTTGGATCTCTTTCTCTGTTCAGGGTAATTGGATCCACAAAACTGCACCTACCTCTTGTGATCTGAAATCTGAGCCACCAGAGATGGGATTTTACACCCTGAACTTCCCAAACAGGACTCCAAAGACACAAGGACTGAGAATTTCACCCTTTGAAATCACATTTGGAAAATGAGAGCTGGGGCCAAACCTCTTCTCTGGGAATGCTGCTACTCAGCAGCTGGGAGCCAGCTCTGAAATCAAGGTCTTTCTGGAAAAAGCCAATGGAAAGGGGCAGATCGCACTTCCAAGATCACATTTCCATTGCCCAAGGCTGCTGAGCCGATGGGGAGGCTCCAGCCCCACGTGTGAGTGACCAAGCTGTAACCCGTAAACTTCCACTGGCAGAAAGCTCCATCAGAGCTGCAAAACCTGGGTCAGGAACTTCCTTGGGTGACTGACTGGCAGCATGTCAGTAGCAAGACCTTGCAACAAAAGTGATAAGTGACAAATTTGAGGAGTTTTACAGTACTAATGCTTGTTATTGCTTCTCACAAAATGTTACCAAGCTTACAATAATCTTTACACTTTCAGCAAAAATGTGAACAGTATATTTGAATATATTAAAAAGAATTAAAAAAACATTTCACAAAAAACATTTGTTGCCATATGAAAGTCTTTCAGCAATAAATGCCCACACCAGTATTTAAACATTGTTAAAAGTATAATGATTTGTACTAATAAATTATGCAACAAGAGAGGTAAACAAAATAAAATTACAGTATAGCTCTCCATGTTCCTCCACCGAGCATCCACAGCTCTCGGAAGCTCCATTTTAGATGACTAATTAAGAAACTGATATTTTCAGAGCAACAAAAATAAAAGCTTTTATTTGTTCATTTGAATATAAAACAGGCGTTATCACAGATGTACAAAGCGTACTGGTGGTTTAACATACAAGAAGGTTGCTGTCCTTTGCACATAAAAATTTTTGTTTGAATCTGTGATTGGCTGAGTTACATGAATTTCTCTAACCAGTCACCACACTCTATGAAATAACGCTGCTAACATTCAACTGATAAAAGGGACAGTCTTCCCTTGGGTAAAGTGTCAAGCAGGATTAAATATATATAATAAACAAGCACCATGAGGAATCTGCTCCTGTTTGATTAGTTTTGTGTTTAAATGTTCATTGTGTACCCTCTCTTTTTGTGCATGTGCATCGAGTTGATTACATGGTTTTGTCTGACTCCAAAAGCACAAGGTCACAAGACAAACATTTTATACATTCTCATGAATGGTTTATCTACAGTACAGTTTCTAATACAGAACAATCCTTCTTTATTGCTCAGTCTGATGGTGCTTAAATGTTTCCTTCCTTCTGCTTGCACAACAAAACCAGAAACTCAGTTTATCATTTCTCTTAACTCAGGATTTAACAACCACAGATGACAGGTTGCAGAAGAGAGCTGTTATTAACTGCGTTTCACAACTGCATTGCAGTTCTTTTATTCTCTACAAATGCAAAGTTGACTTCGTGAAGGTTAAAGTGATGCTTTGAACGACAGCGAGATTTGTTTTGCAGTACTGAGATCAGCGATAGCAGGACTTCACAAGTTAGTTCACACACTGCAATTATGTTTGTAATCAATCAACATCTTGTCTGAAACCTTACAACAACTTGCCATTAAGAACAGATTTTATTCTTTTTAGGGAGCAGAAAATGAATTTGACAAAGTATGGGATTGGTCTGCAGAGCAGGAAGAGGGCTATTCACAGGACAGTGAGGGCGGAAAAGATGGCCTGAAAGAAAACGCGTCTGACGTGGCGAGATGCTCTGTACTGTACATGCAGACTAAAACGTCCCTACCTTTTAAAAAGATTTTTAACACCAGCATTGAGACTCCCTTATACGTGATATAAACATGATAACATTTGCCCTGCAACAATCTTAGTCATGCATATCCGGTAATGAGAGCCAGCACATGAACGTCATTTGGGACAAATAAGAAAAGCATTCTTGGACTGCAGCTGGTAAATCCCACTCTCGATCACAAACAGGTCAATTCAGTTACAACCACATGAAGGAAGGGGAGGGGTGTAAAAAAGGGGGCGTGGGGGGCAGGGAAGACAACAGAACTGGGGAATCAAACCCCTCTTTTCTCCAAAGGTAGTAAAATGAAGGCAGCTGTGATGCATGTTTTCCTACTCTTCTCCCGTGACGGCCTCAGGCTGGAGACCACGGGACTCCTCGGCTCCTTAGCCAGGCAGATGGGTTCCTCTGATGGTTTAATGCTTTAGGGACTAGACATTAAACCATTCCTCTGATGGTTTAATGCTTTAGGGACTAGTTAGCAGATGCACGACCCGTGCCAAGGGTGGTAGTGACTGTTGGCTCCTCTCCGTTAAGGAATAAATTAAAGACCACCGGAACAATCGTTTCCTGTAAATGTAAACTGGAAGCGTTGGCCACCGAGCTACGTGTCCTAGCTGAGAGGCGAATTGATAACTCTGTGCAAAAAACCCCAAAATTTTTCCTTAAAGCAGTAAAAACACCAACTAAAACAATGAAAAAAATTGTGCAACAAAGTTCTGCAGCTAGACAACAGTGCTATTCCTCAACCTGCCTTTTCTAAGTCTAACAAGTGTATGCACATGCCAGCACGAATATTTATTGTTGCCTCCATGGCAAAGAAAAGAAAATTATTGTAGTGCATTTTTAGTCTTAAATTCGTTCACTGCCTTAAAGGCAGCAATAATTCCACTTGCTGGTATCTAGAGGATTCTTTTTGACAGGGATACTTAGCAATCCAGGATTGCTTTTTTTTCTTTTTCCAAAAAATTTGTGAGTAACATTTGATTATCTACAGTGGGAGACACCATGCAAGTGACAAGTACTGCATTTTAAACTTTAAAATCTTTTGTCATTAGTGAATTTATATTTCATATATATATATTTGATGTGATACTATCCACTCAAGATAATACAACACTTTGTTTTTTATATTAGCAAACATTTCAAGAGTTTAATATTCTTGAATGTTTCTTCTCTTTTATACTTCTAAAGAGATCAAAATAAATTAAACGTTTTGTACATAATTACAGAAGAAGTAGTTAACTTATTTTATCTTTTTAGTTTAGTACAAAGATATTTGCAAGCTCATTGCCGAAATACACCTTATTTATAAATTTCTTCCATTCTAACGCTAACAGCAAAGGCTCTTTGGCCTTTGGGCTTTCAGCATCTCTGACAGAAAGCTGCAAGATTTCTAATTGAAAGGTGCTACTTTGGGTTTTCTCCTCGTACCACTACGTATTTTCCTAAGATGTGGGATCTAAAATGGCTTAAGTTAGTAATGGATCTGTATTCATCAGCCTTTTATGACATATTAAAACAAATGAAGGAAACAACTATTTGTATTAGTAGGCAAATTGTTTTAAAAGAATCCATTTGGAGGGCAGAATAAAAAAAAATCTACTTCAGCTTACTTAATGTAAAATACAAAGCCACATTTACTCAAAAAGCAGTATTGTCCAATAAAAAAAAAAAAAAAAAAGTTTAAAATGGGCTTTTCCAACACACTGAAGGGCCTTACCCCATAGTCCTTCTTTTTAAAATTTAGTGGTAAAAGAAAACATTTCACATTATATTTCCTGCCAATCGTGACTGCTTTGAAAAGTCGTAATAGAAACAGTTCCATTCTGATGAGTGTCAGTATCTTATCTGCACACTTTTTTAGTGGACACAAAAAAATTTTATACATCTATAGTAAAGTCTATGGAAGCTTTAAGGTACAAGACTACATGTTGTAGGCCACATAGATGGGATCTAGCTGGTCTGCCAAAAATCCATCTCGTAGGTGCATACGTTGTTTCTCTCCACGGGAGTTGATAGGAATTACACCAATGTCCACAACCACCACCACCCCTACAATCAGGTAGTGTTCCTCCAGGACCACATTGGTGACCAAAGGAACAAGGTCCAAAGCTTCTTGCTCAGATCCATCCAGCTCAACTACAACGACCAACAAATTTGTCCAGGTAAACACCGCACTGGAACAAAAGAAAAAATAGTATTAGTAATGGGGTTTTTTTTCACCCATTTCATTTTTTATTCCTTTTCTTTCACCTTGGTTACCTTTTGTTGGCGCTCCTGGGGTTCCTTCTGTGTGCTCAGGACAAATTATACACAACAAGAGAGAACACACTGCAGGTGGGGCAGAGCAGCCCCATGAGCTCTAATACTGTTGCAATTTTAAGCATTAGGATGAACTTCTGTTGAAGATTGAAGATGCAAGATGTTTTCCATTACCATCTGTATGGCAGATTACCTTTGTCAAGGGGGCAGTTTGCTTTATCTCTCTCTTTAGGCGACCACAATCACTCCTCCCTCGGGAGGGGACATTGCTGATAACAGACTATTGAATGTCCCTGCATGGCTGATAAGAGCTGTAACATCCCATTGTGAGATGCTCTGCCCAGAGGGAGGAGCCAAACATTCCTGCCTGGATATAATCCAGAAGTTTTTGAGAGACCAGCCTGGCTTTTTCCATGGGATTCCCCAGAGGAACAGCAGCTGTCTCTCCTTCCACTGGATCTTCAGAAGAACACATCCTTCTCTACAGAGCCCCTTGCTTCAACAGAGCCACCCCTGATACTTCAGGAGGGCTGCAGCCACATTTCCAATGGGACTGCCACCAACACCCTGACCCACAGGGTGTCAGGTTGGGTTCTGACTCTGTCAGTGTTGTTCTAGTGCACTGCATTGTTTATTTTATCCTTTTATTTTTTTTCTTTTCACTATTAAAGAACTGTTATTTCCTGCTCCTATATTTTTGCCTGAGAGCCCCTTAATTTAAAATTTATAGCAATTCAGAGGGGTGGGGAGGGTTTATATCCTCCCTTTCAGGGGAGGCTCCTGCCTTCCTTAGCAGACTCCTGTCTTTCCAAACCAAGACAACTTCACAGAAACTTGCCTGTCATGGAAGGAGGTAGTAAGACAGCACATGGTTCCCTCTGAAGCCAGGGAAGTGCCACAGCTCTGCTGTGCTCATGGAGTGATGTGTGTGTGGAGGTGCCTCCTCTGGGGTTTTTTGAAGAGCAGCCCAAAAAACCAAGGAGTTTAAGAGAGGAGGCGCCAAGAAGAGCAGCAGGAGCAAAGTCTGAGCTGAAAGGTCGGTGGG
Organism: Emberiza elegans; assembly: GCA_024865655.1. NCBI lineage: Eukaryota > Metazoa > Chordata > Aves > Passeriformes > Fringillidae > Emberiza > Emberiza elegans. Next base: position 13,967,205 of record JALJVW010000206.1, read on the forward strand.
ATAGCTCCAGCCAGTGCAGGGTGTGGAGCCCTGGGAAGGCACATGGCACAGTGCAGGATCACAGGGGTGTCCAGGGAGGGGGCATCCTCCCCAGGCCTGCTCGGCAAACACAGCCTCGCGCCTTTGGGACTGGGCTGGCTGCTGTCCAGGCAGGTCAGAGCCCAGCACAAAAAAGCTGCAATTCTTCTGGACCAATTGGTTTCCACAGAAATAAGGCTGAGTCTCCATCTGTTTTATTTTGCCTGTTTTATTTCTGTTGGGTTTAAGGGGACGGGAGTTTTAACATTCCTGATTAACAGTTGGGACCATCAAGGGAACACCATTATCTCCAGGATCTCCTCTTTACTAAAAGAACTTTGAAAGACCCCAAAGTTTTGGTTAAGCCCTTTTGCCAAAGCAGGTAAATTTTGGGTTCTGATACCTGGGACCATTTCTGGCTAAGGATAGTGCATTTATTTGTCCAAATATGGAGGCTGGGAGAGTCTCCAAGTCTGGTGTATGCTTCCACCCAGAGTGGTTTTACAGCTCCCCTCCATCCTCCTCCTCACACCTCCAGAGTCTCCAAAGACTCTTGCATCTCATGGGAGGTCAGCACAGCTGAGACACAAAGAGCAATCTCATTCTTCCTTGCAGGTGTTTAAGACACCTCTTCCTCTAGCTTATTCCACAGAATAAATAATAATATTCTACACATGTACACCATACATGGAGCCCTGTACTTCACTCGCCTTTACCTCTTAAAATCAGGGATAACTTCCCAGAACTGTCTTGAGCATAAGCATCTGAAAGTCAGAATATATTATGTACATAAGCCATCTTCAAAAAGAGCTTCTTACCCTAAGGTCAATGCTTGATTGAGACAGAAGTGCACTGTTTCAGCCTCCTAAGACAGCTCTGAAAATCCATGTACTGAGGAAACATATCTTACTTTGCCCAAAAATTAGCTATGAAAATGTGCTCTGTGTTGATGCTTGACAGAATGGGTTTTAGGAGAAAAGTACTTAACTCTTATAAAAAAATTCAGATCCTGCCAAAATACTGTTTGATTGAATTCTTATGTGCTTATTGATCTGGAAAACTAATGAGCAGCCAAAGCAAGGATGAGAAGGCCCCTTTTAACTTAGTACTGCTGTGAAATGAATTTTCATTTGTAATTATGTTTTCACAGACATTCCAGTAAGTTTTGATTGATGCTGAATATTAACAAAATGAAGTATCAATCTGCACAGGTGACCATCTCCAGAGAGGTCCTGGAATTTTTATTGATTGCTGCACAAACATCTAAATTAGTATTATATATATTTTAACAAAAAACCTGGAGAGGTTTCATTGAAGTGTAAGTTAGCATTTAAAACCATGCCTGGAAACTATAGCTAGCCTGTTACTTGGGAAAGCAATTAATAGCAAGATTCAGGAGCAGGTCCCTCAAACATGGTTTAGAATAAATTAATTTGTCTCAAATCAGGAAATGGGTTCCCGAAACTTTCATGAAGCTTCTATTCAGTCCTAAAATCAGTGACACTCCCAAGAGGCTTCAATTTAATTTAAAACTCATTTCATATGTCATGGTTCTAACTCACTGGTGATCACTGGAAGTAAAAGGAAATATTGCTCTTTATGTTCTTACTTGTTGAGATGAAGATACATTAGCCAGTGTGTCTCTCTTATGCATACATCAACTTTCTAGCCCTGATGAATAAAAAAAACTCAAACCAAAAAGCTAGGGACCAGGAAGGCTGACCTTTCCTTAAGAAATAATTGAGTCACAATAATCAAGTCACACCCAATAGATGCAAAACAGTCAATGCACTGAGCTGGGAATGGCCCCTCCTGCTGCTTCCACATCACCAAATGCTACAGGAAAAACAAGGAAGTTGTCAAAACACCTCCAGGGAAAGAAGATCCTAATTGTTTTCTTCTCCAAATACCTTGTGTAGCTTTGTGTATACAAACCACTTCTGAGCAAATTCCAGGAAGCTCTGTTCTGTTCCTCTTCTGAGACTCTGACATTTAAATGAGTCAACCATGTGCTTTAATTAAAGCACATACATTAAAGCACATACCACATTTTGTGGTATTAGAAACACTTTCAAAATGCACAGTGTGTGTTTACATCACAATAAAACCAGACTGTGCCACTCTTTCATTTGTTATGTCTTACGACACAGGAGGTCCAGAGGCAGAGGTTGTTGATTTTGTGCTAAAATGTCTTAAAAGACAAGAATCATTTTAAATGACCTTTCAGATCTGATCCTCAATGACAGAAGCTGCCCAGCAGGATCACATGTCAGTCAGCACATCCCCGAGTCCCTCAGTGGTGTCCAGCGTTACAGAATGAGCTGTGTTTCTCTGAGGGTGTTTTACAATCTATCAGCTGGACACACCCAGCACCTTCTGTGTGCAACAGGAATTGATCAGTTAAACCCTTACTGGGGCATTGTAACTGAAACAAGAAAAGAGCCTCATGCCCCTGTCCACAGAAAGGGATATACAAATTATAAATAATTAAAAAAAAATTAGTTAGCTGGCCATTAATTTGTCAAGAGGTGTTTCACAAAGATAAAAGGAGGCCCTCTGAGAGAAGCTTAAAAAAGTTACGTGAGACACGTCAAGGACAATCAGGACAAGGACTGTGAATGAAAATTCCATGATGGTTATTTGGTCAAGCATGACATCTAAATTAGTATTATATATATTTTAACAAAAAACCTGGAGAGGTTTCATTGAAGTGTAAGTTAGTATTTAAAACCATGCCTGGAAACTATAGCTAGCCTGTTACTTGGGAAAGCAATTAATAGCAAGATTCAGGAGCAGGTCCCTCAAACATGGTTTAGAATAAATTAATTTGTCTCAAATCAGGAAACGGATTCCCGAAACTTTCATGAAGCTTCTATTCAGTCCTAAAATCAGTGACACTCCCAAGAGGCTTCAATTTAATTTAAAACTCGTTTCATATGTCATGGTTCTAACTCACTGGTGATCACTGGAAGTAAAAGGAAATATTGCTCTTTATGTTCTTACTTGTTGAGATGAAGATACATTAGCCAGTGTGTCTCTCTTATGCATACATCAACTTTCTAGCCCTGATGAATTAAAAAAACTCAAACCAAAAAGCTAGGGACCAGGAAGGCTGACCTTTCCTTAAGAAATAATTGAGTCACAATAATCAAGTCACACCCAATAGATGCAAAACAGTCAATGCACTGAGCTGGGAATGGCCCCTCCTGCTGCTTCCACATCACCAAACGCTACAGGAAAAACAAGGAAGTTGTCAAAACACCTCCAGGGAAAGAAGATCCTAATTGTTTTCTTCTCCAAATACCTTGTGTAGCTTTGTGTATACAAACCACTTCTAAGCAAATTCCAGGAAGCTCTGTTCTGTTCCTCTTCTGAGACTCTGACATTTAAATGAGTCAACCATGTGCTTTAATTAAAGCACATACATTAAAGCACATACCACATTTTGTGGTATTAGAAACACTTTCAAAATGCACAGTGTGTGTTTACATCACAATAAAACCAGACTGTGCCACTCTTTCATTTGTTATGTCTTACGACACAGGAGGTCCAGAGGCAGAGGTTGTTGATTTTGTGCTAAAATGTCTTAAAAGACAAGAATCATTTAAAATGACCTTTCAGAGGTGATCCTCAATGACAGAAGCTGCCCAGCAGGATCACATGTCAGTCAGCACATCCCCGAGTCCCTCAGTGGTGTCCAGCGTTACAGAATGAGCTGTGTTTCTCTGAGGGTGTTTTACAATCTATCAGCTGGACACACCCAGCACCTTCTGTGTGCAACAGGAATTGATCAGTTAAACCCTTACTGGGGCATTGTAACTGAAACAAGAAAAGAGCCTCATGCCCCTGTCCACAGAATGGGATATACAAATTATAAATAATTAAAAAAAAAATAGTTAGCTGGCCATTAATTTGTCAAGAGGTGTTTCACAAAGATAAAAGGAGGCCCTCTGAGAGAAGCTTAAAAAGTTACGTGAGACACGTCAAGGACAATCAGGACAAGGACTGTGAATGAAAATTCCATGATGGTTATTTGGTCAAGCATTGGTTAGGAAAAGGCTGGGAACTGTGAGCAAACCAAATATTGTCACTCTGAAAAACTGTGTGTCCCTTTTCTACAGGGACCACATCTGAGACACATCTAATTCATCAACAATCTGTCTTTTTGAGGGAAAAACAGCCCTGAAATACTGGCCTCAAATATTGGCCTTTGGGCAAAGGGTAGCAACATTACAGAGTGTTTTCTGAATTCTCACTCCTGTGCCTTGTACACAATCACCCAACTACTGGGAAGAGTTAAGGTACTGAGAATTGTCTGTGTGTACTTCTTGCAGAAATTCAGTGGTGTTTTTCTCTCGTTGTTCGAGCTTACCCCCAACCCTTTTCCAGTTGCCACTTTTTCACTCAGGATTTCCATGACTGTGGAACAAAAAGGATCCTCAAAGTGCTCTCAGCAATCTTGAAAGCAGGAACATAATTTAAGCATTTTTTGGTACTGAAACCCTGCAATTTCTGCAGTGTGATATGGCTGCTTTATTCACTGCCTGTGAGCTTGTAATTTGAGGGGACACAAACCTCTGACAAACAGATACTGCTGAGCACAGCAATTTATCAATATATGGCCATCTTATAATAGAGCAGTCCTTAAACAGCTTGCTCTGAAAACTTTCCATCTATTGGTGGTACTGATCTGACACATTTTCAAGAGGAATTTCATGACATTCATAAAATGTTCATACTGTTCTATATGAAGGCACAGAACCCAGTTTCCTGTGTAATGCCTGTCTGGCACAAGACCATTCCAACAGTGATGATGCTCAAGGGAGGAGGCAATAAGGCAAAACCTCACTTACAGTCAGCCAAGCAACTAATTGTATTAATTTTAACTGATATTTAAGAAAAAAGCAAAGTCTTTTACTTAAGACCAGTTCAGCTGCTGTGCTTCATTCATTATTAAGCTTCCTGCTCCAGGCCACACCTCTGCAACCAGGATTGAAAAGAAAAATGCACTAAATTGCTCTGGCTATTGCAACAGATTCATTTTGGCTGAAAGGTGAATAGCTGAGCTGTGGTTGTAGCAAAACAAAACAACTACCTGACCGAGTCTTCTGATGCAAGAATAATGAAAAGCAATTTGTGCTCCTGTCGGCCTCAAGAAAAGATTTCCTGCTGTGTACATCTGAGGATGATACATTGATTAAGACAACATTATTATTAACTCATTGATTTACTGCTTCAATTTCCATCGTGACCTTGATTTGATCAGTGCTTCATTTATTAATAACCAATTCAAAAATAACAGTGTGTTCACTAATAAAATTTATTAGTGTGTTCATTTGTTTGAGATGTTTGCTTGTTTATTCCTTAAAAAAAGAAGAAAAAAAAGAAATGTACTGAATGAACTTATCTGAAATCAGTCCTTTCTGATTAAATCTGTTGGTGAAAAGTTTCATCCTAAGGACACATTAAAAGCTGGGTTATAAATCCTGTGACCATCCCAACAGGCCGTTTCCTGGATCAATTGCAATATCCAAGGAAAAAGGCCAGACATTATAGATATTTCAGCTTTTTCTAAGGGCCCTGGTGTTGTATAACCCTTACCATTCAGTGATGCTCTTGTGTGCTCTGATGACAGAGGTTTCGATATCGATCGGGTGGTACCTCATCCCTCGCAGCTCCATGGCTTCATCCAATGCACCCACCACATAAAGTGCATCATGGCGCTCTGGAGGAAAGGGAGAAATAAAAAAGAGAAAGATTCTATTCTCCAGCACATTAAATTATAGAAAAGTTCACATTAAGAACTAAGTAAAATAAGTACAACGTAAGTTATGCTCGAATTTCTGAAACCCCGAAGTGATTTCTGAACTAATGAGCAATTTCCATTACTGAAGTGCAATGCAGAGCAAAAAACAGAAGAAAGGAAGGCAGAAACACTATTCCCATTTGAAAAAGACAAAGGCAGAAATCTTTATCCAAAGGCAGTGGCAGAATTCCTGATATTCTCCCAGGTGGATGCAGAACATATTCTTTTTGTTTAAGGCACTCTGAATAGACAATAGGTTCCTTGTTTCTCTCTGTTTTTTCAAAGAGAAAGACTAGATTTGATCCTGACAGTGTGGCTGATGTTCTTCCAATTGCTTTGAGATGGTCACTACAAATGCCTTTAATCTATTACAAAGGTGTTTATTAATAAACTAAAAACATGCTCTAGCTAGACAGCAAATTGCTTATTCAGGTAACTTAAGCATAACCATATTTTTAGCCCATATTTTTTACCTACTGAAGAAATAAATGAGGCTGAAATTACACTTTTTAAAAGATACTAGGCTGAAAGTAAACAATTACATGCCAACCATTAAAAAAAATATTTGCTAACAGACTTAAAAGCAGATAACTGACTCTTTTTGCATGAATTTGGATAGTTGTGTGGTGGTATTGTAATGACAATAGGAGGTCTACCTAATAAAGGGCTGACAACTTTCTGCACTAGGAGCTAAAAGGAGAATGGAGCAACTCTTTGCTAGGAGAGTACCTAAACCATTTGACCGATTGAGTTGCAATATCCTCAGAGAATCCTGAATTTTCTCAGTGTTGGGCTATCATGAAATGAAAAAAGCCTGTGCAACCCAAAGTAAATGTCTCCAGAAGGTGCCATTATAAGGACATGGCACCAGGCCTAATCCACAGGGAAAACTAAAATGTTTTCAGATTGGATGAATTCTTTCTTGGCTGAATAGCAGCTATTCTACTGGCCCTGGGATCATTCCTGGAGGTGTTCACAGGATTGCTGGAAACACTACCTGGCCAGCAGCCTCCCCTGGCCAGCTCAGCCACAGCCACTCGTGGCACTGCACTCCTCAAGAATCACAGAAAAAAAACCCAAAACATTTTCCCAAGCACAGCCTTTGTGTGCCTGGCAGCACTGGTTCACTTACATGTGTACAAGGGACAAGGAACATCATTTAAACAAGTGAGGGAGTCCTGTACCTTCCTGACAGAAACCCAAACACCTACAGCTTCTCTTGCAGGCTACTGCTTGTGTTACATTTCAGTACCCAGCCCTCTGGGTAAAGACAGGAAAATCTGAGGAATGGACAGATCCTGTGATGAGGTTTATAACAGAGCTGGTGGTCACAGGAGGGACAGGGCTCAGACTCCCAGCAGGCTTTTTCCACCTGCACAAATGCATTCCTGGGGACACAACTGCCAAAGCAAATGATGGCAGTTTCAGCTGTATTTCATATCTTTCCAGCTGAAGCAATGAGTATATTAACAGTGTCAAAAGGTCACTGGTGGAGGGATTTATAGTACCTGAGATACAACAAAGGAAAAAGCAACTATTTCAATAGGGAAATCTGATTTATTTTCTGATTACTTTAATTAAGGGTTTCTTTGCAGTTTTACAGGCTTCACAGATGGAGCATGTTAGGTCCCACAGGGCCAGAGGGGCAGTTGTCACCCTCCAAAAAACTCAAATTATTTGTGTAGACCTAGATGGTGAGAAAATTCTTACCTCCATTTGCATCTGTGAGTTCTGTTCTCCTCAGGAACCCCAGATAACCAGTCCTTGCCCAAATAGTCTGTGTGTCTCCAAAGCTGAGTCTCGAGTTAAAATGATCTGATTGCAAAGATTCATCTCCATAGATGGTAAAATACCCACTGGCGTTGTGAGTGCTGTGAACCCATATCTAAGTTAAAAGCAATTATACTGGTATTAATTAAAGTAGCTTTTGAGAATGAAGCATTATTGAAAATTCTTGATGCAAATATTTTTAGTCATAACTAGATAATACTAAAAATGTCTTTTAACACAGTTTCTGAACCCATAACTGACCCAGTTCTAGCACAGAGACCCCAATCTACTTTTGTTGAAGGTGCAGGGCAGCTCTGAGCCATGCCACATTCCTCACTCCTGGTTCAGTGTATTCACCCCAGCAGAGCATCCTCCATGAACACCAGACAGATTATTTTAAAGGGTGAGGCCAGGGACCTTTCCCCATGGAGAAGGGTTCACTCCATTAAAGTTGAAGCATCATGGAAGTTTTTACAATTTCAAATTAATGAACTCTTACAGAAGCTCACAAATTAAACTGTGGTTTTAATTATGATCAAACATGTTCTTCATTTTGTTAACTAGATTTTTAACTGCTTGAAAATAACATAATTTATTTTCTCACTCTAGAAACACAAAATAAATTCGAAAAACATATAGTCTTGCTCAACTCAGCTAATGAGAGTACTTCAGTGCAGTGAAGCACAATGATTATGGAGAAGAGCACAAGAAAACCATCTAGCTGAAATTAGACTAATCTATAAACTTACTTTTCATGTAAACTTCCACCAGAATTAGCAAAGCACCAAGTATAAACTACAGTTAGGAAAAGCAGATTTTTTTTTTCATTTTTTAAACTTGATGTATTAATATTTAGAAACAATTTACTAACAATTTTAATAATGACACAAATATTACAATCCATATTTTATAATGATCAGCAGAATTCACTATTTTCTTAACCAGGCATTTGGTAAGATGTGTCATAGGAAATCATTAGCATGCACAACAATAACTTTGTCTCTGGAATTCAGTCCAGAGCATACAAAGTTCAGGTTCTCATGACTCACCTCACCAAGATGAGAATCTCCTAAGGGTCCCTTTGTTTCTGGATTAGCAATAATGATACGTACTCCTGGGAGGATCTATTGAAAGGAAACATGAGGCAGTAAGAAATCAGGTACCACCTTATGCAATGGTATGCTGATGCTCTGTCCCCAAAGGACCTTCATTACAAACTGCAAGAAATCCTTAACAATCCTTAAAAAGTTAAAGTAGACTTGGAGTGCAAAAAATATTAAATAGTCCACAGATATGATAAATTCTGAGATAATTGGGAAATATGACAGAACTGCTTCTCTTTGTGAATGCAGTTCCATCAATAAACCTCCTCAGAAATCAAATGCTCACCTGCAGAACAAAAGTGTGGCCAAATGGCCCCTGTCTCTTTGAGAATAGAGGATAGGAAAAACCCTAATGAACCTTTGGCCTAAAACAAGGAGAAAGCCAGAGGCATCATGCAAGCTCCCAGAATAATGACCTGCTGTGAAAAATGCATGTATTTTATGATTGGCTTTTCACAAATATTAAATGAATATTATATGTGTTGTGTTAGAAAGTAATGCTGTATTCATCCTCTTAAGTAGCGTGTTAAATATAGTTTTAGGTTATAAAAAGTGTTAAAATAGAAACTATGCTATGTAGGATACTTTTTTTAAAAAAAGGACTTGCAGTGACATAGCAGCCACAGGACACCTGAATCTTTCAGAGAAAGAGAATTTATTGCTCCCTTATCAGAAGAAATGAACTTCTTCCCACCTCAAAGGTGCTGTCAGGATTCAGAGGAAGAAGTTGACGATGACCACACAGAATCTGTATTTGAATGGAGTTTATGCATCATGTATGAAGTGCATGAATATGCAAAAGGCTATTGTTTTTAAGGGTTAATCCTTTGTTAATGTGGGTCCTTTTTCAGGCTCATGCTGCCCAGAAAAAGGTACCCAGATGTCTGTAACTCTTTGTCTCTATTGTCTCATATTGTCCTAATTCAAATTGTCCAAATTATTATTACTCTAATTGTATTACTATTTTTATAACCATTTTATTACTATTAAACCTTTAAAATTTTAAAAACAAATGATTGGCATTTTTCACACCTGCCAAAGTGCTCATGTGATGGACATTCAACAACTACAGAGGTGGATGTTGAGCCCTAGAACAGAAAAGGGAGCATCCTCTGACCATGAATGTCTGCAAAGCCATGGACAGAAAGCTTTAGATGAACACCCAGAGCACCAGAGGCTGCCCCTCTGTCCTGCTCCTGTCCCCAGAGCCATGCCCAGCAGGGACAGTCCCTCTGCAGGTGATCAGTGAGCTCAGCTTTGGCCATCTCAGACCAGCTCTCAATGCCTGCACCATTTGTCAGCTGCCTCAAGAATGACACAGAGGGATGAAAAACCTTCTTTATGCATAAAAGAAGGAATTGATTCCTGCATAAAAGAGCAAGGCAGAGGTTCTGAGAGAGCAGTAATGCATCAGTTACTGCCCTCATGAGGTAACCTCAACAATAAAGGAAGGACATCAATCTGCACAGCTAATGGTGCCTTCCCCAGTCCTACGTTCATATAAAAATGAACAGAAATGGATATTTACTGAAAATATGACCATAAAAGTTACACTTAAGTCTTCTTTCTGTACTTACTTTTCCAGACTCCATGAGAGGCAAACTATGTGGAGATCCTCTTTCGACTAAGCGAACTCTGTAAAATAATATGTATAATTCACAGTTGTGTTTATTTGCTTTTTATTAACATTTATTTCTGAAAGGAATGGTTAATGGTTGCAGAGTTTAATTAATTTTTGCAAGAGTTGAAGCTTATATCCTGTTATGTGGAACATAATCAGACCCAATATGTAAAATTAGTCAAAATTTACGGAGGGAAAATAATGAAAAAAAGATGTGTGTGAACTTTTTCTTAAATAATAAATTCTTCAAATGTAGTTGGTGCCTTCTATTTGTTTTTGATAGACTTTTGTAAATGGAATTCCACGCACAGATTTATTCATGACAAGAGGGATCTAAAATATTGATTTCCCACAAGAATGTCATAAAAGCCAGGGCACAGACACAAAAGCATGTGAGCTGAGTGAGCAACCACATTCCACAAGTAGCTGACAGCTAAAATGAAAATCATATCAAAATAATTCATAACCTGGCCTCAGCTTCAAATCTGCATTTGCAATCTTTTAATTATTTTCAATGGACAGTGGTTGATAAACATTTTAATATTTAAAAAAATAATTTAATGAAAAATGTTATTACTGCTGAGATCAGATCCATTCTCAGAGTGTGACTTTCTCGTGCTCTCTTCTTTTTTTAGATAAGTTATTTCCCCACTAAGTGAAATGGAATGTCATCTCTCCTTCAGTGGTATCATGGTCAAGAAGGAAATTTCTCATTTAACCTTAGAAAAGTACTCAGCAGGTTAGAATGAAAGAGATTCCCAAGTTCTAAAACAGCTGATGATCTCAGCCAGTACATGGCAAAGAAAATTTGGTAACATCTAGTTATTCCTGTATCCTAAGTAACTTAAAAGTTCTAACAACCATGGAAACTTTAAACTTCCAGCTTTTGAACAATATCCATAATCCACTTAACCAAGCTAAATCTGGACTTGTGTCTGAAGAGCTGTTCTTATCTCTTTCCTCCCCCCAGCTCTGGGCATCAGAAGGACAAAACCCCACAATCCAAGATGCCTAAAAGCCAACCAAGTAAAAGGTAAAAAAGAAATGTCAGAAGAGAACAGGCAGGAGCAGATGGGTGGAGACCTGGATCCCATTAAGCTGAGCATAAAGCTGAGTCTATTAGGAGCAGTCACAATAGATCTTTTTCTGACTGTTTTGAGGTCTTTTTATAGACAGAGCGTGGCAGTGCTCAGTTTGGGAAAGGAGGGTTGAGACACAGAGACACCTCAGCTAGAGGTCCCTTTGGAGAACAAAGCTTTGGCAAGTTCAGACCCTAAGCAGAAAGGAGATGGAAAAAGAGCTTTCTCTCTCTCTTTTTTTTTTCTTTCCTCTATTTCTTTGGCTCCAAGAGTCTTCTACAAAAAGTGAGACTGTTGAGGTCAAGGCAGGAATAGTGAATAGTGTTTTATCTGCAGTTCTGGGAAGTCTCTCAACCTTGATGAATGGGGCAGGGCTAAGCCCTGAGATATTGCACATCAGTGTGAACAACTCCTCTCACTAACAGAAAGATACAACCCAAACACTCAGGAATTTCAGACCTTTTTCCAAGTTGTGTTGAGAGGAAAAGGATGTGCCCTACAAGGGGCACTGCCTGGAGCAGGCACAGCTGGGCAGCTGCAGCCTGACCTACAAGGTGTGTAACAGGAATCACTTTTCAACACTCTTTCAACTGCCACAAAGCTCCAGACCAAGCCTAAAGCACTAATTGCCAAATCTGTGTGTTACATTGATGTCATACCGCCCTTGTTTACACTGTTGTGCTACATGTGCAACACATGTCTGTGTTTTGACATTTCCTGCTGAACTGAAAAGCAGCAGCGTCTCAGACATCTTTTCATTAAAAATCCTTTCTTAGGATTTTTCTTCCTAAGAAGCTGAGAGGCTTCAGGAACAAAATGTGAACAATGGTTATCTGCTGCTGTGGAATGCATCAGGTGCATCTGTGACTGGCCCATCTTGGATGTTTATAATTAATGGCCGATCCCAGCCCAGTTAGCTTGGACTCTCTGTCCGAGACACAAACCTTGATTTTCATTCCTTTCTATTCTTAGCTTAGCTAGCCTTCTGAGATGAAACTTTTCTTTCTATTCCTTTTAGTATAGTTTTAATGTAATATATATCATAAAATAATAAATCAAGCCTTCTGAACATGGAGCCAACATTCTCATCTCTTCCCTCACCTGAAAACCCCTGTGACCACCGTCACACAGCAGAGCCACCACTGGATTGATGGCAAAAGCAGTCAAGCTACAGCATCCATTTGTCCATGCAGGGACACAGACACAGGGCAGCAGAAAGCCAGGCCACGGGAGCCTCTCTAGAATGTGTGTGTGCAAGGCTGCATTAATGCTGCTCCATAAAGGGTACATCTAAACCAGCCACACTTGTGGCAGCAAACGGCAGCCAAGTGGCACACAACCACACAAATGGCAGCCAAATCATAAAATATTCAGGAGTATTCAGCAAGGGTTTTAAAAATAACTCTGTATATGTTGAAATGAAATCAAATATTGCAAAAGGCAGTTGCTATTATTGCCTATATATTTCTGCCTTTGTATATATATCTTTGTTCTGCAAAATCCTTATCAGTCTAGAAATAGAGAATGCCTTTAACTGAGTTCTTCCAAACAACTGACATCTCCAATCTTTCAATAGGTATAGCAAAGGTAGCTACTCCTGGAAGAAACAGCCATCATCTCACACACTTGGTACCTCCTTTAACAAAGTTATTTAACCTATTATTTACAAGCATTTGTCAAATTGAGAAAATCTTGGAAAAAAGACAATTTAGAAAACCTCAGTCACAAGCACTGTTAAGAGTGATGGTGTAACAAAGGTCAGGAAGCACTTTATGGAATTTAAGATAGGTTTAAAGGGAATTATATTTGGATAACAGTAGGAAAAACCTCCAGGGCAGGACAAGTGTAGGTCAGAACTGTCCAGCTGCCCAGAGATACTGATGGCCTTTGCTCCCTTCCTGTCATTAAGACATGCCTCCATGAAGTGTTGCTGGACTACAGGCCTAGCAAAAATCACAAACAATAAAGCAAGAGATTTGATGGTCAATGGTGTGACTACTGGAAAAGAATCAACAGTGATAAATCTGACAATCCCCTCTTTGCTCTCAGCACCTGTGCTTCCCATCTTGTTCTTATTATCGCTGGTGTATTCTTCTAGTTCCCTTCTCCACCTGTTTAGTTTAACCTTGCCTGATTTTTTAGCACATGGTGATCCACAGAAGGTGCAATTTCTCACTTTCCAGCTCTGTTAAACCTCTCCCACTCTGTGCTTCCCACCTCACATCCCCACAGAGTTTTCATGGCTCTGCACTAAACATAGAAACAGCATTTCCTGGAGGTTTTCTGTGAGGGCCCTCTTAGCACCCAAAACCTTGGATCCCTTTTCAAAAAGTTTCTGTTAAGCTTACAATTCATTGGGGAACACACTGTTAAACATCTAACAAATCCAAAAATAACAGAAAATGTTTTGCCACTAAGATATTTCAGAAAAATATAAGTAAAACATGAGATTCTGATGTTAGCAACTCTCATGTGCATTCCTAATTTTAAGTGCTTAGCAGTCTCATTAACTCTGCTGTGACCATATACTGTGAATAAATCATGGGCATTAGGCAATAATTTTTAAAAGTGAGTTTTATTGTGCCTCAGCATAAAATAATTCAATTGTTCCCACTCTTCCTCAAGAGATTTCCCTTTTTTTTCACTGGAAAATGCAGACACAATCAAAAACTTCTGTGGTTCCCTTCTTGAGCAAACAGCATCACTATCAAGGCTGCTCTGGTAAGCAACATAAAAATGCAGAGCACAGGGTCCATCAGACCCTTAAAAACAACACCCTGAATTACCCAGGTGATGCTGGCAAAGAAGCCCAGAGCTCCCTGCAGCCTCCCTAGGACAATGGCAGCAATGCCTCTCCAAATTCCCAAATAATCCCAACCCACTCCCAGGCAGTGCAGGTCCAGGAAGGGCAAGTCCCATTTCTCAGCAGGGCTCCAGAGCTCTTTGTTGGGAATGCAAACAATCCCTTACAAAGTGAGCCCAGAGCCTTCCTGCTGCCTTCTCCTGCTGCCCAGTCCTGCTGGGAAGGGCAGAGGAGAACATAGCACTAGAGCCAGGCTGGCAAAGAGCCTGAGAATCAAGTGGAAGGGAGGAAACAAAACATGCTGCCCTTGGGTGTGAAAGCCACTTCTGCACCTTCTGGTGGTTTGCAGCCAAGCTGAGAGGGAAAACAGAAATGAGCCACACAATGTAGGGCAGACACAGGGTTTCTCCCCCACTAAATTATCTGATTGGAGGAGGGTGACAGAAGATGCTTAAGAATTGTTTCACTGTTGCAAAGCTATAACCAGGGATGATACACAATGAAACTGTAATATTTACACAGAACAGCATAGAAGAGTATATTTTTCATACATTTTTTCCACTGGTTCCTAAGAATATTTTCTTTAAAAATTCTCTCACTGGAGCTGTAGAGTTGAGAAAACTCTTTCAAAGTCTGGTTCCTGGGATTTAATGGGAATGCAGCTACACCCCCAGTATGTGCCAACTTCTTTTCTTGTTACAATTTAATATGTTGAACATATTTCACCTTTTTTAAATCAAACACTTACTATAGAAAAGTAGGACTGAAATGTGACTTCAGGACAGGAACTGGCCAGCTATAACTAAGCAGGCACTGCAATCACAGTGCAGCAAAGGGGTATCAAAATGCAGCAACAACGTCTTTCTGAAACTGAAAATTTTGTTTATGCTCCATTTTAGATCTGGTTCATTTGGTGATGAAAACTCTCCAAAATACACTGCACAGCTTGCTAGTGCTCCTCACTAATCAGAGAGTTTGTCAGCAGAGCTATTAACTCTTGCCTTGGGAACCTGCAGGGGCTGGCACATGCAGAGTGCTGCTGAGCAGGGCCACAGTGCCAAAACTGGGCAATCCTTCAGAGCTGGCTGTGCTGCTGCTCAGAGGAAAGAGTTTGGATTCTGTGATTTTAATAGAGATGGAAAGAAGCTATGAGGTCATCCAAGTCTTGCTGCCTGCCAAAAAAAGGCTGCTCCCTGCAGCGCACTTTTGACTGCTTTGCCTACTTCTGTTACAAATGATGGGGCTTCTTCCACTTCCTTTCAGGGCTTATTTCTCAGCTGAATTTATTTCAAATCCAGGAACCTTTTTCACTCTGTGATGTTTGGCATGAACCAGTCTTGGCTTCCTCTTATTATTTCTACCTCTCCACATCCAACTCAAAGGAGCTTTTCCCCAGTGCCCCTGTTCTTTTCCAATATATCTCATTGCCTTTTGAAAAGACAGCCTTTTACCCTACCACTGGGCCAAACCCCACATTTTGACCATTTGTCTTTCCTTTCTAGCCATTCCCTCAAGCTGAGCCATGGTAATTGCCCTCTTCATCCTTGCCTGTGAGCCAGCATCTTCTGTCAGCCAGGCTTGGGCACTCCCACCATGTCCAGCTCTGATGTCCCTGCCTCTCCCACCAACCCCTCCTCCTGCCTGGAGCAGCTCTCACACCATGGCACAGCTCTCACACCACGGCACAGCTCTCACACCACGGCAGAGCTCTCTCACCACGGCACAGCTCTCACACTGTGGCACAGCTCTCACACCACGGCACAGCTCTCACACCGTGGCACAGCTCTCACACCATGGCACAGCTCTCACCACAGCACAGCTCTCACACCATGGCACAGCTCTCACACCGTGGCACAGCTCTCACACCATGGCACAGCTCTCACACCGTGGCACAGCTCTCACACCACGGCACAGCTCTCACACCATGGCACAGCTCTCACACCACGGCACAGCTCTCTCACCACAGCACAGCTCTCACACCATGGCACAGCTCTCTCACTCACACCACACCATGGCACAGCACAGCACAGCTCACACACATGGCACAGCTCTCACACCACAGCTCTCACACCGTGGCACAGCTCTCACACCACGGCACAGCTCTCACACCATGGCACAGCTCTCACACCATGGCACAGCTCTCACACCGTGGCACAGCTCTCACACTGTGGCACAGCTCTCTCACTGTGGCACAGCTCTCACACCGTGGCACAGTGGCTCACACCACCGGGCACAGCCTCACATCACAGCCTCTCCCACCACGGCACAGCTCTCACACCATGGCACAGCTCTCACATCACGGCACAGCTCTCACACTGTGGCACAGCTCTCTCACCACGGCACAGCTCTCACACTGTGGCACAGCTCTCTCACCAATGCACAGCTCTCACACTGTGGCACAGCTCTCACACCACGGCACAGCTCTCACACCGTGGCACAGCTCTCACACCACAGCACAGCTCTCACACCATGGCACAGCTCTCACACCGTGGCACAGCTCTCACACCATGGCACAGCTCTCACACCACAGCACAGCTCTCACACCGTGGCACAGCTCTCACACCACAGCACAGCTCTCACACCGTGGCACAGCTCTCACACTCACAGCACAGGGCACAGCACACCATGGCACAGCTCACACCGTGGCACAGCGTGGCACAGCTCTCACACCATGGCACAGCTCTCACACCGTGGCACAGCTCTCACACCATGGCACAGCTCTCTCAGCATGGCACAGCTCTCACACCGTGGCACAGCTCTCACACCATGGCACAGCTCTCACACCACGGCACTTCACAGCCATGCCAGCTTGGAAGCCCAACTCTTTGGTTTCTTTCACACCAGCTATTTTGCACTCTAATTTCTTTCAGCATCTGTTCTTGGATGCTGCCACTCTTGAAAACCTTCAGCAACAAAGCCTAGAGGAGGCCAAACAGGGTGTGATGAACACATAACCCAATGTATTTAAGCTCCCTCCTTGCCCACAGATTTTCTGTGGTTGGAAGCAACAGCCAGTGGTCTCTGGCTTCATTCCAGCCCTGTTTCTTAAGTTCACCTACTGACCCTCATTTAAATTAAAAATTAAGCTTGTGGGGGAAAAGTGATTATTTTCTTATCCTGCAAGACCGTGATGTTTTGAAATTTTTTCTGTATTAAACTGGAACAAAGTTAAATATGTACAGAAGTTGTAAATGGAATCTAAAAAAAAAACCTGTGGCAGGTCAGAAAAAGAGGCTACTTATGGTTAATATTTCAGGGCATTTTGGTTTGTTTTGAAATTAAATGAAGTAACTCTCCAAACTGAAAATTACTTCACCCACAGCATGAGCAAAAATAAAAAACTTAATGTGTTTTGACCACTTTGAAAACTCTTTTTCCTCATGTTGAAAAGGATCTGCCCAAACTGACTCTTCTCAATTCAACACAATGGTCTTTCACAGTGAAAAAAAGGGCCAACTACCTAATTCATTAGAAACTATAACCAAAACCAAATTGTAAGGCATTTAATGTCAGAGACCTTTTATGTGGCTACATCCGGAGCACAGTGACTTCCCAGTTCTGACTCAGATCATTAAGAACTACTGCCATCAACAGCACCTGTCAGATATGCATCAATGCCCAGTCTCAGATGGTGCTTGGGGAAGGCTCCTGGTGGGACAGGGCTGCTGCAGCCTCTTCTCATTTTCTGTAGTTAACAGTGGGTCCGGACTGGGTCAGGGCTCTTTGACACTCAAGACTGTCAGTGCATTTTCTCTTTACTCAAATAATAAAATGTTTCTACATAAACAATTCCAGAATTAACAAGTCAGTGACCTCATTCAACCAAAAAATGGAAATATGGATCAAAGAACATAAGCTCTGCCTCCCAAAATGACAGGCAGGTTCAAAGAGCAAATCAGAAAAGTAGGAAAATTGCACAGCTGAACACAGGCTGAAGGGAAACTGTAGATAATGAAGGTGTTTCCCTGCATCATCCTGGTTTCCCCAGAGCAGATTTTCTCCTATCACATGATATATTCAAATAATAGATAAATACAACGGAGACTGAAAAAGGGGCTTTGGGATTTAGGCAAACTTTAACCAACCAAATGAACAACCATTAAACTTTCTGTATGCTTAGGACATATTTTAATCCTGTTAATTTGATAATCAACAAGATTTAGCACTAAATCATTTCCTTTAATGCAAAGGAATTCTTCACTATAAACATAAATTACACTTCATGTGCCAAATTCCCTGAGGTCAAAAGCTAAGAGCTTCCAATCCTTCAGATGGCTGGACAAAGAAGCAGAAAAAGTTACACAATGATTTAAAACAGTTCAGAAAGCTGCAAACAAATCAAAATGGGGCAGGAACTCTGGTTCAGGAAGGGAACACTCAAAGCTTCACAGATTAAAAAAGCAATAACAATTTTATCATAAAAGATTATGGGAATATGTGAAAAGGTTATGTTTGCTTTCAGCTTTAAAATGTTCAGCTGCCATCACACATTAAATTTGTTTAAATTACCTTGCACACTGTTTAAAGCACAGTATACAACTATTTCAAGAGAATGCAGTGGACCAGGACTCTGGAGAATTTGGTCTCCCACCTTGCACCTCAAGCACCATCAGGTAGAGCATCACCTTTCTCTGTGCTTCAGGTTCAGCTTTGCAAAACCAGACATAAAACTGCTCACAGCTGTTATCTTCTTACTCAGATTACAAACCTCCCAGGACATGGTGTTTATTACTAATTGTTTTTACAGCATTTTCATAATCACAGCTGAGATCTGATAATTCTCTTTCATGCAATATGCTTTTTCTATTTTGTAACCCTTTGTCTTCCTAGTCCTAATCTCCAAAGAGACTTTCACATACAGGGAAAAATTTAATTATAATGAACTTGGGATCTAAAAACATCCTGAGCTAATGGAATTAGCTTATTTGTTGTTAACAAATGATGGAAATTATTTTAACATTGCTAATGAAATATTCATGTTCTACATTCCCACAATGTAATCAAAGGTGGAGTTTCTGAAATCAAGTAATTTTCTTTAAGCTGTCCCCTTCTCTTGCTATAATCCCACATTTCCCACTACTAGCTGGCTCAACCCATTTTTGGGAAAGAATATGCATAAAAGTCTCCTTAACAACAACCAGGGCCATTTCCTCTGCATGGAACACAAACACATGAAGCTATTTTCTCAGTTCAATGAAAACTGCAGGTGAGCACTCAGAAGGAAAGGGCAGCGGTGCCATGAGCAGCAGTGCCCTGTACAGGCACTGAAAAGGGACTGTCCTGTCACAGGAGACCCCTGGGAACCAGGGCTGAGCTTCTTGAGACTCTTGGCTTACGCAAGTTCATCTCTGCTCACAGACACTTCCATTATATGCCATACTAAAAAGGACAAGTTGGGCTTGAAGCAACATATTAGAATCCATTGAAAGGAGCCATTTAAAAGGGTATCACATCTCTAACCAAATTAGTGTTGTATCCTTATATAAATAAAGAATGCTTTTACTTTCAGAGCTCTCCTTCCCAAGCCCAACCATTCCTTCAGTTTTCCTTCAGCCAAAGATTTCACTGACAACAGGAGCCAAGTGATTGCTTGAGGCTGGCAAGCTGGAGGGGTCCCAAGGGTGACAGAGCCCATTTCCTATTTCCCTATTTCATGTAATTGGCAACACAGCACCCAGTGCTGAATTATTTGTCCCAAAAACCTGAGTGTGTGGCATGGCAAAGGCCCTGTCCTCCTGCAAAGGCTGGCAAGAGAAGAGTGGAACAGAAAGGGGGATGGAGAGCACATGGGAAGCTCCATCTCTTATAGCACAGCACAGTCTGTGGCTAGAGCTGCAGGAGCTACAAAGCCTTGTTCCAAATCTTACATATATCCATTATTTCCCCTTCCAAAGCAGATGCCTTGTGAAATGCCCTCTAAGTGGAAAAGCAGCACATTTTCCTCCAGTCCTGAAACAGCAAATGTACCCTATGCTGATCACTTGGCACTTTTAAATAATCAGTGTTTAGCATTCCATTAAGAGTATATACCAAAATGAAGGAAAGCAAATTGTTTCAGAATATGCTATCTGTAAAAATCAAATACATAATACATCTCACTTGCATTAAAAATGGAAGAATCAAAATTCCATTTTATTAAGACATTCCTGTAACTGTGCAGACGGACTCATGGCAAAGTCTTCAATATCAAAGAGAGAAAGAAAGAAGTATGGCTTTTAGGTAACAAAAAAAGGAAGACAATTTAACAAATCTTCCTCAGAAATCTGAGCAGCCAGCTTTTTTTGTCTATTTCCAGCTCCCATGAGAAGCATAATTGAAAGAGAAGGACCTGTAACACCAAAGAAACTCAGTATACTTGGAAATGGAAAATCCTTTTTTTTAAATAGTGTCAGACATTCTTCAGGAATAAATATATTGGTGTATTTTAATAATTGGAAATCTAATAAGCAGTGAAATTGCCAAGAATTTTACTGAAATTTTATAATTTCAGCAAAATTATCATTACACTCAAAACTGCTTTGTAAAAACAAAAATGGAACCATTTTCCATCTAGGTCTTTTACTCATAGTGGAAGAATGACAGGCAAATGCTGCTTGCAAACAGTAACACAATAACTGCAGTACACCCACCTTCCTGGACAGCTACAGCTTTTTGTTTTCTCTTTGTCTTTGTCTTACTTGATACACAGGACAGTATTGTCTTTCCCCTAAGCCATCCAGGGAAATAGAACTGGAATTTCTTAAATTGTAGTTAAACTATGCTAAACCACATCCTCTCTCAAAAACCATATTTGGAGCCAACCCTTATTGTCCTGTTCCACTAAAACCATGATAAGCTTTTCTCTTGAAGATGATTTTATCAAGGAAGAAGTGGGCTTGTGTCAAGGGAGGAAATACTTCAGTGACACGTAATCTTGCCTTAGACAGCACAAAAATGACTTTGCAGGGCTCCCACCCCCCGTGTTCTTGGACATTTCTCCCTTTCTTCTGCCCTGCACAGAAGTTGTGCTGTGCCTGGAGACGTGAGGCATCTTTCAAAGCTTTAAAAGGTACATTTACAAATTTGGTTGTAACTCTGGATCCTCATGGGTGAACAGTACAATTTCTTCAAAAATATTTGCTCCTCTTCAGTTTCCCAGGCCATCAGTTTTATTCCTAATCACTGACTATTCAGTGTACAGAGATTAAACAAGTTCTCCTGATGCAATCAGAACAGCAAGAAAGAATCTTTGCTCCTCTCCAGACAGACTGGGAGTTCTCTGAGCCAGAACTGAGTGTTCACATGATGCTTATCAGCCCAAGTGAACTTTTTTTCCTGGGAGATTTGTTTCCCATAGATCAGAAACAATGCCAAAGGGATTTTTGAGATGTGTTTGCATGGCAGAAAAAAAGCACAATACTGCTAAAAGGCCAAGGCTGTATCTTCTCCCGAGGAAAAACATGAAGAAGAAGAAGGCTTTTGCCAGTACCATGACAAACAGCTTATACTCACAAATAAGATTCTGAAAGCTAATAGGCAAAATGCCTAAAATCCAGGCAGTTCTACAAAGACTCCTCAAAACCAAACTGCATCATTTCTTTTTGTAAATCTTTGAGGGACTCAGGTTTTATTTTAAAGACCTCAGGCTCTTCTCTCAGCTGAGTTACTTCTACCAGCTCCATAGGGGTGCAAATATTTTCACTTTCATGAAAAAACTGTTTCTGTAATAACAGAAAAACATCCAAACAGCTAAAGCAGCACAAAATTACAAAACATTATGGGTGATGTGTGGAAGTTGGAGTTGGAGCCACCCATATGAGAATTTCCCTGAAGCTCAGGGTGACAGGAATGGCAGTGCTGGAGGTAGCCCTTGACAATTCCATTGGCAAAATGACCTTATTGTGTCTAAAGCCCTCTGAGGACAATGACATGGGAGTTCTGTTCTGAACTCTGGCCTGAAGTTCATCAGGTACATGGAACTTTACACCCCAAAACAACCCATGCCCTCTGCCTCCAGAATCTCCCTGCAAGGGAAATGCTGGCCCAGAGGGCAGGGATGGATTTTAACCCCCGCTTTGGACCCCACACAGTGAACACTGAGGGCTTTGATTTTCTCTAACCTTGACTGGGCTCTGTGTGCTGTAACCCACTGCAGGAGCTGGAAAAGCCCTGCTCCCCCCAGCACCAAGGCAGTAATCCCCAGAGCTTCTCTTCTGCTACCATTGCCCAATGGCTTTCTCATAGGATTAATCCATTAAATTTGCACAAAAGGTGACTATTTCACTGTCACTTGCTATTAGCAAGTCTCCTTCTGACACACCTCCCCCTGTCTGTTCTCCTCCTGTGTGAATATAAAATGTTCCCCTCCACGCCCTGGCTGTGCTACAGAGCACTGCTGGGGCTGCAGCTCACTAAAAACTCACCTAAGGAGTTCTTTGGTGTGGTAACTCTTTAATAAAAGTATTTTTCACGGCAGATGGAGGAGAAGTGGTTGAGAATGAGGGAAAAAGGCGCTGGTGGCTTTGCTGTTTGGTATTACCCCAAACAATGTATACATAACATGAAAGTTTCAGTAAAATGCAGAGAAGGATAAACAATTGACAGCCATAATAAAAGGCTATTTTTCTGCTCCTGCATGAAGTCTGAAATGCTGGGATATATTAAAATGAAGCCAAAGCCTTCACTGATTCCTTTTGACAGAGCCTGGATTTGAGACTGGGCTCAGTGTATAAGCAATCTATAAAAATAAACCCTAAGTAACTGTTTCCTCATTTCTTTGAAATGCTACAAGTGCTCCCTTCTTTTCTTGAGGAAGGAGATTCAGAACTGCCATTCTGAAAACACCTCTGCCAGGGAGACACTGTCTGAGCAAGGCTGAAGGAAGTTCAGAGATCTCTGAATGCTCTTGGAATCCAAAACAAAAAGTAAGACTTGCAGATTATTGTTAGTACAACACACAAATGACCTCCTAAGAAATCGAGTCTGCTAATGACAGACTAAATACATACAAGGTAATTTTTTTTAAGAGCTACATTAATTTGCATCAGTCCAAGAAGATGTCAGTGGCCACATGGGAAAAGACACCTATTTTGTACAGCTCCACAGACTGCTTGTTTAATAAAGAGGGTAATCAGGATAAAATAATTGTTCTAATGATAATAAATGTTCTAATTAGCGTGAGAATTTCAATGAAAGACTGTGGATATCACAATGAATCTCATTCCTCAATTGAATAATAGCCAGACTGACAAATTAATAACTTGAACCCAAATACATCTTCTTGCTTCTGGTCTGTTTGGCAATATCCCACACCTGGATTTGAGCCCCTCTTTGGTGCCAGCTGCCTCACCATGTCTGTCTATCCTAGCAGTTCACCATTACATGTGGCTCAAAAGGAGCTCTAGTAAACCACAAAGAAATTTAATAAATTAATTTTTCCATTTTTATTACCCTACAGATTTAACTAGATGAAACTGAATAATTTAAAAGATCATTTCATGCACCTATTATTTCACCAGAGGGTATACTACTGAAGTTTGAAGACAGGGTAAGATGGGAAAGGATGTCTGCATGTGTGAAACCAGAAATGGCATCAAATAAAACAGAAAACAGCATTTACCAGCACTGGCTGAAAGTCATCATTCTTGCCCAGTTTGATGTAAAACATCAATGCAGTTCAATAAACAGTTTAAATACAATTTGTAGTCAAAATAAGGGGGAACTGTCTATGAGAAATGCATGCAAATGGTATCTAAACCTTCATCAACACATTTGTGACTTGGTTAGTGGCTCTCTCCCCCGGGAGTCTAAGCCTCCACTACACCAAAGCTCCAATGTTGTCACTATCTGCTACTGAGCAAGAAGACTGGTGACTTTTAATCTGCTTTTGGGGGCAGACAGATTGCAATGAATATGCTTCCTTTTACTTTTCTTATCCTTTTAAAAATAAACTTCAATATCGAACTAGATCTTTCCTTGCTCTGCTTAGGGCAGAACAGTGCTTTTCTTTTCTTTTTTTTTTTTTTTTAATGGATAAGGTTTTGATATAGAAAAGAGTATTAGGATACAAGGGGATGTTCATCTTTACAGAATTTGCATGAAGTTTCAACTTTAGGAGAAGATCAATGATCTCCCTCAGCTGTCACCAGATGGATCCTTCAGCTCACTATTTAAAATTCCTAAGGAAATTCTCTATAAAACATTTAGACTATGAAAGGACAGATACCCAGGAAAAGAGATTCCTATGTTAAAAATTTGAGAAACAATTCAAAGCAGTTAAAATATTTCAATATTTTTAATGTAATTTCATTTCTAAATCATACCTGCTAGTTTCAAATTCAAGGTAATTTCAATATGTGTATTATCAGATTAAAACAGCAACCTTTGAAAATAGCTTTGAATGAGTCTAAAAAAGTATGGTTTAGGATCTTTACAAATATACTGAAACATTTGAGAATTTCTGACCTGCTGCAGAACACTTGAAAATATTTTTGCCCTATTGATGGGAAAGATTTAATTTGGTTTATTCTCAGTTTGATGAATTGGCTTATTTTGCCAATAAATAGCTTTTCTACCAAAAACTAAGCTGCTGTTAAAGATGAAGAAGCTGTGAAATTTTTATTTTAATATCAGAAATGTGTTTTGTGCTGGACATTTTATAAGCACAAGTGCGTATTGCTTTAGAACAATTCAGATACAAGGGATGCTTGGGCTTCAAATTTACATCTTTACTGTACAAAAGGATGCAAATGTGGCAAAAGCCACCATCTTTCAAGTATATGGTGTTTTGGCGAGATGAGAAAAGGCTCTCACTCTCTCCCTTTTTTATTTTCCAAGCACTTCTCAGCTTTTAGCATATTTAAGCACCTTGTGTTTAACCACCTGAAAAGCTTTCTGAGGAGAGCATGACTGGTCAAAAATATGATGGAACAGTCTGACAACCAGAGACCTTTAGAAACAGGACAAGAATATATATATTTATTAAATTTATTTTCTCTATTTTGTGGGGGAGGGGGAATAAAATGGCTTTCCCAGAGGCAGAGAAATGCAGCAAAGACCTGAGCAGGTGCTCCTGCCCAGAGCTCCGCTGCCTGTCCCTCCCTGGGCAGGCCCTGGGCACACAGAGCTGCAGAGGGGGGCAGCAGCCAGGAGCCTCTGAGCTGTGCTGGAAGCATTAACCCACCTCCTCTGTCCCTTGGACCTGACCTAACCTCTGTGGTCCCTGCAAACTGCCCTGCTCTGCACTGCAGGGACACATCACCCACCTGGCAGATAACTCAGGAGTCTTCTGTGCTTTATTACAAGCCTCTGTGGGACTTGCCTGTCTTTGCTCACTCTTTCCTCAGGCCATCCTGAGCACACCCTGATTTGTAGAAAATCAGTAAAATTCTGAGTGCAATGATACTGATATCCTGTCAGCACCAGAAATCCAGAGCTGTATATTTCTGCTTTTTGTGTTCCAGAACCAGGTGTCTGATGCCATTTGAGACAGCTCAGGGTGCCTGGGACACTCCTTGGGACTCACAAACACAATGTGACTCCATGTGAGATGCTCCTTGAGCAGCTGGAGCACCCAGAACTGCACTAAAAGCTCTCAGCCAGGCAGTCAAACCTTTTTCCAGTGTCAGAGCTGATGCCAGTCACTGACCACGGGGCTGGACCCTTGGCACAAGTTTCCTGAACCTCCAGGTGAGCCCAGGACCATGGCCAGAGTCCCAGCAGCTAAACCTCAGCTGTCAGCTCAAAACCACACAGGGACACGCACAAAAAGGTGTTTGAGAAGCTCCACCCTGACCTAGGAAGGAAACCATCCGAATCCAGGGGGAGCTGGGAGGAAAGAAACATCTAGTTAGGTCAAACAACCACCCCTAGGTCTCCACACAGATTGTACCCAGCACAGGTATTTTGACCTAAACACCCACAAGAAAATGACATTTTCATGAGCTGTAAAGTGCACAAGCATGTAATTACCAGATGAGCTTGAAACAGTGGTATTGAAACTGATTATTAATTTTTATGGATGTGAACAGGGTTTGAATATTCTCAAAGAGATGACCTACAGCTGTTTTTTGAAGCAACTAGAGAGTGTTATCATGCCCAGAAAAAAACATAGGTTCAGTCTGTTTCAGACCCTGAAAAATATCTTCTAAAATACAAATTATGAAAAACATTTTCTAGCATTAAGTGTACAGTTGGGGGACTGGCTGGCCTGCACAGGCTCTGTGGGTTGCTACTCTGTGGTTTCACAAATATTTACAGGGATCTTTATGATACTGCTAAGTAATAGGGACATTCAGTTCCACTAAAATGGTTAGAAACAGTAAGTGTGAAGAGACTATGTCAAATAGAGTTGTTTTCTCCCTTAATTTATGACCCACTAATCTAATTCCAAATTCTGTAGGACTGGGTAAATGAGGCACAACTTTAAACCATCAAATTAAAATCTACATTACCAGCTATGAGAACCAGCTCTAAAGACCATCTTTCATGTTCTGTAGAACTAGTCACTAAATATAAATTAACATACTGCAAATGTTATGTTGGTAATGATGCCTACTTCTCAATGACATGCCAAGGCAGGGAAATAGTATACCCAGGGTTTATGCAACTTTCATGAACAGTAAATCTTAATTCCTCTCTCTAAACATATTTTTAAATTATTTATAACTTTTACTGTCTGTGAATGTTACATTTTCTTTCTTATAAGATTATAAGATTAAAATCTTAGGATTTTTTAAATCTTAATTTCTCTCTCTAAACATATTTTCTTGATTGTTTATAATTTTTACTGACTGTGAATATTGCATTCTCTTTCTGTAGAAAAGGCCGTTTTTCTTTTCTGGGTTGATTATGACTGTGGACTCTGTCTCTACACTACTGAACTTGCTGGGCCAGGAACACTGAATTTCTGTGCCTGGGTTATGCAGACAGCAGTGTCCCAAAGGACAGATCAAACCTAAGTGTTATTAACTGAATCACTGTGTGCAAAAAGAATAAAGAAGTCATGAGTCAAAAATCTTGCAGCTCCTTTCTTCTACCTGCCAAACTCCATGTACAACAAGACAATACCTACATGTCTAGCTGACCTAACTGCCCAGTGGGTAATTTGGGCCTCCAGTGCCCTTTGCACTTTGGTAGAACCAAAGGTGGGGGGCAAATTCTCTGTTAAGCTTTTGAGAAGGATGAAAGCAAAACAACAAAGAAGCTCCCTATTTGATAATGATTTTTTAAGGGAACAAGGACTGTTAATTAAATGTTCACCTTTTCCAGAGTTCATAGAAAACTTCTTGGCTTGTTACAGTTCTGTAAAGAGACTCGTGACCAGAGTATTGGAAAACTGAAATATATGTGCATGGGTATTTTTTAAAATGACACCTGAGATCTCAAGCTTGCCTCCAACCACTAAGTGATAAATTTTATTTCTCACTCCTTGTATACATATCTAACACTCAAGATAACTGAAAAATACCCACAACTACAGAATGTGGTTGCTCACAGTGGCTGAAGCAAATAATCCATCCCCTCACAGTCCTGCAGCATTAAGAACTGCAGCAAACCCCACCATGATCTCCTGACAGGCAAAGAGCTGCCAAGGCAGGAGAAACACTCTGTGAAGCCAAAATGCCCAACAGGACTCCAGTTTGAGGGGACTGGCTGGGCTGCACCCCCTGAACACTAGTGTCATGAAATCCTGGTGGCAATAAAGGAAAGGAGTCTTGTTAGTCAATGCTGTAGTGATGTTAGATGTCTCAGTTTTACCAGAGGTAAAATTAATTAACCAATATAACGTCTGTATCTGCTGGCTGGTAGGAGGCATCACAAATAATTTATTATTGCAATGGTTTCCAGGGTCCGTGGGGTGTGCTGTAAGCAGCTTTCTTGCTAGAACTCTGTTAATTGTGTGTATTAGAGAAAAAGAAAAAGGTGGTTCCAACCTGTCATGCCTCAGTGCCCTCATATCAACATACACTGTGGTGGGATCTGGTCCAGATGTTCCCTGCAAACAACAACATCAGCTAATCAGAACCTGAGGGCTGGGAGGAGAAAAGAGTTTTACCCCCCAAATAACCAAACATTCATTTCAGTGCTAATTATGCTAATCAGATGACAAGTTATATTTAAGGTATTCATCAATCAAAGCTCAGCTTTACAGAATCAGAACAAGCACTGGAAAAATACCTACCATCAGGTACTTGTCACCTTGGAGTTAAGAAAAACATCAAGCAGTCAGACTACTTAACCAACACATGTCAACAGAGGTTTTATTTGCTACAAAAGGCCAAGTAATCAGCACATGGATACATACAAAAAATGTTAAACACATTTTGCCATATAAAGGAAGGCGGAAATTGCTGAGGAGACACAGTTTAATGGCAGAAGCACATGGTCAGGAATGTGAAGCATGGTTTACTGAGTCTTCTATACATGCAACAGATAATATACTTGAAGCTAAAGATAGTAAAGGTAGCACGCATGACATGAACCAATCTGGACTGAAGGTCTGTTGAGCAATTATTCTGATCCTTTTCAGTCTTCCACTGCATAATTTAAACCCTTGCTTTATGTCACAATATTTAGCTACTTGAAAAAAGGCAGACTAATTTTAGTTTCCTTTCATGCAGAGATGATGCAGTCTTTGGGCCTTTCCACCCACAGCTTTTCTGCAGTTTTTGCAGCCTGCTATGATCTGCCCTTATCCCAAACTTCAAACTCGTCACCACTGAACATCATGTGAATTCTCAGTGCTCCAGGCTAGGGCTCTCTTCTCTGCTGCAGACCTCGTGCTACTGCTAAACACAAAGCTAGAAGAAAAGCACAACTTCATTCTGGAATGCTGGCACATTGGAAATTTTCTTTTCAGCAGAGGAATTCTCCTAAACCTGGTGAACTCCAGATACACAAACTCCTTTAGCAGTTATTTAGAGGTCCACTACTTAAACCGGCAGGCAGCATGAACCCCTAGTGATTTCTGTCCCATCTGGGATGCATTGTAGAGTATAATTCTTCACATTAGGAATGTCTAGGGCTAAATTTTACATTTCTGCAATGCTGGCTAATTGTTCCACAATTTTTTTGAGCACTAAAAGCTGCAACCCAGACCCACAAATAGCTAATTTTTGTATTTATGGGGGAAAAGTGTTACCCCTACCAATTGATACTTACTGAGGAGGTACTGATCATCACCCACCACCAGAGGAGAACAGAGTAATAGAGCTGCACATGCATGTTAGCCTCTTTAGCTTGTTATACACAATACAAGGTACAATATCCTCTCTAGCTATTAACGACACGATTTTCAGTCTACTGGTAAACTCAGCAGTGTAACAGACTAGTGCTGAGTGGAGAACTTATTTGAAATATATGCAATGTTGAAAAGAAAAAAACAAAACCAAGGAAAAATTGGTTATCTTTAAAAATAAAACTAAAGCTGATTTGTATTTGTAAAATAATGGAAACAGTCAAGTTTGAAAATCAAAGACAATCACTATGGTATTTATTATTTTCAGCATGAATGAAATAGTTACAATGGACATCTGATAGTTGATGAAACCTGCATCCAGATAAAGCTATACTGGACTTGTTTATAATTTTATAGAAGGATCTGAAAATCCCCAAATCTCCAGACTCAATTTCTAGTCTGTCCCACTGTTGGAAGCTGATAGGTGGGTATTGAGGGAACATGAAAATCCCCTACCTGCTCGGCCAGCTTCCCCAGCCTGTGAGGCTATAGCAGCAGGAATAGCAGGGATGAGGGAGAGAAGGAAAGAAGGTAACACAAGACAAAAATAATAATAAAAATGGGAATGAAGGGTGGGAGAAACAAAAGAGGAGAATGCAAAAAGCAGGGAGTAAAATAAAAAGAAAAACAATGTCAAATACAGGAATTTTACAAATTAACCATTATACCATTAAAGGTTAAAAAAAGTAAAAAATGAGGTGTCAACATTTTAGTAGAGCAACAGAAGAGACAGCTGTAGACTGCTAACCTTGGACAAACAGATTTAAATGGTTTTAGGACACTACAGACAATGTTGTTAGTGGAAAACATGTGTCTAGCACACTGATTTTTTGTTATTGCTGTTTTTGGTTTTGAAGTCATTAAACATTATGGCCCTCCTATTTTAATGCACTTTATTCCATTGAGAATTCCAGGTCTGCCATTTTACTATTAACAGAAGTTTGTAAGTGACGTCCTCTGGAAATCAAAAGTATGCTCTCTTTTTGGAAAAAAAAATAAAATTAGTGTACAACAGAGAAAGATACTTACACCTTCTTGCATACAGATTAACCTGATCCTAAAGTGAAATGAAATCAAGGCTTGGTGCATAATCTAACTACTGGAAGATCATAAATAAATGGAGTAACTTCAGAGCCCAAGAAGTCTTCATTCCTATTTGTTATGGTAAACAGTGTAACACATATAAAGAACAGTAAAATTTAAAGTTGATAAAAACCTGCTATCCACCATGACTGATAGCAAAGAGACAAAAAATCCTCAGTGGTGACTAGTCCCAAGGCACTACTATCACGTGGAGTATCCAACACCAGATGGATGCTGTGGGATTTGCCCCAGGACTTGTGAAAACAAACAGCTCTGAAAGCCCTGGCATCCCACATTCCTCTCACCAGACTCCTGAATGCCAGCAGAGTTAAAGACTGCAGGAAGCTGCCACAGCAGCACCTTTGAGACAGGTCTATTTTGGATGCAAAGGAAGATGAAAAATGTTTAACAAAAATAGGATGGATCTGCTTATTGCACTGATGCCCCAAAATGGTATTACTAATAATCCAGGCTGAACACTGCAGTGTAACTGCAAGAAAGGAGGAGAATTACTGAAATCCAGCAGTTATATAATTCATTGCCTGTGACTATACTGCAGGTGCAGAAAGGACTTTGAGAGTACCAGAATCTCATATGGCTTTTAACTATGCTTGAGAAATAGCAGCTGAATTATCAGCAACGTCCTTCTGTGGCCAGTTGCAGCTGAAATACTCTGAAAAGTATTTCAAAGGAAGCAGAGTCTAAGCCAAGACCAGAATGACTGACTCAATTTGTCTGTACACATTTATTTTGAGAGACAGAGATAGAGAGCATCTGTTATGCTGGTAACAGGGAAAAAACAACACAACTTCTGGAGTATCTGATATTTACTTAGGATATGCCTGGTAGTGCTCAAGAAAACAATATGGGACATAAAGAATTTTCCGTCTGAAAATGGGTATATCATAAGTCTCTTGGACTAAATAAATCTCTGCCCATGCACAGGCTGCCACTGGTGAACCATCCCTGGTCCAAGCAAATCTTAGCAATATGCAAGGCTTTTTTTGTCTGAATGTCAAAAAACTCAGCAGTGTAACAGACTAGTGCTGAGTGGAGAACTTATTTGAAATATATGCAATGTTGAAAAGAAAAAAACAAAACCAAGGAAAAATTGGTTATCTTTAAAAATAAAACTAAAGCTGATTTGTATTTGTAAAATAATGGAAACAGTCAAGTTTGAAAATCAAAGACAATCACTATGGTATTTATTATTTTCAGCATGAATGAAATAGTTACAATGGACATCTGATAGTTGATGAAACCTGCATCCAGATAAAGCTGTACTGGACTTGTTTATAATTTTATAGAAGGATCTGAAAATCCCCAAATCTCCAGACTCAATTTCTAGTCTGTCCCACTGTTGGAAGCTGATAGGTGGGTATTGAGGAACATGAAAATCCCTACCTGCTCGGCCAGCTTCCCCAGCCTGTGAGGCTATAGCAGCAGGAATAGCAGGGATGAGGGAGAGAAGGAAAGAAGGTAACACAAGACAAAAAAATAATAAAAAAAATGGGAATGAAGGGTGGGAGAAACAAAAGAGGAGAATGCAAAAAGCAGGGAGTAAAATAAAAAGAAAAACAATGTCAAATACAGGAATTTTACAAATTAACCATTATACCATTAAAGGTTAAAAAAAGTAAAAAATGAGGTGTCAACATTTTAGTAGAGCAACAGAAGAGACAGCTGTAGACTGCTAACCTTGGACAAACAGATTTAAATGGTTTTAGGACACTACAGACAATGTTGTTAGTGGAAAACACGTGTCTAGCACACTGATTTTTTGTTATTGCTGTTTTTGGTTTTGAAGTCATTAAACATTATGGCCCTCCTATTTTAATGCACTTTATTCCATTGAGAATTCCAGGTCTGCCATTTTACTATTAACAGAAGTTTGTAAGTGACGTCCTCTGGAAATCAAAAGTATGCTCTTTTTGGAAAAAAAAAAAATTAGTGTACAACAGAGAAAGATACTTACACCTTCTTGCATACAGATTAACCTGATCCTAAAGTGAAATGAAATCAAGGCTTGGTGCATAATCTAACTACTGGAAGATCATAAATAAATGGAGTAACTTCAGAGCCCAAGAAGTCTTCATTCCTATTTGTTATGGTAAACAGTGTAACACATATAAAGAACAGTAAAATTTAAAGTTGATAAAAACCTGCTATCCACCATGACTGATAGCAAAGAGACAAAAAATCCTCAGTGGTGACTAGTCCCAAGGCACTACTATCACGTGGAGTATCCAACACCAGATGGATGCTGTGGGATTTGCCCCAGGACTTGTGAAAACAAACAGCTCTGAAAGCCCTGGCATCCCACATTCCTCTCAGCAGACTCCTGAATGCCAGCAGAGTTAAAGACTGCAGGAAGCTGCCACAGCAGCACCTTGAGACAGGTCTATTTTGGATGCAAAGGAAGATGAAATGTTTAACAAAAATAGGATGGATCTGCTTATTGCACTGATGCCCCAAAATGGTATTACTAATAATCCAGGCTGAACACTGCAGTGTAACTGCAAGAAAGGAGGAGAATTACTGAAATCCAGCAGTTATATAATTCATTGCCTGTGACTATACTGCAGGTGCAGAAAGGACTTTGAGAGTACCAGAATCTCATATGGCTTTTAACTATGCTTGAGAAATAGCAGCTGAATTATCAGCAAAGTCCTTCTGTGGCCAGTTGCAGCTGAAATACTCTGAAAAGTATTTCAAAGGAAGCAGAGTCTAAGCCAAGACCAGAATGACTGACTCAGTTTGTCTGTACACATTTATTTTGAGAGACAGAGATAGAGAGCATCTGTTATGCTGGTAACAGGGAAAAAACAACACAGCTTCTGGAGTATCTGATATTGACTTAGGATATGCCTGGTAGTGCTCAAGAAAACAATATGGGACATAAAGAATTTTCCATCTGAAAATGGGTATATCATAAGTCTCTTGGACTAAATAAATCTCTGCCCATGCACAGGCTGCCACTGGTGAACCATCCCTGGTCCAAGCAAATCTTAGCAATATGCAAGGCTTTTTTTGTCTGAATGTCAAAACTGCTTGAAATGGTACTTCTTGTAGTACCAGAGGTACTGTTTGAAGTATCACCCCAACTGGTGGTACTGCCTGAAGTACCTCAGTGGTACTGCATGCAGTACCACCCCACAAGTCAGCTGTAGGGCTGCCCACAGGCCAGGACTCAGTGCACACCTAATTTCCACTCAAGTCAAAGGCCAAGCTGCATGCTCTCCTCTACTTCCCTCTCCAAAGTTAAAAAGCAGGAACTAGGCTATCAGAAACCCTAAGGATTTAAAAATAACTGGTTTTTTGGGGTTTATTTAACTGCCTAAGGATGTGGCCTCAGTGTTTACTCCCAGTCTGCTTCTGTTGCAGCGATGCTCAGAAAGGAGTTTTTGGTGAGCACTTGGCAATGTCACCCACGCAAGCACAGCGGCTGGAGCTGTGAAAAGAACTTCATGGCATGACTCACAGCAAAGGTGGGAAAACAGAATCTGAGGGAGCTCACCCAGAGCTGTGGTACATTGCTAAGTGTGAATCATACCTCTGACACAGTGCATGGTCTCCTGTGGCACTCTTTGCCGACCTACCCTTTATTACTTTTAATATGGAAGATCTTCAGAGAGTGTGATCTGTCACTAAGTAAAAAGAAATATTAACTTCATGCCCTAAACTGAGTAACAAAGATTTCTTTGCTAGACAGTGGGGAAAGGGTCCATTTCATGTAACTTCAGGCATTAAAGAAGAAAGTGTGCAGTATAAGGTAAGAGGATCTCCTGATGGTGATGGATCCCATCCCCAGATGGGGGCCTGAGATGTCTCTTGAAGTATTTCTGTGATTCCACTGACTATTGATGGATATGGTAGAACTCACTTAACCTCGCAGTCTTACTTAGAGGAGATAGAAAAGAAGCAAGATGAATCCTGCTCTCCTTAGCTTGGACAGATCTGTTAGTATATTTTCAGGGTTAACTAAGGAAAATTAACAACTTCTAGAAGTTTTCCCTCAACTGAAACTGAGTAGCAGGTTGAATAAAATGAAAATATTTATTCCAAGTGTTTAAATGGAAATTAGCTAAAATCCTAGAGAACCATCTGTGCTGTTGTAAGAAACCAGCTACTTTTCGTATCTATTTTTCTCTCTCTCTTGAGAATGCTAAGATGCTAGTTAATGAGAATTAAAATATGCTAGATTCAATCTTTTCATCTCACTAATCCCTGGACCATTATCTGTGACTATACAGCCATAAAAGGTCAGATATTAATAGCATTTAAGTGCCTAAAGATGGAGGGAATTATTTATTTTCAAAAGCACATCTCTAGAAATCTAGTCTGCAATGACTACATCAAAGGAAACACTAAATTTGCTCTCAGTTTGAAAGGAAATGAATACAAATGACAATGCTTTAGTCTGTCAGTGATCACAACCTGGAAATTAAGATAATTTGGTAGACTTAGATTCTTTTGTACCAAAGAGATTATCACAATGATTTCTTTTTCAAGGTAATCTTTAATAAAATGTTAAGTTCTGCTATACACACACAGACACACAGAATCACACACACACAGATACACCCACATGGACATACACAACTTCTTCCTCTTTTTTGGAGAAGTGAACTGTAAAAGCTTTCTGGAAGAATCAGGATACCTTTCCCTTTAAACATTTGAGTCTTGGATTTATCCACAAAATCAGAGATCAAGAGGTATCAAAGACAATATCCAAGTTGTATTAGAGGTAGCCCACAGTAGCTGAATCCTGAGATAGGTTTAGTAAGGTAAGTAGTGGATACACATTTTAGAAGCACTGCAGACCAGGCTGGATCACCATTATCCCTGTGGAAGTTGGTGTTCCAGGAACCACGTGCTGATCTCATAGATGACATAACTTGGAAGAAAAAAGCAAAGGCAGATGCTATTGACTCAGATATCCTGAGAAGTAGTTTTATGCAGTGTGAAGAATCCAGAAATCATAACTCATTTCTGGAACATATTGGAGACAATACTAATTGCAGGAATACTGTAGATGAGGGATTAAAATTTAATTTGTTCCTCAGTTGAGAAAACAGAATAGCCCACAAGCTATTCTGGAATACCACTAGCCACGAAGTTCCAGACAATTTGGAAAGAGCATTCAATCTAATTCAGTATCCAGTCCCTGGCAATGTCTACTGCCAGATGCTTCAAAAGTCTCTATCTTTACAGTCTCCACCAAAATGACATGTTTTGTGGTGATGCTTGCAAGTAAAACCTTTAGTAATTTTTTGAGCATCTTTAAAACTTGCCAAAAAAGCCTTAGCTCAAATGCTTCAAAAACAATTCTGCTTGGGAAGATAATGTTGCTACATATAGCCTGTCCTGAAGTGGCTTTTCTCCATTCCAGTGTTTGGCTTTTAGCTTGTCTATGGACTGAGATGCCACATCTGAGCAGAACCCAACAAAGCCTGACATTAAGCTACACAATCAGCCAGGCTGTTTAACCATCTCACTCAAGGCTCTCATTCTGTGCTGTTCCTAAATCCATAGGCACTATCATTGCCAATATTCCTTCAGAGATTTAGCCGCTTTTACAGTTTAATTCAACGACTCTTTCAAGAATTTCTGTAAAGAACCATCTAAGAAGCAATCTTCAGCTAAGGAGTTAACACAATCAGAAGGCAGATATACATAGCCAAGCCACAATCCAGCCTAACTCCATGCTGATGAGGACTTCCAGTTCCTCTGAGTGTAGCCAGCTTCCCTGAATGTTTGCAGTGGGCTGACCCAGTCAGCAGCTCAGGACTCACCCAGCTCCCTGTGGGACAGGGAAAGCAAAGGAAGAGCAAAAGTGAAAAAATCCACAGGTCAAGATGAAAGATGAAGAGAGTTTAATGAGAGAAGGAAAGAAAAACCCAATGATGCCAAAGCAATCACTCATCACTCCCATTGAGCAGAACAATGCCCAGTCAGTCTCTGAGCTGCTTTGGAAGACCAACTGCCCTTTTTCTTAATGCTGAGCGTGACATTATGGGATATCCCAGGTCAGCCGGGGACAGCTTTCCTGGCTGTATCCCTTCCCAGCTTCTTTCTCCTCCAGCCTGCTCGCTGAGGGCAGTGGGGTGATGGTGCAGGGGACACAGAGAGAAATGGGGACAGCCCTGGTGCTGTGCAGGACTGATCAGCATGAGCCCAGCCACTGCTGTGTTCCCAACACTGTTCAGTCACAAATCAAAAACAGCTCCACACAGGCTGCTGTGAAAAACATTAAATCCCAGGCAGAACAAGCACAGTGTTACTTCCAACAGGCCACACTTTGATATTGCACCTGGCTTACTGCTCCTTAGTGTTATCCCATGATTTTATTATTTGTCCTGAATTAAGGACTTATAAGTGAAGCAACCACCATGAACCATCCAGAGACTGGTGCACATCTAAAATGGAGATTTTCATTAGTGGCAATCAAACTTCTGCAGCTAAAAATTTGCTCTTGTAATCTAAAGAATCCTTCATGTCTGGTCTCCCCAAGGACCAGAAGCCAGAGAAGTTGAGTTGTCTTTCAGAAGCAGCTCCATCCACCACAGCTGCTGGGGGAGCTGACAGGCCCCATCCTATCTGTTTCCAACTAAGGTATGTCATCTCTTCCCTGATTCCCCTCCTTTCTAGAACTTTTTTATTCCTGGAGAATATTTATGGTAGCAATTACAGAATGGCAAACCAAACAACTCCACCTCTGGGCAACAGAATGACTTTTAACCCTGCTCAGCTTTGCCTTGTCATATGCTTGACAGTAATAATTGAAGACACCCTGGGCTGCAGGGACCCTCTGCTGCAGTCAGAGAGAAAGCAAGCAGTACTGGAGCTGTGGCACACCTCCTGTATTCATATCCTGGTAGCACTGAAAAGGGCAAAGGCTAAAGCAGGCACAGACACACTGCTCTGTGCTGAACACATAACCTAAATTTGTCAGTTTTTTTGGATTAAAAAATATTTACATTTACAGTCAGAAAAGGAATAGCAGGTTCTTATTTGCAGTGTCACTGAGAAGATTTGCTCTGACTTCCACACTGAAGCAGGTACCCATGGGACCTTCATGAGAAATCCTTCACATAAACCAGGGGCAGCTGCCAGGTTTGAAATGCAGGATGGACACACAGAGTGTGTCCCACTGAAGACACAGTGACTTTGAAGAGGTTAGAGACATGGCACATGACCAAATGGATATGGAACTTCCCAGCCAGAGCAGCTGCCAACGCAGAAGATGATTCTTTTAGTATTTAAAAGGTTATTAAATTAGAAAACATATTACACCTGAGTAGGACACCTATGGTATTATTACAGGAATAATATGTGCAACTCTGAACCCAGATTTGAAGGACAGAAAGAGATCAAGAGTCACAAAAATGAGACAGAGATCAGGAAAGAATGTATTAAGATTTTTGTCTATTTATCAAAAGTAAGATGTGTATTAGATGCATGATGTGTATTAGATGCATGTGTATTAGACAGAAATGAAATTCTTATTCTAGAACAAAAAATGTCTGGATCTAATGCCAGATGAATTTAAACTGGAAATAAGGCAAAATTAATTAAAAATGAAACAACCTAAAAAAAAGTCAAGTTGATTTTCACCATATGAAGTCCTCAAAGATAAAATACTATCGTCTGAAACAACCTAAAACTATTTGCTTGGTGCAGTTATCCCTGGTTGAACAAACTAGATGCTATTCAGAAATTCAGACCAGACAGCTACAGTGCTCCATCAGTTATTAAAATCATGATTCAGTAAAGATTCCTGGAGAAGAATGCATGTTGCATCCTGTATTATCCTTGGGACTTTTCTTCTGATTAGAGGATCAAAACATGAGAGACACAGCAAAATAATTTTCCTTGTGTGCAGAAAATATCTGTCTACTTAAACAAGTAATGGTTGGAAGTATTTTATGAACAGAAGGAGTCCATTTTGTAACACACTGAAGTAAACACTTGGAAACTGTCATTTACATGACATGATTACCTACTGGAGTACATGTTCTGTCACTGTCAGGTGCTCTTCTCAATTGCTGTATTCATGGGCAGAATAAATGCTATGATTGCAACACGAGAGGGATGAATTGTTGACAAAGTAACAGAAATCTACTACCTGTGTATGCAAGAACATTAAGTACTACATGCATTTCCTTAGCATGTCTACGACCAAACAGCCAAAGGAAATACAATGAATGCTTCTTACTGAAAACCATTTCCTTAAAACAACTTTGAGCTTAAGGAGTGAAAAATCTTACCTGCAAACATATTGCCAGGTTAACTCTACAGCCAAGTGATGTGCTGACAGCCCGTGGATGGAGGCCCAGGTCTTTAAATAACTTTGAAAATGACTGAGTAAGAGCTATCCGAGGTCGTTCTTCTGCCACTACCACACACGTCCGTACGCGTGAGAGGTCCAGTCCCCTTGCCTAAAAAGAAGTCAAAATGTAACAAAGGCCACAAATGGGCAGGTTTAATGCAAAACAGAAATTCTTAAGTGTATTATGCAGGTAATCTGATTCCAGAGGAACAGCAGAACAGAGGCTAAGGTATCAGTACAGTTTCCATTTTTCCTGGAGGCCGGATGGCCAGATGACACCCTAATAGCTGAAGAAGCACACACTTGCTTGTCATCTCAACATTAGCACATAGGAAATGATGGGCATGCTAATTCTGAAGGGAGGGAATGCTATTTCCCCAAATTAATTCAGACGACAGTGAATAACAGAAAACAGGAAGCAATGTCTAGACTTGGAAAAACTGATTAGGAAATTATTAAGAGAGGATGGTAAAGGTTGGAGTCATCATAAATATCAGCATCTCAAGATAAATTTATTTCAGTAGCACATGGGAAATTCCAGGTGATTTCAGACATTTAACTGACTACCTGGCTTTTAATTCTGAGGGGGAAAGGAAGATGTACCCTCCTCTCCATACAACAAGGATCATCTAGTTAAAACAACACAGAACTTTTAAACGTGATTATTTAACCATAGAGGTCAAAACCAAACTAGTGTTTCATATAACCAGGGTATTCATAAAACACACTATACAATGTAATACTCCTTGAGCCTCTTGGACATTTACACCCCTGTTTTCCAACACTTGCCTACCAACACAGGCTGCAGCACACATCAAAAAGCTTAGGTAAATAAAAGCCTTTCCTTGATGTTTAAGAGCCCTGTGATCTGAAGAATGACAAGTATTGATACACAGCTTCTGGCAAGGAGTAACGTGGGTTCTGTGGCAGCTGCCTGTGCCCTTTGATGATTTTCTCCTCCCAGCAGACACTCAGCAGAGTGTGGAAGGCTCCCAAAGCCCATCAGCAGGCAGCAGGGTGAGCAGGACAGCAGGAGCACTCACCTTCAGCGACTCTGTTTGCGAACCAAGTCCCTTAGTACAGAGCTCCATGACTGAGTAGGAACAAAAAGTGTCCCTCACTTTGTACTGACTCACTGCAAGAAGCCACAGGGCAGGGTTGGTCTCCAGCTCTGAGGGAGGAATCAGAATAGACTGGTGTCCTGAATAAACGCTGCAAGACACAAGATTCATTAACACACACTAAACACTCGTGTCCACAGACAAACATGGGTAGGTGAATATACAATTTATCACAGCACTGGCTGCATCATGTAAAGCCTTACAGTGCTCCATAGCTCCAGAAATTTAACATAACATTTAACCCTGGTTTTCTGCTGTTCTTCCAGAGTCTATGAGGACTGCAGGCAGAATCTGCTCCTAATCTACTAATTCACTCAAAATTCCAGTGGACTTTGCTCTTAGGACTATACCAAAAAGAGCAAAATAGCTCAGTTGTTAATGGTGTGAATAGGCAGTGTAATAATATTTTAAAAAATTAAGTGTTGCTGACGAATACTTTGGATTGAATAATTAGCATTTTAAGAGACCTTGATTAAAAGGGTACTTTATTACTTAATATGGAAGCAACCTGCCCCCTGCTAAAGCAAGCAAGAGGTCTGCAATAATCTTCAAGGGAGTAAATTTGGCGCTAATTTAACATCCCTTGTAGTTTTAAATTTCTTCTGTGAAAGTTTTATGAACTTTTGAAACTCAAATATACTACATCTCTTGTATACTGGATACCCACTGAGCATAAATATTGCAAAAATACACTTATCAGCATCCCTGAGGGAAAAATTATGTCAGAGCTAATTTCTCTGGTACCTAAGAACCTCCCCAAGGGAAAGATATTCCCAATTTGATGACTTTATTTCCCATGGGTTCTATGTTGTTCACTCATCTCACACAGGCACATTTACCATCAATTTTACAGTCCTCTCACATCTCAATTTGTGATCTGTAGATATTTCAAATCGGAATGGTGACAGCATAAAGCCTCCAAATCATAGAAGTTCTGAGAAAGGACCATAAAAGCCCCCAAGATTTATGATGCATAAAAGAATTTCATTTGTGACTTGAAA
Source organism: Emberiza elegans (assembly GCA_024865655.1). Taxonomy (NCBI): domain Eukaryota; kingdom Metazoa; phylum Chordata; class Aves; order Passeriformes; family Fringillidae; genus Emberiza; species Emberiza elegans. The sequence goes on from JALJVW010000206.1 coordinate 14,008,159, forward strand.
ACTTGAAATGCCAGCTTGGTAAAGTAAAGTCAATGTTTTCAAATCCAAGTGTCTGAGGTAAAGACATAAAATGGAACTTTATTTTCAGGAATATGAGCATCTCAGTACCATTGGACATCAGGCACCTTTGCAATCCTTGCAGATGGGCTGCACACACACACACACACACACACACACACACACACACACACACACACACACACACACACACACACACACACACACACAACACACACACACACACACAACACACACACACACACACACACACACACACACACACACACACACACACACACACACACAACACACACACACACACACACACACACACCACACACACACACACACACACACACACACACACACACACACACACACACACACACACACACACACACACACACACACACACACACACACACACACACACACACACACACACACACACGCACACACACACACACACACACACACACACACACACACACACACACACACACACACACACACACACACACACACACAACACACAACACACACACACACACACACACACACACACACACACACACACACACACACACACACAGACATTCCCTCCTTGGTGAGTGAGTGCCCCCACTTCCCCCAAATCCAGATGAGAGTGCTTTCAAAAGCTGTGCCATGTAGAACCAGCTCTGTGTCACCTGGATGTCTTGGTACAATAAAGGCAAAAGAGGTGAACAAGTCCAGCCACAACAGCAGTTAATAATCCAAATTGTTTAGGTCTCTGCTGGAGTATGAGCCTGAGGATGTCATGGAATATGTATGAACTACAGTTCAAGCAATTTCATTTATCACAAAGGAGAAATTTTATCTTTGAGTGCTTGTCCCCACTGATGCCACTCTGGGTGATTGATGAGCAGGGGCTCACCACGGAGTCATGTGTTCTGGGATGGGGCTGACAGGGTGGGCAAATGAACCATCACCCTTTCATGGAATCACAATAAAGCATCACTGAACCTTGAGCATGTGCTGCATAAACATGTGAAAAGAGATCTTGGCAGCATTACCCATGCCTGAAAGGGAATGCCCTGAGCTCAAGTGAAAGATCAAACCAGCCAGAGAGTATTACTGATTTTTACTATAAATATTACCTCACTCTTTCATTTTTATAAATTCTATTAAGTTTTTCAGAGAAGTAAGACTAAAAGGCTGCTTAGGGCTCCACAAACAATCTAGGTGTGAAATTTGTCTGTCAAATACATAATTCTTACAAACAGGAAGCTGTAACCACTCAAGTAAAAACCTCAGATGGGCTCCAATCTGTACAAATATACAGTTTGGAGCCCATATATATATATATATATACAGTATATACAGAGTATATACAGAGATTCACCTTTAAACCCTTCCCCCTGACCCTGAACTTCTCTAATTGATGCAACCAGTAGCAGGTGAAAAAATTATCTGCACAATAATAAACATGATGCCAGGGCGTCAAATGGAGGAGAACTATTACTCACAACCACATTAAGATCCCTTAGGTATCACTTATTCAACTGGGCAGACTTACCAAAATCCAAACCAAATCAGAACAAGTTTTATCCCTGTACTGAAAAGTGTTCACACAAACTCCACAGTAATGTTGGAGAAAAAAGCTGCATTGCTTTGGTAGGAAAACAGGAAATTGATTCCAAGTGTATTTTACCAGGAAATCATTCAAAATAGCAGAATTTACACCAAAGACAAATGTTTTCCCCCTTAGCAACACTAATGTGTGAGGATGAACAGTCTACCTGTCTTGATCAACTTATGGACAAGAAAGAGGTTTTGCTCCCACCAACAGTCCAGCAAAGCATGAGGATCTGGATGCAAAATAATCTATCTTCTTCAGACTGAGGGGAACAAATACTCTTATGATCAGGCTTAAACTTGAAAAATTACTCCAATTAGACTGAAACTAATTAAGATGTTGCTAGTATGTTTTCTGAGTTTTCTAATGCCTCAAAAATACTGTGGAGCTCAGCATCAAACTGCACAGCAGAAGGAAATCTCTAGCAGGAAGAAAGCTCGAGAGCCTGACTGACATGTGCTGCTCCTGACTGCAGTACACAAACCTACAGCCAGCTGATACCGTGCCTGCAAACTCCACACCCAGCACAGGCTTTGTCTGCTGAGCTGTGGTTTAATAATCCATGCATATCCTCTGATTTGCAAGAGCAGTTGGTGGAGCTACAAGAAGAACGACAAAGGCATAATTGTGGGGTGAATGTGCCAGTTCCACAGCTGAAGTGCTTTATGCAGCACCTGGTCACCACAACGTCGGCCGTAATTTGGCTCAGCTCCCTGAGTCAATCTCTGAAACATTGCACACAATTTGTGCATCAGTCCAAACCACAAAATGCTACACATCCCTGAAAATTCACAGATTTATATTCCCTTGAGAAGCTGTCTATCACCCGTGTTTTGGTAGAAAAAAAGCTGAGGAAAAAATACCCTTGTACAGCTGGTTGAAACATTTCATACCATTCTAGTGGTTTCAAATCACTGTGAGATGGTAGAGGGTGCTTGCTTAGCATGAATGCCAAACACCACACAGAGGAGCACGTGCCTGAACAAGCTGCAGTTGTGCAAGGCTGCTTTGGAGGTGCTGGATGAAGCCTGACATGGTTCTAAACCTACAGGAAGTTCTGTCAATGCTGCCTCCATATAATTCTAGGAATGACAGAGAAGTTTGGTGGGTTCATCCAGGTATGGAATTCTAGATTTGGTAAAGTTAATCCTGAAACAGAGGCACTGAACAAGGTGAGGTAATTCCATCTCAACTTGAAACAATGATAGTTAAGATGCTTAAGCTGTCAGTTTGGCTATTTCATACAGGAACCAACAAAATAATGGTGAACACTGGCAGCAGGGGGATGAACGGTATTTAAGGAAAAACCTGGGAGTATAAATATAAACTGTTGAACCTAAATTCCCTTTTCTGAGGTTGCAACAATACATGATACCATAGACTAGGTGCATGATTTTACTTATGTAAATACTGGGAAGGAACTGTATCAAGACTGTCACAGAAGTATCCACCTCCTGATGCAGGTCTTAACAACAGGAGCAGACACATGCAGAGCAGCCCTGGATCACCTTGTCACAATGACTTTTGGGATGCAGATGCAGACTGAAATGCAGGGGTGGCTGAGGTGTGAGATCACCTTGTAGAAATGCCGTCTTCCTTTAGGGGACTGCAGAGCAACCCAGGGAAAAAAAGGTGTTCATGTGGTGGACAAAGCCTTGGATTTTGGCAGTAAGTGAAGAGCCCTGTCTGCCTGCACTAAGCAAGGGCTGCCCAAGGACAGGAACACTCCAGGTAAAGCACCAGGATGTATTTTGGTACAACAGCACCATCTGATCACAGCACTGGCTGCACTGCTCGGGCAGCAAACGGAGATTCCTGGAAGGACCTCTTGGCACTCAACTGTTCCACTGAGTTGGAGCTTTAGCCCATATTGTGCTGAGGCAGATCAGCAGTAAAAGCTGAGGTTTTATTATAGTTCCAAACATTTCAGCAGGTCAATAAATGCTGACAATGGCATGTGCAATTTGCAATTGCATTCTGGCAGTTACTGACCCATCACTGCCCTTCCTCCTGTGTCCTTGTTGGGTGACATGAGCTGCTTCCCCCTTCAGTGGAGGAGGCAGGTGGGTGTTGCTGAACCCTGTAAGTGTTTGCATCTGGTTTTTGCATTTCTACAGATGATATCTGGCACTAGGTGATGAGGGACAGGTATGGAACTGGGTGTTTGTTCACAATCTCCTGGACCAAGCCTGTAGAAGGACAGTACAGGCTATAGAGGACAGTATTTGGGAATACATCTCTCTTAGGCTTCAAAGGATTTGGGGTAAAATTAAATCTTCAGTTCTGGAGATCCAAAAAACAGAGAAAAAGTAAAGGGCTTCACACCACCTGCAGAGTCCAAAGATGACAGCAGGCACACAGTGCTCTAAGAGCATGACTGCACATGGTAAGCAGGTAACCCATCAGTACCAGAGACAGCAAAAAGCCATGGCTCAGCCTTGAGCATCATTCTGGTTCTTTATCAACACCTCTCCTGCCCCACTCATATCCCATGCAAGGGCATGTCTCCAGAGGTGATGGGGTAAGTCTGCCAACTCACCTCAGAACTCACTTATCAAGGTGACTCAGGGTGTTCAGCTGCCCTTGAACTTTCCAGGCTTGAGGCAGGTTTAACAGTACTGATGTCATGTGGAAGGAAAGCAAATTGCCTCTTCCACAAATTGCCACTGGCTACAGACTCTCCAGGAAACTGGCACACAGCAGTGTGTGGGCACACAACACACCTTCACACTCCTCCTGTGCCAGTTATGCACTTTGCAGAGTACATGACAGATGTTCATATCCCTCACTTCCCATGTCAGAGTTATCTGGTTCTGATGTGGCATTTAGGCTTCTTTATGCAGTCTTGCCTTTAATTTGTTGCACATGTGCTGAAATTGGGTGAAATGCTCATGCCTGCCAGTTATCTTCAAGTTAGCCTAAAAAACCTAACAATAATCAGTGATTCCTAACACAATAAACTTTCCTAAAATGTGGTTCTCCTGTCGGTGTTGACAATCCTTTGCTTACTTCTTGCACAGTTCCACCTGTCTGGTTGCTAAGAAACCTTGCAGTCTTTCTGTAGCAGAAGCCACCTGGCAGCACCACTGTGGATTTCGGCTTCATGCTATGGAACAGAGGCAGCAGGACAGGACAGGAGAAAGTACCTTCCATGGAGAGCTTTCCCTGGACCATTTCCTAGCAGTCTTGTTATTTACTGCATGCCTGCTGTGGACCAGAAAATTCTGTTCCTCTGGTCCAGTCTGAGTCTCACTGACTTACACTATGACAGGCTCATTTTCTGAGAATATATATATAAAGTTTATTAAAAATTACTAATGTACCTAATTTGAATTTGAGCAAGGACAATTCTGTCTCCTAGTAGTAGAAGTAGAACTGCAATTTGAGTTGGCTTAGCTGGGCTTAAGTAGGGGGAAAATTCTGATTCTATTGCATTACTCAGCAACTATCAGTTAAGTGAATCCTCCCTAATGAACTGCAGAACGCTGGATTCTGCCCCACAGTGACAAGCATTAAGACAGGGACATGTTAATTTCAGGAAGCATTTCTGAACAATGGGATTTAGAGTTCATTTTTTTACATTTGAGGATTGTTTTTTTCCTTTTAAAGAATGTAATACATTTTAAAATGTAATGCAATGCAAGTCAGAATACTAGTATCACCTTCTCAGAATGGATAAATGAGATTATTAAAGAGAAAAACACAAAGATAATGTATTCTTTTATTGAATCATGAGTAAGAACTCATTAAAATTAGGAAGTTAGGGGTTTGCAAACTCACATGGGGCTGACGTCTGCTGCCACACCCAGGACTTGCTGTTCAATGACAAAGGTTCCAAGGAAACCCTGCTGGAGCATGCAGCCAGTTTAGAGGGAACAGCTCTTTTTAATGTATTGCTCTGCTTTGCAAGGTTTCTTTTCTTTATTATTTTATAACCTTTAGGCCATAAAATAATAAATTTTTAAAAAATAAAAAAACTTTGCAAAACTATGCAATATATTCAAACTTACCAAAGGGCTGGCTCCATGCTCCAGCAGCTTTCCTAAGTAGCTTTGACCTTACAGAATGGGGCATTCTGGGGCACCACAGTGGAGCAGGCCAGCACAACATCTAAGTACCTACAATGGGGATAAAAGGTTAGTTTTTCTTTCAATTTCTTAGTCAGTGCCTCCTTTGGTCTAGTTAATAAAGGAATTTAAATGTACTTTTAACTGCACCCAGAACAGGAGGTTGCTCTTGCTTCCTGCTGGGCTCCTAAAACAAAGAGTTCCTATTTAAGTCTCAAAAGCCCCAAATTTATAAAAAATTCAAGATCAAACTTCATTTCCATATGCCATTAGAAATATTAATTTAGTAAGTGGAAGTGGTGACAGACAATCATAAGTTTGGAGCAGAAGTTTCTGAGTTAGAAAACTGGGTTGAAATGTTGGGCAGGATCCAGTTATGCTGAACCTCAAAGGGTAAAATGCAAAGTCACAAAATTTTAAATTATGAGGAGTAAGAGCTTTATAAACTCCAGGATGTATTTTTTCCTATCACATCGAATAATACTCATTACTAAAATAGTAGTGAAATGGAAATTAGATTTGTAAGAGGAATTAATTAGGCTGTATCTGATGCCAGCTTTCTCCAAATGACAATCGCAATTCTAGCAGCCTGAAGTTTTTCTGATTTAATAGGAACAGAGGATTAGTGGCAAAGAAGAGATTGATGTGAAGGTTCATAAGACTCAAGTGCTGCTGCCCTGATCTCAGCTCCTTCAAATCCCTTGTCTCCTTTCTCTTTGAAAATGGTATATAAAATTTTCTATTCCTTCTGTAAGCTACAAATGAGCATGGACTCTGATTGCTTTCTCCCAGAGGCTTGCTGCCTTAATTCACTTGCCAGTCATAAACAACCTTCTCCTCCTGAAAGCCTGAGTACTATCAGTATTGGGAAGGACCTAAGGGCAGCAAATGCATATTTGTTGGAGAAATGGTTCTGGAAGAAAAAAAAATTTGCATTCAGGAGAGTCTTGGGCATCACAAATTATTTGGGTTTTGGACAGGTCAACATTTATCTGTTTTATGGCTCTATCATGATGTTGCACAGAAGTTATTCCTGGATGCTCTCTGTTCCAGCACTGTCCTGTACAACGACACATTCCTTAGCTGAACTCTCCTATGGTGCTGCACAGACCTTCCCTGGCCTAACACATCAGCACATGCTGGACACTCAAGTCTTTATCAGAAATAGTCAACTGACTGTAAAAAAGCAACATTAAAAAAATTAAAATGGCCTGATTTAATTAAATTCTCAATATTTCTGAAGGGGGTTTTTTGCAGCCTCAATAGTTTTACTTTTATGTTGGGTAAATAAAACACTGAAAACACAAATTTTTTTCAAAACAAAGGCAACTCTAATCCCTATGTAAAATCCAAAACAGTATTAGGCAAGTATGGCTTAAATCAAGAAAAATGGATCAAAAATGAATAAGATAATACTGTTAATCTTTAGCCAATTTAATATATAATAAATATTTTAAAAGGGTAATAAACTGTGCCAATAGTCTACTTTTTAAAAAAAGCAATAATTGTTGAAAAGAAATTGTTGCAGTTGTTATCAAATAATATTTCCTTCAGGTATTTAGTAAATTGGTACAAAGTTTATCCAAAGTATTTTTAATGCCATGGATTATCTTCATTTTAGCAAATAAAAATAGCAGTACTGCTAACACTAAAGAACTTTCTGTGGAGAGAGCAAAGATGTCAGACCACTGACTCTGAGATGCCTTCATCAAAATGGGCTCCATTAACACTCCCACAGTTCTTTTCCTTTCCCTATGCATCAACCCAGCTAACCTAAAAAAAAGAAATCAATAGACCTGCTTTCAGTGCTGAATTGTAACTTCCCTAGGGTATAGAGATTGACAGAAATGTTACATTTCCAAATTTATTAACCCAAAAAGCTGATTCACATTTCACTAGAAATGTGTTTGTTTTCTGTTAACTTCCCTACTTTCCATATTTATTACCTGCAAGCTGAAACACACTTCACTAAAAATGTTTTGTTTTCTGTTAACACACTACCTGCAAGAAAACACACTTCTGTGTCTCCGCAGAAATCTCATCCTTGAAGGCCCACAAATGGGAGTCCCCTGATATCTACTGCTGCTTTCAGATTAGAGAATAAAAAAGAGGGTGTGAGGAAAGCACTTCCTTAAGGAAATACTGGTAAAGCCCTGCTTTCATCAACTAAAACAGGCCAGGCTCTGCAGGGACGGCAGTAAAGCAGCAGGAGGTCCATGAGCAGCCCTGCTGATGCTCTCCCAGCCCAAACACCTCCAGCCATGCCCTGCTCAAACAAACCACGTCCTCCACCAGCAGCTTCCACACAGCTCCCAGCAATTCCAGCTGCCTGTGGCAGCCCAAAGGCACTGCCTGCTCCTCCCATCCTTCCATCACTTCCATCATCCGTTGTGCTGTGGCACAGCACAGTGCAAACCTGTTTCAGGAAAGGCTGAGGAGAAGCCTCACCTGCAGAGGCACCAGAGGACAAACCCAAGTCCACAGTAGGGGTCCAAGCAGATGGCCACTTCCCGGGAGGGATAAAGCTCACACTGCAGCTTGATAGAACGACAAAAGGCACTAGTGGCTGCATGAGACATCTGAAACACAACAGCAAAGCAATTAAAATGATCAACTGTGTCATTGGAAGGCTCACTCCCAGACTGCACCAAGTGCTCACATCAATTACAGGATAAAACCACCAAATAAATATTGACTTTATGCTCAATGTAATTGACTTTATGCACACAGGTAATTTGTATCTTAGAAAACATAATTTTCCTTCAAGAGGGCATCCACATAATTGTGAAAGGGGAGACAGAATGAATGGTAAGTTTGAAGTGATTTAGGAAGAAAGATGTGAGTGGTTTAAAGATGCGCTCCAAGCTGTATGCAAAGCTAATGATAACATGCTACACGTTCTGGAAGAATAAAGGAAAGAATGACTGAATGAAACACTTCGTTGATCATCAGTAACATATTTTAAAGTATGTATTTCCTAACAAAGTAAATGAAAAATGCCAAAGCACTTTATAAATTGAAAGGGATTTTGCCAGCAAAGCAGTAATAAGGAGCTAAACATTCAGCAATAAAAATCCCCAATAAACTTAGTAAAGTTTCTGTAAATAAATATCTGTAAAATATCTTCATGTTATCCAGCTCCTAGTTGAGAAACAGGATCTTAGAATCCTGGTAAGGAAGCTTTCAAAGATAATACAAGCAGAAAGCAGAAATTAAAAACCTGATCCAAAGGAAATTATTCTGATTTTTTCCCTAGTTTTAGGATACTTTCCACACTCACCCATCCTGACTTACAAGTTCTCATGGCAATGGGAACAGGAAAATATCTTTTAATGTTTGTCTTCTCTATTAGTAACAAGAAATGTTAGTGTTAGAAATACAGTGTGGATAGGAGTTAACTTAGCAAACCTTTGATCTCTGCCACACAGGGAGCTGGTTGCTTTATATACTGCTCACTGAGAGTCAATGGAGGAAAACAGGCCCTTGGAAGGTAAAATTTATTTGATCTTAAAGTAAACGGGGGAATAAATCTCCAGAAGTGACTTTTTCTCCATTCCAATGACAGCCATAACTGAGGCTGGATGTGTTCCAAGTGATGCAAAAGGACCAGCTCTGAATGGGTGTCTGTGTGGTGATCATCTGCAGCCTGAAAATTAATTCTACTCCAGCTCAATCAAGACCACTTTTTCACATGGAATTAAACAAACTCTACTGATATAGAACTGCTGTTCTGTGAATTTTTACACCATATTGCATGTAAGCAATTGAAAATGTTGAGAGTAAATGGAAGCAAGTGGAATCTACTACTTTCAAAGTGATTACAAAACATTTATCAACTTTCCAGGAGCCATGGGAGTTTTTAGTAATTTCTTTTAATTTTGTATCACTGCATTACGAATATAAGCCTTGTGGCCTCTTTTGATCATTTTATAATTAATTAATCACTAGTGATGATGTAGTAGATGGTAACTGTTTACATAAACCTGCTGAATCAGTGACCTGCAGGCTCTGTGACCCAGATATTAGAAGCTAATCAAGAATTCCTTGATAGATTTATCTGTATTTCCCTCTAGCCACACTAAGAAAGGCTCATCGACTTGTCCTGCCTTTGACTATCTTTGAAGTTTCCCAAATACTCACTTTGCATAGTTAGTAGTCATTTCTGCAAGTCTGATAAAGTCTAATTCAGGCCTGATTTAATATAGATGACTGCATCTGAAACAATCATTTGAGGCTTTCTCTAGAGGAAATGAAGACTTATGTGACATTCACACCTTTAAAAAAATAGATGTTTTAGATAAGTCTGATAAATTACACCCTAAAAGTCCCTGCTTCTCTCTGCTGGCTACTGAGGAGCCCAATGACTACTGCACATCTGTAGGCTTTGTAGCTATTCAAAGTTACATGGAATAAATGCTGCAGGAGTGTCCAATATGTGACCATCAGCCAGGTCAACCATTTAACTATCAGTCAGCCTCAGGCTGGTCACTTCAACAGCTCTCTGCTTCCATCTCTTCATCCAAAAACTGGGAAAATGATGTTTTCTTTGTTTATAAATTATGCTGGCAGTTTCTGCAAATAGATGGATGATACTAAGGAGTGTGAGGAATTCAGCATAGGCTCCATGTGTGATACATCAGCAGAGATTGCTAAAGTAATCATAATCCTTGGATATGCAACAAATAGGAGTAAGGAAGAAACAGGTAAGAATAACAGACTGATTTTAGTGTGTCTTGATGAAACCAGTAGTGGGATACATAAGTCAGGTAAAACAGATTTGATGGATTGTGGCTAGAGGGTTGGAGAAAATGGCAGAATAGATTTCAAGAGCTCAAAATGCCTCATCTTAGCAAACAAATCTATCAATGAATTTTTGAAGCTTAGTTCTATACTAGCTGAATATATCAAAGAACCCATCAGGTACCTTAATTGCAAGAAGAAGAGACTATTGAAAACCAATGGCCAGTAGCTGAGTTGCAATAAGAAGGGAGCAATGAATGGGCACTGGAACAAGCAGGAAAAGGATGACAGTCTCATTTCCCTCATAAAATGGAAATAACAGATGCCTAAGCTGAAAAATGCTTCAGGCAGACAAACTAGTGGTCTATGCACAGAAGTAATGGAATGAAATTTTTAGCCTGAGAAGGAGAGAGGCTAAACCCACCACACACAGTCCTGTATCATATAGAGAAGAACTAATTTAATGTCAATGAATTCCAACAATGTCTGCATGGGAGGAAGTACTTCAATTCCTGCTTCCAAAAATCACGAGGAATCAGAAATTAGGAGCAGCCACCTGCCAGCCAGGCAGGAAGGCAAGAAGGGCAGCTTTGAGCAGAAGTCCCTACCTTTACCCCTGCCAGCATGCCAGTGGTGGAGACACTGAAGTCAAGGTAAGCAAGTGTTTCAGGGTTAGAAGGTTTGTAGATCTGTGCAGGCCGCTTCTTTGGCAAATCATCTGGTGGAGACAGAGACAGAAAACGTGTGTGTGTCACTGACCATCCCAGTGACACAAGAGACAGAGCTCCCCTGGCCCAGCACTCACCCGTGTCCAGGACTGGAGGCCATGTCCTGATGTCCACTGCTGCCGCCGCCTCCCGCGACCGTAACAATTTACAAATTAATTGCGTGGTCATTAGGCAGGCAGAGCGGCTCACCTAGAAATTCAAGAAATAAATAAAAACACAATGGGATACTAATTAACTCCCCCAGGAAAATGGGCAAGACTGTGACTGATTTTCTGCCAGAACAGGATACAGGTATATCAAGTTTATGTTTTCTGACTGGCAGGTGGGAAGATGCTCAGAAATGTAGCTCACAAAGAAGACAAAGTCATATGAGTTTTTTCACTTACATGAAAACTGCACTTTGAGAAGAGAATTGTAATGAAATTAAAGGCACCTTAATAGTGAGAATGTGACCCTTCCAACACATTGCATCAGCTCTCACCCCAAAGTGCCAGTAAAGAAGACTGTGCCCAAAAGATTTCCTATGTGACAATGTATCTTGGTTCATAAACAATTTTTCAGATAAACCAAAACCTAGTCTGACATTTTATATTAATAATTTTACTTTCTTAAGTCAATTTTATGTTAGCCATGTATTTCCAATTCCTGTGCTAGTGATAAATCACTGGGAGCTCTTCTGATATTGGCAAAAGTAGCTCTAGAACAGAAAATGTGGAAGGGGCACTAAGAAATCAAATGGTGAGCTTACAGCAAATTCCATCTGCACCGAACTCTAAATGATAGATGCTGAATTCTCCTCTTAGATTTGCTGTTCTTAAAAGTTCATAGGTATCAACTACAAGAATATTTCTTTCTTAAAAAGAATACTTCTTAGTCTTATTAATAAAACTTAATATGCTTAAAGAATTCAGATAAACATGCATAAGAGCACTGAAATCACTGAAGATAAAACACAGGAAAAACTGGAAAGGCAACATTGTTTTTCTTTTCCCCAAGCTTTGAAAATCTGTGCAAATGCTGCTCAGTGTATTTTTTTCTTTAAGGAAAATGAAACATTTCATGGCACACTAAATTTCCTGGGTTTAAACGAATAAAATCAGTAATCATATGCACAATAATTTTACCACTGACCAGAAGAGAATATCTTCTATGACAGTGATCTCATGGAAGTCAATTTTTAGAACACCAGAAATTTGGACATTTTGAAATTTGGAGCAAACATCGCTGAATCGAATTCTAATCTCTTGACACTCTAATCCCATGACTGCCCTGTATAGGCTGTTTAAATATTTCAAGCTAAAAGTGAATACAAACAGAGCCACTGCAGCACCCTTTAATCCATTTTCATTGTCATGGCAAGGCAAATTAATTCTTACATCACTAATCTTAATCCATGAAAATCTTGATTTGGGACACTAAACCATAAACAAAAGGAATTTCAAGAGTTGGTGGTTCCCAGCCCCCTCAGGAATTCCATAATCTGGACCATCAGAAGGTTCATTAAAATGCAGAATATCCATGCCTGGAGAATTCCACATCAGAGGTAAACACACAGGGATGGTGGGAAGGAGGAAGAACACAGCTTAGATACAGGTTAGGAACTGCTCAAGATGGGGCTCAGTTCAGTTATATTTTACAACTACCAGCTCATCACAAAACCACAATTCTGCAGGCCAAATTTTACTCAGAAGTCATTCTTACTGACTTCAAAAGGTGCTGTGCAGACATACAACATGTTACAGCAGGCATTGACCCCATCACATCAGGAAATTTGTGTGACTGCATTGGCAATGAAAAGACAGCTGCAATATTTTAATTTCTATAAAACCATTAATCTCAAAATTGAGAGAAATTATTGTGTAAAACAGAGCTGAGAGGTTTATAAGTCAAACTGGCATTAACATGGCCAATAAATGTCAACATTTTATCTACAGTCGGTCTATCAAAGGGACAATGAATATAAGCAAGCTTAGATCTGTCAGTTTTTTATCATGAAACCAAACATCTAGTTTGGCTATTAAACATCAAAAGAAAAAAACCACATTTTACATCACATCTGTATGTTAACAATTGATGTTTAAAAACACGGAGCGTCAAAATATCCAGTAACAAGAATTCTGAAAATAATAGAACAGGTTTGGGTTTTTTTTTACCTCTTCTGATACTTTGTGGCATCTGATGCCATAAGGAAAGCCAAAAATTACAACTATCTCTACTACTTGTTAATTGAAAATATCAAAATTAATTATCAATGGTATCAATGCTAAAAACACATTTGTTTAAACTGGTTTCTTCAGATTTTCAATCAGGAAATTAGAAACCGCCCAATGTAAAGGGCTATCTAATTTCAACTATTTTTACTTCCCTCAGTAAACAAGCACATTGCAGTTATTTATGTGCAACAAAGGTTAAACATTGTTAGATAAAGCCAAAATACCAAAAGAAAGCCCTGAAGGAAAAAGTCTGAGCAACACTTTCCTGGATTAAACAAAATACCGACCAACATCTTTACAGCAAAAACTTCGAAATTGCTTTAAAAGCAGAACAGTTGGATATTCAGAGGTGAGCATGCCATCGGGTGAGGATAAACTTCCCACTTAGGTTTTTCTCAAGAGTCTGTGCGGCTCTGCCTGTGAGGAATCCTACCACAGTTATATACATTTATAGCTATATAAATATTTATATATTTATATAAAATATAAAGAAGCATTTAAAATATATTTATTGAAAGGAGTCACACAACTGGGGCAAAAGGTGACAGCTCAAGTGAGCAGGTCGTGTATTGCCAAGCAGCGTTGATTTGGCACTGAAGACCGGAGTCCTGGAAGGAACACAACTCTTCAACCCAGCCACCCCTCACTCAGGTTACTGCTCCTAAAGACACAAATCTTTCACCAGACACACCCATTTCCTCTCCTCCTGCAATCTGGGGTGTGTGCTCACCTCCACGATCATCTTGACGGTGGGCAGCGTGGTGGCGATGTTCTGGGGGTGCGGCGGCCGCACCGTGATGGGCACGCAGCCCGCGTACAGGCACCCGTAAAACGCCGCGATCAGGTCGATCCCTGCACGAGAACAAAGCAGAGAGCACCCCTGAAAATCAAACAGCTTAATCACACTCCTGTGTCGGCATAAATAATACTTGGAACTGGACCCAGAAGGTTAAATGAGTGACTAAGCCCTTTAACAGATTTCTTTTTCAGCCCCTTGTCAGTGTTTGTTCAGCTTCGGTGGTTGCTCTCAGCTGCACCGTTCTGAGAATGGAAAACCACAGGTGACCCACAAAACTGCAGCCAGACAGCAACATCTAGGAGAGCTCCAGTTTGTTGTTCAGGAAGTAACCTGTTAAAAAGACTGATTTCTACAGATTAATTATCTTCCTAAATGTACATTTATAGAGTGTACAAGAACAGGGATGTCCCAGCAAAAGGATGAGGTAGGATGATGCTTGGTCCTATCAGCTGTAGAAAGAACATCTGGAGGTTCTATAAAATACTGTCTTTCTCTTGCCATTTTTAGCCTCACATACCTATCTACCTGAATTTTTACAGTAAAAAAAAGGGAATAATGATCTTGAAATCCTGCTTCTAACGTAAAATTCAGTGCTGTGCCACGTAAATACTGACTGCAGGTGATGGACAATGGACAGCACCCTTCAGGCCACCTAAGGAGGCTGAACAGTTCTAAGATCCCTTGAACACTGCTGTCTGTCACCTCCCTGGTGCTGTACACAGGCTGTGATAAGATGACAGTGGGGGCTGATTTAATCTTTCAGTGGAAAAGGATCTGCAGTACTGGTAGGTTATTGTTCCTTCAATAAAAAGCTTCATTCATGAGAAATGAAATACAGAAAACAAACATTTAAGTTTAAAGTATTCGTCTTCTTTTGTGGAAAAGGTTTTCCCATATTAACCATTGCAAAACTGCTCCTATAACTACACAGATATAACCAATGTCTTGCAGTCCTCACAAAACCAGTATCACATTACAGACCTTAAATCAGACTGTTTATTTCACTAACACACAAAAAATTTTAAAGATAAAAGAGTAGCACTAGATCAGAAATAATTTCAAGCAAATGTCAAATATGTTGCCAGTTAAAACAAACTTAAAAGCCTTGATGTCAAAGGATGAAAATCAAAACCAAGAGAGCTATCTAGATTAAGTGTCTATAGAGAAAATTTGCTACACATCAATCAAATTTCTACTCAAAAAACCCCCTATGTATAACTTCCTGGTTATTGTTGCTTTACCCCCATGAAATGCAGCACTTCCAAGAGGGAATTGAACAGGTGAATCTAAGAACACTTATCAGATGGAACTGCATGCTCATAAAATAGTCTGTATCCAGCAAATAAAAAAAAAAGCAGTAATTAAATTTGACTGCTTGCAAGAGACAGGTTTTAAAAACACAGGTTAGTCTTAATCTGAACCCAAAGAATTAAAATCTGTGTGTATGGATAAAGAGAGATTCTTTTGACTAGATTTGACTAAATTCAAAGGAATGTGCACAAGGCAAACATCTTGTGTTTGACAGTTCACACGGTGCACACGGTAACAGCCCTGCTACAGCACCGCTCAGAAGGACCTTGGTGAACTTCCAGGAGTCCCGAGGTGCTGCTACACAATTCTTTACCTGGTGGGTAAACCAAAGCCACGTGGTCTCCATCCTGCAAATGTCCCCTCTCCATCAGCATGACAGCTATCTTCTCAGCTCGTTTATGCAGCTGGACACATGTCAGTGAGTTGGCTATTGTTCCCTGCACGGGAAGAAAGACAAATGTCACAGGAGATAACATGATGTGCTGAAACTCTATTTTCCTCTTCACCTTAGAAGTTGTGGGATGAAGGGCAGCCACAATATGCCATGCAATGAACTTAAAATATGAAACATTCAGCCTTAGGGCAAACTGCAGTTGGAAGGAGAAAATGTTTCTAAGGTAGAGGAATGTTCTCTGTTCCTTTCTCTGTGCCTTCTGCCCTCAACAGTGTTTCTGCCCCCACCAAGGCAGTACAGCAGTGTGCTGATATCCTGTACTTCCCTTGCTGCACAGGCAGCATTCCTGCTGCAGCCAGGGAAGCACCTTCATGGTCTCTGTAGCAAACTGGAGCATCTGTGGAGAGCAATTCTGAAAATTGCATTTGCTGTCTGCACGCTGGAGTGCAGCCAAATGGCCCAGCAGAAATACTTTAAAGACAAAAGACACAAGACACAGGAGAAATCAATACTTTGTGATGGAAAAAAAAATTAGTCTGGAACAAAAGACAAGCATTTATATTGCATATAAATGACAGAGAGAAGAAAGGCCATTTGTTAAATTTGAATAACTCTGGTCAGCATGAGCTTGGCATTTTTGAAGCATTTCAAATAGTGCAAACCCAAAATCATCAAACAGTCACAGTGTTTTAAATTGAATGAGTGTTATACTTCTTGCACTTCCTAAATATAAATATATGTGTGCATATATGCACACACACAAGTACACATTTAGAAAAATATATACATCTGCATCACAAAATCCACTACCACTGCAGGCAGACAGCTCAGAAGACTAAAAACAAATGTACAGCACAGACTGGCTGCACCTAGAGCTGGTCAGGCCAGGTCTGGGCTGGGAGAAAGGGACAGGGCAGTATGGGAAGGGCTGAGTCTTGGCTTGTGTTCTTGCCCTGTGGAAAAAGAGGAGTTCAGTCTCCAGCACAGCTGTGACACACCTGGCACCTATCACAAGCACTAAGTTCACTTGAAAAAAGTGTTTCTGAAAAAATGGGGAGGAAAATGTAAGAATATATAAGAATATATAAATACATATACACTAAAGAAGAACACATAAACACACACTAAAATAGAACAGTGCATCAAAAATGCAATGTAATACAATAAAAAAGTATTGCATCACTATCCTCCTTCAGAGAGAAAGAAAGAAGGTTTACTGTTTCAAGGAAATGTTCTTTACACTCTATTTTAACAAGGCAAGGAACAGTAAGTATTTGTTCTGGGGTGGTTTCTATCCACACACACTGCAGTGTTTGCCCCCCAGGCCTCAGAGAGGAGGGAGCACTTGGCCAAAGGACAAGCACTGCAAGCAGTGCCACGTTACCAGCATCACCTGGCATTCACTGACTTCATCACAAACTGCCAGCAAAGAGCACAGCCCAACTGGAAATAAAATGGACAAGGCCAGGGCTCATCATTCCCCTCTTCATCATCCTCAGCAACCCCACTTACTGAATTGCACTTCAGACAGTTTTAAACAGTCTTCTGATCCCTGTGGAGATCATGTCACTAAAAAGGCTTCCTCTAAGGACATATGCAACTCTGTGGATGCTGGACCAGAGATGACTTCCATCTGTCCAGCCCTGAGAATGCCAAAGCAACGTGAAGTCTGGCTGTCCTGCCACTGCAGACCTGTCAGGAATTCTCCATTTCACCTGTACCTAAATTCTCCATTTCTTCTTTCAAGAAATTGCCTGTTTCCATGGTTATGAGAAGAAGAAGGACCCTTTGTAACCCCACACACATCAGAAGCATAGTTCCTACCAGCAGACAGGGAATTGCTGTAAACCAAGTGAATTTGTGCAAAGCTTGTTTACATTTAAGACTTCTGGCACTTGCTGCCTGTGAGCCAGTGGGAAGTCACTGTTTATATGAAGGGTAGGGAAGGAGAATCCTGTTGTTGGACAAGAATCACTTGCAAGCATCAGGCAACTACTCCCTTTGGGCCTTTAATGAGCTGTCCTAAAATGTAAAGGTGTTGCAATCCTTCATGACACACACTAAAAACAATGTACTGCACTAATTTTGAAATATTTCAAATTCTCAGAGCTTGGGTTACAGGAAAACACTAATCTCAGTGGACTTCCCTTACTCATCCACTGCAGGATGCCTGAATGTTTTAGAACAAAGTGTACAGACAATGTCCAAAGAAGAGAAAATAGGAAAAGTTACAAATCAGAACTAAAATTCAAGATGGGCAATAAAATTTGCCTAGGGCAAACCCCCCAAATCTGTCATCCTTTTCCATAAAATATTAATTCTATCCAAAAATCATTACATCTCAATCAAATTTCATATGATGAGATACTCTTCACTGAGAATAACAGAGAAACTGTAAAATCCAACTACTCTTCACTTCTATGGAACAGGAATTTGTTTTTTAATCCTTGTTTTGTACATTGTGTACTTCCCTTCCCTGTTTGAATGCTTCTGCCAGCATGGGAAGTTTGGCTTTATTTAAAACTCAAAAGCAACAGCCTTGTGTGGAAGAGATGGGATAGCACACATCAACTCTTTCTCACAGCATCTTTGCTCCTAATTACAGGACACAGCAATGCAGTACTTGCATGGTGTAATACTGAATTTACAAACAGCATTGCCTCTCAAGATTTCTACTTTGCCATAAAAAAATACATTATTACTTCACTATTTTTCTGTCAGGTTTCACATATTCACAAATATAAGCTATTAATCTGATATTTTTTTTTAAATTATTTAATTACTTACTGGTAGCTTCAAACTGAACTTTGTATCAGCACTGTAAAATGGAGAAGGACATTCTGTAAATACTGTAAGTGGTGATTTCACAGAGGTCCACAAATTACTGGAGGTTTAAGAACACATTCAAGTTGCATAAAGACCACATAGGCTGAGACAACATCAGCTACCACTCCAGGGGAACAGCACTTTTCCAGGCCTCCCCTCTCCTGAAGATCCTCACACAATTTGTGTGCTCCCCAGATCTGACAGATATGTGTGGATGTACTGTGACATAATGGTTTGAAATCAGACCTTAATTCTCTCTGTGGTCTTGAGAATTATTGGTTTGTCATCTGTAATCTGTAATCATCCAGGAAGTAAAGAATTTACACTACAGAAAGCAAGGAAGTTTTACCCTTAGCAAAGCCAAGTTCTGCACCAGTCACATTCATTAACTCAATTTTAGTAAGCAGTGAAATGCTGTGCCAGGCTGGCAGCCCATGTAGGTTATACAGAGAGATTTATTAGTGATCCTCTGTAGACTTGGTTGTATTCTGGATACACATTTTCCTCTCTTCACCTCCTTTCCTCGTTCTCACACCTCTCCCAGATGGTCCAATCTCACAAACAACAGCCATTGTTATATTTAGGGAAAATGCTTTGGTTTTGCCAAGCCTGTGCTTTTCAAATTGGAAATCAGGATGGTGAGCAGTATTAAACACTGTTGTTCACACAGGGACAGATCTGAAACAGATTCAACAGCATTGAAACAGATTTGCAGTGTCAGCTCACACACAACATGTATGTGGTGGAAAAAGGAATGAGAAATGTGTAAGGCACACTGATACAAAAACAATCTGTATCATGACAATGATGATTTCTGCCTCAGTGAATTTTAAGTATAACAGCTGAATATTGGTGGGAATAGGAAGAGAAAGGTCCCATTCAGGCGCTGCTGAAACCCCAGCGTGCCCTTGCCAGGGTCAGAGCCATGGCCGAGACCCTTACCCTGCAGTTGAGCAGGGTGTAGAGCACGTGGTCAGGGGTGGTCTGAGCTCTCCACTGCAACACTTCTGACAGGAACAGGAACTGCAATAAAGCAGAGTGACAGTCACAACACCAAACAGCTTCTTGGATTTAAAATCAGGTCACAACACCCAGAAGCACCAAACAGGAGTTAATTCTCTTGTCACACTGATGACAACAAGTTGCTTTTGCATGGTAGCAGCCACTTCTCTGGAAGTGAAGGCACTGCTGGGATTATGATATATTCCTGCATATACTTCCAAAGCAATAAAAGTTCTTACTGATCCCTCTGAATTTAAGCACTATTTACTTCTTTAGCTTCTTCTCTTTTTCTAACTTAAATACATAAGTACTTATACAGCTTAGAACTTACGAATTTAATTATTCACATAAACCCCCAAAAGAGCTGAATTTCAACTTAATTTTTCAGAATTAAAATAACAACAAATAAGGTCAGGACCTTATATGTTAACAAAATTCTCTGGATTCCACTTGAGCAGGTAAAAATTATGTAATAGAGGGTTATTTCTGGTAGAAGCCCCATGAACACTTTCCACCACATTTTTTCTGCTGTCTCATGCAAACATATTTCAAGAAGTCCATTAAAATGAAATGCAGTGATTTCTCATCATGTCTATTAAATATTTATCTGTAAAGAAACCATATTAAATCTATGCATTAATTAAAAAAAAAAATCAACAAATTTGGTGGTAATAATAATAATCATCATCATCATCCATCATATCTCTGAACTGCTAAGTGTCCTGATGTCAACTATATGATGTTAACTATATAATGGATGAAGTTAACTATATGATGTTAAATACAAGCCGTAACAGAAAAGTTTAGCTTACCTTTCTGGCCTGGTCATTATCTTCTATTTGCCCCAAATCTCTACCACTGGCCTGGGCAATTCTTTTTCCAGAGACCAAGTTCCCCACCATCACAGAGGCAGGGCCAATTTCTACAATAAAGCAGAAATACACCAAGTACAATAAAAATCCTTTGCTTGTGGATGAAAATTCATGTGATTTCTTTCTCATTACATGATGCTCTCCTCACTGCCATCCACAAAATCAAAATTTGAGCACATCTCTGTTGACACAAACTTTGGTTAGGAACCAGAAGTGGTTGAAAGATACACAGGACTGGATTCATCCTCTCCAAACGGCTCTGATTTAGCATGGGCTCTCCACAGCCAGGAACGTATCTTGTCTGCCTTGACAGGATGAATTTGGAAAATTCAGCTCCTACTGTAGGCACATCCATTCAAGTGCCTCAGTCCAGAGTGACAACATTCCTATTTCCCTCTTCTGTTGCCTGTGCTAAATTGCATTAGGACTTCTGCAATGCTACAGACACAAAGTGACAGGGATTAGGAAGGCAGATGGGGCCTGTGATAAAATGTATAAACCCTCTAGAATAAGATTGAGAGTGAAGTTAAGTAACTGCAGAAGAAAATAAGATATCATGGCTGACACTCCTCCATGAGGTGGAGTTCACTGATGTTTTGTTGCTATCATTAAAGGGCAATACCTGTCCCACAGATACCATTTAAGTTCATGTTGGCATTTGTTTTCTGCTTCAGCATGGATTACTGATCAACTGCAATTTATACCAGGCTCTACTTCTAGCCTATGGTGTCCAAGTGATTGTTTGTGAAATAAATAACCAGATAATGTACAATAAAAAGCACCCACAGACTACTCTGCTTTAACATTATAAAAGCAACACCCTCTGGGTATGTCACAACAACACAACACAGGAGAATGTCATACTATCAGTTTTGGTTTCGTGCTCCTAGCATTAAATATTATTATTAACATAGTAATATTTAATGCATACATAACATATCTGTAATGATCTCCATTGATTCTAGTTCAGCAATTACTTTGTGGTGCAGCAACAAGGAAATACGAATGTGACCACTGCAGTCAAAGGCTTCAGTGCTTTCATTAAGTTAGTGCAAGTCACTGTTAACCTCTGACACTCTCAGTATCCACAAACCAAGATTATGGTTTTGATTCTGAAACATTTGTCCAAAGGTTTTAAAAAAAGATGATGGCTTAGGCAAACTTGCACTGAATTCATGAGGGATAGTCTCCATATTCAAGATCCAGAGAGCAAACCCACTTCTAATTCCAAGGTATTTTTCAAAGTGGAAAATAACCAACACTTAGTCTAATGTAGCTGAATCCAAGGCTTAAGCCTGAGGCTACACATCCAGAACTCCTTGAAATTAATCTGAGTACTAAAACCTGCAATTGGATTCAAAGGCAAAAATTTGTTAAAATTTACTTATACATTGGGCACAAATAACTAGTGACTGGATTGCAGCAGGCTACAAGGCCTTTCTTGGGCTCTTGAGACAGTCCCTTGCTGTACAATTTCATCCAACATTCTTCATGAAGAGGCAGAACTTCTGAAGAACCATATTAAAACTAGTTAGGGTTTTTCCTCTAATAACCTGCTATTAGAGTAATACAGAATTTCCCCACACTGGTGGGGAATTAAACCACTCAGTCTTTGCTTTAATTTATTCATGACCAGTTTTGAAGTGTTTGCTCTTCCAACACTGTTATTTAGTAACAACAGTCCTCTTCCTCTCTGTTTCTAGTTTACAAACTCAGCCTTCAAAATAATCCAAGATTTTATGTTTGTCTGATTTGGTCTCCATCCTCTTTAAACATAACTGAGGAGGAATACATGAAGACCTCCAGGTGTGGTCTCAGCAGCACCTTGTAGAGTGATAAAAATGTCATCTTTATTGAATTGGCATTTTTCCTTGCACTGTCTGTGAAGGTGCTTCTAGCTCCTGGCAACACCAGTGATGTCCTTGACACACAGAGAAAGTTGAGGAGGAAAGCTGATGAAGCTGATTCTCCCCTGTATCAGCTGTTACTTGATTTCACTCCCTTACAGCACCACAAGCACACAGCACAAAGTCACAGTCCCTTGGCCTCCACTGCTCTTACCTGGTTGCTTTTGCCTTGGTTTGGGCAGGTTTGTTACGCAGGTGTGGGGACACATCAGCACGTTGCAAGGATGCAGAGATCCTTCCAGGAAGAGCTGTTTGGTTTCTGACAGGTGAATCCCTCCCAGGGGTGTCTTGGGAAGCGTGTTGGCTGGGACAAGTGCTAGGCAGTAGACTCCCACTTGATGAATGCTGTCAATTGCCTAAAAAAGCACACAGGAAGTCGATTTTAATGAAAGGATAATTTTTCATCACTCTAATAAGCACGTGTTGTTCTGAATTACTGCATAAAGGAGCCCTAATAATTAACTGGCAATGGAAAGACACTTCAGCTATGTCAGTGATAAGGAGGTTCTTTTCACTGGGAACAGGTGGACAGAAATGTTGTTACACTCATTCCAGCAGATAAAAAAGCAACCAAAAACCTGGTGATAAATGCCCACAAATCTAGGCACTAGGAAATGCTACCTTTTTATCCCTCTTAAGCACACATTAGTAGCAGATATCCTGGAGATTTTTTACAAAGATGGGCTGTCAGACCACATGAAATTGCTTTTAAGCTGTGCACTTCTCAGAGCTAAAGTTCAAAGGATTCCTATCAACTCAATATCCAGTCCATCTTTCTGAGCAGGGCAAAATTTCAAATAACTCCTATAACTAATGATGTATGCAGCTTGTGAATATTTTAATTTTTTTTAAGGCAATAACTGTTTCATTCCCTGATCACAGTGTAGAAGATTTTCAGGCAGGAATGGAAAATATATAAAGGAAAACTATGAAACTATCCACTTGGAAAAAAATTGGTTGGACAAAAACCTGAAGAAGAAGCATCTTTGAATTGTATAGCAACCATGTTCACTGCCTGATATGTTAATTAAACTGCATCACTTTCAAGAAAACTGTAGCATACAGTATCCATGTAATTTATTGAGCTAAACATGAATATCCATGCTCATAGATTTTAATTCCCTACAGATTTAAAGGATTTATTTTCCTTATAATGGTAACAAAAATTGTAGCAAGTGTTTAGAAAGCCAACTTCATTGTATTAGAACACCAACTTCAGGCATTT
This sequence comes from Emberiza elegans, assembly GCA_024865655.1. Taxonomy (NCBI): domain Eukaryota; kingdom Metazoa; phylum Chordata; class Aves; order Passeriformes; family Fringillidae; genus Emberiza; species Emberiza elegans. The sequence goes on from JALJVW010000206.1 coordinate 14,031,861, forward strand.
ATGCAAACTGAGAAACAAATTACAAATATCATCTCTAATGAGTAGTCAAATGTTCAAAAATATAATTTACTTATCTTGCTTTTTAATTTTAAACTGTGAGAAAAGTGAATTGATATGTGTACTGCCTTGAAGATACAATCTATACTCTGAGAATAAGATAATCACTTACAGTTATGTATGTACTAAAGGGTAGACCAATAAATTACTGATTACTCCTACAGATTAAGCAATGCTTCACTTTTGGCTTCTGTTTGCTCCATTTCTTATTTATTTGACTGCAAAATCTCATAAGAAAGAATAATAAAATGGTGACTCATTTAAAAGCATTGGAATTTTAGCAGGAGTAGCTCTCACAGCAGAATTGGAAGCCCTTGCTGCTGGCCTAACTGACACCACCCAAAAGATCAGCAATAGTGAAATATTTATGGCAGGCAACACACAACATCTCATGTTTCTGGCAGAAACTATCATAACCTACTAATCATAACGTTATTTGTAGGTTCTGAAAAGCAGTGATCAATCATGAGATCCTCACCTGACATCAGCCTGAAGGAAAACCATCACAGGGCAAATAACCATTTTCACTCAAAGATAAAACTCTGTGGCTCCTACAGGTGGTGGAATGGACAGCAATACCCAGCTGTGGTGGGATGAGGAGTGCATGCAGCGATTCCCCAGTAAATTCTGAACTGTCTCTGAGAGATACATCTGCTACACAATGCCACATAAATACCATGGGTCATTCAAATCTGTCACCTTTCACACCTTTGAGTTGGGCACATTTCTGAAGCAGGGAATGACTTCGTCACAAGGATGACAATTGGTGAACTGAGCCTTAAAATTCTGAGGGAGAAGAGTACCAGTCAATTTTAATACTGCTGGCATTTATGGCTCTTGATGAGACGGGTTGGTTTTTGAAATTACTCTGTCCAGCCAGAATCAAACAGTACCTGAAATCTCTGTTCCTCTCCTTCATTGTGAAAATGGACAAGATTTACCCAAACTTGTGGAGAGTCCAGACTGCTGCGTTGTTTGAGCTGAGAAAACATCTTGTTCTAACACAGTTCTCTGGGCAAACACTCTCCAGTGCTGCAGTAGATCTATCTCCTGGCTTTCCCTAGTCCTGTCAATCCTGGCACTGCTAAAACTGACATCCAGTCTGCAGGAACCACAGCCCTGCCTGAAGGGTCAGATCAGCCTGCAGCAGATGAGCATCTAGGATCTATCTGACTGAACTGCTGGGTGATCTGGCATCTTCTACTCTCAAGAAACTCTGTCCCCAACCATCCCTCTGCTAAAGGCCACAGATGCAGTCCAGCATAGTCCCACAGGTTTAGCAGCTCTACCATCCTGCAGCTCCCTGCCAAGGGGCAGGATGGGTGTCAGGAGAGTCAGAATATGTGCAAAGCACTGGAAAAACTGGTTCTGCAAATTGAGACAGCTCAACTGCAGGGAAGAGACAGCAAGGCACAGCAGTAGCAGGCAGTGCAGGGCAGGGCTGGCACAGGGCAGCACTCACAGAGTGTCAGACAACTCACAAATAGCATTAAAATCAAGTAGCAATTTGCTGGAGTTTGTTACCATGGACTTCACTGAGAGCCATGACACAGGCTGGAATATTGTTATGCTGTGCCTCACTAAAAGATGATTCAGATACAGCTGGTTACCACTTCCTGACATCTGTCATTAAAACTCTGATTGGGAAGAGGCACAAAACATCCCACATGTTCCTGGCTTCTGTCCTTCATCTCTGCTCTCAGCTGTGGTGGAAACAGAAACTTCTTGTTCACATAGTGGTGCATGCCAGAGTTGCAGGCTTCACACGTGGGTGATGAAAGCAGCCACACATGTGAGCACTTTGATACATGGCCTGCTATTCTCAGACACTGCTAGGGCTTGATCAGACTCAGAATAGCAGGGCTGACTCTTGGCAGGAGTGTTGGGACACAGGATTCCTGCAGCTTTCAGTGCAGAACTCTACTGGCTATGATTGTGTAAGACATTAGTTCTGTAAAAGTCACAAAGATGCTTCGCTGACAAAAGAGGACAAGTGTAAAGTCCAGAGTTTCAACCCCTTTAGGAGCCTCCTACTTGACAAAAGTGTGGGCAATCCAAAGCCTCTTCTTCTACAATAGCTGCCATAGGTGCTATTAGGTTTTTAAAAAGGCTTTTGGGTGACGGCAAGCTAGAGGCTCTATCCTTTCTTGGTATTAATTTAGATCTCCTGTGAATATGAGATGCCTCTAACTGTATGAAATGTAGCTGTCTTTTGAATCAAGAGAGCAGATGAGCCTGTCTTGAGATGGATGAAAGCTTGTTTGTTCAGTTTCTTGAAGAATACAGTAGATAGACTCCCTTTCTTATTCAGTAAAATGCAGTGATGAATAAAAACATCCCTGAATTGTGTGGGATCTTTATCTTTGGCTCTTAGGTAAAGCAAAAAATATGCCTGCAATATATTTACTGAGAAGAGTCCTTGCAGGAGGACAGGAAGGAAGGTAGGAAAGGGAGGTAGAAGTAACAGGAGACCAACTGTAGACAGACCTGAGACCACTTCACAAGGTAGCAACAAACAGACTTAATCTGACTACATCTCCATTAAATCAATTGCTTTTGAGATGGAAGATGACCCTGTCTAAAGTATCTAACATTTTGAGTGTGGACATTAGAGCTGAAAAAAAAACCCCCTGAGTATTCTATTGATATTGCCAGACTGCTGGAATGGGATTCATTGGAAGAGGTGTCCCTCTGAGAAGATAACCTCACTGTAGATACCTAGATCTGAGCTAATCAATCTAATCAATTATTAATCAATCACTTTCCTTCATTTCAGTGGAGGGAAATTGGGGTTTTTAGGCCGAGTTTCATTCAGTTTATTTTAGCTATCAACATGGTACCCTAGAAACACATAATTCTCTCTCACCTGTCAAAGAAAATAAATCTGGATGAGGCCAACTCTGTACCCATGCACATAACTGTGAGCAGTTAAGAGACTCTGGTAGCTTTTGACAGTAAGAGTATATAATGCATTCATTCATTCATTCATTCATTCATTCATTCATTCATTCATTCATTCATTCATTCCCCTTTTGAAGTAAAGAATGACTACATCCTTATAAACCACACGCTACTCTCTCATTGTTATTATTTACTTCAATTCATTCCTGTCTTCTTATAGCACTTCGATTAGGAAAAGGATGGCTCTCTGGGTGTGTACAGTCCAGACAGGAACTGTCACTCAGAAGAATCTCATTTTGTGCTCATTAAGAGCAAGTGCAACTGCAGGTGGATTCACAACTACTCAAAGACAAATGTCAGTTACCTTAGGGGTCTGAAAGATCAATAAAAAGAATATAAAGTTAGAAAAAAATTAGCTTCTAAACACACATATAGAGCATTACCTGGAGAACTCGACTCATCCACTGAAAACTGTCTTCTTCTGTGGAGTCTGGCCTTTGCTCAGCAACAATAACTATCCTTTCATCATGCAGCACACTCACAGAAAACACTGCTATTCTATAGGAGGAGAGAAGAGCATTTAGTGCCAGGACAGAGGGAGAAACCCGTCTTCTGCATTAACCCTCTACAACTCTGATTTCTTTACTTCTTAACTGGACTCCTGTTGGGTCAATTATTAATATATTTATGGGGAATAAACTACAAGAACAGTTTTAGATAAGTTCTGGAGTCGAAACAGCAGGCTTTGTTCTACAGTCATGTATATACAAGCAGAATGTCGAAGCAGGATTGAGAAGTGAACATTCTTGGAAGAAGAAAAGCACTACATTTGGGTCACACCAAGGTTGTTGCTAAGATGTTATATAACAGCCAGCATAAGCACCTTCCTTGGCCCCATCTCAGAAGACAGAAATTGCAACATCATTTTGTGAGAGCTCTGACATGTGATGGAGTGTGAGCACATGATATTGCATGAGGCTCTTCAGAAGTTTTGGATGTCTCCTGCTCAGTTTAAGCACATGAGGAAGGTCACACAAAGAACTGCTTTCACATTCAAAAACTTCAGTGTAAGGCATTTTGGAAATGTTCAGTGCACACAGAAAGGCTCCTGTTGAGCCAACTCCCTCACAATTAACCAGCTGTTCAACTGGAAATTTCAGCAACCACAGTTTCAAAACCTTGGTATTCAAATTCTGCCTCAGCATTGCCTTGGGCTTCCCTCAGCCATCTCCTGGTACAGGCAATATGAACAGAACTGGAGGGAAACTACAATGCACATCAGGCATTGCTTTCTGAAAGCATCTGGATCATTTACACTTCATCTAAGCCAAATAAAGATTTCTATATAATATAAAGAAAGAAAAGATCAAACCTCCCCCTGTAGACAAATTTCATGGGTTCCACAGCCAGTGCTGTTGCTACAATGTCATCAGCATTATGTCTTCTTCCACTGACAACCATCAAACCATCCATTTTGCCAATAACAAAGACCAGTCCACCTGGTCCTATAAAGCCTAGAAGTCCAGTCCTTATAAAAGGATATTCAGTGATAGGGCCACCAGAACTGGTCATAGGAAACACCTGCAAAACAGAAACATGGGTCTTCAGTTCTGTACACAGAGATCTGCAAAGTCCACACAGGCTGCAAAGTATTTCAGGCTATTCTGAAACAAAGTAAATAGGTCACTGGTGATGCTCTTTATCCTTCACTGACCATAAAGTGAGTGTCAGGAAACTCCTACACTGGTGTGTACCTGAGTTCCAGCAAATTCAATCCCACTCTGTTTACAATACACATTTTCTGTAACTGTGAGCCTGTAAATCATTTATGACCTTAAAAAAATATAAAAATCAACATCAAAAGTATTAAATAAAAACCCATGCTGAGCAGACTGCCAACCCAAGGAGCTGTGTATAGGTTAACTGAGAGCTTAACTCAGGAACATTTCAGTAGAGGTTTTCTTCAGTATCTCATGCCCATTTCAAACACAGTGTAAGAAACAGGCAGGTTAGAAGTGAAGCTATTTTAAGGTACAGCACATTAATGATTCTTTCAGCTGACCACATTTGTATTTAAGGTCAATTATGTTCTCAGAATACTTGTGATAATGTCTTCTGTAGCACACCAGGAAGTGAAAATACAGCCCTACAGAGCACCTCTCTAAATGTCTGAACAGAAGACATACATGACTTCCACAGACAGATTCCTATGGCTTTTTCTACCCTAATTACCACAGTATTATCCTTTTGGCATGTGAGCTACTCTGAGCAGCATTCTGACACAACCACACTTTCCTGCAGTCATTTCTTTAAACTTAAATAGTCTAAAGGCAAAAAGACAATGGCAAGTAGAAGACCATGCCTATATAGTGTTCTTGAAGGCTCATCTAAAAAGAAAGGTCAAATTCTGCTGCCAGATGCCCATGGGTGACTCTTATTGAACAGATTTAATGCTTATACATCCTTGGCTATAATTCATTACGGGAACACAAAACTCTTTGACACTCTAATACCTGCAACATGAATTAAGCAGTAAAACAGAATAGAGATCCACTTTGAGAGAACACTTAAAATCATGCTTAACTTTAAAATAGAGTGGCCATGCTTACTCAATGGGAGTTTATTTGCTTAGCTTTAGGAATAAGTCTAAATCAGTCTAAATATGCTGCTAAACTGCTGACAGTTATGAATTATGAATGATATCACAATTACAGCAAGTACTACAAAATGAACAGAAGTACCTTTCTACCCTGAAGTATGTAAAATCCAGGATTATCACCCACACTGGGTATTGCCAATTGTATTTGCAGCATTAAAATCAGCTGTCAACAAGTTTCAGATCACAATAGCATAATAGGATTCCTGACTTCAACAGTAGGATGTAGAATCATATCTATTGTCTCAATTAATTATATAATATGCAGTGTTTACAACATTCAGCCCTGCATTTTGCAGGAGATATCTGTCACATTAGTCTATTAAAAGTGGTAATAACAGAGAGTTTTTAAGGGAAATATAAATGGATTAGTGTTAATTCCTGCCATATATATATTAAACAAGAAAGAATTGTATCTTAAAAATAATTTTTTTCACTTTTTCTCTAATTTCTTCAGCCTTACACACTGTCTTCAGCAGAAGTTAATGATAACAAGTGAGCAGGTTCTACAGAGCTATCAATACAGCTGTGTGCACTGGAGTCAGAAAACAGATTCCACAAAGCCAAAAGGCTTTCACCTAATGCAATTCAAACAAAAGCAGATGGGGACTAATCAGAAAAAGGTTTCTCTGCTCTTCAGATTCATCTCTTGAAGACTACATCTGTCAGGATTCTGTATAAATAGAAGCCTCAATGCTGGAAGTGCTGTGGAAATGTTGAAAAGTGCTTTCCGGAGATACCAAGCAGCTTTCTTACTGTTTGCAATAATCAAATTCTGCACACAGACTTATACAATATTACCTTTTGAACTTGGTCTTTCTCACTCCTTTCCTTCTGATTTTTTTCAGCTCCCAGTATCTTATTTGAACATTGAAGTAAAAGCTCTTCAGAGCCAAAACTAAACTCACAGAAAGATCTACTATTGCACTTAATGAAATGGGCTTCAGTGCAGATTATCTGGCTAGAGTGTAGGTCCCAAGCCATAAGCATTGATTAATGTTGCTATTCTTATACTGTTAATACCAATACTTCATGTCAAACATTGTCTTGAAACAGAGAAAGTCCAAAAGGATTTTATATAGCACTTTTTGCCAACTTACCTCAAAAGTATTTTTGGTCATGCCCGAGAGTCCATAATATGATGTACCCGTTGCAATAGCACATACACAAAGTTCTCCTATCTCATCTGTTTTACAGAGCTGAGGAATTCCATCTGGCTTCACTGAACACATTATAGCTAGAGGGAGAATAAAGGAATTTAAAAAATATTATAAAATGAACCACAGAATAATAGAAGTGCTGTGGGAAAGACATCATGGTGGAGATGACATAAACAAATGAATTACATGTAGACTAATGTCTAGCAATCAGTTTCTTGAACATTATGGTGTTCAACATTATCAAGAGGTTTTCTATTATGAATGATATTTATATAAAGAATGCAAGGATCTTTATGTAAACTCAGTCTTTACATTGCTAACAATACCTATTTATCTTGCTCTCTGAAACTGCAGTTCATATGAAATATTGCTGTGAAATGTGATTGTGTTCCTAGCTTTGCATACTGAGAACCAGATCTGCCTCAGTCAATGCAAAATGAAATATCCTAATGGAGCCCTTGATAATTACTATACAGCCAGAGAGGCAGACAACCAGGAAATCCACCTCTCAGAAAGTAGCAACACCATATGAAAGACCAAGATATTCCAGCAGACTAATTGGGCTGTTTTACTGAGAATCTATCACAGTCCAGACTCCCTCTGTCTGGTGTTACAGGCCTGCAGTGACAGCAGGAGCTAAACAGGAGGGATTAGAAAGCACTGTCTGAGAAAAAAGCACCATTTTATGTCAACCACTTGAACAACAATCAGGGATGCTGCTTCAGCTATCACCTCTGGAGTTGGAGTACAGCCTTGGTAGATTTTGTAATTGCAAAGAGAATATGATGATCAGGGATGTAGAAAGGAATCAACACATCTTTTAAGTACAAGGGCACAAAATCTTTCATTCAGAGGAGTGTGCACTGTCATTAAATTTATCAGAACATAATATGAAGTGCAGGATGGCATATCTATTATAGTATCTTGTACGATAACTATTAAGCAACAAACAATCATATCTTCCTTTATTTAAAGTTGTTCAACTGAAATTTGGTAAGATGCATCATTATGTTTTATTGCTTTGATCCATAACAAGCATTCTCTTATAAAAATACAGTATTAGCCTTTTCCAGTACCCATAGCATATTATTTAAAATGTAACTGCCTTATGAAAAGTGTTATCTTCCTCTTCAGAAGCACTGGTTTCAGTTTAAATTTATCAACATGAACTTTTCAGTGATACCTCCTCTGTCTAGTAGCTGGGTGATAGCACAAGACATTTGGAAAAACATTCTGCAAGCTTTCAGATAGCAATTTTTTTGATCCTTAGCACAGGCTATGACAATTTTCCCTACTGAAACCTTTTATCCTGGTTGGACTTCTGGATATTTACAGCCACAGTGCTTTAACTTCCTTATTTTTCTCTACCAACACCTCACAGCTTAGGAACAGATGTGGTGGCAGCTTATTTAATACATGTTGCTAATGCAAGCACAGATAGACTGAGGTAAATGCAGACAAGAAATCTTGGGATTTCCAAACCGTGCAGTTTTGTAAGGTAATGCTTTTGGACTAAAATGTTTTCAAGAAGCTTGTAGTCCCAAAGCTTGTAGTCCAGCAACAAAGTACGCTCAGCTGCAACTTCCTACTGCCAATTACTTAAACTGATGGATCATAATAAGTTTCAAAGGAAGTTCCTCACCTCCTGGCATCACTAAGCCAACATCCTGGACAGTCAGGACAGAGAGCTTTTCTTCAGAGTCCACTCGAATGACGCCGTAGGTGAGCCCGTGCATGGACAGGACCCCTCTCCCCGGCGGCTGGTTGCTGTCGTCTGTTGGCCTGCGAGCACGGGTTAGAGCATCAGTGCACCATCAGTAAAGTGCAAACATTTCCTTGTGCTTAATGCACTGCCACTGCAAATACTCCTCTGTTTCAAAGGTTTAAAACTCCTCCTTCCTGCCTCCCCTGTTAGGCCAAATAAAATTCTGTTTTTCAGTCATTTCTGAGTAATTACATCTTTTATTCAGTACCCACCCATGTATATGGGGTGCTGAGATGCAAGTAACCCCTTAACATTTAGCCAAAACAGGCTGTATTTAATTTTCAGAAAAATTTATAAAGATTGCCTTACCCTTCAAGTAAAGAGCTACTACCTAATTTTTAAAATGCTGAAAGATGATACAGACTATGTGAAAGGAAACTGCACTACAAATATTTGCAACTGATCAGTAAATAACTTGATAAATTCTATATGTTATCTATTTTGAGGCAACCTGGCATAGATTTACTGTCAAGTATCTGTGGAAGACACAAGGATTTCACTATCTTCATTTTAGTGCATATAATTGAATCCTTCCTATTCTAATTTACCACATGAAAATTAAAACAAATTACACCTTCATCAGTCATGGTCAAAATGTGGATGCAGCCTCTTGGTAACGCCTCAGTTTGCTCAGATTCATTGCTGTAAAATTCCAGAGCATCAGCACAAGATGCCTGTCAGCCTGTTTCAGTATAAAACCACCTGCTGCACCAGTGGATACAATTATACCTATGGAGAGTGTGCCTTGAGTAAATGAGTGCTGACGCATGCAAGTTACCAAGGCAGGGGAATGTGTCAGAGCTTTTCACGTCTGGAAGGACTCTTGCACTGTCCTGCATTTTAAAATGCAAAACTGGAAGGTGACATGGTGCTGATCTGAGTTCAGGTTATGCATCCATGAAGAGCAGACTCCAGCTCTTTTTAGGATGGATAAAACAACCAATGTTTAGCTCACAATTCTGAGTTTTTTCCCAAATACTCCATCACAACACAACTATTTTTTAACCGATAATGTCCTTTGATGTGACATTTCTCCTCTACTGTGCTTGAAATACTAGATGGGCCTCAGCCAGTCCTGCTCATGTAAGCCCTGCCCTGATGGGCTCTATAAATTTCAATTAATAGGTTTTACGAGCCATATTTCTCAAGTGACATTGTCAACAAAGAAGGATGTGAGCGTGCTTGAAATTGCATTAGAGCATGACAAATGGCACTAGTAAACAAGCACCTGTGATAAATAACACTCCCATCATGTAAAAGGAACTTTCAGTGACATTATTGATCAACTTTCCCTCATCCCTGCTCCCCAAAACACACATTTTGGGCTCATGAGAATAAAAGGTCTCCTGCAGGCTTCTCACAGACTTCCAGAAGCAGAGGCCATCTGGACTTTCATCACACCCATTTTCTTGCACTACTTATCCCACAAAGCATTTTGAGAGCAGCTCCTCCCACCATTTAAAGATAATACAATCTATTTGCCCACTGCTTTTTGCCAGCCATTGAAAAGGGAAAAAACCTGTCCTTAAACTTTTGCATTCCCTTAAGCAAGTGGGTTCAAACTAATATTCAGTAAACCAAAGGAGAATAAAATTAATTATTTGCATGACACATCCCTTTGAATATTAGGCTTTGTGATTCAGCACTAAGTCTGAAGCACCTCCAGCCTATTACTGTCTTCTTCTAAACTATAAGGTTATTTCAACTGAGAACTGGTTTTGTTACTCTTCCTTGTAGGAAGTTCAGTAAAAATACACCATAGATTTTGAAAGAGTCAGAGCATTAACAGGGAGCTCTCTGGATCTCTGCTCTGCAGGGAGTCGTTTTAATGCATACTTCAGCAGTAACTCTTTGGAAATTGTATGATAATGACTTTACTGTCAGTGGAGATGGCTTGAACAAAATGAAAAATACTACATCTCCCAAGTTCATCTAGCATTATCCTACCATTAAACAGAGTTCAAATAAAAGGAGATGTGTTCTATAACACTCACTGCAGTAAGAACTGCTCTGTAATTACACAGTCATGCACTGAAGATAAAATGCCTATTTTTTAATTTTAAATTATCCACAATGTTATGTGCTAATAATTTTTTTTTTGTAAGGCCTCAATGCTAGTTAATTTGGAAATGAATTTTTAGTGCTTCAGAGAGCTACAGGCAGAGAGCTTATGTCTAGAAAGGGCACACCAGTCATGCCATTATGAAGTTTTACCACTTCCTAACCTGTGATTTGAGCCAAATTTTCCAGGGTTGGCCCAGGAAATTAAAAACCTGCTCAGTGCTCAGCACAAGAGCTGTCTGCTGCCCATTCACTTCCTCTCTGAACTTCAGAGAAGAGTTTATTCCAATGAAGCAAAGGCCTGCCCAGCCAACGGCAGGGAAACCCATCTAAAGGAAAGACACCTGGTACTTCTGGTATGAAGCTGAGAGAGGCAGGTGGAGCTGAGTGAAGGGCTCTCTGAAATCCTGTGGTTCACAGAAACACAACTAACCTGGGCAGGGTAAGCTCCTGATGGATTGCTTTCAGATGTTCTAAACTAATAATGAGGTGGCTGAAAATCAACCTCACTTCTTGGCCTTGTGTCCTTCCTCCTGTAAATGTTCTGTCGGAAAGCTAATTGAAAATCTAGTTAAATTTCATTTGGACAGTGTATTTAGGAATTTGTGGCAGGAAGTATTTTACTTAATGCTATTTTAGTGCTTTACACGTTTATATTGCATGTTCTAACATGAAGCAATTATAATTGGCTGCAGAAACATGAACTTAGAAACAAAGTGCTTACTGTTCAATGTACAGTTTTTGGAAAACTCTGCCAAAACAGACAATACTTACACCATTGACTGTGTGCTACAGCCCTCCTGACAGGATGCTGCTGCTGGAGCAAAGTCTTATGAGAGGCTGAGGGTGCTGGGGGGCTCAGCCTGGAGGAAAGGAGGCTCAGAGGGGACCTTATCACTTCCCAAGTGATATCCTGCATATATCCTATATATATCCTAAGTGATAAGGAAGGTTGTAGCCTGAAAGGGGCTGTAGCCAGGTGGGTCTTTCTCCCAAGAACAAATGACAGAACAAGAGGAAATGGCCTCAAGTTGTGCCAGGGGAGGTTTAGATAGGATTTCAGGAAAAATTTCTTCACCCAAAGGAAGAAGCATTGGAACAGGCTGCCCAGGGAAGAGGCTGAGACACCATCCCTGTATTCAGAAGATGTGTGGAAGTGACACTCAGGGACACAGTTCAGTAAAGCTTGTGCAGTGCAGGGTTAATGGTTGGATTGAATGATCTTAAAGGTCTTTTCTAACCTGACCAACACTGTGATTGTATATATGTAACACCTAACAGTTCTAGTAGCATTTAGCAGTTTTAGTGGAATTTATCTATTTTATTTCTAGCCACAAATCCCTCAGACTCAAAGAGCATTTCCAGATCATTACTGAGAGTCTCTGAATGGTTAAAAAGTGCCTGTCAGACAAAAGCATCCTGCAGAAGGTCGTAATTCTCTTGAAACAGAGCACTTAAGAATATGGTTTTCCTTAATGGCAATTCCACTTAATTATCTCATTTTAATTCATTTTATGCTTACAGTGGCATATTTACATTTTTATTTACAGAATTTCCTTTTGCATTTCAATTTATTTAATTTAAAATGAGATAAAATTACAGCAATGGGAGCCATAAAGTATTCTGAAGTTAAATCATTCCTCTAAAAATTCTTCTTGTAGGTCTTCCTTGGACATAAACACATTGCAAACTATGCATTTCATATAGAACTTAAATATGCAGATTAATATTTAATTTTTTTTTTCAAATTACCAGATAGACACATTAAGTGGGTCTATTTTCACTGGTGTAACACATACCTTCGAATAGCCACAGTGAGGGCTTCTGGTGAACTAGCACAGGGACAAATGACCTCCTGCCTTAGACCTTTACTTTGGAAGACATTGAGAAATGCATCACAGGAAGAAATGGACCCTGGGGTAAAGGAAAAAAAATAATGAGAGAGAAAACTAATTTGATTTCTGAAGTGATGCTATTCAAACTGCAAATTTACTGTTTAATATATAGGCTTTTCAGGAAAAATCATTTTTAAAGTATCCTTGTCCACTGGGAAATACATCATAGCTGTTACAACTATATATATATTTATGTGTGTGTGTATGTATGAGCAGTTGTGTATATGTGTACAGGGAATAAAGACTAATTTTTAAACATGAAATCTTTACATTATGCTTACATAGGAAATGCATTACTGCTAGATTTACAGTATCAATTTCATTGCAGTGTTCTCTCTTAGGATGAGGGAAATTAAGGATTTAATTCATAAATTCCAAACAAGCTACTACAAACAAGCAGAACACCTCTATCTATGCTGGTATCTTAAATAATACAGAAAAACAGCTCATGCTGTTAAATGCCATGAAGTGATTCAGATGTGTTTCTTTAGAATAGCTTAAGTGTTCCCCTAAAATTCTCAGTTACTTCTGCAGCTGAGAACTGTCATTCAGGGGAAATGTTCTGATCCTTTCTATAGTTTAAGGTCTTCATTCCTTCAATTTTTATGGGTTCAGTCTTTATACATGACTGTGCTGTTAAACAAAACTAGATTTACTGCAACTTACATTATATGGAATATCAAGTTTATTTCAGGATGAGCTAGAGAAAAATAAACTTTGAAAAAAATCCCAAATTGATTACTGTTTCCACAAATGTCACACTGTTTGTAGTAGACAATCTGCAAAGTTTGCAAATATTTTAGCTAAGAGGGGTGAAGATTCAAGCTCTAAGTGCAAGAGAGAAGAAACCCCTCCCTGCTGTGTCCTGCACTGGAGCAGCAGAGCTTACATGGGTTGGCACCATCAGCCACTATCAGCATCCGCAGCGAGGAGAGGTTGATGTCCCTCTGGTCCCGGTGTGCCACCAAGGCCCAGTGCATGTCTCTGGACTTCACACAGGCCACTTTTGCTGCAACAGCAATGAGAAAATTACTAACACACCACAGAAAAGCTAGGCAGCTCTGCTATCAATTTGCACTTTTGATTTTGACTATCAAGCAAGCTTTTGTGTATTCTTGTTCCTTACCTTTGTATTGACAGACTTTTTGTATCCATGACAGAGGATTCACTTTCATTAAGGAGTATGGGATACTGATGACATGCATCATGTTCATGACACTCTGAAACCAAAAAGATAAAAGGGTTTGATATAAAAATTGTGGCAACTACATATATTGTGTTACGGGCAGGGGCATCTATGCAAATCACTCTGTTCTGGCATTCATCTTTTCCTATCTAGCTACCTACATGAAGATGAAACAGACATCCATTTTCCAATGCTTTAATTAAGGATTAAGGATTTATACTAATCAGATCATAACTTCTATGCAGTACTGAAAAAAACATTTTCTTTCTATTCATACTCAAAGAGGTTCACTCTAAATAGAAAAAAAATTAAAAAAACATTGGCTGAAGAATGTCTGTACATCTGCTATGTAGTTAAATATTAACCCTAAGCCTGATAATCTGCCATATATATGAACACTGTACTAAAAAGGACAAAAGCAGCAAGACATCTGTCTATGGAAATCCATCTCTGAGAAGACTAAAAGCTACCAATGGTAGTGGAGCACAAATTATTTAAAAGACAGGAGACAAAGAAATTGAAATCCTAGACTAAGCAGAAATCAATTTATTTTAAAAGAAAATTAATGAAGGAGGTTTTAGTCTCTCTCCAGGTGAGCTAATTCCAGTATTTTCAACAGGGTCATGAAAAGTTCCAGGAAGTTTAGGAAACACAGCTGAGTGAAACCAATGACAAACCCAAAGCTGATCTCTCAGTCTGAGCCCATCAATTGTACCAGTGATTTCCCAGTGCCAAACACACATCCTGTAAATGAGCTGCTGCTTTACTTCTGTTAGCATTTAGAAATATCTCCTCAGGGCAACACGCTTCCCCTCATAGCAGTTCAGGTTAAATTCAGTATTTGTTTTGGAAAACCTAGGTTTAGGAAAGGTTAAGTGTCCCAGTGGATTAGTCATCTAAACACTGGGAGAGCTGCAAAAGATAGTTATCCTTTCAGTCTGGCACAAGCATAGGTACAGGAAAACAGGCAAGTATTGAAAAAAATGAAGTTCAGAACAAGATTAATAGCAAAGGAAGGCACAGAACAGCTCTATTAGACATTTGCTTTCAGCCAGTGATAAAGATGGTTTTTAACATGAGATACTTATGGGTGTTAAGCCTAATCATTTCTGCTTCAGAAATGTTATTTCTGCACATTGATAGTGAGAGCAGAGTAACACTGCATGGGAAAAATTATCAGATCACTGGGAATCCTGGGGACCCCCAAAATCACGGGACCCCAAACAATGAACCCTTCAAGACTTGACATCTGTTCTTAAAATGATCAGTGAATTGTAAACAATTTGTCAGACACTGATTGCAACAGCACCTTAGGAAGCAATCCTTGAAAATATGTCAGTTGTCTCCCATGTCAATTGAGGAAGACAGTCCAGCATCAAGTAGAAAATTAATGCAAAAGTATTGGGAACACTTAATGTTAGCAAAACCATCCTTTTGGTGGGAGTTTTGACAGGGAAGTTAGTCAGCAACAATAGAACTATTCCACTGGATCATATCCCTACAGGGGAAAGTACTAATTTGATTTGTTTCTGCTATAAAGTTTGATCTCAAAATCACATATTGGTGAGATAATATGATAAGAATGGGACCACAGTACTTGGCATGATACATAAAAATACACTGACATCTTTACCATGCTCATTGTGGGTAAATGCACTAGGAGATCATGGGTTTAAATTATATTTATTTTGCTTTCAAAGCAGAAAAAATTGTATTAGAAGAAACTGTAGGAGATCCCAGTTTGTGACAGCACTAAGCATATTAGGTTAGTTTATTTTCAAATACTCAGAGAGAATAAAAAACATACTTACTGTAAGAATTCCATGCCATAAACCAACATCCTTCTTGAAATCTAGTACATTCACAATTGTTTCAGCTGTCCAACAAAAACAAAGCAGAATTTATTTTTTAGAACGTGGCATTGACCCAAGGCAAATCCATTCAAAGGAAGGAAGCTTCAGTATAACATGACTGATGATCTCAAATGTCAACTTTCAAAGTAAATCTCCACTGCAGGATTTATATTGGTTAAGACATTATTTGTACCTCTCCTATAGATTTTAAACATAAACATATTTCCTGAAACAAATGGAAAAAAATCACGTTCTTAAGTCTAGAAGCCTTTGGCACTGAGCTGTGTAAAACATAATATAGGAGACTGATGAAAAATAAATGACAATCACCACTTGATTTTAAGGATGATGTACAGTGATGATGTACACATGTTTTAAGGATGATGAGCACACTCCCTACCTTCTGTGTATCCACATGCCTGGGTCAGAGCTTGGCAGTGTGTCAGCAGTGCAATCCTTGTCACAGTTACCCCAAGCACACTTCCATCTTTACATGTTTTGTACTAAAAGAATTAAGAAGGGAAATTCAGTGTGAAAGAATTGCCATAATTCCATTATTTAATAGCTATGTTTAAAGTATTTCCTCTGCAGGTGAATGATGGACACATCTAATGACTCTATTTTAAGAAGGCTGCAGTAATGGGGAGTTTTGGAGGCATTTCTTCGTTAAAAGGCAATTATTTTTTTTTTTTTTAAGTTAGGCTTTCTCTTTTGACTGAAGATTCCCAGGTTTGGTATCTGAAATCCATGTACTGTTTCAAAACAAGCATTATGGAAACATAACTCTAACAACTCTGATCATGTCAGTGACTAATGGACTGGCTAGATTTAGCAGAGAATAACCTAGTTCAGTCTGTTCAGTGTTTACATGTTAGATTTTATAGGCCAACCACTAAGCCCCAGCTTCTCCCTTCTGCATCTTACAAGGCATGTGATAAGAGCTGACTGCAGAATCCTTGCTGGGTGCTGTGATAATAATCTATATGTATACAGTCTGAAAGACACAAGCTCTTTGATCAGGAGAATGTGAGACTCATGAAAAAGTAGCAGAAAAGAGGTGGGAAGCCATTGGTGATTACTGAAATAATTTTTGTAATTTATGTAAGTGTCTGAGAACTATCAGGGGCAGATAATGAATTAAACAGTTATCTTCCTCCATGATGGAAGATAATCAGCAAGATTGAGAGTGAAGACATCCCTGCTTCTCTAGCCCAGTGTCCTGATTGCACTAAGACAGGAAACACCTTTGGTCCATTCACTTGCACTTAGTCCCTTTGAAGAATAATTTAAATTCAATATTACCACCACTGAAATCAAAGCATTTGAGTCTATGCAGAAGGGGGAGAAAATGATGGGAAAAAAAAGGAGGAAAATTAAATTCAACAGCATTGCTAACTTTCCCTTCCTGATGCTGTTCTGTTGTTGGGAGTGTGACTCATAAAGCAGTAAGTGACAGGCAAGCATTTGAACAAGAAATTCTTTCTTTTTCAAAGGGTCTGAAGGTTGAAGATATGAGAACTGAAGCTTCACTGTGAACCTTGTCATCTATCCATTCAAGGCTAGTGGGCAAGCCCACATTGAACAGAAGCAAGATTGCTCAAGGCAAATGTAATATTACACTGCAGCAGCCACACAAAAATGTTAATGTTAGAAACACCCAGAACACAATTTAACATTCCATTGACTTTTCTGAAATCAGTATTGGTCGAATTTATTAAAAAAACATTACTAATTAACAAGCTAAAGCAGGATGTTCTTTGCCTCTGTGACTACTGAATGAATAATGATGTTTACCTAATCCAGAGTGCCACATGTAATGATTTGAGGAGAAGATGCATCTTCATTAACTCACCTCAATGTAAGCTGTGTCATTGTTGGCATCCTTGATGTGTGGGAACCAGTCACGAGGTGGCTTGGAGAGGTGTTTAGACTCAGTGACAAACCACAGCAGCTTTGGCCAGCCTGAGGTACAAACAAAAGCCAGCTTTCATTGAGTTTCTGCTGGATAAGACAAGACAAAAGCCTTCCCTGCCAGAGTTTTATTCTTGAAAAGTCTGTGTCACCATTACCTAACATCGCTTCCTTTCAACCTCAGTGTAGTATGGGAAATAAGATTTTGCAGATCTGCTTTTCTAACACAGCTACTGAGGTGTTTTTAGGCAATCCCTGAGGGAATGGCTGGGCAGTTTAAGCTGTTTTTGGCCCCAGTCGTTTCATTAACACTCCCCATCAGAAGTTACTGTCCCTACACTTCACTGAAGGAGTGAATCGTATGAACAATTCTCATCTACTACACAGATGGTCTCAGCAGCCTGGCTGAGCCACCAGACACTGGACTGGGAGCCCTGGTGCTGCTCTCCATCCCATGAGGCTGGCACAGCCACCACTGCCACCGTGACACACCAGGACAGCAGTGTCCCAGCTGCTCCTGTGGCAAGGGTTTCATCACAGCCTGACCCTCACCCACAGCCTCTAAACAAGAGCAGCTTGTTGTAGTAAATGACCAGGGAGAGCCATGATAAACCAGGGCTAGGTTACCTTTAAACTGTGGTATCTCCCCTGTGGGGCTTTTAGGCAGTCCTTTATGGCATGCATCGCTGGTCAAGGCCACAGTAACTCCGCAGCTTCCAAGCAAAAAGCCTATTTGTTGACTTCCTGCATCCTAAGAGATGACAAAATACAGAATTGATTAGAAGTGATTACAGGCTGAAAGCACTTTTGTTCTTGGGCACATTATCTTGAGAGGAAAATTAGCTTGAGGTCTCTTTGCTTTAAATTGATTTCCTTTTAGGTGACTACCAAAACTCATCTGTACATTGACAAAGGAATTCCACAAGCTAGGTATCCTCTTGTCTGTAGCAGCATAAATCATAAAGACAGTGGAAACCATCAGATGGCATTTGCTCTTGCATCTCTTCAGAAATGACAAGTGGCTGGGAGGAATGCCTGGTCTGACACAGGGTTGTTCCATCCAGAGGGATCCCTGGAGAAATTGCCACAGGGCTCTCAAAAAGTTCACCAAAGGCAAATCCAAAGTCCTGCACCTGTGGAGGAACAAACCCCTGTCCCAGAATGGTCTGGAGAGCAGCTTTTTGTGAAGAACCTGGGGGTGCTGGTGGACAGCAAGCTGAGTGTGAACCAGCAGTGTGCCCTGGCACGAAGAAGGCAAATGGAATCCTGAGCTGTGTGAGGCAGAGCATTGCCAGCAGGCTGAGGGAGGGCATCCTCCCCCCCAGCACCATCGAGGCACATCTCCAGGGCTGGCACCAGTTCTGGGCTTCCAGGAGGACACAGAGCTACTGGAGAGAGTCAGCAAAGGGCCACCATGACAATTAAGGGACTGGAGCATCTCTCCTATGAGGGAAGAGTGAGAGCTGGAACTGCTGAGCCTTGAGAAGAGAATGCTTAGTCAATGTGTACAAACACCTGAAGGGAGGATGAGCAGGAGATGGAGCCAGGTTCTTTCCTTTCTTTCCCCAGAGACAGGACCAGAGGCAATGGACACAAACCAACACAGAGGAGGTTCCCTCTGACAATCAGGAAATGCCTTTTTACTGGGAGGGTGACTGGCACAAAGCACCCACAGAGGTTGTAGAGTTTCCATACTTGGAGATATCCAAAAGCTACTGTGGATATAGTCCTGGGCACCCTGTTTGAGCAGGGAAGCTGGACTAGGTCACCTCCACACATTTCTGCCAACCTCAACCATTCTGTGACTTTGTGACAATTCTAGGAAATCATATGGATTACAGATGCTTCCACCTGGAGAAAGCTTTCAACCATCAAGATGTTATGATGGGTGTACAGTGGTGAGGGTTTCCCTGTTTATGCTGATCTAACCTGATTTGTCAATAACCATTTCATTGAGTAGTTGCAGGCACATTTCAGGAGCACCATATGCAGTCAAGTGCCCATTAGAGTAAGCTCATTACATTTTACTTTCATCAAGGGGATAGAAGCAGGGAGATTAAGAAGTCATGTAATGATTTCCCAGTCTAGGCCACAGTTGTTCTTGAAGAGATGCTGAGCATCTACAGCATTACATCTGCTTTACGTATAGTGTCTTGTCATTACTATTTTATGAACTTTACATCTCTCCAACAGGCTCTTCTACAGAGCAAAGCCCTACATGTAAATGCACATTGAAATATTGACCCTTTCTTCACAGAATTATTCTACCGAAAACAACCTAAAGAGACTCAAAGATCAAATTAAAATATCTTTCAAATCAAAGATTTGCTCAAAATTTCCCATTAACTATACAGCACATTCAACAATGGAAACAACCAGAAATAAAGAACAGTTGCCTTAATCTATTGATTTATTCAAAGCAAAATTGTATGATGGAAAGAAAGCCCCAGAGCCTAACTGACTAATTCTTAATGCAATTTTTATGTAGTCAAATAAAACCATCTAAAATGGAGAAGCAATGAGAACAGAGAAAAAGCAAAAGCTTATTTTTCCATACTACCTCAAAGTATGTATATGGCAGCAATTATCAGAACTTTGATAGCTGAGCAAGCAATGTGAGACAATTAACTGATCTAAAAGTCGTGCTATATAACTCCTCCTATCCAGAATTACTGTATTTGCTTTTGCTTACTATAGCCAGAATGCTTATAAAACCAGGAAAAAAATCAAAAGGTATTTTTTTCAGCAAGGTTTTTTAAACTTAAGCTTGTGTATCATCTTTACCCATATAAAACCAGACAATGAGAGTATTCTGTGAACAACAGAGAATAATACTGGTGTCTCCATGAACAACTTTGGGGAGCATGCTGTTGGTCCCACCACACCTGCACCAGGGGGGCTTCCAGGACTTAATGGGCTTTGTCCAGCATTAATTCCTGTCCTCACTGACTCTCATGTCAGCAGCTCCACATCTCTGTTGCCAAACCTACGGGCCAAGCACTTAGCAAGATCTAATCCTGGTTCCACATGAGGATGAGACATGTCTCCACTCTTGGAGTCTGCTCAGAGGAAGGAAATGGGTGCCTGAGCAGTGCAGAAGGGATGGCTTCCCTGAGGATCCCTCAGAAGGAATGGCAGGAAGAGGAAGGCTGGAGTGTTCCATGGAGAACACCACTCCTTGGCCCACACAGCTGCTGCTCTATCATCTATAAAGGGAGGTCATGAGTTCCTTAAAATATCAGATTCATACTACCATTGCTCACAATTTCCCTTAAATTTAATCTAATAAATGCTTACTAATATATGTATCAGTTTCTAACTACCAACTAAAAAATTTAATTTTATAAATTTTATAATTGAATGCAGCAATGACATGGAGCTCAATTTTAAATTACAATGTTGTAATTGTATATCCTATAAAAGACTGCTACAAATTGTTTCACCACTATATCAAGAAAATGCCAATTCTCAAGCAAGGAAATTCCATTTAATGCTGAACTTTGTAAACAGAAATTAACCTAACAAAGTCCATTAAGAAATCTAACATAAGGAAACCAGTAGAAAGTGTGGATCCTCAAGCATCAGCATACCATGGCCCTGGGGGGATGCATCAGCTAAGAAATCACCTGTCAAACTCTTCTCCCAGCAAAAGACCACAACAGAAAAAACAAACTTGCACTAACAGTGTAGAGATATTTAGATAACACAAGAAAGAATGCCTACACTTTCCCTTGGTGCCATATCAACTGTCTTAGGGGATGTCCATATAAATATTAATCAGTCATTTGTAGCAGTTCAACACATATATAGATCTCTTAATACAATCTATGCACATGTAACAGTTTGTAATAGCACACTGCTTTACGTCAGGACAGCCCACCTCAAACAGCATTAAAACCCTCACCTTATTCTTTTCTGAACAGATATTCTTGTAGTTGTAAGGAAAACTTGACTAAATTATCATGTGACATAACACTGCCACAGGAGATGGGGAGAATTTCACCAGGCATGGGCAGTGTGTCACACCATGCTTTGGTGGCCACAATAAATCCTGCCTTGCAAGACAAAGGCAAATCAAGATGCTGAAACACACATGCTGTGAAAGACACTCTTCTCAAGGGCCACAGGAGCTCCAGGTGAGGATTTTGCAGTATGAACCCAATGAAGCTTTCTGGAAGTCTCCTACTTGGTGCCCATCAACTCCACCTTCAGTCTCAGTCTCTCACACCTCATAACTAGTTATCTTCACCTTCTGCCTGCTTCTGGTGGTTCCATCCTGACCCAGAACCTAAAACTACTGCAGAGAACAGAGACATGAAGAAGGGGTTGACATCCCCTGCTTCATATAGGTGCCTCTGCGATAATTAGTGCCCCACAGAAGAACTTGTTTCTAACTACTCAAGTGGTGCTGGGATACTGGACTGACAGCCAGGAGGGGGAAGATCTGAAACCTTTTTACATCCCACAGACACACCACAATGTTCCTTACACACTCAACCATGTAAACACAAGTCTTTGCTGCTCCTCATACCTCAGCATGACAGGCCCAGAACAGTGAGGACCTTGGGCAAAACTTGTGTTTGAAAAATGAGGTTTGGGCTAAAAGTGCAATCCTTTGCCTGAGGCTGTCAAAGTTTACATGTGGGCCACAAAAATGACTACTGACTTTAAGGGCAATGATTATTACAGATTTGACAGACAAACTATTGGCCTTCCTTTTGAGCAATGTAAAATTAATGGTTGCAATGGTGAAAACTACTTTTTAAGTGGCAAAGAGACACAACCAAATAATATTCTGCCAAAACCCCCAAATCCTCTTCCCCTCTAAGTACAATCAATCTCCTACCTGTGAGGGAATAGATTTTCAGGACACACTGGTTTGTCAGAAGTGTTACTTGCTATTTTGGTTATGTGCTACTAGGCAACCCCCCACTTGCCATAAACACTTTATTTTGCTGAATGTTGTGGGGGTAGGGGAAACCTCAGGGAGCTGGTGGAGACCAGGTGAAACAACTGAATGCAGTCCCAACTGCAGACAGGGAGAGACTTGCCAGAGATGGTCACTGTCAAACCCTCCACAATTCACAGTCTGAAGTGACATGTAATGCAGGTGGAAGGCAAAACACAGAGCTGAGGTATTGCAGCATGAAGCTTGAGACCAATTGCTGAGTTTGGAACTACCACTTTACATTTCTTGGAGGCACAGCACTTGCTGGGTTATGAAAACTGAGGTGTGTGTAGCTTTAGACTGTGTCTGCACACACACCTAGAGAGATCAATCTTTCAGATGAAGCAACCCAGAAATCCTCCCTGCTGTAGGCAGCCATTCAAAGTTCTCTAAAGACTTTTATTAAAGGTTCCCTAAAGGTTTTCACCACTACTTGGAGGCAAACTGTCTTCTTCCTGCTGCAGAGTGATAATTCATTGTCAGGATAAAAAATCCCACGTGTGGTTGCATTTCAGCACGCTGTTAATGTCATTTCTCTAATGCTTTGTGAGAGTATCTTTGTGAAGGAAAACAGTTATGATCCCGTCTCCGTGAGTGAGAGTGCATGTCCTTATCTAATAAGGAAGGAAGAGACAGCCTGTGCAAAGGTTGGCCTGATAAAGGTTACTTCTGTTCACTTGCAAATCCCAGACTGCTTTCAAAATGAGAATTATGTGGTGGAGCATCACAGACTGAACTAATCTTGTTTTCAGTTACAATGTTTATTTGAGCTCCAGTGCCCTCACCCTAACAAACATTTGCTGGTAAAGAACAAACAGGGCAATGATCAGATGTAAAGACCAAGCATCACCAGTTCTGAGCCAAAAAAGGCATCAAGGAAACCTCGTTTTTTTAAAAAAACACGAAGACCTTAGTAACAATTAAACACAGTGCAGACACAATCTTCACACCCAGCTTTAAGATGAAGAAATTAACTGTCTCCTCAGACAACAGCTTTGATATCTGCCTGCAATGTGCATGTGAAATCTGCAACTGTGAGCATCTTAACATCCAAAAATCTTCATAAAAGCAAGACAATGGTTATTTTTGGCAGTGGACACTACATGAAATATTATATTCTCTCCAGGAAATTACCATTTCCTAAACTTGAAAATACAGTAAGGAAACACAGACTTCAAAGGATCTAAGATTCACTGTGGCCAGCTGAGCAAGGACTTCTTGGCGCTCCACTGCTGAAGGGCAGGAAGAGGGATGGACAGACACAGGGCTTGCAGGGCTTGCACAGGGGGCTTAGGTCAGGCTCAGGGAATTCACATTCTTTGGAGAGACTAGAAGACTATACCACTGAAAAGAATATATGAAACATTTTGTACATATTTTAAATGCAGGGGAGGAAGAGATGCTTTGTCAAAAGATGTTCAAAAGCACGTAGAGCTCCAGTGTTTCTGGCACACTACAGTTCTACAATGAGTAAAGCTGAGAGAAAGCAAAGCTCATTTTCTCTTGAGCCCTGAAACACTCAGAAAGATGTCAAGGTGTATTTCCTTCGGACCAGAATTCTTCTTTCAAAGGAAGATATGACTGGGACAATTTCACTGTCTTGGAAGAGATATACCTCCATGGCTACTGTTAAAGTTTTCATAACTTTTCAGGATTTAATAAAAAGAGCTCCTCAAAAACAGTTTTACTCTGTATGAAACATTCTTTAAAAAAACCTCAAGTGTCCTGGAGTGGGTCTCTCCAGATTTCCTATGACAATACACAATTCTTCCAATCACACTGTGACAGCCAGCATCTGGAAGAGTACAGAAACGCCTGCTGGAAGCACACATAGCATTAAATCTAACAGGCCAGGAAATAGCATTTTGAGTGAGAAATTAATTTTTACATGCTTTCATGTCACACATACCCTGCTACAAATTCTGCCTATGATAAGGAGGCCATGAAGATCTGTGAGGGATAGATTTCTTCCTATGTTCACAGCATGTGACTGAGCATAACTGTGAATGTGCTTGGAGGACAAAAATGTTATTTTTAGATTTAAACTGATTAGCTCCCCTGACTGTATCAGAGCAGAATAATAATATTTTTCACGGCGCCGATCAAATGGAAAAAAACATTGACCTAAAAAATATAAAGAAAAAGAAATCAAAACCTTATTTTAAAATCTTTTCATGAGGGACATATTAAATCACTGTTTGAACTAGAACTCAACATGTTGAAACTCCCATCTCATCTACTTTGACAGCACATTCTATGACACAGTTTGCAACTCACAAGATTAACGTAAGTGGCAGTTCTGAGGGAAGAGATGCTGTATAGGACACATTGTTTGCTAATGTTTGGGAAACATAAATCTTGAGAGAGGGACACCATTCTGAGAGAACAGAGCCTATAAATGAAGGGATGAGGATTAGCTCTAACAATTTTGGGGAGTGTTATGATAAAGGCATTGCAATGGTACTAAATTCAGGGAGAGGAGGAGAAATAAAAATTCTGCTTGTTCTATTATTGCAATGACTGCAGAACCCCTGGCTGCTGCTTTTAGAATGAAGAGTTGGATTGGGATTTTGGTTCTTAATTTTAGATCAGATGTCCCAAATTTAAAGAGCCAAAACCATGCTGCAGGAGTTCCAATTTCCAATTTTTCTCTGCCAAGCACCAGGAAGCTTTCTGGGAATAAAACTGGAGAATGCTGCATGGCTGCTGGATGTTCAGACAATCCATCCCAGACGCCAGGTCACACATCCCCTGAAGTCCTGGGGGAATTCTAGGGACCCTGTCAACATAAAGGTGGGATGCAGAAGGAAAGCAAGGCAAGATGGACCTTCACCTAATAGTGAACTGGGAAAAAAAATCCTGTCAAAACCTTAAAAAACTCCCAGTTATACTAAAAACAAAAAAGAGAATACACACAAAATCTACATGCTGGTAAAGCAAAAGTTGCTACTTCCATGTGGGTACAGATGTCTGCAGAGCAATCTGTAAGGCAAAAGTCTACCTGGCTGCAAAAATTACTGCTCAGTTTTAAATTGCCAGGGACAAAATTCTGCACAGAGCTGTGAAACACTCTTCTTTATGAAAATGTAGAACAGTATTAAAGCTGCTAGTACAAACTTTAAATATTAAAAATGGCTGCTAATATAACCACCTGAAATAGTTCATCCTGTATCAGCTTATTATTCTGTAAGCCTATAGTATAATATAAAATTTAATTGCTGGTCTATTTGCTAGTTCACTTCTCTGTCTTCCAGAAAGCAACCCAAAAGATATCCACTGCCAGAATGTACTGAAGCATGCAGAGCAGAGAACAACTAATGGGAAAGCATAAAATAACAGTCTAGGCCATTGTGTGATGACAGGAATGACATCTTCCCATGGATGCCAGGAGCAATCCACTGCCATTTGACCAGGCAGAGGTATTCCTTCTGGGACTACTCAGAACACGATTTTCATCTCATTGTTTCCACTCCAGTTGCCTTTCCATATAAACAAATGCAAAGATATTTGAAATAGTATATGCTGTGAGATTGCATAGCTTTATTTATAGATATGGATCATGTTGCTTTTTTAACTGACATCCCTATTATTGTGTTATTAATTTGATATTTAAACATTGTGGCAAAAGATAAACAGTCTGAGTCTGTAGATATTCCTTCATATAAACATATATATACACACATGTGTAAGTGTATATTTATACATCCATATATAGATACATATTTTTAAAAAAAACACCCAAGAGGTGCAGCCAAATTAGGGTAAGTTATTCATTTGACACAGAGTATTTACTTGGACAGCTGGATTTTATAGTTTACTGCGCGGATGTGGTATCAGATGTTCCAAAATAAATCAAATTTACACCTATCTATGTGCTTTAAAATGCCATTAGACCTCAGAGAATAGTAACAGGGAAAGACATATTAACCCTCAAAACCATGTTGCTTCTTTATTTTTTTCATGGAATGAAAGCAGATTTACCCATTTGAGCACTCTGTAAGATCTTAAAATGTACACATTCTGCTGGCCTTATTTTGTTGATGGATATAAAATCTTTGGTTTGTATCAAAATAATGCACCATGTTATGCAACTGCCTCAGGCTAAATGCACTGCCCTCAGATGTGAGGGCACAATGAGAGCCCAATGCAAACGTTTCTACTAAAATCACCATCCTCATTCTACAGCCATGTCCACCTCTCAATGCTCCCAAATGCATCATTTCACAAGTGAAACAGCATAACCCTCCTCCCCAAAGCAGGCATGGTGGCTGAGGTCCCATCCTCCCCTTGCATGGCCTTTGCAGCTCTCCTGCCTCTTTTCTCCAGTCTCAGACGGTTTAATCTGGGGCACATCCTGTCTCCTCTTTCCCTTGGTCCTCCCTTCTGCTCCCAAGTCTGCTCAGCTGGATCATGGTCTCTGGCTGTCTGATCCACTCCCTCCCTCCATCTCTCTCTCCTCCTTCACCAGTTTATCAACTGCCCCCTCCTCCTTACCCCACTCCTCCTCTCCCTGCCACCTTCTGGTTTCACCATGACAGGTGCCCACCACAGATGATGGCTGGGACAGTGTGATTGAAATGGAGAAATGCTGAGGTCAGCTCAGCTTCCCAGAGGTGAGAAAGGCTCAAGCAGGTTCATTTAGGAAGGAATCTCCAGATATTTTGAGCTGTTAATTGTTTGTGTGAGATGTCCAAATTGCAAAGGCTTTGTGAGGGCTTACAATCTTGTTTTCATGGTTTTCATTTGCAAGGGAGGGTTCCTGTCCATGAAACAAAGATTTGAGCTTCTGCTCCAGAGTACCCTAACACCGGAACATTTCAAAGAAAAGCCCTTGACAATTGAAATACTGAAAATGTGACCAAAGCAATACATTTGCTCACGTCTTTGCTTGGCATCTCACGGCTTCAGTCAACATTTCCCAAAACAATTAACCTTAAAAAGAAATCTTGTAAAGATTAGAGAACACTCTGTGTGGACAAGCCCAGACCAATCAGTGCTAGCTAATAAAAGAGCGATTATACAAGGAGTATGTGGGGGCAGCCAGATATGGCAAATTAAGGGGATATGACCAAAACCAACCCTTTTAAATAATAAATACATTTGCTGTTCTTACAGCCTTCAAGGCACACATCCTCAGATTCTGCAGAACCTATCTATGTGATCCAGCTGTGGTTCACTCCACCCCTCACTGCCCCCAGACACTCCTTCCAGCTGGAACTGCTCTGGCTGTCTCCTAACACTCCTCTGGGCTATGTGAAAAGCCCTTTTTGAACCAACTGGATGTGAAAATGCTTTTGATTAAAGTGGTCATTTTCTCTATGAATGCATGTTCTGTCTCAGGAACTCCGGAGCAACATTTGTTCAAAACAATTAACCTTGGCAAAGAAACCATGGTGAAAGATTAGAGAACACTCAAATATAGACACAGGAGAACCAATCAGTGCTAGCACATAAAACCAGAGCATTATAAACATAGCTTGGGTTGTGGGGACAGGTGGAACATATTGGCAAATTATTCTTTGTCATGACCAAACCAACCCTTTTAAATAATAAATAATCCATTTGACTGTTCAAACAGTTCTCTTTGAAAATTTTTCTCACATTTTCCATGCAGACCTGCATTTGAACCTAACTATGTGATCAGCTTTTCTATCACAAAACAGAAGGAACTCACTAATTCCCCAGACACTCCTTCCAGCTGGAACTGCTCTGGCTGTCTCCTAACACTCCTCTGGGCTATGTGGTTGTACCTTTGAACCAGCACTGGATGTGAAATGCTTTTGATTAGCAGTGGTCAGTTTCTCTATGAATGCATGTTCTGTGGCAGGAACTCCGGAGCTGAATTTGTTCAAGGGCCACCCCTGGCAGAGGTGACCATGGTGACAGAAGCTTTGGCACACACATGCAAATATAGACACAGGAGAAGCTTTGAAGTAGCACACACAGCACCAGTAGCATTATAACATAGCTTGGGTTGCAGGGACAGGTGGAACATCAGCAGTTGTTGCCAATGATTCTTTGTCAGTGGCCAACACCAGAAGGCTGTAAAAGGCAACAAAGGTAATCCATCTATGACTGGCAAAGCTGTTCTCTTGAAAAATTTTCCTCTCATTTTCCATGCAGACCTGCATTTGCTGAAACTGCAAGCACATCTTCAGATTTTCTATCACAAAACAGAAGGAACTATATATAATTCACCACACAGCACTATCTTGGTATCCTCATACTCAGAGCTAGCTAACCACAAAAATGTACTCAAAAGCTATGTTCAGTTGTGATTTATTCTGATGTAAGTGCTAAAATGGAGTAAAGAGAAGAAAGTGAGTTCCCCACCTTTCTTGTAAGTGGCACTTCAATAGGGACGGGGACAACTTCTGCAAGCAGGCAGCCATAAAATGCCACCATGAAAGCAGCAGGATCATTGTTAGGAAACACCAGGGTTACCTGAAAGAGAAAAATTTACATTAAAAATGTTTTATCCTAGGTGTCAGATCATGGTAATTGGAGTTTCCATGCTTCCTTTTGGATGCAGATGATACTGGAGCACTTCTAAGACAGCTATTCAGATGCCTAATAACAGATGAGTGAGGAATCAGAAGGAATTTATTCTGATAAATATTCTTTTTGTTACTATTTTTCACTTAGGATGTAGTTAAATATTTTCATGCTCCATTGTTTCCTACATTGACAACACCTTTCATCTGGGTCTGAATTAACTGATTGCTTTACCAGTGTTAAATCACCTAAGTAAATGGAATTAGAAGCATTTTAGATTCTAATGTACTAATTTGCTTGAAGTTACTGAAACTGAAGTGTACGTGAGACCAAATCAAATTATCCAGACTTAGGATGTCATTATGCCAATCATTAACACACTGTTTTGTTTCACTACACATTGCCTCATCCAACAGTTTTGTTCTAGGACTGTCCTGCTGTCCCAGGAAAGTTTCTGCGTGCTGTGTACACACAAAAACTGGTAACTAGAAGCAAATGTCAAATCCAGACGGGGCCATATCACATACCAACCTAGGTGTGGATTTGTTGAACTTACAGCTTCAGGGCTAGGGAATTGTTTAGATAAAAGAATGCCAAAACCAATCACAGATCACCAGAACGCTCAGTGGGTCTGAGCTGTGCAGCTTAACCCTGCAGGCCCTGCCTGAGGCAGGACAATGCCTGAGATCCTCCACAGGCAAAGGGAAAGGAGAAGGGAGGGGTCACAGCCTTGCTGAGGATCCAGCCACTTCAGAGAGCCCACAGCTCTCCCTGCAAGGGCAGGGAACGGGTTTGCTCCCACTGGTGAATGGCCTCAGTGGCTGGATCCTCTCTGTGGTTTTATTTCAGTTCAGTCAGATGGGCATTCTCAGCTCACCTCCTAAAGAGCTGTAACACAGCTGTAACTCCTGCACACTGCACTGCAGAGGCATGCAAAGGCACGGCAAATGATTCCAAACCTCTTTCCCCTGGGCTCACACACAGGACAAGGGTGTATTATCACAGCACCTTGCCATTTGCTGAAACTACTTAGCAGTTCTTGAGTTTTGTTGACTGTTTCAACATCCGTGGAAACCCAGGGCACTGGGAATATTTCTCTGTCTGCTCTGGGGTGCCCTGACCCCAGGGGAGCACTGACTTTGACCCTCACTCTTGGAGAAAGTTTCCTGGACTTCAAGACAGACCAGAATCCACAAAAGTGTGAAATAGATTAAAAAGTAGTGTAGCTGCATCACTTGGTGAGAAATTTAGGTTTTGGGATTTTTAGTATGTTGTGGATGGAAGCAAGACGGAGGGCACAGGGTGTTGTCCTGGGTTTCTTCTTCATGCTTCTTCTTCCTTCTTCTTCTTGGGTTTGGGTGGCATTCTGTAATTGGGCACGAAAGTCCACATTGAGGGCTCTTTGGGATCAGTTATTGGGTTAAAATGGAAATAATCCAGGTGTCAGTTCTTAATTGGACAGTTTAGTCTTAAAAGACCTTGGAACAAGAGATTGTTGGCCATTTTGTGCCTTCTAATGAAAAGCTGCCCAACTTATGGTTGTGAGACTGTTTTACTGATAAGAAACAATAAACACCTGAGGCCAAACACGAATTACTGTCTCAAATGCCTTCATTCCAGACCCAGAGAAACTGACAACTGGTACTGCCACAAACATCCACTGAAGTTTTCTTGAAGTAAAATCACGATGTTTCCATGTATGCTCCAAGCTTCAGTTACTGGAGATGGTAAATGTTCCCAGAATTTTCACAAGTCTTCAAAGGTAGACATCTTCCATACATCAACTTGATTTCTTCAAACTAGAAGAAATCTAACCAGCCTTGTTCAAGTGGGTTCAAAATATCTCTGGCTTTTAGGCTGGAGACTTTAACCTCATAATTCTTCATTGCTGCTTTATCTGGATATTTGCACATGAAACAATCAAACAAATGCTGGAGATGGCTGTGCAGAGCTTACTATATGCAAATGGAAATACAGGGATTTTGCCAGGTGCACGGGGGGGATGGCAGAGATTGCTGAGGCCAGCAAACATCTGAAAGATGCCAAAATATACTTTGAGGGTTCTTAGGTTTTGCATTGGTCTTTGCTTACATAAAGCCATTCAAGGTTTGGCTGGGAATCTTTGAAAAGGAGCTGACAGAGGTGAAAAAAATCTCACTGAAGTCCAGTGGGAATGAGGCATTAACTTCCTCTCCAAAAAACATTAATCACTACCAGACTTGTACCAAATAAATAAATAATGTCTGTAAGAGCAAAAAGGGCTGAAGGAACAAAATCATACAGTGTATATTAGCAGATGAGAATCTGGTTAGCTAGTAGATATTTCAGAGAGCAAGATTAATTTCCAGGCAGCTGTCTGGGGTGATGCAAGGTTAAATTTCTGAAGTTACTATAGAAGGCAAATGCACTTTGCCACGTATAATACCAGAAACAAGGAAGGAGTTGCAGGCACGTTCATTTACTTTTTGGCTCAGACAACCTAAAAGGTGAGGTAATGGTAGTCATTAAAAACAGATTGCATTGACAGAAGTTGTTTTTAAAGGGAAAATATAAACTATTTTATACAAATCAAAATAAGGAAACAAATACATTCTCATTTGGAAAAGACCAGAAATATGTGCCTGTATTTAGTTTAGTATTTAAAACTGCCTTTAAGTGTTGTCACACAACACACATTACGTAGAATAAAGTCACCTTCAAAGAGGTCAGAAAGCTTTTTTGTTATTACAACAGGGGTGTAAGAGCCAGAATCACAGCCTAGAGCATCAGAAGTGCTGTAACACCTCATTTCCAATGTGGAGTTGCCTCAAATGATCACGTTCCTGTTACACAGGGATGCCAAGCAAGACGTTTTTACAACACAAAGCATATGCTTTCAGCACTCAGCTACAAACATTTGTTTCACTCTAATCTAGGCTGACTTATTTTACATGAGCTGCAATTTGTTCCTTACATGTCCTGTGCTAGCTAAACTTCCAGTTTGCAGCCTGAACTATCCACAAATCCTTTCTTAACATTAGGAGATGCCAGTGACTGCTGCAGAAAATGACTATGAAGATGGGCAGGCAGCACACAGTAAATAAGGAGAGATGCACATTGCCTGTAGGTGAACTTTATTCTTTTGGAGATTTCTGGGTGGACTGTTTTGATGTGTACACTTGAATAACTTGCTGCTTCTGCTGTTGCTTAGAGACACACTTGTAAGTTAAGTAAAAGAGAGTCTTCAGATCCTATCCTGGCTGAATTCCATTGTAGGAAGCAATTTAGATTATGGATCTAGAGATCCTTTAGTTAATTTCTTTATGATTTATTTCAAAAAGAAACACAGGAAGGACTGTCACTTTGGGGGTTATTTTTCCTCTTTTTTTCCTTCTGGGAAGCATTAATGCATTTCATTTTTGAAGCCCTAGGACGTGTAATGCAAGCAGACATGTTTCTCACATGTGGCACAAGAGGATCAAGTGAACCAACGGTTTGAGAATTGCTATCAGACACTGGAGGGGGAAACTTAATCCCACACTCACAACTGTAAGCACTAGGGCAGGACTAAAATTTGCATTTCTGACAAATTTGTTCTGGAATATCCATTCCATGGCTTAGATCCAAACTGGAATGGGACCTGTGGAATTTTCTATACACACTCTGGCAGAGAAAATGAGCAGCAGGCTAAGCCAGCCTTGGCAGTCAAAGGGGTAGGGTTGTAAGTACATTGTTAGCAAAACCATAGGACATTCTGGTCTTCATTTAGCATCTTCAAGTGCTACCTCTGCAACTCTTGCTCTCTGTGGGCTTTATCCATCTACTTAGATTCAGCCTCTAGCAGTAGCTGCATCAGTCAGAACCAGGAATGGAAATATTCTCTCTGTTACCAGTCAGTGTCATTTATTTATTCAACTGGCTGCCAAAATGTGCTGACTTTGCTTGTCTTTGTCCTCCACGACGCTTCTCGTTTCTACCATCTCAACAACTACAAAGTCATTAGTAAGTCAGTTTTTTATCCACATGACACCTCCAGGGCTCCACAAGCAAGCTTTTGCTAAACAGACTGTTGCTCAATGTCCAAAAATCACTTTCCATGGGAATGTTTATTGTTGATGTTGCCACAACTTCAAGTTCAGGGGGTACCAGCTCAGGTTACTTAAAATATGCAGTTCAAAACATCTGTCTGGATGATCAGTCTTAGGGAGGAAACAGCAGATTTTAGCACCCTGTCCCACACTCCATCATTTCACTTCACTAATTTCCTCTGAGCACCCCTAATACCTCATTCTCTCTTTGTCAATATTGCATTTGAACTATTACAAATAACCATTGAGATACTCACCCTGTCTCCAGGTCGTACCATTGGTTCTTGTTTTGTGCCCAATTTGTGTAGTATATTGTAAGCAACCTTCATACTTCTGGTCCAAAGTTTGCCTATTAACACAAAATTTTCAAAATTAATATAAAAATTCTTATGCTTTACAAGATTATTAACGAGAAAGAATACCTGAGAAGTCAAAAACACACAGTAGGAACATTTACATTAGTTTTCCAATGAAATATGACACCACTACTGGGACTACTGGAAATACTTAAATACTTATCAGAAGTTTTCTTTGAACTTCTTTTTTCAAGACAGCAGCACTTTAAAAACAAAAAGGAACGTGAGAATAGCTTTCTTTATGGCAGAAGTGTTTTATTTTGGAGAAAACTGGATCTTGACTCTGAAATTAGAAGGGGCTGGTACATCATCAAGTCCAGACATCACCCCAACACCTTAGCTGTCCAAGGTGGACACAGCACATTTCAGTACAGACTGACCTCGAGGGTGATGTTCTGTTTTGAGTACAGCAATTCTCTCACCAAGGAAAAAGGAAAGGAGTCCCAAGAAGCAGAGGCAAAGAAAAGAACCCCAACAAACAGAAAATGGGCACACGGAAGCAGCAGGGACCCTCTGAACCTTAGCACATCCATATGGCTGTTTCACTTTTAATCCTGGGCCTTCTTCCATTTAACTTGGTTTTTCCCTCTCACCTGCTGCCATTCCCTCCCTTCTCTCATTCATTTACTTGCCCCAGTTACCCTCCCCCTTACTGTCTCTCTCCTCCCTTTCTTCACCTTTCCAACACCACTCTTATCTAATCCTTATCAAGTCCCCACCCCAATATTCAATAAAGAAAAATTCTCTCCCCAAGACCTCTTTGCCCACATTACAAGTCTTTCATTAATCCTTCAAGTGATTGGCATCTTTGCTCTTCCAGATGCCCTTTGTTTAGAGACCTTGTTACTTGCATGTGAACAGCACCAAGTTTAGCAGCCCTTGTGCTTGGCTGGCCCCAGGTACTGCCTTTAAGCACTATTCATTCTGACAGTAACAAATCTTTAATTCATGCCCAGCAAGAGCTGAAACGATAATAGGTTCTGACAAAGGATTACCTATGGAGTTCAGCAGTTCAGGCCCCAAACATGCACTACTGCTATTTATAACTAAGCCAAGCAGTTGCTATAATAAGAACCTCCACATCCTGGTTAGAAAACGCAACACTACTGAATCATTTTTAAGTGCAAATCCGACGAAAATATAAAATAAGATGAGAAGGCCAGATTTTCTATTTTTTCCCACTTAAGGAAAATTGGAAGGGTCACTGCTGCTTATTATGGAGAAAGTACTAAATGCAATTATTTCTTATGAAAACAGTAATATAGGATCATCAAACTATGCTTTGCAAAGTTTTTAATTTATTAAAGTTACTCCAGTATTTGCATGTTGAACTGTCTTGCTGCTCAGAAAGGAACACAATTCTGTTCCACTGGAAACTCAGCACAGATACAGGAACATATCCGCAGGATTAACTCTCACAGAACTACCTGCATTTGATGAAAAGAAAGTCTTTGAAATCCTCTCTGGTGCTACAGTTAACACTTGAACTTGACAAATGAGTAGGATAAAAAAAAGGAGGCCTTAAGAAAGCAAATAGTCTTTTTACTTAAGTTTTTCAACATTAAAGCTTCAGTGGCAACAAACTTAAAAGAGCAATTAGTAATGATACAGAATATTGGAGAATGGAAATCAAAAGCCTGGCAAGAGTTCTGAATTGCAAAGGAGAACCATCTTTACACAAAACACTTTTAAACTTGAAATGAACACTGAAGGAGTTGATGTGAAAAGTTATAACTGAGCTCTAAAGATTAAAGCTGTAACAAGTCTTAAATTTACATTTGTGACATATTCACACTAGTTTTTCATCTATCAAATGTGCCATCAAATATTTTCTTTAAAAATCTAACGGCAATTCATATTACAGAATTTAGATGCATTCTTCCAGAGGTGCCCAGGTACACAGGACAATCATCTCCACCTAAGAGTCCTGGATAAATGCCAAAATTAAGTTCTCTCAAAGTCTAACAAAATTTAAGGGATTGGCTTCCAGCAGAGTTTTATATAAGTTTAAACACATTTTGTCTTGATGCTCTTTTATTGCCAAAATTTTATTTCATCTTCCAAGACACAGATAATATAAGACTGCCTTCCTAATTCCTCACCTTTCTGTTTGAATACACTTTGAACTGCACAAAAAGTGGCCACAATATTTTCTAGTGGCCAGAAAAGACTTGAATTTTCTGTCACCACAGCCCTTTCCTTCTCTGTTTACTGGTGTGATACCAACCTGTGTTAAGTATCTGAGGCACACATGCCTCCGAGTATGAAACTGTGGAAAACTGGAGTGGAGCAGCTTGCTTGCATTCAGCTGGGAAGGGGCTGGAACACAAAGATCTTACAAGCTCTATAATGCCACTCCAACCTTTCCAACCTCTGCTCCAGTGTGGGCTGCCAGGGGCAGGCAGGGACCCCCAGGAACCCAGGTGAGCAAGCAGAGCAAAGCCCAGGCAGATCTTGAACTGAATTGTTGAACAGGAACTCTGTAATTTCTCTAGCAGGGTATATAGCTGTGTTCCAAAAACTAAATTAAAAAAGGGCCACAAAAGGAGCAGTAAGCCAGAGGCTGGAGCTGGGAATGTATGGATGATCAAGGCCAGATCAGTGGCTTCTGCATGGGGCACAAACTTCTGACCAGACGTGGACTGAGCCGTGGGTCTGTTTCGTCACCTTGGCTGTTTGCCCTCCCCAGCCTGACACCAAGAGAAACACAAAGCACTCCATGTCTGCAGGATAACAGCTCTGAGAAACTGAGGATGTTATACAGAAGGAAATCTTTGAAGTGTTTCCTTCCTTGGTTCTGTCTAGGCTGCAATTCAGAGCAACTCTTCCTTTGCAAACTTGAGGGATTAGGCGCTGCTGGGAAAAAAGCCGATTGCTAAAACCTCTCACACAAATCCCGATGCTGTGACCTTGCTGTGACCTGCAGGCAGTGCCACATCTGTGCTGTGGGAGTGGGAGGCCTGCTGAGGGGCCAGCTGTGCTCCAGCCAAGGCTGTCACCCTGAGCTGGGGCTCAGGGCCCATCCCTGTGTGGATAAATTGCTTCGTTCCATGGGCTCCAGAGGAAATCTGGTTGGGCCACCAGGGATACGTCCCATTGTCCTCAGCCCAAGTTCAGTGAAGCACCAGCCCCTCCTTGGACAAACACACTGCCATTAATCTTCAGAGCTGGCTTGGAGACAGCAGGGAGGATGTAGGAAACTCAAGCAACAGCTTCATTTGGGGGTGAGTGGAGCAGCCCGTGTCCCAGCTCAGTGCCAGAGCTCCTCTTTCCCAGCTGTGCCACATGCCTCAGCCCTTTCTGCAGCAGAGCACAGGTGCTGGAGCCTGGAGCTGCTCTGCTGCTTCCCTGCTGTAAACACCACACCCCGTGAGCCCTCCTGCTCCTGGCATTCTGGTCCCCATCCCCACTGCAGCAGGGTCCTTCCAAACAACATTCCTACCACCACACCAGCACAGGGTTTGTGCCTGTCAGGCCCTGATCTCACTAGACAAACACTAACAGCTCCTTTCATGCATTTAAAAAAGGAAGGATTGTTAGGTCATCTACAGACGTGTCCCATGGTGTTTAAGGCACAAGGGTTCCCTCTGGAAGGGGCCCGGGCTCTGCAGACCCAGGGCTGGCACTGCCAGTCACACACACATTTTGTGGGTAACACAGGGCACTGGATGTTTAGGAACATGAATTACCCCTCAGTTTTCAGGTCACAAAACCATTTCCCATACAAAGCAGACTGGTAGAGTTCCCCCTAGCTAATTTTGGAAAACAAAACCTCGACAACAGGGAGCTGATGCACACCTTGTTGCTACTACAATTTATTACCTTGCTCCTACCTCCCACTGAGCTGCTAATTGTGCTGCTGCTTTCCAAAATCTTGTGTAACTCCACAAGATGGTAACAAACAGAGCTTTTCTGTCCATCTATGATTGCCTAGCTTATAATTGCTTATTTACTGAAATAAATCTTCCTCTAAAGATTTTCACTTAGCCACTTCTGTCACTTTGCCAGAGCGCTGCTGCCAGACTCCCATGCCCTAGCAGCACGCTGCTGCAGGGAGGCCTTTCAGGTTCTTCACACACTTGCAAACTGAGCAGAGAGCTCCCAGTGTCCAGTGAGTAACAGCAAGCACCACTCTGCCTCTGAATGTGAGCCATATCTGGCAGACATCACATGTGCAGAAATTCTGGGAAGGACAGGATGGAGAAGGGCATCTCGCCTGCTGGCAGCTGTGACAAACACTCTTAGCACCCATGTGGAGCCAGGCCTTTTCCTCCTGCCACTGCGGTTTTGATTTAGTTGAGCAGTATAAACTCTACATCAGCAATGATATGTTTTGTAATAATTTTCTTTTTTTTAAGTCTACTCAGATGGCAATAGAATTTAGCAAGTGAAGGGAGTTAATACCCAGTCCCATCTGGTTAAGCAACACAGTATGAAGGTAAAGGAAACCACAAGGTGTTAAAAACCACACAAAAAGGGATCTGTTAACAAAAATTAGGTATTTTTCACATGACACTGAAATAAATCCCCTTCCTCTTCCTTTCCAAATCTGTAAAAGGACTAAATGTTTGTGTTGAATGTAAAGAGGGTTTTAATAGAAAAGCTGTATCAGGGAGAAAACTCAGAAAACAAACCACAATGAATTTCCTGATTGTCTTCAGGACACTTTTCAGAACCACACAGCACTAACTCAACAAAGCCAAACCAGTGGGTGCTTACCAATCTCCGTGCACAGCAACTGCGAGGCTGCCAAAGTTTAACTGCAAATAATTTTGTCAAATATTCATTTTCTCAATACCACAGTACAACACTCCTTGTATTATATAGAAACAAGAGCATTTATTAAATCTAGGGTAAATGACAAACTTCCTAATGCTCTGCAGGTAAAGGGCTTTTTTTTTTTTGCTTTGCAAAATAATAGTTGCAACTTTACTGCTCTGGTAATCCTTTCTTCATGAACTCTTTAGATCCAGCCTAAACAGAAAATGAAGTTGTTGTCTTTTGGGATAAAAAAATCCAGAGGA
This sequence comes from Emberiza elegans, assembly GCA_024865655.1. Taxonomy (NCBI): domain Eukaryota; kingdom Metazoa; phylum Chordata; class Aves; order Passeriformes; family Fringillidae; genus Emberiza; species Emberiza elegans. The sequence goes on from JALJVW010000206.1 coordinate 14,070,196, forward strand.
AAAGAACAAAAATATTCTGTTGCAGAGAATTAAGGACTCCAGACACACTCAGAATACAGGCAATCTTGCTATTACAGTGCTTGATATTGAAGTCCGAATCATATAATCCAGCAATTTTCAGGTTTTTTATTAAAGAAATAAAGATATAAAGTCTTGAACAATCATAAGATTAATATCTGTCTGGGGATTTAAACCATGGCTATTCATACTTCTGTGAGTGCTGAGTTATTTCAGAGGTAAGGACAGTTTGGTCATGCAGCTACTTGGTCAGAAGCATGTTGAATCTGTCTCTCTCCTGCTGATAATTGTGAAATTCCTGGTCTGGGGCATTCTCACAGAAAGGTCAGGAAAGGGTGCACATTGCACACCAGGTGCAGAATGGCTGGGGGTTGGCTGGTTTTGGCCTGTTGTTGCCTTTAAGGTATGCCAGGATATCTCCAGTATGAGCAACATCACCTCTGCTGAGGCAGGATCCCTTTGGCCCCAAAATGTTTATAGTTGCTTTAAAGTTACTTTTAAAATCAGCAATTCATTTGCAAACAAATGCCATTTGCCAAGCATTTCCTTCTCCACAGAATCCAAGTGGAAGAAGCTGTCCTGTGCCCAGAGAGTCACATCTGCTCTTTTTTCTGAGCCTTGAAGTCTCTGGGGGGCCTCTGATGTGGGAACCACTACATCAGAGCTACTGAAAATGGTTTCAAAAAATCTAACACAAATAGTGTTAGATAAAGGAAATTAGATTCTTTGAATCAGACAAATTTAACTGGTACTCATTTTGTTGATTTTAACAATGATTACAAAAAGAAAGCAGCTCAAAACCTGCTTACTGATTAATTACTTTCAACACTTTAATTTTTTCCCAGCTGTTCTGGTTCTCCTTAGAATAATCATTTTAAGTAAGAAAAGTAGTTCTGGTATCATAAGAACTGCACAGGATTTAATTGTCCTTTATTCACATTTCTCCTCTAAGAAATCATTAAGCAGTTCATTATTAATACCAAAACCAGATGCCTCACTACTCTGATTAACTTTGAGCCAGAAATTGTCTTCCTTTTCCTCAAAGTACGCATTACTTTTCTAGTCAGAGTTCAGACTCCCATAAAACCCGATAAAGACATATTTCCTTCCCATATCTCAGACATTTCAATTTATGCATATTCAGTGATTTGATTTATAAAGGGATTGAGAATAACTTAACTAAGATGTTCTCCACTTAAACAAGTTCCCAGAGGAACAAAATATTTGAGAAATAAGTGATATTCATAGTGTTCCATTCACTAGAAAGAATTTAAGAATTTTGAGTACATTAAATAAAGATTACAACTGGGGCACTGAGAAGAGCTTCAAGAACTGAGGCAAACGCTTCAAACACTTGCTTGAAAAAAAAGATCAAGTCTGCAAGTGCAGTTATACATTTATTCTATCTAAAGTAATCTGAGACGTGTGGAAAAAACAGTCCTGACATGCTATGAAGACAAGAAGCTCAAACAACATGCAGAAAAAGACACAGGAGATACAAGGCATTACAAATTTGATGAACTCCTGCAGAGGAATGGGAGGGCAGCAATGATTTTAAGCAACAGCTGGAAGTGCAGCTTCTTTAAACTGGTTCCCCTCTGGTCCAGAAGCCCTTCACAACCTGGAGCACTCCTCACCCAAAATCCACATGGACACAAATCCACATGAACACCTTCAGCGGAGAAATTCCAGCGCATCACACAAGGTGGTCCCTGCAGCACTGCCCCACCTCTGTGTGCCATGGCAGAGCTCAGCCCGGCCTCTGTCCTCAGAGGCGCCTCTGCAAGGGACAGCAAAGGGAAGTTGTGAGGAAGACTTTGGAGAAGCAGAGTTTTGTGGGCTCTCAGAGCTCCTTTTCAGCATGCAAGGCCACCAAGGGCAAGTAAGAAAGCATCCTGGATGGATGCAAGAGGTCGGCACTGTGTTTGTCAGGGCCAGAAGAGAGCCTGATGTAAGAAATGAAACCAAGGTCACAGATAGGATGAGGTTTCAACAAGTAGATGCAGGAAAAGGCCTCAATTAGAAAAGATTTCCTCCTAAAATAACCTGTGAGGTTTGAACACAGAATGGCTGTAAAATAAAGAAAGAAATGCCTGGGCCGTGTATGGTACTTTATTTAGAGCCTCAGAGATGGAGGGAAAGCAATATTGCCTACAGAAATCCACAAAAGAGGAGGTAAATATGCTTGGTGTTAAGGGCATTAGGACTCCTGCTCAAGATGGGCCTTGACCTATCTAGCTGATAGCTACAAAGACACTCCTGGAAATCATCTTGGAAAGGTGGAAAAAAGTGGGATAAGCAGGCAAACCTGCAATTCACCCATGCAGGGACAAAAACTGGAGAAGATACTGAGAATGAAATCAAATTACATCAAAAAGAAGCTGGAAATTTGGAGGATAAATGAAGAAGATTTCCATGAAGATGAGGGGGTGTGAGAAAAGACTGAAGCAAAAAAAGTAAATAGAGGTAAAATATTCAAGAGGAGGTGCAAGTGATGACAACATCAAAATCCAAAACTCTGGAAAATTAGAATTATTATAGAATTATTCTTATAATTCGTGAATATTTGTGAAATTTATGAACATTCATAATGGCATTTCTTTAAATTACTGTAGAATACAAACTAGAGGCTACTGAAAATCATCAGGGCTTGTAGTTAAAATTTTAGTCACCTGATCATAGCAAGTACATGAGGAAATTGAGTGTCACAGTAATATCATGTGGCAGGATTGTGGCTAAGCTCATCTTTCAAAAGTTTATTACTACCAGGGCCAGTGGAACTATGCGCAAGGATAAAAAGTCATGAGTAGGAGTGTCTTTAATGATTTCAAGGCTTAATGTCTATTAATTTTCAAGTTAAAAACTGCCATGCCTGCAATTGCTAGAAAATATGACAGGCACAGAAGGTGGACTAGCTACAGCAAAATCATTCATAAAGTCACCAGTGAAATGGCAGGTGGCTGTATTGTTAATGACATTTCCAAAGCAGTTTTCATTTAAGGAAACTACTATGGCACAGTAAATGAACATTTCCCATGAAAAAAATATCAGTGTTAAATGCACCCAGCAAAGAAAAATTCAGCAAATTTATGAAATGTTTTGGTTTGCAATTTCTTTTATCTATAAAAAGAAGACAAAAAAAGAAAAAAAAAAAAGAACTGGTTTTTCTCTGACCTCAGGAAACTACTGAAAGGCAAAGGGAAAACCACATGCCAAAGTGCTGCCAAATGAAAGGCGCAAAACCAGGAATTTTAGTCCTATTTTTCTCAAGATTCAGACAATTCAGAAGAGGAAAAAGTTATTTTAGAAGAGAGAAGCAGGCTAGGTGGCTCCATAAGCCATGCAGATATGTTCCTTGGGTTGATTTGCTCACCCTACAGCCTCAGGCAAAGCAGGACATATGCTCAGACTCTCTGGACAGAATCCCAAATTCAGAAAAATGGTCTGATTCTCAGTAATAGTTTAATTTCCTTTCCTGTCCAATTTATTTAAAGCATTCAGTAGATGACATGACTTCTGCAAACATGTAATTGCAAACTTTAAAATTCTTCCCTAGTTTCAAGTAAATGTCCTTAAGGAAGAAAAACATTCATCAATGGTGAATTGTATGTTTGCCCCTGAAATTAAGTCACTTAACTCTGAAGCACCTGAAGGGAAAATGTTTCATGCATGACCCTCAGTTGCAAAGGTCCTCTTATACTTTAAAAGCCTTTAACTACGTTTGCAGTGCCAAACTTGCAGCAGAAAACTTTTTGGCCAGAGACCATCTGGGTCTGACTCCTGAATGGAAATGAATGTTCAGCACTGAACAAAACAGACAGACCTCTATATCAGAGCATGTAACAACATTCTCTGCACAGAACTCCAATTCCTTGAAAAGGTAGAAATATAAAAAGCAAAATAATTTTTATATCCGTCTCAATAGCATACGGAAATGTTCCAACTCACTTTCAAAGTCTGACAGTTATTCATAATAATTCCTTTGAACATCTCCCAAATGTGCCCTGAACATCTCCAATTCAGAAGCAATATGGGATTTATTTGTCAGAGATATCCTTATGCTTATTTTTATTTGGCCTTTCTTGGTAGCAATACATTGTCAAGCAGTATACATTGAACTACATGAACATACCAAAGGTCACACTAAAATATATCCTGGCAAGTCTATTTCAAGGGGGTACATTTGCTAGTTGTACAATTAACCCATCAGGAGAAATAATTCAAATCACACTTACTACAATGTCAGTAAAAAAAAAGGAAAAAAATCCTATTAACTTCTTCAGGAAGCTGATGAATTTTGTAGACCAGGTTAGGCTTTGGCAGAACAAAGCCTGGGTGATATCCAAGGGCAATGGATTTGGACATCAATCTTCAGGAAAATCTGACCTAGGAAGCATTTCTATTTAAAAGGTGGGTTTAATTTATAATCTGTTATTCCATGGGTATATCTACTCAGCTCTTTTCCTCTGTCTGAAATAAATCATACTATGACATCTCAGCAACACATACTCAGACATCAACAGCTTCAGAGCTGTCTTACCCTACTCACAAATGGAACAGGTGCATCATTACAAGGCTTTTTTCACTCTACATTTATGCATTTACTACACACACCATACAGAAAATATAAAAGCACAAACAGTTCAAAGAGTGCTCACCGTAAGTGAGAATGTACAGTGGTTTTCCATTGGTATCCATAGTGGTTAGGCAAGGAGCCTTTGGTGAGATGGTTCCCCATCGCTGCAAGGCTGCTTCCAGGGAAGGTGGCCAGTTTGTAACCACTCCTAATTGTTCCCCACGCATGGCCAACATCTGAGCTCCTTCTGGCTTTGGCTGGTTTGGATCTGGCTGTTGAACTTATGATTATGAAAAGATATACAGTTACCATGTAAATTCTATACCTTGTGTACACCTGTGTAATCAAGAGAATAAGTTACCTTTGCAAAATGTTCTGAAAACAGTAACATGTGAGAAGGTATTGAAAAGCAACAGAGAAATATAACAGAATAATTTACTTTTAACTTTAGCACAGATCAAGCAACTGATGCACCTCAGGAATGAAAAGTCCTTGTTCTTACACTAGTTCTACAAGAAGGTAAAGAAACTGCTGAGGCAGCATGCATATATTTATCTTCAAAATAGTAAGCCTTTCTTTATTCCTAAAGAAAGATGGAGAATACTTTTTCCTGGAAAAAAATGCAGCAATGAGATGAACTGCAGAGCTACTGACAAAAATGTACTTTAACAAGTAACAGATTGATTTAAGTCATGTTCTGTTACACGTTTTCTTATAAATTCCTGGGAAGACTATTTAAATTTCCACATCCTGGTGAATCGTAATTCTCAATGCACTGGTCATTTTTAAAAAAAAGTTCCATTTATTGACTTTATCCTTGTTCCTATCTTACATTTAGTTCATTTTTCATACTTCACTGTTACACAAAGGATGTTGTAAAACACTTAACATGCTCCCTCACTAACATATTTTCTCTTATTGGTGTTCCAAAGCACAGCTGAACGTTCTCAAAGCAAAGCTTCCCTTACTCTCTTCTGTCATTTTTTTGCAAGCAGAACCAGGAGCTGAGCAAACAAGAAACAGTTTTGACTCCACAGCACTATGTCCAAGCTTGCTACCAGCAGTTTCCACTGAATACCATTGGGTTTTTTTGGTACTTGCCAGTACAGGAAGGGCTTACTTGTCCTTTTTAGAAAGTCAACGTAGGAGACAAACATTTTACAGAGTTTTCATAAGTGATCCCCAAACCTTTTGAAAAACAGTCATTTTACCTTCTAACAATTCCTCAAAGTCATCTACAAAGAACTCTCGTAATGGTGGTCGTTTGGGCCGTTTTAGGGTATTGACCAGCTGCTGAATCTTTGCTGACACTCTGCTGCTCACTGGCACTCCTGCAGGACAGGGATCAATGGAGACATCAGTCAATGGCTGTGCTGCACCCACCAGACATCAAGGGGGTAAGGAAAGGTCAAGGACTGCAGGGCCACCCCAACTACAGTTTCATGCCATACTGTGACTCAAGTGTTTAACATCAAAACACACAAGCAAAAAGGAACAGTGATACCTAACGTAAATAAAACCAATACAATAATGTCAGAGAGAGGCTGCAAAATTAGAGGGGAAGCAGCACACAGACTGAGGGAGAGAAGCACAGTGGGAAAAATGTCTCTACAGCAAATGTCAGTACCCTGAGAGAATTGCCTCAGCAATGGTCAGTGAGAAAACTGGACTGGCCCTCCCCATGGTCATTGGCCATACCAGCACTGACTGACTAGACTGCAGCCTGGTGAAGAGTGTGGGTCACAGGCTCTGCCCCATCATTTATTCTGGGTTTTTTACACTGCAGGGGACATCTGTCCAGTATCCATCTTAAACGTGGTTCACATCTTTGTATTACTTCAGCATGCCCCTGTATTCTCTGAACATCCCTGCAGCCAATCCCACCAGCCAGCAATCTCCAAAGGGACCAGGCTTGCCCATACAGCACTTTGGAAAACACAGCTCTGAGCAGCAGCCTGGGGCAAGGGGCATTTTTATAATATAGTCCCATCAATCACCTTCCCCTTCCTTCTCTCTAGTTGAGTGCAAAACCTCTCCAATGTGCACATCATCTGTTCCTGAACTAATAGCTTTCTGTCACTGCATTGCAGGAATTTCAACTTCTTACCCTTCCAGAAGGTTGGCTCCAAATATTTTACCAAGTGGTGTTTGGAGCTGAAACTACTAAGTTTAGATACAGTACACTTGGTCAACAATTCCATGCTGTCCTGAAATATTGTTTGGTAAGTTTTAGAAAAGAGGAGTGGTAAATAAGGAAGGGTTTACAAATAACTGTTTCTCCAAAAAAAAAAAAAAACAAAAAACAAAGTAACAAAAAATCAGAGAATAAAATTTCAAACATGTCAATTTTCAAGATGTAGCCATGCTAGGACCTCACATTCTTTGTCATTTAAAAAAACAGACTAGCTGTAACCAGGCAGCATGATAATAATCTAAATCTAGGATTCTCTGGGGTTTTTACCAAACAGTTTCTATGGGGAGTCAGCTCTACTGATTAAGAAATATTTCTCTATGTTATCTTCATTGATATCAGCTTATTTTAGAACTGTAAAGGTGCTGCAGCTTTGTGTTTACAAGTGAAAAGTGCCCAGGAAAAAAGCCATGAAGAACACCCAAAAACCAGGAGCAGATGCATCCAGTAACCACTAAAACAGTCAGGATACTCAAAATAACTCCAGTTCTGTTTTGGGACCTACCATCACCAGTCTCCATAAGCTCAGCATTGCCATACTTTGGTGCCACCCGTGCCGTTGATCCTTGTGGTCTTTCTACTTGTATTGAGTGTTCTGAGGTGTAAGTGGTAACATCTGGAGGGGCAGAATGATTTTCTGTGAAAAGTAAGTTAAAAGGTTTAACCGTGTACCTCTAATGCCAAAGGGCAGAAAAGCAAAAGGCAGAGGAAAGGAGACCATTTGACATTTTTTCCCCAACACATGAACAGGCATTAAAATTAATGCACAAAATTATTATACTGAACTATAATGTGTAGTATAATTTTAATAAATAAAATTTGCACTGATTAAAACAAGGCTGTACACCTGCAATCACATAAGCAATAGGATAAAAGAATTATACTATTAGGTTGTAAGTTCTCCACTGACATCTGATTTTACTTAAAGCTTGTGGACATCTGCAAATAGAAAAGACCCAGACAAATACACTTCTCATGGATTACTGTGTTAGCTTTTCTAAGTAAAAAGAACACAGCATGTTGTCAATCACTTGCAAGAGCCAATGCATATCACTTTTATAACCTCTGTATTTTGACTATGTCAGTTTTAGTTAAGAAAGGAAAAAAGTCAATCATAGCGGGTTTGGAGACCAGAGGCAAAAAATAAAATGTAAAGAAACATGAACTTTGCATTCTTCATGGACACTTGCTTGTCTACTATTTTTAGACAGAGATATTTCAATTCTTCCGCATAACAAAGCCTTGCCTTCCAGAAGGCAAACACGATTTGGTCTGACTCATGCCAGCACTGCTGAACAATTCCACAGAGATAATCCTTCTCTTTCATGGCCTGATAACTCAGCATGCTACCACAGTTCATCTTCCCATGTTTTCAAGTCAGAGTCTGTATTTTCTACGTATTTATGCTATTTCTATAGGTTGTTCCATAAATTTTTTGCAGGTTTTTATCCACATTAGATTATAGATGGAGATAAACGCCACTAGCAAATAACAACTTTTCTTTCAATTGACATAAATGATCCCCAGCAGCCTCTAAGTTACAAGAGAAGGCAGGTCTTCACTCTGCTGCCATGGAAGTGAAGAGAAATGCATTCTATTTAACAATAGGGTAAGAGTCTTTCATAATGCAAAAATTCTGGAAAATGTCATCATGTTCCAATACTGTTTTCAAGATGCGCTTCTTACTAAACTTTATCTTTAAGCATTTTGGTGCTGTAAGTACTAGAACACCAACTTCTACACTAAATTTAATCTCAAACATAATTTTTAAGCACTTTCATTTTTATGAGTTTTGAACTTTGAAACACTGTGATTCTTGTGCATTAAATCCCAAATTTATGCACCATCAACACAGAAAACTAATTGTTTTGTAACACATACTGGAAAAGGATATTAATAGATGCTTATTTTGCATGCCTCTCATTTAAAGGTAGCATTTCACAGACAATCATCATGCAGATTTAAGACATGACATTAATTCCTGCAGCTGTTATTTAATGTTCATATTCATGAACATCATAAGGGCTCCATCCTATCACCCAATCATTTTGTCTGGTTGAGGAAGACATGAAATGGCTTTTATTGAGCAACCCAAAAACATCTTGTGTTCTACAAGTGTCCAGTTGGAGCTTTTGCTTCTGATCACATGCATAGTTAAAATTTTACTGAAACAAACACCTTACATTGTGCTATAAATGACCAACTGAAGTACAATAGATTGAAGTTTATGCAGTAATTGCTTGAATAATGTCTTCATTTAAGGTCTTCATTTCTAGTCATTATCAACTATTTTAGACTCAGCACAATTTTTTGCCCTTTCCTGTTAAGTGGCAAGAGCTTTTTATAGATCGTGATTGTGTTACTCAATAACTAAGTCAATTTAAAAATGCTGATGATTATATTTTTCTCTTTACTTACAATGCAGTTTTGCAATGCATATGGGAGATCATGACTAAGAAAATAATTGTACTTAGTCAGCTATTAGTAACATGAGAAAGTACTTTTAAAGTGAGCTGTATTTGCTTACATCTTTCCAGTGAAGTATTCCCATCTTTCAGACTTTACAAGGCAAAGTGAAGCGCAGTTAAAGACTAATTTCTTTTTTTTAATGCATGGAGCAGAAGATACATGAGCAGGGATGCTCTCCCTTCAGAACTCTATGCTTAAAACCAAATTCTTCTTTGTTACACATGGTGCTGAGCAGGGGGAAAGAACATAACAAGAGTCCTGCTCTTTTGTAAAAGGCCTTCCTTTCGAACAAACAGCACTTGCACTTTTAGTTGCCTAAAAGAAAGTCTCTTCCCAAGGTTGCCACCATGGCTCAGTCAAGGAGCTCTCATGCCCTGGCTGCCCAGCTGCTATTTACTTTTATCCTGAAGAAAAGGAATACTGAGGTTTGTCTTGATGTGTTCCTTTAGAGTATCTGCTTGACAGATGTCTTATCATGGTACTATCTACAGTGCTACATGTCATCCATTAGATTTACCAATCTTTGGTCAGTTAGTGTCTCACAGCCAGGCTTGGAGAAATGAAAATCACACAAAGATTTGGTCTGAATGACGTCTAAAGAAAAAGATAATTGTTATGTTATGTGAAATGCTATTTTTTTTATAGAACAGTCAATCCAACCTTTGGCTATGGACACAATCTGTAGAGAGTTGCTTGGTCTTATGTCAGGTAACTTGAAAAATTGTTTGAGGTTTCATTAAGAATCATGACCCTGACACATCTGTTCACTAAAAAGTAGAAAATGACAGCTGCATGACTTCAAAGCACTTCCTCCATCAAACATCCATATTTGCATCACCTCCTATTCCCATCTCTTCCAATATCCTTGCATTAGGAGATCACAGACAGAACAGCTGTTTCCAGTTAAGGCTCTCTTCATTTCTGCCACTGGAACAACATCATTTACCCCATTTCATGAAGATCAGAAAGGCCCAAAACAGCAGAGCACATTCATAGAGGGATAGAGCACTGACAAAGCCCCATGTCTGAGGAGAAGCAAAGGACTGGAGGAATACTTTCAGCGCAGGTTTGGAAGCTCACATAAGCACCAGGTACTTAAAAAATTTCCAGGAACTCAAAAAGCATTCCTGCAACACTGTACTTGACGAAAATGCAGCTTTTACTCCAAAATAAACTGGCTCTTCTGGTTGTCAGGGAAGGGAAATCCAGAGTCAGATCTTTCCATTAGCTGGGTTTTTCTTGTATTGATGTCCAGGTGACAGATTGTATTTTAAACTAGTCTCCTCTATAAGTTAGCATTCCCCCTCAGAGCACAAGAATTTCCAAGCTGTCTGAAAACCATCAGCCATGCTTATGGCACATGGTTTTATATTTATCTGATTAGCAATCTATGTAGCCTTTAATGTGGATAGAAGCCTTTGATTTTCAAACAGAAACATATTCGAAGCACATAAAAGAAACATTAAATGCACCTGTAGGATCAAAACTTTGAAGTGAGATTATTAACTTTATATAGATTTACAATGATAGGCAAGCACTGTGCAATTTTCACCACATGACCTTTGTGAGCTTTGGGGTGTGCTTTCTGTCCCTGATTTTTATATACATAGAAATCCAAACCATGTAATAACAACAAATGAAAGCTTGAAGATCTTAGAAATCTGCACAATACTGACAAGAGAAGGGTCAAAACATCAGGTATTTTTTACAGATTGCATTGATTTGACCTCTAAATTCAAGAATTACTGAATACAGCTGTGAACACACCTATGCCAAAATAAGATTTTGCCTATAGCCTAATGCAGACGCCTGAGCATCTTAAAGCTGAGAATAAACATTTAAATTATATCTATCCCAAACTGGATATTTGGCCACAATAAAGCAGCAGCAGTCAAATTAAATTAACAGTATAACATTAAAATCATATAATAGCTTATGCAAATTATCCAAATTATTCACAAAGTTAACTCTGATTATATTATAGCCAAAGCTTTTTATCAAATCTCTTTTCAGGACTGCATTAGTATACTTAAACTGGAAAAAATCTCCCTTTCACTCTGTGATGCATTCTGGAGGTAAAATCCCAGTGGATATCAGAATGGAGGGCTTTTTTGGGTATCATTAAGGTCCTTCCCATTGCACCTTGTATTTGTATTTATAAAAAATGGCACCTTCAGAATATGGCCTTACATATATACAATTGATTCCTCTCTTACAGGCTGGTCTGTCTCTGGAGAACAAGTTCTGGACCAAACAAACATCAAGGCATGGTAACATATGTTTTTGTGACCAAGAACAAACTGTCTCTGATAGCTGAGGAGCCTTAAGGAACAGGATTACTCTTCTCTCCTACCAAAGATAATTATTCATCTACCATCTACCATCACTGGCCCAGTGCCTTGGAAAGAGTCAGGCTTTCCATAGGGTTACTTCAAATCTATCACCTCTTAGAATACATCTAAATGCAAAATCTACCTTCTTGGATAGGAAAGAAACAAAACAGCAATTTCATTTCAAATTTTTAAAGAATGCAGCTCATGCTTTTCCCATGAAGAAATACATATTACAGTCATAACTGTGCAGCTTCTCTTACATTTCCAGTGATTTTAGCAACCACAAGATCCCAGTCTCATCAATCAGATTTTGTGCCCCAATGTCCTTTACATTACTACAGCTCAATTAGTGTCCAAGAAGAGATGCAATTTAAGGCATCTTATCGTCAGAACGAATGAAAACATGAGGTAAGCTCAACTGCTTCCTTCAAAGGCAAGAACTTTCCAGTCAACAAGGCACAATAAAACACATACACGAGAAACAGTAGTTTCCCTTTTCTACAGAATAGTGCCATCTTAATTTAGCTCTATAAATGCTGTATTATTTACCACAAACTCAGTGATTATAAAAGACTTACTGTGCCAGATTTAAAATTACTAAAATGTCAAATTATAAAGAAGCTATATTTAAAGACACATTAAGACTTTGTGTATGAGTAATGCAACCTTTCAGAGTTTGGATAAATTTAATTCTCTATGCTATAATTTCCTGTAGCATTTCAGGATGAAGTCATAGAAAATAATCAAATGCAATGATTAACGTGTTCCCAATGTATGTGTTTCTAAAACAAGGTTCTAGGCATTCATTTAGCATGAATTTATGAATACAATACAAGTTCTTCCCCTGACTGCAATTCAGCCATTCTGGATCATGATGGGAGGATTACTGAAAATACAGGTGTTACATCAAGCTGTACTCATAGCAAAACCCAGGGGATATGTACTCCCATTCCAGCACATAAAATCATGAACACCGCAGATGCTTTCACGTATCTCATTACATGTACTTGAAAAGGAAATGTCAGTTGAAGAACAGCCACACAAAACTGTAGTAAGACAGTAGTAAAGATTGCCTTATCTGTTCCAACAAAGACTGCAACAGATTTTTAGTGAGAGCCCAAATACACACCCCAGAAAGAATATACACAAAGCAAAGGCCTTGTATGATAAGCAGCTGAAGAGTGAATGGAAACCAAGCCTTGCTTTCCACATATCCAATCAAACAGCTGCCTCATGTTAATAAAGACCAGTGTCAATGGCACAACATTCAGAAAGCATGTCTGTGAAGCTTAGCCCTAATGGAAAGAAAGCTTTGACTTCCTATCATCTTTATAAAGGAAATAAACAAGCTATTAATAATAACAGCTCCCTTCTCTGAAGCTCTATAATGGTCTCTCCCATGGAGAACAATCGCTAGATATCCCAGTTCAAGTATTCTAAATTCAATTAAGGGCAGAAAAAATATTTTTGAGAGGACTACTGCTAACAGAATTATCAAAAATCACTCAAGTTATGTAATTAAAGTGGTGCAGCAGTGGGAGAAACTCATATGCAAGCAATCCCTAATGATGCATGCACTGATTTTCCTTACTGATGAATCCTACAGAGACCATTATAGTGCTAAGTAATGGAAGTCACGCAACTGTACATTTTAAGGTATTTGGCAACCAATAGCTGGACCCTATTTGCCACAACATAAGCTTTACCCCCCTATTTTTACCCCTGCTATTTTTTTCCCCTCCTGAAATAGGAAAGTAGGCCTTTCCCTCCATGTAATACATAAACAGTATTAAAAAGCAAAGAAGAAGCACAGGAAAGACTTTTGTTAGACTTTACATAGCAGGATCAGCAGACAGTCAAAATTCGTATTAAATGGACACACTCAACACACCTGCATACTGACCTATATGTGTCTGAGCCATAACATCAGCTAGTCTGTGTGCAGCACCACTGCCTCCACTTTGTGTGGAGGAGGAGGAAGTGGTTGATGTGGTAGAGCCATGGATCGCCTGACTGATCCAGTGTTCCATGTTTATGCTCCCCTGGCTGGAGGTGGGAGTTCCCTGGGAGTCGCCCTGGGCGGAGCCTTCGTCTTCTGAACCAGAAGAAGTATCTAGTAATTAAAAACAACTTGTTAGCTTGCAGTGCTTTGGAGTTTTCTTAATAGAAATAACTCATATTCACATCAAAAATCTCAGGAAAGTGCCATGAAGAAAATCTCAGGTAGGCAGGCAAACGTAATGAGAAAAGTGCAGCACTGAAAGCCCTGAAACCAAGTCAGTTGCTAACTGTGCACCTCTTCTGCTCTAAGGTCATGGTGTGTGTATTATTGTACCAAAAAAAGGAGATAATTAAAGTCTTCCTTTATAATATTAAACACAGAATCTTCTGGAAATCTCCAGCCAGCAGAGAATATTAAAAAAAAATTTCCCAAGCTCACTCCACAAAGTCTGTGAGACACTTTTCCACTTGTACAAAGTCCAATCCTCAGTGAAATGGGAGTCTCAGTCAGATTCAGCATGAGAAGCATGAGATATGGGGTGTTTTACCAGTCTAGTAGATAAAAAAGCAGATAAACTTGAAAAGGAATGGCACAACTAATTGCTAAGGTAATGGTACGTTACATTGTTAGGGAATAAACCAGAGAAGTGAAAGGAACTTAGACTACTATAAAATATGACAAGCTGGCCATAGTTAGGTCCTTGTCAGCCCAAAAGAACCAGGGCAAGCTAAGGTATCGCCAAGGGCAAAGCAATCATGTGAACTGTCCCTGTTGACTTTTCCACTACTCAGTTCACTTTCTCTTCAAACACACCTCAGTTAAGCTCAGTGTGCATCAAATGACATTTCCATTACTGTCTATGCTGACAGATTAGCAGTTCATAGCAGCACAAAGAACCACTTTTAAAATTCACATAAAAATAGAGAGATACTCACCTGGAGGCGTGTAGGCATCCATTGATGTTTGCACCACCAATGAACGTCGTTTTGAGGGCATGGGCACTGCCATTTTCCTTTCTTTATGTTTAGCAAGGGCTGCCTGCACTGCTTCTGTGTGGACATCTGCAAGGAAAGAGGTGTGAAGCCAGAGTTAGACAGGAAGGAGCTGTTCTCTGTGCATCCAGCAGACCTGGCACAGCCTGTGCCTGTGCCAGCTGGGCTGACAAGGCACATCCCGTGATGGGAGGCCAGGAACACACAGCATCTCAGAGCAACTGCTGGAGTTCTCCTCTGTACAAAAAGCAGCCACAGTGAAAAGTGCTGTACTACCAAACAAGCCCTTTGAGCTGTATGATATTCCCAGAACAGTGCTGCAATATTTGAAGAGCAGGAACATCACTTCCCCAGGGCAAACCTTTATTTAACCTGGAGCTGCTACTTCAGTGACCATTGCTGTTTTCAGTGGAACTGTGGTGTATTAACATTACCCATTTTTTAAATGGAAAAGGTTTCAAATTTACAGAAAAATAACACGGAGTAAGTGAACAAGAACATTTTCTTGATGGGTAAAAGATATGTAAAATGCCACAACAGAAATGGCAACAGGTCCCTCATTCCCAAATCCTTCTCTTGCCACTGTCACTTGGAATTATTCACAGAAAAATAAGTACTGTGTAGGGCTGGCCTGAGGAAAAAAACACCCTGAGCACAGATCTGGTGCTTTGCAGGCAGGGGCTGCACACAGCTCACACCAGCCCACTCCACAGTACCCAACAGCTCCCTTCTCCTTGGGGAGGTGAACAGCTTCTCTACCTTTCCCATGGATTTATAGCTGCCTGCCTCCCAAAAAGACCATTTATCATGTCTAAAATCCATGAGTGACTTTTTGATAATGACTTTGCTTTAAGCACCATTCTTTAATTACTACCATAACTACATATTGAAATAATTCTGCCTTTAGTTTACTACCTTGCACTGTTTGTCTGCATATTTCAATGGAATTGGGACATATATTCACATGAGGTGACCGTATGCAAAAGACATGGCAGCCAACAGGAGTTTCTTGTGGGTAAAGTTGCCACATATATTGACCATCTGACATCTTGCCTTTTAACCAGCTGACACTGCTCAGCTGTAGAAAATACAGCAATTTGTGTGCATGGTTTAGTTGTTCCTATTTGTGATCAGAAGAACAATGAATCAGGTCTAATCCAGAGTGATCCCACTTCTGCTGCTGCTGCCTCTCCTGGAAGACCACCTTCACAGGCTGGGCTGGCAGCACACTGTCATTATCCTGCTCCTGTATGGATGTGGTGGCAGCTCTGAACAGGCAATGTGACCCAAGAAAAGCAACAGGAAAGAGAAGAGTATCTATATTTGTGTGTGTGTGTATATATATATATATATATATATATGTCCTTGTTTAAAGAAGCGTTGGTTGAATCACATTTATGTAATTTGTGAGTAACAACCTGGAAGCATGACTAGAAGCATTAGATGATAAGCTGCTGATAAGCTGCAGTGTCTCATTTCCAATAATGGTGTTTCCTGTCTTCTGCCAGGGTTTAAGCACCTCTCAGTAGAAGTACAGCAGGGAAGAGTAAAAAAAGGCACAATTACCAGCTGCACCTGTGAGTTGCTTTCTTTTCTTTTGTTTTAAATCATGAAGAGGATGAGAATATCAGCAAAGAAAAGCAAAC
Organism: Emberiza elegans; assembly: GCA_024865655.1. NCBI lineage: Eukaryota > Metazoa > Chordata > Aves > Passeriformes > Fringillidae > Emberiza > Emberiza elegans. The sequence continues at coordinate 14,086,423 of JALJVW010000206.1, forward strand.
AGCAAAGCTGGGAAACTGTTCTCAAAAGATAAAAGAGCCATGCAGCTGATGGACCAAAATGAAGGAAGAACCAATGCTATCATCAACACAGAGAACAATTTCTCTCCTGTCAAGTCATTATTTTTAAGCAGAAAGTTTAAGGTCTTTCTTATAATTAAAAACTGATGAAAAGTTTTATGTGAAAAATATCAGAAAATTTATGTGAAAAGTATCACACTATGAAAATAAAGAATGTAAGTCTTACCTAACAGCATGACCCCAAGATAAATTCCTACCTGCTCACTTCACACCAATGTCAATAAGGTACACAGGACTGAACATGCTCCCTAATAGTTTCTTATCTTTTAAAGAGGGAAAATTCTTGATTTTCCTTTGCAGGACAGCAATTAGATATCAAGTAGTAAAAAAAAAAAAGAAAAAAGAAAAGAAAAAAAAAAGAGCTTTCCCTTTAAAAAAGCTCAACAAACCAACACTCTACAGTAATTTTTGGAAAAAAATTTTGAAGAAATTAATTTTGCTGATCAACACATGAGAGACTATTTGTTTATTATTGTACACAGAACTGTGTTTTTACTATGTCAGAAGGGAGAAGAAATTCTGCCAAAAAATTTTTAAAGGAGGACAGCTGACAGAAAATTATTAAAATGCTTAGTGACAGCTGGATGCTGAATCAGAACTTGTGAATTCTTTGATTTCTTTTTTGATGCTGTTTTGATATAAGAAGGTAGACTCATCAGCTTAATTAAAAACTCTCTGCGGGGTTTTAATTTTCAAATGAGTCCACAGGAGTCCAGGAATTGAATTATTTTCCTAATAAGGCACATTCTTGATGTGTTTATTTGTAATGGGCTACCATGGAATAAACCACACAATAGATAGCTAAGAAAACCAAACCCAAAACCTCACAGGAAAGCAAAACAATGTCAAAGACAAGAAACTCTGAATAAACAAGAGGGAAGCTGACTGGGAAGAAGGAACATACACACCTGCTCCCTGCCCAGCCCGCAAGCTCAAATATTTAGAAGGCATTACTGAGATTATGGAGGCTACCAAAAAACTCTTGGACACATGTCTAGAAAATGCTGAGGATAGATAATCCAGAGATGGTCCAGGGAGCATCAACAAGAGTTTACAGGGTTTTAGGGTGAGAGGAATGAAATGCAGCATAAACAGTCAAGCTTGGGTGAAGAATCTTTTCACAATGTTCTCTCTCAGGAGTAAAACTCTTGTCTCAAAAAGTTTCTCTATGCATATAAAGAATGGCTAAGGATTGGGTAAAGAAAGAGTAACAGCTGATATAGAATGTATGTTCTTCCTTTTGAATGAAAGCCTGTTGGTGGGTTCTGAAGATGCTCTTAACCTGTCTGGACACCCTTGTACAGAGGGGAACTTGGCTAAGCTATGAACAGCCTTCAAGCCCTTCATGCCTCAAGACCAAGACCCAAATATTGAGAAATCAGAGAGGTGAGGGAAAGCCAGAGTGATACTTCAGAATTACATTTGAGAGCAACTCATGGGTTGCAATATCTATCCTGTAACCACAGCAAGACAAAACAGTAAGCAGGTTTGTTCCCAGCACATATCAGCTTCAGATATGCGCTTTGCATGCACATACTTTGCTTTTCCCTAGGTTTTAGTTTGGCTTTTCTGGTCTACCAAACAACTTTGTTTATGTAGCACAAGGAATATTAACCAAAATGCAACTAATAATCTCTTTCATGAAGCATGGATTTAAATCCAAGTTGAAACATACACTCATCCCCAGTATCCCTGGTAATCTACTTCTCATTAATTTGAACAGGAGTGTGGTAGCTCTTTCCCTTTACCTGGGTCAAAGATGGGCCATGGTGTCCATCCTATTGTATGTAATTCACTGCTTCCTCAAAGCTGTCCCTAACAGGTACTGAAAAAATACAAGGAGACTTGGAACAGGAATTTATACAACAGGACTGGATACCCCTTGTTCTCTAAAGAAAGGAAACCAAATTTGCGATGCACACTGGGACAAAGTAAGACATATCCAAGTTCCTTTGGGACAGGAAACTGCTATCCCCCCAGATCCCATCATCACAAAGCAGTTTGTATTCTCCACACATCACACACAGCATCAGCAGGAACATCACATTAGAATTTCAAACAATCTCTGGTAGGGTGATGCACCTGTCTTGCAGGTCTCATAAAAGTGTCTGAATTCCTTCTCAATCTATCCTGGCATGCTCAAACCAACTGAATTCATACTGCTATGAAACACAGATTTCTCATTAATTTTTCCTGAAAAGAATTGTTCAAGTATGGAAACTTGGTCCAGAAACAACACACAGAAATGCCTGCAAAAAAAAATCATTAAAACAACACTTCTTCTGTCTTTCTTTATAGTGTTGCTTGCTGTAATTTCTTACCTACTATAAACTTCTGATAGAGTTTCAAACAGAAATATACCTTGATGTAATTGCATCCAAGCCTTCTGAGTGGAAGGTTTTTTTCTAAGTGGAAAAATCATGCTTTTAGGTGAAATGTTCTTTCATGTGACATTCTAACTACACTATTATAGCTCTTAAAATGACTCCAGATCTGACCCTTCAAAGCTGTCCTATAGGTGAAAAAATAATTTTACTCTTCCCACCTGGCTTTTTCCACAAGAATGTCTTACAGAAAATCTAGAGCATAGAGTAAAATATCATTACCTCTGTCTATAGTAGTGGGAAGTAAGGCACAGTGGTCCTTCACTGTTTTAGCTTGGCCAACCACACATTGAATCCAATTTGTGTGTTTGTACTCAAAGAATCAATAAATGGGAAAGAGCAAAGCACCAAGCTTGGGAAAGCTCACTTTTTAACTTGTGCTCATTGCTTAACACCAATCAACCTGGTGTTCAGCATTCAACCTGACATGTTTCTTACGGGCTGCAAACTGCAGACACAACAGCTCTGTCCCCAGTCTTTCCCCTGTTGCATTCAAGCATTTTTACTTGTTTATTCTCTTCCTTTACCTTCTATGACAGGACAGAAAGGGCAACCATACTTTTGGGAATAAAGTCAGTAAGTGAAATAGAAAGGAAGTGGAACTGTAAAAACAAGCAGGTGTTGGAAAGAAAGTTTCCTTTCAAAGAGCCAATGATCTGTTATTGTACAATATGAGATGAGGGCTCAAAACCAAGGACAGAGAAATTAAAACTGGCACAGAGAACGAGGGTCTGCAAGTGCAGACTTCCAGAGTGATGACTTGTGGCTTTGGCCAACGAGCTCCACAACCAGAAACTCCCCACTGCTGCAAATTCCTCATGCCATCAGCAGGATGAATTGCCCAGCTTTCCTGGGAGGTGTCTGCTTAGTGCAGTCACTCTTTTCATCTGGTTTATCTCATAACTTGGCACAATGGTGTGCTCCTGGACTGACTGGAAAGGCTCGCAAAAAAAGCCAACCCCACTAAAACAGACATTACTGCAGAGACACAGCTTGCTATGGACACTCTCCTCAAAGGGGGTGACTGAGTGATGGAAGATAGGGACAGAGCAGTGCTCACTGCTGATAGGTGGGCAGTGGTCAAAGGTCAAGTAGTAATGTCCAGAAATACAGAAATAAACACTATAAACACAATTAATTTAGGCTACTGATAATTTTGACTCCTTGTTCACAGTGTTCTTTAACCATTTATTCCATATGCTGTCCTGAAATCTTTTTTTGGGGGAACACTACAAATTTTTTTTTGTCAGAAGTTGAGCTGGATGGTTTTAACAGGCTCTGGGATAAAATAAGTGTCTTTGTAACTTTTAATGAAGCCTTTTTTGGGGAACATACTTTCTCTCCTCCTTGCACAAATATATGCATACTTAGAACAAGTGGAGACTTCCCTCTTTGACAAGGTGCCCTCTCCTACTCATTTCCTTTAGGGATGAGAGTATGTATGATCCTTTTAGGCTCAGCTGTCTCCACAAGCAAATCAGTCTTCTTTTCCTGAAGCAAAAAACAATTGTTGTGTGATGAACAAGGCCAGCCATTTCCTGCTCCACATGTGGAGCCCTGCTGCAGCATTTCATGTTTCTCTACAGCTGCTAGAAGAGCACTCTTCCAAAGAGTGCATTCTCATTTGGCATGGAACATAATCCTGACTCACCCTACCCCTTCCAGCCAATGAACAGGGATGCCCCATTCCTTACTTGGGCCAGAGAGAGTGTCCTTTAAAGCTCTGCATTGCAACTGTGACATTTGAAATATGCTGCAAATTCCTAGTCCTCCTAAAGACTTTTGCAGCTTTTAGCAAATGAACTTGCTCCTTTTTCTTTAGATCTTCTATTTTAAAAGAACAAAAACCTATCCAACAAATTACAGTTGCATTCTTCCTCAAAGTGGAGGGCTTATTGGCATTTTTTTCCCTACATCAGTTTAACTTGCCTCAGCAGCTTTCTTTATTCAATATTAGCTGCATTTGCTCCATAGGCATGTCAAACACTCAAAACACTGTAAGCAAAGCAGTGCCTCCTCAGAGATCAGGGATCTGGGTATGAGCTCTGCACAGATCACAGAACAGGGCGCTCCTCCCACGGCCAGCAACAGCTACATTAAAAAATTCCACATTATAAAACTGTTCCTCACAGCCCTTGCATAAAGTGCCTCAGCACACAAAAGAACAACATTATCTTCTTTTGTACTTAAATCAGGTCTTGCCATTGTGTGTCAAGCAGTTCTCCTGCATCTCATTTACCACGCAGCCCTGTCTCTTTATGAGACAAGAAAATAAACTGGCTGTAGACAGGAGTTGTGCATTGCTAGAATCAAGATTTTAGAATCTGTTTCTGCCTCTGTTTCTGATGAAATAAATTCCTTCTTCTAGCTTTGCTCATGTTTTCAGTTTTTCAGAAATTATAAAGCCTTCATATGCAATCACCAGCAGTTTAAGAAATACAAATATGGAAAAACAAGCTGTTGCCTAATTTTTTCTGTACAGATGCACAATTACTTAACAGATTCCCTACCATCTTCTGCAGCCTGGTTTGCCTGTTGTGAGGTAATGGTGCTCCTTCCATCCCTCCTTTCAGGGGACATGCTCCTGAAAGAATAAAACTGCCTGGAGATAAATCTAGTTGTGATCTGAATTCATCCATCTCTTCTGGTTCTTCCTTTTGGCTCATGTAATTCCAATTCTCATTCCTCTCCCCTGTACTCTTTCTGTCTTTTTTTTTTTTTGTTTTGAGCTAGCCATTGCAAACAATCTTTATTCCTCTGCATTAGCAGCCAGTTCCTGGTAACATGATGGATGACACAACTGGGACTAAGACAGGCCTAAGCCCTGAGAAGATTTAAACTCCTTGCTTGTTACAGGAGAGCCCCTCAAACACAACTAACTCACTCAGAGAATGGCAGATTATCAAGATCAAGAAGGCTGATGCTCTGCTCTTATGAGTTGAGAATACCAAAGGATTTTTAATTAGAGGTTATTTAGGTACATATAATACCTAGTTATGTCTCATTTATATTGCAGTAGAGGATCAGCCCTGAAGTCAGACATTTAACAAATAAGTAAAACCACAAATAAATCTCTGTCATAGGGAAGCAAGCATCTGGGATGGCATTAAGGAAAACAGCTGGAAGAACAGACAGAGGAGGCCAAAGGGAGCAAGGCCATTTTCTGCTGCATCAACACAGAGTGCAACAGAATAATCAAAACAATTTCTAGTTATTACAGGGAAACAGCTGATACTATAGGAAAATAGCATTATCAAAGGTGAATTTTGGCTGAAAATTCTGGATAAGACAATGGTAAGTATAGCAATTGTATGCTAAGTAATTATACAGAGAGAAGGTTGGTAATTGCTGTCTTACAGGAAACCAGTAGTTGAAAGCATGAAAGTTGCTCCTGAGTTTAATCAGACCTTTGTCAGAGCTACCATGGAAACAAAGGAAACACTGAGAATTCATTTCCTAATAAGCAGCCTGTAAATACTCTGAATAGAGATAACTTGGTCGCTACATTTATTGGAAATGCAATCAGGACATGCTAAATAGGGTGAAACATGGTAAATGTGGTATCATCAGAACAGATTACAGTTGGGTTTTGTCTTTTCATTGTCCTGGCTGACATCACTGGGTTATTTTCAGGCAGAATTAGGGCAAGTGATTTCATAAAAATTCTGCTGTGCTCATCCAACACATATCAGCCCCTTGGAAATCATCTCACCCCTGGGAATGTGAAAGTGAGTCCATATAATACCAGATCTTTGCTGGGGGTGATGCTATAATGAAGCAGTCTCACAATACTTTCACAATCTCTCTTGGTATTAAGATAGGAAAGCACATGGCCCAAACTGTGTGACACCTAATTTCTCTCCATCTGGAAGCAGGTGTGCTATTAATTCTGAAATATGGCATTCACAACAGTCAACACATGATTGAATGCAAGAACAGCTGCTCTAAGATAACTCTCATTTATGGGAGGTCTATGGAGGTTACAACAGCAAACAAACTTTGCTTACCTATCAAAAAACAACTTATGTGTGCAAGTTCCAGCCTTTGGGATATTTAAGCTATATATATTAGGCCTCTGGCTTCACTGGGAACTGGGGATACAAGGAGATTCAAGGGAAACTTCTGCTGTCTTTTCATAAATTTGGGGCTGAGTTTTGTTGATCTGTACCATTTCTGGCAGTTAAAAGTCAGTGCTTTAGAAAAGATGTGCATTCCCATGAATGTGCCAGTGCAAAAGGCTTGGCTTTTCAGGATGCTGCAGCCAACAAGCCCCACTGGTGCAGGAAGCTGCTCCTTGCACTCCCTGAAGGGCTGTGCCATCCTTCAGCCAATGCTGGGCACCTCCTGAGCATCTTCCATCCCCACCTGCTGCACACATGCACAAACCAGATGCTTGGTATGTTCTCACATGGTCAGAAAGCTCAGCTCTAAGGAAGAGAAGCAAGGCTGTCATCTCCCACTTTGGCTGGCACAGCAATAATCCATAATTCTGGGCAGAAGGAAGAGAGGAGCTGAACACATGGCTGAGAAAGTATGGGCAGGATGTGAAGCACAGAGCTCACATGCTGAAACAGAGGACACCACAACAACAGACTGAACTCTCTCTGACTCCACAGCTGGTCTTGCATAGTTTTGCTTTAATTTGGATTCTTCAGGTATTGTAATAAAGTTAATTTTAAAATGTTTTTCTCAAAACTCTGAGTTTTAAAATTGTATTAACTCTACTCACAAGTGAAATAAAACCCCAACATGCAGGTCTCCCACTAATAATTTCCATCCCTCCATTTATTTATTATCCCATTTGTAATGCCCTCTGGAAGTCAGCTTCACAGAGTGATCTCATCTCAGGCCCCCTTACTATGCAATCTGAACTAACTTTAAATTTGTTTCTCTCCAGAGATCCTCAAATAATTTTTCTCAAGAGCTCTATACTTCTCCTCAAAAACTTTTTCTGCTGGGTCAAAAGCAAGGATGTGGTCATATAAATTACATATTTGACAGCATTTTTCTTCAACTTCCTTTTTGTCCTGATTGAGTTGTAACTTGAAATTTGTAAGCAAGCTAAATCAGATAGGAGATTAATTAATTTCTGAATAAGTCTGTTTACAGCTAGGTTAATGATTTCAAATTAACTTCTACAAGTCACCCTCCCTCAAATTTAGGGTTAAAATATTATTTCTTTTATGATCAGTCACATGAACATTTATATGCAGTCCCATTTTGATATACAGCACATTACATATATTTCCCTTATTCTTTGGAGAAATGCTAAATGATGAGGATTCAGTAAAAATGATTCCTCAAATCTTCCCATTCCATCCTTTAGCATGCACAACTCTAATAATGTCATAGTGCAATTATTTTTGTCAGTTCTGGCAGGATTGCAGGCGAGATCTTGAACATTCTTTCAAAACCACAAAATGTAAGTTACCTGTATATTTTCAAATCACCATGAGGTAAGCTGTGAAGACACAAAATGTGACCAACCTTTGTTAGGGTTCATGCACACACCCACCTCGTGGTAAATGAGAATAAATCCATGGTGAGGCAGGAACTGAGGCTCCTAGAGCAGAGCAGCTCAGCTGAGACAGGTCTGGTGCCAGCATCTCCAGAACTTGGGTCTACAGGGAATATTCTTTTATTCCTAATTATCATATTTCAAATGAGCCTCAAACCTGGCCTGGGATGATTTGTTCTGAAGTTTAACAATTTCATGCTCAGTATAGATTATTCTGTCTTTTCCCCTCTGAAGACCAGTGTGGGAAAGGGTGCTCAGGAGTTTGAGCTGTGAGAGGTGTAGTTAGGGTGCATTTGTTTTGGCAGTACCTCCAAGTATCTCGTATGTCAAGATGTCCTTTAAAAGGAGTACTGAGTACACTTGGAAAATGGGCTGCTCCCTGCAGTGGTGGGATCTCTGGGGCAGGGGCTGACAGCTCTCCAAGGATGCTGTACCAGACCAATTTTTTCTTTCTCACCTCCACCACCTCAATTATGGGGGAAAAAAATCACCAGAAGTGCCAGAAAGGAGGTACTCTCCCAGCTGGGAGTGCAGGTGCCACAGCCACCCTACAGCCCCCACCCTTCCTCCATGCTACCAGCTGAGAGATGCTGATTCCACAAATGGCATTTCTCAAAACTCTCCATTTCTCAGCTCCCAGCTCTGGGCTCACCTGCTGCTGTGCCTTTTAAAACCTGTCCACTGAGTCCATGCAGTGCAGGTGCTCTCTCTTGCTGGTCTTACTTCTAGGACACCATGAACCTCCAGACACAGAGGCAGCACAATTCCACTTATGCTGCCACTTCCCACATCATTCCTGACATCTGGAAAACTCTATTTTTAGAGCTCATTGGTCTCACTTCTCTTAAAGGATTACACTGCTGCAGGCAGTGTAATGGTCATCTTCAAGGCCTATTACAAAGTTCATGAGAAACAAGAGACTTGATAACCTTGGTCCAACCCATTTGTCCCATCCTTATCTCATCAGAGGAGAATTCTGGTGCAGTAGAAACCATAGAGACACAATCTCATGCCTAACACATCCATGTGCCTTTGAATATATTACACCACATTCCCTTGCAATTAGTGTTGCTCTTTTTTTAGTTTTTAGATTTTACTGGTGCACATTTTCTCTGTTATCCATTCTGGTTTTAGGTGGGTTTTATATTAGTGACAAGTGTGGAAACAGTAAAAGCCAGATCCTGGCACACAAGGAGGTGCTCTGGTTTTCGGCATTGGGATAGAGAACTCAAGCTTTGGCCTCTTCTAAAGGCCACAGGGTGTCCTTCTGGGAAAATGGAAGCTGGAAAGGACCTGGTATTTCAGCTCCTTGTGTGTTCATCCCAGCTGAGGGAGGATAACCCACTTGTTCTCCAGAAAGCTGCTGAAGGTCTCTGAGGGAGAGCTGCTCTCTGAACCCCACAGACCATGACCAGCTGGGAAACAAAGAACTGGGGGAGATTTATGGTGACCAAGAGCACAATTTCTGATGCCAAGGATCTGCCCAGTTGCCCAAGGCTCTGTCACTGGCAGGGCCCAGCAGCTGCTGCTGTACTGCTCTGCAGCCTTTACGTGGCAGCAGAGCCCAGCTCAGCTCCAGCCACCACCACGGCAGCCACGGGCAGGGGCCAAGCTCAGGCAGGATGGTCACCACAGGGCTACACTGCAGAGGGGTTTTTAAGCACCAAAACGACCATTCTTCCAAAAGCAAGACAGCTGATATGATGGCATTTTAAATAATGGTGGCAGAAACTTCAGGTTCTGCTATGAAGGTTTTCAGTGTTAGCAAGAGCAGAATGCAGCCACTGCCACCAGTGAGCAAACAGGGCCCCAGTGACAGTGTGGAGGGACAAGAGACTCTGAAAATGTCAGTCTTCAGCTGAGTCAGCTCATTCAGACAGCCCAGCAGCAGTGTGAAAGCCGGGCTGATCAGGCTACCCCATTGCATATAATCCACCACGTAATTTCCATCTCCTTATCTCAACACAGCATTCCAAATCCATGGATGTGCAGCTTCCAAAAGTACCTGAGAAACCAAGCTCCTAAAGGGCACCAAGGAACCACAAGCTGTACGGCCAGCTGCAGCTACATCTGCATGTCCATCATTCACTCATGCTCCAGTCTGAGCCTGACTCTGCAGCCCCATAGCAGACCTAGCCCAGTGCTGACATCTATTCCACATGCAGAGTGCTGGGCAAGCCAGCATTCCTCTGCCTGAGCTTTCCTGCCTGAAAATCCACTGGGCCAGAAAAGCCTCTTGGCAAAAGTTCCCGATCCAGCCCACAGCACCATTTGGCTCCAGTGTCATCTTGAGCCCCGAGATAATGTCATAGCACAAGGAATGGCAGTTGCTAAGAGAAAAACATTGCCATGATCTACACTCAGCAAACCTTTCCAAATACTGTTTCCAAATGTGGAAATACTGAGATTTTTTTTAATCAGTAGTAAACAAATCAAGGAATGCTTTTGGATTAATATCAGGTAAACTATTTGCCACATTTATATAAAGTAAATAATATCGCTTCACCCTGCACTAATTCAGTTACTACACTTTATAGCATTTTCTATTTCTTTAGACATCTGAAAAATGATCAAAGCTGACATTTTGAAACATTGTGGTTTCAGGCTCCCTTCCTGTATAAAAAGAAGCAGCCAGGAAATTTTAAACCTTTTTGGTTTTAAAGAATTAGACTAAATTTCCAGTGGAGGCTGAATTCTAAAATCCAATTATCTTGAAACAAAAAATATCCTAGGAACATTTAGGGGAAAAAATAGTGTCCACAAACTCGAGTATCAATTTTATTTAGAATATAAAATCATAGAAAGATGGTTTTTGAAATTATAGTGCTTAAAATTTTGGTTACAATACTAATAAAATAATAATAATAATAAAGATTGAAGTAAGAAAACAGGTAATGATTAAAAATGTCACAGTTTGACATTTTGCATAATACCAGAGAATAAGTTGAAGGTGATATTAGTGGCAGCAATGATTTTGAGTCTCCAAAGACAGTTCATTAACAATCTTTGCTGACATCTAAATCCACATAAAAAGCAAAGACATGGAAGGAGAACTGGATGACTTTCAGAATCTTAGACTTCCAATTAGGAAAACCTTACCAAGAAGAGACAGAAAAGGACTTTGATCAGAGCTGGAATGGGAAATTTATTTGCAGATGTTAATTAAAATAAACTGTGCAAAAACACTAAGGAAGAGAAATGTTTTCCTAGATGTAAATTCCTTATTGGTTAAAGAGTGTGTATTCATTTTGTTTTGGGCTTTTTCCAAGTAGATGTGCCAAATGTGATAACAAACACTCAATCTGGGTAACAGCTAGGATCTAACAATCACAATGTGATCAGAGCAGAGATGCTGAAGTATTAAGCACAGCAAAACAACAAGCCAAACAAAGACTTCTACCTGAAGCAAATCTGAATCTGAAAACATGATAACCAGAATGAAATCTGACTTGCAAGTTTGCAACCTACAGTAATAATTGAGTAATTAAGAGACCAAGAAGGAAACAGACTTCTGATCTCACAGGGGTAATACATAGAAGGGGAGGACATAGTGTTATTTGTTGATGTTTTTTCCCAGGGTCAGCCATTGCACTGTATCTTAGCAAAGCTCCTCTGAAAGTAAATGATCTGATAACTTTTAAAATTTGGAATATATACCTACATTTACTCTCACTCACATTTGCTACATTTGGTTTCCTTTTGAGTGAGTGAAGATGCAGAAGTTGCAAACTGGTTTGCTGGAGAGAGAGGAGTCATGCTATACAGCAACCAAGCTAGGAATTCAAAGCCTTGCCAGAGGTCCCAAAATACTTTAAAGCGTCTCAGTTTTAACAGAGGACATTTTCAGAGCAGTAAGATCTGAATTTATAGTATAATCCTGACTCTCCTAAAGTGAGACTCCTGCACTAATAACAGCCCTTTACACTGAATTCCTTACTTTTCTTCTCAGCAATGAAGTTTGTGCCTTTATTATTTATACATATATATATATATAATTACAACTTGCTCCATCCCTAAGACAGGATCTCATGTACCATTTCACTGCCTTCCTTTCAAGGCAGCAACTGAAACCAAGAGGCAGCAACACCAACTGAACACTCCTGGGGTCTCAGAAGAGGCACACAATGAAGATATGCAGGATGTCTCCTTTTGCCCATCCCCAAACTGACTCAACATCTTCATGTACAAATGGCAAACACAGCTCAAGCACACTTTCAACTCACAGTCAAATGTTCTTGTTTTTAACAGAACTGCTCTGGAGAGTCACAGCTTGGAGATTTGAGGACCATGTGTTGAACGCCCACAAATTAGACAAGTTCAGGAATAGTATTTTTTTACCTATTTAAAAACTGGGTAGAAATCAGACCATTTATAGTGTAATGTTGGAGAAGCTTCTAGTAGCTTATATATCAAGGAATTATTATGCAGATACCACAACCATTATTCAACAAAAAAACTGGCAACACCTACACTGTGAACGCAGGGTTTCTGAGGGGAGAAGGGAGTTTTAAAAATTTATCAGAATGGTCTGGACACACATGAACTTTCTCTGCCACATTTATCATTTAATTTTCCTTTAAATGGGACTGGCAAGCTCTTTGACTAATGGAATGAATCAGAGATATGTTACAAAAGGTTTAATAAGGAGTTCTCCACAATTTTCCTGTTGTGTCAGCACAATGAATCTTACTGCATCCAGCAAGAGGCATCTCTCAAACACAATCCAGAGCCTCCACAGTCAAATTTACTCTCCTTGAGACCCTCACAGGCCCTGGCTTCTGATTCTCAGCTCACCAGGGTCTCTCTGCCACAAAGGTCGGTGGGTGCTGCTGTCTATGGCTCCCCAATTCTTACTAATTATACCTTCAAAGGTAGGAGTAAAGAAGTTTCAGAGCTCACTTTTCCTTAATGGAGTCACAAAATTACTAAGGTTGGAAAAGACGTTATCCAGACCAACCTCAACCCAGCACCACCATGTTCACTACTCAACCACATCCCCAAGTGCCACATCCACATGCCTTTTGAACACTCTCAGGGATGGCCATTCCACCTCTTCCCTGGGCAGCCTGTTCCAATGGTTGATAACTCTTTTGGTACCTTCCTTGGCAGAATTTGAGGCCATTTCCTGTCTCTTGTTACTTGTGAGGAGAGGCTGAACCCAACCTTTCTCCAGTTTCTTTTCAGGGAGTTGCAAAGTGTGATAAGGTCTCCCCAGAGCCTCCTTTCTTCAGGGTAAACACCTCCAGCTCCCTCAGCTGCTCCTCATAAGACCTGTGCTCCAGACCCTTTGCCAGTTTCACTGCCCTTCTCTGGACATGCTCCAACACCTCAATGTCTTTCTTCTTGTGAGAAGCCATTATAAACCAGTTTTAAACCAATCACTTCCTTCACTTTGTGTTATATCTGGAGCAGTATCACAGAGAAAGTTGGATCCCATTCACTTGGAAATGAGTTATTACCCTTCTGTTCAGCTCTGAAATTAATTTTATCTTCCTTTAATCAGTGCTTCTATTTAGGGCATAATGATGTTCCCAACTTGCTATACTGCAAATTAAATATTTTTCTTATAGTATTACCAAACTAGAATCAGTACAGTAAAATTCAGCTGTGCCACAGAACCACAGACTGGAGTAGGTCAGCAGGAACCTCTGGAGACCACCCAGTCCCACTCCCTGCTCTGGGCAGGGTCATCTACAGCACACTGCTTGGGGCCACTACCAGTAGGGTTTTTAATAGCTCCAAGAATGGAGACACCACAATTTCTCCTGGCAACCTGTGCCAGTGGAGAAAAAAAAGCTTTTTCTTAGGCTTAAATCAATTTTTTCATATTTGAATGAGTCTGACTGCATCCAGCAAGAGGCATCTCTCAAACACAATCCAGAGCCTCCAAAGTCAAATTTACTCTCCTTGAGACCCTCCATAACCATCAGGCCCTGGCTTCTGACTCTCAGCTCACCAGGGTCTCTCTGCCACAAAGCGGTGGGTGCTGTCTATGGCTCCCTGATTCTGCAGCTGCAAGAGAGGCAGCACCAGATGAACCTGTCTGTGGGCTCAGGCTGCTCTCTGGGGAGGATGCTCATACTGCAGCAGCCCCTGAAGCAGTTCAAGCAGCTGAGCACACCTAACCTCCATTGTGGTAAGGTCTAGTACATGCAGTACATGCAGTAAATGCAGTTTACACCTTCAAAGGTAAGAGTAAAGAAGCTTCAGAGCTGCCCACATCCCTCTGAATGGCATTGCACATGTGTGCTGTATCAACTGCTCCTTCCAATTTGGTATCATCTGCCAGTGTGTGAAGAGGGCACTGTCTCTCCCACAAAGTCACTAATGAAGCTATGAAGGGGTGCTTGGAGCCAGTATTCACTCCCTACAGTACCCATCAGAGACTGGAGTCCAGCTGGACTTTTGTCACTGATCACAATTCTCTGAACTCAATTTTAGCCAATTTTCAGACCATCTCACTGTCCACATATCTAATCCACATTTCACCAGTTTGTCAAGGAGAATGTTATGACAGTCAAAAGCCTCACTAAACTCAAGGCATCCAACTCCCACTGCTCTTCCTTCAGCCTCCAGGGAAGTCATCTCATTGTAGAAGGTCATTAGGCTGATCAAGCATGAATTGACCAAACTACTAAGAGAACTTTGTAAATCTGTGCTGTCTACTCCCAATCACCACCTTCTCCTTCATGTTATTAAAAAGAGCTTCCAGCATTATTTGCTCTACCACCTGCTCAAGAGATTGAGAAGAGTCTGGCTGGCCTGTAGTTTCCCAGATTCTATTTCTTGCTGTTCCTGAAGACAGCAATGAACTTGCTTTCTCTCAGTCTGCAGAAACCTCCATTGACTGACACAACTTTTTGGGGAGTTGAAAGTATACTCACATTGGTCAGTGATGCATCCCCATCATGTCCCACAGACTTCTATGCATTCAGTTTGTTCAAATATTCCCTGTCCTGATTCTCCTTCACAGAGGGTAGGTTGTCATTGCTCAAGACTTTCCCACAGGTCTCCAATGCCTTGGTTTCCAGAACTCAAATATCATCAGGACAGACCAAGGCAAAGGATACATTAATTATCTTGGCTTTTTCCATGCCCTTTGTCACCTGATCTCCTACCCCATTCAGCAGTGGGACCATGTTTTCCCTACTCTTCCCTTTTTTACTAATGTGCCTGTAGGAGGCTTTTTTGCAGCCACTCACTGCCAGATGCAGTTCCAGATGAATCTTGGCTTTGTAACTCCACCCTGCATGCTTTATTCGCATCTCTTTATTCGCACAATGAATGTTCCCCATGTGTAGCTACACAAGTTCACAACAAACTTCTTTTTAGAAAAGTAAAGCACAGAACAAGACATTTGAAATTTTCATTCCAGTTCTGGGCTCTGCAGTGGCACTCACCCGATCTGTAGCGCTCATCCCGTGACCCTGAGGACCTGCGGCGGTGATACCGGGAGGAAGAGGACGGAGTGACAGGAGTCCGACGTTCTTGTGGTAAGGCCTGGTCCACCCCTGCATCAATGAAAAAAAACACCAAACAGCTCATTCTGATTGAATTTTGGAAGATTTATAGTGAGAGGGAGTTCAGCATACACTAGGAGTAGAAAATGAACATTCAGTGCCTAAAGCACGTCGTGTCAATTGGTTGCACGCTACTTGCCTCTGGTCAGCTTTTCTGATGTGGTTATTTTCCTGGTTGTCTCTAAAAAACCTTTTTTCCAGGGTCATAGACAATATAGAAAGAGCAAACAGACAGTGAGCTTGGCATTTTTTATCTCACAAACAGATGACTTTTCATAAAGTAGTATTTAGGAAATATTTTAATGATCTAATAAAGGCAGACACCATTGCAATGGATATTGAAACCTTCCTGCAAAATGGTTCCTAGGAAAATTTTGTGTGTATCATCTAAAATCTCATCTGGTTGGATGATGTCAGCTGGTGACAACATAATGCTAACCTGTGGAAACTAGTTCCTGTGGGAAGGAAACTATAATAATATCTATAGCCATTATTACCTACCAATGGTCAGAAAGTAAACTACAACTGCACCAATCCAGGCTGAAAATAGTAACCTGTTCCAGCAAAACAACAAAAATAGCCTTGTAAACCTGCAGCATTTGAATATGCTGAGCCTAAACATCCAGTATTTTAAGATTCAAACCTTTTATTAATCCCTTTCCCATAGTGAATTTGCTTTTATTTTAAAGTACTTTCTTGAAAGCTTCTTAAACTACAGTAGTAATATAACAGCAACATGATATATCAACACTTGTGAAATTGATGTTCTTTGACAACTTCCAGAGAAGAGTGAAGGCAATGACTTAAGCAGGAAAGCTCAAACAAACAACAGGAAAAGAAAGCAAACCTGTATCTGTAACAGTGGCATGAGATGGTTCCCTGCTCTCTTCCAGAGAAGAACCAGAGCAGACAAGCCCAGCTGATGCATTCAGCTTTGAGCTAACAAAGCACAGAGCCTTGGGTGTGTGATGCACAGGAGTAAAGAACAGGAGGACCTGACAAAATTAAATTGATTCTTTCCTACAATGTTTGCCTTTAAGAAGTAGTTACACACCCTGTGTAACTGTAAGAACACAAGTAAAACTGGCCCCTTGCACTTAGGGCTCAAATGTAGGACTAATAACTTGAAATTGGATTCAACAAAACAATGCTTGGAAATATGCTCATATTTTTCAATTAAAACATAATGTAAAAACTCTCCACTAGTATTTCCAAACAGTCCAATGCCAGCTTATTGGAAAGGGACAAGAGTTTACATTTGTGGAAACAAGAATTTCTATATAGACTACAGACCAACTGAAAATTATGTGATTACTTCAATCAGTCTCAGTTGGGTTTCAATGGACTCTTTAAAAAAGCATCTTTTGAAAAAAGTTGGCATTGTACACTTATTTCTTTGTGAAAATAAACTGCACTCAAAATCCAGCTTTTCTCTAAATCTTTGGATTATCAGCAATGTCAAGTCTGCTTTGATTCTGTGGAGGAATGGCTGGTTGGCTAAAAAACATGCTTGGAGTAAAATCTCATAGGCGCCTAAAAGACAGAATGAATCCATAAATTTTCCTCTACCCAGATCGTGATTAATAATTCACTCTCTTAAATCAAATAAATGTCTTCATTTAACTCCTCTGTCTCCATACTATAGTACTGCATAATTTCACTTGCTCTCATTTCCTTTAATATTCTTTTAGTCAGGTGAACCTGACTGCTAAATCACTGAAATAATCAAAAGGACTACTTTCTACTCCCTTTTATATATCAAAATTAATACTTTCTCCTCCCTTTTATATTCAGAATTTTTTCCTCCTTTATTTGGTAACCCTGAAAATGAGCAATATACAGTTAATAATAAAACTAATTTGGACTGAAATTTTTCCAAAAATTATGTTTCAGTCTGTATGAAATGCTAAGCACCATTACTCATCTCAGTCCTGTCGCCCTGTTCTTTTAGGTTCTTGTAAGCCCTCTGATGTTTACATTCTTATAACAAACTTTCTCACGCGCTTTTCACTAAATAATTATTGTTTTACATTCTTTTCTGGGGAAGGAGAAATTTGATGGACTGTTGGTTTGTCCAGTGTCATTGGAGAGGTGGCACTGTCATCGTCCAATCCACTGTCACCTTTGAAAATCTGTAAATGTTGGAGTCAGAAATTAAACACTCTTCTTTTTACCTTGGAAATTCCAGTGTCCGCGTTGTTTTATTTCGTGTCCTATAGTGACACAGTCCTTATCTACATCATCAGGAATGAAATAATTTCTGGGAATCACACAAATTCACAAAAATCCTACAAAAACACATCCAAAAATTCTACACCTAACACTGACGCTGTGTGACAGAGGTTTTGCTAAGAAAAAGCAGTGCCACATTTCCCATGGCAAGTGACTTGTGTAGGGCAATGGCATGTGGAGAAAAACAAATGAAGATAATTGAGATGTTGCCACTGCAATACCTCATCATGATGACCCAGGTAGAGGAGATTAACTGCATCTTCCAAACAACAGAACCACATGCAATAGGCTTTAGAAACATCTAGGGGAAATTAAATTGTGAGGAAACGCATCACTTTCAGAGGTACACAACTTCTGTAGGAGGGAGATGTCCCAGGCAGACCTGAAAGCCATTGGGCAAAATACATTCAAGCCTGTGGCTTCCTTCTCCTGGCTTAGTGATGGTGAGACACTTTAATTTTCTGCAGCTGTGGGAAGTACACAAACATCTTTTTCCAGGTGCAAAATAAACAGTGAACATCAGATAACACTGAACACTGTCCCTGCCATGGCAGAAAACACAGGACACCCAACTGGCCAGGCAGTGCTGCTGCCCACAGAACTCCCCAGCACTGCCAAGGGCTCTTCCCTCCTGCAGTTCACTATGGAGATTGTGTTTTTACTACAGATACATTCAGTCTCATCTAATCTTAAAACTGAGACACTTTAGCAAGTTTTATTTCCTTCTACTTTGTATACATGTGTTTGTTCTTTTAAGTAAGTCACTTCTGACCCAATGGACAACATGAAGTTTCTTCATATTGTCAGGAAGGAGGGAGCCCCAACTCATCATCCTGCACCAGTAGTCATTTAAGACAATAGAAAACTAAATGAGAATATCAAAATGTCTTATGAGATCTGGGGGATCATTTGATGGTTTTACTTCCCACTTACCCATATATATCAAAACAGTGAATAAATCAATCTCTACCCAAGAGTGGAGTAGGACATGTGAACTTGGCTCACTGACAACACCAATTAAGATAAGGAAGTTAATTGTGTGCTAAAATACAAGAAGAAGCTCTGCATCAGCCAACTGTGGGGACACCTCTTTGTTTTATGTTCCTCTAGGGTGAAAAACCAGAAAGAACTGCCTCACTTTGCAGAGACAGCAAGGAACTGGACGACAGTTCCCTACTGAAGGGGCTGGAGCAGGAATTAGCTGGATTGCCTGGACTGACATCCTGGCTCCCACGGCACCAGCAATGGTGTGAGACAAAGGAGACAATAGCAAGGGCCTACACGCTGCCACTCCTGAGCCATGGGTGGGAGTAGAAGCCATGCAGAATAAGGACTACCATGAAATCAGTGAAGTGTTGCCACAAATAACAAAGTGGTGTTAACAACCAAATTGTTCACCTCCATCAAGGCTCTAGCAGTATACTGCAGTAAAAAGAATTTTTTTTTTCACTTCTGAACATAACTAAACCCAAAAATTGATGGCTTTCAGAGCCAGCACGAGGGTCTGTGAGTTAAGTGCTAATGCTTGTTCAAGTGCAGCTTTGCCCAGACGCGTTTGTGAATTGGCAGCATGATGGCTGGAGAATCCATACTTGGATCAATTCCTAAATTTAAGGAGGTGGCAAAGCAATGAATGCTTTCCTAAGAGAAAGGCCAGTGTCCTGTGCACAGACACAGTCACTGTCAAAGCAGCAAAATTCTTAATAACACCGTGGTCTACCCTGGCCTTGCAGCTGAAGCAGGACTTTACCAGGTAAGCATGATTAGCACTTGTGATTGACTCTTTGCAAGCCATGAAGAATTTCAGGAAAATATGCATGGAACACAATTATTTTATATGAGAGGCTGAGAAATCCATGCTTCATGGTCATCACAATACACACAGGCATCAGCAGGTGCACTGGAGCAAACAGACGTGTTCCTAACACAAGCTAAAGCTCCTAAGACACCTATATTTAGGTGTCTACAAGAAGGTGCTTAAGCTAAGCTTCCATTATGAAAAACAGAGACCTAGACCAGAACTCAGGATTCTAAACAAATGTGTCAAATTTCTTTGCAGATGTTGTGAATTGTGATATCTGGCTTGGCCAGAATGGCAGTGTCCCCTTGAAGTCCTGTTTTATGTGTGCTCACTCTGTGCAGGTGTCTCCAGTACCGTGGGGAGTCCTGAACAGTATCAGACACCCATCTTCAGGCAGCTCTGTAAATCCAGTGAAGCCTTGAGAGCTGTGCAAGTGGTCAGTGGAGGTCTCTGCTTTGGAATAAACTGAAAAGCTCTTTGGGTTTCAGCAACTGAATTAACTATGTCTCTTCACATAAGAATGGAAGCATAAATTTAAGGTTCATAGGCAGACAACTTAATGCAGATATATCAATCCACAAATCCTAATCTGCAAGCTGGATCCTGTCTTGACTGAATTTAGCTAAAAATGCAAGAGCCTCAGTAAAGCTATTTAAGCAATACCACAGCAAGCTGGATAGCTTTATTTTTAAGTGCATGGAAGGTACAAAACTGTCAGCTGGAAGCAGGCTTCACCTCTTTTTAATTTTTTTTTCCCCCTTCACCTCCTTGTTCCTCCTTTCTTTATTACTTCTTTTTGTAGCTAAATTGCAACACTATGTGCTGATAACATGGCAATAGCTGCACTGCCCTCTCCAACAAACGACAATTATTTCCTTATTGTCAGCTGACAAGCTGCTTTGATGTATCTCTTATCCCTATGTCTGTGCCAAATTTTTGTATCTAAAAATATTTAAAAGCTGAAATGTCTAACTGACAAGAAATGGAAGGTATTCTTAGACAGAGGCTACATTTATTGTTCTAAAACTAACTTACAGTGTGTGCCCCCAGGAGAGAGAGCTGTAGGATAAACCAAACAACTCCAGGGCCAGTGGGAAGGAAGGCACACAGTGCCTGCAGTGCAGTTTTAAGAAACAGTATTTACCTTCTCTTCACAGTATTTCCTGAGCTTCTATTCAATGCCTGATGGCTCAGCTTTAAAAGTAAACCCAGGTATGAACACGCAATATATTTTGTAAACATGCTAAATGTCACACCATCCCCATGGAACTCGTTACTTAGTGTGGCATTTCACTCTTCCCATGAAATGTACAGTTAAGTAATGAATCCACTGGATAAGCCAAGGGAGACTTAAAATGCAATATTTCTAACCAAAGACATTCAGGAAAGTGGAGCCATGTTCTGCTAGATAAATCTGGAAAACTGTAATTTCTGATTAGATTTGTTTAATTAAAAGTTTTCCTTCACAGGTGAGCTTACTCTTGGTCTGACTTAAACCACATACTCCAAATTTTCTTTCAGCATTACAATCTCAGTTTTGCCTTCCAGGATTTCCTTGAAAGGTTTAACTTTCAAATCAAACTTAGCATGGATATCACGGGCTTCTTTTTTTCTCTCCTTTATCCCAGTGATGATGGACATCACATTACAGCTCCAGAGCATATGTGATGTTTGGTTTCCATTTTCCTTTCCACAGCTTCAGTGTCCCATTTGAAGATTCTTTTTGGAGAATATGTAAAAGAAGACTGCCTATTCACAAAGCAAACATCTGCACCAATGGGCTGGTCCAATCACACTGCAGACAAATTCAGGCAGAATTGTGAATTCCAGCAGTTCCTCATTTTGACAGTGGCACTCCGCTCTTCAAACACCTCCACAGGCTCCACCTCCTCTGCTCCAACACTGGTTAAGCTTTAAGGCCCTCAGTGGTGTTTTTCCTTTCTACCCTCTATTGCTCACCTTTGACTGAGACCTCTTTCCTCACTTATTTGTCAGATTTTAGACCAACACTTTCATGTTTCCTCCTATGCTCTTACGTTCTGCAGATGGCCTCCAGGAACATCAACAGATATTTCCTTGGAAATCTTCAAATTCTTTGAAACACATACCAACTCTAATGTGTACTAAAAATATCCTCCACCCAAAAAAATCACACCAAGTGCTGAAACCCCTACCTAACATTACTGCATTACTAACAGATCTCCTCATGTACTCACTCATTAGTGAAAAGGGAAGGAAGGTATTTTCTGCTCTGTGTTTAATATTATGAGGTCTTGGTACAGGATAGAAAACAGAGGTGCCATCAAAGGCCAGAGAATTATAAAATGGTAGCTGGACTCTCAGTCATGGTGGCAAAACCAAACCAGTAACCATCATATTTAAGTGATGGCCTCAAGGGGTACTTCTTAGAGGCTTTCAATACCCTCCTTTTTATCCAAACTAAGCTCTGCAGGCATCCCCCAACTCAAAACCAACCTCTTTTTTAAGCCCAAGACTTACTAGGCATTTGTCTGTGTGCTGTAGTCTCTCATCTGTGAAACATCTGTTGCACTGTTTCAGGGATGTGCCCCGTGCTGTGCAATGCACATGCCTTTCAAAGAGATCCATGTTCTCACACTTACAGTCTTTGAAATGCCCCATCATGGTTATCTCTTGGTAAGATCTTTGAGAATTAGGAAGGCAGATGTGACAGGAATACTTGCCAGTATTAATAAAATTAATACATGAGAGTATTTTTTCAGAATCATTTTTTTTTTAATATTTCCTTACAATTTTTGTAATCCAAATAATGTTGCAATACAGATAATGTGTGTGGAAGAAAAAATGAAATTGTAATTACCAAGTTTACTTGGACTGCCTTAAGACTTAGCAGCAGGAATAGCTGAAAGCAAAGGCATGGCATGCACACATACACACAGAAAGTATGCAAATATATGCACAGAGAGCAGATATTAATATATGTGTCATGCTAATAAGAGAGACTATGGAAATTGGTTCCTGTCATTCTGTTAGAAAATTGGTTTTTTGTAAGGCAAAGGGATTTTCTGCACAAATGTATTATCTTCTCTGCCCTGCATAGCTTGAAGTGTTCCCAGGCTGGTGCTGTTGGGGCTCCAGCAGCAGGAGGTGCAGGGATCTGTCTCCAGGCATGTGAAAGGAGCAGCAGGTGCCTTTTAAGCACCACATCTCACAGATTTATTAACCATAATAAATAAAGCACTGATGACTGGTCCACATGGTTGCACTACAAATAGAGCTACACTGGTGGTACCAATGATGGGAAATTACAGAAAGCAATCTAGTGGAGACACAGCACTTGATTAAGAGAGAATGAACCACCCATGTCTGAGCTGTTAGAAGCAATGCTTAATTGATAACAACATTGTCTGTGAATGAATAATCAAATTTCCTAGCAAAACACTAGAAGTGAATTGGGTAAAACCACAGCTTATGGGGAATACAGGTAATTAAGGGTTTTTTTTTCTTATAGGAAGGGTTTCTCTTTATAG
Organism: Emberiza elegans; assembly: GCA_024865655.1. Taxonomy (NCBI): domain Eukaryota; kingdom Metazoa; phylum Chordata; class Aves; order Passeriformes; family Fringillidae; genus Emberiza; species Emberiza elegans. Next base: position 14,109,465 of record JALJVW010000206.1, read on the forward strand.
TGTGCATGCAGTTGTCCACATTATCTTACCCAGAACTGAATTATCAAATCAAGATAAAATTCAGAAAATTATTCTGAAATACATCCCTGTTTAAGTGGTTACTTCAGCTCTTGGCTGTCATGGCTCCTCTACAGAGGTAGTAAGAGAAAGGTCACCACACAAGAGGGACTGGGATATATGTACAGATATAAAGGTCTGGATTCACTATTATTTTTAGATGTCTGACACACGGGCACACTAAGAAAAGAAAAATTGCTCTGCACACAGAACATCTCCAGCTACAAACTCACATCCTCTGAGAAAGCATCTTGAGGAAACAAAGCTGTACTTTTGTCTCCCTGACTTAAAGCACGTGGGGATTTAATGGGAAAGAAAAGGGAGCTCCCCCCATCCCTTCTCCCATGAACGCTGCCAAATGCAGCACATCCGTTCCGGATTTCGGGATGTTCGACAGCCTGCCTGCAACAGTACAAATGTCCTTTGCATATGTGCAGGCTGTGCAGCATCTGGATGTGTCAGACCTGCTGTGCATGCACTGCAGAGCCAGCCTGCAGATGTGCAGTGGATCTGGCACGTCCCCTGTGTGTCACTGCAGGTTTGCTGTTCAGCATGTGACAAAACGCGCTCTGGGATTGTGCTGTCAGAAACAGGGAGCCTAAGAGCCAGCTCCTACATCACCTGGAGGAGTATCAACCACATGGTTGCCTGGCTTTACCTTTCATTAATCCCACTCCTGAAAAATAACAGTTCTCCCTTTTTAAAATGACAGTATCCCAATAAGCATGACAAAAAGACCACACATGTATGTCTGTTCATATATTCTACAGCCCTTTTAATGGTTACATTTATGACATGTTTTAATGTCACTAATACTCTTAAACCTGAAATTGCAATTTACTTTAAATCCTTTCCATTTTGCAAAAACCTCAGGCAGAGGAAGTTAACCATGTCAGACTGAGGGAACCTGACCTACAGCAGCCCTGTGTAAGAGAAAAACTACAAACACAGTCAGAATCCAATAGACCTCCTCTATAGAATTATAGCAAATTGGTTTGAAAAGGAGTAGAGAAGGTTTCTGAAATAGGTAACCCTTTTACAGGTATGTCTTGTTCTCACAGAACTGTAAATCTTATCTTCCCTCCAGCCATCTCTTACAACATGTCTGGACAGCCTGTGTGAGTGTGGACAAGCACACAGGCTAGAGTGTGATGTCCTCCATGTGCCACATGGTTGGCAAGAGAAAATCTAGTGTTTTAAGGAGCTGTGGATCCTCTGCAGCCTTGCTATAAATGCAGGGATAAAACAGAATGCCTGTGACCAGCCACAGGTCCTGCCAGAGGGATGGGTACCTGGGAAGGCCACAGTTCTACAGGCATGGCTGGAGTCATGCCTTGCCTTGCAGAGATGTAACCCTGAGGAATGTTCTTCCTTCACCTTGCTCTACCAGCCTGATACCTGCTCCTGGAAGTCAGGCTGCTTCTGAATGGCTTGGATGTGAGCAGAGTTCAGGCAGAGATCTCTACTTGAAAACCGCATAGAACTAAGGGTGCTTGGACTTTTACAGCTTCCTCCAGAATCTGGTGAGCTTGGGTCTGTTTAGAGCACTGTAAAAAGGCAGTGCCAAAAAGGGAATTAGAAACACATGTATTCCTGTGTTTCACCAGCTTATGGTGTGCAATCTCCTCCAAGGTATCCATGGTATGGAAGCCAGAGAAGTGTCAATATGTTCAAATGTTACTAAGAAGAGCTATTCCTTCTCCCTTCCCATCACTTCACTCTCAGGCAGAGGAAGTCAGCAACGGCCTTTCAGATGTCATCCTTTGGTTGTCCTGCCTTGCAGCTGGCAGCCCCACGTCCATGCTACTGATGTAGGCATCTACCAGAGGCTTCCAGCTGAGGCACAGTTATATACAGATACGGACTGGAAAAGATACATTCATGGTGCTCACCAAAACGAAAATAAAAGAGAGGCCGGTTTCCTGCAGTGCTGGCTGCTCTCTCTCTAGCGGCCGCTTCCCGGATGTCACAGACACCAATGTTGGCAGTGCGGAGCATTCTTCTGGCAGCTCCTTCACTGTGTTGCAGTCTACACCGAACCGCGGCAGCTCCATTCGCTGCTGTAACAAGTTGAAAAAAACTAATTAATTCACGTTTAGTTTTTTTACATTTGTTACAGCAACGAGTGGAGCTGCTGCCCCCATGCAGAAGAGCACACACGCACACGCACGCACAGACACCACAGGACACCCACGGAGCCAACGCGGGTCGATGATCCACTCTGCCAACATGGGCGCTACGAGTGTTAGCAAGGGTGCAGCGGGAGGACTGCGGGCCCCAGCAGAGGGGAAATGCCTTTGGATTTCCTTTAGTGCGTTTCCTTTAGTGTGCAGTCACAGAATGCAAATTCCTACCCTTTCCCAACACATCCCATCCCAGCTGAAGTCATGTCCGTTTCCATACTGGTTTAAAATATCTCTAAAACATCTATTCCCTTATACCACCAAGATCCAAGTCCGTCACAGTTTATAAATTCTCGCATTCCCCATCAAAATGCCTTACAAAAATTTTTTTTAAAAGGCTAATTGGTCACGTATGTGATTGTTGAGATATTGACAGAGGCTTACAAAATGCAGCATCTGTTTTGTCATGCTACTTTTTCTTGGAAAGGATTCATCTCCCCCTTCCTAGTGAGCAGGGATTTAAAGCCTCTCAGATGAATAAGGTCTTAGAAGGATTATAACAAATCAAACCTTTTCAGGTTTTGTCCAAAAGGTAACACAACAAAACAAACAAAAAGTACAAAGACAGCAAAAGACCCAAGCACAAATAGTATCCATTTATGGAGGAAAATACTTTAATACAGCAGAAGTAGTGTCTTCCACTACAATAAAATAATCCATTTAGCCATCAGCTAAATGATTGACCTTAATATATTTACAAGAAAGCAGTGGACAATATTGCAATAGTTTGCTTTTCTTCATCCTATTACCTTCACATCCATATTTCACATTCCTTGTGAGGGATTTTCCAGCAACTGGGTGAGCAGAAAATGTTCATTCCATTTTGTCCCATCCTTAAAACAGCTCTAATTCAGCTACATTCTCAATCTGACCTCTTCAAATTATTGAATGGACCTCACCACAGGACTGGCTTACAGAGATCCCTCTGCTTCTCCTTACACTGTAAAACTTCAGTATCACAGTAGAGACCTTGAAAGGTAAATCTGTGAGGGTTCTCCATGTTCTCTCTTTCCTCATTACATGCATATGAACCCCTAGCACTTTCAGCCATGGATATAGTTTGACCAGAGGACTGTGAGCTTTCTGGAGAAACAGCTCTATTTGCTTGTGTGAAGAAAGGAGAGTAACAACTAAAAAAATAAACAGATTCTGGTAACAACTGTGCCACTGCATTGAGGATTGCTGTGAGGCTCTCCATAACTCAGCAAATCTAAGCAGGTCTCATGAGAACCAGCTGTGAAGACTAATGTATGTCTGATAGTCGGGTTGGACCAATAAATACCCAATAAATACCCATTAAATACCCAGCAATTTAATATACTGCTCCTCTGGTATTGTAATTCTGTTGATTTGATTTGCTTCACTCTCTAATGGCTCCCAATGGTTTGGGAATGTCACAGACACCCTCAAACCAGGCTGTATCACTTCAGAAAACAGAGGTGTCTGTAACACTGACCTCTGTTGTGGAGCTCCCACCAGTGGAGCAGACCAAGTGAAATCCAAAGGCACAAAATCAGCATTCTGCTATGGAGCTAGACAATAGATATACAAACCTGATGAAGAGAGAACAAGGCAGTGCCTTCATACATCAGCAGTTTAAATAAAACCCCATGAATTCCACTAAAAAGGAAGGATTTTGTAAAAGAAGGACAAACTAGTGCTGAGGCCTACAACAAATCAAGGCTCAGAGAACAGCCAAACCTAAGTGGAGCCTCTGTAAGGTCAGTGAGACCAGGAATGCACGGGCACACTCCTCTGAGACCAAGACAGAAGAGAGGTCTACACCAATACCTACAGCTACACATTGAACTTTGTGATCCAGTGCCTCACAAGAGTAAAAAGTGACCCTGGAAAGTTCTTATACACACAGATGAAATAAATTCAACTAAGCAATCCATTATTAAATGTAGTTTGAAGGTACATTTACACCTTTTGGGCAAGTGCATGCAGCCTATCCCTTAATACTAAAACCAGGTATGTGTAAAAGGTCGGCTGCCCACACAAGCTGAACTCCAAGGATATTGATGGTCTCTCTAGTGCCTTCAAAAGTGAGAGGTGGGCAGGAAACCCAGAAATGGAGGAAGTTACAAAGATCCAAGGTTCTCTTCCACTCTTGCATACTTCTGTTCAGAAAACTTCACATGTCTGAGATGTTAATGAGTTAGGACATCACGTTTTCCTTTGGATTCTTGCATTTCTTCCAACAAAAAATGCCTCTCTAACAAGCCTAGGCTGAATTAATTTTCCAGACATGACTGCCAAACCCACACCAACATATGTAGAAAATGTACACACACATCAAAGCAGACATATATATAAAAATACACACAAAATGGATGGAATAAGCTTATTCTGCATAACCATATCTTTGTTTCTGCCACATCTGTTTCTTCAGAGATGCAGATCTCTACAGTGGCAACTATCAGTACACTTGACATCTTCATATATCACAAGCACAGATACACATACCGGGAGGCTGTGGCAGGTAGGCCCCAATTAATTTTGATCTCTTCTTTTCATATCCCTTCTGTGTGATGTCACCTGCCAAGAAAAGAAAAGGATAATCAATAAGATGTGGATAAAGACACTGTACAGCTTCTTAATGGCAGCACCATCAGCTTAGCCACCATTGCACTGTTCATCTGTCCTGACAATTAGAATGAACAAATGAAAAGCACAGAATTATCATTCTACCCAGAAAAAACTCAATTTAGGCCAGAGCCATTCTGGCAAGAAAATACCCAACCTTGACTTATTTCAGCACCAAAGTCCAGCAGCACAGAGTTTAAAACCATTTTGATGAGCTGCACAACAAGCTTTCAAAAGCTGCAATGACCTTCATTAGGTTAATAAACAATGGATTATATAGAATGTGTGGGCTTGTAGTGCCTGGCAAAACACATCACTGATTAGCATTTTCTATCATTAATGGGACTTTTCTAATAGAGCATGTAAGGCACAAAAGACTTGAAACTGCTGCTATATCATTTCTGCAATAAAAATGTTTTAGCTAATTTCTGAGCAGTACTGAGGAACAAAACAAAAACAAAACAGAGCTACAACAGATCCACTAGAAAATAGTACTATAAAGACTTTTTGTCTGGATTTCCACTTAAATATGAAAAAAAATATTTGGAGGCAAACGTCTGTATTTCCTAAATTCAATTAAAGTGACACTTCACTGCGCCTCAAGCTTCCCCAGGTAAGCTATGGTTTTTTAATATAAAGATTAAAAAACAGTTTTCTGTAAAAGTTTTCCAGCAAAAATGATGCATAAGTAGTCATGTAGAACAAAACATATTATTTTAGTCTTCTTACATTTAAGGAGAAGTTTGGCACCAAAGCAGGGATACAGTCCTGACTCTGGAGCTGCATATCAAATTTAATACATGCATACATGCTTGTGTTCAATATAAGCTACTCCAGAAACAAAAAAATTCTAAGATTTTTAAAATAACACCATAATCCCTGCCCTTTCAATAGGCCTATCTGTTATTGTGAGATTCATCATGCAGTTAAAGCTCACTTGCAACATTGGACTTCTATACTGGTAAAGGTTGAGGGCTTAAGAGGGTGGAAACCACAAAAAAGAAGAGAAGCTTTGACTGTGGTGTCCAGCTGGACATGGCAACGTGAGGCTGTTTGTGCTGCTCCATCCCTGTGCTCAACCCTTACCTAAGGACACCGTTTGCCAAGGGAACAGCACACTCATTCCAACCCCAGCTGCTCCGGCAAATGGGTGCTAAATTAGCACCAATGTCTGCTGGTCTGAAATCAATAACTACATAAAAACATCTTTAATTGCTACGCCTTGCTGAAGCACCTTTTCTTGGGAATGGTTCCAGTAAGCAATAAGGAGGCAAAATTCTCCCAATCTCTCTCTGACAGTGTCCTGAGCCAACCTCTCGCCCCTGCTTCAAAAACAGTCCTTAAAATAACACCTATAGTCTTCACTACCATATCTCAAACTGCTCTACAAAAGAAGTCAGCTAAAATATCTGGGTTTTTTAATGAGGAGAGTGAGACTGGAGCACTTCAAATTATAACATTCCTGTATTTACGCAGGGAAGAAGTGGCAGACTTGGCAAGAGGTCCTAAGCCTTTAAAGTTCAAACCCACTGACTTTTCAAGCACATTTCTTCCCATTTTGAACACTTCTGGCATGTGTTCAAGCCAGTGAAACAAGCTCCCTCTCCGTTGTAATCACCAGCTTCTCACAAACCAGACAGTAACAATAGATACCACTTCATTAAAATGTTCTAATGACAAATGTGTTTGCTTTTATGTGAAAAGTATAAGATGTGAAGAATTTTTTCTTTCAAACTGTTGCTAAACAAATTACTGTTGACTTCCTGTGCTCATCAACACCAAAGTCTCACACATTCCAGACATAGCCTGAGTAAAAATTTTACTTTGTTATTTTACTATTGCTCTTTAAGGAGAGCAGAGGTACCCTGTGGAGAACCACAGCTCCTCTGCGGTATGTGCAAGCTGGAAATGACATTTTAGATCTGAAACTATTAACAACAGGTGCTTGACTACTGGTTACTCTTCCACTCACATGGTAGTACATACACATGCCAATCAATTCCTCAGTTCCAGACATGGCTCATGCAACCTGCACCCATTCCTGCCTCTAAGTTTCTTCCACTAGTTTATAAACCTATATTGTCTTAATGGAATGAAATGACAGAAACCAGTCATTTGACACCAAAGTGAGAAAGATAAAAATCAAGTGTTATCCCTTGTCTGTAATAATCTTATACTCAAATTGGCATCCAGACTCACTCTTTTGAAGTTCACCATTAAAGAACTATTCTGAGCAGAAACAATAGTAACTCTTTCCCCAGACCACTGACACCACCAAAAAGATCACCAATAAAACGAGGTTTCGAGACAATTTTTTATGGAAATATTTCAGTTTCCAGGAGCAAATTAATTTGGAATTATCATTAAACTTCCTATAATAATGTTCATCATTTCCTGAGTCACCAACTATAAAAAACATGCAAAAGCAAAATATAAAATCTCTACAATTTTCATTGTAGCATCACTTTCACCATTTTGAGGTGGAAGGAAGTCAAGTGTATCACATATTCTGGGGAAGTACTATGCTTTATTTATCACGATTAATGTTATTCGTATTCATTTGCGTTTTTTTCAGGTAGACTGGCTTCAGATTATAAACAATAGCTCATTAACCATTAAAATATTATGACATATGCAAATCTATTGCATTTCAAAGCTATGTTAAACTCATTGTGTAAGCTCTAAAGATATAGTAAGCATAGCTCACCAAATATTAGGTGAGTTTAACTCTGCTCTTATCATAAATCACTATTCACTCAGTTTTCCCAATACAATACTAAGACCTTTGGACTATGTCCTTCCTTCCTGTGCAAAGGAATGTGATAATTTTACATCTATCATCTGAGGAGCAAACCCCTTTCCAGTTAGGTCCATCTAGCTCATGTTCTTCTACTGCGCAATGCTGCATTTAATTTTGGCTTTTTGAGAGTATCAACATAACTAGAACTATACTTTCTTGCCTAGGAAGGAAGGATTTATGGTACCTTTCTGTTTTTAACTAACTCTTCTCTTGAAAAGCCAGCAGACTCAAGGAGGGGACAGGGTCTCACCCACAGTGTCCTTTGAGCAGACAGATTGTGTTGGGTTTTGCACCCACTCTCCAAAGCCTCTGCACATTTAGATCTCCTTGCACAGGGGACAAGGCTGGCAATGGGTTTAAGGAAAAGGCCAGGCCATGGACAATGACAAGACTCCAGCACTAAGGATGTGAGGGAGCAGAAGGAGCACATGGCTCCAGGGCACTCTGAGGATGGGTGTCCTGGGGACAAGGCACATCACCTGAAGCCACACAGCTGAAAGGTGGCATCTCCATTCAGCAGCTCCCTGCAGCCTCTGCTCTGCCTGTCTGTCTTCTGCCATGGCTCTCACCCATCCCTTGGCCTTAGCTCTGCTCCCAAGTGCTCTGTCCAGCTCTGCTACATCCCACAGCTGGTCCCCAGCCCCTGCCCTCCTCCTCACTCCCTTCCTCCCAGGCTGCACTCACTTCACTGCACCCAAGGATCTTGGCCTCCTGTTTGCATCAGCACTCTCCAGGTTCTTTTTCCCCTGGACACGTTGCTCTTTTCTTCCTCACCTCCACTGGTGATCAAACAGGTTTCCACCATGGAAGGCCACAGGTGTATTCCCTGGGGGCTTCTGTGCCCAAGGGCCAGCAGGGGAGAGCAAAGCACAAACCTGAGAGACCTGAACACACCAACAGTGAGCAAATGTACCCTGCTTTTTATCATGTTTAAAATTGGTTGTCCAAGGGCTGCTGAACAACAGGCATGCAGTACACTGACCCCCTTCCACCAAAACAAGTTCATTTCTATTGAAAGAAGTCTTAGAGAGTCTCTCCAGGCACAGGAGGGAAAATGCCATGTTTGCAGTGAAAAGGACAGCATGAACTAAAGACCATCCACCCCTCCAAGGAGCAAGGTAGCCCAGCTGAGCCAAGCACAGGACCAGGGCTCTGGCAGTCTGTAATACCACTGCCATCTCTTTTATTTGTGATTTGTGCCCCTGTTCCTGCTGCTTCCCCAGCTGCAGATGGCAATGCTCTCCGACACCAGCGCCTGCAGACACCAAGTCCTCTGTAGCTATATTTAGTAAAGCCACAAAGCTGGAGTGTAAGTTCATTCGACTGTGCTCATCACAACTGCTACTGTTTGCATTAGACACTGTGTTTTCTTTGAACATTTACTGGGTTTTCCTCCTTCCTTCCAAAGTGCTGGATTTCTGCCCCATTACAGAGACAATGCTCTAAAGCTGGGACAGGCAGGTCAGAGCAATTTAACTACGGCACAAACCCTTCACGAGTGAGAAAGGAACACCAGGTAATAGAGATCCCCTGGGGATACTCCACCTGGACAAGAGACTTTAAGAAGTAAGAAATGCCTGTAAATGTTGAAGTCATTCCCATTATCCTATGTTCTTTCTGGGCCTCTCCATGAGTCAACTCCATCCATTTGTATGTCATGTCCTACACTGAATCACACCTTAAGCCAAAAATGAAAAGGCACATTTTGTAATCAGCAAACTTCTTAGTGTTTTGTTGAAGGGAAGATTATTAAACGTGAAAATATGAAGGTTATTAAACATGAAAATATCTGTGCATTTCCACACTTCTTTAAAGCATTTGCACTTTCAAAGCTAAGAATGGTTAGAAAGAGCAGTACCACAGAAAAATAAGGTGCTGTGCTGCTTTCACAAAAGCAAAATTCTTAGAGATGATATAGTACAAAAGTTTCATTTTCAGCTGAAATACCTATTAGCTGATCTATTATCACTTCTGAAAACAAACACATGCAGTCCTGAAGAGCTGCTGCCATGATATATGAAGTAAATTTATTCCAAACTATTGCATTATACAGGGGAGGAGAAAGAAATAACAAAACCCAATACAAGCTAAATGTCACATCTTTTTTCCTGGAAGATGCAAAAAATTCTTACTGATCTCAGCCTTTCACAACACAGCATAGGCAAAAAGCTCATGACAAAACCAGGGACCAAAATCACCTGATTTAGAGCAGTGAAAACACAATTTTATACTCCATGATCTTGAAGGCTGACTGATGCTGCTGTTTTCACTACACATACATGCTTTCAAAATGAAATTCAGGCTGGGACTTTGAATTAGTTTAAGGCACTTATGGAAAAATCCACCATGGGAAATAATGCAATCAATAACTCCTCTCAAGCACACACTAACACAGAGCTCACTGGTGAGTGTCTTTCCTTTGCCCATGATTTTCTGCCCTCTAAAGATTCAATTTTCTGTACGACTTGTTTATTGCTGATGACTCAAATTCAGTGTCAGCATCTTGGCAAGAGGGATTTGAATGAAACAAAGCTCCTCATAAAGAGAACTGTGAGTCATTTACTTCTCCCACTCATGATGCAGACAGTCTCCCTGTCTGGTCTCCCAAAAATATGCCAAGAGACAAAAGATTTCATTTTGGAGGGTGCAAGTACAGAGATACCAGAGCTCCACAAATATATATCACGTAGCGCATACAAGAACACAAAAATATATATCAGGAGTAATTTTCTTTTCCAATGTCTTTTAAAAATGATGTTCAACTGCAGCAGAATCTTAGAAAACTGCTCAGAACTAGGATGAAGAAACAAATGGCAAACTATGGCAGTGGGCAGAAAAATTATTGGGATCCCACACTTTCACTGCAACCAGTGCCATAAATTACAGAACTGCTCAAGTGCCTTTAAGGAGATTACGCTGTACCTTAAAGCTTTCAATTTTTTTTTTTTTAAAGGTGACAATTTTACCCACCTATATCTTAATTCCCTTTTTCCCCCCAAGGGTACATTTTGTTCCTGTTTGTTGCAAGCAAAGCAGAAAATGGCTGACTTTCAGTGAAAGATAAGGCAGAGTGTTCCATGTGTACTAACAATGTGAAGCTTATAATGTTTCCTAAAGAGGGTTTTAATTCAGGAGAAAATATTTGAACAGATTATGCTATTAACAGAGAAGGTAAACTATTTTAACAGGGCTTAAATAAGAGATTCAAGGTCTTCTGAATTTGGAAAGTATTCCTATTCAAAATAAATACTTTCTTCCCATTCTTTTGATAGAGAAATTAAGTATCTGCTGCATAACCTGCCAAGTGCTGAGTGTTAATTCCAATTCTACTATTTTAAAGAAGTATGTGAGCAGCAAATAAATTTGTATGGAAGCCATTTTTAGTATCTCCACCTTGAATCCCAGAAGACCCTTAATGTGTTTCCCCACTTACTTTCTGGTCCCAAAATCTTCAGCACATTTTTCCAACACTCAAAATACTCCTGGGCTTCAAAAGAAAGGAAAAAAAATCCAGGGGCGAGGGGGAAATCCCCCAGAAGGAGCCCCGAAACACCTAATTTAAGCCAATTAAAACAATCCCAGGGATTTTGTGACTCAGACTTTCTCTGGGCTGGCTGGGCTGGGGAGCAGCAGTGTCTGCCAGAGGGGTGGCACGGGGCCAGGAGCTGGGCAAGCTGCTGAGACCCCTTGGAAGCCGGGGAGCTGTGTGGTCCTGGGGCATCCCGGAGCTCCCCCGGAACGGGGAATTTGCGCAGCGCTACTTTTATGGCCTGGATTATTGTAAAGTAAACAGAGGCTGGTGGAGCAGTGAAGGTTTCCATTCTCAGTGTCAAGGGTTTATTTCATTATTTAAAGCTTTAATGAACACTTTATATAATGAAAGCAATCCTTGCCATTTTTGGAATTTTATGACTGTTAGGACCCTTCATAATGTTGTTTTCCTTCCTTTATTGCTTTATAAGGCTTATAGGGCACCCTTGAAGTGTATATCCTTTCTGCAGCTGCTGGAAGCTCATCTTTCATCTCTCCACTGGCTTTCCTGTTGCCTATGAGGCATTTGCCTGTTCTAGTTCTTCTCCCTGTCTCTAACAAACGGTGCAGAGTCAGATCTTGCTCAAGATAAAAATAAAATACAATCCTGAAATCTATGCCTAAGGAAACATTCCTGATAAATGTTATTTAATAGGCAGGCTTTATAATTCAAGTTAGAAATGTTCCCTACAGAAAGATAATTACAGCAGTAATTCCATTTATCATTATTTAGAATTTACAGTTCAGAGCAAATCAGACATTTCCATAAATGCCGCGCTGCACACTGCAAATTTGTGTCCCGAGTTTTTCCCAGCCCTGAAAATGCCTTGGAAAGAAAAATACAGCAGGAGAAGGAGGAGGAGGAGGAATCCTAAAGGAGGAACATATAACAGATGTATGAAATAAAATTCAGAATACATATCCAAACTAGTCTGTGTGAATATTTGCTCCTCTGGGTAGAAAAATATATTCAAGGCTTTTCACAAGGAAAAACCTGCAATATCTGAGTAGAATGGTAAAATTTGTTAATAGAGTAATTTCCTATTTTTGTCACTTTTCCAGGAAGTAACCTATGAAAATAATTCTCCTGCTTGCAACCTTGTGCTTTTAACCATATTTTTACTACTTTTGACATTACTAAGTTGAATCAAAAAAGTGCAAATGGGCTAATCTTCTTGGAAGGGAATGTAAATCTTCCAAAAATCAATAGATTTCCAAATCCTTCATCCATAATTTTGCTCCCAGTATATTGATGCATCACAGTATGACTCCAGATCTCATCCCAAATTACAACAGTTCAGAACAGAAATCTGGAACTCCTGTTTTCATATGCTGGGAAAAAAAAATAAAATAACTGCTTTTACCTGATGTATTGCAGCATTCTCCCTGTTGACTTGGGATCTCCATAAAGCTTTTGTATTTGGTATTAGTTATGGTAGCAAATAATTTAAGTGATTCTATCTACAGTATCTAAAATAATGTTATTTTATCCTAATGTGGGTTAAAGACATTATGTTGATTTTAAAAATAGGTATTTAGAGCAGTTGTACTGTAGAATTAGAATGCCAAAATGTCCAAATCTCTTCCCACAGTTTTGTAAAAATAGAACCTCTTCTGGGGAAAGAAAACTAAAAAAACCTCTTCATGCAAATGCAAACTTCCACATACTTTGACAGCTGGATGCAAAGAGAGAAAAGCACAGATATCTTAACTACCATGGGAAAGCTGAAGCAGGAATACTCCCTTTTTAAACAATTTGAAGACTATGAATGGTTGTGGAAGAACATTGAAGAGTTTTAAATAGTTGTGAACAGGGACTGGAATTACCATGACAACTATGCTGAGTGACCATAATGTTTTTAAAAATGTATCACTTGGGAGATCATTAAGCCCAATAACCTGGTCTGCAATTTTAGTGCGCCATGCTTCACTACATGACACGCACGACTTGGAAGAATTTTTTTTTAAATTATGAAGAGAACACAAACACCTTCCATGGCAATATTCGTATTTCTAGTCCTGAAACGATGGTGTTTAGTTTATTAAATTCAGTAAATAAGTTATTTCCTGTACTATCACAACCTTTGTTGCAAGCAGTCGAGGATCATAAATGCCTGTTGGTCATAAAAGCCTGGTAATGGATCCATCATCTTCTTTTCTACTCCCAGCAGCTGAGAATCAGCCCTCTCCTAAGCTCAAAGTGCCCAAGGGTAAATACTGCTAACAATGCAAATGCTCAAGGAACCTCCAAAGATCTCCAAGCTCTGATAAGCAATTATATCAACAACCTAACCCACACCCCTACTGCCTTCATTCTAGTCCCCAGTAACTCCAGTTCTTTTTTCAAGCTTTTCAAAAGAGTAAAATAATTTGTTTCCTTCCAAAAAAGCCCCCAAAGTACAGAAAGACATTCATTTCAGAAGCATCCAAAAGGAACAACATCCTCAATTGCATAGTCCAACATCCTGCTAGGCAAGAACAGCAGAGCAGAGTGAGCTGCCTTGCTCTGAGTGATGGGAATTCTAGCAACAACATTGAATAGTTCCTCACATCCTCTCTGTCTCGGCAGATTTTTAACTATTCTGTGCAAAATAAAACCACCTCATTTAGAGTTCCCTTCTTAGAACTGAAAGATGGCCATTAATGGGTTTACCTAAGAGGCAAAACTTTGTTTCAGATCTGGAGGAGAAAGGAAGTTCAGTTTTATATGTTTTTACATGTACCCTTAAACATGAAGGCATCTTCTCCAGTTTTATTTTTGTGAGACAGGCTGGACATGGTCCAAAGTATAGAGTAAGTCACATAAATTTAGAAAAGCCCACACCTCCTTCTACAGTATTTCCTCCTGGTTTTCAATTAGGTTCCTGCTGTGATGGCTGCAATGGACCCTTGTGCTATTTCACCTGAGAACACGGTTTCACTAAGCAGAAGAGCACTTACAACCTCGACATAGCAGGAGGCTACATTCAGGTGCATTTTATGAATCTGATCAGCATCCTCTGATGCACATTCCACAGTCCAAATAATCCTAAGCAGGTGCAAAATTGTGTTACTCTTGTTCTACTTCTCACACAGTTGAAAAGTAACCCTGATATTACTGCTAGACAGAGAAAACACCACAACCAGGTATTTCTGAACTCTAATACCATAGTACATAAATACTGGTGCCATCTTTCCAAGGAAATATGTTCATAATTTTGTGCCATCTGCTTATAAGTTCTGTCCCACTGAAGGCCAGTGGTGAACTGCTGACTGGTGAGAGAGACCACAGAGGCTGCCTGGGAGTGAACAGAGCAACCTGAAAGTGATGCCTTCCCTGAAGAAGAATTGTGGAGGGAAGGACCATGGTTTTGTTCCCAAACCTCACTGCTCACTTTCACTTGAGGAAAAAGTGACCTCCCGTTTTACCAATCTTATCCTTCAAGAGGTCTTAGAAGGTGTCAAACAAGTACCTGGCCATGTCTGGGTCACTGAGTCCCATGTACTGCAGAAGAGCTCGTCAAACACTCTCAGAAAGAACTGAGTCTCAGCTCGAACTAAATTCAGCTGTACTCATTTTTTTTTTTTTTTTCCAAGGTGCTATAGCATCCTCTTACCATTCTGGGTAATTTTTTCACTGATCTCGATCTTTTTGACTTGAAATAATTATTTTCCATTTAATCCTATACCACTGGTTTTCCTGGTTCATTGTTAGACAAACTTCATTTGTCCAAAATAGCAAACTACCTCAAAAAAGCAAGAGATCAGCCAGTTTTGTAAAACCTACCTTATCAAAGATAATTCAGGTCGTGTTTTATCAAGTTTACATTTACCTCCCTGTCTTTAAGTTTTGCTTTTAGCATTCCAGTGCTGATATTATCTAGTTGCCTATTTCAGCAAATTTTTCTTCCGCTGTTATTAATATATAATAACCACTACACAAACTGTTTCTAAGAAGACAAAGGCTTCCCAAACTGCACAGTTCCTGGAAGTATTTATTTTCCTGCTAACATGAAAAAAACTAAACACTCATTTCTATTAATATGCAGTTCAAAGAAAACCCAGTTCAGATTTTTCAACAAATCTGGGCCTGAAAACTAAGGAAAATGCATGCAGAGCAAAATGATCTACCTATCCTGCTGATGCAGAGTAAATGAAATCTGTCTCTGGGCTCAAGAAATCAGAAAAATTAATCCTTATTTTATAGCCTGCAAATGCAATTTAGGCTGATATGTTAAAATACATTTTGTTGACAGTCTATTTGATCCAACAGCCAGATATGACAAAACAAGCAGCTATTTAAAGGCCTTTGCAATACATGAACTGCAATTCCTGTTATTAAGACACCCAGATCACTTCATCTTTTCTATGCAAAACAAAATACATTTGAAAATTGTCACTAGGGTACTTCTGTATGAACCAGAGTACTGAAATTCCACTTTTAAAAGAAATAACCTAAAATGCATTCATGTCACTTTCCCACTCTGTTCCACAAGGACCTCAAACAGCAAGATGAATTAACATCATTTGATTACTCAACTCAATTCCTAGCCTGTTACTAAAGGAACAAAAAAGCCCAAAATCACCTCGCTGTTCTCCTGTTATGTGGGCAAAGTGTTTATGAAGCACTGGAAATATGCATCCTTTGACTCAAGGACTCCTATTTCCCAAAGGCTGACTCAGATCCTACTCTCTTAAGCCTGCAAAACAACTTGAAAGGAAAAATTGTTGCATACCTTCAATTACCTCAAGACACGATCGATGTCCCTGTTCTCCACAGGTTTCACAATATTTGACAATTCCATTTTTTTTCCCTGCTGTTGTTCACCTCTGAAGGCTCCTAAAGGTCTGTAACATTATTACAGACCTAATGTGACAGCTCATACTGTTGTTGGCACAAAGCAGCTGTTCTCATAGGAATTATGACCCTCCAGAGCCTGTGAAATACTTGGAAATCTGCAAACCTCTGCTAGGTTCAGGGCACACGCTTGCATGCAGCTGGAAAATCAGATCTTCATACTCTCATCCTTCTTTTTCTCCATTCCCAGCTTACAACTTCTTCTGATCAAGATATGGAAATTTGCTGTGGTAAGCCAGATGTGCAAACATTTTCTCTTTCTCCTCAGTTCTGAGTTCATGATTTATTTCATACGTTAATGAGGTTATTCTGTGATTTCTGTAGCCTTTTCCCTCAGACTTCAAAAAATAATAAAGTATTTCAACCCAAAAGAAGCCACTAATTTCACATGCTTGTTACATTCTTTCCT
The DNA here is from genome assembly GCA_024865655.1 of Emberiza elegans. Lineage (NCBI taxonomy): Eukaryota > Metazoa > Chordata > Aves > Passeriformes > Fringillidae > Emberiza > Emberiza elegans. The sequence continues at coordinate 14,125,871 of JALJVW010000206.1, forward strand.
GCAATACAGAGGTCCTTTCAAAAAGAAGCTGGAATTAAATCATAGCTATACTTACTAAAATAAAAGCAAGCAAATTTTACTGAGGAGTGTTTATTTTCACCTGTGCTAGAAGCCAAACCAGCAGTGCTTTTCTAGCAGGCAAAGGGCAATTCCCATGATGACAAGTTTCAGCACTTGAGTTTGGCCTTCACAGACAGGGCTGGTGGTTTAGAAGTTCTTGAGAAAGCCCATGAATGCATGTTTGTATCAGTAGGTCAAAATATACTCTGCTGCTCTTTTTCTCAAATTGTCACACAGTGAAAAGTAGCTAATTATTACTGCAAATGTTTGTTAATTTGCTGGTTTGCAGGAATTCCCCTTGTGGCTTATTTATTTTGTGGATCCATAGGTAAATTGGCAAACATGCCAGCCTGAGGAGCAGAGGAACACCAATAACACACCTTACAAAACCCAGCACTCCATTTGCTTTTACATTTATAATACAGCTTTAGAAGTGCCAATAAAGGTTACTTAACATGCAGAAAACCAACAAGAGACTTGATTTAATAATCTGTTATTAAGTCCTAGCTGGGAAATAGGACTAGCAGAGCCTGGGAAGATAGCCATCTTTTACGAAACTAAGAAAGCAAGAGTTATGGTAGGATTTACACAAATATACACAAAACACTGAATTTTCAGCACAATTCAGATAGCACATCCCCCTGGATTGCTCTGGACAGAAATTCAGGTGACCAGCCTCACACAGCAGCCATCAGCCTTTGGCCTTGTGCTGCCATCCAAGATCCTGCAGTTGTGTCCTTGGGCACCTGTCTGGCCCACAAATGCTGCTGACCTGAGTGCCCCACCTGGGGGACAACTGTCCCCTTAAACCTGACAAAAGCACAGATGAAGTATCTGCTGAAGGCCACCACTGCTGGCTGTCCTTCACAAGCAGACCCACACATCCAAACAGAGCTCTGGCTGTAAATCCTCATGGGCAGAGCAAACCATTCAGAGCAGCTGCTGGACCAGGTGATGCTTAAGAAGTAACTTGATAAACCCGAAACACCAGGCACAAACCATGCCTTAATTTTCTTCTGCTTATTTCTTACCCAGACTTGATATTTTCCTCATTCCTCTCTTCTTTCCAAAGGACACTGATGCTGCAAGGCTGTGCCACAATCCCATTTTCAAAGATATTCATTCCTATCTACATTCTTTTCTGCCTTGCAAATTAACAGTGCTCAGCTCTGCTTCACAGGTGTCCACATCTTGGTGTCCACCACTACCTGAGCACTGGCCAGCCTCACTCAGACTTGCAGACCCTGAAGCTGCTTTGCAAAGGTCTTCAAGAACCCCCTTGATGTTTAATGTTCACAAGGTTTATAAGCTTTTTATAATTTATATTTATTTATCATCTGCAATCTCAGGTATTGCTCATCCTAACATCCTCCTGGATCAGCTGAGTCCAGCCAAGGCTTTGCATGGTCAAGGCTGACACCAGACCTTGCAACTGCTCCCCTCTGCACAGAGTTTGGAATTTTCACTGTCTGGCCCACAGGAATTCCTCACCATTTCCATGTGATGTAATCACTCCTGTATGACTTCCTACCATGGTAGCACTGCAAAGCCAACATCCCCAGCATCTGAACATCTCAGTTTTCACTGCAATCTTTGTTTTTATAATTCAAACAAGGACAGCATAATCAGAAGCTTTCTTTAACTAAAAGGTGATCCCCACCATAGATATATAATTAAAATAGTGAGTGAGTGGTATCAGAAAACCTTACATTTAAGATGGAAAGATGCATCATCTTTGTGTCTTCCTGAAGGCAACTAAGGCTCCTGCCACTTCTCTAATAATGTCATGCTTTGGATGTCTGAAGACATTAATTATCATGGATGGAGAAGTGTAAGAAACACAGGAATGATCACACTGGATCCCATCCAATGCTCTTTCCTGTCTCTCAGCCCATACAGTTACTTAGAGGACACAGTAAGGCAAAAAGTTTCAAAGAGAAAATGTCAATAATCTACTCTTTCTCCTCACAGTGTCATTATATCAAAAGCTATTAGAGATCTACCTAAACCTCAGAGCACAGCATTGCAAAAACCACTGCCACAGCTCGGAGGACCTTTTGCCTCCCTAGGAAAACTGGAACCCTGCTTTGAATCTTGCTAAGTCTTGGCACCAGTGAGTTTCAATGAAGAATTAATTCCACAATGTAATTACACTCAGTGTAAATTTGCCAAGTTTTAAGTTATTTAAATATCCCCCTACCCTCTGCCATGAAAAGTTCATGACATAACTTCACTGCTGCATTCATTATTTGCCACACTTTTATCAGTTCCTCCTTGCAAGATAATTAATTCCAGATTTTCAAGAATTTTCAAATACAGGTTTTTTCCATGCTGTTCATCATTCTCACCCCACTGTACCACAGCCACAGGTCAGTTCCCCTGTGGGTAAGGCAAGGCAAGGTAGTGAAGAGAGAAACACTTGGATCAAGCTCCAGCCTGGGGTTTCCCAGTGCTCCCAGTCCACAGCTCCCAGCTGCCAGTCCTGTGCAGTGCTGCCCATGTAACCAATGTTCCCATCTCTTTTCTAACCCAGTTGTTTCCATCTTGAATACACACCTTTATCCCAGAGCCAGTTTTACAGCCTCTTATCAGCTCCCAAACAGAGAGACTATGTTAAACTGAGGAAACTCAACAGATCTGCTTTTATACTATGGTGGTGCAAGTTCAGAGGTTTAAAAGGCAAATAAAAGCCCATATATTGCACAGTGAACATGTTTGGAGTACTTCATCCAAACAAAAAAATATTATATGCATAATTTATTTCTATATTGCTAAAAGCTTTCCTTATAATGCTTGCAATTTCAGTACCATCAATCATTGTGTCATCATTAGGACTGAGTTTTTCTGCTGAATTTTTTTCTACTTTGTATTTCCCCTCTTTTCTTACTTGTCTGCCTAGTAACTTACTGATGTAAAAACCACATTTTTTCCAAGATAGCACAGCTTCTTTGGTTCTCCCCAATCAAAATTATGCTACCCCAGAATATTCTCTGGAGTGATGCAGAAAGGTTTGAACATCCACGTCAGTCTAAGCCTATCTTATTTGAGAATATTAAACCCAGGAGAGTAACAGGGTTGAAGGGATTATGAAGACAAAGATGTATTTTTGCTTCCTCCAAGTTAGAAAGAAGACTTCAGCTAACAAAAGAAAGAACCCCCTTTCCACTTGTTTCTTATTAGGATTCCATTCCAAATCTTTCAAAAAGAAAAATAACATCATATGCATCCCACTCTTAGTAACCCCTTCCCTACAACTTCTCTCCAAAAAGTGGGTAAGGTAGTAGCTACTGAATAAATATTTTTAAATACCTTAGTGGCTTGTGATTTTAAATCTGATATAACATGCAGTTTCCTTTTCTTTATGTCTTTGAAACTGTATATATATACACACATATAAAATAAAAATAGAAGTGACTGAAACTAGAGAGAATCAAGAGCTGAAACTGGAGAGAGAAATGTATCAGTACAAACCTCACCAACAGCACATCTTTCCCCCAGTGACTATCAATTTACTTTTTGTTTAGAAAACAGGAAGAAACAATCCCAGGATAGCTTCCTTTCAAATCTAAAAAGCAATGTAGTCAAGCCTCTACACTCAAAATATTTGCTGAGTTCTTTAGACATGGCTAGCTCCTATACAAGAGTTCTGCATGAATACAGGATTACTTAAAAAATCAAATGCCAATGTTATATCAGTGAGCACCAAAGCGAAATCAGTACCCATCTCAGTAACCTGGAGGAATAAAGTCCTTCCTTTTTCAACTTCAATTTGCACTGGTATTTAGGCACATGCCCTATGTAAAGGTATCCGAGACTACTTCTGCACAAAGCTATGATACCACATACAACCACTAACTCTTTAGGCTCACAAATTCTGCAAGGGCTCAAAATACCAGACCACACTAAATCTGTAACTTGGGTTGTGATTACAGAGATGTCCAGGTAAGACTGGCCCTTGCTCTTAAACCTCTGGGCAAATTCAGGAGTAGCTCTGCAGGGATCTTTGCTTACCAGTGACCCACTGTTGGTAATGGTTGATAAAGGAAGGAACATGGACAGCCAGAATGCAAGTAAAATTTTTAAAAATATATATTGACTACAGTTTTTTTATTAGGTTAAGTTCCCAGTTGCCAAAAGGGCTTATGTAAGGCTAAAAGCTCTTAAGAACAAAAACTGAAGTGTCTTTCTTTTAAATGACATTAATTTACAAAACTGACTAGTTCTGACCCAGAAACCATCATTGTGTTCTGTAGTTTCAGGTGCACTATCAGAGCATACCAGGACACACAAAGCCTGGAACAACACTTTTCTCTGCAGCTTCTAAACACGACTTGAATATCAATAATGTGTAATAACAAGCATTTATACCTCCACCATGAAAAAATACTTGCCCTATACAACTTGAGTTGTATACATCTGGCTGCGTATACATTTTTACTCTTTAACCTCTGCAAGCTGTATGTCAAACAGCCCCTTTAAAAATCACAAGTTTTTGCAAAGTCAGGCACTGCATAATGGCTTATTTCAGAAGTTACACTCTGCATACATATGTATGAAGAAATTACAGGGAAAAAAAGCAGCTCAGCTTATTTGTCTTTTGGTCACCTAATCAAAGAGGTGATTGAATTCATTTTCACCACATCCATGAAGTCATTGGAGAGCAATCACAACTGTTTTTCCATGTGACAGATGAATGACCTTTGCCATGGCCTCAGAGAAAGACAAGCCCATGTTTTGTCCAGGTACACCAGGGCCACATTTTCCTTCTGCTTGCACATGTAGGGAATATCAGATGTGCTGCAGCAGTGCTTGCTCTCTTTCCTTTCTCACACCATATCAAGGGGCTTATTTAATTTCTTTCATAGGAGACCAAGAGGACACCAGCCAGGAAGAGATGTAAGATATTAAGGATGCCTGCTATGCATGATCAGAAGGGGGTATGCAAAGTATCCTTTATTTCCCAAGGGAAATCGCTGCCCTAATGCAGCCCAAGTGTTTAACGCTACAACTGAAGATTACAGAGTGGGGCACAGGCCCTGACTTACGTACCTAAAACCCACACGTGCATCCCTGAAATTCAGTTCAGCAGTTTTATTTGCCAAAGAATATCACAGATTTGTCTCACTACTGCCTTTCCTCCTCCAAAACATTGTCCTTTTGTGAATTCTCTTTCTCAACAGTGTCATTTCAATGCACTTTTTTTAGGACTATATCACCCACAACTTTACAGAGTCCTTTCTTCTTGACCTTATCTCTTTGTCTCTTTGTCCTACAGAAAATGGCACTGCTTGCTTTCAGTTAAGAGTTTGGCAAGTCACTGATGGAGCCTCTGTGGGTCCCAGAGATGTTATTACTATGGTTTACAGAGGATTTACACACCCAAACTTGCAGGCACTGCTTTCAACCATGAGGTTTCCACAGGAAGCTGCACCTCAGCAACCTGAGTGCCTTGTGATGCTTTCTGCCCTTCACTCCCTCCTGGAGCAGGAGCCCTGGCAGTTCTCTCTGCTCACACAGTGAGTGCAGGGCATTGCCAACACACTGCTGCATCTTCAGCAATGGATTCAGCAGGTACTGCTCCCACCAAGAGTGTTTACACAGTCTCCAGCAAATCTCATTGGTGAATTCTAGAAATTCTCAGGTTAGTAAGCTACTTCCTTATCTGGCTACCCCACCAGCACAGAACCAGCAGATTCTGGTAAAACTTGGGATGCAGGCTCCTGCAAAGCTATGGGCTGCACTGGCTATCTGAAATGAGTGGAACACAACAGAATAATAGAATATATACTCATTATATATTCATTTTAAATAAGAAATAAGTATGAATACATAATCAATTAATGCATTACTCATAATAACTGGAAATAAGTAAAAGAATAATGGGAAGTCTCAGATACAGCTGTCAAGACATTGAGCAAGCCTTAAAATATAGAGTCACTGTAAACTCAAAAGTTGAACAAAATTGATTTCTGTTTTAGAACAGGGAGGGAAGAGGGACATGGTGAACCCAGATATAACCTTGGCACCCAAATGGCACTTGGACTACCTGCAGATCCTCCTTTTAGCCTCAACCTGTTCTTTTTCAGGTCCAGGCAGATAACCTTCAGCCCGCTCCTGCTGTACCCTAGGCCCTGCTGAGAGAGGCAACCACAGAATCACAGATTATCCTTAATGGGAAAGGACCCACAAGGATTATGAATTCCAGCTCACATCCCTGCACAGGACATCCCCAAGAGTCCCACCCTGTGCCTGAGAGCATTGTCCAAATGCTCCTTGAGCTCTGCCAGGCTGCTGCTGTGAGCACTGCCCTGGGGACCCTGTTCCTGCCTGTTCCCAGCCACCCTCTGGGGGAAGAACCTTTTCCTAACATCCAACCCAAACCTGCCCTGACCCAACTTCAGGCCATTCCCTCAGTCCCTGTCACTGTCACCACAGAGCAGAGACCAGTGCCTGCTCCTCCTCTGCCCCTCACCACAAAGTTTCAGACACCCACGAGGTCCCTGGAAGTCATAAAGAGAACAACTCTGCTGCTGCTCCCTCCTCAAGCACAGGACACAAGCATCAAGACACAGGATGAACTCTTTGGTTGTGGCTGAGAAAAAAAGAGTTCCACAGGTAGAGAGTTCAGAAGAGTGAAGGAGATGGATTGCAGATCTGTGAACCTCAGCAAACATTTTTCCTCTGTTGTTCAGGAAAATTCAAGTTTGCAACGCTGTGTTACATTGGACAACACACATGCTGCCTGTATTCTCATTTATACAAACCTAATTTAGTATTACACTTCCTCTTCTTTCAGCCCCTACCTCAGTTTCTTGAAAGCAGCAATCCCAATATGGACTCAAAAAAAAAAGCTGAAAGCTCAGCTTTCTGAGCACTGTTGTGTAGTTACTTGCATCTGTAATTTGCTCTCACAGAAATAAATGCTAACATGCTTGGAAAATGTGACTTAATTTTGTGATGTGAATGAGTTTTCCTGTGTAAATCTCCCTATACAATTTTATGTTATTCTTTCTAAAAAACAGAAATTACTGCTGCATTCTAGTTGCAGTTCCAGAGTGAATACTGAGATTTACACAGTGAGTTTTACCATGGCATGACACAAGGGAACTGCTCTAACTCCCCTCCCTCATTTACTAACAACAGAAGGGTTTTGTTCACGACATTCAGTGTTTAATATGGATGCATTTACTAAACACAAAATAAAGTCATTGAAACACTGAACAGTGAACAGACATTTCCACATATTTCACAAACCCATCTAAGAAATCCTTGGTCCTTGGTGCAGAGGGCTTTGAAATGTTACTCATCACAACTTTATCTCATAAGAAAATCAAGGAAGGTGATTTTTCCCCAAATTCCCACCTCTCTGGCACCCAAACCACAGACACATTGATGGCAAGTCACTGCTTTACATACATCTTCCTTTTTTGTGCTCCAAAGAAAGAAAAGGGAAAATCAGAAAAAATTAAAAACCAAAAAAAAACCCAATTAAATAATAATTAAAACAAACAAAAAAAAAAATTAAAAACCAAAATAAGTGATTCCTTAAAGGAGAGAACTACACGACAAGTAATTACAGATATATATTCATTTCAGAAAGCAATACTACAAAAGGAGAACTTTACAAAGTAAGACCATCTGAGATTTTGCCTTCCTAAAGCAACTAACACAAAAAGTATTTCACCTGTTTTCTATCTGCAGCATTTATAGGTCCTGCTATTTGGCATGGGGATGCAGTTTAAGTAAAATGGTTTCTCAAATCACACACCACCCAATATTGCAAAAGCCATGGAAATTACAGGTTCCACACATCCATCTACCCACATATCATTCAGATAAGATATGCAGCAGCCCTTGAAGCCTTCAGTTTGAGGCCCCTGTGCAGGATCATTGGCATTTCTATTCTGTAAAAAACAGTAGCAATATCTCAATACAAATGTTTCTATGTAATAAAGACAGTAATTACCATCATGGTACCATATCCTTTTGTTGTACTTACTTTAGTACATGAGGAAATAAAATAAGAGTGACTTGCCAGAAGTCAGGTAGGCAGTCCATGGCAGCAGTGAGAACTGACTGTAGATCTCCAAGTTGTGTATTACCCATAATAACAAACTACCCCTTAAAAAAGTAGAAAATCTTTAAGAACAAGATGTTTTTCTTCCCTTCTAATGATTAAATAGATTCTGCATTCTCTTTTTCTTGCTTTCATAGGTCACCAGGCTACACAAACAGCTCATTCTGTATGTGTAAAAAAGGCAGCTTAAAAACACCTGTTCACTTTGGCTGGGCTGAGATTGTACATCTCTTTTAAGTACAAAGGCTGACAACTCCTCTGGCTCCCTGATTATCTTTATGATCTACATGATCATTTTTATTAATATCTGACAATGCTTTTCTGTAGTCCTGGCAAGGTTAGTTGCATATCATTACCAGCTCACTCATGTTTTTGTCCAGGAAAAGCTATAGGAGCAAATACATTTGTGATATCCACATCTTCTCTGAAGAAAAGAAGAAAGAACCTGTCCCAAGAGGTTGCATTCAATCATCTCCTCCATAGAGAGTAATGTTAAATACTGAGATGTGGTAAACATCACAGTCAGACAACAGAATATTAAAACAACAGGAAAAATCACCTTTACTCATCTCTTTTATACTATAACATACCTACTGGAATTCAAGGAGATAGAAATGTGTGAATTATTGGGATTAAGCCTGTGAAATATAATTGAAAATAACCAGAGGCCAAAGGCAAAGAAATAGCAGCAATCATTAGCAGAGATTGGAGAACCTCAAACCTACAGCATCATTGAAATTCATGGTGAGCCCCATCCTGCAGTGCACTTAGTGAGAGCCACCTCAGCTTAAAGAGGATGTATCAGGCAGAGAGTGAGGGTGAACAGATCTGTTGAATCTTGGATATTGAAAGTCTATGAAAATGTGTTCCCTCCAGGAGACAGAATAGATTTCCATATAATCATAAATAGCAGACATATGGTGATACAATACTTTTCCATTTAATAAAATAGGAGAAATAGATACTCCAAGGTAGCTATTGAGCAGAAGATTTAAAAGGAACTGAATAAAGCAGTCCTTTTCTACCTGGCACATCACTCCCATGTGGAACTGACTGCTCCAGCACACTCAACAGGGCAACAGTAAGATTAGCTGCAAAAAGGGATCTATAGAAAAAGAAGGCCCAGACACATGTTGGACCAGACATAAAGCTTATCCCTCTCACTTTCAGAAACTAGGAGGCTCTATGAAGGACAGAGGAACATTATACCCAACTTGTGCTGGGTTTTTCCCCTAATTATCCATCCACAGGTGGTGGGTGATGCAGCTCAGACGGGCTGTGCTGCTGAGATGAATGATTCCAGCAAGGCACTACAGCTCTTGTGGTGGAGTTCTCAGATCTCATGGCTTCTCTCTCCACCGAATCTGCTTCCAGCCATGGGCACAGCGCAGAAACTGCTGTCAGCACTGGCTCATATTCTCCTTAAAATGGATAAAGATCAACTGCCATTGACCAGCCAGTCTCATCAAGAAGCCTGCAGCCCCCAGCAGATCCCAGCTGAATCACTGCTAATTTCATCTCAGGTACTGCCTGGAGTGCAGAAGAAGGTTGTCACCTCAGGCCTCTTTCATCATCTCTCCTATCAGTCAGCATGTGTGAGGTCAATGGTGAAAAGAAAGGTGGCTCTGTGGACACTGATCTCAAACTGCCAGGACACAGTTTAAGGAGCAGGAACACACGGCAGTCTGTTTTCTCATTATTATGAGCAAATTTTTCTTATTATTATGAGCAAATAATTTCTCCCTTCTCCTTGGAGATGATGTAATTCAAATTTTCAGACTTCCAAGAAGTGGAGAGTTGAAGGGACACAGGCTATACCTGTCATTTTGGGCCCAGTTGTTTCATTTAGCAAGTAGACAAATCATACAAGTTGGGCACAGGAATTCCTGCTCCATTTGTGTGATTTTTGTTTATGTATGCAAAGCACTAGCATTGGTATCACTGGCAAATGAAGGAGAACATAAATTAAAGTGTGTATTAATCACTCACTTTATCTGCAATCTAAATTAGCAGGTACTTTCATTCTATATATGAACATATTCTTGAAGTTGCAAGATAGTAATTTAAAAGACAAGCAATTCAAAGCTTCCAGAGATGACACTGCAGGTAATGAGATTTTTTTTTCCCCTGACATCTTGTGTTTCATCTTACCTCACAACTAAATTATTTAGTGTATTTTTAAATATATATATAAGCATTCTAAACACTAAGCTGTGAATGACCTACTTATTTTGAGTTTTCAATTAAAAAATAGGTATTCCAGGAAAAAATATTTCCAATGCAATCATCAGCTGAAGGAAGTCAATTTAATCCATGAAACAAAGACTTGTGAAGGTGAGACACATGCACCAGTGAGCACGAGAAATCTTTTGAACTGCAGTTCTAATTCAGAGAAATGAGTTTTCAATTAAAAAACACCATTTCCCATGTGACTCTGGCAGTCACTAAAGCACATGACAGCTTCAGCTGCTATCAGAGTGGTGCCTGTGACAGGTCACCCCGCCAAGGATGCTGAAAGTGCAGCTCATCTATAATTGGCTTGATTGTAGGGATTTGCATATACATAAAACACAGGCTGATGTGAAGACTTCATCAGCATGAAATGGAGGTGGTTGCATTCTCCATGCATGACCAAAGCTGGGAGGACAATCAAAGACTTAAATGTAATGAGAGTTTTTAACACTTTAATCACCTCTGCTGAGTGAACACAGAGTGATAGGACAACAGTGGAAGTTGAATTATCTGCAGGTTTTACTACCACTAGGTGTGTACCCTGTCTATGCCCTTGTTTCCTCCCACTAAAATAAAAATAAAAACCAGCTGAGCCAATCATAAAGGATTTTAAGTCTGTTGTAAAAGACACCAACTGGTTAACTTTCAAGAGGCTTCTAAAAACCATTTGAAGTCTGCAGAGGAAGTCTCCATCCACAGCAGAGTCTCTGAAAGCACACCTGTGGGACAGGGAGAATGGCCACTCTGCAGGAAAATAACCAAGGGACTTGTCAGAAGATTGGGACATACAGAAGAAGGGAAAAAGGCAGTTAAATACAATTAATTCTCTCCTCCCTGCTGAGCCCCAAGAGGCTGCTCACACACAGGATGGCTGGTGTGTCCCATGTATGATGAAGGCAAAGCATGCTGCTTAAACCAAAGAATTTAGAAAACTGCTAAGAATTTATATTGTGGTTTGAGCAGGCAACACTGAGGAAGGTACCATTATCTCAAGCAGGCATTTGGAGCTCTGCAAGAAGTGCAGAAGAATAGAAGAATGCAGATATGACATGGAGAAGAATTCTCCCCTTGCTGCTTTACACAATCCACTGGCATGGCTTTTTCACCTCCTGGAGATGCACAACACTTCACATCCCCATGCAAATGTACCCTATTCCTGCACATGGAGCAGGAGTTCAAGTATCTCTGCATCTGGCTGCCCGTGCCAGTGCCCACACTGTGAGCTGCTGAGGGCAGAACTATGAAAAAAGAGGATTTATCATATTTTTAGAATATATAGTTTCGCTCGATTTTGTTTGCCAATCTCGTTTACATTTTATTTGAAATCATAAAATACAAGTCACAGAGGGGAGGACAACGAAAGTAAAATGAAAACTACAACTGTGACCAAGTTCAAAATAGTTTGATTTTGTAAAATAAAGACAGAAATCTCAAAGCACAGTCCTGGGTTTTTCTGGTAAGACAGTGAATGATTTTCCAGGCTGCACTGGATTTAAGATTTTAACAAAAATATGCCAGAAAGCAGGAACAAGATTACAGCCAGGAACATTTAAGTTTTTATGCAGGCAAAAGAAAGCTATAAAATACTACAAAAGATTTGTCTAGAATGTTTAAAATGGAGATCATGCATTTATCAGACATTGAAGCAGGATTTCCAGCCTGCACTTCAGAAACAAAATGGAAAAGCATTTCCAAAATGTCTCACAACTAACATCCAGCAAGAAACAATAGGTGAAACCATGTAAAGGTTTCACACCCATTCTCTGCATCTCTGAATCAAAAAGAAAGAATGGGAAGTTATTGAAGAAAGACATTTGCATGAGTAACAAAAATAAATGCTTTAAATAAACTTTCTTGAGTCAATGGTTTCAGAAAAGTGAAGTTACATGACACTTCATAAATTGCTTGACCTGCCCATTTCTGTGCAAGACTAAAATAGAAGCTTATGGATTCAGAAATGTTATTTTGCCCATGCAATTTCTGTCTTTGCATTGCAATGCAATAAAAATGACATTTTATCTATTAGATAGAAAAGTATCTAATAACAATAGCAATAAACATATAGATAATAATATGTCAATAATAATAAACAAATAGACAATAAACAAATAGAAACATAAGATTGTAACCTAATAAAAAAATATAACAGCAAAAAGGTGAAGAAGTATTTCAGGTAGTCATTAACCCTTCTTACAAGTCGCTGCAATAAAGTGTTAAAATGATGCAATTTTCCATGGTGAAGAACTGCCCCCTGCCAGCCCCTTTTGCAGACAGAGAGGACCATGGAGTCAAAATGAAGCCCAGGAATTTTGCAGGGGGAAAAGATTCAACCAGTGCATACTGAAATTAAAAAATAACACTGCATGGTGTGCATGTGTTACACACCTCAAGCACTAAGATTGCTTCAATGGATGTCCAAAACAACAATTTCACTTTCCCCCTGAAGCACTGAGCTGGGAGCAGCCCTGGGTCCCCTTCCCCACAGTGACAAGCCAGGTCCTGCCCCACACAAGGGAGCCAGGCAAACACTGCCAGTGCCTCTGCTGGCTGCCACAGTGTGCCCGCGCGGCTCTGCTGGGCGTGCCAATGGAGTTGGGAGTTTCGAGCACTGCTGTGATTCCAGGGTCACATCGGGGCACAGGCTGCAGCACGGGGCTGTCAGTGCCAGCTGACAGCTCTGGCACAGGGGCAGGGATGGCAGGGCCCACTTGCAGCAGGCACCTGAACAAGGCACCAGGCTCTGCTCCCTCAGCACTACCCAGGGCTCAGGTCCCGTTTTGTGCCAGGCTATTGAACATATACACAAAATTTGTTCCTCATCCTTCAGCACAGCCCTCATGCTCCCAGCCTGGGAACTGGGGGAAGAAGGCCAGCACACACAGACACAGATTTACACAAAATAATGCCACCATCAGGCCAGGGAGGACCAAAGGAGCCCAAGCACCAGGTAGCAGGACATGGCCAGACAGCTACAGCAGGACAGCCCCTGCTCCTGATGGTGTTTGCCACATAGGCAGTGCCAGAAAGAACTGAGCATAAATTTGCACTGTTATCATGGAAATTTCCCACAGCAGCTTTTACCACAGGGTAACAATAGGGTCCTATGAGAAATTAAAGCTTATTTGAACTGGGTGATTTGCCAGCTCGGAACACAATGGCCCCTCTTCAGCAAAGGGGAGGTGTAATTTGATGTTTTTGCAGCCAGGAAGGATGGTCTGCGGCTCACACAGCCCATGTGGAACTGAAGGCATGACTGCAAGGGGATGCAAACAGCCCAGCAGGAGCACAAAGCTCCCTCCATCACAACAAGGAGCAACCTCGAGCCACAGGCTGGACAAACAACAGCTTCTGCTTGGAAACAAAGCTGCCTTCATTGGCCCCAAAGTGACAGCTCCCTGTGAGGCAGCACAGGTCGCTCCCTGCCTGTCACATGAGGCACAGCCCCAGGGTGCCCATTGTTAGCTCGACCTTTCCCAAACAGAAGCCCAGTCAGGCTGCCGGGTGTCCAGCTCGGCTGCCTTTGCTGAGGGCATGGGGAAAACAAGGAAAACAGCAGCTCCCAGTGACACTGGGGATGTCTGATAGCACTGGTGGGATTTGGCCACTGCTGCTCCCTCCCAGATGCAGCTTTTGGGAGTTGCACCATGGAATAAAAGTGCAGACACAAGCATGGAGGAGTTGCACAGTGAAGTGAATGAGGATCACAGCTGCTCCCCTGCAGTGTTGGTTAGAGCCCAGGTGAGGAGGAGAGTATGAAAAACTTTGCAGCGTCTTCTCCTCTAAAATCGTCCTCAGGAAAAAAAACCCCACTGTCAGAAATGCCATGCTCATTGGAAAATGAGATGACAAAGAACACCATGGGCACTAAAACCCAATGACCCAAAGGCCCAGGTCATGTTGGAGGGGTCCATACTAGAGGACCTAGGGAATCAACACACAATTTCTCTAATGACTTTTCTGGCCTTTGGCTTTTCCCTGTTCTTTGCACTAGTAAGAACACTCCAAGACTGTCATTTGTACACCAAATAAATTTTATTTGCATATCCTGTATTTGTTTGTATTTCTCCTGGAAGAGTTGGCTTTATTTTCCCCATTTGAGAGGTAACAGAGGCAGGGAAAGGTCCAAGACCTCAGGGGCAAGTCCATCACAGAAGGGGCAGCACAGCAGGAGCAGGTGATTGCTTTAATTCAGCTCACACATAGACCAGACATTGATTCAGCAGAATTAAAACTCATGGGAATCCTTATCAACAAAAATGGGAATCCTTAGCAACCAAAACCTCCCTTACAGCATTTGGATTGACAGTAATGGTCTCAAAACTGAGCTGAGGCTAACCAAGGGTTTTCCGTTCTTTTCTGACAAGCCCAAACCTGATTTATTCAAACTGTGCTACATCTGGATTCTGTACTGAAATACAAAAACTTCAAATTCAGGAAAACTTAAATTTGTGTTTATTCAGTTCCAAGAGGAAGTAGATGAGCATATACACAGTGGAAAAGCTTAATTTCCAGGTAAAGGCTGTCCACCTCTTCAGCTGGCTCTGCTCAGAAGTCCTTGTGAACCACCTGATATGTGACACAGCCTGTACCACAGTCTACCTAAAACAGCATCTCCAACTCACTTCCAGGTGAAAGGTCCTTTCAACAATACAGCTCTTGCCCACCAAGCAAACCAATAAAAAACAAGTTAACTTGCAGGTTAGGAAATGGAAAAGAATACAAACCCAAGCATGGCTTTGTCAAAGTTGTGTGGCAGTGCCAGCAGCACCCCGGAGCAGCCACCTTGACATGCATTCCTGCATCTGCAGTTTAACATGCATGACTTCCACAGAGGTCAAAAATTCAAAGGCAAAACCTGCAGTGCCTCTGTTCCTCAGTTGTTGTTTTGCTTTAAAGCATTTACATACAGTACACACCCCACCCCAGAAAAAAAAATCCATTCTCCATTAGCGAAAAGGTGATGCATGGCAGAGAATCATCATCTTTGGTCCTGCCTTTCACCTGGATTATCTAGTGCTGCAATTTTAAAATTTTACTTGTATAAGTCTGATTTAACTAACTATTATTTTAGAAGTCACAGGTCAAGATTCCTACCATGGATTTTAAATTACATTGCTGCGATTTACTGGACATTGCTATGAATTCTTTATAGCAGTTAATTGTCATGGTGATACTTAACCTCTTTTTGTGTGGTACTTCAATTATTTTCAATACCTTAATGTAATAGATATTCAAATAGCCAATAATAAGCCAAGTAGCAGTAAAACTCTTGCCAAACCAAACAACTTTTCATCTTAAGCCAAAAATCCACTTGGTCTCAATAATTTACTGCAATGTTCATGCAAGTTCAGTATTCTTCCATCAACTTCCAATTGTGTTGTTTGGTTATTTTTAGTTTATTCCTTCAGGTGAAAAAGAGGTTTCATCAAATCCAACAGTAGCTGAAAAGACATGGAATTAACATCTTTTGAATTTCCAAGCGCTAAAAGGTGAAATAATATTTATACTTTGTCTGGATGCCTGATTTTTCACATTTGCATATCTGTGGTTTTTATCAATTTTTCTATTGTGCTCATTTTGCAAACATTCTGCGCTTAGTTTGTAAACAGAGGTAATTAGATAACAACAAACATGATTGAGGTTAAACATGCATGAAATTATTTCCAAGATTTGGACCCAAATTAGTTAAGCTTAATTCAGGTCATTGTTAATAAAATTTTAAAACCCCACTATTTTTATGGATGTCTTTGAAATAAACTCCCTTCTCTTTGATCTTCTTTGTTCTCTTCACCCTACTGCTTTACCAGTGACACTCAAAAGCACAAGTCTGCATTTTTTAGATAGCAACACTGTAAAATTTATCTACAGCTTTCTAAACTGAAAAATAAAATTATTAAAATGGTGGCTCAGAACCTTATTGCCCCCTCTTCCCCATACAGCAGTAAAAAGCTTTTCCTTGGAGTAACAATACAAAAGCATTACAAATTTTTATTTCATCAAGTTGGCAGCTGCATATATGTCTTTAGACTGGTTAGGAAAGAAGGTTGTTGGGAAATTGGTAACAATATATTCCTTCACTGTATATGACAACACTTCATTACAGCAGGACAATGCTCTTGTATTTGCACATATATCACTTCTCTCAAAGTTCTATCCCTCTTTTCAAACCACTTTTTTGTGCACATGTTTATAATATTTACATTGGGTATTAAACAGCACTGCTCAGTTTATGTCTGTCTAGGTCTGTAAATAAGCAAAGAAGTGCATTCTTAAAAGTTATATTTACTGTAACATGATGATTGAATTTATTCTTTCTGCTACCAAGTACAGCTTGTGAGATTCAACATTTCTCTTCCTACTGACCACAAAGATAGTTATGCTCCAAAGCTTGTGTCCATTCAAAAACAAATTACTTATGAGAAATTACAATGTAGTTATTAAGTCTTCCTTTTTATAAGGAAAAAACATAGGTATACCAGTGCTGAAAGAACCACACAGGCAATCATGTGCAGTGCTCCACAGCCAGAAGTATCTATGCAATAGGTAGTTTATAAGAGAAATCTACAAAATACTCATTCCACTCCTTTGTTCATCATTTTCCTGTAAGCTTTTTAACTTTTTCAGCTTGTTTTAAACTGTCCCCTTTAAATGTAATTCAAAAAAAAAATCCTATAGAATCCTACAGAATGAGGAAGATTAACTCAAAGCAGATCTTGCCCTCATTACCTCTGTAACACTGCCATGTCTCCTCTTATACCTCACATAGCTCCAACACAAAGAAACCGTTTTAAATACATGTTTTAGAGGAAATGTCCTCTTAGGAAGGAAGCTAGATGACCAGGTGGGTGAAGGGACTCTTCACACTTCTTTTTCTGTGCTATTCTAGCACCTGCACCCCTTTTGCCTGGCATCATCATTGGCAGGGCAAAGATTCCTTCCCTCACAGAAAAGACAGGGCTCACACAGCAGTAGAAAATCCATAAAACATGGCTATTAAAAAGTTCATGTTATTACTAAAGTCATTAGGGTGAATATAAAAGAAAAGTAGTGTATGCTTAATTAAAAGGTTGCCCTTCATTCATGAGGTTTGAAAGCAAGAAAAAGCCCCTTCCTCAAGGCTAGCAAACATGTTTTATACATGTTTTATGGAAGGGAATTGTGGAGAGAATCACCACGTGTTCCTTGCTGAAAGCTGGTAGTGTTAACTGGGGGTAGATCCAGAGGCTGTGACAACTCCCCACAGCCAAGGCAAACACTTGAGGATTTCTGGTGTGGCCTGTGCCCAGGTTGTGCTGACAGAGTCCTCTGGCCTATTTCCCTCCAAAGTCAATGCCACTTCAAGCTCTTTGCCTATTTCAAAAGCTACAGGCTTACTGTACATCACACACTGCTTTCACCACCCAATTTCCAACCAAACTTGAAAATAAAAATAAATTTTCACATAGCACCACACATGACTGGTACGCCGGTATTTAAAATTGGAGCCTCTAGTGTTTTTAAGCACTTTTAAAAGCAGCAAACTTGCACAGGAAACTCTTTAAATATAGTATAGGTGTCATTGAAGAACCTTGTATGTTTATCCTTGTGCTTCAAATTCACACCAAGCAGTGCTTCAAGGCAGCCACTTTTGTTTTGGTCTAATTCAGCAAGACTCTGGTGTTACTCAATTTAGTGTAAATTCTAGAGCTGGCCAGAGAGTGTTCTGCCAGCTGGGGAAAGCAAAACCAAACCCCTTTATTTTCAGTTAAAACCAGAAAGGCTAAGAAATGTTTATTTGTGAGGGGAGAAAAAAAAGAAATCCCCAATTTTTTTTTTAAATCTTATACTGCTTGACATTTCAGCAGGGCCACCCTGCCCCACACCAGGGTGTGAGGCTGTCACATTTACCCATGTGGAGACAAGCCCAGCTGGTTCCCAGCCACCACAATGCTGCTCCATGGCATCTGAGGTACGCAATGACTGCCTCTGGCAGCTCCACAGGAGAGACCTGCACATTTAAAAGCCATCAGGCTGCATTCCCTAAGATTTGAGAGGCAGGGAAGCCTGCAGAGGAGTTCAGCTGGAGATTTGCTCTTCCTCACTTAAACTGGTGGGAATATTCCCCAACGGGGGCTTCACCCTCCTCCAAACAGGGAACTGGAGGCCAGTTCTGCCTCACTGGAGTTCACCTCCAATCACTCAGTGGAGTTCTGCTCCTGGATGGTGGTGGGAGGCTCTGGAGAGGGCTCCAGAGAAGGCAGACACACAGGAGGCATCACCCCTGCTGCTCAACACAGCACTCCAACCTCTCCACCACCAGCCTCTATGTAAAGCTTAACACTCACTTTTAAACAATTTTTTCTCCCCTAGCATACATAATTTTGAAAAGCAGAAAGCCATTTGCAAAGGGTTTGGTTAGGTTTTTTTAATATTTCTCTTTTCATTGTTGCAATTTAACAGGAGGGTGGGCAGCAGGATTGCCTGCAGGTGGGAGGGGAGGAGGAGCAGCAACCACTCTGCCTTTTGCAAACCCTCCCTGACTGTGTGTGCCCACACTGGGATGTCAAGGCAGTGATGTGGATGCAGCTGGACAGGTTTCTCCAGGGGCTCAGGGCTGCACACAGCGCTCTGCAGCCTGTGAGAGGAAATCAATGAGAGCTCTCCCTGCACTGGGCCCTGCCACATTTCCCTCCATGGCCTCTGTCCTCATGCAGAGAGTGCCGTCCTTTGGGCCACCACCCCCAGCCACAGCCATTACAGCAGCTGAACTCTGGAAGGTGACATCGATAACTAAAGCTACAGGGAAAGCCTCCACAGCTTGGTGAAACAAAGACAGGCAAGCAAAATAGTACAGCTAAGCCCCATTTCATCACTCCTGATGCAGAATGGTGCCTGGGCTCTTGTAGCATTAAACACTGGATGCATTTATACATTTTCATGTTGTTAAATTATCAGATGTGCCTGCCTGAAACACATAATACCCTTTCTAGTGGCAGAAACCCAGCAGCCATCACACAGGTCTCCCTGTCATGCTGTAGCCTTTAGATAGTGGACTCTGAAATGCCAAAACCCATCCCTCTTATTCTTTCCATCAATATTTCCTGTAGGGTGGCTTTATCTGCTGGGACAGCATGGTATTTTTTCCTGAAGAAGCTAATATTGTTTACTCTGTCTCCTTTTGAAAACAGTTTCTTTCCATTATGCATTTTCTATTGACATTACTCTCTTATTATAGACATCATATGGCAAATAATAGTATTTTTCTTAGCTTTTTTTTTCTTTTTGCATTTTTTTTGTCTACGTAGTGTAGGTTTTCCAAATTCATTTAACCCTTTTCTATTTTTCAGTAAGCTCTGGTATTGGTACTTCTACATATTCCCTGTAACATGGTGCAAAATGGCACAATACCAGCATAAACCTGTTTAAATATATACTCCTGCTAAAGTTTTCTTTGCCTGTTTGTAATTAGAAAGCAAGAAGAATCAGGAGCCCCCATGACTGGGATGATCTGATGAGACCAGAGCCAGCTGGCTACAGGACAGTCACAGATGCAGGCACAGGACAAGCAGCAGGAAGATCCCAGACTCTTTTTTATGTGGGATATTCAAGTAAGACCCTTCTTTCCAGTGAGTTTCCTTCTTGAAGTGCTAAACCAATTGAGAGGAATAAAAGAAAGCATAAGGGAGAGATAGCTTGGGCTCCAGCCCCACTGCAGATGGGATGGGATGACCTGGAAAGCAGGGGATGAAGCCCAGGAAAAATCCTCCCCTCGGGCCAGTGGCCCTGGAAAGCCACTGGGGGAGCCAGGATGCTCACAAAGGCTGAGGTTTGGCTGGGTGTTCAGCCTCAGCAATGGACTGATTCTTTATTCTCCAAAGAGATGAAGCACATGCCTGCAGAGGGAAGAAAAGCCATGCCCTGGCCCATCCTGTATTTTATCTGCTGGACTTTAGTTCAACCTAACCCTGTTATTGTAGGCTCGCACATTTAAAGGCAGTCTAATATGTAACAATCATAGTTCAACTATTTGTGAAGTCTGATTTAAAAAAAAAAAAGTAAAGTACAAGCTTCTCTTAGTGCTAAAAAAAAAGTCCAGCAAAAAGAGTAACCCAGCAATATCTAATGACCCAAGAGGATGAGGATAAAGAAGTTATCAGTTGGGAGATGAAAGCATTAAGCAGTGAAAACAAATTATAAACTTCATTACTGTGGACATACAGACAAAAGCCAGATGTTGGTACAATAAACACCACAATCTCTGGAATTAGGAGCAGAAACACTCAGATTTAAATTGAAGTGCTAATGTTCCACTTCACCATGCAGGTGTTTAACCTTCCAGGCTTCACCCTACTTTCATTTTGTCTTTGAAAGGACAGACATGCTAAAGCAGAAAGCTTTTCTGCATGGACAACTTCAAAACATACTCGTTCAATGGTCCCATTATGCAAAACTTTGGAAAACTCCTTTCCCTGCCAGCAGATGCTGGTAGCATTTAACCTCTCCACTGCCACACATGTGATCAGACCATTCCCAGGCACATCAAGGGACTGCTCCCAGCCACCCTGCCCCAGCCCTCACTCACAACACTCCCATTACAGGGCAGCCACAAAATCCAGTGCATTGTGACTTCCCCTGGGGTTATTCCAGAAAAACAAAATTTAAAATGTGCCTCAAACTCTTTATAGATCTGGTATCAAAGTCATTCACAGCCCATTATGAAAGCACGTATTTTAAGACCTGAATCAAGCTATTTTATGCACGTCCAAAGGCTTCATTCCCACCTCAGAGAGCTTTTAGCTTTCCTGGTACCCAGTCAGGCTCCTGCAAGCAGCCACTGCCTGAAAGCCCCGTGCTGGGCACTTTCCAGCTCAGGGAACACTGGGGTTTCACTGCTGAGTGCTCAGTACAGGGCCAGCAGCCACCCAGCCCTGCCTGCCACTGCCACTGCCACAATCCTGGCAGAGGAAACCAGCAGGTACTTGGAAAATAGAAATAATCGTTTTGATTCAACCCAAATGCTGCTTTGCGACATCACTGCCTTGAATAATATGTCCTAGTGTGCCACTTTGTTCTTCTCTCTTACATTATTTATCCTGTAAAGAGGTCTGCTGGGGGAGATGCAGAAAGCTGCAGTCAAATACAAAGCACAATCAAATAACTGCATTTCTCAGGGAGGAGGTGCCAGAGATGCAATTCTAACAAGACCTGGTTCATTTTTTAAATTCTGGGTTTTTTCAATCAATATTATCTGGTACAATATTTAAATAGAAAATTAAAATAAATAAATTTGGATTAAGATGAAAGGGCCCTTGTTTTCTTTACATAAATTTCATTTAATGGTTTCAGAATTTGTAATCAGAGAGTAAAGTTGTGTTTTATATGGTTAGGTCCCCAAACTATGATGCATTGTCTGGACAGCAGAAGGATATGAAGGCATTTCTGTTGCCTATCCCTTTTTATTTAATGCAGTACAGGAGCAGGGACCAAACAGAAGATATTTGCCCACTGGTAGTAAATTGTTGAACTTTAATATTTGTTTGTCTGGGTGATCCTCTCTTTGCAAGCTCTTGGTGCATTCCACTGTGGGCAATAACACCTTCAATATCTGGCAGAATGAGAAATATCTGTGTTGGAAATTAAAAGCAGCCAATAGGGAAGAAGAAAAAGATGTTGCACTTACAAAACTATTAAAGGCATTTAAGCAGCCATCTAACAAAAAAATGGGAAAATCTTTGTAAGCCAACAGCTATAGCAACTCCTTTCAAGTGTTGCTTTCAGTCCTTTACAATATCCAAAATTAGGTGACACGGTACCACAAAAACTAAAATCTCACCAAAATAAAAACCTTGGGAAAGAAGCAAGTAGTTATATTAAATGTGAGAGAAGAAAGCAAGTTCTTTTATGGAACTCCGGAAGGTAAAGGTTGTCTCTAAACATGAAAGCAACACAGATCAGCAGTAAGCAATGCTGTGTTATCCATCATTTTATGGTTATGTGGACCATAAACACTTTAAAGCATGAGTATAAATGCCTGGTGAGATGTCCATGAAAAGGGGGAAAAAGGAGAGCTCCATTGATGAAAGGAGCTATGGGAGGTGCTCTGGGCAGTTTAGAAATGAAGATGTGGAGTTTTTTAATTTGGTCCTGACACTGGATTCATGACACCTAATTTTAGCCATATATATGCTTGACAATTGTTCTGCAGTAATGATTGATGCTTCCTCTAGAATCAGCAATAAGAGACAGGCCCTTTCAGCTGGTGATTCACTGGATCCTAAAATAGGTTTATAAAACAGGAATCTCCAGGGATGATTCCATCCAAATCCACTGACTGGGAGTGAACTTAGCAGCTGAAGTTAAATGAAATAAATTCTGTTTGAATTCACCAATTGCAGCACAGGAATATCTGCCAACCCCAGAATAAGAAATAAAGCTGAGGAAAGGAGTTATAGTGAAATAGCCACACTTTTGGGCACGCTTCATCTTCTAATAATTAGGATTTTTGGATTCATGCAACTACACTCTGTGTAGAAAAACCATGTGATTTCATTCTTTAAAATTGTCTATATTTATAGTTTTCTTCCTCAAAATGTAAACAGTTCCTAGAGGCATCATATTATGCAGCACTCTTTCTTGTCAAATTTGGTTTCATCTGGCAAGTGTGAATTGTGCTCCTTTACTGGCAGTAGATCCCCACTTCCTTGGGAAACCTTGAAAAAACCCCTCTCATGCACTCCCTTTCCTAATGGAACCCAATGCATAAATGTAAAGGTGTCTGCTTAAGTCCACTAGTGCAACTTCTGACAAATTACAGGGGCAGAATTAACAGATCTAAAGAAATTACAAAAATATTAAAATGTATTACTAAAAGAACACTATGTCCAAATACAAACACTTTAACTTTTTAATCACACAGTTTATGTAAAAGGTCATAGGAAAGATAAAAAAAATAAGTAACAAATCAGATCACTCATAGTGAAACATTTTAAATTTTTAGGCCTACAGAATTATAAAGTTATAAAGCTTGTAGGAATGCATAGCTTACTTTTATGCAACTAAAATATATATACTGAAGAATGTAACAGACTGTGTTATTTCAGGAAGCTGCTTCTCTACAGATGTCTATGCAAAAGTCACATATACAGGCAGAGCAACACAAAACTCTTAATTTTTCTTTCTTTATGTAACTTTAGGTCAGACAGATTTTTTTTTTTTTGTGCATTTTTTTCTTAAAAAAACACAGCAGCTTTACATTCAACAGTGTATTTTCTGAAATGCAAGAGGGCTGAAGGACTAACAGGTTAAGCAAAAGAGAAGAAACAATCAACAACAATATTGTGAAATGAGAGATTGTTCCATGCAATACTAGCAATGGTAAACATTCACCATCAATAAAAGAACTCCTGGGACCTACTAACACTGCACTATTGGAAAATAAATGGGTCTTGCAGAGACCTCTCATCTGCAAGGATCTTCATTCCACAAACAAGACACACTAATGGAACCCAATGCATAAATGTAAAGGTGTCTGCTTAAGTCCACTACTGCAACTTCTGACAAATTACAGGGGCAGAATTAACAGATCTAAAGAAATTACAAAAATATTAAAATGTATTACTAAAGAACACTATGTCCAAATACAAACACTTTAACTTTTTAATCACACAGTTTATGTAAAGGTCATAGGAAAGATAAAAAAAAAAAAAAAATAAGTAACACAATCAGATCACTCATAGTGAAACATTTTAAATTTTTAGGCCTACAGAATTATAAAGTTATAAAGCTTGTAGGAATGCATAGCTTACTTTTATGCAACTAAAATATATACTGAAGAATGTAACAGACTGTGTTATTTCAGGAAGCTGCTTCTCTAGAATCAGCAATAAGAGACAGGCCCTTTCAGCTGGTGATTCACTGGATCCTAAAATAGGTTTATAAAACAGGAATCTCCAGGGATGATTCCATCCAAATCCACTGACTGGGAGTGAACTTAGCAGCTGAAGTTAAATGAAACAAATTCTGTTTGAATTCACCAATTGCAGCACAGGAATATCTCAACCCCAGAATAAGAAATAAAGCTGGAGGAAAGGAGTTATAGTGAAATAGCCACACTTTGGGCACGCTTCATCTTCTAATAATTAGGATTTTGGATTCTATTGCAACTACACCTGTGTAGAAAACCATGATTTCATTCTTTAAAATTGTCTATATTTATAGTTTTCCCTCAAAATGTAAACAGTTCCTAGAGGCATCATATTATGCAGCACTCTTTTCTTGTCAAATTTGGTTTCATCTGTGAGTGTGAATTGTGCCCTTTACTGCGTAGATCCCCACTTCCTTGGAAACCTTGAAAAAACCCCTCTCATGCACTCCACTCTTCCTAATGGAACCCAATGCATAAATATAAGGTGTCTGCTTAAGTCCACTAGTGCAACTTCTGACAGACTATAGGGGCAGAATTAACAGATCTTAAAGAAATTACAAAAAATATTAAAATGTATTACTAAAAGAACACTATGTCCAAATACAAACACTTTAACTTTTTTTAATCACACAGTTTATGTAAAAAGGTCATAGGAAGATAAAAAATAAGTAACACAATCAGATCGCTCATAGTGAAACATTTTAAATTTTTAGGCCTACAGAATTATAAAGTTATAAAAGCTTGTGGAATGCATAGCTTACTTTTATGCAACTAAAATATATATACTGAAGAATGTAACAGACTGTGTTATTTCAGGAAGCTGCTTCTCTGAGATGTCTATGCAAAAGTCACATATACAGGCAGAGCAACACAAAACTCTTAATTTTCTTTCTTTATGTAACTTTAGGTCAGACAGATTTTTTTTTTTTATTTGTGTTTTTTCTTTTAAAAACACAGCAGCGACACATTCAACTCAGTGTATTTTCTAAAATGCAAGAGGGTTGAAGGACTGACAGGTTAAGCAAAAAAGAGAAGAAATCAACAACAATATTGACAAATGAGAGATTGTTCCATGCAATACTAGTAATGGTAAACATTCACCATCAATAAAAAGAACCCTGGGACCTACAACACTGCACTATTGAAAATAAATGGGTCTTGCAGAGACCTCTCATCTGTAAGATCTTCATTCCACAAACAAGACACACATGCAAACTCAAAATTCTCATTGTACTAATCTGTGGCAGAGAAGACCTTTATGGATTTTTTTTTAATATACATTAAATGTTTTACAGAATACACCATAGGCATATTTCACAAAAATGCAATTAACCAATGCTGAAAAATTCACAATCTTCAAAAAGAAACCCAGGCACACATTAAAAAAAAAAGCAATTTCAACAAAATATTAGAGGCAGTAAAATATGTATATAAATTGGATATAAACAGTTACACCTTGAGGAGAAAGGCTGAATCCTGCAGTAGGGCAGTGTCCATCCCCCTGAGCCCCCAGGAGCATCCCCAGCCAGAGCAGCCTGGCATGGGGACCGAGAATTAAACGTGCCCAGCAGCTACAGGGGCAGAATTAACAGATCTAAAGAAATTACAAAAAATATTAAAATGTATTACTAAAAAAGAACACTATGTCCAAATACAAACACTTTAACTTTTTAATCACACAGTTTATGTAAAAGGTCATAGGAAAGATAAAAAAAATAAGTAACAAAATCAGATCGCTCATAGTGAAACATTTTAAAATTTTAGGCCTACAGAATTATAAAGTTATAAAGCTTGTAGGAATGCATAGCTTACTTTTTATGCAACTAAAATATATATACTGAAGAATGTAACAGACTGTGTTATTTCAGGAAGCTGCTTCTCTACAGATGTCTATGCAAAAGTCACATATACAGGCAGAGCAACACAAAAACTCTTAATTTTTTCTTTCTTTATGTAACTTTAGGTCAGACAGATTTTTTTTTTTTATTTGTGCATTTTTTTCTTAAAAAAACACAGCAGCTTTACATTCAACAGTGTATTTTCTGAAATGCAAGAGGGCTGAAGGACTAACAGGTTAAGCAAAAGAGAAGAAACAATCAACAACAATATTGTGAAATGAGAGATTGTTCCATGCAATACTAGCAATGGTAAACATTCACCATCAATAAAAGAACTCCTGGGACCTACTAACACTGCACTATTGGAAAATAAATGGGTCTTGCAGAGACCTCTCATCTGCAAGGATCTTCATTCCACAAACAAGACACACCATGCAAACTCAAAATTCTCATTGTATAATCTGTGGCAGAGAAGACCTTTATGGATTTTTTTTTAAATATACATTAAATGTTTTACAGAATACACCATAGGCATATTTCTACAAAATGCAATTAACCAATGCTGAAAATTCACAATCTTCAAAAAGAAACCCAGGCACACATTAAAAAAAAAGCAATTTCCAATAAAAATATTAGAGGCAGTAAAATATGTATATAAATTGGATATAAACAGTTACACCCTTGTGAGGAAAGGCTGAATCCTGCAGTAGGGCAGTGTCCATCCCCCTGAGCCCCCTGGAGCATCCCCAGCCAGAGCAGCCTGGCATGGGGACCGAGTTAAACGTGCCCAGCAGCATTCTTTGAGTGCAGTGAGATGTGGCCAGATGGCTTGAAGGCATGTCTAGAATCCAGCAATTCTGCTGGAACCAGGAAATGCCCTCTTCTGAGTGGTACACAGTGATCTCAGCTGATCCAGAGAGAAGCGGGACTGCTGGAATGTTAAAAAAGCCTTTCCCAGCAGTTATTATCCTGTAATACCATGTATTTTTTTCCACACTTTGGAAAGTACTCCCTATTCAGGGAAGCAGTATGGCAGCTGCTATTAAAATTTGACCCCAGTGATATTAAGATAATAGTTTTTGACATAGCCATACTAAATGTCATTCCTCATTCTTCCATGTCACTACCAGTAAATCAATACCAGAAACTAATTCATTGCTGGCAGAAAAGTCCTCCTGTCTTTTGACTGACATAAATTAACGAGCTAAATAACATGAAATTATCTGAAGTCAACTGCTATTTGCATTAGTCCTGCAGAGGTCACAAAGCAGACGGAATGCATACCTGGCAAAGTCCCACACCAATGGCAAAGTTTAGCTTACATGTAAAATATAAAGCAGGCTATTTTTATTACCAGGAGTTTTACATTCCTCCTCTGCTTCAAGAGGCTGCTGCTGCTCTGGCCTCACCAGGGCTATACTGACACTGCTGCAGTCAACAGCAGGATGTGAGAGAAATAAAAAAACCATAAAATGGATAGATAAGGGCTAAAGCTTGGGGGGGGAAATAACAACAAAGAAAACAAATTAACTAGAAAACTCCAATAATGTTGCAAAGGATTGGCAGCATTCTGCTGAATTAGAGCTGCAGCTCCCACTTGCAGCTTGGCTGTCCAGAAATAGCAGAGCAGCCATGCCAGGCAGCCGCTGAAGGCTTTCTCACAGTCACTATACACTGCCCAAGCTGCAAAAATCAAACCCTCTTCCCACAGCTTTGCTGGCCACCAAGGACTTTCCAGCCAATTGTCAAGCACAATCCTTCTCAGTGGGATTATAAACACTACAACCCCCTCCACGCCCCCCACTGGAGCCTTAAATGTCCATTTTTCTATAAATGAGAGGAGCTGTTTGGCATCAGGTGACTGCCTGATTTGTTTGGAGGCGTGTGTGACAGTCTCGAGGCTAGGACAGGAGCTGTCACACCCACTGCCTGGCCCTAATTAAGGAGAAATAAATGCTCCTGTCACGTCTGCCCCGCCGCACAAAGAACTCCCGCGTGACGTAGAAGACAGCATGCACAGATGAAAGGCAAATTCAAAAGACAGCACAGTCCTGCTTTTCTTACTAGCACCATCAAAAAGGAAGGAGGAAAGAGTGTCAAAGAGCAGTGGTACTTAGAGGTAGAGATCCTCAAAACAATACTTTTCTAATGAAGGACCTGCAGACCAAAACCTTCTTGGTTCCCTGCAAATGTTTTGGTTTACTACATGCCATTACATTATGCCATAAAACATCCCCCAACCTTTTTTTTTCCTGCATAAGTTAAAAACAGTGGATAGAAAATTCAAAAATTTTCTTTAAAAAAAAAAAAAAAAACCACTAAACCTCAAATTGGAGGATTCTGGCCTACTATGCATTTTAAAACAGAAATGTTGTCACCAGAAATTAAACTCATGCTTTAATGTTAGCATGGAAGCATTCCTGCCTAAAATAAAAGAAGTTACCACCTTGATTTAGCAAGCACTTGCTTCTGCTTTATCAAATTACCAAATTACCATTTTGTCTCTGCACAAATTCTTTTGTATCACAAAGAACAGCTTGTTGTATATACCTACATCAGCTGACCAAACCTGGATGTCCTTGGTGAGTACACAGCCTTTGTTAAAATATACATAATCACAGTCAGGTATTTTTGTAAAACATCCCCAGAAGTCAATATAAAGAAAAGATTTGTATACTTCCACACTTTCTATGGCTGTTCACTGATACCATTTCCATGTGTTTGCTGTTTCCCTTCCAAGAGCTCACCCTGAGGAGCACCAGCATTTGCTCCCTCCTGAGTAAATATTTTTCCAGCTTCCTTCAAAAGTTATAGGTTGCATGCCTGGGCTTGTTTTTTGCTTAAAATAAATCAGTTTTGAGCTGTTCCCTTAGAAGAGAACTGGAAAGTTAAAGGGGTTTTTCTCCACTTGAGGCCCAGATAAATCCATGTATATAAATCTAGAGGCTCCTCACAAGGATCGTGTCTGCAGCAAAAGGGTGAAGGATCTGACACACTGCACACCTAACTACAGAAATCATACAGTCCTCCAGAAGCTTTATATGAGCTGGAGATAAAGTAGAAAAGAGGGAAAAAACCAAATACAATCATGATTGTGTCCCAGGAAAGGCAGAAGCAGGAGAGAGGGGGCCCTGAAATGACACCTAGCACCCAGCAGCAATGGAATGGAAGCTGAGGGAGAAGAGGCTGCCACCTGGGCTGAACATGAAGAAGGATGAAAAAAATCACTCCTCCTTATATGTTCAAGTTGGAAAGCACCAGCCCTCACTCTTAGTGTTAGTCCCATGGACCATCACCTCCAAAACCCTCCCCAGACAACTCTCTATCCAGAGCAACATTTTTTCTGCGGTGCAAATCAAAATCTGAGCCTGAAACACTGCTGCCTGCAAGCCCTAAACACAGGACACACAACTATATTGGTTGTGGCTTTCTAACCAGCACAAACCATCCTACAGATAGTCAATGGGGTAACCATGTGTAAAGCAAACCTTAAAAAAGATCTAGTTAATTTTAGCTCAGGAGAGTCAACTTCCATGCCAAGCAATCACAAGTGCTCCACAGCCCTTTCCCTCATGATTTTCACTTTTTTTTTCCAGTTCCCTCTGCATGAAAGTAGCCTTAATCCCCCATGCTTCCTGAATGTCCCATCAAATACAAGTTATTCTACAAGCTTTACACATCACCTAGCTTAAAATGTCATTAAACTCAGGGGAGTTTACTGCAGGGTGCTCAGACCTGGGTTTTCAGAGGAGATGTTGAGTAGGTAGTGCTAAGCAGGGCTGTCTATTAATAAATTTGTTCAGCAAGTGCTCAGTTTAAGATCTAAGTAAAAGATACATCATTCATTACTCCAAATAAAATCACTGACGAGACTTAAAAATATATGCATGACTTCTCCAAAGAAAGCAGAATATAGACTCCTATTTGCCCTTCATGCTAAATTAATAAACTACACAATTAAACACATGCAATTAACAGCCATTTATTATTTTTGCAGCATATTTTGGTAATTGATAATGTAGTATAAAAATCATGAAAACTGTCTGGGGGTTCATTTGAGAGATTTATTAAAATTTTACATTGCCTTACAACAAGTACCACCAAAATGGAACATTGTCTACAGGAAAAAAACTACAGACATTTAATTACTGAGCAAGGTTTTAATCAAACCTTTCTATTTTCCTTCATGGCAACAAAAGAGATGTTTCGGCACTGGGCCAGAAAGTAACTGTAAATTTGCATGTTCTTTGCTTCCGAAGAAAAGAGGTTAAAAATTCATCTTTAGCTCAATGTAGTAATTATTTAAAATCCCTGACATGAACTGTTGAAAAGTTAAATGTATTTAAAATTTAAATATGAAACAGAAAAAATGGGATAACAATGAAAAAGGACAAGTTCTCCACAGGTTCTTTATGGAGTAGTATTTTTCCTAACATCAGCTAAAGAGATTCCTAAAATATGGTATGGTTTTCAAACCCTCATCCCTCTGGGTCCTGCAGCCAGCCCAGCCCAGTGCAGAAAGGCTTGGCACAAATTCTGCAAACCATGGACTTCCAGTCAAGGAGTTTCCAAGTGAAACACAAAATCTTCTGCATTTCTTCAGTTGTGGAGCATTTTAACTCCTTGGCATGGTTGGAGAAACCTCTCCCATAACAGGAAAGGTCTGAACAGTCTTGCCTAATTATCAATACACTGAAATCCATGCCCATGTAAGTGATCCACTGACATTTAGCCACAAATACAGATTCAGCCACATCTGGTCTGCAATATTGTGTTCTTCCATCTGCAGCCTCTGCTTTAAAAATGCAAGAACTAAGCCAACTGCAAAGCTCTATTCTTTATTCACATTCCCTATTCAGGTATTGCCAGTAGTTCACACTTCCCCCATCCCACAAACACAGATGATGGTCCTAACTGGTATAGAGCATAGAAATAAAGTTCAAAAACTTTCTTGAGAGAGAAACTTGCCAAAAGAATTTGCAGCGTTTTCTATGCTTTTTAAAGTATACAGATCTTGTCTAGGCACCATTCTATTCTTCCATTCTTGTATCACTGAGATAACATCATTAATCTTAGGGGGTTTTATTGATTTTTTTTCAGAAAAAGAGTGAATTTTTTTCTAAGTAGGGCAACAAGGTAGAAAATGTCAAGAAAAATTAAGGGAAAAATATGTCTAGCATCATTGTAACTTGGGTTTGCACAATTTTTTACAGTCACTATGATCAGAAAGATTTTAAATAATTCAAGTAAAAATTACTACAAATGTAACACATATCAAGAGCACACTTGGCAAATGACTTTGAAAACAGAGTTCTAAGTTGTATCCTGAGTTCTGAAAGAAATCAGCCAAAGTCACATTAGAGCAATTACCTTTAATACACTCCCATCTCCCAGAAACCTCCAGCAGTTACACCTTGTGCATTCAAGTGAGTTATCTCCACTCTCACAACTAATTTAGAGAAGTTCCTGAGGCTCCCTTGGGTGGGAAGAGGCTCATTCTCATAGATAATTTTGCTCCACTACGGCACATTACCAGGTTTTGTACATTTAAATGTAGCATAAACCTCTACTCTTCAGGAAAGCCAACCTACGTGAGTCAATTCCTCAGCTGGACGTGTACAGTACATTTAGTGAGCAGATCATCATGGTGAGCATCCTCTGTGGGCAGCACAGGTCTCTCCACCCCAGGAGACACCTGCCCTTCTTCAGAGCAGCTTTCCATCCCAGTCTTAACCCTCCTCCTCATTTGGTTGCTCCCCTGACCTAGTTACTCAACAGAGCATCTTTTCCTTCAGGAAGCAACTTAACACTACTGATAAGATGTTAAAAACAAGGCAAAGCTCTATACAGAGTGCAGCTGAAAAAAACATACTTGGAATTAAAAATAAGACAGATTTTCAAAGTTTTTATCTGCAAAATGGGGTGTGCTTACATTCCATGAACAGGAGACTGGCTGCAGTTTAAAATAACAATACTGGAAAGACAGTAAGAAGCAGAATAGAAGAAGCAGAAGACCAAGTGAAAGGGGTTAAATCTGCAGTGCTTTAGAAAAGCATACATGAACAGCAAGAGAGCCACCCTGACAGAGGCCATAATGCTCCAGGACAGCATTCCTGCTCCACCACTGGCACCAGCAGAGGAAGATGCTTAAGCTCATGCTTAAGCCCTCAGCTGACCCTGGTAGCTGCAGTTATCAGTGTGACAGCCTGCCATTCCAATTCAGCTGACAACAGCCAAGCACAAGCACAATATTCACATGCTTAAAATTAGTTGTGCTCAAGTGCTTCAAGGTATTGCTTCCATCTCCCAGCTCATTGGTTAATTAAACCATCATGTTTCTCAGGTCATTGGTATTTTTGAGCACCAAGGAAAGTTTAAATTGCTGTCATAATTTGCTCCTCTCTTCCTAAAAATGACAAAATGTTATGAACTATTTTGATGCATTTACCAGTTCTCACTGTTTCAGCTAATTGCTGTCAACTGAGTCTGAGTGTATCTGCCAGCCAAAATGATAGCAGATATCAAGGCCCCACAGAAAATGTTCCTGCACTGCATGCTGCTATGGATGGTATGTGTGTGTGGCACTGTGACACCTCACGTGGTGAGATAGCATAAGTCAGTATATTTAAAGGTGTTAGAAGCTAATACATGTGCCAAACATCACATGGTGGTCTTTTCCTTTGGCTGGCTTAACTGTGGTGAAGCTATCTTGCCTAAGAAACAGCTCGGTTTAAAGTTCTACTTTTCACCTTGGCACAGCCTAAACTCCTGTAGTTCCTGTTCATTTCTGTGTAAATTTATTCCTGCAGGTTCAAAAGACACAGATGTCTGTTGGTGGGGGAGATAAGTATAGTCTAAATCAGAGCTCATGATTGCTGCTCTAGCACTGGATCAGGAATGAAATGCCATCAATCACAGAACTCACATGCTTCCAGCTTCACCTCCTGGAGGATCCAGTCCTTTCCTTCCTGAGCAGGCAACAAATCAAAAATCACAGGGTCTTCTCTTCCCTGATTAAAACATATTTCATCAAAACACACTGAACTCAACACCAGGATTTAAAGGTGATATCAACAGCTTATTGCAATTGGAATGGGGGTGAAATTGGATCAGAGCACACTGGGGAGCTGGTTGTGTAATGGCTGTGTGTTATCAGGTTGTGCATACCTGTATTCAGGTCATTTTATGCTTTCTAAATCCCATAAAAGTTTTTTGTTTGTTGGTTGGGTTTTTTTTTTTAACTTGGAGCATATAAATGAAAGTTTATATTAGGATTTAGCAATTTAGGAGAAAATAGCACAGTCAGGTGTGCACTCACTTTACAAGAAACTGCTTTTGGCTTTGTTACCACATTTTTCCATTTCATAAATTTTACTGACTTTTTTTTTCAATGAAGGATTCTACTGAAGCAAAAAATTCTACTTAGAATTGTTTATTAAAATTTTATTTTGCTGTCATACTTTCATACACTACACCAGTAAAATATAATCACACCTTCTCCCAGCACTACTTAAGTATCTAAAGCAGCCCTTCCAAACGTGGAAATTTTCTTTGATTGCTTTTTGCCCAGAATAAATATGAAAGCTGCTTAAGAGCTCAGAATTGCAAAACACTTGGTGCTCTTTTACCAAGATCTTCTGAAGATGAAGGTGGGCTGGCTGAGTCTGCTGCCCTGAGCTGGCCAAATGTCAGACAACTCTACCTGAGAGCAGGGTGGCCACATCACTGCTGTGTCACAGAGCACCTCTGGCTGCCTGGCAGGCAGCGTGTACAGCCAGCAGAGCCCCAAAGCAGTTCTCCTCTAAAATCTATTACTAATAGTTAGTGCCCTGCAAAGGCATTCCTTAGCTTACACTTCCCACTCAGAAATGAAAACCAAATTTCTTCTCTTCCACTGCTAAGCAAAGTTTTAGCAAAAAAACCCAAAACAAAACAAAAAAGTAACCCCCACCCAACAATGAAACCATATGGAGAGCAGAAAAACTGACCACAAACATTTTTTTCTGAGTTCAGGATGATCTAGAAGATCAATGGGACATAAATTATTTGTGAGCCAAGCTATTTCTGTAAATTCTACTGAATGTTACATCAAAGGCAAAGCAAAAAGCCCATAACAAGCAGTTCAAAATAATTTCCCCTAACCTCCTTCAGTCACTGAATTCTCAGGTGTTTCTTCTAATGGAAATAAAAATATTTTATTTCAATGGAACATAAAAATATTTCTGAGCCAAGCTATTTCAAGCTGATGTTCAAAGATTTAAAACCTCCTTCAGTCACTGAATTCTCAGGTGTTTCTTCTAATGGAAATAAAAATATTTCTATTTGCGTCATTTCCAAGCTGATGTTCATGATTTAAACTCATCACCCCTCACGTATTCAAGGTGACTCCAAAGTGTCATGATGTTTTCTGTGTATGCTGCAACACACAGGCACAGTGTGGGCTATTGAAACTGCTATGCATGCTTTCCTTTATTACATCTTTACTTCATTTTGCTTTAAAAGTACTTTTTATATTACAGGATGCTTCTCACAGATATAACCACAGCTACATAATTTCACAACACAAAGTCCAACGAGCAGCTTTCAAAATGCAAAATGAAGGGTCAGCTAGTAGGCTGAAGTTTACAAGATGATACTAATTTTATGAAAAACAATGAAAATGGATGGAAAAAACCTTCTGTTTACAACAGATTTGACATGAGAGAAATAAACATTCCTGACCCTTCCTCACGCAAGTCCTTTTCCAGTTGAGAATCTCAGTGTTGGAGGCATTTCCAAGGATTAATGGAAAACTGAGCTCACACCAACCATGTGACTCTCTCCTCCATGGGGCCCAGGACACCTAGTCCAGAGTTCTCAACTTTAAATAAGGATGTGCCCAGCATCTCTGCTCTGGCAGGGGAAATTAAACACCAAGTATTATAGTGTTCCCCCTACAACCCTTCTTTTTTCCTACAACAACATTAAAAACAACTGTATATAATATTTTGAATGAAAAGCAGGCCAGTTACCCTGGAGAAAGTACCACAGACACACAATTTTATGCAGTAAAAACATTCTCTTTTTGTAAAAGTGCTCAACATAATAATGCTAAAACTAAGAATTTTGATGTTTGTCTACTTAATACACAGTAACATTGCCTTAAAATAACATCTTTCTCTTATTTTTAATGATCAGTAAGAACTCACAGTTATGTTTGTTTTCTTCACTTGTGGTTGAAAAGGAGAGCACATTTGTTTTTAAGTGGATTATTGGCTTTTGTCAAAACTTGTTAAGCCAATTCTGAATCCTTTCCTACTTCTGAATGCCTCAAGGCCTTCTGTAATTAGGGTGCTGCTGGAGTGCCACAGGGCAAAAGGAAAATTGCTGGTTTGGAGCACCTTGGACAGCCAAGGTCACTTTTGGTGTACAAAAAAATCCATCATCTTGCTATCTATGCTTCAAGGAAATAATATTTTCCTCAATGTCTGAAAACATGCAAACTTGGACCAGCTTAGAAAAGATACAGTTAATTAGTCCTGTTGTGCTGTAAGTTGGTTTTGCCAACAGCAGGTGGACCTGGATGTCAACTCTGTGTCCCAAAGTCCTGTGGTACCTGTTCCTGTTCCTCCAATCAACAATATATTACAGTTCTGGCCGTTGCCATCTGGCAAAACTGTTTGAGTCCAAATTTCACAAATCCCTGTTGTTCTTAATTACTCGAGGCACATTCTGTAAGCATACAAATTATAATGCCAAATAATTTAATTTACTCTATCTAAATTATATTATTATATTATTATTCATTTCAAGAAAAATCTTGGAAGTCACTGCACAATTCAGCTCCTCAACACATACCAGTATGCATGGCATAAGTTACAATTAGCTGACTTTAAAACAAGTTAAAAGGACAATAACTAAAGTTACACAGGAACAGAAAAGTTGGAGCTAAACTTTGTCCCTTACCACTCAAGAGCTACCTCCAGCACACTCACAAGCCCAAAAGGCAGCCCAGTGCTTATATTGAAATTTATAGTTGTATGCTTCTATTTATACTATATTTAGTACAAAATTAACACCAGCATTACACAATAAACACCATTTGTACATGTGGACATTCTTGCTTTGGGGAAATTTGACTTCTTGTGATATCTGCACCCATTTAAGTGTGCACAACCACCTCAGTATCATTTTCAATTTCAATAAAAGCATGTATATGAGGATTAGACTGCTATGAACACTGCAGTGCAGATCTAAATAACTCAGTCTGCCAAACTAGTGTTACTATGGAAACAAAACTAATGTACTGTGACCACAGCTCTGACTGCATTACTTAAGACCATCTGGTTAAAACAAATATTTTCGTGGCACAGTATTTGTTCTTAATTGTGTACTGATCCTTTTTCTTTTTTTTTTTTTTTTTTTTACCATGCACAAATATATTACTTTTTGTTTTATTTCTATACTCTGTTCAGGTTTTCACAACACTGCACATGATTTTAGTTATATTTAACATGCTTATGAATAAACCCACATCTCTAAGTTAAGCAAGATTGGATGAAGGTTAACAGTCTGAAGTTCCCTGCTCCCTTGCACCACGTTTTAGAAGAGGTATTTTTTCATATTCCTGCATCACAGCACCACTGAAGAAACACTTTATGCCATCTGTTCTCCCTGGGAATGCAATGGTGCTGTAAAGGGAAGCTGAGCAATGAGCTCCCATCCACCCATCCCAGCCCCCTGAGTGCTCTGAGGCTGCAGAGCACCTTCCAAGTCCATTGGCAGCTCCTCCAGCAGCACCTTGCTAGGAAGAGGCAGAGCACTTCCAAAGTGGTTTGTTCTACTTTGAGGCATTTTTCAGAGTAATAACTCATTGCCTGTCTCCAGCCTGGGGAAATTTAATATTCTGAATTAAGATGTGTCACTGCAGATACTGTTCAGATAAGAAATCCAATGCTTTCATGGCAAAATTCAGATTGACCATCAGCAATACCAACACAGAAAGGTGAGAATCACTTTTCCTATCTGTTTCTAAAACCGGAAAGAATATTTTATTCCAGGGAAGCATTAAATTAACAAACTAGTAAACAAGTAGATCAATTTTTCATTTCAGTGTTTCTACAGAACTGCAATATTTAGTTCCTATTTAACAGGATATATATATATATGTGTGTGTGTGTGTGTGTGTGTGTGCGTGCATATTAATGGTGGGGGTTTTCAGGGGTTTTTTTGATGAATGCCAGGTGCTCACCAAAACCTCTCTTTCCACTCCCCTCCTCAGATAATACAGAGAAAAGCTCATGGGTCAAGATAAGGCCAGGGAGAGATCACTTACAGTTACTACCACAGGCAAAACAGACTTGCCTTGGATAAATTAATTTAATTTATAACCAACCAATTGAGATCAGGGTAATGAGAGATGGATCCAAACTTTAAAACACCTTGCCTACATCCCTCCTTTCTTCCCAGGCCTAATTTCACTCCTGAATTCTCCATGTCCTCCCCTGCAATGGTGCAGGGGAACAGGGAATGGGGGTTATGATCAGTGTGTCCACAGAAAATTAAGTCAGACCCACAATCCAAGTTTGTCTGTTTTTTGCAAGCTCCACAGAACAACCATGTATTGCAAGTACAGGTTTCCAGGCTGCATCCTTGAACTGCATTATAAATTTGAGGATGTGTGACTTGAGAAAAATGGAACACAATTGGTTTTCCAATGATGAAAGGAACTAAATGCTGTCCATCATGACAGCATAGATGGTCCATTATGTCCATTATGAGGCTTTTCTGGCTCTCCAGTCCCTGGCCATAGAGGTAGATTTGGTCTCTTGGCCTCAGCTTGAGCATTCCTTAAGGATAACACTTGGAGAGGCAGATTTCTGGTGGCATGGATTATCCATGCTGCTGGAGGTGTGAAAAGTGCAGGTTAACAGTGGTGAAGTGAGCTGCAATCTTCTTCAGGCAGCTCTGTTGCACAGAGCCTGTGAGACCTGCAGCGGAGAGGGCAGCAAAGACTCCACTTCCCTTTGCTCAGCAGGAACTGCTGCTCCATCAGTGCAGCTGCAGGCACTTCTGGCAAGAGCAGCTTTCAGGAATTGTGGGTGATACCGTAAAGAAAACTCAGAGCAGTTAGTCTACTGCTCTATTTGTTTGCATGTCCATCTGCATATTTTATCTGGACACACCATCATCATATGTGGGAACTTGTAAGGTCTCAAATTACACAAGGTTTTGTATTCTGATCTTGGAAACCATGGCAGAAAGTTAAGAATTCAGCTAGAGCCACCACCTTTTTATGAAATACACATCTAAGGAAAATATTCAGGTCCTAAAGTATGTGCTTCTGAATGCCACCACTGGAGACAGAAGAAGGAAAGTAGCTCTCAGTACAGAGCTCCTTCAGATTCCCCAGGGCAATGCTTTTTGGAACAACTTTTGTTCAATCCTGCCAATATTTCACTTTTTTTTTTCTAATTGAGAAAACGATGGGAAGATGATTATTTTTTTTAAGATCATGAATATTAAGGAAGCACAATCTTTCTAGTTCATAATTACAGCCTTGTATCAGATTGCCAACCAGTCAAGCATTTCTTATCATTAAGAAATGGATAATTGCAGCAGGAGATGATTGAAGAAAACCAGTCTCTCTAACAAAAAAAATCTATGTCTCCATTTATCAGATCGGTATAGGAAAGTGAGCTTCAAATTCTGGCTAAAGGCTCCACAAAAATATGCCAGGAGCTAGAAAAAATATAATTAAGAGGTGATTACAGAAGAGCTTTACCTACAGCAGGGCATGCAAAGCACCACACCCCCCGTGCCACACACAGATCACCCTTCTGCCAGGAGCTCCTGGTGTGGCTGCTAGGGAAGTATCCCCACAGGGAACACTTCCAAAGGGATCTGCTAGCAAGGTGGGAGCCACCAGCCACCCTCCTACAGCCAAGAGCTACACAAACATCCTACCACGGGTGCAGAGAGCTGCCTCTGACCTCAGGGCTGCCCTCACTGCTCCTCCAGTGGTGAGCTTCAAAGAAACATTAAAATAAACTTGCTCCTCCAAATCTGACAATTGATGCTGGAGTTGCTGCTATGTGATGACTTGGTAAAGAGACAGGAAATAGGAAAGAGGAGCTACTCTGACTCCAAGACTGTTAAAAGCTGAATTATGTTTGGCTGGCAGGAAAAAAAAAAAGGGAAGTAAGTTCTGCACTACAAGTGATCTGAGGGTAGAGAGAGCAAGATAAGGAAATTCTCCAGCAGTTTTTATCATCTTTGCAATACCACATAAATAAGCAGAATACTTAACAAAAGAAATCCTGTTTCACTTAACTATCTTTCCATTAATGCTGACATAGTTTATGCCATGACTTAATTACATGTCATGTCCCAGTATGAGTTTCACACAATGTAAATGATCTTACTTTGGGACACAGCATCCACATGTCCAGCATGGCAGAGGAGGAGGGAAAAATCAAAATATCTAATTTTTGCATATTGCCCCTCCACAGTACAACAAGGGTCACCCACCTTCAGACTAAATTAATGAAATCAAATTTCTTTGGACTTAGGAGAATATCCTATAGATTCCTCAAGTCCATTGAAAATATATCCAGTTTTAGCATATCAGAACATGAATGTGACTAAATTTCTAGTCCAGTTTGGCAACCATCCCAGTACTGGTGTGATGACAAAATCAGATTAGCTCTGATTCCTCCTGACATTCTGCCTTGATGTGAGACAATCATCGATACGAGAAGGTCCCACATTTCAGTCACTGTTTCAGGTGGGCTCCCCCGTTGTGAGGATGATGAAGATAAGAAATTCTGTGGGCAGAGCACGAGGAAAGTGCAAGGCTCACCTGGCCTGGTCAGCTCTGCAGTCCCTGCCATGAAGGGTGTCTGCACAGCAAGACTGACCCCAGCTCTGCCCACTCCCAGCCCTCCAGCAGGGAGCTGCAGCTTCCCTGGACACAAGAGAGACAACCTGTCCCAGCCTTTGCCATCAGCTCTACTACCTCTGGCCCTTGGACCTGCCACCTGTCCTTCTCTGACCCTAAATCTCACTCTGCATTCCTCATTCTTAAGGGAATGTATTTAGAAAACAAATCCTGATTGCAGCTTCTCTTCAGAGTCCACACCTTGAGTCACCCCATGAAGGTGTGAACATATGCTTATGTGGATGAACACACAACATGAATTTTACATCACTACCCTCTCTTTTCCTCTTCTCTGCTGCTTCTCATCACCTCACTTTAGACTGTGAACCCTTCAGTACCCATAGCAAGTCTTGTCACATCTGGGAAAAAACTTATTTCTATCCTAATTTCCATTTTCATGTACCTTTCTCATTGCATTCTCTTTGTATACATGGCACCACCAACAGCCTCATTACTCCATTTCTGACAAATTGTTTTTGCAAGGGAGAAGAAGAAACAATACAGTGAAAGTAAAGGAGAATCTGCACTAAAGAAGTACCTTATAAGATTAACGTTATTGGATTTGGACTGAAGGATTTCAGACACCACCGTGTCATGGTTGCTTCTTTTGTAAAACAAAACACATTTTCACCCAACAGCCAGAACCTCTGCCTGGACTCAAACTCAACTTGTTCCTCTCCATCTTAGATGAAGAACTTGCCTAGAACATCCCTCCAGTTTCACTGGGGCATATACACAACACTAAGGGTTTTTAATAGGATTACTATGGTGGTCTTGGAGTACAAAGGGAATAGATTCACACATGAATAGCTGAAGACTCAAGTTTACTTGCATATAAACAGAATTCAGAATCCTTTAGCAATTCTATAAGGAGTAAAACTTATAACCCCTAAACACATGAGTTTTAGAAATTACATACATATCTATGAATTGTTTGCTCCCCCATTTTCACTGTTTTATGTGTATGCAAATATCTGCAGATTCCTAACTTCAAAAATCAGATACAACCTCACAGACAGTATATGGAAGTTTTCCTTTTTTTCATAATAAAATGGAACATGTAATTTCTCGTAACTTATAATATCTGTAAGCAAATCTAATAGGCACAAAAAGTGCCTGCTTAAGCAAAAATTTTGGATACCCTAACCCAGAAGCCTGCACTTGGACCACCCATTATTTAATAACATGCCTTTGGCAAGCTTTGTTGATTCTTGCTAAGAATACTTGCTTTAAAATAGAAAAAGATTAACAAAAAGTTAAATCTTCAGTTCTTGACACATGAAGATCACCAAGGAAACTGTACTTATTTGACTCAAGGAGAACAGTGCTTAGATTTAAGGACAAAGCATGCATGGGTTTCTTCATGAGCTTTGTTTTGCTTGCATTGAAATGGAGCATATCTAAACCCAGCCCTTAAACTTCTAAAATATATTTTTAAATGCTTAATATACTTGTGCCCCACAATACATATAGAGATGGCCCAAATGTGTAGGTACTAATGAAAATTATTTATGAAAGTCCTCCCAAACACACTCCTTTCTTCTTTTCATGTGCTTGAGGTACCACTTGTGTATCTCTATGGGGAAACTCCACCTCAGCAACCTGGACAAGTGGTCCAGCTCCATCTGAAGGAAAAGCAGCCACATCAGTCTAATTTACAGCTTGGTCTACATTTATCTACATTCCTCCACATTCAAATATGTTGTCTTTTAAAAAATACACTTTTCCCCTCTCATCTTTCCTTTTCCTTCAAGTAAAACACTTTCCAAATGGAACGTGAAACTAAAAGCTCTTCATGTCAATTCAGCTTTAATTTTCCTGTAAATTATTTGCAGTTAGGTTGACAATCTAAACATGTGTTTTAAAGAAATTTCACTATTTCAACATTTGATGCTTCAGTTTTACATACTTCATATTATATTTAAAAAGAAGGAAAAAAAAAGAAGTATCAGATGTCTCTCCTTGAACTCCTCAGTTAAATCCCTAAGTGACACACCCAGGGAGTTGCTTGCTTGAGGCATGAAACACAATTAGGGTAAATGCAGGCATGTCCAAGTGTCCAGAGGTGTCTATTTCTGACTGCTAACATTCCATAGAGTTTCTTGCTCTATTATAAACTTGAGCTCTGCCACAGAGCTCACAGCAACCATAGTAAGCAAAAGCTATTTGAGATCATTAACTGCAACAGCATTTTCATTTTGCTAGAATTGACTGGAATGGCTGCAGGAAGCCCTTATCTGCAGTCCAACATGACTCCATCAGTTTTCATGATACCCTAAATTAGGTTTTGAGGAGACTATTAACAAGAAATGTAAATACCTGCCCTTGGACTATCTCCATGGTTCACATACCATGCTGCAACCCTTTCACCCAGGCATTAACAGAATAATCTGCATTTAAAAATTCCCAATTCCTAACACAAGGAGTACAACCTGATGGCAGAAGTAATGGAAGGAAAAATGGAAACAAAGTGGAGAAGAAGAGTCATTTGACAAAAAGAAATAAAATATAAAGGTATAACTGAAAGCAAACATTTGCATTACTTTTTCCCTTAAATTCTCTTTGGCCAAAATTTCTTGTTCAGTACTTGTAATTCATATATGCTGCACAGAACAGTCACATGTTCATCACCCTAGCACGTTATGTTAAATGTGCTATAGGTGTTGGTCTCAAAGCTCTTCCCCCCTGGTCTTAGGCAATCACACCTCCTTTGAGACACTGTCCTTCCCATTCATTTTGGAGATTAGTGCTGAGCCTCAGCCCTGGGAACAGCTGCTAAAAGGAAGGAGCAACGGCAGCAGGAGCCCTATCCCTGTATTTAATAGGAGAGACCCATAAACTCAAAGAGGAATTAGTGACAAATCAGGTCTGCTGGTTAAATGACTGCCAAAATAATCTCTATTTGCTAGAGAACACGTAAATCAGAATTCACCCAAGAAAAGGAACAATAAACTGGGAAGGTGTTTGACCACATATCTGAGCTGCAGAGGTGATGAAGACCCTAGACCTGACTCTCAACCAGACAGCACCTATCAGAGAATCACAGAATAATGAGGTTGGAAGAGACCTCTAAGATGATTGAGTCTAACCTATGCCCTAACACCTTAACTAGACCATAGCACCAAGTGTCATGTCCAGTCTTTTATTAAACACATCCAGAGATGGTGATTCTACCACCTCCCTGGGAAGAGCAATAAAAGTACTTTATTATTCTCTTGGTGAATTTTTTTTTCCTAATATCCAACCTATAGCTTCCCTGACGTAGCTTGAGACTGTGTCCTCTGGTTCTGTCAGTGCTACCTGGTGGAAGAGACCGACCCCACCTGTCTACAACCTCCCGTCATCATCAAGCATGTAACATGACTAAAAAAAGAACTATTTCTCTAGAGTTATCTTTACCATGAACTTTTCCTTACTGTTTGGAGGAGGTTTTGGAGCAGGACAAGGGCAGAGGACTGAAAGTCCTGTATTTGATACATGGACTTTTCTTTAAGTCACATGGCTGAACTGGTGAGACAGGAACTACAAAAATGGCCATTGGGGATGGAAAATTGACTGTATCCTTGACTCAAAGGGGAATGGTGGGAATGGTAAAGTCCAACTTTGGCCAGTTTCTAGCAGTGCCTGAGGGACTGACAGTGGGGCCAACACTGCTGGATACCTTCATGAATCACCTGAACAGTGGGACAGAGCATGCCCTCAGCAAGGTTGTGGGTGGGACCAAGGAGCTCAATGTGCCAGAGGAATGCTTTCCCAGGAGCCTCCTGGAGCTCAGAATGACAAGTATGAAGTCCAGCATCCCCTACAGAATAACCCTATAGAAATATCTGGAGTTGGGGGCTGATTGGCAAGGAAGCAGCTTTGCCAAAAAACCCCTGAGGGCTCTGGTGAACCCAAGTGGGAAACCCAAGCCAGCTGTATTTCCCTGTGGCAGGGAGGGATGGCTGCACACAGCTCTATTACTAAGTGTAGACAGCAGGCTTATGGAAATTATCATTTCCCTCTCCATGGCATTTTTGACAACATTTTTAGAATATTGTGCCAGTCTCACACAAGACTATAGGAGGAATGCCACAGAAGGTTAGATGGAGTCTTGGTGGTTTTATGTGATCAGCTTCACTGCATCGATTAATGACATTTCAGCCTACAGATCTCCATCAGGAAAGAAGGCACCTCTATGAACCCTCAGAAAATAGTGAGTTTGATACTGATTGCTCAAGATAGTATGAAGTAAAACCTTTTACAGAATTTAGAAATTTATCTTTTGATTCTTCAGTCTGTTCACATCAAAAAGTACTCTATTCAAATGTTTGAGCAAAGCAGTTCAGCTGATAGCCAAGGTTTATCTAACCATGGACCATAAGGTGTTGCAGAACAATTATCTGATCAAGAAAAGAGAAATAACCTGTTATTTATGCTAATGACCATAGAGCCAGTCTCTCTGAATCATAATGATTAATCATCCCATGGAACAGGTGGAATGAATTATTCCTGAGTTATCCTCAGGATTTCAAACATGTATGAAAACATGCAAAAAACAATTACAAGTGGCAGGCAGCAAAGGAAAACAATGGCAGCAATTTGT
The DNA here is from genome assembly GCA_024865655.1 of Emberiza elegans. Taxonomy (NCBI): domain Eukaryota; kingdom Metazoa; phylum Chordata; class Aves; order Passeriformes; family Fringillidae; genus Emberiza; species Emberiza elegans. The sequence goes on from JALJVW010000206.1 coordinate 14,170,484, forward strand.
TCATATAATATGTCTGAACATTAAATTAGCCTGAAATCTATTAATTAGATGTTCACAGTAATTCCTTCATACAAACTGATTCATTACACTGTTGCCAATTTTTCCAGCCACAAATGGGTCATTCTCATAACAGCACAGCTCTATTTATCTTGGCCACCACGTCAGGAGCAGAAGCGCAGGCAGTAAGGCCAAAGCTGAATGAGGATTTACACACTTTTACTGAGAAATTTAATTTTTTCAATTTGCCTAAATCATCATTTACTTTATGAGCTGCAATACTGCTTCCATCAGCATTAATAAATAATCTTGGCTTCAGCCTCCGGGTGGTGAGATTGATATGTACCATGCTCATGTTCCTCCTCCCTTGTTTTTTAACTTCTAGTGTATGCCAAAGCCTGAATTTCAACATTTTCTCCACCCCTTGAGGATTATTGATTTATTTAAAAGGAGAGGGGAGATAGGGAGGAGAGAGGTGATATTTTCACACCATCACTGGAGAACAGGAAGCAAACCAAAGGGGGAAAAGGCTCAGGGTCCAGCCCCCAGCTACTGAAGCTGCTGATCATCTGCTGCAAGGATTGCACTCCAGGCAAGATTAGGAAGGTTGCCAACATGACAAGTAAATAAAGAAACAGCCTCCACCAAGGAAGATTCCCCATCCCCTATGCAGTGTTCACATACCTGCCTGATTCTTTTGCTACCCACTGATCCACAGAAACTGCTCAATGGCAGTGAGTACATAACAGTACATAATAGTCAAGAAGAGGAAATAACTAATTTGCTTGTGGCTCATTGAGAACTTTGCCAAAACATCAGTCAATCCTGTTATAGTCACTGATGTGTAAAAAAACAAATGGTCTTCAGTAATGACAAAAAAAAAAGCAAAACTGTCTTCAAAAAACCCTACAAATAACATACTCTAAAAATTACTTTTTCTGCTCTAGTTAAAAAATGTGATTAAAGCTGTATTTCTGTGTAAGAGTGAATACCCATACATTAGTGCAGGATTTGTTGCAGTGAATTCATGAGTTCAGCTACACTTGAGGACCCAGTGTGGTGTGGCAGAAACCAAAATGCAGGTGGAACAAGAAACCTCCCCTTCCTCAGAGGGCAGAGCATGTTCCCAAGTCATTCCCTTAGTGATGTCCTGTGTGACCTTGGATTACCTTCCACAGCACGTGCCCAAAGCTTAGCTGCAATAGGCAAAACTGATTAAATGAAGGCCGCTCCTAGTGCATCCTGAAATTGGTGACAAAGTTTTCCTTGAAAATGGATGGGATTAAGCCTTATCCTTGCACCTGAGTTTGAAAAGGCTGGTACTATCATCAAAGTTAGTTCAAAACTCTTTTCCTGCATGAACATCCTGCACAATCTTAAGCCATCACATCACCTGCCCTTTGAATTTTTGTTACTGGCAGTGAAGAATAACATTTTTCCATTACCTCTTACCTGAACTTCATTACAACAGTAATTACATTATTATTTGCAAGACTCTGACATGGGCCAGAAAAGCAGTACATCTGAGGAGACGGCTGAGAAGTTTATAAAGGAAGACACCTTGTCTTCCCCAAGAAATACACAGTGGTCATTGCAGATCAGTTAGAGAGTCATTCCAATTTCTGTTCACGTGCCACAGTTTCAACAGCAATGGAGAGATGATGTGTGAGGCACGTGAGTTTATTGTTTGTTTGCTGTTATTTAGAATTTAGAAAAATAAACACACACATGCACCAAAAAAAACAAAAAAAAAAAAAACCAAACAGGAAAAAAAGCCACACCAAGTTGCACAAATTGGTGATTGATACTAGGAAAATGCATTGAAACAGCTCCTGGTAGGCACCAGGAGCTCTGCCCATCTGGCCCTGGCTCCTCCAGTGCATTCAATGCTGCCAGGAATCCAAATCTGTAATTACAGCTACCCAGTGCATGAAACACCCACACTCCTTTGCCTTCTATTTTCTGTATTCACACAGTGCAGCCTCTCCTGCAGCTGGCTGCTCCTCCAGAGCCCACAAAGCCTGAGCCACACGCCGTGGACGTGACAGGGCACCCTGAGCCTCGGGGCCCCAGAGCTGAGATGTCCCACTTGGGCTCCTGCCTCCTTGCCCAGTGCCTGGCTGCTCCTCACATGTCCCCACTGTGTCCCCAGTCTGCAAAAGCTACAGGGACAGCCCAGAGCTGGCTCCTCACAGGGACTGTGCTCCTGCAAATGCAGTGCCAGGCAGGAGGGCAGCCTGGTATTTCAAGTGACCCAGGGACAAATCATTGGTTATTACAGGGCAGCCCAATGCCAGCAGTGCACTGCAGGCACAGGATCCTGGGCCAGATGAGAATACAGCAAGCAAGGAGCTCAAAAGCATCGTGACCAGAATCTGAGATGCAGAATCTGATGATGGACTGCAGCCCTTCCAATGAGATGAACAATGGCAGCAGCATTAATGAAATGCAAGTACGTAACTTACGGCACAGAGCACTAGAGGCATTGAACTGAGAAAGGGAAACATTTCCACAGCCATGAAGGGCTACAAATAAAACTGGGATTTATAGCAAACAGCTCCTAGTGCAGAAGCACAGCTCCTTGATGGTATTTCCATGTGAAGAGCAATGATTGGTGTCACATATCAGGTACCTGCAGACAGTAAAACAGCTTCTCTTCCTCTTCCGCAACTCCTAGGTCATGGGCTGGCCCCTTTGCTTTTCTGATAAAGCTTCCAAAATCTTAGGAGGAATCCCCTTCCCAAATACAAGTTCATGCTCAGATCTAACCTCACTGGAAGTCTGATCTGACAAACTACAGTCCATAGAGCACCTGTTAAACACCACATGTACAAGGTTGTTTTGTTCCTCTGGCTCAGTTTATCAGTGGAAATACCCATTTTGTTTAGATGCATTCATTGCTGGAATCTGTGCAACTACAGCAAGGGTCACAGAAGCACACTGGTATCTAGACATAATCTTAGACACTGAGGATCAATACATAAATACTGGTTCTCCTCAACCCCATCTCCCTTTCCTTAAAATGGGTATATGAGATGGAGAAACCAGGAGCACAACTGCTGCAGTGCTATTGCTAAAACAGCTCTGAGAGATGCTCCTGCCTGGGAGAACAGCAATGGATTTCTGCAGTATCTCAGACACTGAAGTGCTTTGTGTTGGTCAGATTCTGTAAGTTATTTCAAAACAATGCAGCAACTTGTGAATTAGGAAAAAAGAAAATCCCAGCAAATGTAAATTTCCCACCTTTCTCAGTAGAAAACCTAGCTGTTGCAGTTCACTATTTCTGAAACTCTATTATTAGTATTTGCACTGCTGCAGACATCTCTGCCGGTATCAAGATCCTATTCTATATATTCACATTCAAATAAACGTGAAGAGACATCAAGTCATGTTAGGGAAGAAAACCCATAGAAGTTACAAGTAGGAGTACAAAAATATTAGTGACAGGACAGAAACTGCAAGGACTACTGTAGAACTGCCTTGGTTCATCAATATTACCTTTACATTCTTCATCACATTGTAATTTTACGTGGTGTGTGTTACAATGTGATATTTTATGATTCCAAGGTTACAGAATTCCTGATTTCAGCATCCCATCACATAAAATAACCATGTTCTAAAATAAAAATCTCTTCCTGACGTTCCTGTGGCTGTAAGTCTACACTTATTTCCTTCACATCAAGCTTTGCAGAACAATTGCTGCAATTTTCTCAGTGAAGAAACAGAAAACAAAGAATTAGTATCAAACGTTGGGAGATCAATTTTCACAGACCCCATTGCTTGATAATTTAAATGCTAAGTACTGCAGCCAATTAGTCTAGACTGAAGTATTTGATGGGGGCAAAATTTAGGTTAACAAATACTGCATAATATTATCTGAATAATATAGAGCAGACTTCCTACAAAGATGAATTTTGAATCTGCCCATTATATGAAACAGGTGCAAAGAGTGCGTGGGAGAGGTGAATTCATCCCTCCTCTAAATGGCAGTATAAAATAAAATTAGGATATAAAATTTGGGGGTGTCTCACAGGGCAGTTTTTAATTATATACTTAGCAGCATCTTTGCATATAATCATTACCTCAGCCTCCTCGTTTGCATGTATATATTCTTTTGTGCCATGATCAAAGAACAAAGGTTAAATCCTTCTGAAACTCTATTCAAGCAGTGAAAATTGAAAACAGCTATTTTGAGGCTTTGAGCTCTTTTTTGTGTTTTCCAACTGTCTCTATAATCTGCTTAAAATTCTGTTTACTTGTTAAACCACTTATTCAGAGTGTGATATTGCAGAGCACAGGTGAACCAGCAGAGCTTTTTAAAGGAGGACCTTTCAATGGTCCTCCCATGGAAGAGGGAGAAACAAAATGAGGTCTCAGCTGGGACAGTGGCTGGCTGCTGGAGGACTTCCACTAGATCTTCACCCCTCCCATTCTTCTCCTGTGCCCAGCTTTGGTTTGCATGAAGGGTTTGGTATGGAAACACTGGAATTGCTGTCCAGTCCTTTGTTGCCATGCTTGTGGCACACAAATGAAGTCCCTTCTCTGTCCTGAGTGATGGATAAACTTCCAACCTTGGCAGCTGGGCAGGATGGGAGCTGATTGAGAGGCAGAGCCATCCTGGGGTCAGTGAGGAATGATGAGACTGGGGCTGCTGGGGCCATGGGCTGCTGTCTGTCACTTCCTTTCCAAAAAATGTCTGGTTTGTGAGTTTTTCTTCTTCCTCTATTACCACCTTTATGAAGATCAAGTTGTGTGTTATGGCCATTCAGTATTCCTGGCTACCTCTGAGGAAGTCCTCAGTGCCCAGTTAGAATTTCTGGTTTGTGTTTGGGCTAGGATAACACTGAAAATAACCCATGTACTGCAAACTTCTCTTGTTTCTAAGTAGAAGCTGGCAGGACCTGAGCAAGGGTGGAAAGCTTTAGAATAAGACAAGGGAAGATGAACTACTGAGTAAATGCAAGCAAGACACATGGCATGGAAACAGCTCAGCAATCCCTCATCTTAACAAAACCTGGACAGATGCATTTCTGTAACACATCCAGCTCATCCTTGTGTCACATCACCAAAACCAAGAGAATATTGACACAGAGGGTGTCAACACACCAATACCACATTCAGCCAGTCACAGCACCAAGAAGTATTTCAAGGTTCATCTAGCACCAGATACCAAAATTCACCTGCCATCCCAACCTATCAAACTGACTCAAATGCTCGCTGCTGGAGAAAACCTCTTCCTTCTTCCAATCACAGGTTCCTGAAGCAATAGCCCCTGAAGGCTGGATGAGATTCACTTTCTGGGTTAGTAATGACCTTTTAGTAAAGAAAATTTTTAACAGTTTAAGCTGTTATATTGCAGCCCTGGAAAAATGAAAAGATACCAGATCAGCTGTTCCCTACAACCTCCTGATGATCTTAAATCATGGAATAAACTTCCTTTCTGTCCCAGCCACACAACCTTTAATATCAGTTATGAACAGCACATCAGCAGGGTATTCTCCAGGACTGGGAAATTCCATCAACTCTTTCTATTGCACCATGATCCATTACAAAGAGGATGGCCAAATTCAGCCTTTCTCAACAGACCCATGCTCAGGTCTGCCACAAGATGTATTTGAAATTTCAGTTACCAAGAGCTATTTGGATTTTTACTGATAATTAATTGCTTTCCATTACGTACACATAGAAAGATACATAATGGGTGGATTGACTGGAAAATACTACATTTTAAAAAGGGTTTTGGCTAGTAAAAGGCTCTAGAGAGCTCTTCACTGGACGCATTTTATTCTTTTACACTGGTGGTCCTTTAGAGAGGCTCATTTTGTCCAAGTTTAGTCTACTGAAGATTTGCTGGGGATAAAGTGAGGATGACTCAGGAGCAACACTCAGCTGCACTGTTCAGCTTCAGCCTCTTCCACAGCCTTCCTTTGGATGAGTTGGAGATCAGGAAATGAGCAGCAGACAAGGAAGCCCAGCAGGATGTGGAACACCAGGTGAGGCTCTCTGGCTACAATGCTCAATATTAATAGCTTCTTGGAAAGAAGAAGAATTTGAACATCCTATTTCTGTCATGCAGTGCCAAGGCAGACATGGATTTTGGATGGAGATGTTAGAGCAATTCTTTTTACTCCACCAACTCAGTCCTTCTTTCAAGAAATGCTTCCACCATATGGTAGAAAGAGCCATAAAATCACAGAAAATATCATCTGGATATTTAGTCAACTGCTGTTTCCAGAAATGGTGGCATCCTCAGTCATATAGGAGAAAGGCAGTAAAAGTAGGGCTTCACCTGCAAGTCTAAAGGCCCTCTGGCATTCTGGCCTCTTCAGAGACTGGCTGAAACTAGGGTAAAATCTTCAATTAAAAAATGTCAATTCACTGAATATATATTCAGGACTATGTTGTTAAAGAACACCCATTTGCTGCATTTGACCCTTTCCATCTAAATATCAAAGGTCTGATTTTTATTATTTTAATTGTTATGTCCACACAGAGACACAACCCTCCTCCTGAAGGAGGGCTGCAGATGCTCCGGGGCATCTGAAAAACAAACTACTTAGCAAAGGAAGAGCCTATAAACTAGAACAAAATGAAAGAAATTACCCAAAGGGCAGCATGTCATGCACTCCACACTACTGGAGCACTACTGTCACTGTAAATTTTCCCCATTTTCCCCCTAAGAGGTATCAGTATGTCTTGATGACTGCAAAGGCGCACAGGCATGTGTCTCCTGCCTTCCAACACCTTCCCAACATTTCAGGTTTCCTACTCAGCACCTGCCTGAAGTTCACTGCACCACTCCTGCCTCCCTCAGCACCTGCCACCTACATTCAGAGGAGAAGAAGCTCAGCTACAGTGCACTGCAGCACACAAATTTTATACAAAAAATTAATTTTACATTAAATTACTGTTGGAGACATAGAAAAAGAGAGAATAAAGCCAAATGAGCCAACATTCTAGGAAGGCAGAAGTGTATAAAATATACTCTAAGTATAAACCCCTTCACATTAAAACCCTCAATTTAAACCCCTTCATAAAGCAAACAAACAAAGAAAAATTCAAAGTGATACAATGCAGTGTAATTCAAGCCTAATGTTGCAAACACTAAAAAATCAGCAAATTAAGTAGATGCCTCACATGGCTCTTTCACTATACTGTGCATAGAGAGCATCTTGGAAAAAGATACTAAAAATTTGCATGTTTTCCTCCTCATGATGGCAAAATTTTAGTCTGATGATCTTTTATCATTTCAGAAAAATAAAATGAATACTAAGAGGAAACTAATTAGAGTTTGTACCTATGCAGAAAACACAATTCAATCTCCTAAATAATTAAAAGCATTTCTGAGTGTCAGCTTTTCTTATCGCTATCAAAAAAAATCAGTTTATATTGCAGCTGAGATTAATATTTTTAGTATCTGAATGGAAACAAATGTCTATTAAAGCTGTGTGATGGCCTACAGCTTTATAAATAACCACATCCCCTCGCTGCCAGTTGCAGTGATGACTACGGATGCAGCATGCTAAGTTATTCCATCACAAGTCACACGCTCGTGGGAGCACTGCAAAGTGAAGATCAAGGTTAAATAGTTAGCAGGGATTTCTAAGAGGGAAGATGGCTGTGTGACCTTGGAGCTCTGACAGGCTCCAATCCAGGGAAACAAGGTATGGAAGGAATCAGATGTTACCCGTGTTCTTCACAGGAGCATTTTTTTAATTAGATACAAAGCATTTTGTGTCTAAAAGGCCAACTAGGCAAGACAAGAGCTCACTGCAAACTGTGTGCTGTCTCCAAAAGTCCCCCACATTAACTTGCTACAGGATAGGTGCTTTACCCCCAGATTCAGTGCTTGTGCTCATCTGACATAGAAAACTCTCCTGCACTGAATCCCTAATAGAGGCAGGTTTGAAAAAGACCCACAGCACCTACATTCACTCGAAGGTGTGGAGTGCTTTGCAGTACTCCCCAAAAAACTATCCCCATTCTCATGAATGGTTTCCCAATGTGAGCTGATTAATATTGCAGCTAACAGCACTGCCCCAAACTTTGCCTGGAATTTCCTCCCTCCAACTGTTGCACTAAAGATGCATTTTCACAATCCAGGCACGAAGGTGACTCCTGCCAAGCAGAGGGACTGGAGCTTGACAGGGTGCCTGCTCCCCTTGGCTTATTCAGGGGCCAGAAAAGCAACTCAGCGAGGCTGTGTCTCACAGAGAGCTGAAGGAAAGAGGCCAGGAAACTCCATGCTGGGATTTTTCCCAGGTTTAACTCTGTGTATTCATCCACAGCTTGCCATGGGCCAAAGCAAAGCTGAGACTGCCTGGTGTGGCTGCAGACCTGGTAGCAGGCACAGCCCTATGCCCTGTCAGAGTCCTCTTCTCCTGGCAGATCCCAACTATCCTTCCCTCCTCCTCACCTCCTACCTCATCCACGCCATCCCAACATTTGCTTCAAGCAGCCTAAGTACTCCCTCCCAGAAAGATACCTCTTGAGAGACTTAAAAACTTGGCAAAAAATTAAGGTATGCTTTCACAGAAAAAGATTTTTAAAAGGTTAACCCTGTTATGGGTTACTGATATGTAAAAAAAGCATGGGTTTAATGGGTAAAAGAAATTCCACCTTGTTCTTGATTTCAGAAACAGCCTGCACAGTTCTGGAGGCAGTTTTCACACTGGAAGCAGTTCCAATGGAAATCTTGGTGTAGCCAAAATGAAAGGAAGCTCTGCTACAACTTCCAATGGTATTTCCATTAGTTTTATTACCCCTATCTCTACTTAACACAACGCCCTTAAAAATTATTAAAAGCAGTGAAATGTCTCTTTTTTTCCTTCCTTGTCTGAGGAAGAACACAACATTAACCAAACCAAGTTCTTTAACTGAAATGACACTTTGGACACCTCATTATAATTTGACAACCACTTAGTTTGCTTTCCAATCAACACCCTCTGCATTTCTAACTACACGTAACACAACGTGGCTGAGCATGACCTGTGCTTACATTTTCTAAGCCCAACTCACTCTGCTTTCTGAACTGTTAAAAATTAGAACTGCTAAGAAGAAGAAAAAAAAAAAAGGCTACTATTTGTTTCTAAATTATTAGCAGAAGAAGGCAAGTTTCAGATCACTCCAACCTTAATAACTACTGCCAGAGTTGTTTCTACCCATTAGGAGTTGTCAGCAGATTGGTTTCACTTAATGGGCAGCCAAATTCAGCTTCCTGGGGAAAAAAAAGTGTACTTGAAAAAAAAGTGCTTCATGTGGAGCAAATGAACAGGATGCATGCAGTAACATGTTCTTCAAAAATGAAATGCAATCTGCTCACAAAACTGTGGTATATAGCTTTGTTCTCCCACTTTTTTAGCAATTCTTGTTGTCTAGCCGTGTATTCCAATTGGCAAAAACAATACAACCAATATCCTGAGATAGCAGAATTTTGCATGAAATTCATAAATAACAATACATTGAAAAATAACTTGATTTTTTTTTTCTTTTAAGTACAGCTCCAACTCTTTTTCTAAGGAGATGAAGAGTTTGACATACTAAATCCTAATAAGACATGGAGAAAAACAGCTTTTCAAAATAAAAAATAATCAAACTATCCCAAGCTGCTTCCCTACCTGCTGGGCTATTTGTTTCATAACCAGAGCAGAACAAAGAGTTATATAGTCTGAACAACAAGCTACAACATTTATAATTCAGTTCATTTCTCTTATCCTGACAGAAAACTACTGGGAAATGTATGGTGACTTCTTTTTTTTTTTCCCTAATTAATTCCAAAATTGAATTGGAACTAAAGGAGGAGAAAGATTAGGTGAGCTGTAGCAGAGGTACCCCTGCCCTTCACATGCATCCTGGGATGCCTTGCCAGAAGAAATCTGCCCAGACCTCATACAGAGATGTGAATGCGCTGCACTGGGCGGGAGATTGAAGCTCTAATGAGGTACCTGTGGGAGAGCAAGGAGTCTCCCTCTCCCTCTCTCCCTGGTGATGCCCAGGAGCCAGAGAGCAGCCAGAGACAGCCATGGCAGCACATCTCCGCAAAGGGCTCTCTTGGCAGCCTCAGCAGTTGCTATTTGCCCTTTGTATTTTTAATGTGGGGTGTGCATGTCCATGTGTGTTTGTGTTTTCCTTCTGTTATAAACTGGTTTTAACACATGAACAAAGCCTGGGGTGAAGTGATGAGAAAGGTTTGGAGGAGGATGCTTTTGAAGAATGGGGTTGGATAGCTGGATCTCTGAACATCTGTTATTTGTATATGGTCACATTTACGTTAAAGAGGAAATACAAGACTAACACAGCAATTCATGGATGCAGGAGCAGGGTCCACAAGCAGATGGGGATGCCTGTCCTGCTCTATTTGGTGTCTGGGTCTGGGTTTAGAAGCTTGCTCAGAAGCAAAAGAGCCTTAGTCCCCTCCTCATGCTTCATGTACGCCATTCCTTTACAGAAACAGTGTCTGCAGATGAACACTGGCTGCCAAAAATGTGACAAATTCAAACAGACAAGCTCTCATAATTACCAGAGAAATCTGTATACAAAGGAGGAAAGGGAACTCTGCTCCATGGGAAAAAAAAAAAAAGCCCAAACATCATATATGAAAACAAGACAAAGGGAGCTATTGTTGAAATGAGCCTTGCCAGTTCCCAAAACATTTGATTTTCTTTTTTTTTCCCCTTAGGCTTTAAGAGTAAGTGAATACCTTTTTTTTCCTTGTAAAAATAAAGTCATTCTGTATTTCTTCTATCTGGGAGAGAGGAAATAAAAAATAAGAAAATCAGCCTCTCCACCAACCTGCCCCATGCAGCACACAGGAGTCTAAAGAAAATCTAACTTCCCATCTGAAAATACCTGAATTCAGAAAAAACAGTATCACAAAACTACTAAAGGCATAGGAGTTGTCCTACTAAGCCCTACTCAGCAGTACAAATTTAATAACCACCCCACTGTCTCAGAATCAATGTCCAAGACTTTTTGTTGCAGGCACAGAGCAGCAGAGCAGTAGGTCAGCCTGAAAGGCTTCAGCCCTCACACAGGAGTTACCTTTGCTCAAACAACACTGAAAGATTTAATTGGAATATTTTCATCACATTCCTGAATATCTTCTCACAATTTTGCCTCCTGGCCTGCCCCAGCATCCTGCTACAAAACACCCTCCCAAATGCAAAGGCAGCACCATCCCATTCCCATGGCCAGACAGACTCTCCCATCATCCTGGTAACACTCATTATATCACATTCTTATCAACGTTATCTCTTCACTGAAAGCTGATTTGAAAAAAATTACTTTGTCATCTCATGATTCCACTGTAAATCATTAAAAAGAACATGCTTATTCTCTGACTTCATTTAGCTTTACCCTTTTTTTTAATAATTCCTTTTTTTTTTAATTACTCCTTGAAGTAACTCTGAATCCAACAGCTTCCATCTACGAGAACAGCAGAAAATACCAACATGGCCATTTTTCTCTAGTGAAGTTTTCTATTTTATCTCAGGTTTGTAGGTAGGATTTCCAAGAGAATCCCACTCTGCTCAACAGATACACTACAGCTTTTACAGGCCATTCTGTTATGGGTAATGTACTTACCACACCACTTCAATATTATGCCAGTATGCCAAAAATGCAGTGCTACTACTTGGAGACTACTTCATAATGCATTCCTTGTGGCATTCTCATTCTCTGAAAAAATCCCTTCACCCAGGATTTTTCTCCTGGGAAGCTGAGAAGCCTCAGAGAAAATGAAAACAATTCTTATCTCATTTGCTTCTCCTGAGTCTTGCTCCTTTGGAATGTGTTTGGAGATTGTTTCCCCACAGGTGATTGTTTCATTGGATTATGGTGGGAGTTGTTTGGACTCTCTGGCCAATCAGGGCCAGGCTGTGTCAAGACTCTGGAAAGAGTCACGAGTTTTCATTATTATCTTTTTAGCATTGAGTAAGTATCTTTTCTGTATTCCTTAGTACAGTATAGTATTCTTTAATATAATATAGTATTATAAAGTAATAAATTAGCCTTCTGAAAACATGGAGTCAGATGCATCATTCCTGCCTTCGTTGGGACATTTCCCTGCAAATACAATAATTCATGAAAGAAACTGGATCACAAAAGATGTTCTTGCTATCACCTGGGGAAGTGATGACTGTGGAGCCCAACACTGGCAGCTTCACCTGCCAGTGAAAGCTTCCACAGGCACTGGCTGCTCCCAGAGAGTCAGCCTGGGCCAGCACCACCCAATTAACCACAACCATTTCCTCTTTACACAAATCTCTCCATGGAAATTTGCTCCACTCTAATGCCTGAAACTGATTTTTAACACTACAGATGAGACATAAACAGAATGAGTTTATCTTCTCAGAAGAAAACATTTCAGGGCCAATCTAATGGTTTCAAGGTGCATTAGGAAAGAGCTAATTCTGACAAAGTAATTCCTTTTATTCCTCTGATTTTCAGAGGGATGCTTTGCTGATATTTCTAACTTGCACACTTCTTTTCTAACTCGCTTCAAAAATGGATAATCAATCACAAAAATCACTCTGTTCAGAATCTGTGGTGTTGGGATGCCCAAGAGACAGGTGGGTTGGCATGCTCCTGATTAAAACAGTGACACACCAATTTGCAAGGTCTACAAAATTTGGAAATCTTTTGACTGACATTTATTGCACAAGAACAAAAATTCTCTTTACACTGATTTACTCATATTTTGCTCAGGATCTGCAACTTGCCCTCAAAATGGACAATATCATTAATTGGTAAGGATTATTGTTGGCCTTCACACTTGTAGACTGAACAAAAAGACTGTATTTTTCTCAGAGCATAAATTAACAGTGCTAAATATGATGTTTTGGAACATTCACACAAAAACATCAGAAGTTGATTCTGCTTTTAATACTGGATGGGTATTTATTAAGTTGCTTTTATATAATATTTTGGCACTTATCTGGCAGAAATATGAGATTAAATTCATAATATTGAGGTAACAATGTTTTCTGTGAAATATAAAATAATCTGGCACATTCTTCTCTCCATCATATGAAAAATAATTCAACAACAATCTTTCCTAGATATATATTATATTACTCTCTGGATTAAATATAACTGTTAGAATTTTTTCCCTTTTCTAATTTAAAACAAAACAAACAGAAAACCATAAAAACCTAAACCAAGAAATCTGTTTAATATTGCCAGCCTAACAAAGTTGTTTACATGTCCTATCAATTACTCTTTCTAGCCCCACAGTCACATATTAAGAAATCTTTAGGACACACTGCAAAGGAGAAGTACAAGAAATGCACAACTGCAAAATGCAAAGAAAGTACCCTCCAAGGCAGGAAACCAAACTGCCAGGACAGTCTTGTTCTGATGGTTTTCAGTTCTGCAGAGCTTTCTATTTTTCTCTTCTTCAATTTAGCCCTGGGAAGCTGTTGTGGGAGGTATTATCTATTTGATGGGGATTTTTTTTCTCCAGATTGTAGCCAAAAATAGATGATGAGAGGGAAAAAAAATAAAAAGAAGAAAGAAAATCTCATGTAAATAGCCTCAGAAGATGTGATTTACAGAAGAAGAAACCTGCCAGCCATAGATTAAACCACACTTTATTTGTTCTGAGACAGAATTAAAATGAATAGCATCATTAACTGCATCTGCTAAGAAGTCATCCCCCTTCTGTACAGAATGAGTTTCTGCTGAGGAAGATTCCTTGCCCACATCTCATCCCCAGACTGTGTGGGATAGAAACACACACTGGCTGTGGTCTCCTGTTTCAGACAACTGAAGGTGACAGAAGACAAAGGGAGGAACATACTAAAATGGGTTCACCACAAGAAGAGGATTATACAACCTTAGATATAATTTGCAAAGTCAGTGGAGAGGGATAAAAAGAGGAATGAAGGCATTCAGCAATACACACATACACACAAATAAAAATGAGAAAAAGCTCACCACTTCAAAACCCAATAATAAACAACATTATTCCATTATATTATAGTGTCAGAACTGTCAAGCAAGTCTGTAGATATTAATAAAGTTATGTAATTGTTTAGACTGAAATGCAACACAGCAATAGCTAAAATACTTTGCAGATGGGAACAAGACTATTAAGTCTGCTCTTGATTCTATGTTTGCTCTTAGACACCCTGACCATGTGTCTAAAAGCAAGCAGAACAAGTTTTTTATTTGACTTATTCTTAAAAGTGGATACCATAAAAACCAAGTAAAACAAATGGAATATGAATGTGACCCCAAGTTACTGGGTAGAGGTGCTGGGTAGAGTTTGTCTCTATCTTTTTCAATTACTCATCAACCACATACATAGTCCCTAATATTTTTACACTTTCAGGGTTGTACGTGACAATTTCAGTGCTGAAGAACCATGGAGGTATCTTTGTCTAAACCACGACACCACAACAGGCTGTGTTCTGCACCCACCCTATGTCTGTGGGATAATAAAGTCAAACAAATTTTTTAAAAATCATCTTTGACTCAAAAGATATAATTATTTTCAAGTTTAAATTTGAAGTTTCAGTTGAAAAACTATGGTCAGACAGAAAGACAAAGAGCATTTCTTTCCAGACTACAAAGTACCACACAAACTACTGAACATCTGCTTCAGAGGCAGCAGAACAGAGCTGTGTCCCAGTCAAAGCATGACCTATGCAAACTCTCCCTGATGTTACATAGCAATAGCTTATTCAATCTCCTCTTTAAATCCAGAAAGTTTGTCAGCAATCAAGGGGTTAAATCCCTCTTCTCATCTTCCTCCTCTCCTCAGCTTCCCACACAAGACTGAACCTATTTCATAAATGAGAGCTGTCCTCCTACGTAAGATTCATATTAATAAAATCCCTCTTGGAGGATCACAGGCTCCATCTATGCCAGCACACTCAGCAGTGCCAGGCAGTGCTCCTGGGAGAGGGAACCTGATGCTCTGCACTCTCACCTGGCAGCACCTGGCTCCAAACCAAGCAGGGCTCCCCCAGACCAGTCTCTGTGACCAGCCTGGTTCGGAGTGTGAGGCTCTGCTGTGCCAGCTGCCCCAGCTGCCAGGGCAGCCACAGCCTTCCCATGCACTGACAAATCCCAGCACCCTGCAGGGTGTGCAGCCTTGGAGCTCCTGCTCCTTTATATTCAGGTGTCTCTGCCCATGTGCAGCCCTTGGACAACAGAACCAGCTCCATGGCATGTGGTCCCCACAAGTTCTCCTCTGCCTGTGGATGCTGTCAGCATCACCAGCAGAGACAATGCACCTAACACTGGTGAGGGATCTCCTGTGGTCCAGGCAAAAATATCTGTCATCAACTGGGTAGTGTAAAAAACCCAGTGAGTTTAAGTCTGGGGAATATGCTCTGTTTGTGTTAGTTACCATACAACTCTGAGTGATACTGAAACAAACCATTATTTAAAATGAACTTTATGAGCACAGGCTCTAGATACCAGTGCCTTCCACAGCTGCACTGAGCTGGGGGACAGCACTTCAGCAAAGGCATTCAAAACTGCCTACTGTAACTCTTTAAACTGACAAATCAAAATCTTTTCTTGCACCCAAAAATAACTTTGCCATACAGAGGAGAGATCAGACAAATGCTACTGGATTTGATTCTATTGCTTCAATAAAATACAAATGTTAAGAGGGCAGAACAAGTGATCTGAGGACATTATTATCCTCACCAGCCAATTCTCCATGTTATGGAACTCAGAAATTCAAACCTGTCTCACTCCTAGGTCTGTCACTCATCGCCGTGGTCAGAGGAGTCTGCAAAAGCTGACAACAGAGAAGCTTCCACTAAGACTGGTTTTAACGAACTTCTGCCATCACTTTCCTTATCCCCTGGAGTAAAGGACAGAGGAGGAAGGGACACACACAGAGGGATCTCTGCTAGAGCAGATAAAGGTGCACAATCCATGTTCAGCCCTCCCTTTGGATCTGAGCACCACCAGCGGTGCCACAGACAGTCAGGAAACAGGCAGCACTTCAGCTGGCCAGCTCAGCACTGCCAGTGGTGTAACTGGGCAGGCTCAGGCTGCAGGACAGGCACTGAGCTATTCTGGGCTCTGACACATGAGATGCAAAAGTTGAAGGTGTTACTGCCAAATCTTTGGTTTCCCAAAGCCTTTGTTCAGCCCTTCTGCTGGAGGTGGCAGAACCAACGTGCTGAGGCCACCACCACCTCCAGCTGTCCCTGTGAATCCCATCCTCTGTAATTACAGTCCGTGATGAAGATGCAGCTCTCAAGACACAGAGGGCAATTAATTACCAGAATCTACATTGCTGGTTTTAAGTATCAAATTAAGCATGCATTAAGAAAAGGCAGCACTGTGTTATATATTTTTGGATCAGAACATTCAATCAGTACATCTAGAATACAAGAACATTAGGTAAAAGCAACAATAATTTGAAAAAATTTGATCTAAAAATCAAACTGAGAGAGAAATGGAGTTTTCTTTTTCCAGATGACTGGTATAACACGAAGTGACTTAACTCATCTGACAAGATGGATTACAGCTGGCCCCTTATCTCTTGGCCTGTTTAGTAACATGAAAGGAAAAGAAAAACAATGCATTAATTGATGGTGGAGAACGTTTTTCTTCCTAATGGTTTCCAGCCAGAATTTTTGAGCCCGAGCCATTTCCCAAATAATGGCTAGCATTTGTGTACACATTACTTTCTTTCATGTGACAAGGAAATGTAATTTTTCTTTGAAAACACACTCATTAAGGAAGCAAACCCCTTCCCCCCCCCAGAAGCCTTTGCACCCCATTCATAAGTGTGACACAGTGTAATCCCTTTAAAAGTCTGGAGGAACCACAGATCCTTTGAAAACTCCCACAGCAGAGACACAGCCATGTGCCTCCTCTCCAATGCCCTCTATTAGATCAGACCTACCCAGTATTTTAAGGTTATTTGCAAGGCAACAACCATCACAGATCTCGATCAGGTTGAGAGTTATTCTAGGAAACACATTAAAAAAAAATTCAAAGAAACCAATGATTATCACAAATAATTGAAAGGAGCAGGCATCGTTAATACAGTCATAATATTACATAGGTTGATTACATGCTCAGGAGTCACTTGGAAGTATTTATTTTCTCAGATAGATGCTTTTCAGCTTGGTTTCACAGAGCCCTTTCAAGAAAAGGAAGTGCACAAAGGGAGTTGCAGATGATTGTGCTGTACTCGTCACCAGATCTGAGTGTGACAGCCTGCTCACCAGTGGGGCCAGGTGAGCAGCAGTGCACCCGAAATTCCCTCCTCTACCACCGACATGTGCATCCTCAGAACACAAACTCAACTGCAAAAGGGTTCAGTGGAAATCTCCAACCACTGCATGCTGTGTCTACCAGAGGCAG
Source organism: Emberiza elegans (assembly GCA_024865655.1). Lineage (NCBI taxonomy): Eukaryota > Metazoa > Chordata > Aves > Passeriformes > Fringillidae > Emberiza > Emberiza elegans. The sequence continues at coordinate 14,187,821 of JALJVW010000206.1, forward strand.
AAAACAAATACCTAGGGAAAAGACAGATCAAGGCTGTGTGTCCTGTAAGTTTGTGCCACCCTGCCAGCGATGCCTTGGGTTAAATAAACGCATCTGTGCTTGAGCCTTGTTCTTCCTGCCCTCCATTGAGCTATGGCTCAGACCACAGACAGCAAGGTATCTCTCCAACAGAGGGGCCTGAGCTGTTGCCAGAACAGAGACCATTTAGCACACTACCAGAAGAAATTGGGATATTTCTTCTATTACAGCAAGAACTGCTTGGTCTCTCTGCTTGGGCTGCACCCCAGGAGGGGCTTAGTTAAAAGAAATGGCAACTGCAGCAGAGTTCCCTGCCTGAGACTAAAGCTGAAGCTCAGTTTTACAAGGAAACAGATGCATTATGAATGTGCAGGCATGCAAAATTAATTTAAACCCACCCTGCAAATAGGGAGCTGAAAGACGCTACCTTGTGGAAGCAATCCCAGCAGTGCTGCCATGCAAGCCCTGCTCCCTGACTGGGCAGAATGGGATGTTGAACACCCACCACTTAGAGCAAAGCCAAGACTAATGCTGCACATCAGTCCCTGTTGTTTTATTTATAACCCCAGTGCTGAGATGTGTAGTAGCTATGTGGGGCAAGGCACACTTCCCCACTCTCCCTCACTGATGGATCAGCGGAAAGCTGGTGCACATTTCAGTGATTAGCTACAATTAGCACATAAGGCTGCTGACCACCCATAAGAATGCAGCCACCAACTCTTCTCTCATGTATGATCACAAACTGGGGATCCAAAAAAAGGCCAGTCCTCTGCTGTGGTGGATCTCACAAGATCTTACAGATCTCTGTAATTTGGGAAGGCTTCAGAGAATGCTGTATTTTTCAGGTGATGGCAAGGTATCTAAGAAATACACTTATTCCTCTCAGCAGCTCTCAGAAACATTTAAAAGTTCATTCTAAGAGTAATAAATATATTTCATAACCATCCCAAGGGAGTTTTTCCTCATCAATGAAGCTACTGTACTTGGCAAGGAAGCGGTGTGACATTTTTTCCCCAAAGGCTTTGGAGTGATAAATGATAGCTAAAATGAATTTTTCTATTATGCCCAAAGCCTTTGCAGAACAGGCTTTAAGAAGAAAGGTTTGGATTAAGAAGTCTAAAATTTAAAAATCTGGAAATGTAAATGTTAGAGTATTTGAAACACAGACATGACTGATACACAGAGATTAAACTAATTTAAGGCAAACTCCCAGACAACTCTTGGGTATGAAACAACTGAGGGATTGGAGATATCTCTTACTGCCTTTCACACAATAAACTTCCTCTGAAAATGCACCATAAACTAAACTAACCTTATTAAAACATTATGACATTTCATTGATACTGAGCTGCATTCAGATATTAAAATAGTACAAGTATCTTTCAGCATCCACTAGAAATATGTTTGTTATTGAATGAGCTCACTTGAAGTACACATAGAAAGAGTAACAGTAATATTATCAGCCTGAGGGCTTGACATTTTTAGAATCTAGAAATAAAAAGTTAACATGCAAAATCTTAAGTTTAGGTCGCCAAATTATGAAGTTTTCAAAAAAATCAAATTGGATTATTTCTCTTGTGGTTTTAAACTGCAAGCTATATATGTGACTCACATTTTCAAAAGTTTTGATGTAAAAATAATTTTATTTTGGTTTTAATGGAATCAGATGCAATCTCACAATTTACCAGGCTGGCTGGGTATTAAGAAAAATGTTCCAAAACTTCTCAGTTAACTCTTCTTTACAGCTTAGTGTGGAATTTAGTTATATTCAGAAATTGCATTGACCCATGACTACCTTATTGAGATGGCACTAGTTACATCTCTCCAGTTCCTGTGAAAATGCCTGACCATTACGGCCACTCAGACTAAACTCAGTCTGGATCTGGAATCTCACATTGGCTGAGAGAGTGAAGTCCTGGCTGCACACTGCAGATGCCAGTCAGTCCTTCCACAGGGGCACAGCAGCTTGTGACAGCACCCAGTGTGAGGAAATGTGTGAGATTCACCACCAGGTCTGAAGTTGAGAATCAGGACTAATGAGCAATATGGGAATTAATCTTTTCAATAACTCCTAAGTGAAATAACATAAGATACACAATGGTTGATTACATGGGGAAAATTTACTTCTGAAAAATTTAATATATAATAATTTTTAAGCCACACAACAAATTTACAAGAGGCAAGAACTTGAGCTTTATCACTGTAGTCACTTGAGCATCCTGAGCTGCAAATGGAGAATCAAACAGTTGTCAAAGGACTACTACTTTTTAAAAAATGATACATCAGCTAAACAGTATTGCATAATTACAGACAAAGCAATGTACTGTCATGCGTTTTATCCCACTTGGGTAATATTAGAATAAGCAGTCAGTGCCATTGATATCCATTTGGATTCATTTCCTGGGTATCCCACTCCCATTCCTATCAAAACTCAGTAACTGAAAATAACTGTTCTCTGTTTTCTAACCTGTAAATGTCTGTCACACTGAAAGACATTTCCACAGGTGATGAATGAGACAGGGGAGCAGTTTATCAGACACAGAGCATTTCACCACCACCTGGCCACTGGTTCCAGTCCAGAATGAAACTGATAGTCCATGTTAAAAAAAAAAAAAAAAGGCACTAAAACAGCCCAAAGTTTCCAGCAGCTGTTCAGCAGTACTTATTACATTCCCTGGTAACAGTAAACTATTTGTACAATCTCTCCATACAAAATGTGGCATTAAAATAAAACCTTGGCCAAAATTACTGACATTTCAGTCCAGACAAGATTATTCACATGCCTGAAGTCTCCTGTCTTGGAGAATGACGACCAAGATGCGTTTCTTCTCAAATGACCACAATTTCATAGTAGATGCTGCTGAACTCCAACAACATCCAGACTGTGTCTCTGGGCTGCCTCCTTCTATCAGTTATAATCTGTATTTTCACATGCTACTGATCACAAGGGTCTAATGCACACAGCCAACAACAGACTGTATTCATCTACAGGCAGACATATGTGTCGAGTCCCACAGACTCCTTCTGGGGGAAAATCTTCATAAAACTGAACACCCAATGTCAGGCTGCTACTGACCTGGCTCTCCAGAGGCTCCATTTGGCTGCCAGCTGACCCCATCCCTGCTCCCCACCCCTGCCTGTCTGGATCAGCACAGCAGTGATAATGGTTCCAGGCAGGTTCAGTGATAATGGTTCCAGGCAGGTTCTGGAACCACCAGCACAGCAGTAATATTGGTTCCAGGCAGGTTCTGCCTGCCTGGACCAGCACAGCAGTGATTATGGTTCCAGGCAGGTTCAGTGATTATGGTTCCAGGCAGGTTCAGTGATTATGGTTCCAGGCAGGTTCAGTGATAATGGTTCCAGGCAGGTTCTGGAATCACCAGCACAGCAGTAATATTGGTTCCAGGCAGGTTCTGCCTGCTTGGATTTATGGTTCCAGGCAGGTTCAGTGATTATGGTTCCAGGCAGGTTCAGTGATTATGGTTTCAGGCACTTCCAGCCAGAGCCCAACTACCAATGAACGCTCCTAAGTGCTGGGTCATCTTATACAAAGCACAGAATGGGAAATACACTTTATTCAAAGTCTGGTGTTTCTGAGAGTGTTCTGAAAAGCACCTGAACACACCCAGGTAAGTAGGAGTACAGCTCATAAATTTCTGTCAATGCTGTCCTTACAACAAAAACCAGGAGAAATCTTATTCCAGAGCTTCAGAGGCAGATGGAAGCACCACACACAGAAAATACCTGATACTTGACACTGAATTACTGCAATAATATACATATGGCATAGGCAGCTTCAACAATTGTGCCTGGACACTGGTATCCCACAGAAGCATGTTTGGGGATAGGATCACAGGCAGCATTCACATGCACAGCCTCACTTGGCAGCTGTTTTTCTGTTTGCTTGTTTGTTTTTCTGGGAGGGCAGAATGACTAACTCAGCAGTCCCTGCTTGCAGCGTCTCATAACAGGGCTTGGAAGCGTGAACTGCCCATTTAGGTCAATTTTTTTTTTTTTAACCTGGGATCTCAAGGTAACATTTACATGCCCTAAATACCAATTCCTTAGTATACTTTTAGCAGAATTAGGTGATCAAGCAGAGCTATAGCCATGTATTTCAGCCAAGCAGCCATTAACTACTGGGAGCAGCAGCATTAGCAGTTGGGAGTTTATTTCAGGGAGCAAGGATAAAACCTTTCTCCTGATCCATAAAAAACCTCATTGGAGAGTATATACAAAATGAGAGGGACATTAATATTAAATGAGAAACCACAATGAGACAAAAAAGATGTGACATAAAAAAACCAAAATTTTCAACCAGAGGACAAAGCTATGGAATGTGAAAGAGAAGAGGGCAAGAAAGAGGGAAGCAGAAAGATCATCTAGAATTCTTTAGAACCAGAGGCATTTTGAATAGTTACATTTTAACTAAATTAGAAATAGCTGGATGAAATTCCATGACCGGTGTCATACAAGAGAGCAGACTAGAGGATCTAAGGTTGCTTTCCAGCTTTAAAATCTAAAAGACCCTATGAATAGAAAAGGAAAAAAGCTAGATTGGCAGCAATGAAGACATAGCTATACAAAATGTTATTTCAGGCAGAGAAAACATACTGCCAAAAATAGTAAGAAAATATGTCTGACATATGCATGTACATGCTCTGTTCCCTACTACCCACATCAGTACTTACGTATTTAATTGGCAGGAAAAAAACCAACACCAAAGGATACAGTGGGTCCCAAGGGAATTGCTTCACAGGTGCCAATAAACTTGGAAAAATAGGAAAGTCCTCAGATATGGTTGGTCTTCAGCCCTGCCCAGAGCACAAACAGCGAGGCCACAGCCCAGCAATTCCTTGGATTACAGAGGTATCTGCCTCAGCCACCTCAGCCTTGCTCCACCATGCCCAGGGTGTGCAGGAGTGAGGCACTGCCAAGGGAAGGGCTGGCCCCAGAACAAGTTGTTCCAGCTGCTCACAGCTGCTGGACACTCCCTTGGGATTTGGGGACAGCTGGCACAGGTTGGGTAGCCAGCACTTCTCAGTAAACAAAGAAATGTGCGAAGGACAAAATTTAGACCAAGATTCCAAACAAAATCATGGTCAGCAGCAATCAGCTCTGCTGTGTTACATCAAGCAGAAAGAAGCACTGGAAGCCTTTCTGGAGAGTTTGGACACAAAAACTGCAACACAAGTAAGAACTGTCACTGCTGGATACCTTCAACTCAGTATTTTTATCACACATTAGGAGCAAATTTATCCCAGGAGTTAAAAAGAAACACTGCATGCAAAGCAATGCTTACAGAGCTGTATTGCTGCTGGCTTTAGTGACAACCACACTGACAGTATTCATACAGTGAGGCATCAGGTTTTCGGGAAAGTGTGCTCCAGCCTCCGGAAAACCTGCTGCTGTAGGGCTGAGACTGAAGAAGCCCCTGAATCCTGAGGAACTGCACACCAAAGGCTGTGCCTAAGTCAATTTGCACAGTACAATTGCAGCGATAGGAAAACAGAACTGTTTACACTCTGATTCCCCCTGAGTAACCCACCTCCTCCAGGAATATCAGCACCCACTCCTCCTCCCTGAGAGTCCTGCTGATTTCCTACAACAGCCAAGTACAAGTCTCTGGGGGTAAGGTTTGCCATAGCCTAGCCTAATGCACTACTTCAGAAATTGCTAAAAATACACAATGAAACCATCACAGTATTTCATTAAATCAAATCTTTAAGATTATCGTTGTGCAGTTCACTGTAGAGCACTTTGAAACCAGTTCTACAGAAGGCATTGCTTGCCTGTGCTGTGCCTACACAGATGAATATATGCAAAAGCCTGCAGCTCCTGAAGGTACAGTCATAGGGGAAAAAAGAAAACGGAACAGAACCAGGAACCAAACTCCCACATATTTGCCTTTTTCAGCTAATCTTGCTAATAATAGCACAATTGTTTCCTTGTAAAGGAATGCAGAGAGCTTTAATTATCAAAGTAAAACTTGATGCTTTTAAGGCTGGGGAAAAAAAAATGAAACCACCTTCCTGTATTTCCTAGCCTTTAGCATAAGGACTGTACTTAGAAACAGAGATCTCAAATTTAGCACTTGGTGTCACTGGAGATTTTAAAGCTATCACTCCCCTCTTTTCTTCTTCCCAGATCACCCACCATCGCACAGCACACCAGCTCCCAAGAAAAGAAAGCAGTAATTTCTGAATTGCAAATGTAAATTTTTGTACAGTAAAGGGGGTGAAGTCAAGAAAGAAGCCTTGACTCTCCCATGTCTGTATTGAAATCAAAGTGCCATTCACAAACAATTGTTCTTATAGCTTCATCTCCATTCCTTTACTGCCTCCAGCACCCACAGAACTCATCAAACATCTTGCATTCAGGCTATTTGTTTTGAGTACTTGATGGTGCAACAAAGATGTGGCAACCACAACTTCAGTTTCACATCTGGAGCGTGAGGGCCAAAGCTCCAGGACACTCAGCACAGTGACCTGGTAGGGTGCTGTTAGTCTGTAATAACCACAGTAAGATCCAGACCACATCAGACTCTAGATAACTCTGAAATAAAATGATAATATAAAGGGGTTTTTCTCCCATTCAGTTCTAGATTCAAAATCATTAAGCCATAAAACCTGTAAAGCTAGGAACTAACATTATCATATACTTGCAAATTCAAGGAAGTAGACAGAGTTCTGAGGCTAAGCTGTATTTAATTTCTGCCCACATGTCACTAGCTTTAGTGTGATATGTCATCCTAAATAAACGAAAAAGAAGTACCAGATTTCTGTGTTCTTTCTGTTGAAAAGGAAAAAGTCTTTCCCATGTTCTTGAGTATCCTATCTATTGAAATGTACAAGTAAACCTTAAAATAATTATAACTAACAGCAGTAGTCTCATTTATTTATGATGAATAAAACATGATGGAGAGCTGTCATAAAAAAAAAGACAGAGATCTAATCTCCTAAGGCACACAAGTGCATTTCCTGTTCATGTCAGTAAGAATAAACAGCCGTGTGCAAAGCCCGATGAATTTACTGGGGCTTAAGTGCCCCTGTCATTTAAGAAAAAAAAACTTAATATTACATGTTTCATGTACAAAATGAAGGAGAGGAAAGCAGGAAGATGAAGGAGTAATAGCAGAAGACATGAGAAATATTCATTAAATTCAAATTCAGATTTATACTACTTTTTTTCTAGGTTTTCATGATCAGTGAAAAAAATCAATACTCCTGACCCCACAGGAAAACTGCTTAGAGTGTTTCTGCTGAAAAAAAAAAATATTCTGAATAACATCTCTAACAATCTGTTTTCAGCACGCAGGAAATCCAATGGACTTAAGAGGTTACTTGTATCCTAAATTTTGTGATATTCTATCCAGCATTAGCCTATTTGTTTCCACAGTGGTTCAGTGTGAAAAGAAGCAACACCACAGACACACAAAACTGCAGGGCATACAGTAGTAATTCCATACAATTACCACATTTTGGAAATACAAACAGGTGTTCAGTGTGCAAAGTACCTGAATATTCCTTCCACACTGTTCAGCTTTGCTAGACCTCAGGTGAAACCTGGCAACCAGCTCTGGGCACTACCCCATACACAATATCTCAGCACCTCCGAAAGCAGTCTGGAGTCACTTAACAAGGAATGACAGAGGCCCAGGATGTTTCATCTGTGCCTTCTTTAATGTCCATGTAAAGGCTTTGTAAATCACCCAAATGAGATATTATGCAGCTGATTCCAGACAAGAACAGGGAACAGACTGGACAATCTCTCTGGGTCAATCCAAACACTATTTCCTAAGAACATTAGCAGTGAAGTTCCTTTCTGCAATCCCAAACGAAATGGCTTTGACCTAAGGACCATAAACCTCAACAAAGCCCATGTTCCATAAAATCCACACCCATTGCAATGCACCAGCCCAAGGATCTCAGCAATACAAGCCCAAGTTGCACAGCAAGCAGCTGCCAAAGCCCAGCTTCTCAAAATGAGGAGTTACCACCTTGTGCATGAGATAAAACAGAGAACTTCAAAGACAAATGGTGACAGCTCCAGTAACATTTTAGATCCATCTAAGAAGTGACATGATTGCTGACATCTGAACATCTTCTGACTAGCAGTTCCATTTAAGAAAATAGAAGGAATTATTTTAACATATTCTTGGGGGAGGGAAAACTGAACTATTTTTAAATTCACAGTTAGCAAAGTCCCACTTTATTCATGAAGGTTAGCCAGAGAAAACCAGTCTTATGGTCTCAACAGTGTGCTGATGCTCAGAAAAGCAGATATGAGAAAACCACCTTTCCTTAATAGACGTGCTCTGCATGTGACACACAGATTAGCTCTGGCTGCTTTAGAGATTAAAATTACTTTTCTCCTCATTTGCAGCTCTTTGCAATGCAAAATCCAACAGAAACTGGAAGCAGGAACTAGACTATTTCTGGGTCATACACCATTAGACCTGTTAGTTAAATGCCAGTTGCAAAGCTGCTATTCCTGGTTGGAATGTGTGAGCCACAAAAAACATGGCCTGACATTCAATTTATAGGGTTGGCACTTGGGCATCTGGAGACAGGACAAATTTTTCACAGATGATGCATATTTCAGCTAGAAGTCTTTAAAAGGCCCTGAATAAGGAATGCCACGTTCAAAGAACCAGTATTCAGATTTTGGTCACATATTAGGTATTTCTTTAACTCATAAATTTTCACAATCTGATGTTCAACTTGTAGAAAGGAGCAACCAAGAAATCACATTGATGAAAATGCTTTATTTGGACAATAAATCACTAACTGTTCAAATAGGAAATTGAATGCATGACTCTTGAGACACTGGCCTGCAGTACAGAGTTCTCTGAAACTATAGTGATCTGTTATAGGAAAGAAATACTTTACCAGGTAATTAAACTTTTTAGTCTGCACTAGGAAAAAGAGATTCAGGAAGAAATCAAATCCAGACTGATGTCTGCAGGGATGTTTGCAAATGCATGGTTTCTGTAGAAAATTTACGTACTTATTACATTTACAAAGGCCTGTGATTTCCTTAAGGACTTGAAATGTTAAATTATTTTCCCCCTGGTTCTAGTTTCTATTACTTTTGACTGCTTCAAGAGAATAAACATTGCTTCAGCCATGTGACACCATAAGACTGACCAAAATTAACAAAACACAAAAAATTTAATGAGGAAGAAAGAACACAGGAACTGACTTTAATTGGGATCACTACATTGTGCAGAACTAAAGGAAGGCTATAATATAGGAAACTGCTTTAGAGGAAAGTACAAAGGAGTCAGGATCTGGCAAGCAAATGTGATACACATGTGGTGAGGCAGTCTGTCATCCATCTTTCTAGAAGGAGAATCTCTTTGTTGTTCTGCTGGGACAGTTTGTAGATGTCCAACTTGCAGAGTGTGCAAGGAAAAAATTGGTGCAAAAAATAGTGATGTTTTGTAAAACACAAAGAGATTCAGGGACCAGCCCTGAAAACAGGGATGCTCTTGGTTGTCAGGGTAACGTGATCACCCCAGACAACAGAGACGTCAGCAGGAATGTGCAGCACACACTTGGTACCCAAGCACACAAGTCTTCCTGCTTCCCTTTTGTAATTAAGCCACAAAGGGATATAGGTAATTGCTGCTAAGGTGGGGATCAGTCTTTTCTCTGTGTTAGGGATCCAAGAAAACCACGAATCTCATTGATGCTTAAAAAGCAGTGTGTAGTGGTGTTACCCATCCAGCTTTAAGCCATTAATTAGAAGAATCATCAGTGAGCCATAAGGGACAACTCTTCTCTTTAATGCAGTAGTGTCCAGCAAACATGGTAAGATCTAATGACACACAAAATATTACTATTACTTTCTTTAGGGTAACACTCATGTAGCTTTGCTTTCATTAGATCAGATGGCCATTGTGTGCATTCTCACAAGAAGATAATAAACAGTTTTCCAGTTTTCTGCAGCCTGGCCTTCTCCATGAAACCAGGCTTCAAATCACCACTCAGCTGCAAACATACAAATATTCAGATACACAATAGAATAAATGACCACATGAAGAAGTCTTGCTTGTGTGCCTCGCTGATGACCCCATAAAACAATGTGAAGTCATATGTCTGACAAAATTAAAAATGTGCCAATTTTGAATTATTTTTATTAATGAGAATGGATACAGTCCACTGATCCCACAGCAGCATTACCAATGTGTCCTCCCAGGTCACTCTTCTATTGCAGTTTATACATTTGGTGTTTTGGGCAGACTGCCGTGGTTTTACCAGGCAGGTACCTAAACATCACCCAGCCTCTGACTCGCTTCCCCTTTCAGTGGGACAGAGGAAAAAAAAAAGGAAAATTTATAGGTTGAGACAAAGACAGTTTAATAGGGCAGGAATTGAAGCAGTAGTAGTAGTAATAATAATGTAACAATAACCAAATATACAAAACAGGAGATGCACAATGCAGTTGCTCACCATCCACTGATCGATGCCAGACAAGTGTCAAGTGCAGCCCTAGGCTGATTTTTTCCCTGATTTTTCCCTGAACATGGTCCCAAATGGTGGGAAACCCCTCTGGACAGTTGGGGTCAGCTGTCCCAGCTTGTGTCCCCTCCCAGCTGTGTCCTGGGCTCCTTGCTGGTGGGGTGGGAGGCAGAGAAGGCCTTGGCACTGTGTAAACATTGCTCAGCAGCAACTAAAACATCACTGTATTATCAACATTATTCTCATCCTAAATCCCAAACACAGCACTGTACTAGCTATGAGAAAGAAAATTAACTCTATCCAAGCTGAAACTAGGCGACCCTGAAAAATTTTGCAGAAAGCTATCTAGCAGAAAAGAATTCCCATGGAGTAGAAAGCATTAAATATTCTGAATTTTGAATATTAACGTTGACAAGAATAGCCTCATGGGTTTTCCATCTTACTCTATGTCACTGCTGTTGTTTTCTTTGAAGACTATCTTCTTAAAAAAGAGAAAAGTGTTTAAATCACTTTGTTTAAATCCCTCTAGAGGCTAGACCAGCTCTTTAGCACTGTGGAGTGAATAAAACATTCACTCACCAAAAGGGATACATATTAATGGTTGTGCAGGAGGAAGAAATAATATGATTTTTAAAAAAAGCATTCACGTACAACTAAGTTTATTTCTTCATTGTTTTGATATTAAAAGACAATTTATACTCAGCAAGGATTAATGGAAGAGGGAGATTAAAACAAGTAAATGGGGAACAGCCTAAGGAAAAAAGATGGAAAACATGACTTAAATTTTCAGAGTATCAAATTGAACAATCAATGTAAGTTAACAACTACACTTTCACTCCCAAACATTGTTGGGACTCTTTGCACCCAATTTTGTAACACAGCCCTGCCCCAGCTGGTGAAAGATCCTGTTTCTTCACTCCTGGAGTCCAAGAAACTTATCTGTGCTTGCCCATCCCTCTTCCCTCCCTGGATATGTCATAAGTTGGCCAGTTTGTATTTAGGGCTAATAGGTCATTTGCAATAAATGAAAATCTTTCCACAACAGTTTCACAGTCAATACAAAATGCCAGTGAGCTTTCTCTGCTCTTTGTGAAACTGAGTTGGTGTTGCTAGCATAAATATTTACTTTATATCCATAAACACACGTACACCTTCCCACACACACCCCTGTGACCATTATGCAGCTACATGGCTCATATTACCCACCTACAAGTAAAGAAGTTTTTCAAGTTATAACTTGAGATGTCTATTAGCAGATGCAGGAAACCAATGACCTGAAACAGCAGCTGGCACTGAAGGTACCAGCCATACCTTCAGCTAATATCCTGCTTTGCATCATTCACAGATGATTAACAATCTCAAGTTTGCTTCATCAATATGGGGATGGCAGGTCCCACATTTTGGCAGAAAAAGCCCCTTGTCCCTGTGCACTTCCCTGCCTGCCTCAGCCCAGCAGGTTCCCCCTCTCAGAGCCACACCTGGAGCTGCTGGGGAAGGAGCCCTGGGGGTTGCACCAGTGCTGCTGCAGAACTGGCACAGAACAACCATGACAGCCAGGAAACATTGACTCAGCTAACACACGAGCCAGGTAACAGGTAAAGGTTACAAATAATAATGTTCCATTTGTGTGTGACAACAATCATCACGCATATTACAGACAAGTCATAAAAGAAATAGTTTTTATGTCTCTTTTTGTTGGTTTCATATTAAAAAGCTCTTAAAACCTCTTGCAATAGCTGCTCTGCCCTGTGATCTAAAATACAAACCAAACTCTGGCAAGGCCAAGCACATTAAGTTTAAAGTCTACACCAAACACTTCTCTGGAGTTCTTTAGGTGATAACAGATTAAATCCTTTTTTCAATCATTGTATTGTTTTCAGTTCCACTTGACTAACATCAGACAGGAACAGCAGCTCAACACCTTTCTTAGAGGAGCTCTGCCACCACCTGGCACAAGGCAGGTGGGGATTATAGACAGTATGAACCAGGGTTCAAAATGCCCCTAAAATAATGCGAAAGTAGAGCTGGATCTCAAAATCACTTCACATTTCTGGCTGCCCTTATCATTTCTCTTCTAACCTAAAAGCAGAGCTTTGTCTGTGCTTGGCGATGTAAAATAAAATTACTACAAAATTCTAGAAGTTAGAAAATAATAAGACATTCCAACTCATATTCAGTTCTTCAAAGGAAAAAAATGTGGTGGGGAAGGTCAAAATCCAGTGAAGTTAGTTCCTTAACTAGGAGTTCATCTGGGAGATGTATTCATGCAGGCAACTAGCTTAGAAAACTTTATAAGTGATCGCAACGTGCATTTATAAACAAGGTCAGGCATGATTCATCTCTTCCTGAACTCTTAGATACTTACTGAATTCCCAGAAAGGAGTGAGATAAAGAACAGGTAGACATATTTGAAGGAATCAATGGTTATGAATCTTATACACAGAATCAGTGGTAGGCTTTTTGTAACTCTGAACACAAAATTTCCAGGCTTCACCTGAAGGCCTTATCCTAAACACTCTGCTGCAGAAGGAATCTATTCATACCCCAGAAGAAAAGAGTAACAGACATAACATGGGAGAGGATTAGGCTAAATATAGCTAATATTGGTTTAAAACATATCTACAATCAAATCTTGATTTGCATCAGTCTTCACTAATTGGCTCACAGGAATCCAGATTCCTGTGAGCAGTGTAACTGTACTCAACTGCTGGATTTATTATGCTTTCCATCAAAAAAACGACCCCAGCACAGCTGGTACCAGTTCATGGTTTTTTACTAGTTGCCAAAGGGTACAAGCTGGAGAGCTGCAGAAGGGTCTGGCCAATGCACTGGCTTGGAGGTTTTATTTTATTCCACAGCCTGCATCCTCTCCTTTCACCCACCAGGTATCTGTTTCTCTCTCTCCACTGTGGACTTCACACCTTCCTGGTTCTGCTGATGCTTGACTGCTCTAGGCTTCTTCTTTTTCTACTAAAGCTCCAAGAGGTAGAAGTTAGTTATCAATCATTTATCCCTGTGACACAAGGTGGTTTTTATGTATGCATTCAAGTATGTCTGTATGACACTCCAGGATCAAGGATGATCTCTGCCTCCCCCTTTCAAGCACAAAAGCAATCAATGCAAATACTTTAATAGCAATGTCATAGCCATTCATCATTTCTTAAAACTTTAGATCTCTACTTTGAAGTGATAACAGGTTAAATGACAGTACTGAGCCCCTCTGTAATTATGTCCCTTTCATGGCAAGTTTCCTGGTATACAACAGCTGGTTTTATTATTATTAATGCTGCACGATGACTACAAAAAATCTGACCTGAATGGGATAAAACCAAACCAGCTGTTTCATCTCCTTTCATCTATTCACATCTCAAAGGGGGCTTTGTGCACAATTGGTTTCCACTGAAGAGCTGAAAAATCACGTGTCACAACAGGGGCAGAGGTATATGGGTCATGGAATGAGCGGCGATCCCGGCCCCGCCGCGGAAATCTCTGCCCAGCCCATCCTCCCCCCTTAATCTCACCAGGATGAATTGGCACCGAGGAAAACAACCAGCACTCACTCACTCCACTGAATTTCCACAGAATAAACACAGAAATGAGGCAGCCAGCGCATTCAGTTGTAGAATCTGCCCTGAGAGTCCAGACGAGCAGTAGGAATAGAGAGGAAAGGGTTTTAGTCTCCAAAACAGGAAAAACAGAACCCAAATTTAGATCCATTACGTTGTTTCTTCACAGAATATAGAAATCACACTCTTTTTTTACTGCAGCAAATGATTTCTCCCAGCCCTCTCCCTGACAGCCTTCTTAGTTACCCTGGTTTCACAAACCATGCTTCTGTCACCTAAGCAGATACAACAGTGCTGCCCACCAGCTCAAGATGACAAAAGCTCAAAACCAGAACGTTTTAATTACAGATCTCTTTTAATTTTACTCACAAAGAATAATAATTAGAGAGTGAAAGAAGCCCACACAAACCCAGAGACATCCCAAAGACACTCCATGGACTTCACCAAGGCTCACCCGTAGTTCCCATTTAACGATCCCAGATGTTGATACTGGCAAACCTTGGAACTAAAACAATTTTACAGAACCATCTTAAGTACAAACTTAACTCCCTGAGATACTGCAATGGTTAATTAGTACAGACTTGAGATGACAATGCCAGAAGATTATACATGTAAAGTACACTTTAAGGTATTATTTAGCCACGTCTCTGACATTTTTACAAAAAGACATTCAATACATCACTTTATGTAGCCTGAAGAAAATGAATCATTCAAATAGATGTTTATTTTCAACAGACATAACTATTAAAATAGAATGCAAAAAACCTACATGAGCAGAATAACCTACCGCTGTGATTCCTGTATTTTAAGTTGTCAGTGTAACAATTAACAGTGTGGTACCTCATATGCCCTTTAGTGAGTTCAACAATCAGCCAGCTTCATAACGAAGCACAGCTGTTAACTGAACACGTGCCAATAGTGGCACCTTGCATGGAGGGCAGCACTGACCTCACACAGGACTCACTGAGAGCAGCAGCCTGGGTGCCAGCCCTGCCCCAGCTCCAGTGGGACCAGTGAGATTTCCCTGGCCTTTGGGAACTCTGTGTATGCAACACAGCCCAGCAGAAATAGGGGTGTCATGAATCTGGACACGCACTAGCACAGAGTCAGTGTCCCACAAAACCAAGCAGGAGTGAAGAGCCTGGAGGAGAACAGTGGAATACAGAGCTCAAACACCCAGAAGACAGAAAATAATTAGCCTCAAGAGCAAAGGCCAAATCAAAATCCTCTCTGCTTTTCAGCCCAAGACACACATCACCAGGGAGCTGTGCCAGTGTGCATCACAGCATTTCCCTCTACATGGGCAAGTACCGGTGAAAAACACTGCCCTAAAACTTGCACTGTATACTGCTCCAAGCCACAATTTCAGGGCTGCTCTGAGTTTTATTTGGATCACAGGGCAAGATTTTTGTCCCTCCTCTCCACACCAAAATGCCACAGTGGAAAAACTCTCCTCAGAGTAACAACCTGACATGCTCATATGTAAGTGAAGAAAATTACATTCACACCACAATACCAAGAAAGAACCACACATCTCTGTTAATTAATGTTATTTACATAAAACATTATTTTGGTGGATTTCTACAGCCAGCCTTAAGCTAACAGATCAGCCAGAGGGCAATGCAGAACTTCACACTGCTCCAGATCTGAGTTTTAGGGCTGAAGCTTTCAGGAGGCCCATGCACATGTAGGGTGACATCAGTGTCAAAGGTATTCTTAAAGGCACCAAGGTGAAGAACAACAGTATTCAGATTTCTAAAATATCTAATATGCAAGTTACTGTGAAGTTTTATTAGCTGCAGCCCTTTTACACAATCTTTCTTCTCAAGTCTTGTGCTAATGACTCAAGCAATAATTTACAAAAAATCTTTAATTTGGAGAGATGACGTAATAAACATTAAGAACAGCTTCTCTGGGATTCTTCTAATACACTGCAAAAATTGAACTCCAAGTAGAGAAAAAACAAAGCAAAGCAAACCATTTGCACAGTCCTGTTGGAGTAACTTCTCTGCAGTAACTATTATTTGCAGAATCAAGGATTTAGTGTTACAACTTGTGATGTTCTATTTAAACCTTGGAGACAGAAAGTCTATAAAATACATTTCAATACTGTAGCCAAAAAGAACAAATAAAAAAACCTAGTTGTGAGCAACAGATTTTTATTTTATCTGAACTAGCCATAAATTTGCATCTGACACCAAAACCCCCTGGTTTTTAGCATTATGAAGCAATGAAGGTACATGATAAACTGTAGTCCTATCAGATACACATTAGAAACAAAAATACTTAAAAGTATCATGGAGAATCACTGAAGTTTTGAAGATGGATACAAAGATAACAGTAAACAATTTCCAACTTGGCAGACCAACTCAAATCAATCTGTTATGGAGATTAAACACTTGGAAGCTTAATTGCACATGCCTGTGTTACCACACAACAAAAATAAAATGGGACATAAATATTTCAAATATACAGTGCTTTCACTAGTTCTTTCTATCTTACATGCTCTGTAACATGTGAAAGCACCAAGGAGAAAATACATGGTCCCTCTTCTGAAAGTAGAAAATCAAAAGTTAGATTTTCATAGCTCTAATAGAGTCTTAAAGGGGCACATAATCCAAGCAGATGCATGCTTGCACATTTCCCTTCCCAAACTTCTCAAATCTAAGCTAGGAAATGGAGATTAAAGATCAAGACAGGCTTGAGCTGCAAACAGGTGAGCAGAGGCAGTGTGTGAACCTTGGACACCAGACTCTGGCATGGTGCAGCTGATGATTTATCTCTGCAATCCCCCATGTGAGTGTAAT
Source organism: Emberiza elegans (assembly GCA_024865655.1). Classification (NCBI taxonomy): domain Eukaryota; kingdom Metazoa; phylum Chordata; class Aves; order Passeriformes; family Fringillidae; genus Emberiza; species Emberiza elegans. The sequence goes on from JALJVW010000206.1 coordinate 14,204,678, forward strand.
GAGTCCTGGTGTACCTGCAAGGTCGCCTTGGCTACCGCAGGCCATCCCCAGGAGCTGCCACCCCTCTGCCCTGGGGTGGCGTCAGTCTGTCCCCAGGCACACACTGAGCCCCAGGGGAGTCACCCCTGGCAGGAGCCTCCTTCCCTGCTGCAGGGCTATACATGGAGCCAGAAGGACCAGTTCTGAGCAGGCATCTCCGTGAAGGCAGATGAATCCTGCTCTTCACCTCTGAGTCACGGCTCCTCCCCCGATTTCACCTGGGGCTGCACAACTATGTCACACCCACAGGCAGGATTTAAAATACATCCTGGCCAAGAGCAATCTGTAAAGCAGGAGGATACAAAATTTTGACAGTTTTATCATAAATAGCCTGTAGGCCTTCTAAAAAGAAGCCATGCAGGGATAACAATTACAGCCAGATAACCGTATGTTTTAATGGGCGTGCAGATCTCTGAAAATTAACTTCACAGTCATATTGCAGGGATATGTTTATTGCTCCTCAGTGATAAAAATAAAACTATCATTTAATTTGACTGCCAGGGCTGAAACCTCCACCAAAGCTTCAATCTCCCTGGTTTACACAGCCCCATTGCTAACACCACATTAGCACTGCTGTCCTAAGAGATGCAAAAGTCAAGCTAAATATTCCTTTGATGCCCAAAATAAACAGACAATACTTGAAGCTGTAGAGAAAAAGCATTTCTGTTGTAACAATTTTACCCTTTCATATTAACAAACCATAAATAGATCTAAAAATATTTACTGAAGGCCAAATTCTGCAGAGCTGAATTTACCCAGTGGGGTTATGTAAGAAAGGGTTTCAGAAATGCACTAAATGGGGCTGATGTTACAGCTCTAGAAATAATGTCTTCCATTTTCATGCATTCCACTTTTTTTCTCAGTTTCTTAAACTGATAAACTTGCAGTGATGTTTTTCTCTTCAAACAAATCTCCAGTACCTGATGATGATGAGTTGGAATAAAACCTGGCACTTGTGGCCCCTTTATGCCAGTCTTTCCTCCCTCGTGCAAAAACAGTTCTGCTGTAAACGCAACCAAAAATTACAGAAGGGCAGAGCTAACCAAAACAGTCTTCAAAAATGATGAATTTAAATCTCCCTGAAAAACTTTTATCATTGTCATTTAATTTCACTGAGCAGATTTACAGTACTTGAAATATTTTGGCAAGTATAATAGATCAGTGAACATGAGACAGAGAAAATCTGGGTCAGGCATTTCTGCCTGCTGCCCATCCTACTCCCTGCCTGCTTGTCTGGGGTCCCACACACCCAGCCCCACAGGCTGCTAAAAGATACTCCTGAATTTACCCCACATTCAGGCACAGTAAAGTCAGTAGCACTGACAGTGAAGGACCAAGTTGCTCTTGTATACCACATTTTACCCCTAAATGAAGAGAGCCCTTTCTTTTAAGCCTACAACCAAGCATACTGCAATTCCTTTACAGTAATGACAATGATAATAGCAGAATATGAAAGTTAGAAAGTTAACAATAGTAGAAAGCTAGCAACAGTAATTCCATAGTAAAATTCATTTTTCTCAGAGCATAGGGAAAGTTTTCTCACCCACAGCTTCCCACCAGTATAAGCAACATGCACATGTTCAATGGCACATGTGGAAAGTCTCAAAAGCCAGAGAAAGACAGAGAGAAGACTCCTCACTGTTAAGTTCTCCCTTTACTTCTACCTGCACACAGTAGAGAACCAGGCTAAACACCCAGGCAAGAGCTCACAACAGCAAAGCTTCCCAAGGCACAGGATTCCAGACCTTGTTCCTGCAAGCTCCATGGGGACCCACAAAGTTTGCTGGCCACATCCACATGTCCCTGCAAAGCCACAGATGTCACCAACAGAGGTGGGGGGGGCTGCTCCACATCACAACTCTAAAAGCAGTTCTAATTCTCTCCCCAGAGAATCTCATTTAAAACACAACCATACTGTTAAACCACCACTGCTTGCTTGCCTGCAAGACTGAACTGCCAGGCTGCTCTCTGTGACTTCTCCAAGTGGTGAAACGGATGTCCAAACCCTTCTGTATTGTACCAGCAGATGGAACAGAGTTTGGCCAAGAGAGATCAGGTCCCCTTTGCTCAGCACTGGCAACAGCAAGTGAAATGCTGCCATGCAAAGACCTTTCCTGAGACAACCCAGATTTTGGGTTCTGCTTCACAGAGAGGAGTATCCAGCCTTCAGTATGGTGTTTCAACTAGTGGTGGATCAGGATCAAATGATACCAAGGAATATTATAGAAAGCAGAAAATATTTCTAAATCACTGCTTCACACAACAACCTATTGAGAAAGGATATGAAGTCTGACTCACTGCAATCTTCATATATTTAATGGATTTTTCCACACTCCAGTTGGGCTCCATACCAACAGGAAGAAGGTTATTTTCCTCAGTGAGGATCATTAACAATTCATATGCAGCAGTTTCTGCCATATGTGGCTTGTCAGCTGACTGCCTTGATCTGTTAACCAGTCTGCTGGTGGGGCTCTTCTAGCTTAAATGAGGAGCACATTATTTTATAGTTTTAATAATATTACCAAAAATGATACTAAAGCCATTTGCTGTGAAAGAAATGCTGCTTTTATTCAGAAAAGGTTGTTAAACCATCCTCTACCTAAATGCGTTGCTCATTTTTTCTCATTCTCCTCTATTCTTGCGGGGGAAGAAGGAGATGTGGGAGGACATTTGCAAGACATAAAAAGCTTCAGAAGTTTCCAATTGGTACCATGCACTGATAAAACCTTGCTTCAATTGGCCAGAAAACAAGACAAGAGAGAAAAGGGGAAAAATTTGTAGTAAAGAATAGTTCTCCCACTTGCTTCCAATCACTGCTTAGTTCACCGAGAAAGGGGTAAAAAAGTATCTTCCCATCAACACAGAAAAAGCAGATTTCAAAGCAGTTTTCTACAAATATCAGCACTATCTCTACTGCACTTCCTCCCTGCATTGAATCACCATTTTGCAAATACCCAAGTTTTGGTTAAACATGAGCAATTATAGGAAGCAAAAGAGAAAATCATTATTTCACTTCAGCTTTATGCAAAGTTATACTTATGGAAATCAATGATATTATTATTGTTGTGGAATGAGAAGAAAATGCATTTTACATTTCTCCAAGCCACTTACATTCTGTGCTCCATCTCAGATGATGACACTGTCACCAGTATTCAAGAATCTCGTCAACAGTCCAGCAAATTTGTCAATTAATGATGGTTCCCCTGCTCCACAGTCAAGCACACACAAAGTCACACCCTGCATTCTGGCCCTTAGCTGACATAGGAGTGACTTCATCTTCTCTTCATAATCCATATAAACTACTGTACTTTCAACACATATTTCTAATCAGCTCATCTCAGAGTCCCACAGCTGTCTATGTGTATCACACATGCAAAATTGACTTTGTCAAGGAGATAAAAACCTCCCCAAAAGAAAGCACCAAGAGCAATCA